>CM042049.1:126758362-128068362 GCA_023525745.1 Arctium lappa
GTTTTATAATGATTCTTTCACTCCTATCCCCTCATAAGAGGAGGATGCCAAGAGTTTCGCTCAACGGCCTAAGGACTACCTGACCTGCTGACCTTCCTGCAATTCAATTCCCTAATGAAATCAACTACCTGTCTAAGTGCACTAGCTGACTTCTCTATTGCATAACGCTTCTCACCTGACTTCATAATCACAGCTAAGCTGCCTACTGTGAGGATCTAGCCGTTGCTTCATGCTCACCTTCCTTCATAAGAATAGGCTAGGATTAGTCCGGATCTAGCCTTAGTGTAGTAAATACCATCAACAGGATGAACTATATTTGAAGGAAGGCATCTATGAAAGTCTTTACTGAATTCGATATGCGTAGATTCGATTCGGAGAAGAGATTCTTTCTTGTAAGAACATGGCAAGCTAAGTGAAGTCATTCAGAACTGGCAAGCACCCGGAAGCACTAGACCAATAAGCTAGATCTCCCTACGGGGCATTGCACGTTTAGCCAGACCGCTCCGCTCGTGCTTCTCCTTGCGTCTTGCACTAGAACAGGGAAATCGCTACTAAAGCACTTTCTCTCATGAATTGAAAGAGTTCTATCTCATATAGGGTCAAAATGCTACGGCTTGCTTATACTCTTGCAAGCAAGGCGAGAAGCGATTCTCTTAGCCGGCATACCCGACGAATCAAAAAAGCTATAATAAGGCAATCCATGGGCATGGAACCCCGAAATAGCCAATCTACAATCAAACTTTTAATCAGGTCGAAAAATTCTTGCCGGTGGGTAGAACCAAGACTCATTTTAGCCAGGAGCTTACTTTAACTACTTATTTAGCTACTTTAGGTCGTTGTAGTCCATAAATAAGAATAAAACTTTATCAGAGCTTGCATTCGATGCCGTTGATTCAATTTCTTCACCACCGGTAGCAATAAATTCTAAAAAGAAGCTTCCTTCGCAGGAAAGATATTCTAGTAAATAGAAAACTCGCCATTCATTCATGAACTGTCTTGCCCGTGCCATCAAGAGCTACAGCTATATCTCTCGAAGGTGTCTTAGCTCCACCGATAGGAACTGCCCACCTATCCAGGTAACCTCACCCGTGAACCACGAACTACACTTACAGACAACCTAAGAAGAAACGGAGTATCACCCAGTTGAGAAAGCATAAGAAGCACAAACTAGAAGAATAAACAAGAGATAACGCGCATACAAAGAGGATTCTTAACCGTTCGCGAAGAGAAGATAGTTGTTTTAGGCAAGGAAAAAAGCCAACCATAGCAGAACGCAATCAAAGCTTTCGTCCTTGGCCGCTCCTTCAACTGATTTCATTCATTCATAAACTCGCTTGAACGTGCCATCAAGAGCTCCAGCTGCAAGAGGATAGGATCTTTAGGCTGGGCACGAAAGCTGGATTGATTTGACTTCTTTGCTTCTGCTATTGAAGCGAAAAACCCCAAGAAAACTTTAGAAATTATCATTCTTCTTTGGCGACAAGGAAGGCTACCCCTGGGTAAAAGTACTAATCCGTCTATCTACTTACTACCTAACTAAGAGAATGGTATTTACTGAGAGAAGTAGTACGAGGAGCTAGATTGTTGCTGTCTTCTTTTTGGCAGTGGGATAGGGAAACTGTGAGGACTGAACTTTCACTTTCTTACTTGAACTCATAGCTCTTTCTCTTTTTATCTTTTGAGAGCTGTATGTAACTACAGTTCTTTATGGGCTGGGGAAATCTCCTAAATTACAAGAGAGGAAGATAGAGTTAGCATTGATTGGGAAGGAAGGAACTAGTAATCCATTTAAGAGGACTTTACCCTAGAAAAAGTAAAAGGGAGGGAAGGAACTGACTTTTTCTAACTCGGAATGAATTGGAAGTGCGAGATGCACTAATCGGAAAGAGACTCTCTCTTGACCTGACTTTCCCTATTGGCTTTGACTGCGGTAAGTAATTCACTCAAACCGATTCCATTTATGGATACTTGGAGGGTGGGAAAACTCTTTCTTTTATCAGGATGAAAGGCTTAGCCGCCTGACTCACTCCGGATAGAAAGATTGAGGGGGTCAGACACGGCGGAGACTTTCATTGAATATGGGATTGAGACTACGACTGGAATGGAATTGCTCCGTTGATAGATCCAGATTCGCATCCGCCCATCTAAGAGATTTCTTCGTGCCGGGTCGTGAGCTATGTGGAGCGATAAAAAAATGGGATCTATTGGGCTTTCACCTGCACTGCCTTCGCCTAGGACATTAGAAAGGGCAAGAAAGGGCTTGCTGCTGGTTCGGAACTCCCCTATCTATTTGAATTGATTTACAGCGCCTATTTTCAAGCTTATAAAAGGAATTGCTTCTATTAACTTTAAAGAGTGTCTCTCCTGTCCGGCTCGATATGAACAAGGTAGGCTGGTAGGTGGGTAGGCTTCTATCCGACTAGTAGGACATGCAGTTCTCCCCTTAGCCTTAGGGCAGGCACGAAATCAATTAACAGCTTCTAAAGAAAAGAGGACGACTTAAGACAGCAAGAACGGCCAAAAGAAGTAAGTCACTTGCAAGCCCAGGAAGAATGAAAAGAAATCGATGAATGTGTCCCGACCAAGCAACGAAGAAGCGCTAGCAGATGAGATTGGACCTATATAGACTAGGAAACACAGGGAAGTCTTGGGGGTCCCCAAAACAGAGTGAGAACTAGCCCTTTGAGGAGCTCTCTAAGCTGTCTAACTCTCTATTACCATATGCAGAGGGAAACCAGGTTCAATAGCCGGATAGAGTAAGAAAACAACTAAATAGAAATGAGTACTTGCTACGGGTGAAGGAGTAAAGAGTTTCAAGAAAAAATCTCCTTAATGCGACTGCGGGAAGGCTGTTCCTGCTACATTTCGCTGGGGAAGAAAGAAGGAATTGAGTCCTTTCACATTATCACGGAAAAAGGGGATTGCCTATTAGTAAATTTTGACTGGAAAAAGACCCGGAACCCCATACCCTCTCATTCACTTACTATAGGCCGAGGAGCGTAGATTCATCTTACTTTTTATAAATGGAAAAAGAGACATAAGTCACGCATTCGAGCAAGAGCCTTTGCCTTTCTTCGCTATGTAAATAGAGGGCCGGAGGAAGAAGTGCCAGAACCTCAACAAAAGAATTAAGGTGATAGAGTCTTACAGGAGACGCTAGGCTTCGGAATTGAATGGAATGATTCCTCTCCCTTGGTTGCCTTCACTGCCCGTGAATCCCTTCTCTTTTTCTATTCCAGTAGTCTTATGCGGTCTGGTCTGTCCATTAGTTGCTTAACTCATAGTAGTTAGGAGGTTGTTGTCCTAATGAGTGTAGCGGAGTGCTCCCTATCCTATTACTCATCTATAGGGCTATCACCCTAGCTTTCCTTGTCTCTGCCTTTCTTTCCTAGTCCTGAGTTTTTCTTCTTGACTATTGCTTGGGATTGGGTTTGACACTATTCAATACTAAATATCTACTCGTGGAGGGAGGGGAGGCAATAGATTCATCTTAGGCGGTAAGCGAAGGAACTGTAGGGCTTAGGGCAGCGAGTGAGCCTCGGATTTTTCTTCAATAGGCTAACGGGGAGGTGAGAAGAGAGCCAATAGCTATTATAGAAGGACTTAACAATTCATGGCATGAATTAGAGTTGAAGGAAGAAAGACATGAAATGCTAGAAAGATGGAATCTATGAATGAGCTCTTTCGTCTAAGCCTAGAACTAGGCAAGAGCAAGGAATGGACTTTAAGTGAGTTAAAACCGGAAGGAGGGGACAAAGGTCAGTTCTATAAGGCAAGAAAGCAAGATCAGAAGAAGGAGCAATGCAGAATAACTAAGCATGACAAGGAGAGGATAGCTAGACTTTCAAAGACAGTAGCAATGGCAAGGAGACTTTAGATTAGAGGCGCTTCGCCGTCTTTGATTGGATGGAAACAGATATCTAAAGTGTGCAGTGAAGGATCTTTATATTATAGGTAGCCAGCCAAAGCGCTTACCTTTCATCAAAGGGGCCGTAATCAGCCTCAAGATTTTAGATTCCGTAAGTAACTCAGTGAGTGCCTTTCTAAGAAAGAAGGGCTTGGAAGAAGAAAATGAAATACGAACAACCGCGCTGGTTGTAATAGATCGACTTTCATGCTAGTTCTTGCTCCAGCATGAAAGTTCCATTTCAGGGAAGGACGACGTACTATGATACTTTCTGTTTTGTCGAGCCTTGCTTTGGTCTCTGGTTTGATGGTTGTACGTGCTAAAAATCCGGTACATTCCGTTTTGTTTCCCATCCCAGTCTTTCGCAACACTTCAGGGTTACTTCTTTTGTTAGGTCTCGACTTTTTCGCTATGATCTTCCCAGTAGTTCATATAGGAGCTATAGCCGTTTCATTCCTATTCGTTGTTATGATGTTCCATATTCAAATAGCGGAGATTCACGAAGAAGTATTGCGCTATTTACCAGTGAGTGGTATTATTGGACTGATCTTTTGGTGGGAAATGTTCTTCATTTTAGATAATGAAAGCATTCCATTACTACCAACCCAAAGAAATACGACCTCTCTGAGATATATGGTTTATGCCGGAAAGGTACGAAGTTGGACTAATTTGGAAACATTGGGCAATTTACTTTATACCTACTATTCCGTCTGGTTTTTGGTTCCTAGTCTGATTTTATTAGTAGCCATGATTGGGGCTATAGTACTGACTATGCATAGGACTACTAAGGTGAAAAGACAGGATGTATTCCGACGAAATGCTATTGATTCTAGGAGGACTATAATGAGGGGGATGACAGATCTACTAAAGGAAAGTAGCTTTATATTGGTTCGAATCCAATTCGTGAGATGGCCATCTTGGTCATATAGATGTCTTGACACCCTTATTTTCTCATTTTCGAATGACTGTCCCATTCCATTTTTGGTATAACTTCAAGCCTGGACCCGCTATACGATGTATTAGTAGAACCCCTGGGATACGACGCCCTGCTCCTTGAGTATCATGGGATTGAATACCCCGACCTCCCAGAGGCTCCCGAGAAAGCTATTTCAGCCTTCCGGACAGTTAAGGGCAATTCCTACGTCCCTCATCGGTCTGAATCCCCACCCCCGCATAACACTTACTAGATTTTGAAAGAAAAACTGAAAAAAAGCTGCAGGTCCTACGTTTATATCATTTTCATTCTTATTAGCTTCACTGCTAAAAAAATATTCTTTATAGCCTGATTTCTACATCCTAAAGGATATAGAGTCACGCTCATAGAAAGAAGTGGTGTCGTACTGCCGGCAGTTATGGGACTATAGCTTGTACAAAGGCGGGCTTAGGAGGTCTCTCGCACAGATGGTTTGGTATTGCTAATTCATCCCTCTTCTATGTCTTTCTTGTTGGCATGCTATCAGCTTTTAGGGTGTTGTCAATCATAAATGCTAGGTATGAATGCTAGTCTTCTGCTGTAGCACTAGTTGAGATACCCATCTTACTCAAGGTTGTACAATCTGTAATAGTAGTTGAATACACATTAGTAGGTAGTGGTTTCATAGGGTCTCCTCTTATGGTTCGAGGCTCAACTCGAAATAAAAAATGATATAGCGTGAAAGCATTCGATGCTGGGATAAATGAGAAAGATACATACACCTAGAATCACTTTTATTAGGAAGGGGCAACGCTGTTAGGCTTGCAGGTGGGAACGCTTTAATAGAGAGCTGAACTTGGGTTCTATCATCATTCCCTACGAAGGCTCTTAAGTCTGTCTTATGGTGCTATCTAATTGTCTCGGCCTCATATGAAGGGTCTTTACACTTGCTAATGGTATCAGTTTATTCGTAAGAAAAAAGTCCTTACATTTTAGTATCTGATTCTAACCGGTATACCTTTCATATTTTAGCCTGTAAGCCCTGATGTCGTAGTAGCTGCGTGGGTTCTTCTTAGTCGGCACAAAGTGATGGTCTCTAAGAGTAGATAGAATAGAGTATGACATAAAGTCTTGTGGTATCATTAGACCTATGTCAGGGATTCTAGAACAAATGAATTCGACTCAAGTTGAGGACGCTGCAGGGTTTGTACTTTCTCTTCCCGGCTGGGTAAAAGCTATTCTAGCATGGATTGAGACTGTCCTCTTATTTAGAGAGATTCATAACAATGATCACCAACAACCTACCAGCTTGGTATTAAGAGAAGAGAAGTAGGGTTGCACAATAATCATTAAAAGAGGGTTTAAGCCTATAGGGTGAATGATTTTGTTACTGTAATAGCTAATAGATTCTCCCAGTAAGGCTATCTCTCTACTTGGCTCTGTTTGTTGCCCTTTCACTTTAGGCTTTCTTACTTCCTCTCCCTAATGCTCGATCAGTGAGCTATTAAGCACTCTTTCAAGGGATGCAGCTTCTAGGCAAACCTCCTGGCGGTCTCTGCACCCTACCTCCTTTAGATAGAGCCCCCTGCTCCTAATGTAGAGCTAGAACTACTGCTACCGTGGAATCCGCGGTCACACATAAGTATCTCGCCTTCCAAAAAAAGCGGCTGCTAATTAGCACTAATGCTAATGGGGACCATCGATCAAGAAGGACTTCGGAGACTGCAATCGAATTGATCAAAAAATAGAAATAGGGCCAACTCTTCTAGTTGCGCCTCTAACCTTACTACGCTACCCTGATAAAAGGTCGAATTCAGCAGGACTGCAGGCACGAAATGCCGATCAAATCCGTTAAAGGAAGCCTAATCAAAGCGGGCAAACAAGAAGATCTGACTGAGTTGATGATGGACCGGATCTCGAAAGGCGAGAGGCTTTCATAAAGACGTATGATAAACGGAGGGCCGAGAGAGGCTTATTGCACGATCCACCCAACCCAGCTAAGCTAATAAATGCTGCATAAGATAAGAGAGTGGGAGGCCGGCCCCCGCCCATCTGGGGGTGCACACCCATTTATGAACATATACAAAGGGCTAAAGAGAGAAGTCCATGGAGAACTACCAAATCCAATGACTTTGATTTGTTCGTACCATTCTGTCATCGATCACTGCTGGGTCGGTTGGTGAGTCACCCAAAAAAAGCATCGAGAAAGGTCAAGCATATATGTTTTATGAAATGATCAGCGGTTTCATTTATGCTATGCCCTGCATCGTGTTCGTCTGTGTTTATTGAGCTTTCAGCGCCATGCGCTTTGCTTCGCTTTATAAAAGAGAGAGAGCCTTGTCTTGAGAGTGAAAAGAAAGGGCAAGTGATAGAAAGAATAGTCCCTCGCGCGTTCGCGAGAACTACTAGAAAATGGTGAGATCATTAGATCATTAGTGAAAGAAGGACCAACGACGACCCTATCCTAAAGGAGAAGAAGGAGTAGGAGGAGTCAGTTTTCTTTGAAGATCGAGGAATCAATCTCCCAATTATGCCATTCGGAAGAAGTCTTCTACAGAGGGAAAGCCTGTTACGAGTAAGTGGAGAGGAAAGATCTCCAGAGATTCTTATCTCATTCCATTCCAGTGGCTCAACCAGTAACCAATGGCGAAAACTAAAAAATCCATGGTTTCCCGGTAGAACCCTATTTCGCCCAAGTTGTTTCAGAACCGGAAAAAAGAAGCGGTTTTTCGCACAGCTTGCGCATAGTGCAGGTCCCACTTGTATATCGTATTTGGCCGAAGAAGCATCGGACAGGTTGGAGTTCTTACCTTCTTGGGATTCCATGGACCAAGATCTGCTTTTATTATATGGGCAATACCGATCTACTTTAGTAGATCATATGGATGTAGAAAAAGCTTCTCATTTTGATGAATTGGAAACATCTCTTTTCCATTTCTATTTACCCAGTTCATATCTTTGTTTCGTGTGTTCCCCGGAGGAATTCGATCTCTTCAATCTCGGGATACCACCTAAATAACTATAACTGCGGCCAGAGAGTCAAATAGGTCGGGAAGAAAGAGTCTGAGGTTGGGTTGGACGACATACATCTTGGTTGGTCCCACCACCACTGGGGATTGGACATATATATAATCTTTCTTCTAAAAAAGTCTTATATTATATATATATAATTTTATATTCTTATTTATTTAAATAGCTGCAAGACCACAAAACGGGGTGAAAAAAACCGAAAGCCCTTCTTTTAAGTTCCTCCCAGATACATGGCTTACATACCCGGCTCAACATTCTTGGAAAACAATCGAATCGAGGGTCCGGAGGAGAATTGGCCATTCAATCTTGTGAACTAATCGAGACCGAAATTGGAGAAAGAGATACGAACGGAAAGGAATAACCAATCGATGAAAGAACATGAAACCATTCTGTTTCAATAGAGGTACGAGAAAGGGTTGGGGGCAATGAAGTAGGTGAAGTGGTTGGATTTTGCGAGCTGTTCCCACCACTGCTGGATGTGATTCCAAGAGCCGAACGAGAATGAATACCACACAGAAAAGTCAAGACCAGGCTCCCTAATGGAATGTTTAACCGATCCATTCCGGATCGACCGAATTGGTACGGAAGTTGTAACATGGGAAAACCACGGAAAACACGACTTATTTGAATAACCCGGTGACCTACCAATTGTAGAAGTAGGATTTTGGGCAAGCAATAAGCACTTAAATAATACAATTCAAGTGTACCATCTTCTTTCTCATTTCGAGGAAAAGGTGCGGAAGGAAAAGGAAACAACGGGGGGATCCGAATCGGACCTAAATGGGAATGACATGAAAAGTCTTTTTCAAAACCTAGCATTAAGGGCGTTACGACGATATATGAGAGGAATGGAGAAAAACTCGTGATTGGTGTGGAGGGGAAGGTCTGTTTATAATATAGTTCAAGAAAGAGTCGTCTCATTTCCTTACTTCTTCGTTCTTTCTAATTCATTCACTTCAAGACTGGTTCTGAACGCCGCGTAACATCATCTTCAACCAACCTCCACCGTACCGGTGCGACCACTAAAGAATTGCTTATACACTAAACAGCTGCTTATATACGCTTACTAAAAGACTGACTTTTATTCATATTCAATTCATTAGGCCAGCGTGAAACTAAGAAAGATAGATGTGCCTAAGGCGTAAGCAAACTGTGCACGCTAAGAGAAGAGATGTTCGCAATGACTACCACAAGAAAGCCGCCCCCTATCTCTAAAAGGGCCCGTCACTTCGTTCGTACCTTCTTGGCTTAGGCTTGCAACTTCACTTACTTTATGGCCTTGCCGCCTTTTTCTAGCAGAAGCTAAGCGCTTGAAAAGCGCGCTAAGAAAGGTTGCTTCTGTCGGCACCAGGAAGACAGCCCCTCATAGACTTGACTTGGAGTACACCCTGCTTCCACCCTTTCTAGTTAGAATGCTACGTATCGCCCGATTCATTCTCTAGATCTCCCCACGAATCCCCGTAGACCCCTATGCTTAGTCATACTCCGAAAAATAAAATTTCTATTGAATCGATTGGGGACCTTGAATCCTCGATCGTTTGCCAGGGCAAAGGGACTCCTCTTGACTTTGCATGCTCCTAAGCTTCTAAATGAGGGGTTCCTGGTTCCATAAGACTTTCTCTTTTTTTTTGAGTTTGTTCTTTAGGATTCCTTTGTGGGGCTTGTCGCGTAACGGATACAGTTAGGAACCTATGCCTGCACGGTAGAACCAACCTTCCTATCCTTGCCCATGCCTCTCTCTCATTCAACGGCCAATCTGTTAAGTGGGATTCCCAGGGCCTCATGTCTTGATCTCTACATCTTATCCCCACTGAGGGGTTATTCGCAGAAGGCCCAACCCATATCTCTGGAATCAATGATTGGTGGAATCATCTCTCCTTTGACGAGGGAGCCAGGACAATATAGACAGGAATATTTTGAGATTGGACTCGACGTTTTAATATAGGGGCTCGGGTTCCCAAGGAGAAGTCTTCCTAACCTAACACTTTGATTAACCGATTGACCTACTGCCCGTTATAGAGGCCATTAGGCCCGCCAATGAAAGGGGCTGGGGAAGTGTTCCATACGGGCAATTCAATGAAAGGAGGACCTTGAGCGTGGATAAGAATTTCAGATCACCCATTCAACAGGGTATGGTCTTGAGTCTATCAAGGTGGCTTAGCCCCCAAGATCGGATGGACCTGGCCCCCGATAGGGAATAGGTCTAAGCGTAACCACTCACCTCACCCGTAACGCAAAGCACTCCCTGGAATCCCGGCTTGGCACTGTTAGTATTCTTCATCAAGAAGGAAATGAGCAAAGAAGAGTTACGCAAGTGCAAGGAGAGCTCACTACGTAACATGATAGGGATCCCAGCAAACAAAGAGTACCTTCGACAGACCATTAACCCTCAGAAGGAAACAGACCCCTTCTTTCTATAGCACTGAGGAGCAGTAAACTACAGTGATAGAAGAACCTCGACTAGAGTTGCAAGTAAAGACCGGTAGGAGCGAACGAAGCGGAGCGAAGTGAAGCTATTAGGAGTGTGCGAACGAAGTAGTGTCAACGGTCTGATAGGGAAAATAAGAAGTAATAGAAGATTGATTGTAGTGCCTCACTACTGGCGTGTCGCTTTGCGAGCGTGTATAGTTCGGGGCGTAAGTCCTCGGGAAGCGATCCCAAGAACAAGGGTTGTGGGGTCTTCGATGGGTGTGATTCAAGAAAATGCCCTACTCCTTCCCCTTCCCTTTAGTAGATATAGGAAGCCCGTTGGAAAGATTCTTTGCCACATGGCTCCGCTACGACTCATCAACCAAGGGACTGATGCTTGCCTGACGTTCTGATGCCCAGACTCCTTGCCTTCTTCTTAAAGAACAACTTCGTTTAGTAGATCGCTTGAGCGCAGATGAATGAGTCTACCAGGTTATCATCCTAAATATGTTATATTTTTTTTTTATGTTATACTGGATACCCCACACTATTCTATTAGTCAGTCAAACTAGAAAGAGTTCGCCTTCTTACTGTGTCGTTCAGGACCGGGAAGACGATTGGACAGCTAGGATGGAATCGAAAGCATTTCCGCTGACTAAGATGATAGGGGAATGGGAAGACAGCCTTCAAGAAGAAGAAGATTCACTCGCTTTTCAACCATTAGTCCGAAAGACGGAGCTTGTAGATGGTGAAGTGACCCAACAAGGCCAGGAACTGAACTCGATGAGGGAAAGCGTCTTTCTTTTTCCGGGGTTTCAATTAAAAAGGCTAAAAGAAAAGCCGTTTACTTAGACGATTGGACTAGATCGAAAGCCTGGAATGATTCCGGACTGCTTACCGGCTTCGAAGGCATTGCACTTTCACCATACGACAATGGTTCTAGACCCGTAACCCCATACCCTCGACTCTACTCTAGACAGCCATAGTCTCTAGATAGCCCTAGCCAAGGTTCCGATTCAGATAGAGTAGCCCGCCTTGCTTTCTTTGAATAGGCCTAATCTTTTATCAGGAAAGAGAAAATGGCAGCAAATCGTCTGCTCACTGAGGTTAGATCGTCTTCTTTCGTAACCGTACCTGACTTTCTCTCCGTCCCGTACTAGCCTCCCCGTCCCATGCTTTTTCAAGCTAGTCATCAAAGAACCTGCCAGCACACTCGACAGCAAGCCTTACCGCCGCGCGACTAGGTATAAAAGGCACAGGATCCCCACGGCCTGACCTCAACCGGTTATCCTATCCTCGGGTCTCGACACATTAATCCTAGCAAACTTTCATAGCCTTGGCTTCTTCAGCTCTAGTTCTCACTTCGTTCGCTCAGATAAAGTCTCTCGTTCTACAACTCACTTTCAAGGAGAGGCGCGGAAAACTGCTCGACTATAAAGGATAGGAGCACATAATAAGTAGCGGAAGCAGACAATAGAACAGCTGCTAGAAGCTCGACAAAGAGGTATGAGTTTCACTCGGGCAAGACTCCCAGAGGGCAAGAAAAAGGAAATAGTTCTTCTAGTTGCTCCCTTATGTTATAAAATTCTTTCAACGCATTCCTATCCTTCTAGTCAATAAGCCAGGGCAAATCTAGGGGAGGAAAAGCTCGGCTCGGCTTCTAGTTGCAACCGATGTTCCGGTAAAAGATTATCTGGGAGAGCGAGGAAGGACAATCCGGTAATGCTGCTCAGTCTGAGGGGCGAAGATGCGAGACTGAAAGGGATATTCCACCAGTTGTTGAAAAAGAAAAAGAAAGATACAGGACAACTAACATAACAGCCTCTTCCTTGCCCCAAAACAAGACCGCCCGTGACATCAGATTCCTCCCATTCGCCTAGCCATCAGATTCAAAGTTTAGAGTCTTAGGGAAAAAAGAGGCGTGAAGAAAAGCAGCTACAGATACAGGTACAGGACAAAAGAAGCTTTGGTTGTATTAGGGACTCCCTTTCCGAGTCCCTAACTTTTAATCAGCAAAGCTTTGGTTGTATTAGGGACTCCCATTCGCCTAGCCATAAAGAACTGTAGTTACATACAAACTTTGAATCGTATAAGTGAAGTAGTCCCTTTCACTTTTGTCCCTTAAGCAAAGCTTCTTTTGTCCTGTATCTGTAGCTGCTTTTCCCGCACTCTCTTTTCCTTCTTTTTTCCTGTATGTAACAACAAGCTCACGACTCTAATAGAAAGAAAGGGTAAGCTCTCTGCTCTATTTGCTTGCAATGCTATGCCTATCAAAGTTGGCGAACGCTTCTGTAACCTTAGACTCGTTACGCTGTTCGACTGAACTCGTTGGCTCCACGTCCACCGAAAGTAGGTAACCTTCGTCACCGTTGGTTCCCGTAACCAAACCTTTCTTATCTTTTTTTTATTATGTCTTTCTTTCTGAAGGGCTTGCGGTTCATTACACCAAAGGCTTGAACTATTGAAGCTATCGAGAGAGTACCAAATGCTGACGGTAACGAAGGTTACCGGGCCGATGCGGCCGGTTACCGGGAACCTTTTGGTTCCCGGGAAACTACGTTCCCTTTGTAAAGTAGGCCTTTTTATAACTAATTAGAGTTGACATGAAATGGATCACGGAAGAAGACATAAAAGATGAATGAATGATTCAATCCCTTCCCACTCACACGGGTTCTTCTATTGAAGAGTTTCCCCTTGAGGTGGGGCGTACATAAGAGCGGAACCTAGATAGAACGCGGAGCACCGGCCCCGGCCGCCGATACAGTTACCATGCTTACCAGCTCTTACCATTGCCGCCTATAGATATAGATGGGAGGTAGGCGGGGCTAGCTTGCTTCTCTTCTCCTAGGCTACCTGCACATCTTATGTGCGAATAAAAGGCAGCGAGCGGCTCTTCGCTTAGTAGACGGCCGCCGGACGACGACCCCTTCTTGTTCTCGCCCAGCCGCTTTTTTTTTTTTTTTTTATTTAGAATCCTAGACTAAAGAAGAAGGCTCCTGAATCAGCGCAGGGAAAAATCCGCAAGCAGGAGAACTGTACTAACCTGCCGCCGGTTACTTTATCAGGGCTCCGCAGGAGAAGAAAGAAGGTCCGGGTCCAATTTCTAATGAAGCGAAGGTCCCCCTTACTCCCTATTCTCTCTTAAAGCTTTATAAAGCTCTAAGAGAAAGGGTTGGTTAAGAACTATTGACTGTAAACGATAGCAGTTACAGTCACTCAATGGATATGCTCGCCTTTGGAATGAAGATGGATGAACAGGCACTTGAGCCTGGAACTGATTCAATTCGGGGAAAACATGGAACCGGTCACTATACCGGGGGGGGCGAGACATGACCGCGACTTAAGATTCAAGTACCGTTGAAAAGACTAAAGGAACGGGGGAATGACTACCTGTAATAAAGCACAGGCTAATACGAGCCGACCAGAAGAAGCAAGGCTTTAGATTACCAGATCCTGGGCACAATCTTCCTAGAGATGGGGAGCCCCTGCCTTTTCTAGCCTCTCCTTCTTGCTTGCTTACCTAGCTCTTGTCTTAGTGACTCTTCCTCTTTTCTAGGTTTTTCTGAGTGTGAAAACGGTATATTTTTCATTTGCCAATGAATTGGATCCGCCTCGATTCGATCAATAATGGGATTCTTGGCTAGAGAAAGGTTCTGTGACATGGACGCCCAGCCCAACTCGGTCGGTCGGTTGGCCCACCTAAGATATTAAAAAATTATCGATCGATTTGATCAAATTTGAAAAAGTCTTTCTCACTATTCAGAACAGTGGAGCTTTCGATCAAGATGTTCTCGCCTCCCCCGTTTGGGCTCTCGCTCGAATCGGAACCTTTATGCGTTGGTAGGCTTTCGACTCAATCTAATAGCCTACCTATCGGGCGCCAATAAAAGAGAAAGTTTGCGCATGGGCTCATTATCTGATGCAGAACCGATGCGAGAGGGAGAACCAATATGGGAGAAGCGGGGATTGAGAGCTTTCAAGAACCAATGGAAAGGAAAGACTTGTTCCCTGCATTCCTTTCTTTCCAAAGATAGTCATTAGTGCTAGGGCATAAAAGCTTTGATTGAATGAACGCCACCTTGGTTGTATTGTTTTCAAACAAATCCAATGTTGGGCCAAGCGTTGCCAGCCGGTAATAGCCGAAGGCAAAAAAAAGGGGGGAGATAGAGAAGAGGAGATTCAGAATAGTCACTCCACTCCATGGATAGTGCACACAGATTCTTCTTTCATTTGCAATTCCTTTCGGGTCGGAAACGTGGGCTGCTGGTGGGGCTGTGCCCCTTCTCCCTCTTCTTCCGCTTTACAACCGGAATAAGGAACCTTAGAATTCACCCCGATGAAAAAATGGGATTTGAGAGGCTAGCGAATCGGAATTGTATGGAATGTCCTACTCCTGCCCGAGCTTTCCGATCAACCAATCCCCTATTTCAGGGACATCTGTGTTAGGTAGGCCCAGGGATCACTGATTAGTCGAATGAGCCCATCCCTCTGGCCTATCATTTGTTGGTCGATCCGGCTGGCGGCTCCTGCGTCTCTATGGGGCCCCTTTATACTAGTTTGCTGCTAGGAGTCCCTCTAGTCGAATCCATAATCCATAGAAGTCCCAATAGAAGTTTACTGACATGGCTCTTCCATCGACGATCTACTGCTCCCTCTTAGTTGCAGATGCCCATGCTTTGATTCGAAAGCCCTAGCCAGTGATGAATCCCCAGGAAGAGAGGACTATTGAATTCCTCCTCCCTTCAGTCCAGTTTGAACCCGTCCCAGCAACGAACACCTTCCTACTGCAAGGCTTTGCTCTGCCCTTCCACTAGAATCCACTCCGGGTCGGAGGAGCAGCTAGTCCAACTTCTTGAGCAGCCGAGATATTGAAGAACGAACATTTGCTTGAATTCCTTGCCTCACCCTGAGATGAGAGGGAAGGTCGATTTGACTCGAATCCTGGACCTGATCTTTAATCCTACACCGGTTAATGATGCGATGGGAGAAGTTTTTCTTTTGGCATTTTTCATCAATGTTGGCCCAGTCGAGGTTCGTCCATGCCCAATCCCAATGGACAAACCTTAGCCCCTAGCTCTATAATCCACCCTACCCAGTCCCTGAAAGCCCTCCCGGGGGCCTAGCCCTCTTTCTTCGAGTCTTAAGCGGCTTTCATCGTTGACGAACACCTGCGCTAATAAGACAAAGAGGGAGTCTATGCCTTGAATGAATCAGTAAAGTAACAACGGATTAGTGGAATGAGGGATCAAGAGACAGATAGGGGGAGAATGGCAATCATTGGTGGACCTTCCCTTGAACGAGTCACGGAGCTCTCAACGGAGTGGTTTAGGTTCTGGAATTCCATCTCTAGTTGGGGCTTTCGGTTCGAAGGTTCTAAAATGTGGTGCGGGTTCATCTCTCTCGACCAGTTCAGGTTCAAGGGAGGGTGATCGAGGGGACCCAGACTTTAGATCTCTTCTCTATGGCGGGAGGTCTCTTTCGTATCAAGAGTGTTTTGGGGAGGCCAGGGAAGACGGATTGGATCGAGAGGCGATGCTTATACCTCTTCTTTATCGATAGGATTCCCATCATTTGCAGTCTCCGGCGAAGGAGATAAGGGCGAGGGACCGAACATGTTCTATCCTCAACCTCCATCCGTCATTAGTAATCTCAATTCGCTTTTCCTATTCACTAGTACAATGCGCGCTACAACTAGCAGCCCCTTACTAGTAAGGGAAAAGGCTAGCGCGCAAGGGCTGATGAAAAGCCAGCAACTTGTTAGGACTAGGTTTTGGCTTGCCCCTTTCTTCTTATTAGGAAGATAGGTTTGGAACCCTATACAAGGGGCTGCTTGCTGCTCACCCCTATCTCTAAAGGGGCGCACACTCGTTACCACTAAACGACGAAGCCGGGAGCGGAAGGAGGGACTTGAACCCTCAACCTCAGCCTTGGCAAGGCTATGCTCTACCAATTAAGCTATTTCCGCCAGCTACGGTAGTGGCGAAGCACTACTGAGCAATTCACGTATCACTTGATACGGACGACTTCTGTTTTTCCGCCGGACCACAGTCTTGACCTCCGATCGAGCTACGAACACGAGTAGGTAGGCGGCTAGGGGGGCGGCAGGGCTGCGCCTTTTCAATCAATCTCCGGCCGCTCCGCTATTGGTGCGAGCTGTAAGGAGTCTTGATCTCGAGTCAAGCTGGGGCGTCATCTGTCTTTTAAGTTAAGTCATTTCCTAAGACGGCTCCTCTTATTCTTTCTACGATAATCCAAACTGCAGCTCCACGAGTCTGCTCGGAACCAGTCGATTCCTGAGCCATTCGTTCCCCCCTCTCGGTTGGCCTTTGCCAGCCACTAGAGCAAGTAAGAGAACCTACAGTGAATGAACTTAAAGAACCGCAGATTTTTACCGGATTGTACACCTTTGTGTCTGGCTATGTATATGGATGTGCATAAAGAAGGGACGGGGCATCTCTATCCTTTTTTGGGGGAAGAGAGAGGGAAGAAGCTGCAGCGGCACCTCACGAACTTCTTACTGGAGCAGTACTATAGGCTCGAGTGTTTGGATGCACGTCTTTTGTTCATATTCCTGCGCAGTTAAGAGAGAAATTGTCCCCAAGGAAACCACTTGTGTCTTTCTTGGATATGCTCAGTCCGGGTATAGACGCTATGACGTGAAATCCAAGAGACTCGATGTATCCTTGAATGTTCTCTTTAATGGGGGCGCTTCATATTTTCCTTAACCTAATTAATCAGCCCCGGGGGAGAATGATGATGGAGATGTATTGCGGCCTTCTCCTGTTCATCAACTCTAACCGCATTCTTCTGCAGTTGATGTTACGGATCAGCCTCACGCTTCAAGCCAGCAGCTTTGCTCAGCATCTTCTGCCGATTGTCAGCCTGTTCAGCTGACCTCAGAGGATTCCAGTCACCCGGCACAGCATGTTTATTCTCGGCAGCGATTACAGTCTCTTTCCCAGGGTCAGACTACTCCATAAGATCAGCAGTCTAGCCCAGTTGCTTCCCTTTTAGGCGCTTCCTCTAGTTAAAGAGTGAATTCAGGAGTTCCAGGCAGGCGATAGGGGCTTCGGGGGGATAACATGAATCGTATAAGCCTGAACCCTATTAGTTATGTGCTTCCCCCTTCAAGAGCTGGGCTACTACCCTAATCAAGTTCTTCCTAGCGTATAGTATTGGGCAGATTGAGTCTTTCTCTAATATAGTACCTAATAGTTAGATTAAGCATTAGGCGCAACTTCGACTATAAAGCATCCCGTTAATCTCTTCTCTTTCTGTCTTCAAGCTTCAAGCTTTTGCCTAGGAGCTCGGATTCCAGTCCTATCGTTAGAAGGCAGCATAGTTGGAATTTCTTCCTGCGGCGAATAAAGGAAGAGAAAGGGCTCTCTAATGCCTTATTTGTACGATATGATGCAAGCAAGGAATCCTATTAGAGTGATGCAAGTCAGCCTATAAGATGAAACCGAAGATACTAAGCCTGGAATCAGTCGCTCTCTATGTCAATTTCTCTTTAGCAAGAAGCCCTGTGAAAGCTATCAGATAATGACTTTATAGAGGTCCCTCGCTGACGCCTTCATTTTTATTTTTTTCATCTCTTTATGATATGCTATCTTCCTTTAGCCAGACTTCCCGCATTACTGTGATCAAGAGGAAGCGCTAAGGTCTATCCTTTCCTTAAGTTAAGAGTGAAGGACGGATACTGGCTCTTTAGGACTGATAGTAGCTGCTCTTCTGGTAGTATAGCTGGTAGCTCTGCTTATGCTAGCTCTCTTCTTTCTTATGAGAGAGATTCGCAATAGGGGCATTTCTCTGTAAGAAGAAGGCCTGTTACAGCTATCAGATATAGGGGATTTACTTCACCTTGAATAACTATCGAAAAATGGCTTTCTTTTCAGCCGCTTTCATATTTCATTAAGGTAGTTTGCTTACTTAGTGCTTTCGCTAAGGTGACGACTTGAATGAAACTTTAATTGTTGATCAGAGGAAAGGGAATACCTCGATAAGGAAGAAGAACAAGAGCTACATCGGCAGGACTCTCTGCAAGTGGAAGGTCGCATAGGGGCTCTCGGGAAGCTCTTTCCTTTATACCAGAAGGAAGATGGTCGAGGAGATCAGTAGCTAGAAAGCTCCTTTGGGAGAGCAAGGTAGCAAAAAGTATATTACAAAGTACATCACTATTAAGTCGACTACAGTAGTATCATGAGCATGTAACTACATCCCCAAGCTTCAAGAGGAACCAAGGAGAAGAATACTCTGTAGTAGCAGCAGCAGTGGCCGAGCATCAGTCATCAAGTGAATCAGTAGATGCCCGCGCACGTGAGCAGCAATCACTCCATTGCAGCAAGACAAAAGTAGCATATGTCACATGGTAGATCATATCCAAGCAGAGGTGCACAAGAACGAGCACAACTTCACTCAGAACTTGTGACAAAGACTTGGTGTGCATCAGAACACGACTGAAAGCCCTTGCTGCTTCTTCATTCCAGGTGAAGCTATCTTTATTCAGTAAATTGGTCAGTGGCTTGCTGATAACCCCATACCCCTTTCAAAATTTTCGGTAATAGCCTGTTAAACCCAGAAAGCCTCTCAACCCCTTGACAGTAGTGGGTTGTGGCCAGCTCAACATGCTGTCAATCTTGCTTTTATCTGCTGATACCCCTTCACTGCTCACCACATGCCCGAAATACTCTAACCTTGCCTGACCAAAAGAGCATTTCGATTTCTTCACAAACAACTTGTGTTGTTTTAAAGTTTCAAACACTATCCTCAAGTGTTGCAAGTGGCTATCTAGGCTGTCACTGTAAATCAAGATGTCATCGAAAAAACCAGTAAAAATTTCCTCATATAATCCATGAAAACCTCATTCATTAAAGAGCTTCGGCCTTAGCTTTTGCAAAGCTTCTTTTCCCTTTCCTTTTTGCACAACCTCTTCTGTTATAGAGTCCAATCGCGAGAGTCTAAACTTTGTTGCACTGGTCCGAGTTCGCCTGCCTTCTACTTAGTAGGTATGATGGGTGAACCGAACCGAGCCTAGATTAGACGGAGCTTCGTTGGCTGGAATAAAAGCACAATAAGTTGCTTTACAAAAGGAGTCCTTAGTATGTGTCAAAACCGTTATAGTACTACTACACCGAAGTCTCGTACTCGAACTGGCAAGAACGGCCCAGCTTGCTGGCTGACTATTACCTGCTTACTTACTGGCTGACTCGGCAGCTGCCTTGAAAGCCTATTCCGATGGCGAGCAGTTACGATGGCTCCTTCCTAAATAAGTTATCTAAAAGTCAGTCTTTCTTTTTGTTTTCAACGATCTAGTGCTTGGTCCTTCACCTTTATGAGTAGGACTGACTCCCTTACATAGGTCTTATGTTCAGTACTTCGTATCAGGTTCTATCTATGGGACCTTAACGAGAATTTTTTGGTTCTTTCTGAAAAAACCTAAGAGGTCTGTGACTGACCCTGTGTTCAGCACATGAGTTAGCGTTACCGCGTATTTAGTGGAAGCAGATAGTTAGGGACTGACCTGGTACCACTTTGAGTTACTGCCCCGAAGTACTAGACCAGCTCCTGTTGAAGAATAAGGCTTTTGAGCTGCCTGAGCATTGAATTTGGAACACAGGCCAAACGAAGTCGTACTGAGGACCCTAAGTACTGTCAAAAACATCGGTACGTACAACATCCCCTTGAAAATTGCTGGACCTTCACGAACTTGCTGGAAACGGAGTACCGTGCCGGCAGGATCCCTATAAAGAAAGCCGCACAGAAAGAGAAGACTACTTGGAATTCGGTGGGAATCCACAAAGACAGCGTAGGAGATATCGCCCATTATACTGCAATATGGTGAGCATAGCCATGTCTGATGAAGGAGCCACCTGCTGACCTGGTGTTGACGAACAAGTTCCGGAAGCATGCGAACAAGACTTGAGATCGCGGCTCGTACCAGTAAAGCCACAGAAATCAAAGAAGGCGCACGAAGGAAGGCAGTAGCACTAGCTTGATAATTTTTTCCGAGGAATGAAAAATAGCTGGACCTATTATTGAAGGGGGCTCTAACATCATCAAATTCTGTTATTTAACCCCAGATTAATGATTAATGAGTAGCACAGAAGGCCACTCGCGCCACAGAAGTGGTATATAAGTGGTTATCCTTAGCAGAGTGGTGGTACGACACTACTTATCATACCACAATGAAAATGACCCCATTTGAATTGAAGCCCTCTATCGCTATGCTCCAACACTTATACCTATGCCCCAGCCTGAAGGTTCCAATGTTGCCTCGGCAGAGAGTCATCTCAGGGAGCAGTCGACTGTCATACAGATTTCGAAGGACAGTCAAGGGCACAAGTTAGAATGAAGCAATATGAGGATCAACATAGAAGTGAGAGGGAATTTTCAGTTGGAGACTGGGTTTTCTTGCGATTCCAGCCCTATACTATACTATACTATAGGCTTTTCCATAGCTGCTAGACAAAAAGACCCAGCAAGCATCAGCTCTTCCTGAGAAGGATTCAATCCAGCCACAGGTTCCCCTGCGACTTCGTCTTCCGCTCATAAGTAAGCTCTTCTCCACGGCATATTTTGACTCTGATCTTCGCTTCCTTCATTCGGTTTCTGTTTCTTGGCTGAACCAGTAGGTTTCCAACCTTCAAAGCAATATGCTGCTTTTACGCTCAAATACAAATGAAATTCGTGCTCAGTTCAAGTCAGCAGGATCTATCTCTTATGCAAGGTTTATTGATGAAGGTTACCTATTATTGTAAATCTATATTTTTTATATAAAGTAAAAAAGGCGCTCTCGTGCAATCTAAACAAGACAAACTTACAGAATCAAAGAACCTAACAAATGTAGGCGGAATACACTCATGATCTGCTTCACAAATGGGAGATTGGGTCGAAATCTATTTGTGAGATTAGGGATCGGCATATATTATCATAAGCATAAACATAAGTGAGGAGACCTGATTCAAATTAAAAAAGAACCTCTAGGAAGGTACCCTCGACCGCCTATGACGGAGGACTTTTTTCCTCTTCTCTGAAATCGTAATTTTTCTGATAGGAACAGGCTAAACAAAAAGAAAAGGGGCTGTTTTTCGTCGGAATAGGGGCCTGTTGACACAATCCCATTTCTTTCTCCCTTTCTTTCCGTTGGTCAACAACCAACAAAAGTTATCGTTTAGTTCTTCACTACTCGTACAGGAAGGCCTCTCCTTCTGTATGGGGGAGCAGTCAAAGAATAAAAAGAAAACATGCACACAAACCTCTCTGATGCGGTCCTTAACTATGTAGTATCGCTTATTAGCAATATTCCTGTTGTCTTACCTTCCTTTGTTCTTGTCATTCTTGTATGGAGGGTAGCCCTAGAGGGATTACCTGGGATAATTTTGAAGACAGGGTTAATGAGAGTTTCTCAGATACCCTTTTGGAGCAAATTAGTATATTATTAACCCCGCTATTCGAACACCAAGGTGTTCAACTACCCCGTGGCAAAATAGCCTGGGACTATTTATGCGAATTCATTTCAGATAACCCAAACAATGTCCACTACTTAACAACCATCTATGATAGCATACAAAATTTTGGGGTGGAAAGTCC
Organism: Arctium lappa; assembly: GCA_023525745.1. Taxonomy (NCBI): domain Eukaryota; kingdom Viridiplantae; phylum Streptophyta; class Magnoliopsida; order Asterales; family Asteraceae; genus Arctium; species Arctium lappa. Next base: position 126,780,211 of record CM042049.1, read on the forward strand.
CTATTTTGTACAAATTTTTGCACTGGTGGTTGGGGGCTAGTCTTTTTTATTTGGGTTCCATACGTACTGGAGTTCTAACATTTTAATTTCTCTTACATTCTACGTTCCCGAAACGGATCCTATCAAATATTTCACATTTTCTATGATCATCTCTATTTCAGGTATTCGGGGAATCCTCCTTAATAGACGAAATATTCCTATTATGTCAATGCCAATTGAATCAATGTTATTAGCTGTGAATTCGAACTTTTTGGTATTTTCCGTTTCTTCGGATGATATGATGGGTCAATCATTTGCTTCATTGGTTCCAACGGTGGCAGCTGCGGAATCTGCTATTGGGTTAGCCATTTTCGTTATTACTTTCCGAGTCTGAGGGACTATTGCTGTAGAATCTATTAATAGCATTCAAGGTTAAACATGACTCCTAGAGAGTTACCAAAATACGAAGTTCTCTTTTCGTTCTCTTCTTTCTTTTTTATTTTTACTTGGTTGGCAGGGTCAGGGCCTTTCTCGCTGGGCGAGCGCATCCGATTCTAAAGTCCTTTCCTAAACCACTTCCCGTTCAGTTGCTGAAAGATAGAGAGAAGGCTTTCTAAATGAGATTGAGTTCCACGAATATGCAGGCTAGAAAGATGCTATTTGCTGCTATTCTATCTATTTGTGCATCAAGTTCGAAGAAGATCTCAATCTATAATGAAGAAATGATAGTAGCTCGTTGTTTTATAGGCTTTATCATATTCAGTCGGAAGAGTTTAGGTAAGACTTTCAAAGTGACTCTCGATGGGAGAATCCAGGCTATTCAGGAAGAATCACAGCAATTCCTCAATCCTAACGAAGTAGTTCCTCCGGAATCCAATGAACAACAACGATTACTTAGGATCAGCTTGCGAATTTGTGGCACCGTAGTAGAATCATTACCAATGGCGCGCAGTGCGCCTAAGTGCGAAAAGACAGTGCAAGCTTTGTTATGCCGAAACCTAAATGTTAAGTCAGCAACACTTCCAAATGCCACTTCTTCCCGTCGCATCCGTCTTCAGGACGATCTAGTCACAGGTTTTCACTTCTCAGTGAGTGAAAGATTTGTCCCCGGGTCTACGTTGAAAGCTTCTATAGTAGAACTCATTCGGGAGGGCTTGGTGGTCTTAAGAATGGTTCGGGTGGGGGCTGAATAAAGAAGACGAATAGAATTGAATTCATGTTCATGCTAACAGAAGAGCGGATCCAATACCAAGACGACTTCTTGGGAAAGAAGTGCAGCAAGTACTTTAGGAATTTGGGGATTTCATGCCCCACGAGTGAGTTGCCAAGTGCCCCCTAGGAGGCCAGTCTACCACAAGATCAAGTTGGAGCCTGGAGCCAAAGCCCCTTAACTTACTTAGAGCGGGGCTGGGTTTAGCAGATGGCCCCCCCAACTAGCATCTATTAGTTAAGGGGCTTGGTTGAACTCAGGAAATAATTTAAGGAAGTCATTTTTTCCTATTTATATTCCAGCCTCCAAGGCTCTTTTTCCCTATCTTGTTGGGGAAAAGGTTGGGGAGCCCTTGTTTTATTCCAGAAAAAGCGGGAGCCTTGGGCATTGATTATTGGGCGCTCAACAAGGTAACCTAACCATCAAGAACAAGTATCCACTTTGATTGCAGACGCATATCCTTTCCCGTTCGCGTCTTTTGTCTAAACTGGAATCTGTGGTGAAAGAGAAAAAGATTTTCAGGTATCATCCTTTCTTCACTCGCCCATTATAGACAAGACTGGGAAAGATTGGTCGTCTAAGGAAGGAATACCAACTATTGATTTTAGAGCTCCCGTCTTATTCAATTTTTTTTAGATGAATTTGACCGAGCTTTCGAAGAACAGTTTCCAAAAATGCCACACGCTCGTTATGATTATGAAATTTTCGTTCCTCTTGGGATTGGAAAATGGAAGGAATTTCATGTACCCAAATGGGAGGAGTTATTGAATGGACTAGGTCTTGTTGGAAAGGTTTTCTGTTTAGTCCCAGGGGGCGACCCAGTTACTTGTATTGGGGCTTTCATATCTGTGGACGATAATGGCTTTATTCAGATTATTGAAACCGGTTCTTTGGAATAGTTGTTTTTGATAAGGGCTTAGTTACATTTTTGTTCAAATATGCATATCTTTATACCTACTTTTCGACCCAAGACCTTACCTTAATCACCGGAAAACCCCTTTTTTTATTTCAAGCTCAGTGGTAGAGCGGTCGGCTGGTAACTGACTAGTCGGGCGTAGGTTCGAATCCTACTTGAAAAGCTTCCCTGGACTTTTTTGACTCTCTGCTTACTCCAGCCGTAAGTAAACTCGTAGAATGGGATGTCATCCACTGACTCCTAATTGCGAGAAGAGAATTTCCCTCCTAAGTCATCGAAAAAGAGGAGGCCTAGCTATGAAAAGGCTCCACGGATGACTGGGGCTTAGGGCAAAAGAAAAGGAAGATCGTCTTGACTCTCTTAACTATGGGAAAATAGTTAGAATGTAAACGAAACAAATGCTTCACTCTCTCAGTATTTTGACAAGAGGGGATCCTAGAGTTGATTGAGTTGTCCTCTCAAAAGAAGAGACTGGCTAGAGATCTCTTTATCAAAATCTTTGGAACAAATGGTTGCCCTTGAAAATGGGTGTTTTTTTGTGGAAACTAATACTAATTAAGAATGCCATTGCTGTTGATAGCAGTTTTCCCAGGTTTGGAATTCATTTTGCCTCCAAATGTGTTTGCTGTTCCTCTCCTTGCATAGAAAGAGTGGATCACCTCTCTCAAAGTGATATTGCTAGGATAGATAATAGGGTCTCATTTCTCTCCCAGTCTCAATGTGGATTTCTTTTATACCTCTCTTCACCATCTTTTGGCTTCCTGCTTTAATGGTGCCAAATAAAAATCACGGTAATTGATAAACTTTTCCGACGGTTTTCCGACGACCCATTTAAATTAAATAAAAAATAAAATAAAATAAACCTACCGTCGGTAAGCCGTCGGTAATTGATAAAATTTTCCGACGGTTTTCCGACGACTTATTAAAAATAAATAAAAATTAAAAAATTAAACAAAACCGTCGGAAAACCGTCGGTAATTGATAAACTTTTCCGACGGTTTTCCGACGACATATTAAAAATAAATGTAAATTTAAAAATTAAAATGAACTGTCGGAAGACCGTCGGTAATTGAAAAAATTTCCGACGGTTTTGCGACGACTTATTAAAAATAAATAAAAAATTAAAAAAATAACGATGCCATCGCAAAACCGTCGTTTAACCGTCGGTAATTACCGACAAGTTCTGCAGTCGGAAATTGCCGTCGGTAATGCCCAGTATTCTAGTAGTGGTCCTTATATCTTTCAAATCATAATTATTATGCTGAGGCAGTGACTTACGCGGCCTATAGCGCGGCCTCAAAGCCGCGGAACTCACTGGAGTTCAGGCCTTGAGACACACGTGTGGCCTCAAAGTCGCGGCCAAAGTCGCAGAACCACCTGCAGGTCCTAAAACGGGTTTTAAATGCTATTTCTCACATTTACTCCTCATTAACATCAAAAATCAGATATCTTAGAGGGAGGAAACCCTAATAGGCGATTTTTGGTTCAACTCCACATCTCTTCCTCTTATTTTCATACAAAACATTAATTGTTGGTGGTTGGGAAAGGATTCAAGATTTTTAGAAGCATTTATTGAGGATTCTCTCAAGATTTAAGTTTCAAGGGTCCAAACATTCATCTACTTCTTTTCTAGGTTTTATATAAAACCTAGATAGTGAGTACTCTTAACCTTTTTACAAATGAGATACATATCTTAAAATGATATTTGTTATTATTTCATGATTTGTACATCTGTTGATCATCTGATAAGTTTGACCTAACTTTCTAATTTTGATCATTAATGGTGTCTTGGGTCTTGATTCCTTGTATGGGTTATGAATAGGTCATGGGTGACCATATACGACTTGTGTATGTGATTACATGCTCAATGATGAATATTGATGTTGTACCCACATGATTTAGAGTTTTGTACCTAAATGGGGATTTGTAGTACTTGGAGTATTATACATGTATTTCATTTGTTATGGAATTTGGAATATGTATAATGATGATTATGGAAAGTATTGGATGAACCATGAGTAGACGCTAAGACGGTGTAGTCTTAGGGTACCACCTTGACGGTATGCACCTAAACCTCCGCCATTTGGATTAATGTATGAGAGGTAGTCTTCAAATGTGTCGGGACTTCGGGATGTTGCTCATGTAAGTGAACGTCAAGGTACATTGACTTGATGTGCAACTCATTGGTGTGATGGTTCTCCCCCATTGACTCCTTTATGACTCTTGTTGTCTTTAATTGTATAAATGATTATGTCATGCTTTTGTTCCACTCACTAGGCTCATTTGGCCTAACACTTGATTGGTTTGATGTGTATCTCAGATTCTAGCGGCGTGACCGCCAAGAATGCTTAGTGACTTAGATGCGAGCTTGGGGGCATTTTTGGGACGCCAATTATAGAAGACATTTTGGAGTTGGTTGACAACTTGAGTTAATCTCTTTCCTAGATAAGATTTAGATTAGAGGGTTGTTTTCCCTCATTGCTTATTTATTACAAACTTGTAATTATAACAGGCGTTATTGTTTCCCTTCTTGGGAGGAGCTCGTGCTTTGACATATTTATTATACCACATTTCTCTTTCCAGAAATTTTTGTGGTCTCAACTTTTGGGGTGATACACATATTCTAAAATTGATTATAACATCATTTATGTTATTAAATTATTAAATACATTATTATTTTAGACATTTAGGGGTTGTTTGTTTACATCTTAATGATACCATTAAGAGGAAAATGTCTGAATTGCTCAGACATAATCTTGTTAAGACTTTTAAAATGGGTCTGAATGGTACAATACATTGTTGGCAGAAGCATTACTCCATTCTTTCAAAAAGGGAGATAAATTTATATTTTATTCAACCTAGTGGAGTCCAAATAAACTAGCAATGTAAACAAAAGAATGTTTTAGGGGTTGTTTAAATTCATGTTGTAGCTTTGAAAAAAAAAGTGTTTTAGGGGCTATTTAATCATTCATGTTTTAGGGGTTGGTGATGTTTTATGACATGAATGTTTTATGGTTCCTTGATGTTCTATGATGTTAATCACTATGCTTTTGTATAACTATTAATTGGTGTTAAATGCTTCAAATTAGATGTTGTACACAAAATTTTGTGTTTGAACTTGCATTTCATGTATTTTTTTTGTAATTGTGGGTTTCCGGGCCAGCTTACGCGCACCGACTAATCCCCGGACGACGACGAATGGCCTGGAGTCATCGCAGGTGAACCTCTATGGCCACATTTCATGTATTTTTTGTTATGCCAAAACTTGAACATGTATTTTTGTGTTTGTTTAGATTGATAGGAATCATGTATTGGCTTGGACCATTAATTATTTTATAGTTATCATTTAGAAATTTCAGTCAATACTTTTGTTATACGTTATTTTTCATTAAACACAAAACTGAGGGTAAAATGGTAATTTTATGTCATTCAGACTGTTCATTCAGAGCAGTTTCCAAACAATCATTTTTACTGTTCATTCAGAGCAGTTTCCAAACAATCATTTTTTATCTGACACTAAATCATACAGGCTCTTTTAACCATTCTGACCACTTATCATGTTGGACTTAATCATCCGGTGACCGGTAATTGCCAAATGTAACACCCCGATTTTTTGAAATGTATCATTTCATGTTAATACAGAAACCGATATATTAAGGAAAAATAAGATATTTGATTTTGGGATTGAATCCTTGGTTTTATAGTCTTGATGGATAAAGGATTCAATTACGAGACCAACGGTTCTTTCCGGAGCGAAAACGGAGCTATAACGAAGAAGTTATGGCCAAAACAGTTTCAGTACGTGCGAGGCTATAGTGCCCGGCGATTGTGACAGTGTCACAATCGCCTGTCAAGGTCACCGGAGCCCGAGAACTCTCGGTACAATCTCAGCTATTGTGCCCGGCGATTGTGACATGGTCACTATAGCCTGGCACAATCGCCCGGGTGTTTCAGGGTGTTAAAATCGCGATTTTCAGCCCCAAACTTCATTTCTTCATATCTTTCTCATCGTAGCTCCGATTTGGGTGATTCAAGTTGCTACGGTTTCGTTTTTGAGAGATTTTCAAGGTTATGGAAAGAGATTGGAAGTCTATTGAAGTATACTAGAGTATTTGGTGGTGGTAAGCTTATCATCTCTCCTTATTCATCTTCTTCACCAAAGTTTTCTAGGGTTTCATCCACCCTTTGTTCTCCCTTTCATAGATTGAAGGTTTGTAATCATGTTGGTGAACTAGAGGTGTTTTGATTGGTGGATTCAAGTTTGGGTTAAGGTAATATTCTATTCTCTTCGGTTCTGGAAGTTAGGGTTTCGGTATTAGTTGAGGTATTCATGTATATGGTTTGGGAAATGATTCTTTGTGTTTGATTATGTATATTTATGGTTGGAACCTTGTGGATCTAGGTTTTGGAAGATTTGGTTTGAAAAACCAAGTTTCTTCAAGGAAATCTCTAAGTGGGTAAAATCTAGATTTAGTCTAAATCTAGCAAGGTGAGTTTACTAAACTTTTGTTAAAACTGGATACACATCATAATTGTTTATTTGTTGTTATTATCACATATTTGCTCAAAATGTTCATCTTTACGGGTTTAAGTATTTGATGGTTTTTTCATGAGACTATATGAGAAATATGTTTTAACAAGTATCATCCCATGATTTACTTTATTTTGTGAAAGTATTTGGGGTCTTCATTATGTACACCAACAATGGGTATTTTGGGTTATCTTTTATGAGTATTTACCATGATTTGCTCTATTGGTCGGATATTTGGGACTTGTTCCATGAATGTACATTGTTGGCATTTTGGCATGATATGGATTATATGTGGTTTAGTAGATGATAAATTCTACTTGGAATGCCTTCTTGGCGATTTAATTATTGAACATTGAATATGTTGGAATTTGAGTCTCACATTGGACTTATGTGAGGATGGTAGCATAGTACCCATGGTTGGTATCGAAATGCATTGGTAGATATATACCTAAAGACCTCCTATATATATTATGTTGGACGAACCAAGTCGGTAGACACTAGGAGGATGTAGTCTTGGGCGCCACCGTGTGGGTATGTGCCTAGACCTCCGCCATTCGGGGTAATGCCATGGTTGTAGTCCTCGGGTGTGCCGGGCCTTTGGGTGTCACTCTTAGTAGTTGGCACTAAGGTACATTGTCTCTTTGGGTGGAACTGATTGGTGCTATGGGTCTCCCCTATTGACTCCACATTGTTGAACTCTGGTTAACTGCTGATAAGAATTGTAACTGCTCATGCATGCTTATTATTGTTCAACCCACTAGGCTTTTTGGCCTAACACTTGCTTGGTGTCGATATGTATCTCAGGTTATAGCGGCGCTGGTTCTAAGATGGCATAGATGCTTGGGTGAGAGATTGAGGGATATTGCATTTGGACTTACTTTTGGTAGGAGAACCTTTGAGTTTATAAATGACACCCTTATTTGTAATCTCTTTTCTAGTTATGGAAATTGGATTAGTTGGTTGTTATTTATCGTCCGTTTAATTACAACTGTATTTAAACAGGTTTGTGTATTTTTTTTCTCCATTTAAGGAGGCTCTTGCTTTGGCAATTTTTAGTATACCTCATGTCCGTTGTTTTTCGGATTTTTGTTATCCCTATTTTTAGGGTGTTACACCAAACAACCCCTTAATTTCAATTGCACATTGTAATAATAATGTATCATTTCTCACTTCTAAGTAAACATTTTTAGCAAGGCCGATCCTGACATTTGGGGGTCTGTGCTAAAATCTAAATGTGATTCTATATTTTTTTAGTTATATTATTTATTAAATTTTTATTATTAAATTCAAAAATAATTTTGCTTATATTAAAATATATGTTAGAAGTACAAATAATCATAAACAAGATTCAAATAGAAATAAATGGATCTTTATATCTTAAAATTAATGATCGTAAATCTTATATGGCTTATTTGCTAAGAACAATAAATTAAAGTTAATTAGTAAGAAAATTAAAAATAGTCTCATAATAAGAATAATGTACAATATATAACACAAATAGCTTATTAGTAGTGAGCATATATAAAAAGTTATTCATTCCTCAATAATAAATTGACATTACAATATATATATATATATATATATAAAGAACACAAACAATTAGGCATTACTGTTTTCTAACATATATATCCTAACACTTTTTGAAGCAAAATCATCTAATCATACTTTCATAATCAAGATTTGCTAGAAACTTAGTTTCAATCGATATAAAAGGAAAAAAATTTAATCTCTTTTAAGATATAGTCGATTGCCGATAAGATTTCAAAAGCTTTGAAAAATGATTAAGGAAATATATAAATAATCAATAACGGTCAAAGAAATTTTAATATTCATTAAATAATCAAACAAAGTTAATAGAAGAAATCATTGAAAAATAAAATAAATAAAGAATGTCACTAATTTATATCTTGAAAACGAAAGAACTGAAGAACAAACGTTACAAAAATATGGTGACGACAGCAAAATAAAAAAGAAAAAGAGGGGGGATTTTGGCCTTCTAGAGGATAATTTAGAGAATAAAATCCAGTATAGATATGAGGTTTTGATCATAAGATTTAAACAAGAGATTTCATATCAATAAAAGTCATTATATACGAAAATAAATGAACAAAAACAAAGAAATAAGGATGCATGATTTGACCATTTAAAAGCCTATAAAAATCAAAATAAAGACAAATAAGAAAACTTGATGTTTTGGTATCGACCAATAAAAAAAATAGATGAATCATTAAAAATATTCATATAGTTAAATTATTATAAAAATCACAAACTTTTTATATGATTAAGTTGTGTTTTTTTCTTCTTAATATATAAACTAGAAGCGTATTCGCGCAATGCAGCGAGATACATCACGATTTTAATGTTTCGTTTTATTTTTTTGTCTATTTACAGTACGATTTTGGATGGTTTTGAGAAAGTAATAATGTTTTTTTTATAAATTTGTTTAATCTAGGCTTGATAATATAATGTTTTTTATATAAAAAAATTAAGTATTTTGTTAGAATTCAATGATTATCTTATATATTTTAATGACATCTAGAAAAAAAATAACCAATTACATATTTAATAATATAATTAAAACAAAATTATAGTAATATAATATATTAACTAGTTGTGTACCCGCGCAAAGCGACGAGATACATCTTAATTTCGAGATTGACAACTAAAACCCATAATCTTGATCATGCTTCTCTCTATTCTATGTTAAAGTTGATTTTATTTTATTGTTTTATATTGCTTTGACTTTGAGTTGAATAGTTGTTGTAATTTAATGCAACGCATAATTAACAAATAAAACCCGATATGTATGTTTGAACAAAATAGAATTATAATCATCTGTGACAATACAAATTTGTACACACAGAAAACGATAAGATATCACTCGGAGCATCCATCTATAGACTTGTCCTGTAAGAAATGTCATATGATTATAATAGATACAAACCAAATGTAGTTGTAACAAATGTATTATAATAATAAGTAGTCGTTTGTACCTCGTTAATCGCGTAAAACTTCTTGATACACCACATTTGATGTGTAGACTCCGCCACGATTGAATTTTTTGGCAGGCTTTACTAATACCTTCGTATTTTCACGTGAAGACCCTCTTGACAATGCCACGTAAAGTTGACCGTGAGAGAATACCGATTCTGGTAGATAAACACCAACATTCGGAATGGTCTGTCCTTGAGCTTTATTGATTGTCATAGAAAATCTAAGTCGGACTGAAAACTGTTTTCTCTTCAATTTGAAGGGAAACATGTTATCTTCAGATGGACAAAGAGGAATTCTCGGCAAAAATACCCTCTTTCTACCAGAAACGTACCATCCCGCACTACAGATAGTCGCTTATCCAAAACTCCAAAGTTGCACGGCTCCCATTATGCCCTCAAGCATCGGTCGCCAAACCAGCAGAAGTCTTGCCAATAATAGAAACACCAAAGATCGATCCCCAATTACAAACACTCAATATTCTTAAGGTTACTACTTAAATTACGAACACACTGGATCCATCGGGAATGCACCAAAGCACCACAACGATCATTGACCTCAAATGGAGTGTCGACGCCTATTCTCAAAGTGACTATACTGCAATGTGGGTGCACCGTCAAGTATTTCATTCCAGATTTGCATTGTCAATTCGAAGTTGATACCTAACATGCCACTAAAATTTAAACCTTACGTCTTTAAGATAGTACGCAACCAACATATATCATGATGTTTAGCAACCCATTGATTCAAATCCCTCCACATGTAAGCAACCACACAAGACTTTAACCCGATGATTTACCGAAACAAAAGATCACCACTTAAATAACTGGGAGAATATACAATTCTACTACTTCAATCATTCGAGCGTGTACTGATTCATAAACTGAAATCTAAAATTCAAAACTGACCGCGAATCGGTTAATCCGACGCTCCCTTTTCCAATGACTCCTTTAGTCCTGAATAACACGCAAGCTACAATGCCAATCTAACATTTTATAAAACCTCTAAGTTCATAATCTTTGTAACAATTAACCATTGAGTAAAAATCAACTACCGTTTACTCGGTAGGTTTCAAAATTGATCATCAATACAGCACATATGAAACCGTTTCCGAAATCCGTTTGTTCAATACTTACGTTAGTAAAGACAACAATAAAACATGCACAACAATTTACACCATATAAGAGAAAATAGATTCATGCACCACAACACGTGCAATAAAGGTTTGTACAATTCCAAAAGAGAAATTCACAACTTTAATTTTTTAAAATCCTTCCTCTTTAACCAAAAGACGTTGTGGCCTAAAATTATCAACAATCCCAAACGCATTAGTTTAATCCTCCAGGCCTGGTAAAATAGTGGGAATACAAATAAAGTTTCAAATCGAGTTTAAAGCTTCAGATTGTACAGATAAACACCTTTGACCAAAAAGTAACTGCAACGATATAAACATTGCTAACTCAATAAATGCATTGCGGAAATTTCTAACGGTAAAAGTAATTGATTGGAATATGAACAGAACAAAACTCCTGTTTGAAAAGATGTAAATCTTTTATATATTTACTCATACCAACGTTATAATTAAATCCAAATGCAAATAGTATGTAACGATTGACATTTGTATAAAGCCCAAAGATAAATTGCATGATAAGGGAATTTCCCCAAAACAACATGTGGGATGACACCGATTAATAAATCTACATTTAGACGCGTACAGAAATGTATGAACACATGCTCCAACCTTATTTACGTAACGCCAAATGACGTACGATGAGACACCAAGGACCCAACTGAATTTTCGTAAGACTTACTAACGTGAAAACCAATTGGCGTCAAACTTTCGTTACTCGACAAAAGTGTAAAACGACAATACTTTTAAGATATTAAACTTTTAGGAGTTTCCTCCTTTCGCTGAGATGAAAGGTAAAATAGCGCTTTACAAAATTTACATGGGACACGACGCTAAATAACTCGCAAACTTAAAAAGAAGCAAAATTAAAACTCACGCATAAAAAGACATCGTATAAAACAATACTCCATGAAATTTCAACAAAACTCACACAAACTGAAATTCTCAAGAAATTCCGACTCAACACGTGGGGATAACTTTTCTTTTAAAACCATTGACATATGTGAAGGAGATCCAATCCCTAGGTTAAAATCTCATAGCTACTTGCCCAATACTCAAATGACATTAAAACATGGATATTACAATATCCGCAAATAGCGTTAAAGAGGAGACGTGAATAAAGAGATTTTGATAACAATTTGCAATTACGTGCAACAAAACATTTTCATGAATGCTTAAGCTCACAGTTTCAAATCTGGTGCATTTTTAATGCTCTATCAAAACTTTATAATATCAACCACATTTTGTTTTACGAACATAAGAAACAATTTATGCAAATTTATTTCAAAAATAATTATAGTGCATGAGTTTGATCGGCACTTGGCATCATAGGACTACACTTCCCAAAAAACCCAACATACTATTGTCATCCGGATGCATCAAACATATTAAAGCAACACTCGGATTTTTCATCGGTTCACCTTACAATCTTTCCTCGTATAACGTCAATTCCATAAGCTCAAGGTTCTACTCCAACCAATTATTCTTACTCAAGACGATCAACTTAATGCATTCAACGCACTTAACTATCACTTCAATGTGACATTGCTATAGACATTAACGTTTCCTTAGATTACTCACTTAGAAACCTTCTCACTACCCCAACGGTAATCATACCAAGGTAGTTCAAGTATACACACATAGTAGGTAGATTCACCATAACACTGGTCAGGTGCCATTATGAACGTACCGCACATGTTCATCCTTGCGACCCTCGACAAGTTTCCCGTTTCTAGTGACTTGATCAACTCCATAATATCTTATCTTAAGGTTCCTAATGTGCAAATTCACTTACAATCACTTATAAAAACGCTAGTTTGAGTCTAGGCATCCAAAATCAATACCTAAATCTCTCAAACTTAAGCTCTGATACCAACTTGTAACACCCTCAAATCTGGGAATAACAACTTATTAAAAAATTTCTAAATACATCAATAACTGATTCGTCTACAACCACAATTTAAGAATTAACCTCAATACATACATTCATTCTATACATACAATCTATGACAAGAAGGGGTGCTACTAAACCCAACAACAGTTACTAACTCCAACTTGCGGAAGACTTCACCAACTACTCACTCTTGTGTAAGGCTAAGGCTCAACTCTTCATAGCACCGCTAGAACTGAACCCCCGCTAGGGACCTGATGCACATGCCGACAAATAAAAGGGTTAGACTTAACGCCTAGTGAGCTCAAGAGTTTTAACATGAACAACTATATCTTTAAAAACAGGGAAACCAATTTAAAGCGAGATCCTTCAAAATAATATACTTTAAAATGGAAACGACACACTTTCTATAATATGCACTTTTAAAGACAATGCTCCCAAACACACATTTTTTATAAAACGATGCAACACAAAACTCACCTAAAACTGGGTCATAGTTCGATACTTAAATTTATAAAAATGTAAATAACACTTCATGTCCCAAAACACCCAAAACTCGGGTGGGACTTAATACTCAACCCATAAAATGTAGGATAACCCAGATATACACAACGCCACCGAAAACTTGGATAATAAAACTCAATACCCAAAAACAACACCTTTCGGTGACGGGGGATACCCGAATTCCATTGAAAGTGGCGGGCACACAAAGTTAATCCACTTATCAATGTTCTCGAGCTTCACATAAGACCATGGTTCCCCGTATACGGCTCCTCTAAGCTACCACCGCAAGATACCACTGATCCTAGTGTCTACTCGACCTCTAATGAGTGTCCCAACCAAAGCCACAAGTCCCCGTATCCGGCTCACAATGGGCACCACCGCAAGACTTAGCTCCGTATCCGGCTCTACAGAGCTACCACCGCAAGCTTACATAATCAACATAACTTGGAGACCACTCACTAGAATTCAAACACGGACACTAAATTCCACGATGAGTAACCGGACTGGATTACAAACGGACATCGAGTTCAACCACCCACGATATCTACCTCGAGCCCTCAATAAAGGTTATGCGGTCGTCGAGTTCAACCACCCACAATATCTACCTCGAGTCCTCCCGCTGGCCATAACGATATCCAGTCCCAAAATGGGGATAAAGTCCCCACCACCCGACTGACTCATATGCCTATGGATCCAATGCATTACAGTCTAAAATTACCCGACTATACCTGAATGACAACAACACTCGAGCCTGTAATTATAAATATGCAATAAAATGCATTAAGACGTAAACCATGAAATGGGACTCTACATCGAGCCATTAAACCCGGGCAATTGTCCATAAAACTCTTTCAAGTTAAGACCGAGCTAAAATGCTCAAAATCCATTTGACCAATAATCAATGGTCCTCCAAATAATGAAATGTCTTTAAACAACGTTTATGAAGACCCATGTCCCAAAGACGAGATTAACCCAAAACTCCACACGAGATGGGACTAAAGATTTACCAAAGGGTTTATGAATGCAAATATACCAAAATGCATATAGCATGAAATAGACTCCCTTTGTACAAAACCATCAAAGATGCATGAATCATGAAATAGATCTTACTTGTACAAAGTCACCAAGAATACGTAAATCATGCTATTTAGTTGCTAAAATGTTCAAACCCAATATAAGCATTTTAAGAGGTTAACACAACCCAAATTTACCAAATATGAAAACTTATCAAAATACTCACACTTTGACGAATAACCAAGTAAATCATATTTTACTTCGAAATACCCAAAACTTATTAGCAGTTAACCATTTCATGTAAAACACTTTAAAATAAATATTTTGGCATGTACACCGTTTTCACAAATCAACTTGAACTCACCTTGCTAGATTTAGGCTAAATCTAGATTTTACCCCACTTTGAGCTTCCTTGACGAAACTTGAATCCTCCAAAACCTAGATCCATGCATTTTCAACCGTAAATAACCATATTTAACCATAAATAATCGTTTCCCAACCTTATACACGAATACCTCAACTGATAACGAAACCCTAACTTCCAAAAATGAAGAGAATAGAAGATTACCTTAATCCAAGCTTGAATCCACCAACAACAACACCTCTAGTTCACCAAAATGGTTACAAACCTCCAATCTACGAAAGGGAGAACAAAGGGTGGGTGAAACCCTAGAAAACTTTGGTGAAGAAGATGAAGTGGGAGAGATGAGGAGCTTAATACCACAAAATACTCTTGTATACTCCAATAGACCTCCAACCTCTTGATAAATCCTTGAAGAGATCTCAAAAAAAAGACTATGGCAACTTGAATCACCAAAAACGGAGTTGTGGATCAAAAGTTATGAAGGAATGAAGTTTGGTGGCTGAAAATCGGGTTTTTGATCGACTAGGGGGTTTCGCGGGTTATGCCGCAACCTTAAGTCGCAGCATAAGTCTCCCTTGTTCTCCTAAGTCACGAGATTGCCCCTAAGTCGCGGCAAAACTCGCGCAACACACTGTTTGTCCGGTTTTCATTCTCGTTCACTGTTTTGGCCATAACTTCTTCGTTATAGCTCCGTTTTCGCTCCGGAAAGAACCGTTGGACTCGTAATTGAATCCTTCATACATCTAGACTATAAAATCTAGAATTCAAGTCCAAGATTAAATATCTTATTTTTCCTTGATATATCGGTTTCTGTATTTACTTGAATTGATACCTTTCGAAAGTCGGGGTGTTACATAAAAACCTCTACATATCAATCTGGTGCCATTACATAAGTCGTCAAAGGGATCGATATTTCGTAATAGTATTATTGGGCATCCAATTTTGAGCCGGAGGTTATGAGGAGGCAAACCACTGACGGTTAGTGAATTTAAGAACTCCATTGGATAAAAGTTATTCCAGTCATCTTCTGCTTCATCAAAACTGTAGTAATTTTTTCCTCTCCGCGGAATCTATCAATCAACTGGTCATTAATCTCATCGACATTCTCATTTTTAGTTGATAATATCGCTCTCGAAACAATATAATCTGAATCAGCACCGTTGATTTGCAGAGATGGAAATATTGCTTCAATCAAATCATCCTTCGACTTATCTTTATTAGTATAGGTAATGGCCATGTCATCGGGTATGCGTATAAAGCTTTCTTCCACCGCTTCTTCATCTCCATCACCAACTCGTAATAGAAAATCTGAAAACCATGGATCAGCTCTTGCTCGCATATTTAGAGTTAATCGTATCTTTTTAATCGAAGACCAAAGAGGTGACATCCGTAGGCTAGAATCTACAATTTATGCTCGGGTTCCACGTCTCACGACGGGTAACACCTGTCGAAAATCACCTCCCATAACCATTATATTTCCGCCAAATGGGAGTGTCACCCCTGTGATTTCTTGCATTGTTCGATCAAGTGCCTCCACCGACTGCCTCTTAGCCATCGACACTTCATCCCAGATTATTATTTTTGCATCCCGAAGCAATTGAGCAGTCCCGCTTTGTTTCTTTATGTTGCACATTGAGTTATTATCAACATTGAGGGGAATCTTAAATCGGGAGTGAGTTGTTCTCCCCTCAGGCATATTATTAGCTGCAACTCCCAAAGAAGCAGTCACAGGTGCAATAAGACCACGGGAACGAATGTTGGCAAACAATGCCTTGTACAAATAAGTTTTTTCAGTCCCACCTGGACCATCTATGAAGAACACTCCTGGACAATCATCATCTACGTGCCTCATGATCTCATCATATGCGTATTTTTGGTCGAAATTGAGGGAGTCTCGGGCACGTAAGTGTTCTTCTTCCACAACTATGGAGTATTCCTCTTCTACCTCACGGAAACTATCAAATTGTATGTTACCATCTGCATTTATCTTTGGGATATCGAAATCATCAAGATTTTTACCCATAGATTGTAGAAATGTTGTGACGTCACTCAGGACCATATTCCGAACTCGGTTAATACTTTCGTATTGTCGTCTATAATCTTCTGAGAGTAAATCGTAATGATCATCCCACAACTTGCGAACATCTCCTGGCTCACAATAAATTAATAATGTAGCAAATAGTCTCCTTAGAGCATTTGGAAACTGAAACAAGGAAGCCTCCACAAGACATTGTGACAAGTTATCGTCAGTCTCTATTAAGCCTCTTTCAAGAGCCGCTTTTCGAAATGTCAGGTGTAATATGCCATTTACACTGTATAGACCTTCAAAACATGTAGGCCCACTCACATGAGACAAAAGTAGACGTAGGTAATACCGTTCTCCTTCCGCGAGATTAGCATAAACAAGTCGGCCTATCGTTGATCCTTTTTTCCTTGGATTTCAATGACGTGAGCTCGCATTCCATGTGAAATGTTTTGGGAAGTCTTTGTACAAATACTGTCTTGCATTCTCATCTACATTGTTTCTTTCGAAAAACGCAGTCAACAGTGTTCGCTTACCGCTCTCTCTTGCAACAATATCTATCGTTGTATCATCGTCTCTGAACCTAACCATCTGCTTATTAGGGAGATAGAGTTGCAAAGCCATCACATGAGGGTGAATTTGAGAAAGTTGAAAGCTAAAAATACGCCATATTGCCTCCGGGGGGAGACATAACGTGCATCTTGAAATCTTGAAATCTCATTAATAACAACTCCTCCTTCGTCTGGATCGATATGCATAACTTGTCTATCATGACCCTTATAAACATACTTGAAGAGATATTTCACAGATGTTATACTCGAGCAAGCCTTAATATTAATATGGTCGTTAAACATCATTAACAACTTTGGGTTATATGGGACCACCTATCTATTATCCAGGGTATTTGTAACACCCGTAAATTCTTAAGGTAAGTATTCTGCCTCTCTTAATACATTAATTGTGCTTATGTGTGAATACTTGTCTTTGAGCACACCTTTATGATCATTGTTTTGTCGAAGGGTCCTATAACTGAATTACCTTTGTTAATCGTTCCGAACCTCGCACTCGCCATTGAATTTGGTTAAGTTTCGGACTGTTTTGGGATGCCAGCGATTGTGCCTGGCGATTGTGCCATTGGCACTATCGCCGGAGGCACTATCGCCGAAGACGTACCGTGGGCTGTTGGATGCCAGCAATTGTGCCACGCGATTGTGCCTTGGCCCTATCGCCAAAGGCACTATCGTCGGGCTTGTACCGTGGGGGTGGGGACCTCCGCGATTGTGACGTGGTCTGGTTGATTTAAAACACTTTGGCAGCCTCATTTCTCACAATAACACTTTACAAAAAACGGGAGAGCTCTTCTTGGAGGCGATTTTTAGGGTTTCATCACCTACCTCATTCATTCCTAGGTTTTTGGGTTGTTGGGAGCATTAAGTGGTCATCAAGCTTCATCCAAGTGTCCCCATTGAAGTGTTCTTCAAGATTCTCATTTCTCACCTTCAAGTCTCATCTTCTCCAACTTCTAGGGTTTCCATATTTTCTAGGTTTTGGGTTCAAAACCTAGATTGTAAGTTTACTAAACCTTTGTTAAAACTAGATACACATCATAATCTCCTATTTGTTACTTTATCTCTATATGTTCAAATGTTTGGGGATTCCTTCATGAAAATAGTTGGAAGATGTATATATATGGGTGATTTGCCATGATTATTGTTATATGTATCATTATTTGGGATTTGTCACATAGATACGTAATGTGGGTACCTTGATATGTTAGATGTACGCATATATGGGCATGATGATGATTCTAGTTGGAACACCATTTTGGTGATATGTTTATATGTATGATGAGCATGATTTACATTGGGTCTTTTGTTAGACATCATGAGGATAAGGTGGTAATATTATACCCGTAGTTGGTATCAAATAATGTGGGTTGGAATATATCTAAAGGACCCCTTATAAATGTCATGTGGACGAACCAAGTCAGTACACTAGGAGGATATAGTCTTGGGCGCCACTGTGATGGTATGTGCCTAGACCTCCGCCACTCGGGGAATTTTCTTATCGATAGTCTTCGGGTGGGCCGGGCCTTTGGGGTGTTCCTTGCTAAGGGCATCAAGGTATATCGACTCTTGGGTGGGACTTGATTGGTGTTATGGGTCTCCCCTATTGACTCCACATTTGTTGAACTATGGTTAATTGTTGAGAAGTAATGTGACTGTTCATGCATGCTTATTATTGTTCAACTCACTAGGATTTATGGCCTAACACTTGTTTGGTGTCGATGTGTATCTCAGGTTCTAGCGGCGGCGGTCCTAAGCAGGTTTAGTTGCTTTGGGGTGAGAGTTTGGGGAGTTGCACATGGACGCGTTATACTTTTGAATATAAATCGTTTGGGTTTATAGATGACAACCCTTTTTGTAATATCCTTTCTAGATGTAGAAATTAGATTAGTTGGTTGTTGTTTATTGTCCATTAAATTACAAATGTGATTAAACAGGTTGTTTATTTATATTCCCCATTTTTTGGAGGCTCTTGCTATGGCAATTTTAGTATACCTCATGTCCATTTTCCGGATTTTTGTTATCCCTATTTTTAGGGTGTTACAGTATTGCCCCATACATTCACATCTCTTCCATTATGTCTCCTCCGATACAACGGATATGAGTTCTTAGCCTGTGCTGTTTTATCATTGAATTGCCTATGATATCTGAAACGACATCTTTTCGGCTCACTTTGCATGCATGGACTTGACGGTCGTAAATGACCGCAAGGACCATGCATCATGTGTTGGACAACCAATTGGTGTTTTTCTGGATACTTTGTCGGGTCTGGAATTTCAGCACACATACTCTTGTCGTAATGATCTGGATTGGTCAGTTTTTTCTCGAGTCTCGTTATCAGGAGGAAATGAGCATGTGGCAAACCACGCTTCTGAAACTCGATGACATATACATATGTCGTGACAGTGCTAAGGATGTTATTCTTGAAGAGTTGGTCTTTGAGATCCTCTAATTTTGCACGAAAAATTCTTGCAACAAGGTCTGGTCGATCTGGTGCAGTCTGACCGGGCAATAGCTCTCTGAGGATTTCAGGCCATTTTGGATTGCACGTCATTGTAAGGAATATATCAGGTTTCCTGTCATCTTGAACTAAAGTCATGGCATCCAAAAATCGTCGTCGCATGTCACGTGGGCCTCCTATGAAACTTGCAGGCAACACAACTCGTTGTCCAACTCTACTTGGTTGAACCTCACCGACATTAACGTAATCCATAACACATTGATATAAATATGCTCTTATTTTGGTTTGATTACGTTGACAAAATAGCAAATGTGAAGTCTCAATCTTGATGTAGGTATCTACCACGAATTGTTGTAGTAATCGTCCACCCAATAGAGTCACATTATCATTCGAACGGATCTGGAACTTGTAACAATAATATTGCCGCATAGTTACAGTATTCCTACCCCTTCTCGAACCAGTCTCTGCAAAAAATTTGGAACATCTAGACTGATGATATGTATACTTTGAAAAATATTTATGTTCTTTATAGTATAGATGTGTGTGTGTGTGTGTATATATATATATATATTACAATTTGTGATGACATTTGTACCTTCTAAATCATCCTCCATGTAGTCGTTGTCATCAACAACTTCATTAATGGACATTCCATGCATCGGAATTTTAGAATGCCACCCAGACTCACCGTTCGGAAAGAATAAAGGATAAGACAACATATCGTAACAACCGATGTGAGATTGAATTTATTGGCTATAGTCAGACCTCCCGTACACAATAATACTTCTTTTATATGCAGTGATGTTTTCATTCCCTTCAACCCAAATACCAGCCACCTAAATAATAGCATAATTGAATGGTGTATAATACGTATAATATGTTAATATATATATGTGTAAAACGCATATGAAAATTTTGATTTAAAACTCATAAGATAAAAACAAATATTTGTATTCAAACCTTAGATGTAGTTGGTCGGTTGTATACCCTCTGGTCAAGTTCCACCGATGCATTCAAAATGACTCTATAGTTGTTGAGCGGTCCTAGTTCCCTAAGTCTTCGAAAAGTTCTCACGTACGGCTTCGTAGCAAGAACACGCGTCAGAATTTTAATGATATTTCTATCAAGATTGGGCCATTGGAGTCTAAGGGAAAACTCATATTCAACATCATAAAAATACAGCTGTAAATACCTAGGTTGTCCATCCCTCAGAACTAACTGATCGATTCTATGATATATTCCTCCATGTGCACGAAAAGTATATACTCCGGATTTCATATTGTTCATTGTCTCATCCAAAGTTACACCCATTGATGTGAAAGAAAAGTTCATGTTGTATGCACGTATGTTGTGCCTGAACATTTCACCCAATTCAGATTGCGATGTGAAAAGATTGTATAGTTCTTCGGGAATGGGAGAGTACGCTAACTTTGTTTTCCCACTCATGCAACAGAAAGAAGAGAATTCAAATTCGAATCGTTTTGCTCCACAATGAGTACATGCAAGGTGTTCATTCAAAATCGATTGTATTGTTCTCTTTTTTCTGTAACAAATGTATTTTAATGAAATGTAGAGTATAAATGAGTTTCATATATTACAATTAACTTTTTGTATATCTAAAACAATTTGAGAGATATCACTATTTTCAATCATTGGCAGCATTTTATTGTGCATAATATGCATAAGGTTTAGTAATATATAAGTAAAAATGTTTAATAAAATATTTTAAACATACCTTTTTTCATATTCATATAGTTAAATTATTATAAAAATCACAAACTTTTTATATGATTAAGTTGTGTTTTTTTCTTCTTAATATATAAACTAGAAGCATACTCGCGCAATGCATCGAGATACATCACGATTTTAATGTTTCGTTTTATTTTTTTGTCGATTTACAGTACGATTTTGGATGGTTTTGAGAAAGTAATAATGTTTTTCTTATAAATTTGTTTAATCTAGGCTTAATAATATAATGTTTTTTATATAAAAAAATTAAGTATTTTGTTAGAATTCAATGATTATCTTATATATTTTATTGACATCTAGAAAAAATAACCAATTACATATCTAATAATATAATTAAAACAAAACTATAGTAATATAATATATTAATTAATAGTGATACATAGAAAGATCTGCATAAAAGGAAAGTCCTGCACATACCAAATTGGTGGGTGTTAGAAGTCTGCAGTAGTAATATGTATATTGTGCTTTGATACTTATAAATTAAGAGATTTTTAAAATCTTGCATAAAATGATGATACCTTGTGCCTAATAATTTTTATTGAAGAGTTTTTTTATCCGTTAGTTTTTAATATAGTAGTATAGATATAGATAGATAAGTTATGTTAAAAGTAAATGAATCGCAAATTATTTATATAGTTAAGAAATTGTAAAAAGAAAATAATTGAGAACTACTTAAAGAAAAACTAAAACTAAAGTGTTTATGGTTAGATTCGAGCATGAGAGTTGAGACATGTACTAAAATGTGGAATGTATTAACCATTTAGGCTACAAAGCAACTTGTTTAGTTAAGTGGCTTTTCTATCTTATATCTATACTATATTATAAAGATGTCATAAAAAACTCTTAATTACAACTCACTAAGCTTTATGTACTATCATTTAAAGTTATCTACTTAAAATCTCTTAAAAATAACTACTAAAGTCTAATGTACTACCTGTAAAGCTTTTAACACTAATTAATATATTTCATCCTTATCACCCAAAATCCTTATCTCTAATCTCCAAACCCTAAAATTATAAAATTTGAATTCTGATAAACATAATCAAAACAGGATAAAAATCTCAATTTAAATATAAAAAATTTAAAATATATAAGATAATTAATGAATTTTAACAAACTACTTAATTTTTTTTATATAAAAAACATTATATTGTTAAGCCTAAATTAAACAAATTTATATATAAAAAAAACATTATCACTCAATAAAAACATCCAAAATCGTACTGTAAATCAATAAAAAAACAAAAAATAAACATTAAACATTAAAATCGTGATGTATCTCGCTGCATTGCGCGAGTACGCTTCTAGTTCTAATTATTATACATGTAAAAAAAGATTAAAAATCAAAGACCCCGACGCGAACGGAGGCCCTGTGCAGCAGCACCACTCAGAATACCCTGAAGTACGGCCCTGATTTTTAGGAAATTCTTCCTATTTGAAAAGGTTTACATTCTTTCTCCCACTTTCTCTATTTTGGAGAAGTTTTTAGATAATCCGTTGAAGTAAAAAAAAAAGTCCCAAAATCTCCACTTTTTGCATTTTAAGAGATTTATTGAAAATGCTTTTATAAATTAAACAAACAAGTAATTTCCGGTCACTATCATCTAACAAAAAATACCACATCTAACTTGAAAATGTTGATTTCCAGAGAGCTAGAAACTATATATCAATTTTCAGATGATGCTTGTTCGATAAAGATGCATGTTACAATTCAATATATTGCTCTAGTTTACATAACATCTCTACTATATTATTAAAATTTTAATAAAGCCATGTTTTCCTCCCCACGTTCCATTTACAATGTTACATATACCATCCTTACAATTAGTTATTTAACTTAGTTTATATCTCTTGTTTTTTCATTTTTAATTTTACACCCTTATCATGTTAGCACAAATAAGCGTATATGAACAAAAATGAAATGAAAAAACATGTTTCTGTTTTTTACAAATTATACCATTATAATCATCTTGTCAATACCTTCAAAACGAGTCAAACATTGAATATTTTTTAATTTTTCCGTACTATTAAATATCATGAGTATTTACGAATTAGATTGTTTTATATTCTAATGCTTTATTTTTTTTCACCTTTAGCATATTAGTTAAGGAAGTCACTAGATAATTGACCCCGTTCGTATTTACAACATTGAGCCTATCACAGTTGGAAATAAAAAAAAATAGGGATGAAGATGCTCTACGCCGCATCGCGTAGTAGTAAGTAATAATGAAAAAAACAACCCTTAAATAATATTTAATGTTATATAAATTTACAACATGGGCCAACTTAACCTTGAAGAATGCATGCATGTGGTTGCCCCATTTATGATATGGGCCAACATTAATTTTACAATTCAAACACATGCAGGGGTTGTTTTTTTTTTTTTAAATCTCTTAATAGCTTTTAAGTTTAAATCATTCAGACATTTTTACACACCACCTCTTATTAATCATAACTAAAATAAGACTTCAGAATTTATACCTCTTAAAAAACAAACGGCACCACAATGTCATTGACTCATTCTTATTTATTTGCATATCTTTACGAGGCACTCAGTAACAAACATATAAATCATTATCAATCTTTAATTTTGATTGCGTTATCTCATAATCATTTGATTGAAATATAAAATTCACACAAAATGCACAGGTCGATGGACAGGTAAATTATTGAGTACCTATAACATGTATGTAAAATCATTGTAATGTTTATTTAATTACAACTATTGTATCTACTTATAAACACCTAAGAATCATGACCACTTCTGCGAGATTGCTATACAAAACAAAATTAAAAAGTGATTCCAGCATGTTATATATGGTGGTATGTCCCGGTGGATGTCATATATATTTACCCTTAGGTTATGTTTGGCAAAAAAAAGCTAGCTTATAAGTTAGTTTTTTTTCCTAGTACATGTTTGGATGACTATAAGTTAGCTTATTGAAAATTTATTCATAGTAGCGTTTTAAAAAGGTAGTTGTTAGCTTATAAGCTAGTTTGTCAAACAATGTCTTAGTCTGTATATATGTGTAGTTTATTAATGACTTTTAAACATCAAAAAGGAAGACGTAACTACTTGAAAATGTCGGCCAATAATTGTGTTTATACTCTGTTTCTGATTTTGTGGTTAGGCAATAGGCATGTGTTAAAGCTTGTCTAATTTCAATAACAAAATGTCTTTAAATAAAGTAATTAATTTATATATGGGTCAAATGAGAACACCTTTCATTTTAGTAGAATGTGAGAACACCCTTTTTACTATAGTCAATCACATGTGATACTATAGTTTATCACATATGATAAACATGTGATACTAAATCGGAGAGGCGAGCGATGTTCGGAATTCGGATCGACTTAGGTTGTGGACCAAGTTGCCAGCACACCACTAGGCTCCCTCAAGTGTATTATCACTTGTGATAAGAGTATTCTCGATGTGATACTGTAATCCATCACATATGATACTAAATCAATGACACAAACAATCTTTGGTGCGACTTTAGGTCATGGGCCAAGTCGACCACAACCACCGGGTGGGTGCCCTCACGTGTGTTATCACATGTGATAAGAGTCTTCTCGTGTTTTCGCAAAATAGAGGTGCTCTCATTTAAACCTCTACCTATAAGTTTTATAAGTATGCTTTTGATATGCTTTTGACAGACGTGATTGATATAGGTGGACGAAATAATTAAAAAGAAGTTTTAGGGTTTTATTTGACATGGATAATTTATCAATAACAAATATTGTCTTATCTTACTGATTATATACTGATTATAGTTCCACATATTTTGGTGACAAAAAAAATGCATAGTTTATTATCACATTAAACAAGTAACAACAAGTTTTTGTATTTGACATTTCCGTTCGGTTTTGTGCACCTGATGTACCTAAAATGAACATGTTTTTGTTAGAATCATCCAGTAAATGTCTTTTATAGTTTTGATGTATATGTTTAGGGGCGGACCTACCCTTCCCAAGGGGGGGGGGGGGTCCCGTGCACCAGCTCAAGTTCGTTTCGTAAGAGCGAAAAAAAATTTGGTACATAAGGTGCACCCGCTCAACTACAAGGGGTGCTCCGTGATATATACGTTTTTTAGGGGTGAAAGGTGCACAAAGTTCCAAAAAATCAAAATTTACTCTCGAAATCAACCAAAAAATCCAAAAAATCAATCAAAAAAACCCAAAAAAAACCCTCGAATCAACACAAAAAAAAAACAAAAAACCCATCGAATCAACATAGAAACTTAAAAAATCTCTCAAAATCAACCAAAAGCATAAAAAGTCCCCCCAATAGGGGAATTCGACTAAAAACACATCGACAACAATTTCTTAAGCTTTTTTTTTGTTTGTGCACCCGCTCACCTAAAATTCTTGGTCCGCCACTGAATAGGTTGCTAGAGACGGAGAGGTTACCAAATTGTTAGTGAGTTGTTCACTTGAGGACTATTCGTGTAACCTATATATTATGTGGACCAAATATGCCAATAATACAATAGTACAAGGGGTGTATAGAATGGAATGTATGTTTGGTTGGGTACGTGTCTCCATTTGGTTCCGTCAGCCTTCTTTTTCACTTTAACGGAAGTCTGATGCTTTTGAATTTGAAGCATCAATCACGTGTGGTGTTCCGTCAGTTAACGCACTGTAGGGGTGAATAAGTAATTTTAGAAAAGTTGGGTGGACAGCACACAACAACAACACCACTTACGTGTCACCTGGTTGATGCTGGTGCTACCTAAATTGGGTAAAGTGGGGCCCAATCACTTATTAAGCTTTTAATTATTCATTAATTTACAAAACAAACCAAAAACCATAACCTTTCTCCCATCTTCCTACAAATTTCCAAATCTCAAATAATATTGGGGGCTCTAAAACACACAGGTGTCAATTGCGTGTCTATATAAAAGGAATAAAAAGTTACTGTATTAGTTAGATATTATTTTATATTTATATATTCGGTATTTTGTATAATATATCCTACTAAAAAAAATAGTATTAATAAATAGTGAAAGTCTAAACATGCCACATGTAATGTTATGATTAAGTTAATGATGACATTATGTATATGGCATAATGGTAATAATATCCCATGATGACTCATCACATACACAATTTTTTCAAAATGAGTTTTATGGACCCATCACGCCTCCATTATTCTTTTTATAATTATGGAGTGAGAAAATAAATTAGGTATGTATTTTTTGGGATGAAACTACACTTGTATTTACGAGGGAGGTACTTTGAGATATATTCTTCATGAGGTGTTCCAAGAGGGTTGTTTGTTTTTTAAAAAAAAAACTCTTAATAGCTCTTAACTCTGAATCGTTCAGACATTTTTATATACCACCTCTTATTAATCATAACTAAAATAAGACTTTAGACCTCTTAAAAAACAAACGACACCTACAAGTTCTTGTCTAGCTATAACTAGTGATGTTCAGTGGTTGACATTTCATGGATTTGCGGGAAACTAAATCGATTCGATCATCCATTAGATGTTGGATTTTTCCAATCCAATGGATGATTGAATCAGTCTGGTTCCATCCATCGGATATTCTTATAGGATAACCATTGGATCGGATTGGATCCATCAGACATCCGATGGATGAATATATCGGATTTGATCAATTCAATGTGTTAATTTAATCCAATTTTCTAATAATGAAACAAATTGATTAATCACATTTAATATATGTTAAAACCAACACAAGTGAGACTAAAAATTCAAAAACCAACAGAAAACAAACTCTGGTTTAAGCAAACTGCAAATAAATTAATTAGATGATAGTTGGATGGATAACTGGATCGTTAATTGGATGGGGTAATTGGATGTTGTTCAGTTCGGTCGGTTTTTGTCAATTCTGGACCGCCATCCAAGAACCGATCGATCCAGATCCGATGTTAAAATTTTCAATCCGATCCGATCCAATTATAATTGGATATTCAATTATAGTCGTTCGGTTCCTATTGAATCGATTGACTTTCTGCACACCCCTAGCTACAATTTCTAAACAAATACTTTACTTTTTATTTTGCTTTTTCTTCTTTTTAATTATTTTATTATATTTTAATAACTCAATCAAATATAATAATAATAATAAAGTATTTAAATTAATCTTGA
Source organism: Arctium lappa (assembly GCA_023525745.1). Classification (NCBI taxonomy): domain Eukaryota; kingdom Viridiplantae; phylum Streptophyta; class Magnoliopsida; order Asterales; family Asteraceae; genus Arctium; species Arctium lappa. Next base: position 126,807,657 of record CM042049.1, read on the forward strand.
TGTTAAATTTATAAACTAATAATTTTAAAATGTATTTATTATTTTTGAAACATTTACTTTTTTGGTAATTCTTTATAAAAATTTTGTTTATTATATGAGTTTAATTTATAAATAAATTAAATATTTTTTGAATTATTAATTAGTAACTAGAAAAATTATATCTCATTTTAATTATATGATGATAGTATAGTTAGGTGACGTTTGTTTTTTAAGTGGTGCTGAAGTCTAAAGTATGATTTCACTTTTGATTTTTAAGTGGTGGTGCTGAAGTCTGAAATCTGAATAAAAAAGATTGTTTGTTTTTTAAGTGGTGGTGCTGGAGCCTGAAATCTGAATAAAAAAAACTGTTAGTTGACCTCTAGGTGGTGAAATTTAAAGGAAGGTTAGACGTTGGTAATTAAGTATCGAGGTGTATAAGCTTTCTTAACATGGTAAATATCTTATGATGGAATGTTTGAGGTTGGAAGTAGATCGGAGTTGAATGATAGTCGGATCTGCATTGACCAGCTACATGGAGAGCGTATTGGTACTCCTCGGGAGGACGACCTTGTCAATATCAAGAACTGAGTATTAAGAATTTCGAGGATTCTTTGGAGGTTGATGTCGAACTTTGGTTTGGGTTCAGAAGTATGTTGAGCTGAGGTGTATTGTTCAATGAGAAGTTGAGGTCACAAACTACTCTTGAGGTGGTAAGTGTCACCCAAGGTTAGGAGACAACCGTAGTCTTGTGGGTAAAGACTGCTTTAGCGAGTTAAGTGTTCACTTGGATAGAAGTGTAATGTGCCCAAGGGGGGGCTGTTGTCGTGAGTATCAGCATAAGGGTTATGGCAGTGGTTCTGGAAAATGGATTAGGGACAATCTATCATGCGGGCAACGTTTCATTGAAATCTAGATTTCAAGGACGAAATCTCTTTTAAGGTTGGGAGGATTGTAACACCTGTAATTTTCGGTAAGTAATGTCACCCGGACGCTTCTGTGACGTGTAAACAGTGGGGTTTTGTTGGGAAAAGCATTATTTAATGTCCCTTAGAGTATCGAGGGTATTGGCGTTGGAAAAAGTCGAGTTTCGAGGCTTGGTATGGGCACAACTACAATGTCCGGTGACTATGACAATGGCATAGTCACACTTGTCATTGTCGCAGCCAAAAACAGAAACACCAGGGAGTCTAGCGATATTGCCAGGCGATAATGCCCTGGGCATTGTCGCTGGACAATGTCGCACCAGGACAGCAGAGGGCTGTTAAGTATGGGATTTCAGCTTCATTTCTCATTTTTCTTCTCCAAAACTTCTCCATTCTCTCCAAACCGTTTTTCCTTCATTCCCTTCAAACCCTAACTCATTTTGGGTTCATTTCTTTAGTTCTCAAAGTTTTCCACCATCAAGTGGAAATATTGGAAGCTTTGGTCAATGATTCACCATCTCCATCTTCATCTTCAACCTCAAGCTCTAACTTAGGGTTTTCTAGATTTTCATCAAAACCTAAGTGGTAAGTGTATCTCTTCCATTTCTAAACCCTAATATAAGATATAAATGTTCTCTTGATGATTTCCTAGTGATTGGTTTCTCAAATTTCGGATTTGATAGGTTTGGTGAAATTAGGTCAAAATTGGGGTTTTGGTCAAGATTGGGATTTTGATGTAAAATGTTTAGGGATTGATTCTTAATGGTTGAATTAGTATGTTTATGGTTGGAAACTTGTGAATATAGGTTTTGGAAGATTTTGTTTGTGGATTCAAATGTTCTTCAAAGGAGCTCAAGTTGGGGTAGAATCTAGATTTAGCCTAAATCTAACAAGGTGAGTTCAAGTTGATTTGTAAAAACGGTGTAAATGCCAAAATGTTTATTTTAAAGTGTTTTGTGTTTTACATTAAATTGTTAACTGCTGATAAGTTGGTTATTTGGATATGTTTAACTTTATAAACTTATATAACACGTATCTTTGGGATTCTTGGGCATTTTGATAAATAAATAATTTTAATATGTTTCTTTGGTGATTTAATATATAATTGGATGTTATTTTAAGTAATTGTCCATTAGGTGCATCTGATTTCATAAACCGTTGGGAAAATGCATATCTTTGTGTTAGGAGTCATTTTGGGAAAAAATAAATAAAGGGATGAGTCCTTTTGGAAAACGCTTTGTTTCGACCAATGAGGAGTTTTGGGGTAAATCACACTTTTGGTCTTTGTGTTTGCATAACAGTGGGTTAAAAGTGTTTTATTATTTATACTGACATGTATTGCACAATAAAGGAATTTTGTTGAGTTTTGGCTCGTTTGACTAAAATGAGTCTTGAGGACATTTGTCCGGTTTAATAGCCCATTGTGGAATTTTTGGTTTAATGGTGTTTTTTACGTGTCATTTGAGAGTTACATGTTTTTGGTGCTTTGGTCATTCAAGTTGAGTCATGTAATGTTAGATTGTGTTGCATTGGATCCATAGGCACGTAAGTCAGTATTTATTTGATGGTCAACTGGGTGTTGCTGGATTTGACTTCGGGCCCATGTTTTATGACCTTAACTTTTCAAGTATACACTAAAAGGGTTGAGTCTGGTTGAGTTATCATGAGCTAGAAGGGCGATTTTATATTTGGGGCCTCCGCTATGTCGGGGCAATGTCATGGTTGTAACCCCCGACTGTGCCGAGCCTTTGGCGGTATTCATGGTAATATCCGCTAAGGTCAGTTGTCTCTTTAGATGTAGCTTGAAAGGAGTCGTAGGGACACTTAGGCTTTTATGTCGTGAAGTGTCATACGATTAACATTGTATGAGTAGCATACTTTTGTGTTCCTCCACTCTCAATGGATACGGACCTCCCCCGTTGTCGGCCAGTAGTATTTTGGATATTTAATTGTCCATGCTTTAATATTTAGGTTTCATTCCGTTTCATGGTCGCGTGAGTATTGAATTTCGGTTCCATGTTTTCGATGGCATGTTATATTTATATGGATTGTTTTCCATTATTTATTAGTTGAGTATTATGCCCCACCCATGTTTTGGGTGTTTCGGGATGTAATGTTTTGCCTGCGTTCTTTTTATAAACTGAAAGTCTACCTTATATTCCCATTCTGAGTGAGTTTGGTTTGAATTTAAATTTACTAAAGAATGTTTTATATCGGGATCTCAGCCCTTGAAATAGTTTGGTATGGTTAACGTTTATATTGATGCCTTTTTCGTTTAAAATGCATATCATTGGTAAACGAGTCGTTTTCATAATTGAAGCATATTATTTTGACAGATTATGATTTTAAATGCATTATTCTTTTAACGATTCATCTATAAATGTTGAAAACTTTTGAGCTCACTAGGCTTTAAGCCTAACCCTTTTTATTTGTCGGCATGTGCATCATATTCCAGTTGGGGGTTTGGTTCTAACAGTGCTATGAAGAGATGAGCCTTAGCTTTTCACAATGGTAAGTAGTTGGTGAAGCCTTCCGCAGTTTGGAGATAGTGTTTGTTATTGGGTTTTAGTAGCATCCGTTCTTATTATAGACTTTATGCATAGAATGAAATGTGTATATTGAGGTGAAACCTTAAATTGTGATCGAAGATGAATCGATTATCGATGTATATAGAAAATTTTAAATTAGTTGTTGTTTCCAGATTTGAGGGCGTTACAGAAATCTCCAAGCCAATATCTAACATTACGATACGGTGCCATAAATCCTCGAGTATTTGTATATGCAACATCACATGTTGATCATAAATTTCAATATGATAAATCTAACCAAGTAAGAAATCTAACAAATGGATTAGATTTCTTACCTCTCCAACAAATCCAATGCATTCCAACAATTTCCAACGGTAAAGAAATTGTTAAATTTCCAACAATTTCAAGCAAATCAAATGTTGGAAATTTTGTTAAGAAATCTAACAAACTGATGAAACTTTCCAATTGTTGGAATGCATTAGATTTCTTACCTCTCCAACAATTTCCAACCGTAAAGAAATCTAACCAAGTAAGAAATCTAACAAATGGAGAGGAGTCGATTTTGAGATCGATGGAGAAGAGTGTATGAGATCGATTTTAGAGAAGCAGAGAGGAGATTGATGGAGAGGAGTGTATGAACATACCGATTTTAGAGAAACAGAGAGGAGATCGGGTTTGCTGGATGAGATCGATGGCCGATGCTGGATGAGATCGATGGAGAGAAGTCAATAAACTGATGAAATCAATGGAGAGGAGTCGATTTTGAGAGCAGCGATGGATTCTTCGGTCGATTTTGAGATGAACACTGGATTCTTCGGTCGATTTTGAGAGGAACGTATGGATCATGCTTCGGTCGATTTTGGGAGCAGCGATGGAGGAGGTTGGAGGCATTAAAGATTTGAAATAAGTGATAGGGTTTCCACTTTTTCGATAAGATGAAAAAAAGTGATACGTGGGTCTGAAATGATGGAAAAAAACAAACAATATTAAGTGGACTAGATCTAACCAAAAAAGTAATAAGTGAGAAATAAGTCCTTATTTTTTAAAAACAAACACATCCTTAGAAAACACTAAAATAATAAAAATTTTATAATTTTTTATAAATAATTCAAATATATTAAAATAACATGTATCAAATAATATATTTAATGAAAAACTGTTACTTTTTATTAAATTAAATATTTATATAAATTGTAATTTTTTTTAATTGTAGTTTAAATTTATGTTTATTCTTTAATTATTTTTTAGATATGTTATTGAATTAAAATATTAAAATGAAAAATATAACATAATAATTATGTTTGAAGTAACTATAAATAAAGAAAGTTATAATTAATTATAAATAAAAATAGTAGGAAGGTGAAGCTCTTGTTAGAAACCCTTACTAAATAGTTTTATTAATGTTTTTGGTTTGTTGATATAAGCAAGAAAAAGTAGAATAATCAGTTTCTTAATAATAACTCTAATAAATTCTTTAAATTAGAGATGGTGAGACTTTTGTTCTTTATTTTTGCTCAAACAAATTCTCTTTAGGAGTGAACATGGTATAAATCATTTTTTTTTTGAACGGCAACAAAACCTTTACATTACCAACCAACCAAGATAAGTTTACACAAAAGTACAAAGGACACACTGGGTCAATAAAAAACCCAACAAAACACCACAAACGAACACAACAAAAGTTACCCAACACACGAGCAAACATCATGAATCGTCGAACGGGAGTGTAGTTTGCGAGCAGTAAACTATCACAGCCGCAAAGGACCGGGATTACCCGACATGATATAAATCATGTTTTTTTTATTATATTGTGTACCAACCAATTGTAATTGAAACACAAATTTTTTATATTGTGTACCAACTAACTTTATTTGTTACCAACTTTTTTCGATCCGTAAATATTGGTACGTACGGTTTTTTTGCTAATATCGCAAAAGTTTAAATTATGCATTTGTTTTATATTGATATGTTTACCAAGTAAGTGCAGTAAAACAATCAAACATTTGAATGACATGTTAAAGTGTATTATATCATTTATTTCTACATGTACAAACATTCAAATAACCTTCATATAGATACTACAAACACTTAGGTGTCGTTTGTTTTTTAAGAGGTCTAAAGTCTGAAATCTTATTTTAGTTATTATTAATAAGAGGTGGTGTGTAAAAAGGTCTGAATGATTCAGACTTAAGAGTTATTAAGAGTTTTTTTAGAAAAAACAAACAACCCCTTACTAATGCAAATTACAAAAATTCAAAATTAAAATAACCTATTGTGTTCTTAAAAAGTTAATACACGACTATATGTACTTATGTCGTCCTCAACTCAAAGATTTTGTTATCCATTGATAACCTTTCATTAATATAAATTTAGAAACTTGAAAAAAATGAAAAATAAAAATGCAGAATTTTGAGAAATATAAAATAAAATAATTAAAATTTTAAAAATCAAAATATGTTGTATTATTGTCTAAATCTTAATAAATAAATAATTTAAAAAATAAGTCAATATGTTACGGTGTTACTTTGCTACACAATTTCAAATACCACGTATCAACCAACTTTATATAGTTCGTAGGTACAATCAACCAATTACAAATACAAATTATATTGATAACAATTAAATTAGTACGGTTGGTACATGAATTAATTGGTTTGTCTTGATATATATATATATATATATATATATATATATATATATATATATATATATAATTGACACCTCTAGATTTTCTATATTTTCATCCAAAGTAGAGAAAATCAGAGAAAGCTCCAAGTTTACGTTATGTTCTCAAGTCATTTTTTACGAAACAAAGTAAGGGAAACACAAGGAAAGTAAAAAAAAATGTTCTCGAGCTTTTAAATGAGGGAAAAGAAAGGAAAATGAAGAAAAATAATGTCCATTTCCTTCCAAAATTTTCCTCTCAAATGTGAGAGGAAATTGAAGGAAAAAAAAGAACTTATAATAATTAAAATATTTTAAAATTACATACCTAATTATTAATTACATTACACTATAAAATAAATAACTTTATATATGTAAAAATGACAACTTTCTTTTCATTCCCCCTCGTTCAAGAACATATAAATTTATTTTATTTTCCTTCATTTCTTTCACTCTTAAAAACACAAGCGGAAAAAAATTGTTTATTTTCTTTCTTTTCTCTTCTCTTTTTTCCCTTGCGAAATTCTAGAACAGAACATTAATAAATTATCTAAAATTTGATGTATGAATAAAAAATTTAATTTGTATTCAGTCCCACTGATGGAATCGAATTATTATTATTTTATATTGTATATTTTTTATAAAATTGTATTGAGATGATAAATTTATAGAATATATTAATAATAGAATGAATATTATAATCTAAACTAGATACTAACTTATTGGGGTTAAATATAATTATTTTTAAAAGATGTTAAATTTAAAACTTGATGTATGAATAGAAAAATTAATTTGTATTCGGTCCCACCGATAGAATCGAATTATTATTATTTTATATTGTATATTTTTTATAAAATTGTATTGATATGACAAATTTTTTTGTACATGTTTGAATGACCATAATCTAGCTTATAAGCTAGATTATTGAAAAGGTACTCATAATAACGTTTTGAAAAACTAGCTGAAACATAATATAAGGGGGCGTTTGGTTCGCAGAATGTTTTTGGATGGAATGAAATCTGTCAAAGGAATTTGACTTTGAAGGAATTGGAATAGAATGTTGTCAGGTTTGACCAACTGTTTGGTTGACAGAATTGGAATGAAATATGTTAAAGAAATTGGAATCTGTCTGTTTGGTTCACATAATGTAGCTTCGAAATTGGAATGAAATTTTGGTAAATGACCAAAATACCCCTTTTCATTATTTCAATTTTTTAAAATACTTTATGGGTTCTGAACAATATCAAACACATTCAATCGGCTGTATGGGTTCTGAACAAACACTCTGAACATACATACAGTTGAGAAATCAGGAACACTATCAAACACTATGAACACATTCAATCGACCGTATGGGTTTTGAACAAAAAGGAACACTATCAAACACTATGAACACATTCAATCGACCGTATGGGTTCTAAACAAAAAGGAACACTATCAAACACTATGAACAAACATACAGGAACTCCAGTTGAGAAATCTATCCATTAATCCATGAACACTATCAACTGTATGAACTGTAAATCGATTTTGAGAAATCAAAATAGAGAAATCGACTACCAAGAAAGCGAAGTGGAGAAGAGATACATCGATTAATCCATTAATCCATGAACATTAATCAACTGTATGAACTGTAAATCAATTTTGAGAAATTTTGAGAAATCAAAATAGAGAAATCGACTACCAAGAAAGCGAAATGGAGAAGAGATACATCGATTAATCCATTAATCCATGAACATTAATCGACTGTAAATCGATTTTGAGAAATCGAAATAGAGAAATTGACTACCAAAAAAGCGAAATGGAGAAGAGATACATCGAGAGAGCTAACCTGTTGCAATGGTGAAGACGATGGTGTTCGATTATGCCTGATGGAGAAGACAAGAGAGAGTCGATGGTGCCTAATGGAGAAGACGAGAAGACGATCGAGTTCAATTTCTTATGTCTGATGTTTTGATGTCTGTGATAAAAAAAAAAGGGTAGGTTTATTTGGGTTAAAGGGTAGTTTTGGAATTATGGAAATATCAAATTCCATTCCTTTAAAATACTTGGGTTTGGGGATGAAATGTCTAAATCCTTTGTCCATGGAATTTGTTGGAATTGGAAGATTTCATCCATTAAAAAGATTGAACCAAACAAGGGAATGGAATCTGGTCAAAGGAATTCAACATTCCAATTACACCAGATTCAATCAGATTCTGCGAACCAAACGCCTCTAAGTAATAATTTTGGATACTCCAAAAAAGAAACGCTGTCAGATATTTAATATTTATAATCTATTTATGCTGTTAAATAGTATGTATTGCCAATTATAATTGTTTATTATTATTATTGCGTATACACTGTAAAAAGGAAAATAAGAAAATGACGTGTGGGATTGTAATGGGAGTGGGGTCCAACAAACCTTATAAACACCAACAAAATAAAGAAAAAGATGAGATGTAGTATATATATAAGTTATATAATACAGGTAATAGTAAACTGGAGTAGTTGTTTATTGTTCAAAAATATACTTGATTCGTATAAATAATTTTTATATGGTAGAATAAAAAAATTTAGATATGATAATTTATTTATAAAAAAAGTTAAAGGGGGAAGTTGGGTTAGATTCATGCATTGTGTGTGTTTGAAAATTGGACGGCAAATATTTAAATAATTGAGAAAAAAGAATAATGAAAGTGGAAACGTGTAGGGAGGAGATGAAGTCTAGATCCACGTCAGAAAATAAAGCACGTGTCATTGTTCAGAGGCATCTCATAAACCCAGAGGCCATCAATCAAACTGCTACCCCCATGGCCCCACATTCCAACTTGTTCAACTCCTATACACTACTTGCTTCACAACGTTTTTTTTTTTTCAATTATTTAAAACAAAAATATCTCTTCATAAATATTTTCCAATTTTATTTAACTTTTCTTATTGTAAACAAACCACTATGTATTTAACTATCAAATATTAATTAATTAATGATGGATTATTTTTTTTAATATTTTTGTTAGTTTTTATGATGAGTCCCTGCATTTTGTATATACATAGAGATTAATATTAATGATCAGAAGTTATATTTTACTTCGATGCCAAATTTTGAGAGTTAATTGTATTTTTGGTCCCTATGGTTTGTCGATTTTACTGGATTAGGTTATTACAAGTTTTTATTGCAAAAATAACTTTAGGATATACAAGAATGTTTGGTTTTGATCCTTCCCCATAATGTATGTTAACTTTCATCTGTTAACTTGCCCCTTATGAGTTGTGACTTGCACGTTATAGTAAAATGATCAGTTTACATTTTTCTTTGTCTTGATGTTCTTCCTCTCACCTTCGTCCACCCTCTGTTAACACAAACACCTCCACCACTCATCTTCCATCGCCAACCATCTTTTACCTCTATCTCACCGTCGATTTGTTCCTCCATAGCGAACGACAATCACTCCATAATTCCAAGTTTGTTTCTTCTTCTCTCTCGCATATCTCCTTCTCTCGTTTTCTCTTGCCCTTCTCGTTATTGTCCTCCTCCTACTTTAGCCAATCTACACCACCCCTCCACTAGCGAAACATCCCCGATCCTCCCACACCTCGACCGTCTTCCTCTCACCAACGACCATCCATTTTCGCTTCGCCGTAAAAAAATGCTTATATACAATTTATTGTTGCCTAGATCAAATAATTAAATGCAAATTAAAGTTTTGGTTAATGGTGAGGGTTTTGGCTAGCTTGGTGGTATAACGGTTAGGGAGAAAAAAAGGATGAAGCGAGAGAGAATGATGGTGGCTTTTCATTCCCAGGACGGAATTTTATGATATTTGAATTCGGATTTTGTTGATTTTTGTGTGTTTTGAATTTTAGGGTTTTGTGATTTTGGTTCTCTTGATTCAAAGAAGTTATTGGTTTTATATTTTGTGCTTGGATTAAAATTTTGGTGCATTTCTTTTTTTTTTAATTTGAATTCATTGTGTCCTCTTGGTGGAGAGATCAAAACCAAACATTATTGCATATCAGGTGGGTTTTTTGCAATAAAAAAGTTGTAAGAGTCAAATGCAAGAAAAATAACAAATCATAGGGACCAAAAATGCAATTAACCATAAATATAAATTTTATAACCTTTTTATTTGATATAAAATAAAAATTGAATCGAAAAGGTGGAGATCGGTTTTGGGGGAGTCCACGGTATAGGACCACATCCGTGTCATAAAAGGAAGCTTGTTTCTTCACCAAATCGTGGTGGCTTCTGATTGGGCCACGTAACCGTCAAAAAGAAACTTCCACGTGGTGCCCTACTAAATTTGATAATATCACCAGCATAAAGATTTTATTTTGGAATCAACGGCTTAGATTCAATCTTGATGTTCAGATTTCTACGTCATACCAACTATACATGTCGGATGAGTCTTCCCGTGACGGAGACGGGCAGCTGTCCGTCCCCACCACTCCCTCCAGCAGGTATAATATGGTCTCTTCCCCCATCCTCCTTCCCACAAAAACTTATATTAAAATTTTTAATATCTCCGTCTAATTCTTCCTTTCCGTCGAAACATTTCTCGATCTAATTCAGCTTTTTTCACTTCAGTTATTTGCAGAGCGTGAAATTTATTTGGATAATTAATTTATTATTCTAAGATAAGAATTATTTTGATTGATAATTTTTTGATTTGATATGGCTGGTATGTGTTGTGGTGTTGTGGGTGAGACAAACACGCCATCCACGGTTGAGCATACCGGTGGTCGTCAAGGGAGGCGTCGCCGAATGGAAATTCAACAGCTTAAATTCCTAGCGGCTGCCGCCTCCGACGTCGGGATGCCTCCCCGGGAGAGTAGTTCCAGAAAGCGAATAAAAGTTGAAAGTCTGGAGAGGATTCAAACTAGTGGTGGTGATATGGCTGTGGCTACGCCGAAAGGATGCGAGAACGGAGTTCAGCCTTGTGATAGGAAGCTGGAGGAAGTCGGTCCTTCAGGTGCTTCTTCAGAGACCGAGTCCTTGAATACATGCGAAACTTCGTTGGAGAGTTTGGACAAAGAGGTTTTTGATGAGATAAATTCTAGATTCGGTCTCACTGTTGTGTGCGGAAGGAGGAGAGATTTGGAAGATGCCGTTGCTGTAAAACCGTCGTTTTGTAAGATGAGATCTCGGAGTTGCAACGACCTACACTTTTATGGCGTTTACGATGGCCATGGCTGCTCTCATGTAATTAATCCGATCCTGAAACAAATTTGGTTCTGTAAAATCCGTTATGTATACTGAATTACTTTTTGTTGAATTTTTTAGGTGGCAATGAAGTGCAAAGACAGAATGCATGAGATAGTGAAGGAAGAAGTGGAGAATGGCGAGAAATCGATGGAATGGAAAGAGACGATGGTGAGGAGTTTCTCACGAATGGACAAGGACATAACAGAATGGAGCAACAGTGCTTCGAGCTCGAATTGTAGATGCGAACTTCAAACACCTCAGTGTGACGCCGTCGGATCTACGGCGGTCGTTGCCGTGGTGACTCCTGATAAGATCGTTGTCTCCAACTGCGGAGATTCGCGAGCAGTTCTTTGCCGGAACGGCGTTGCTATTTCTCTATCCACCGATCATAAGGTATATTTTAGACAATCGCAACACCTGCTTGAATTTCCGTCATCTTAATTTCATATCAACTGTGATCAAATTAATCTTACGTATCGATTTACCGACAAATTTGTTTCCGAATGTAGCCTGATCGACCTGATGAACTTGAGAGAATCGAAGAAGCCGGTGGCCGAGTTATATACTGGGATGGCGCTAGAGTTCTCGGCGTCCTAGCCATGTCTAGAGCAATCGGTATGTAATATGTTCTTATTCATCGAACTTTCGTTCTAATACTTTTGAGATCTGGATTCTTCAGAACTTTTGTTTTAATACTTTGGTGTGAATCATCTTAATTTTTTCAGGCGATAACTATTTGAAGCCGTACGTGATTCCGGAACCGGAGGTAACCGTAACGGAACGGACGGCTGAGGACGAGTGCCTTATCCTTGCGAGCGACGGCCTCTGGGATGTGGTATCAAACGACGTGGCATGCAGTGTTGCTCGCATGTGCCTGCGTTCTCAGGATGTTCCGTCGCCGCCGCGGTCGCCGGGAAGTGAACTAAATGTGGCTCGCGGTGAGAGCTCCGACAAAGCATGCTCCGATGCGTCGATACTCCTAACGAAATTGGCGTTGGCTAGACGGAGCACGGATAACGTGAGCGTGGTGGTGGTTGATCTCAGGAAGATATCGTAACCACTGTTATTAATTCTAAAGATGAAGGATTTGATGATATAAATGTGTATAGCTTTTAGGGGAGTAATATGCCTTCAGAGTCCTCTATCGGACTTGATATTAATCCAATTTCTTTCTTTGTAGTTTGGTTTGTAGTAATTTGATTGAGTTCCTGTGCTCAAGAAACTAGATTAAGGATATTAAAATTGAAATTAATTAGATCACAATTAAATTTAAATCCGGAACACGTGATTAACATTATTTACAAACGCCATAACTTAAATTTAACATAAACTAGTTATGTATCCGTGCGCGATGCGGCACGAAACATCCTGAAATCGAAAAAACAATCAACATAGGTATGTGTTTGTTTGCGAAACATCTTGAAATCAATATGTCAACCATCTTTCATGTTAAGTTTGTATTTTTCGTCCTTTATTGATATTAATCTATGAATATATGGTGTTTAAGTCGTATGGTGTACATATATGTGAATTATGCATCGACTCTAAAGTACTTTATAAAGTACTTTGATATGCATTTTCATCGAAGATACTCTATAAATGTCACCGGTAGTTCTAGTGCTTAATAAAGTTGAATTGTGTGACCGGAGAATGGTAGATATTTTAGTCATATTTCTTTTTTGTTTCTTTTTATCCATACTGATGTTAGTTGTATAGCTTTTCAATGTAGCTGGTTATAAATTTTGAATAAATCTAATTAAAAAATTATCTAATATAGACATGTATAGATTTATATACCTATTTTTTTTCTACAATAACTGTTACAAATGATTATCGATATGTATAGATACTTATAGTAAAAGGGGTTGTTTTATTTGCAACCTTTAAAAAGGTTGCAAATCTTGCAACCCACATCTTAACCGTCGGATTCATGATCGGCGGTTACAATATATATGGGGCCCAATATTTTTTATTAAAAAAACAGAAAAATAAAAATAAAATAACTGTCGATCATGAATCGAACGGTTAAGATGTGGGTTGCAACATTTTTCAGGGTTGAAAAATATTCTTCCACTATAGTAAAATTGGTATATATTTATTCTATTTTATATTAATACTAAGACCATCTCCAACCCATACACCAAAAACACTAAAACTGATAGGACCTTTTACACTAAAAAAAAATTCAAACTCCAACCATACTTCAAAAAAAAACACCAAATCTCTTAAACCCAAATAAAAAAAACATTTTTCATTATTATTAAACATTTTTATATACACTATCTATTATTTATAAATAATTATTATATTAAATAAATAATTAATTAATGAGGTCTCCGTGAAAATAAAATGATAATTTATTAATTAATAAATTTTACAATACTAGGAAAAAAAATACATCAATTCAAATAACATAAATTAAAAACATAGTTAAATCATACTAATTTTCCGAGTTAGTATATCCGTCCCACAAATGTTCAATCAATGCATCGCGAAGTTCAAAATGAGCGTCTTTATCTCTGATTCTTTTATGTTGCGCAAGAAACTGTTCAATCCCACCATTGTTATCGTTCAATTCTAGTATTATGTATTTTTAATTTGTTATGAAATTAGATTTTGTCAATTTTATTTAATGCTAATTTTTTTAATTTAATTTAATATATAAAATAACATTTATTATAATTAAAATTACAAATTATATCAATTATATTTAAAAAAAAAGAAAAAAATAAACATTTTAAATGGGCCATATATCTTTTGCAATGTGAATAGTGACACACCAAATTTGGTGTGTTTTCATCTCAAAAACTCATGGACGGCAAATAAATTTGAAGAATGGAGTATGGTTGGAGATGACCATACTGCAAATCACTAAATTTGCAGTATGGTTGGAGATGCTCTAAGGGGGTGTTTGTGATTGCTTATTTAAAACAACTTATGCTTATTTTAAAAAGTGTTTATCAACTTATGTGGTGTTAAACTGGAATTTTTAAAAAAATGTTTGAATTAGCTTATTGTGGTACCAAAACGTAATAAGTTAATAAGTTGTTATTTAAAGGTGTTTGGAATTGCTTATACATATAAAATAACCAAAAAAGTCATAAGCACTTTTTAAATAAGTTGATAAATTAAAACCAAATGACTTATCAAAAAGTGTTTTTCAACGGTTTGACACCGCTATAAGTCATTTTAATTTTTCCTCATCCAAACACTCAAAATTGCTTATTTCCAGTACAGAATCACAATAAGCTAAAAAACACCTTAAATAAGCAATCCCAAACACCCCCTAAATCAAGAAATATTCAAAAATAAGCTTATTTTGAAAATATTGACAAGAAAATAACAATGGTGTAATTCATAATAAAAATGAATTGTGTTTTTAATATATTTTAGTCGGTCTACGATTATGTATTTTTAATATGTTAAAAGTGAATAAATAAAACGTATAGATATAAACAAATTAATTCGTAAAGTATTCATGAATAATACAGTTAAATTAAAACAATATTCAATATTTGGCTCGTTTTGAAGATATTGACGAGATGGTTATAATGGTATAACTTGTAAAAAATGAAGCGTATTTTTTTCATTATATTTTTGTTCGTATACGATTATTTGTGTTAACATAATAAAGATGTATAATGAAAAATAAAAAAGTAAAGAATATAAATAAAATTAAATAACTAATTAAATGTAACTTTAAATTTTAAAAATAATTAATTTATTATTGTTTGGGTAGAAATTCCAACAGTCCATCGTCGCACGACCAGAGAGATAACCGACGCCCTTCCTTTGGGCGACCTCGACTAAACAACCAATAACCCGTCTGATAAATCATGTCGTGCGACTTGATTTCAGTTACTATCTACAACATACATTATATCATGTTTAATGCTGGATTTAAAGATATTTATGACCAAAGATTATAACGGAAGTCATCATCAATAACAACGGACATAACGGACGCTATCATCAATATTAAACGGTCATTCTATTAATGAGCAAGATACGCATTCAAGACGTACCAACGGAAAAACGAAGTATAAATATGAAGATGGAACCTCACATTTGGGACATCTGATTCTCAGACTTTACAAGCTCACGAATTACGTTCTCAAGCTCGCTCAGCCCCTCTCGAAGTTCAAAAAGCCTACTGTCGTTTGTTGCGCAACGCACGACCAGAGTCTAATTACACACGACGCACGACCGACTTTACTTTATTGTATTGTTTTACTTAGTATTACATCTGTAACACTTGTTATAAAGGACGACGTCCCTGATTGACGTCCATAGTGCACGACGACTCACACTCGTCCGCGGTTTTTACCCATTTTAGGGGTTTTCCGCGTCACCAATTCTCTCGTCTCATTTACTTTATTTTTATTATAGTCGTACGATTATTGGTGTTACTTTCTTTGGTTGGATCAAGCTTCGCGTTTACCAAAAATCTCCTTGGATCAAGCTTCACGTTTACCTTAAATTTTCTTTAGGAGATTTTTGACATAAACAATTATTTTCATATAATAGTATAGATATAGTTAATATAATATACGATTAGTGTAAAAGGGCATACAGAAAAAGTAAACAAAAAACAAAGTAATATATGAACAGTTAAAAAAAAACGTCGATCTACTATAAAAAGTTACTTTTTCTGTTGGATGGACGTTTTAATTCTCTCTGTTCATTCATCAACTTACCAAAACCAAAGGTATCAGTAACCCAACTTCCTTAAAGGTTAAGGAACTAAAAATACAATTTTGCTCTATATAAATAGTATATAATTTTAATCATTATTCTTCTTTTGAATCGGCATCAGATTTGGGTCTTTCATTGATAATTGTATTTTAAATCAATATCAAATTAAAACAATTTTTTGTGTTTATAACTCTTGAAATGCCTAAAATCCTCCAATCTCAAAGATAATTATATTCATTTGTGAGTGCGATCATACTAGCATTAATGCATCAGATCCTAACAGTCAAGTATATTCATTTGTGTTTAAAATGCATCGGATCCTAACAGGCAAGTATATTAATTTGTGTTTAAGATTTGAATCATAGAGTTTACAAGAGTTCATCTTTTCACCGAACATATATTCAAATGTCCTAACTCCTAACTAGTTGTTTATGTTAATATAAGCTTAATAATGAACCCTCTAGTATTTTAGAGGCATCTCTAACATCTTTTCTAAAATTGAGTTAATGAGAATTTTGGACAATATATTTTTTTGGAAAGGGTATCCTGGGTATTTGGCCCAGCTCTAATCCCTTGACAAAGAAACCGACTGCGAAAACATGCCCAGTTGGACAATTTTTTGCTCCCATGAATTCTCCAAAACTTGGAGAAAATAGGAGAGTGCAGGTAAATTTCTCTAAAGTTGGAGAACTCTCAAAAAATGATTATCATGAGAAATTATTTTTTTTAATTGTATTCCACCAATAAGAAACTTGGAAATGAAATGTTTATGAGAAATAAATTGACGTATATTAAATGTCCGAAATATTTTAATAATATAGTTAATGATGTAATCTTCAAAACAGAGAATCTGCTTGTAGTTAGAATACATTTTTTAAAGATTTTGGACTTTAATTCTTCATTTCAAAAATGTGTAGGTACCATCATGTCTAGGCATGGAAATGGGGCGGGGATGGGGCGGGGACCTCAATCCCCATCCCCGTCCCCAATCCCTCATCTTCATCCCCGTCCCCGCCGGGGAATATGATCACATCCCCATCCCCATCCCCAACGGGGAACGGGGATCCCCATCGGGGAAACGGGGATTTTCTTTTCCGTTTATGTAAGCTATTTAAATCAAATATATGAGACATCGCACATGTTTAAATATCACATATTTCCAATAAACCTAAAATCGAAAGAAATTTAATTTAGTATAAAAAAATCACATCATATAATAATTAATAACTTAAAACCAACAAAAATTCAACCGAATTCGGAAAAAAAAACTTAACTTCACACGTTTCAAAAGATATCGAGTAATATTCAAAACCATATTGAGTAATTGTATTTTGATTGATATCCAAAATACATACTAACATAAAAAAATAACAATTTTATATTATAAACCTAGTTAGGAAATAGAAAATTATGAATTACCGATTTAGTTTAAATAAATAATATATATTAAATATTAATTAAAATATATAACGGGGGCGGGGCGGGGAGTGCGATACCCGTCCCCGTCCCCATCCCCGCTTTGAGACAAACGGGGATCCCCGTCCCCATCCCCATCCCCGGTTTAGCGGGGAATCCCCATCCCCGATCGGGGCGGGTGGACCGGGTTCCCCGACGGGTCGGGGCCCATTTCCATGCCTAATCATGTCAATGTGAAACTAAAAGCGACCCCTCTTAACTCATGATCCTCACGTAACTAAAAGTTGGAAGTGTGTTATAATAACACAAGGAACACATTAATAGATGATCACTTCTTACGCTTTTACATGTGATGTCTTATATCTATACGCAATTAGCAATCTCTTTGATCTTAAAATAAAAAATAAAATGTTTGTCATATTTTACTCTATTAATAAAGTCTAAGACATAGGTAGTCTTAATTTCAACGTAGTACATGACTATATCATAAAAATGACATTTTTTGATCGAGTTATAAGATCATCCATATCCATCTTACAAATGACCTTACAAGATGACATGACTTGTCAATGTAAATTGCAAAGTTTCTTACACTTTCTAATTTATCAAGACCATTTGCAATGTCAAGTAAATAAAACATTTATTAGTTTATTAAACATTAGTTATTAATATATTTTGGCTTAAGTTTATACTTATTCTGATAATCAATATAGTAACACATACACTTCGTTTTTTCATTATATTGTTTGATCTTATATACAATTTTTTTTTACGTCAACTTGGGCTAAGCCCACATACACACACACCCGCGGTATTCGGACATCCAATTGGGCAGCACCGACTAATCCGCGGCGACCCGGCCCAACCCAAATTGACTGGACCCGCCCAGGTACGACTAAGCCCGGTCAAGACCGAACCCGCATACCCATAAACTGGTATGCCCCCGTAAACCTGGACCCGAACCAACCCGAAGGCCGACCCAAGGTCTGGGTATCGCCGAAATGCATCCCCCAGGATTCGAACCCTGGTAGATAGGCATATCATGCACTATCCCCCAGGACCTTACCACTATGCTAGCAAAATTTAATAAAATTATTTAATTTAATGATATAATAATTAAAATACTCATATATAACACACACATCTCTCAATCAAAATAAATCTCGGTTTGAATTATAAAATCAATCAAAATCAATGCTTCTTAAATTGAAAATACCTAGTAAATGGAAATGAAGTATTGCCAAAAATACAACTTTGTGTTTTTTAATAATTCCAAATAAAGAAATATTAAATAACTTTTTTTTTCAAAAGTAATTTAAATATCTAAATAAAATTTTTGCCAATATATTAAAATTCGCTCATAAATTATGAACACGAGTCAAAAAACTTACGACATCTCCAATTCACTACTTCAACACTAGTTGACAAACTTGTCGTTAACTGATAAACTAGTTGATAATTAATAAGTTGGTTGTTAATTAATAAAGTAACTGATATGTAATGACCGGGATAAAAGGTAAAGGAATTATATTATTCGGGTAGGAAAGTGGAAAAGCCGGATTAGAAGGGTCTAGTGTGAAAAATGGGGAAATGAAGGGTTTAACCCTAGGAATCAGTGTGGTGTGTGTGGGTGTGGCGGTTGTTTTTGAAGAAGGAACTCTTGGCCGATTTTAGAGAGAGACCGAGGAATAGAAATTCAAGCTTTGAATTGAGTCGTTTGAAGGTAAATCTCTTTGTGATTAGAACTCCTTATTTTTCTAAATGTTGTATCCATGGTGGTTGTAATTTGGGGGTTTGAGTCTTGAATCTGAGATTTCATATTTGGGATTTATTCCAGTTTTGGCTCAGACATTATCCTTCGGTTAATGGATTTATTGTTGAATCGATTTCGGACCGAACCATAGGAGTAGACGCGAGATTCGAGCTAAGGGGCACCAGGTGAGTTTTTCTGAACTAAACTTTTTTGGTAACGAAAGCATGTGAAGTTTAATTTTAAACTTTGATTTATTTACGATGACATGATTATTATGAAATGATTTAAGTGTGTTATAAATTGTTGATGTTTAAATGTATGCATACATTTTTTTTGTACGTCAACTTGGGCTACGCCCACACACACACGCACCCGCGGTATCCGGGCATCCAATTGGGCAGCACCGACTAATCCGCGGCGACCCGGCCCAGTCCAAAGCGACTGGACCCGCCCAGGTACGACAAAGCCCGGTCAAGACCGAACCCGCATACCCATAGACTAGTATGCCCGTAAACATGGACCCGAACCGACCCAAGGTCTGGGTATCGCCGAAGTGCATCCCCCATGATTCGAACCCTGATAGATAGGCATACCATGCACTATCCCCCAGGGCCTTACCACTAGGCTAGCACCTCTTTGATAATGTATGCATATATTATATGTGGAGATTGTGACCTAAGTCGGGGAGTGTGACCCGTCTACTCGTACCGGGGAGTGTGGTCCGTTTATGCCATTGGGGGTGTGTCCCAAAATTAAGGCAGTGCGAGTTAGACACATCGTCTTTGACGGTCGTGTGGTTAGTAGCGTGTACTAACTTTATGTGTTTATAAATCTGTTGACTAAAATATTCTGGAAAGTTTTATTGTCGCTTATCTGTTAGAGGGGACTCACTAAACCTTCGGTCTAACCCCCGCTCTTTCAAAACTAAAAATCTTTTCAGGCAAGCGAGTTTTAGAAAGGGCAGTTAAAGGGAAGAAGAAGATGTAGCCGGATCAGATAGAAAACCGTCATCTTAGTTCTTTTATTTTAATATCTCAGTTGTGAATAGGTTGTCTATGCAAACCTTGAAATTATATGTATGCTTGGGGCCGTTTTGGCATTATTAATATTAAATTCAATGTTATCTTGTCGTTTGTGGATGGGTTGTTATATGATAATTAGTAAATTAATTTATAAACTAATTATGTTTGACAAAAACTATCTGATAATTTAGTTTAAAAATATATAATTATTAAAAGGACATGTTAAAATAGTCAATTATATAATTTCATAATATATGTAAAATATATAATGATATAATTTGTTAATTAATTCAAACCAAATGGCAAAATTAATAGAATTTCAATTTCGGTTAAAGAATATTGTGCCTCATCAAAAAAGGAAGTGATTGAAGAAATAATTTCTAATTATTAAGAGTTACCATATTGTATGTTTCCTTTTCATTGTAAATTCATCCCTATTTAAAGGGTTCATTGTTAATGAGAATGGGTGACATTTGTTTTGATTATCTCTATATTGTTTGTTTTACAACATGTTATCAGCATGTTGCTCGGTCAATTGAATCCGTTCGTTAGCGCTGAAACCTTTTGTTTTCAGATATCACGAATCAAGAATGTATCGAGGAGAACTTGAGTGCTTAGTTGACTGTGGAACCACCCACACAATATTAAGAAATAGACTATTATTTACTGGAATAGCGGCTTATAAATCCTCAATGAACACAATGATTGGATCATCCAATTTAATACTTGGACGAGGAACTGCCACTTTCTTGTTGCCTAATGGCACAAAAATAATGGTCACATAAGCACTTTATGCTCCAAAAGCTAACCGAACCTTGTTAAGTTTCAAAGATATACGCTCCAACGGCTATCATATTGAAACACATTGTGAGAATGGAAATGAATATATGTATATCACCTCTAATGAATACAGAAGGAAACGTATATTAGAGAAATTAACATGTCAAACTAGTGGATTATATCTTACCACGATTCGAGTCATTAAATCATATTTTGTCACCAATAATGAAATTTGGGACAGTGACATATATAGGCTTTGGCATGACCGCCTGGGGCACCTTGGTCGTGACATGATGATACGTATGCTGAAGAATGCACACGGACACCCTTTCTTTCGAATTAAAGGTAAGATGGGGCGATTACATGAAACTACCAAATTGCAACCATTGACTTCTAAAGAAAAAGAAGCAATTCCATCATCACAATATGCCTCCTTGAAAGGCCCAAATTTTTGCAAAGCCTGTTCCTTAGCTAAAACAGGATCGAGACCATCATATGCTAAAGACACAAAGCAAAACATTCCATTCTTACAACGTATACAAGGTGATATTTGTGGACCTATACATCCAGAATGCGGGTCGTTCAAGTATTTTATGGTTCTGGTTGACGTTTCGACAAGATGGACGCATGTCGCACTATTGTCCACACGAAACGCTGCATTTGCAAAACTTCTAACACAAATTATACGTTTAAGGGCTCACCACCCTGATTACCCTATCAAGTCTATACGACTTGATAATGCTGGAGAATTTACATCACAAGCATTTGATGATTATTGCATGTCTATTGGGATCGATGTAGAGCATCCCGTACCCCATGTGCATACACAAAATGGTCTCGCAGAAGCTACCATCAAAATGATACAAATGATAGCTAGGGCATTGGTTATGCGCACCAATTTACCCACTCTGCCTGGGGTTATGCAATATTACATGCAACTTTACTTATTCGCTTTAGACCTACTGCTAGCCAACCATTTTCTGCGTACCAGTTGGTAACTGGATATGAGCCTGATATTTCACATTTACGCATATTTGGTTGTGCGGTATATGTGCTAATTGCGCCCCCACAGCGCACCAAAATGGGTCCTCAAAGACGATTAAGTATATATGTTGGATATGAATCTCCAACAATTATCCGCTATTTAGAACCCTTGACGGGTGATCTATTTACCGTAAGACTTGCGGATTGTCACTTTGATGAGGCAGTTTTCCTGTCGTTAGGGGGAGATAGGAAAAATGATTTTCCAAGGGAACGACAGGAATTGTCATGGAATGTTCCCACTCAGTCTCATTTCAATCCCCGCACTTCACAATGTGAAAGTGAAGTAAAACGAATACTAAATCTTCAAAACGTAGCAGACTCGATACCTGATGCGTTCACTGATATTGCAAAAGTGACAAGATCACATATACCAGCTGCAAATGTACCTGCAAGGTTAGAAGTCCCCAAAGAGGGGCACAACACCGCTGGAAAGAGTGTTGCAACCACACATAGTGGAAGTGTGGTTGAGGCCATGGCTCCAAAAAGGAAAAGGGGGAGGCCACTTGGTTCGATAGATACTCATCCCAGGAAGAAAAAGGAGAGTAAGGCACAATCTGATCCATTTGTCATCAATATCGAAAACCCTTCTCATGAGATTGTCTCTGATTATAGTTTTGTCCATGAATCATTACTGGAGGACGCTCCAAAGTCAATATTGATTCCAGAGAACAAAGAAATCTCTATGAATTATGAGAATGCATACGAGTTAATGGAAAGATCATCCATACTCATTGATGACATATTTGCATATACTGTTGCTCATGAGATCATAGAGCACGATGACATCGAACCACACTCAGTTGAAGAATGTCAACAAAGAGTAGACTGGCCTAAATGGAAAGAAGCAATCCAGGCAGAACTAGATTCTTTGGCAAAGAGACAGGTATTTGGTCCGATAGTGCTAACCCCACCAAGTGTAAAGCCTGTAGGACATAAATGAGTCTTTGTCAGAAAGCGTAATGAGAATAATGAAGTCATAAGATATAAGGCTCGCCTTGTGGCGCAAGGTTTCTCACAACGCTCTGGGATTGACTATGAGGAGACATACTCCCCAGTAATGGACGTAATAACGTTCTGCTATCTAATTAATCTAGTAGTTTCCGAAGGACTGGAAATGCAGCTTATGGATGTGGTTACTGCATATCTCTATGGGGATCTAGATTCAGAGATATATATATGAAAGTGCCTAATGGCCTTCCACTTCCCGATTCAAGTAAACCACGAAGTGCATTTGCAATTAGACTAAAACGTTCACTCTACGGATTAAAACAATCTTGACGGATGTGGTATACCCGTTTGAGTGAATACTTGATTGGAAAGGGATATAAGAACGATGAACTGTGCCCTTGCGTTTTTATAAAGAAGACGAGTTCTGGATTTTCAATCATAGCTGTGTATGTTGATGATATGAACATAATAGGTACTCTTGATGAAATAAGAGATACTGCAAGCTATTTGAAATCTGAATTTGAGATGAAAGATCTTGGGAAAACTCGATTTTGTCTAGGTATAGAACTAGAACATCGAGCTTGTGGAATCCTTATCCACCAATCCGCTTATATCTAGAAAGTGCTTAGGCGATTTAATATGGATAAAGCGCACCCGACTAGCACTCCCATGATCGGTCGAAGCTTAGATACAATGAAAGATCCATTTCGTCCAAAGGATGATGACGAGGAGGTGTTGGGAGCTGAAATTCCCTATCTAAGTGCAATAGGCGCATTATTGTACTTAGCACAATGTACTCGACCAGATATTTCATTCTTAGTGAACTTGTTAACTAGATTTAGCTCGGCGCCAACGCAACGTCATTGGAATGGTATCAAGAATATATTTCGATATCTAAAAGGAACCATTGACATGGGCTTATTCTTTCCTTACAGAGAGAAAATTGGGGTTACAATACCTGTTAAAGATATTAACAAAGAAAATGTTATCCCGTATAGTGAAACCCCAAATGATATATTAGTAGGTTTTGCTGATGCTGGGTATCTCTCTGACCCACACAAAGGTCGCTCCCAAACAGGATATGTTTTTACAATTGGGAACACGGCGATTTCTTGGAAATCAACCAAGCAAACCCTTGTAGCTACCTCATCGAACCATTCCGAGATTATTGCTCTACATGAGGCGGATCGAGAATGTATATGGTTAAGGTCTATCATTACACATATCAGAAGGGCTAGTGGTTTAAGTTCTACCACTAAAAATCCTACATGCATTTATGAAGATAATGCAACTTATATTGAACAAATGAAGGTAGGATATATCAAGGGAGACAATACAAAGCATATATCGCCAAAGTTTTTCTATAACCAGCAACAACAGACTCTCCTTAAGATACAAGTGAATCAAGTAAGATCTGAGGAGAATGTAGCTGATTTGTTCACCAAATCACTGCCTAAGGCCACATTTGAGAAACTTGTGGAAAGCATTGGATTGCAGAGACTTTCCAAACTCTCTTGATTAATGTATGAATCAGGGGGAGTAATGGACTAAAGAAGGTGTCTATTACACATGTACGATTGATGGGTTGTGCTCTTTCCTTTGCCTAAATCTCTTTGATTGATGTATGAATCAAGGATGATACTAAACTAAAGAAATTGTTTAGTGGTGCCTTGTACTCTTTCCTTCGTCTAAGGTTTTTATTTTTTCCAATGGGTTTTGTTTTCTCGACGTAAGGTTTTAACGAGGCAAGAGTTATGCACCATCACCCCTTTTAACTCGGCACAAGGGGGAGTGTTAAAGAATATTGTGCCTCATCAAAAAAGGAAGTGATTGAGGAAATAATTTCTAATTATTAAGAGTTACCATATTGTATGTTTCATTTTCATTGTAAATTCATCCCTATTTAAAGGGTTCATTGTTAATGAGAATGGGTGACATTTGTTTTGATTATCTCTATATTGTTTGTTCTACAACAATTTCATTTATTATATATAATATTATAAATTTTGTATTTGTATAACAAAAAAGGAATTTGAGAAACATTAAATGATTATTTTAAATAACAATTACTTAAAATATAAATAAAAATTAAAGTTGATCAATATTACATGTCTTTATTAATTAATAACTAGACATATACTTGCGCGATGCAGCGGAATGTAAGTAAAGAACGAACAATAAAATAAAATAAAATATAAAAAGTAGTTTTTCAAAGAAACAAAAATATAGTGGAATACCTTTTGTTCAGTTGCAGGTTTCGCCATTGACACCCGACCGTTCGTCTTCTTCTTGTACTCGGATAATACATAGAGAAACTATATATATTTATAGTGAATGTAGAGAATATTTTAAAATCTTTTATTTTCATTTTTGATTTTACATTTAAATGTAAATATATTAAAAATATGGAAGAATATTTTTATATCTACATCGTTTCTATTTTATCTTCTTTACAATTGATTAATTTGGAAAGTATTGCGTAATATTTTCATTTTAAAGAATACGATAATTTATTAGTGTATCTCGTTATTTATTATTTTTAATTCATATCAACCTTATTTTTTCTTTTTTAATGCTCGTGAAAAAAATACGTGTAGATTTTATATTATAAAAAAAATACGTGTAGATTTTATAAAATAAAATAGATTTTATATTATAAAAAAATACGGAAGAAAAAAGAGTTTATATTACATCTCATTATGTAAAAAGATTTTATAAAATAAAATATTGAAAAAGATTTTATAAAATAAAATATGAAAAAATCATTATGAGATGTAATATAAAAAAATACGTAAGAAAAAAAATATTTTACATCTCATTAATATAGATTTAAATGTAAAATCTACATTTAAAATAGATTATGCTAATATAAAATCTATTTTATAAAATCCTCCACCAAAAAAAATAATTATATTAATAAATGAGTATTTATTCCACAAATAGATGATTATGTGAAATATTGTGCTTGGAAAGATTGTAACAAAACATTAAGAAATTGTAAATTAAGTAATTGACTTTAATTAGTTGTAACTTGTCTTAAAATGTTGTAATTAAGAGTTTTTTATGTCGTTTTTATAATATAGTATAGATTTCTTAAAAGATAATTTACAAAAATAATTTTGAAATTCTTATATTTATTTTTTGACGACTAAATATATTAAATAATCTATATCTATCTATCTATACTATATTATAAAAAAACTAATTTCCAAGCACAGTATCTTACATAATCATCTATTTATAGAATGAATATTCATTTATTAATATAACTATTTGTTTTTTTGGTGGAAGATTTTATAAAATAGATTTTATATTAGCATAATCTATTTTAAATGTATCTATTTGTGGAATGGATACTCATTTATTAATATAACTATTTGTTTTTTTGGTGGATGATTTTATAAAATAAATTTTATATTAGCATAATCTATTTTAAATTAAATACAAATTATTAGGCACAAGGTACCATCATTTTATGCAGAATTTTAAAAATCTCTTAATTTATAAGTATCAAAGCACAAGATATATATTATTACTGCAGACTTCTAACACCCACCAATTTGGTATGTGTAGGACCTTCCTTTTATGCATATCTTTTCATGTATCACTATTAATTAATATATTATATTACTATAAATTTGTTTTAATTATATTATTAAATATGTAATTGGTTATTTTTTTCTAGATGTTATTAAATATATAAGATAATCATTGAATTTAACAAAATATTTAATTTTTTATATAAAAAAAATTATATTATTAAGCCTAAATTAAACAAATTTATAAATAAAAAAAACACTATCATTTTCTCAAAATCATACAAAATCGTACTGTAAATCGACAAAAAAATAAAATGAAATATTAAAATCGTGATGTATTTCGCTGCATTGCGCAAGTACGCTTCTAGTAATTAATAATTTAAGAATAGTTATAAATAATTAATATTAATGAGTAATTTAGAAATTAATACAAATAATTATTAATGAATTGTAAATACTTGCTAATTAATTATAATTAATATTGCTATAAATAATAATTGATATTATTTAAGGGCATAATTGAAAATAAGTGTGACAAAAGCTCAGCTTATTGAAACATCACTCTAAATATCATTTTTTTTTTAAATTGAAATGATAATTATTCATTTATTAAATTAAGTGCCTATTCGTCTAAACAACAACTTACATATTATAATTATAAGAGCATCTCCCACAAGTATGTTAAAATAGAGAAAAATGAGATTTTAGCAACCTTTTAATCCAATAATTATGTTTTCTTGTATACAAAAATAGAAAGAAAAAAAAAAGAGAGAGAATATCAAAATCTCTAAATTTTGAGAAATCTCTAAAACCACTGTTTAAGATAGAAAAATAATGTTTTAATACTTCCACCAACAAAAGACATTGAAATAAAATGCTTACAAAAGAGAATAATATTTTATTAATTGATTAATTATTTTAATAATATAATCAATGCTACAATCTTTAAAATAAAATAGTTGTTGAAGTTGAAAATATTTCTTCTAGATATTTTGACTTTTGATAATTTATTTTAGAACAAATATCACATATCTATCGGAGATGCTCTTATACTTTATTAAAATAACCACTAGGTCTTTGGTTTAGTGGTCATCTTCCTTCCGTAAACGCTCCTACCTGGGGTTCCCTTACCAGGGTTCGAATCCGGGGGGAGACATGACGTTTTTTTCCGGTGCAAGTCTATGAGGTAGGGCTTGTAGGGTCTACAAAAGTGGACCACGGGGCCTTGGGTCCCCGCCAATAAACCTTACTTTATTAAAATAATATAATAACAAATAAATATATTATTTATTATTCATATAAAATTAAAGATAGGTTTTAGTGTTTAGTAAACGTACAATTTATAGTAAACTCTTTTATAACTTAGGGGTCGTTCACCAAATTTTTACCGGGTAAGCGTTTATCGGTAAGATATTCATTTTCATTTACCTTATCGTGTAACATTCTTGGCTATGGAAATGGATTTTTGGTAAGCATTTTGAATCCGGTAAGTGTTTACCGGGGTAAGTCATTTCTCACACTTACCGGGTAAGACTCTCGGTTATTACCTTGTTTTTTTACCGGATAAGCCTCTTGGTTTTTCAATGTCCAATCAATAATTTAAATAATATTGGTAAGCGTTTATCCGATAAGTGATCCATGATCTTACACTTTTATTTATAGAAATGAATACGGATATAAAAAAGAAATAGTAGTAATAAGTACGGTTACTATAATAATAAATAAATTTGATCGTGCGTATACATGTTCTTTTCCCCTATATCAACCCCTTAACAATCCAACCACCAATATTAATTAATGTACGACGGAACGGCGGCCTGAATCCGTCGTGGTGGTGGTGATGATGGTGGGTATGTATGTGGATGGATAAACGTGAACTCTTAATCAGGTGCAGCCGTTGGTCCAACCTCACGGCGTCACTCTCTGTGTGCTGGATTCCAATCATGTGGACTCCACACGTACCATTTTTATTCAATATTTACCGAAACCCATCCCTCTACTGTTCATCTTTTGGCATCTTTAGTCCTTTTACTATATCTGTTTAACCATCTATAACATTTTTAACAATTTGATTTTCAACCAAGAGAACAACAATAACATTTTGCCTTTTTCTTTTAATTAAATGTTCGTCCTCTTCTTTAAAAGGAAACGAAAGGTTAGAAAATGAGTGTTCTATCAATCAACAATTTCTTTCGCATTTTGAGTACTTAATTACCTAACAAATGTGAGAACTAATTTTACATCAAAAATATTTCATGAAAAAATTAATACCATTATCGTTAAGAATTGAAGATTATATGTTTGATAGATTATAAATATAAAAAATAACTGTAAAAATTGAAAAAAAAAACAAGAACTAGAATTGAATAGAGCCAACGATATTATATTTGTGTTAATTGATGTATTTTGTATCGATTGAGTATCATACAATTATACTAATTTTATAAATTAGTAACGTATAATGTTTGATTATAATAGTTTCTATAAGCATATATGCCCTGTTTACACAGTCACTTGAACATATCTTGTAAGAGAATAAAATTTTTATTGACATCGGATTCTTGAAATATGATAAAATAGTTCTCGGTGGAGATAGACATTTTCTTTTCAATGTCAAAGACGTTGACGTATATACATAGAATCTCTCATTATCAATGATGCTATAATAAAAGAGAAGGTGCGTTCTTTAGTATATATGATATGTTGGGTTTGAACGACCGAAGATAATATTCTACAATTTTTGATCAAACACAAAGAACCTTATTGGAATATATCCGGCTTGAACTTTCACAAGTGCATAAGTAGATATCATCTTAAGCGATATTTCAGCTAGTAAGATCTCGAATTTGCTTTCTAAACACCACTAATTCAAGTCCCCTTCAGGACCATTGGAGAATTTGTTTAACTTCTGGAACTAGTCAGGTATGCATAAACTAACCCGTACAACATACACCCACAATTATCAAAAAGTAGATATCATGTGTCATAAAAGCCTAATGGAGAAAAGGGGTTGCATCAAATAATTTTGAATCCAGAATTCAGCACGTAATGTAACGAGTAACCACAAAATGGTGGTACCAGACTATGATACACAAGACCTCATTATGCTACAACTATAAAACTTGTAAAAATTAACACTTTATCATCTGTATTTTTCTTCCATAACAAATAGGAACGTCAAGCAGTTTGCTCTCAAAGAATAAAAACGTCAAAAATATGTATGATTAGTAGCACCTCGATTAATCACATGGGACCCTACAGTTTGCTCCGGCTACCGCAGGTTTTTGTCGCATGTCAAAATTCTATAACTTGCATGAGGCCCCTCAGCTGTTTCACGTAGCATTACACGCCACCCGATGGCCTTCCCTATCTCTTCAAGTTCATTCATCACCGAAATGGAATCACGAATGTACACACGCCCCCCAGGTCTCAGAATTCTATCCATCTCAACCATGATGCTAGAAATGTTGCATCTGATAGATGATACAACATTAACCCAACAAAATCACAATAGTAATCGAACATATTCATAAACAGGAAGAATAAATGAGAGATTTTTAGCATTAACATATGGTTTTTTTAATAATATTCTTAGTATCTGGTCCTTGAAGAGGAATAAGTACCTTTTTTGCTCAATCGAGAAGAGGCCAGCTGCGTGCAAGAGATCATAGGTTCTTGGGTATGTATCGAATGGCTCACACCTGTGATTAAGATAGGCATCAAGATGGGGAACTTATAATTATTATCAAGAACAAGAATCTACTAAAACTAATTTATACCAATCATGCATAACTCCGAGAAGTCCACGATCATAGATAACAGGCAAGGTGTTGGGACCACTAACAGGAACAACATTCATAACCCAACAATCTACTTGATTGTCAATTAAGGCTGCTGCAAAACTGCCAAAGTAAAAAAGATTGATATTAAGGAGAGTTATAGAGGCAAACCACATGATCCTACAACTGGGAAGACAGAATGCAGTTGGTAAGATACCTTCCAAACCCGGCTCTCATGTCCAGCACATTTCTAAGGTTGTAAGTTTTCCAGCGTAAAGCTCGTACGTAGCTATCTATTATTTCTTTCCAGTATCTGGATTCTGCCCTAAAGAGATCTTTTCTCGATACATAGGCATCAAGTTTTATGCTTTGGAGCCTCTCCGGAGGATTATCCAGTCGTTCAGGCCATGTGGTAATATTTGCTCCAGATAAGTCCTCAGGCAGTCGAGAAATACATGGCTTCAGACCAACATACCTGAAGTGAAAATAAGTTAACCCGGTCAATTTTTATTTTTATCAAGAAACAAGAAAACAAAAGAAAGTCAAAAAAGTTTTTTTTATCACCAAATGGTTATTGGCCCTACAGTACCCTGGTTACCTGTAGAGCCCAGCCTCCCACCTAAGGTGAGGAGTGCGTGTGAGTTTTGGCGTATATGAATATTATATAATTACAAAACCCCCGAAGAATTCTAACGATAGCAGAGTACTAAATCCCATAAAAATTACAATTTATTATCTTCATAAGGAACTATTGTGATGCTTCCCGTTAGCATTTTGAGGCATCAAATTTTTCTTGAGAGTTAGTATCTGCTCTGGTATGAGTGGCTAGGCTCATTGCATATTCTCATGGGTGAGGAAATTAGGGTGTAACCTGTTCTAGTATTTTCCTCATTATTTTAGATTGTAATCATTTTTGGTTTCCCAAGACTTGTACCTTATGCTTGACGGAGTGATAATATTTGTGTTTACACTTTTAACATGTAAGAGTTTTTATACTGAATTCAAGTTCATGACCAAGTCATTTGATGTCTCAGTTCTGGTGCCTAAGAAGGTAGAAAGACAGGAACACCAGTAGATCAATAGCTAACATCTAAAATCCAATTCAATTATTAACCTATTGGATAGTTGCAGTGGATGGAGGAATTATTGTAAGTCTGTAACTAGTCAAGCCCTAATGGCTCAAACAAGGAATATCAAATTTCTCCTCGAACTTTCATTATTTCTTTCATTGCTTATCACTTTCGGTTGCTAAATTCAGTTTTAGGAACAATTGTTCAATCCGTTTTGTCCAGGCACTCTTAAGCATTTCTGATCAAACATAACCATAGGGTCTTCGTGGTTCAACCTGGCTCATCCTTGCAAGATATTACTTTTTGTTGTACCTTTAGGCTTAAATCAATCACAATTTACTAAAGCTAAGTAAATAAAGACATGACTAGAGCGATATTTGTTTTGGAAGACGTATACACATGCAAACTCATTTTGCTAAAACTAGAATTTACATGGATTTCTATTGAAACACACACTGAATAACCAAATCACATTGACAAGCATAGTAAAGAATTCAAGCGAAATGCATAGAGTAATTCAACAGACCTAATTACAATAATAGCAAAAGCAAAATCATATATTCTACTAGACATTCTAGTGCCGATAATAAAAAAAGCAAAAAAGATGAGATCGAAATACGGATTATCAGAGAAAAGCCAAAAGCAAAACCACTGATTGACTCTGTTAAAGGCCTAAACAAAATGTGGTTGGTCAACAAATAGTAGCCACACATGAAATAAGCATGTAAACGATACATCCAAGAAAGTGCAAAGCCTATGAATCCATCAATATGTGAATTGGAGACGAGCCACTGATACCACAATGTGCTACCATCATGGTCAAGAATAAAAGAACCATTGGTCAACACCACACAAAATCTTTACTTAGAAAGTTGGCCAAATGATCTACAATCACCACCATATTGTGATGTAATAAATCATCTTCGGTAATATCTCCTAACATTAACATCTAAAGAAAATTTGCAACTTGATATAGTAACGTATACCATGAACCACAAAAGACCACATGATTTAGCTGAGTCAGAGAATAGCAAAATACCAAACATCATCTGGGTCATCCTCCTCGTCACACAATGGTGGTTGGGTCCCCAATTCGCGACTTAAATAGCAACTGCTGTTAAGGGGTTTTTGCCATATTGCAATATATCCCTCTTTCTTCACAAGATTCCAGCAAAGGCGAGTTGTAAGGTTGATCATCTCTGAGAGAAGGAAAAATTGGCACTCTGGCTAAGAGATATAGTTTTCAAGTACACATTGACACTTGACAAAAATACTACACAATAAAGCTAGCAAGAAAGCAAGTTATAATTCCAATTTGACAATTAGACATCAGGGTATGTTACAGCACCAACTTCTCGGATTTACCTCTTCCTACTTTTCAAGAGGAACAGAAATTTTGAATTCAAAGTTATGTATAAGGTAGGGTCTGACAAATGATTTTCCTTTTCACTCATGAGGACTAGGGACTAGGGAGCATTCAATAAGGTCAATATTGCTACAGAAACAGGTTGACACCGTTAATTGCATTCACCCAGTCCAGTAATAAAACCATTCAAAGAATTCTGCCACTTCTTTAATTCTGACATTCACGCAATGACCATTTTAGTAACTCATTTCATCTTTTTTCCTGAAACAGTGTAGAATTCAGTATTTGCAGGATGACTTTTTGATATTTTAATTTTCTTTTTTTGCAGAAGCATCAACTATTTTCAAGTAGCAAGGTCAATAATGACGGTAGAAAGGTTATATCCTTGGAAACATAGAGTTAGCTTACACGTCATAGATTTACCAAAGTCAAATTTTACCAACGGGACTAATAGAAGGTATGATAATCTCTTGTCATGCATGTAAAGATATAGCTGCATGCTCTGAAAAACACAACAATGTTGCAAGTGGAGCAGCCCTTCAGCAAACTAACACTGTTACCTTCCCATTGTTCTTCCAGAAGTGGTTCATGCTTATAAACTGGTTGTGCTGCCCAAGCAAAATATCCTCCGGCCCTTAGTAATCTATTGACCTCAAGTAGCAAAATCCCATCTTCATCAAATTACATGTAAAGAAATGAAACAAAATTAGAGTGTCCCGATTCGGAACTTGGAAATAATGTAGAATATATTAGCCAATTGGAGCTATCAATGTGCATGATAAGCATACACTCAGAAAATAAATAAGATTGGATTCATTTCATGACCCTAGTGCATAAGATGAAAATTACATCCTTGCAACATTTGGACATCAAGAAGTAACCAACATACCCCTTGTCAGTAGTTGTTCATCATAATTTTAATTAACTAACATCCACATGACATAGCAGTCTAGTAGATGGTAGAAGAAATCGATATTGAAACAAAATTATTGCCTCACCAAAGCTTGATGGAGATTAAGAAAAATGATCATTCTTCAATAACAGTGGTATTGGGTCTCCTTATTCAAATAAGCTAGCAGTGACAATAAGATTTTAATTGAAGGGGGAACTAGGGTATATAGGGATAAATACAAGTGCAAGGGTCAATATATTTCCTCAAGTAGTATATTGTGCAAAAGAGAGGAGGGGGTGAAATTAAGAAGACATTCATATAACATAACCACTTGATCTTCTTAGATAAAAAGTTACATATCGTGAGACTTACCATCACGGGTCCAATTGACTCTACATCTTGAGCAGTGAATTAAGTCAAAAGCCTGGCTCGGATATAATAGTCGCTTTGTTGCAAAAGCTGCCACCATGGCAGGCACACCACGTTCTAGTGCAAATTGAATCTGGTTCTCATGAACATCTTTTGGAGCAACAGACATAGTGAGTACATTCCGTGAAAATAGATAGGCACCGAAACTTGCCACACCACATCCAACATCTAACGCAACCCGGGTATGACGTCCAAATGCAATGTCAGGGATCATCTACCAAGACGAATCAAGCATAATAAGAAAAAAGGTATCTGATACCAGGCTGTTAACTCCATTAAAAAGAAAGTCAATTTCGTAATAGAAAGAAGCAACATTACAGGAATTCCTTTTAAGATTATACCTGTGAAATCTGGTCCAAGTACTGGTCTGCCCCATGAATGAACTGTGTACCACCTCCAGGAAACTTAAATTTATCCTTGTCTACGGTAATCCAATTTTGCCCACCCTTATATTCAGCAAGCTGAGCATGTGGAACGTTACTGTACCACACCTGAAATGAAGTGCAAAACCAAAATATCATAAAAGAGGCCACAATGCACCTTTGGTATCTAAGACATCATTTAACTACCAAAAATGGTGTGTGAATCAGATTTTCTAAGCTGCCAACTATAGAAATAGGTTCAAGTTTTTGAGTTTATTGCTCCAATTTTGCATATAGCTATATTTTGTCATTGTACGTGTTATCTACAATTAATGGAAAGCCCAGTGGCCAGTTGATCTAGCCTTGATTGCCCACTTCTTTATATAAGCTTAGCTGCAAGCCAGTTTGAATTTCTTGTAAGATGACTGTAGTGCAAAAAGTCCTCACCGTTCAGTTAATAACCAGTATGGAAACAGAAACTGGGCAGTCTAATATTGGGTCTCATATCAAATTGTTCCTTACAGAAAATGTATTAGCAACATATGCACATCAGAAAACTAAAGAAAGGGTTACCTCATCACGACTTTTTGGCCAAGGGATAGGGGCTTTGTAACCCTTTGGCGCTGGTACCAAACAATTCAATTCTTTATCTTTCTCTGGACAATGTCGTTCGAACTTCTCCCCTTTCTCAGTGGATTTCAACCCCTTAATCGCCTCCTCATTATCCAAACACGGTATATACTCCCTCATACTCACCGGACAAGTCTCAAACTTCGGAACCCTAAACGTAACCCCTTTATCACCTTCCACCACTTTCGTTTCATTATTCCGATTCTCCACCACGTCGGGATCATACTCCCCCACCTCAAATTCATTCCTCATCACCCCATTCTCATCCACTACCCCTAGCCTCTGCACCGTCGGCGGAGGCGGGGGCGGGGGCGGGGGAGAAAGCAATGGTGCAGGCGGAATTGCAGCTAGCGTATGATCTGCTACTGTTTCTACCTCTGTTGTGTCGTTAATTAAAGACTTGATATCAAAGGTTTTGTTAAAATTTGGTGAAATCGAAATCGAAGGGGTTTTCGCATTTGGATTTGAGTTCGAACTGAAAAAGATCAACTGCTGATAAGTATCATCGGACCAATGCTTACCTAAATAGAAAAAAGCTAGCGCTATGAACGCAATTCCGGCGGTTTTTATCACAATTGACGATTTTAACAACCCAAATCCCTTCATCTTTGCAAGCACGATCACCAGATCTGATCCCCTCTCTCCCTCCTATGATCTTGATTACAAGTATATGTAGACTAACAGGTCAAAGATCTGTGTGTGTACACGCATTCTCGTCACCAAAATCGAGAGCTCAAACTGTGCCAACAATTCAGTGAAGTGTTGAAGTCGCTTTTTCTCCCTAATCCCTATTGCTGTATATTATATGTATAAATTTCTGTGCCAACGCCCAATGAAAAGAAGTGCCTTAATGTATACGACACCTGAATGTAAATATATAAAGTGCCTGTACACACCTATATATCTCTGTATAACTCTCTGTGTGATTCCATGAAGAAGATGAAGATTGAAGAAGGGCGAATGAATCCGTTAGTTGCAATAAAATTATGAAGATCACATCTAGATTGGCTTAACAAACTAATCATGCCTTATAATTACCATTTACCAATTTCATATGTACATTTGGGACCCCCTAACTTTGGCTTTTTAGTCATTTCAGGCCCTTTAGTAATTAGTATATTGGTCATACCTTTTATTTCCTTTTTCAGCATCAACGTCTCTGAGGCCCGGTGACCATTAAGAGCATCTCCAATGCAAGGTTTTTATAAGTAAAAATTAAAGTGACTTATAAAAACCATATCCTTTCGAGACGCTTGAACAAGAACCTTGAAGTTTGTGAGAAGGGATAAGTTTACTATTTTTTTTTCTGGGCAAATTGCATGAAAAGTTAACGTACTTTGCCTCAATTCCTATTTTGGGTAACGTACTTTCAAAATGTCTGTTTTGGTACCTATGATGTGAAGTTTCAAACATTTGAGTACCTAAGTAACCACTTTAAACATTAACCAGTTACCATGCAGATGTGGGGAGTGATGTGGCATCCAACTCAATATTATTTGTTAACGTGGCTACTGATATAGATTTTTAATCTCAAATTAGTAATAAATTAATTTATTTTATTAAAATTTATATATTATAATTCTTTGTAACTATATATATATATATATATATATATATATAATTGAAATATCAAGACTGAGGATAAATTTAAAACTAATTTTAGATTAAAAATCTATGTTACTAGCCACGTCACCAAATAATATTGAGTTGGATGTCAAATCACTCGCCACATCAGCATGGTAGCCGGTTAATGCTTAAACCGGTTACGCAGGTACTTAAATGTTTAAAACTTCACATCTTAGGTACCAAAACGAATGTTTTGAAAGTACATTACCCAAAATAGGAATTAAGGCAAAGTACATTATCTTTTAATGCAATTTGCCCTTTTTTTTTTGACTTTATAATTATTAATATTGATACATGGGACCCACAAAAATACAAAAATGAAGTTTTTATAAGAACTATCATTATACAATTTTATATGAGTTTTTTTTTATGAGGTGAAGATGATGTGACAAGAAAAGGTACAAAAACGAGGTTCTTATAAAAACCTCCATCAGAGATGCTCTAAACAAACTACTAACAAATCTCCTCCCAAAAACTCGGGAATGCTCCTCCCCATTTGAACATGTGGCTTGTTTGGGTGCGTTTCGTACGGGGATAGAACAAAAACTTTTTTTTCTAAGTTCCAGAGAAAACTCAATGGGGGCAAAATGCGTTATTTTTGTTCTATTAAAATAGGGGGAACAAAAATTTAGAAAATGATACAAGATTGATAAGTTACTAAACTACATATGGCAAATCAAAACTCTAAAATCTTTCACAATTGTTTCACTTGCCTACGTCACTTTCACGCGTCTAGTCCCATCTCGCCTAGTCTTGTTTGCATAAACGTTCCCTTAAGTCCCTTTTATTTGTCTTTTTATGGATGTCTAAAACATATGGGGATTCAGTTTGATTTATGGATATTTATTACAATGATATATGAATGGAAGACATTAATTGTCTTGTTTTTGAATGTCTAAAACATAGGGGGGGGGGGGATCAAATTGATTTATAGATGAAATCAGTTGTGCATTATTTGCATAAAGAGCCACTTCGTTCATTTTTCTATAACTATTGCAGTTGACAAAGTTAAGCACGAAATATAATTTTGGTTAGAAGTTGGTTTGAGGCCGTTGGATATGGTCTAGCTAGGTAGAGTGGTACGTGGAATAACGTTTGTCGTTTGAGCTTAAAATATGTTTTTCACTTGCTTTCTCGTGAAATTAAATAAGGCATGTTACTTACGGGTCGCTTATTAAATGCTTATCCACTAAGCGTTTACTAGGTCATTCTCGTGAAATTAAACAATGATAGAGAGTCTTAGTCGGTAAGTGAAGATGACAACTTCTACCAATAAGCGATTACTGAGTAATTGTTGCATATGATACCATTTTGATATACTATAATTTTACCCGATAAAGTAAATTAGAGTGTTAACCCTTACCGATAAATGTTTATCGGGTAAGCTTTTGGGTAAATGGTCCCACACTTGAATAGAGATCGCCTTTAAATTATATATGTGTTGGAGTGTGCTCGATCAAGACTTGGTTAAATCGAACAACAAAACCCTTGACTTACTCTGGGTTTCAATTTAGTATCTAATTTTGTAAAAACTTCGAAAATACTTTATTTTCAATTTCAATTTATTTAAATGTGATATTGACATATTGCTCACGTTCTTTGTGATTTTTTTATTCGACATAAATACAAGGAATATGTAGATCATTTTACTTTGTTACATAAATACTTATTTACACCCTAAAAATTAGGAGGAATTTTAAACTTAAAATTTTCGCAATATAATGTTTATAAATGGAGGAAACCACCCAACTTGGGGAAAGAGTAAAGTGTTTACAATTCCTGTAAATAAATTTGGAAATTAACAAAAAACTAATCTAAACAATATCTATCTAGATTACATCGGTTGTCAACCCAAATTTCGTAAAATAATATAAACTATATGTACGCCAAGACTCCAAAAGTTCCTATCCCAAAAGTGAAATATATTGGCCCAACGCTCTTCCGTCAAACCAAGGGCGACCCACCACTAAGGGAACCTGTTATACATGTCATTTAAGAAAACAAATGTTAGGTTTTACGCCTAGTGAAAACAAACAGTTTATATAAATCAACAAAAATACAGTTTGATAAGGAAAGGTTTATATTTAAAATAACAGTTTACTTTTCCCAAAACACTCCATATACGACCCAAGGGGTCCAAAACATCTTGCGATGACGGGGGAGACCCGATTTCCAAGGATTGTGGTGGAACACAAAAGTAGGTCACTCTCCACGTTATTGAGCTCACCATACTAGAATCAAGGCCACGAACTCGCCGGCTCGTACTTAGATGTGGTAGAGGGCACCCAGTGATCCTAATCATGCTCATTCGCTAAGATTACATTTACGACCCACAGCTAGTATTCGGTCCTACATAACCGTACCAAGTTGTTTTCCTTGGTCCAATGTCTCAACTAACTACAAACAGGAATTAACCCAACATTAAGCCGACCTATAGATCCAATAGTAATAGTCTAAGGTTTGTCATAGTTACATTTGTGACCAAAAGTATAATCACACATATAGTTCATGTAAACATTCCCAAAAATAGTTTACTTACTTTCACAAGAATAGGTTTTCCAAATATTATAAATTTGACAATAATCACCATTGAAACCAATAACCATGCATATGTTCTATTTTCCCAACAACACTTTTATCAAGTAAATCCCAAGATTCATGAAAATCATAAATATAATTAAAATGCATTTATTTAGGTATTTAACCACAAATGTGTAAAACAAAGCACATTTTAAAGCTCATAACGTAGGACACTTCATCATTTCTCAAAATGGTAAGAAACCCTAACAATCTCCAAAATAACAAGTTAGGTCAAAGTCATTTCAATAAATAAAACGTGAATAAGGAGATGATGTAACACCCTAATACCTGGAAATAACAACTTATTTAAAATTTTCTAAATACATCAATAATTGAATCATCTACAACCACGAATTAGATTCAACTTCAATACACAAAATTCAATCTTTACATACAAACTATAAAAGGACGAGTGCTACTAAAACCCAAAAATAGTCACTATCCCCAACTTGCGGAAGACTTCACCAATTACTTACTTTAGTGTCTAGCTAAGGCTCTACGCTTCATAGAACTGCTAGAACCCAACTCCCAACTGGAACCTGATGCACATGCCGACAAATAAAAAGGGTTAGGCTTAACGCCTAGTGAGTTCAAGAGTTTTCAGCACATGTAATTTAATCATTTAGAAAGGAAGGATGCGAATAAAATCATAATCTTTCAAAATGATATGCATCACTTATTAAAACGACTCGTTTATCAATAACTATACATTTTGTACGAAAGAGACACCGAGTTAATTGTTAACCCGACCAAACTGTTTAAAAGGCGAGACCCTCAATTTTATGAAATGCGGATAACACGTTATAACTAGAAATACCCAACACGGGTGAAACATGATACCCAATCCATAAATTGTAGATGAAAATTTACACAATTAAATGTTGCCATAAACACGACATTAGACCCAAAACTCACACGACCATGAAATGGACTAAAATAAATACCGACACGTGGAAACGACACATTCCATTCAAACTTTAATATACTTGGGAAGAACCCCATATTAAAACCATCATTTACCGTCGACCACTTAAAAGCCCAATTTGGTCAAATACAACATTACCCTTTAAAAATACCACGAATCAACGATGAAGAGATTCGTATACACTGAGAATAGAGTAACACGCAAGTAGGTCGTTCACGCGACTTCCTTGCATGTAATCTAAACGTTTCCATCTTGGGTGGCGAGAACACGTGAATGGGGCCACCCGCGATGTTATTGGATTTCACCACACATCCCGACATCCTAGTTCCCATGCCACCACTGACATCACAATCCTCGGACCGTTTAATGTCTCTGGCCATACTCCGTCGAGTTCCACCTCAAGGACTTACAGACGTGGGTGCCTATCCAATATAGACGAGTTTCCCTCTCCGCAGCTCGTGCCACTCGTTGTCCACTCGCTAGCAAACCCGAGCGGTCACTAAAAGTAACCCAAAACCTCAGGCCTTACATAACCGACAGACTTACGTGCCTATGGATCCATTACGACACTGTCTAACATTACATGACTCCAAAAGAATGACCAAAGCACCTAAAGCATGTAACTCACCAATGACACAAATTAAGCGTCATCATACTCAAAACCATGACGGTTATAAATCCGGACAATGTTCACACGACTCATTTAGTCAAAACCGAGCCAAAGGCCCAACACTTTACGTAAATGCCCAAATAAAAACCGATATAAATATTGTAACCCATTTGACCATCTAATATGCAAACACGACCAAACGTATAAATAAATAAAATCTCATCGTTGGTTGAGACAAACCATTTTCCCAAATGAACTCATACCCTTATGTTTTCAAAATGCCTCATAACACCATAATATGCATTTTCTGAAAAGGTTTATAAGATCAAATACACAAAATGACACTTACGTCAATTAAACTCCAATTATATATGTAAAGTCATCAAATAAACATTTCAACATGATCTATTTACCACAATATCCAAAGATCCCAAAATGGGTGTCTCGACATGCTTACAAAACTAAACATTTCAAAATAACTAAAACTTATCAGCAGTTAACAATTTGAGGTAAAATACAAACATTTTAAAATAAACATTTTGGCATGTACACCGTTTTTACAAATCAACTTGAACTCAGCTTGCTAGATTTAGGCTAAATCTAGATTTCACCCAACGAGCTCTTTTGAAGACCGCTTGAATCCTCAAGTCGAAAACTTCCAAAACCTAGATAC
The DNA here is from genome assembly GCA_023525745.1 of Arctium lappa. Lineage (NCBI taxonomy): Eukaryota > Viridiplantae > Streptophyta > Magnoliopsida > Asterales > Asteraceae > Arctium > Arctium lappa. The sequence goes on from CM042049.1 coordinate 126,849,075, forward strand.
AAACATTTCAAACCATAAATACCCATACTCAACCATCTAGAAGCATTTCCCCCAAACAATATGCCAAAAACCCCAAACGAGATCAAAACCCTAGTTTTCTCCCAAAACTTGCCAAATCTGAGATTTGAGAAACCAAACACTAAAAAAACATCAATGGAGCATTTATAACCTTAATACAAGAAAACTTACCCTTGAAGACGATGAGATTTCTGTAACACCCGTGGTTTTCGGTAAGTAAATGTCAACCGGACATTTCTATGACTTGTAATCGGTGGGGCTTTGTTGGGGAAATGCTTTGTATAAGTCCCTCGGAGTATCCGGAGCTTTGTCGTTGAAAAAGTCGGAATTTGGACCCTCAGTACACCTTAGGCGACTATGCCCGCGATTGTCACAGGGTGTCACTCTCACGTGGCACAGTCGCGAGAATGGTAGCGCGGGCACTCCCCTTTGGGCGACTATGCCCGACAACTATGCCAAGGGCATAGTCGCATGGCAATGTCGCCGGCGGAGTGCAGAGCTGCATAAAGTCGAATTTTCAGCCTCTCTCTCATTCGGACTTCCCCCATTTCACCCTTTTCTCTCTAGAAACCGAACCCAAACCCTAAAATCGATTTTATACCCTCAAGTCACCAAATCCATGATATTCCAAGTGTTTCCTCACCACCCAACAAAGATTGGAAGCTATGGTCAAGAACCTCCACCTTCATCTTCCCCAAGGTTCGTGTTTGGGAGTTTGGGTTGAAGGATTGTTATGGGTGTCCTCGAAAGGTCTCATCATCTCTAAGTGGTAAGCTTTCTTGATTTTAAAGGTTGAAATACTCCATTGTTGATCTCTTAGTGTTTGGTATACCAAATCTCGGATTTGGTGATTTTGGAGAAATTAGGGTTTTGGATATTATTTGGGATTGTGGTTTATAATGTTTGGAGAATGTTTCTTATAGTTGATTATGGGTATTTATGGGTTGAAATGTTCGGATCTAGGTTTTGGAAGATTTCGGTTTGAGGATTCAAATGGTCGTCAAAAGAGCTCGTGGGGTAAAATCTAGATTTAGCCTAAATCTAGCAAGGTGAGTTCAAGTTGATTTGTGAAAACGGTGTACATGCCAAAATGTCCAATTTAAGTGTTTATGGGTTTACATGAAATTATCAAATGTTGGGTTATTTGTTAATCTTTGATTTGTTGAAGTATTTAACTTTATAAAGTTTGTATAACACTACCATTGGGATTTTTGGGCCTTTAATTTATGTGTCACAAATGAATGTGTTTTGAGGTCTTATTGCATGAATGGATCTTTGGTCAAGGAAATACAATTTTAAATGTTTGTCGGGTTTTATGCATCATCATGAAATGGAGTGTTTTATAAAGTATCACTTGCATTTTTATGTGAAGTACTTGAAAAAGTATTTATAGTCTCATTTTATGGTTTTCATTCTTATCAACAGTCAAAATTGGGAAAATGCATGTTATTTGTGTTATGAGGCATTTTGGAAAATATAAAAGTATAAGTTCATTTGGGAAAATGAGTGCCTCGACTAATGTCGAGTTTTGAACTAATCTTACTTTTAGTCGTTGTGTTTGCATATCCGTTGGTCGAGTGTGTTTTATTGTATTTTATTTCATTTACCAATGAGTCTATGGGTTGCTAAGCCAACTGCTCGGTATTTTTTATTTTAATTGGGTTTTAGGACAATTGTCCAGTTTTGATAGCTCGACTTCGAGCCTTGTTGGGCCTTATGCGTATTATTTGGCTTATTTGATGCATTTGGGAGTCATGACCCCGTATTTGGTTTATTATTGTTTCGGCGTTGGGACGATTAGTTTTCCACATCGAGGCACGTTAAGGTATCGGATTGAGATGTAAGTCCTTCGTGTTGCACGTTAAGGTATCGAATTGAGGTATAAGTCCTTCGTGCTCAAGTGTTACGATTTTTGATGAAGCACGTTAAGGTATCAGATTGAGATGTAAGTCCTTCGTGCTGCACGTTAAGGTACTGGATTGAGGTATAAGTCATTCGTGCTCAAGTATTACGATATTGGATGAGGAGCTCAACATAGGAACCCGACGGGGTTGAACTCGAGTTTCCGTGGGTGTACGTTTAAAGCTACTGAGCCCGACATCCTTTGTGTGTACTTTTGTTTATATGACTAGTCATAACAACATAAAATGGGCTTACTTTGTGGACCGTCACATTTTATGGAATCGGGAATCCCCCGTCACCGAAAGGTGTTGTTTTTGGGTATTGAGTTTTATTATCCAAGTTTTCGGTGACGTTTTGTATATTTGGGTTTTACCCTTGATTTATGGGTTGGGTATTATGCCCCACCCGTGTTTTTGGGTGTTTTGGGATATAAGGTTTTACCGTATCTTCATAAATGGAGAGTTCAATTTATATTTACGCTTTGAGTGAGTTGTGGGTTAAAGCTAATTTATGAATGGGCGATTTACATTAATATCATCATCTTTGTAGTGGTTTGGTTTGGAAAATGTTCAAATTGGTGTTCTTTGTCTAAAATGCATATTATTGAAAAACGAGTCGTTTGCATAATCAAAGCATACCTTTTGAAATATTATGAATTAAACTGTATTATCTATTTTCACAAACATCTTCATTCATATGGAAAACTCGTGGGCTCACTAGGCGTTAAGCCTAACATTTTTATTTGTCGGCATGTGCATCAGGTTTCAAGGTTGGGAGTTGGTTTTAGCTGTCCTATGAAGAGTAGAGCCTTAGCTAGATCTGAAAGTAAGTATTCGACAAAGACTTCCGCTTTATGGAGATAGTGACTATGCATGGGGATTAGTAGCACCCGTACCTATCATGGTCTTTTGTATAGAATGAATATTTATATTGAGGTTAAAACTTGAATTGTGGTTGTAGATGATTCTTTTATTGGTGTATTTAGAAAAAATTTAAATTGGTTGCTATTCCAGAATTCAGGGTGTTATAACTTTCGAGAACACCCAATCCAACACTTCACCCCGAACTCCCAAATGTTGAACTTGATGAGGAAGATGAAGATGGAGCTTCTAATCTTTGTTGGGTGGAGGAGAATACTTGGAACATGATAGGTTTGGTGTATTGGATGCATAGAAACTGATTTTAGGGTTTGGGTTCGGTTTCTAGAGAGAAAAGGGTGAAATGGGGGAAGGTTGAAATGAAAAGGGAGCTGAAATTCGCGATTTATGCAGGTCTGCACCCGCCGGCGACATTGCCACGCGACTATGCCCTTGGCATAGTCGCCCGAAGGGGGATGCCCGCGGTACCGATCTCGCGACTGTGACATACGACTATGACACTGTCATAGTCGCCGGTCATTGTCGCGGAATCCTTCCCAAGCCCCGAAACTCGACTTTTCCAATGCCAACACTCCCGAAACTCCAAGGGACTTTAAACAATGCGTATCCCAACGAAACCCCACCGTTTACAAGTCACAGGAATGTCCGGTTGACAATTACTTACCAAAAATTACGGGTGTTACAGATGATTAGAAGTCTAAAATGTAGTTTGACATGTATAAGGTTTTAAAAGGGTAAGAATGAACCCACAATATGGGTTTTGTCAAAAACCCTAGAAAACCCAAGTGTTCTTTGAGAAAGGAGGGTGGCTTAGGAGCTCTTGAAAATCTAGACCTTTGATCTTATGTTGATGATGAAGATCTTGATGAAATGATGGTAGAATCCCTTAATTGTGGACCAAAATCGCCTCTTAACCTAAATTTCTAGTTGGGAGCATTTAAGAAGAAGAGAAGTAAATGAGGTTGGGGGTTGATTTTCCCCCTTTAAATGCGCACAGTGGTCGAACGCGAGTGGTGGCGTGGATCGACTTGCGCGGAGGGCCGCGTGGAGCTTTGGAGTCGCACAAAGGCAGAGCCTTGCGCAGATGATGGTGCACGGAGCACTGTTGACATTTTTTTTCGTTTTCTAATCGGCTACCTCGCTCAACATCAATTTAGGACAGAAACACCAGGTAAACCCAATGACTAAAACTACACTACGAGCTATATACAGAATTAAGGGAATATTTTTCTTACCCAAAATTCGGGATGTTACAACTTATTTAAAAAAAATACATCCAAAAATATTTTCACCTAAAATATAATTTTTTACTAGATCATATATATTTTTTTAAGAAAAACTGTATATTTTTACATTGACCAAAACAACATTTGGATTTTATTGAACTTGGTCAAAGTTAGAGCCCAACCTATTTTAGTGGTGCTCAGGGGAGTCTGATTGAGATCAAGCCAAATACTTTGAGTGGTATATGACAACCACATTGAACCTGTACAAACTTGTTCAAGAGAATTGTTGAAAACTAATATGTCTTTATATGATGAAATATGTTAATGCAACTTTATCTTAAACAATGTGCGATCCATTTGTGCCATATTAATTTCTTGTTAATTATTATTGTTTAAAGTAAAAAAACAATGAGAGGTTAATTTATTTAACAGTCATGATTTGACGCATTATGTATCATAGTTTAAACGTTTGAGGTTTGAATCCAACTTGTCTCATCAACTTGTTATATTCATTTTTCGTCATTGTTTAAAATGTTTTTATTTAAAAATAGTTGATTGAATTATTCGTATCAACCTTTAAAAAAATGAATGGAACAACAAATACAACGTGGATTGATGGTACGGACCTGATTGGTGATAGGGCCAGGATAGATATAGAAAACAAGTGGCTTGTAGATGGTTTCGTAATGTGAAATTGTGATTGCAAATTAATCGTGTGTTTGAGCTTGAACATTAATTGGAGGGTGTTTTGGGTATTCGGCCCATTGATAGCCCATCTATTATTCCGTCAAAGGCCAACCATGCATATTGGTGGGCCTTTTGGGGTTATATGTATCATCTATGGGTCTTTCTTAGTAAGTAATTGTTATAGTAGGGTAGGTAATATTACCATTTATGGCAGGTCATATGATGTGATGTTTCCATGACATTCATTATGAATCATAGTGTGGGTCCAATTACTTTGAAAAGGATATATTGCAGGTCGACACAAATATCACAAAATATTCTTTTATTACTTTATATTTAATAAATTAACTGATAAATTAACTATTAATTTTGATAGATTAATCAAAAAATGATTGTTAACTTATCAATTAACTATTAGATTATCCGCATCAATAAAATAATAAATTCATTTTAAAAGTATGATCACATCAATCTTGCAATAACATTTCAGAGCATCCACATCAATGAAAGCTCACATTTCTTTCTAAAGTGTCATATCAACTTTGCAATAACATCTCCCACATCAATGAAAACTCAATTTCCTTTCAAAAGTAGTTCCCACCACCGCATCATCAACTACCTTATAATTTATATTTACATATTTTATTAATTTATAATATCACAAAAAATACTAAAAATGTTTTGTTTATAATATAAACAATAAATTAATTATAATATAAATAATATAGTAAATTATAATGTAAGTTAGGGTCTGTTTGTTAGCAGCTTAATGAGCTTAATGAGACTCACAGCTTATTCAGTCAGCTATATATGATTGTTTGGTAGTGGCTTAATGATATAGAAAGTGGCTTATTCAGTAAGATTTCAAGGAGAAACTTTATGCAGAAAACCAAGTTTTTTCTAAACCAGTCCCTCTCATTAAAAAACACGTTTCTTCCATCTATGAAAAAACTTTCTCAAATAAAAACCTTCTAAATCTATACAGACAGATTAATCCACACAGACAACTTTATCCATACAGAACTTAATGGAAAATCAACCAAACAGCCCCTTAATCTATTAGTATTTGTATATGTATTTTCTTAATTTATTTATATTAATGTTTTTTTTATTTTAGTAACCAAATTAGTAATTTAAACAAAACAAAAAAAAACATTCCATAAAAAATATCATTTTATTTAAAATAAATTAGAGATATAAATTTTAGTAAAAATTAATGTTCAAACAAATTAATAAATGACTTAAATTTTAATAATTATTAATGTTCAAACAAATTATTAAAATATCAATAAATGAATTAATTTAAACAAAAATGTAATTGATTTGTTTACTTGACATTGCAAATGATCTTGTTAAATTAGGAAGTGTAAGAGCATCTCCAACAGCTTCTCCAAAATGGAGAAAATAGAGTTTTTAGAGATTTTTTTGCTCCAACAACTTCTCTAAATCTTTCTCCAAAATGGAGAAATTAGGAGAGAGAGTATAATTTTCTTAAAATTTGGAGAACTCTCCAAAAATGATTACAATGAGAGATAAATGATTTTTTATTGTATTCCACCAATAAGAAATCTTGAAAAGAAATGTGTAGGAGAGAGAAATAATATTTTATTAGGTATACATATTATTTTAATAATATAAGTAATGATTTTATCTACAAAATGGAGAATCTGTTGGAGATGAATGCAATTTTTGTTAGAGATTTTGAACTTTGGTTCTCCATTTTGGAGAAATTTTAGAGAAGCTGTTGGAGATGCTCTAAGAGACTTTGCAATCTACATGGACATACCATGTCATCTTACAAGATAATTTGCAAAATGTACATGGATGCTCTCATATCAATAAAATTATATATATCTTTCAAAAATGGTCTTGTTGTCACATCATCAACAATAATTTATATTTACATACTTTAATAATTTATAATATAAAAAATATTAAATATGATTTATTTGTGATACAAATAATAATTAACTATAATATAAATTATATGGTAAATTATAATATAAGTAATAAATTAATTATAAAATTCAGAATGTATATCACTTATTTAAAATAAATTGTGGATTTTTTAATAAACATATTAAAAAGTTAATGTTCAAATAAACTAACTTTAATAAATATATTAATAAGTAATGTTTAAACAAAATTAAATTAATACATATAATATTAAAAAAAGGATAATTAATTTAATTAAAAAAATAAATTAACATGATTAATGTATAAAATATATTATTTATATAAAAATTAGTTTATTTAAACAATTATTAAAAATGAAGGATAGAGATGATCTTCCATACTTATTTTACCTTGTAAATTGACTTTAATATTAAAAAGAATAATTGAAAGAATTACTTAAATGTACATGTCAACTCATTTGAAAGACATAATGGTAAACTTATGTGGATACTTTTGGTTAAAAAATAAACTAACTATATTTGACAAAAAATATAATTTAATTAATAAATATAAGATGATAATGTAATTTTAAAAGAAAATTAAGGGGTTGTTTGTTTTTTTAAAAAAATCTCTTAATCTCTCTTAAGTCTAAACCGTTCAGACATTTTTACACACCATTTCTTATTAATCATAACTAAACGTAAGTAATGGTTATCAACTGTTGAATAAGAAATAAACGTAAATTAAAATGAAATACACTGTAATGCAACAAATCAATTACCTTTTAAGACACAATTTATGAAAGAGTTTGAGATTAAAAAAGATTAATAGTTCAAATACAGTTCTCCCGTTTCTAATTGTTAACTCAAATTATCATATGACCCTCCTATCCCAAGAAGGTAAAGACAACATTGGACACGTGATCGTGTGGAAAAAATATTACTAGTTTTTCCCGCTAAATTTTAATGGACACGTGGCATTAAATAAACGGGACACACCAACTAACCACGCTCTAGACCGACCTTCCAGAAACTTCTCGGGAACTCGTGGCTCAGAATGACCTAACAAATCCTCCGGTTCATATCACGCCACGTGGATACACACAAACGTGAGCATCCGACGTGGCACCCCTTCCCCCCCGAAATTGATACGCCCCTTATTCTTATTCGCATGCTACGATTTAGGGCACTTTCTAGAAATAATTTCAACTCTTCCAAGTTTCTACTTCGGAGAAGAACATCAATCGTACACATTGTTCCGCTAAATCTCGTTGATTTTGGGGGTTTGCGTTTCGTTAGGGTTTTGGAAAATTAGACATGAATGGTGAAGGCGATGAAGATATGAAAATGGAGATGAAGTGTGAGGAGAAGTCAGTGTATATGTGGGGATATTTACCTGGAGCGTTACCTCAAAGGTCGCCGATATTGTCTCCGGTGGAAGTTAGGCTCCCGCAGTCAATTGATGCTGGTCGGCTTTGGGCAGATGTCTGTGGCGGCGGTTGTGGATTTGCTATGGCCATTTCAGGTTTGGCATTCTTCCTTTGCGACTAAGTTTATATGAGTCGTAAAGCTTTTGAGATAATTTGATATAACCAAGGGAAAAGTCTATGTTCGTAATATTTTCGTATCTAAATTTTTGCATTTGAACTCATTTGCAATCGAAAGTCAAAATGTACATATTTTTGGGAAACTGATGGATTTGAACTCATTTCTTCTTTTCTTTTCGACATTCGATATGAACTCCATTACCTTCCTTTTTTTCTTTCTGGGCTTTAATTTACTTCAGATTTGTTGATCTACTGGGTTTCCTCTTTTGTAAATTACAGCAAATTCTTCATCATCTAATTACCGTAAGCAAAAAAGTTCCAGGGGTGGTCATATATATATATATACACACACACACACACACACACATTTGAAGTAGTTACCATCTTGGCAAAAGGAACTTTAATGCCTATATGTTGTACACTAATAAAAGGTTTATATTTCCTACACACTTTTGGAACATCCTTTCCCTTACTGGCCTTTATTCAATTAGACACAGGGAAGCTTATCACGTGGGGTTCAACAGATGATCTCGGTCAAAGCTATGTGACATCAGGGAAACATGGGGTATTAAAATACAGCTTGATATTTATTGGTATATTTGTTGAGCTTCTTCCGAAAGAAGCTAATGTGCAGTTTCTTTACTTGTTTTTGTTAAGGAAACGCCAGAACCTTTCCCTCTTCCGAAAGAAGTTTCAATAGTGCAAGCTGCAGCAGGTTGGGCGCATTGCGTCTGTGTAACAGGTACTACTGTTATCTGTATTTAAATCTGTTAGGATGAGATTGTACTTGTTTAGCATTCTCTAGGAGCTGCTGTGAAACTGTCACATGATCTTTAGATGTTCCTATGTTTCAAAGGTTTTAGTGATGCAGAGTTGCACATTTTATTGCACTCATATAACATTACTCCCCAAAAGTAAGATACTAACTTGGGACACAGGGAGGAGCATAACCCTCTAATTTCTTAGTAATTGTCACATAAATGGTGACAGAAAGAGACTACTTGTTTTTGGCTCTCCAAACTTTTTTGTCTATTTCTGCCTGAATTGGCAGAAAGAAACATGATCGCATGCCTCCTGCAGTTCTAAATCACCAAAAATTAAACTATTACTTTTACAGACACCTACTCACCTGGGGGTAATTATCTCGTGGTGATCTGCCACTTGTTCTAGCTTCCCTTATGAAATAGTGAGAACACTTGGGAGCGAAGTTCCCTTGTTAGTCCCTCTTTTTTTGTGAATTAAACAGACAATGGAAACAAGATGGTCATACTTCACGTGTTGCATGTTATATTTGTTAATTTTCTGCAGTTGCTGTTTTCGGGCAAAAGTGTTCTTATTGGGGATTCCTTCAACTGTTCTTCAAATATCAACTGCTTACTATAATCCACACTGTGACTTTCTTGGTCAGTCATCCATGACCACAAAGGAGGGGAGTTGTCATTGGATGAATTCAAACATGAAGATCCTGTCCTGTTACACTTTTGAAACCATGCAAATAAACCTCACTTTTTGTTTGCAGTGGCAGGGGAGGTTTATACATGGGGATGGAAAGAGTGTGTCCCCTCTGGGAAAGTTGTTGGAGACCCAAACACGGCTCAAAGTCAAGAGAAAGATGTATTTGAGAGGCAGAATCCGTTTTTGACAGAACAAGGTAATCCAATTTTGACTCGATGTCAGTCACTGCAGGAGCTGTTATAACTGTTATTAACTAAAGCGTTCTATAGTTAGCCCTCGCTCCCACGGCTCAAGATCCACTGGTGGCGCAGCCTCTGGCATGGATGGTAAAGCAATAGGGGATGAAAGCACAAAGAGGAGACGTGTATCATCAACCAAACAAGCGGTTGAAAGCTCGTCGTCGGGTGATGAACCTCTCTCGGCTTTGCCCTGTTTGGTAGCATTGAATCCAGGAGTAAGGATAGCAACAGTTGCAGCTGGTGGTCGACATACATTGGCATTATCAGGTAAGTCACAAACATTTGAATGAAGTTGCATAAGTGCCAACAGTGCAGTTGATGTGGCATTCATAAACTGTATTTATTGTTGGCACAACTATTTTGTTCTGGCGGAAATTAATTATTTGTAACTTTTTAGAGTAATATTCTTAATGTATTGCAACTTCTCTGAAGTTTCAGATATCGGACAGGTGTGGGGTTGGGGCTATGGAGGTGAGGGGCAGCTAGGTTTGGGGTCTCGCATACGAATGGTATCTTCACCACATCCTATACCCTGCATTGCTACATCCTCCGTAGGAAAAGATAGATCTGCTGCCCTTCCCAGAGGAAGCATGGGCTCAGAAGGGCAGGGTTATAGAGTCCCTGGAAGTTACATAAAAGGGATTGCTTGTGGGGGACGACACAGCGCTGTAGTTACTGGTAAGGTTTTCAACTCCTTCATACAAGACTTTCAATGAAACATTTTTAATAGACTGTATAACTACTCTGTTCATGGTTTTCCTTGTATGCTGTACTAGTTCAGTAGATTATGATAATGGTTGTGCTGAGAATATATTCTGGCCTTTGTTACTGGGCGTATTTGTGTGCTCTACAGCCTCTACTGGGTATACTTGCCATCATATGGCTTTTAACCTCTATATATACATCTGCAGATGCTGGGGCATTAATGACTTTTGGTTGGGGACTCTATGGACAGGTGACATTCCCTCATTTTGCAAATTTTTGTTCTCTTCTGTTGTCTCTGTTTTTTTGGCATCCTCCTACAAACCATATGCGTGATCTTTTTGTGGTACTTGGACAATGATTCAAAGATTTTCACTTATTGCATGCTTTTGTTTCTCGTTTGCTTCGGGTGGGGGTGTTAACACTCCAATAGGGAGTGTGTTGGCATGAGTGAAGACGGGTGTCCAGCTGCCAATAGGAAGCTTTTTACGTATTGGTATCATCATCATATATATATTTTTCTTATACTATTGAAGTTCACAACTAAAAGTCTCCATTAAGAAATGAATTTTAGATATGTCATTTGCTACAGCAGATTAGGAAGCTTCATATTACTTTTGGACACACAGGTTTATATTCTTGCTAGAAGTCATTGTTCAATTGATTTTTTTGCTCCCAACTTAAAATGAATTGTGATTTAATACCCTTTTCTGTGGGACCAAGAGGGCTGCTTGTCATTCACTTAAATTCAGTTTGGAATTTTGGATAGGATGTGAGGATTTTATTAACTGACCTAATTATACATAGTGAATTTAGTCTATAACTTTCGAAATTATTTTTCCATGCACCATAATGGATGTCCTATGTTAGTTTGGCTTTCTCCCTCATTATAATATGATTTTATAGGATCTGGAAATTTTATAGCAATGAAGTATTTCTGCATCTTTGGTCTCATAGATATTGTTGATACTAGCAAGTCAAGTGTTTTTAAGTTGATTGTAGATTGTAAGCACATTTAGACAAGGGTTTTGCAGAGCAAAAAAACCCTGTAATCGATGTATGTGGCTGCACAATCTAACGATCAAACTTAAAAGAGTGGACCGATAAATAATTAACCAACCACTTCTTATTTCATAAATGCAAAAAGCATAAACATTTCAATTGTCGAGGTAGTGTTTGATCCTATTGGTATACATAAATTAATTTAATTGTGTTAGGATTTTTTTTAATTGGTTGGATTTTAGCTCTTTAAAGACTTGATTATTCTTAGGACAGTTGTAATTGATTTTGAGGTACTTTATTCTGTTGGGAAATTTTCCAATTTAAAATTGAAGGTCTGAAATGACTTCTCAGTGCATACAAATAATTAAAAGGAACTATGCGGGGTTTCTATAACAAATTTCGAAAAGCTCGACTCCCTACAATTTTCATGTGAACGAAGTGTATGGTAGATGCTTTCCTTTGACAAACAAGTATGAATGGTAACTGCATTTTTACTTTGACACAATTACACATCTTTTATTTTTTTCCTGACTATGTGATTGAGGTCCAATAAAACATCCCAGTCTCAACTTGCTGGCTCCGTGTGCATGTAATGGTCATTTGGGATCCTTGGGCAAAGTGGCTCACGAGATGTGCAACATTGTAAATTTGCTCCCTCTGCTGAATAAGAGAAAGAAATGTAAAATGTTTCCTCAAGAGTATTCCGGAATTGCTTATTTCTATGTAAATCACATGGTGGGTGTTTGTCTTGGGGTTCAAAGTTCAGACTAAAGGTAGGGCATCCACGTAAGTGTCAGAAGTTGAAGATAGAGGGAACCATCGTGGAGAATGTTGACAACATTGAGAAAGTCTTCGTGAGCACTTCCCATAGAAAGTGTCAACAACAATGAGAATATTGGAGCTTTTAGAGGCCAAAAATGTTGACATTTACTACATGGCTAGCAATGAGAGCAAGGAAACCTCTATGACAAACAAGGGTTTGTTCAACACATATGGAGGACAAATTGGTTCACGCTATGCCTTGTGAAGTGACAAGTTGCAAGCTAGATCATTATCTTGTCAACAATTAACCATGGATAGGTGTCAGATTAATATATTGCAGATATGGTGAGGAAGTCGGTGAGACACTTGTCAACATCAAAGCCCAAGGATAATAACCCGAATCTTCAGGAACTACATTAAATCATGGAACATGGTATTGCTGTGGGTTTAATTGGTAGAGTGAGCATTGACAAATATTGAAGTGCTATTTGCGAAGGAACTAAAATTCTACACCACCTCAACATAGAGTAGGATAACGCAAGTGATAGTCTTTTTCATTTACAATTTTTATTTTATCTTTCATTTCTTTGGAAGTTTAGATCTAAAGGGCTACATTATTAGGGTCAACATTTTCAGTTCAATTGTGCCTGAATTTGCTGTGCGAGTGTGCCTAGCGGTGTAAGATAGAATGCTTAGGAGTGAGAACCTGTACTGAAAGCAAGCTTCAATTCAAAAGAGTTACTCTCTTAGCTGTTCCTCTTCTCATGCCTATGTAAGCCGTGGGTACCTGCATGGAGTTGATTCCGTTCTTCAATCATGCCTTTTGGGTTAAATTGTTGTAGTATAAGACCTATCCTAAAATATGTTTCTCTAGTAGGACAAAAACTCGGGGAACAATATGATTGTTGTTTCATCATAGTCCAACTTCTTTTGTTGGTACCTCAACGTTTTCTGTTTATGTGTTTGTGCATTGCACATCGTAACGTGTCTTGTAGAGAAATCGTCTTTGTCTTATAATAGGTGTTCAATTCTTGGTTGGTAGTTGGTACTAATTAATATGTAGTGTTTTCATATCAAATTATGGGTGGATGTGTGGATAGTGCGTGGATCCTTAACATGACTCGAGGACAAAGAAACTCCGTAATTACTAATATTCTTCATTTCTAAGAAAGTGGGTTTTATGGTCATAATCAATTGTTTTGTAGGATATTTACGTCATTTGTCAGGAAAGTGCATGCTCATGTACGTTCTCATCTTGCTGGTCTTCTAAGCATGATTTTGCAAGGGCAGGGGATTCATAGGGTGGTATCTCTTCGCTCCACTTATGACTTGAGAATGAGTCACTGTACATTGTTAGGCGTTATTTAGGTTTTGTAAGAAAGGGGGTGTTCTATATGTTGGAGCATAAGAAACTTGGATGTATGCAGATAGGGATATGGCCTTGTTTGTAAGCTTAACTTTTACCATTAGGGTTGGCTTCTTCTTAAGGTGAATATGACTTTGGTTAATGAATGGAAAATATGAAGTGCAGGCATAGAAGATCATTTGAATGAATAACTATCAGCAGTGTAGGTGCATTAAGTGCTTTCCGCCTTCGACTTTGGTGTGCGCCTTTTTCAATGAATGGGATGTGGCTCTGAAATATTACAGAGCATGGATGCCATTTGTTTCGTTGTCAGCTTTGCAAGCCTCTTAACTTTCTGGTGGGTGGCATGTGAATGCCTAGCCAAAGTCTTTTTAACTGGATTAGTTCTTAATGGTAATAAATCATGGGCCTATGGCAACAGTACAATAAACTATGAACACACAAACTGATTTCCTACCTCTGATACCTACTTGTACTAACGCAACTACCACATGTACATAATTACCATTTCCCACCCTTTTTTGATTTATTCGACTTTCTAACCAACACCTATTACCACAATACCTTATCTGACTTGCATTACACAGGGTGTAACATACTCGCCCCCAACTCAAGGTGGAAAAAAATTCCGATTCAATTGCATTCCATCAATGACCAGTTGTGGTGGTAGCAGCGATGGCCGTGATTCTTAATTCCTAATGATCGACGCCTAACTGGCAACCAGTCTATCCTCGTTGCCCACATAATTCCTTCTTTGTAATTACAAATTCCCTTGTTACCTCAATTTGCTGATTTGTTTAATTCCATTTATTCTCGTCCTCTTCATCACTGTCATCTCCTTGCAACACCCATACACTCACCTCCCTACTGCAAATTGAGGTTGCAGTCATTTGTTTTGCTCCTCCTCCGAGAGTCGGTTAAACAAAAAGAACTATTTTCTCTAAGGATCCATCCATTTTTTTTGAACGACAGATAACACACACACGTTCCCGCGGTATCCGGGCATCCGAGGGCAGCACCGACTAATCCGTGGCGACCCGGCCCAACCCTTTGGACTGGACCCGTCCAGGCGCCGACTAAGCCCGGCCCAAGGACCGAACCCGCAACCCATAGGTTGGTTGCCCGAAACCTGGACCCGAGCCGACCCAGAGTCTGGGATGCTCCTCATGCGCCCAAAGCTTCCCCCTAGACTCGAACCCGGGTAGACTGGGATACCATCCACAGTCCCCCCCGGGATGTTACCGAATTTCAGGTTACCACTCAGGCAAGACATGATTTGCTCTAAGGATCCATCCATTGGGAGCCTTTCCATCGAAAAACGGAATTTCTAATTTTTTATCTTGAATTGAGAAAAGATGATTTACCTCAAGTTGATCAAAATGCCTGTTGTCGCCCCTATGATCGCCTTGTTTTCCCTATTTACCTTCTGTTGGCTTCTCTTCAGTTCTTGTTGGTCTCCTTGAGGTCTTCTCTCGGAGCTGGATAACTTTTCCAACTGTTTCATAATAGTCCTCACATCCTTTGTCCCTACTTCCGCTTGAACAACATCAATACCCTCTTTAATTATATCTACACCCGTTGCTATGCTCGATCTCACCTCCCTAATACCAACTGATGTACCCCTAACAAATAGAACACTCTAATTGTATTTGCTATTGAACTCGAATGTTTATAGAATTATGCCAACACTTTGAGACTACCGGTGGTCTTCCAAGGCTTCCACCAAACTCAATTACAAGTTGGACGATCCCCTTTCCCCTTTCATCCCCTTAATTATATTGAAGGAATAGTACTAACCTACTTCCTACCTCTGCTTCACCTACTTGTACTATTGAAGTAACCACTTGTACATTCCTACCACAGCCCATCCTCTTTGACTTATTCAACCTCCTAACTCAGCCACTTATTTTGGCGACAATACCCGGTTTGACCTACATTACTGAGGGTATAACACAAATTTTCCATGTCGCCTCACATGTAGTATCAATATCATTCAGAGTGACTGCTGAACTCTCAGGCTTCTTGGAATACAGGTAAGGTCCCATCTCAGACCCTTCTCCGAGTGAGATTCACTTAGTTTGTTTTGTTTGGTTAGTGAATGCTGCACTATTACTTGATTACTGGGGAACGTTAAACGGTGTTTTTGGGTTAGCGAGACATGTAGATGGCTGCATTGAACTTGATGGAGCTCAGAGTGTAGAGTCTTATCACCATGGGATAGAAATTGCTGGTTATGGATGCAATGCGCTCATTAGGAGCTGTGTAATGATTTCTTCCTCAGGAGTGTGCCTGTTGTATTCACCTTGAGATTTTTTTTGTTTTCTCACTGATGGATAAACTTTGCTCTCTGGCTAGTGCATTTTCTTTTTTTTTTTGAATAAAGGGGACGGAACCCCCGGAAAAGACTCTACTCTCTGAGGACAAGAGGTGAATAGGAGGCATTGATGATTAGCAACTTCTTCGACAAGAATGAATGTGACAGAAAAGGCAAAATCCTCACAATGTATTACTCAATTGACAGAAGAGGGATACCCATGCCATTATAGATAATATTGAACAGAATGATGGCTCTCTTTTATGACTGCTCAAGCCACATGTAATCCTTCAAAGAAAAAGGCTCGTGTTCCCCCCTAGTCACGGCAAAACTTAATTAGTGCTTTATTCTTTGATAATTTGATAAATGCTTTTTACGAGGTGCCTCTCAATTACTCATTTTACTACTGTCCTATCTTTTATGATTTTCTGGGATGGCAGGATGATATAGCATATGTAGGTATGTTTAGTGTTTTGATGGGAGGAATAAGATGTAGACCGACTTTGGAGAGGTAGTGTTCAAATTCATACCATAGGACCCGAGAGTTGTATTATCCTTTGAAATTTTGTTTGGGATTGTCGTACATACCTGGTATAGTACTCTTGAGTTGGATCTTTGTGAGTCTCTTGGGAAATTAGGATAGTTGAGGACGCTTTTGATAGTTCTTGTATTGGTTTAAGTGACAGAATCATAGGGATTACTTGGCTGTGCATGCATTTTGAAGTCTTGTATCTCTTTCGTGTATGAAAATCATATCCTGATGATTAAACAAATTTAAGAGAGAATTAAATCTAGAACAGAACAAAGTTGAACATCTTTAATATATTTTGCACCTCATTGGGATGAAGATGGCAACCAGTTTTTCATATTCTGTTTATTGGACATTAATAATGTTGAGAAGTAAAGAAATGATGTGTAGATTTTATATCCAACTTGGATGAATTGTATGTTCATTCTGAGGTTTCGGTAGGCCTGAACCGGGTGCTGTGGGTATAATCTAGGCTTATTATGATAGAATGTTGTTGAAATCTATCAGCTAAACAAACGTTGAACTCACATTGAGTGGATGATTGTGCCCTTGAAGTTGCTTTTAGCAATTTGCCACTTATTTCTTTGCAATTGTTGCTAAATGCTAAACCCGGTGGTATGCACTGTCATATGTTAATGGTATTGAGCAAATGGTGATGGTGGTTTGTGCATGTTCATTATGTTTTCTTTGTTGAGTTCTTGTTGCTGAATTGGTGGAGATTCCACGATATTGACTTGCTCTGCAAAATCAACATGTAGGTAAGGTAGAAATGATGGAGAAAAAGCAGACTGAATGTTCAAGATGAAGTTCTATATGAAAGGCGATAAAACAGACAATTTTGAATTATATCTATGTTCTTCATTTTCCATTTTTGCTTCAAGATTATGGCGGTTGCATGTTGGGATTCTAAGCTGTGATTGTATTTCGTGCTGTAGTGTGGGCAAGGAAGTACTGATGATGAGCTGAGCCCTACATGTGTATCATCCTTGCTGGGTATCCGGATAGAGGGCGTTGCTGCTGGTCTCTGGCATACAATCTGCATTTCAGGTGATGGTGATGTGTATGCTTTTGGTGGGAATCAATTTGGCCAACTGGGTACAGGCACCGATCAAGCTGAGGTAAGTTCCCTCTAAGTTCATATGTCCTAATGAGATTTTTCAGGTTATAAATTAAAAGCTATAGCGGTATATATTCTTTTACCATGAAACTTGGAAGGATTTTAACCTTCCCAAATAATATTCTCCACAAATTATGATATTCTGTAGAGTAAATAATCCTTATTCTGATGTTCTATACCATCTGGTTTTGAAATCTTTGACTGCTGGTATTAATCTGTTTCATGTGTGGTTTCTTGTCAGACGTTGCCAAGGCTTTTGGATGCTCCTAGTCTGGAAAACGAACATGCAAGAGTTGTATCTTGTGGGGCACGACACAGTGCTGTAGTTACTGGTATGTATTACATACAATATTGCTGTTGGTTGGTTAAGCACACATTTTTCCTTCCACAAATTGTTATGCATATAAATCAGGGTTCTGCCTAAGGAGCATTGCATGCGTATTGGTGTTGGTTAGATACCTCCATTAAGCATAAGAGATGGAACCCCCTTTAAAAGTTTGCCTGTTTTTTATTGCATTTAATTTAATGATACACTTCAGATTAACGAGTGAGATATAATGGGTATGTTTGGCTTGGTTGTTTACTTTTGGATTGAATTTGACCAAGTAGACTAGGATGTTAAGACTTGAAAGTGAAACTAGAGGTCTCAAGTCTGAAGTCTTATTTCACTTTTGAATAATAAGAGGTGGTGTTGAAGTCTGAAATCTGAATCAATAAGGCTATTATGAATCAATAAGATTGTTTGTTTTTGTAACATCTTCAGACGTCTCGAGAGAAAGGAGAGCATATGGACTTAGGCGGCAATAAGAGGTTTTAAGAAGTTAGGTCACCACTTCTTATTTCAGATGTATTTAAGAATTAAGAGGTTCTGAAAACTGGAAAAAAAACAGTCTGAATGTAAAAAGGTCCGACCGATTCAGACTTTAGAGCCATTAAGAAGTTTTTTTAAAAAAACAAACACCCATACTAGTTATATGCATTGTTCTTTATTCTTCATTTTGTGGGACTGATAAACATGATCTTTATCTCATTTCACATCATGTAAACGAGACCCACACAATGAAATGTGAAATGGCCTAACATTTTGCTTTAAATTCGTGAAGAGGGGAAGGTGTTCTGCTGGGGATGGAACAAGTATGGCCAGGTATGCACTATTATCGTAATTGACCCACAATCTGTCGTTTCTACTTGGGTTGTTTCATGATCACGAGTTGTGTAAATATTGCAGCTGGGCCTGGGAGATGTAATAGACCGAAACATTCCATCTCAAGTTGCGCTAGAAGGCTGTGTCCTAAGAACTGTTGCATGTGGCTGGTGGCACACACTTCTCCTTGCTGAACCGCTAACCTGAGGTTCTGCCTCTGTGGTGCTTTTAGACAGCCAGAAACAGTTTTGTTAGGTCAGTAGATGCTCTTCCATTGAAAAAGAAGAGTACATGTATATGCATATGTACATACAATTGTCCGCTTACATGTACAATGTATGCATGTGATGATATCATCATTCTTTAAGAGTTTCTTGATTGTAGGTGTGAAATTGATTCTTAAATCACTGTACATATGTCAATAAAATTAAGTATTTCCTGCTGCATGCATCTCCCTATTATAATATTCAAGTAAGGGGTTGTCTACTGCCTTATTGGGTAAGAGACACTTACCCGGTCAGAGATATTGTTATTTACCAAACCTTCTTACTGGTCCATTGTGTTAACCGAGATGTTTCCTTTGTAAGCACTCTTACTCGGTCAGTAGTGACCCAGATCGCACTTCCTGATGGGCACTTGTCCAATTTGTGTTGGTAAGTATTCTGTCCAAAAGTTCTCTCCCTCTCTTGGGAACATTGTACATGGAGATTGGTCCCCAATTGTTCTGGGATCTTAAAGGGCTTCCATCCCTAACACATTTATTGGGGTTTTCTATCCTAAGCTTCCATCCCAAGGACTTGGAGATCGGTCCCAAATTGTTTCGGGTTCTTACAAATACTGAAACGACCCGTTTTTGGTCCTTATTACCTTCATTCAAATGATGGTTAACTTGCTCAGACTGGTGATATTTGTGGCAGTCTTGTTAGTGCATACTGCTTGTGCTGTGGCCACCCGTTGCCCGGATTGCGGGAGGACGCCTGTCCCGTATCCGCTCAGCACTGGACCAACATGCGGCAACCAGTTGTACAAGATCCAGTGTGATGTGGATGTGTTGAAGTTTGATTCAATCAATAACACTTACCGTGTCTTATCAATATCACCGGAAAATCAGCGGTTAGTGATCGGGCAATCACATTTCTTACCAAACACCTGTGTCATGGCTGATCTTGCCGCCAACGGCATCCAGCTGAACACCTCTCTGCCTTTCACCATCACCGCCAGCAACACCGTGTTCTACTTCAACTGCACGGATACAATGTTGTCAGTGGCATTAGATTGCACGCCAGCAAGCCCTTGCCAGACCTACCAGAACAGCTCGGCTCAGATGTCCACATGCCGGCGTGTTCCACATTGTTGTTCCTACAAAAAAGAAAGCTCAACGAATCAGTATTTCCTTCGGATCATGATTGAACGATGTAGGGCTTACACGAGTTTCGTGAATCTAAACATCTCTTTACCAGTTAGCAGATGGCCGGATCCTGCATTGGAATTGATGTGGGCGCTACCACCGGAGCCACCATGTGCGACACAGGCGCAATGTGATTCAACCTCCACCTGCAGGGACGCCCAAGGCGGCGGGAGAAGGTGTTTCTGTAACCATAAATTCCGATGGGATGCGATTGCTGGACGGTGTGCTTCGGGTAATGATTGCGGTTTGAGCTTACCTTTTAGCATTGAAGAACATATTAATTATTAACTTAAATAATTGCAGATCTCAAAAAGGCTAAATCAAAACGGATCACGATTGTTGCAACTACAATTTGCTGTGTTGGGATCATGATTGTATCGGCTGTATTTGCGACGACAGTTTCCGTTCGTCGTCAAAGAGTCAAAGCAGCACGACAACGTCTTTCTCGTGAGCGTGAAGAGATCGTAGGGGCGAGCGGTGGTGGAAGATCATCTAAGATCTTCACCAGCAAAGAGATCAAGAGGGCAACAAACAACTTCTCGCCAACCGGTCTTCTTGGTGTTGGAGGTTTCGGTGAAGTATATAAAGGCGTGTTGGACGATGGGACGATGGTAGCCGTTAAATGTGCCAAGCTCGGAAACACGAAAAGCATTGACCAAGTCTTGAACGAGGTTCGTATCCTCTGCCAAGTGAACCACAAGAACCTCGTACACCTCCTTGGTTGTTGTGTTGAACTGCAACAACCGTTTTTGGTGTACGAGTATATTCCGAACGGAAGTCTCTTTGATCACTTGCATGATCGTAACAAACCACCTTTAACATGGAGTCAACGGTTAATTATCGCTCATGACACCGCTGAGGGGCTAGCATACCTTCATTTCTCAGCGTCCCCACCGATCTACCATCGTGACGTGAAGTCTAGCAACATTTTGCTTGATGACAAGATGAAAGCAAAGGTTGCGGATTTTGGTTTGTCAAGACTAGCTCACTCAGACGTGACCCATGTAACGACTTGTGTACGTTGGGGTACCTTGATCCCGATTATTATTGGAACTCTCAGTTGACCGATAAGAGTGACGTATATAGCTTTGGAGTACTATTGTTAGAAACACTAACATGTCAAAAAGCTATAGACTTCAATAGACCGACAAATGACGTCAACTTGGTTACTTACGTGAAGCGAATCGTGAATGAGGAAAGGTTGATGGATGTTATCGACCCGATGCTAAAGAAACGCGCTACGTTGTTAGAGTTCGATGCAATGAAAGCATTTGGGTTCCTTGCGATGAGTTGCTTGGAAGAACGAAAGATTGTGAATTTGACATTAAATTCGGAGTAAATTATAATCTACTACAAAGATTGTGGTTTATATTTTGCTTTGAAAATGATCCATCGTTTAAAATTTTTAGTTAAATGAGGAACATTTATATCTTTTTATTCTTTTTTGTCTTTTTCTATTTTATCTTTACTCAAACCCAAACAGGACCAAAACTGTAGTTTTCTTTTTTGTTACAGTTACAGTTACGCATACATAATATATTATTATTATTGTTAAATAAACCATATATATTATTAATTTATACCATATTGTAAGAGATTCACTTTAATTTTCAAAAGTTATAAGTTTAATATTTTAAAGTATCGTAAAATCATGGTCATTCAGTCGAGTGAAGTTCGGTTTTCAATGTGGGAGTGACTTTCGTTTGGACCATGGCCGCAGGGCTCCTAACATCATAGAAGCAATGCTGCAAAAAAGAAGATTATTCATTCATGATGGCCCAAATTCGTTTAAATCTTTCCCATGTAATACCTCTTATTTTTATTTTTCATTTTTCTAAATTTCTTCTTATTTGTTATTTTTAATGCATTTTAAATAGTTATATTTGGTGTAAACTACAATTATATACAACAAATAAACTTATACACCCTTCTCACCTTTTTGGTGAGGTTTGAACCCTTGTCCTCCTAGGAGGCCAAAGACACCGATACTGCTAGGCCAAAAGCCCTTTGATAGAATGCCATTCTTTTCATTCTCTCATGTTCATCTCTGGTCACGATGAAACCCAACAACATCTTCGATCACCATCTCCTTCCACAGCAACCTCCACCCATCACCACCTCCAATACCTTTCCTTTTCACCTTCGATGTGTGTATATTTATGCAATTGTGAGTGTGTGTGTATTTTTGTAACTGTGTATGTGTGTGTTTTCTTGCATCTATGTGTGTGTATTTGTATAACTGTATATACGTGTGTTTGTTTTCACAACTGTATGTGTATTGGATATATTCAGCAATAATATGTTGATGAAGAGGAAGCATTTAATAAGTTTTTGATGAGGAATTCGAAGATGGGAGGGGTAACAGTGGGGCTTGGGTGCTCATCAAAGAGGCAACAATACGGGTTCAGTTCTCGTCGGAGAAGCAGTGGTGAGGATTGGATAAAACGACGAAAATGACCCTCGCTTAACTGAGATTTTTAACGGTATTAAATTTAAGAGATCATTTTCAAAAAACAAAATCTAAACCACAGGGACTATAACTGTATTTATTGATATCAATGGACGGTCTGTGTAGTTGGGTGTAAACGACAGGGATCTAAATTGTAGTTTACTCTTAAATTCCGGTAGAAGTAGTTGAGAAGGTGGACGTAAATATCTTTGACTAGTAGATTGTCAAAGTCAACTGCCATAATATAATACAAAAAAGTCAACAAGACGACAACGAAACAACTTACTATAAATCATTATATCCTTTTTCGTACCTTCATCGAAAACCATTTCTCAATCTTTTCAAACATGGCGGCCAAATCCACCTCCGCTGTCCTGTACACGGCGGCGCTAATGCTACTGTTCGCCGATTTCGCCACCTCCGCCACCCGCTGCTCCGACTGCGGTTCCACCCAAGTTCCGTACCCTCTCAGCACCGGACCTGGTTGCGGCGACCAGTCCTACAGAATCCGGTGCGACGCGGCTGCAGGTGCACTGTTCTTCGACACCCTCAACAACACCTACCCGATCTCCTCCATTTCTCCGACAATCCAACGGTTCAGGATCCGACCCCCAAACTTTCTCAACAACAACAACACCTGCGTCACATCTGATGTTTCCTCACAGGGCCTCCAGCTGGACCCAACCTTGCCTTTCAACATCACAAGCGGAAACACCATCATGTACCTTAACTGCTCCGAATCGCTTCTAAGATCGCCGTTGAACTGTACTTCCACGAGCCTCTGTCACTCTTATATAAACAACTCGGCGGAAGTGTCGGCTTGCGGGCGAGCTCCGATTTGTTGTACGTTTCGATCGGGTGGGTCATCGACGATGTACTCGATCCGGGTGAGGGATGGTGGGTGTCAGGCGTATAGGAGTTTTGTGAATTTGGATTATTCGTTGCCGGTGAGTAGGTGGCCTGCTCCTGGAGTGGAGATACAGTGGGCGTCGCCACCGGAGCCCTTGTGTGGGACCCAAGCTGATTGTGATGGTAGCTCTACTTGTGTGTCATCCGGTACCGGTGGTGTTCGTAGGTGTATTTGTAACTCGGGACTTCATTGGGACGCCGTTGCCGGAGTTTGTGCCTTAGGTAAGTTGTTAAAAGAATTGAGAATTAAGGTATAACAATTTTTAGTAGTTATGATGAGGAACAGTAATATAATTTTGGTTAATTTTTTTTTTGTCACAGATGATACTTGTGACAACAGGGGGGATTGCAGCGACTCAAATCGGACGGCGCTTATTGCAGGTATCGTAACGTCTCGCTTTTGCTTTCGCAATTATGTGTGTATACGAATGAAAAATTAAGGCTAGGGCGATATAATGTGGGGGTGTCATTTGGAAAATGTTGGGACACATGTGGATACAAGTTATTATAAACGAACTCTTTTATATATATAGAGAGAGAGAGAGAGTCGGGTTCAAACGAAAACAATACATATTTAAAAAAAATACGAGAACTAACAAAATCATTAGTGATTTTACATTAACACACGAAAAAAAAGACTTTGACCACGACTTCAGGTTAACATGGTTTTTTTGCACATTAATGTAAAATCACTAATGATTTTGTTAGTTCTCGTGTTCTTTTAAATAGTTATTGTTCTCGTTTGATCCTCCCCCCCCTCTCTCTCTCTCTCTCTATATATATATATATATATATATATATATACATACATACATATATATATATATATATATACATACATATATATATATAGAGGTAGTTTAATTTAAAACTCATTTAAATCTTACAACCTATGCAAGCCACATCTTGACCGTTGAATTCATGATCGACGGTTACAATAGATGTGGGTCCAATATTTTCAATTAAAAAAAACAAAAAAATAAAAATAAAATAACCACTTATCATTGATCCAACGGTTAAGATGTGGGTTGCATGGGTTGCAAGATTTACATGGGTTGCAAATTAGCCTTGGCCTATATATATATACACATATATATATATACACACATATATATATATATATACACATATATATATATAGGGGAGCGATCAAATGGAAACACTCTAATTTTGAAAACCGTGGAAACCCTCGATTTCATTGGTCAGGTTCATGAAATTGTTTCATGAAATTGTTTCATATAATTCTTTTATTGATGAAATCGTTGCATATATTTGTGTTTTTTATGTAAAAATGAAAAGTTTCATTAGACTGCGAAAATACATGAAACAATTTCATTATAATAAGAAAAATAGACGAAACTACATAAAAAAAACATAAATATATGAAACAATTTCATTAACAAAAGAATTATATGAAACAATTTGATCATGTTAAACAACTTTATGAACCAATTTCATTAATTTAACCAATAAAATTGACGGTTTCCAAAGTTTCCAATCTAATATAGTTTCCAATTGAAACCACCTCTCTCTCTCTCTCTCTCTCTCTATATATATATATATATATTTGATTATCGTCCTATATATATATATATATATGTATATATAGAGGGGCGGGTTAGGTTGCAAATCAGGTTTAGGTTGTGAACAAGGGAACAAAGGAGATAACCCACATGTCTCATACGCTCACGAGTTCTTCATCATAAAGGTGTATTATTCATTATTCATGATGAATGTGAACACCGGGGACGTGTGCCGCACTTTCCTTTGTCTCCCAGTTCACAACCTAAAATCGCTTTACAGTCGAGTTTCTCTCTCTCATTATATATGTTATTTTGAATCATAAACGCGTCGAAGATATTTTTCCCCAAGACCACAATTTAAAGAAATTTCAAAACACATCCGAAATTAGAACAAGAGATGCTTCGCTGGGCTGCCACCCTCTTTATGGGCCCTCTTTAAAACCCAAATTTTTTCTTCAATCGGTTGCCTGTTGATGGGCCCATTTATTTTCTTTCATTTTTAACGTTTTTTTTTTTTTTTTTTAAATTAAAGTCTGGTGGCTTGACTTTTGGCCCCAATTTTTTGACAATAATCAGAAACAAAATATCTCATACTAATAAATTACTATTTTAAGTAAAAATTATTCCCACCGTCCCAAATTAAATGTCCACATTACTATTTTAGTTTGTCACAAAATAAATGTCCACTTTTAAAAGTAAGTTTCCAATTTCTCATTTTACCCTTAATTATAAGGTGGAGAAAATTTCTCTCTCTATTTTCAAGGGTAAAAATGTCTTTTGGTTATTTAAAAAGTGTAATAATTGCACATTCCTAAAACTGTGTGTCATTTTCATTGTGAACATTTATTTTGGGAAGGAGGGATTAATAAATATTTTGATGAAAATCATTTTGATTTTTAAGTAACGTTTTGTTGACATTTAAATCTTTAGGTTTGACCTCCGGCCTAGGAGCAGCACTTGTGGCGGCTATCACCGGATTCCTACTCTACAGACGTCATCGTCGCCACAAAGAAGCACAAGCACGTCTTGCACGCGAACGTGAAGAGATACTAAACTCCGGTGCCGGAAAAACAGCTAAAGTCTTCACCGGAAAACAAATCAAAAAAGCAACAAACAACTTCTCCAAAGATCGTCTCCTAGGCACCGGAGGTTTCGGCGAAGTATATAAAGGCATTCTAGAAGATTCCACAGTCGTCGCCGTCAAATGTGCCAAACTCGGCAACACAAAAGGCACCGATCAGGTCCTGAACGAGGTCCGAATCCTCTGCCAAGTTAACCACAGGGGCTTGGTTCGTCTCCTGGGCTGTTGCGTCGAGCTCGAACAGCCATTGCTGGTTTACGAGTACATCCCAAACGGCACCCTTTTGGAACACTTAAAAGGTCAATACAGCACCGGTGGTTTGAGTTGGACTCACCGGCTAAACATCGCTCGTGATACGGCGGAGGGCCTGGCCTACCTCCATTTCTCAGCGGTCCCACCCATCTACCACCGTGATGTCAAATCTAGCAACATCATGCTAGACGACAAAATGAACGCAAAGGTTGCGGATTTCGGGTTGTCTCGATTGGCTCAAGCGGATTTGAGTCACGTGACGACATGTGCTCAGGGAACGTTAGGATATCTGGATCCTGAATACTATAGAAACTATCAATTAACGGATAAGAGTGATGTTTATAGTTTTGGAGTTGTGTTACTGGAGTTGTTGACATCGGAGAAAGCGATAGATTTTAATCGACCACCGGATGATGTGAACTTGGCTATTTATGTGAAACGGGTTGTGGAAGAGGAGAGGTTGTTGGATGCGGTTGACCCGAACCTGAAGAAGGGGGCGAGCAAGTTGGAGTTGGAGACGATGAAAGCATTGGGATTTTTGGCGGTCGGGTGCTTAGAGGAACGACGACAAGATCGACCTTCGATGAAAGAGGTGACCGAGGAGATCGAATATATCATTAGCATTGCAACAAGTAGTAAAATGGAAGATTAAGGAACATTAGCATATAGACAATAAGTTCCTTTTTTTCATGGTGTTTGAGATCATAGGTGTTGTGTCTTTTTGCTTGCTCATAGGTCTAAGATTCATTTGTTTTGAAATCTATAATTGGTCTATTTGTGATATAAGTAAATATTACAAGTCAGCTTAAATAAATAACAATCGTTTCATTCAATTCCTACCGATCAAACTCGTAATCAAATTTCATTTTAATTCTTTCAAAATTAAATTCCATTTACTAATTCAATTTCACAAAATTCCATTATATAAACCAAACACCCCCTAAATCTCGTTTAAATCCCACTTTTGAACATATCTCATTAATGAATCATCATGAATATGTATAATTTTGTAATGCTTAGGAAAACTAAGTTTTATAAGAATTTAATCGAATGGACTTATTTCCGGTGTTTGGTAAAACATAAGAAGGAGTCGTTAAGAAGTATAATCCATTAATTTTATTGTATGTCACTCTTTTTATTTTGTTTAAATTTTGTGCAAGTTGGGTTGAAACCCTTGACTTGATCAAGGTTATACGTCTGGTTCTAGGCTACAGATGGTTGACCAAAAACATTGACTTAAATCATTTAGGTACATTAATTAAATAATAATACACAATGAAACAAGCTGATCGCGTAGCAACTCACAAAAGTCCTTCAGTAAAACCATGTCAAAATTAGTGCTAAGATGAATCCGATTAAAGTTGGTTTGTTAAATTACAAGTCTAATTAAAATAATCAAAATAAAATTGCTAATTAAAATGGACCCCATTAATTAATTGAAATCCATGTATCACCACTACACATAAACATCTATAATTAAAACAACGTTGCATATAAATTAAATAACATAAAAGTATATCTTAAATTTGAAAAAAAAATGGAAAAAAAAAATTGAATATGGACAAATAATTAAAATGGTTTGTGAATGCATGGAAATCAACGTCCTTCTTAGAAGGTTGAGGAGAGGAATTGATAAGTATGATGAATTGATTTGTTGAGAAACTCCTTTCATTCCTATATATTTTCCAACCCATCACCTAATAATAAATTATATCCATCTTCAACTTGTATTGTTTTATTTTATTAATTAATTAATACTCCACTTTATAAAAATTATTATCAAACATAAATATAAATAATACAAAAGACTTCTTCTTTTTTTCAAATAATTAAATAAATACAATATTTTTTTTTTACGGCAACTTGGGCTATGCCCCCACACGCATGCACCCGCGGTATCCGGGCATCCAATTGGGCAGCACCGACTAATCCGCGGCGACCCGGCCCAGCCCAAATCGACTGGACCCGCCCAGGTTCGACTAAGCCCGGTCAAGACCGAACCCGCATACCCATAGACTGGTATGCCCGTAAACCTGGACCCGAAGGCCGACCCAAGGTCTGGGTATCGCCGAAGTGCATACCCCAGGGCCTTACCACTAGGCTATCACCTCTTTGATAAATAAATACAAAATTGTTCATTTTGAATTGACTTAAAAAATATCAAATCCTTAGTTCACTTTTTTGCTAATTATTCGTCATTACTGATAACGCAAAACACGATTTTTATTATTTTATTGTTTTAGAGATACGTTTTAAGTATTTATACTCAATTTTTTAATTAAAATCATTTATCAATAGTATTTGTTTGTAAGAAAATATAATGTAACAACCCAACAGGGCCGGTCCAATGCTTTTGGATGTCTTGGGCGGAAAGCAAAAAATATGCCCTCCAATGAACTAAGAACACAAAATTTATTAAGGGGTTTGAAACCTACTCAAGTTAGGCTCATCCTCATGCCAATTATTAAAATTACAACGGGGGACATAAACCAAAACCCCGAACAACAAAATAATGATAACATCACCTAAAACGGTGTCGTCATGCATTTCGTAAAAAACAAACTCTTCAACCAACCATACTTAATATGTCAACACTAGGGTTCAAGCTAAATAAGTTATATAGGGTCAGTCCAGATGCATTAAAGCTAAGTAATTAAGTTAGCTCGTTACCTTGTTTTGGAGGACTTTATAAATATATCAAGCAATATTGGAATTATGCATTTGGATAGAAAACTCTCTGATCATTGTTCTATAATCATAAAGGATATTGTAGCAGACCTAGGACATAAGCTGTTCAGAATTTTTGATTCTTGGCTAGATAAAGCCCTTGTATAGATGTTGGTTGTTGAGGCTTGGAAAACTCCAGTCAGGTCTTCCAATCCATATTGTATTTTAAAAGATCGTTTAAAGAACGTCAAAGTTGCACTAAAGTTGTGGAGTAGAAACAAGATTAGGAAGTTGGATGAAGGTATCGGCATGTTCAAAAAGGAAGCTTCAAATTGGTACTTACACGCAGAATCGACAGATTTAAACGAAGATATGAATTGTCAAAGTGGAAAGGTGCTAGAAGGCAATGGCTTGAAATAATTCTGAAAAAACTAAAATGTCCAAACAAAATCAGATAGTGATAAGCAGATTGGAGAAATCAGATGAAGGAATTAAGATTATATCAAAATATCAAACAACCAACCAAGCAATCAAAACTGAGAATTAGAAGGAAAACACCTGAAGGAAGGCGAATCTGAGAGGCAGTCTGCAGTCACGATGGTCACTGCCTCACTGGTGGTCTGGCCGTCTGACATCCGAATGTCTGGTGGTCGACGTTTGAGTTTTGACAGTCGGCGATCGTCACAGGCGGTGCAGCGGTGGTCGTGGACTCGGGGTCGACTAGTCGTTGATCGACGATTGAAGAAGCGAAGAAGGAAGAACCATGATTCGGTGATTGTCTGATTGAAGAAGCGTCAAACGTGAAGCGGTAAAGGTCGTTTGAGTAATCGAGGAGGCAGTTTAAGTCTGGCAGGCTACAGATTAATTAAAAAAAATAAACGGAACCTAGTAAAGGCTAAAAGAGAGTTGCGTTGTGATGCCCTACTGAGCTATGATGCCCTGGGCAAAGGCCCATGTCGCCCAACACTTGGGTCGGCGCTGCAACCCAAAATTCACAATAGCATAATTCTTAAAATAAAGCCAACTGGTCCAAAACATCAAGTCATATAATAGCAATATTCTCAAAGTAAAACAACGGATACATACATCCACAACTGAGATATCTAGACTAACAAAAGAAAATTAAGGTAACTATCTATCTTGCCATCATCCCAAGCACTTCAAACCTTCTCCTTTCCCTTGGAATACGCATTAACCACTCTTTTACCTGAAAATGGTTTTTAACTTTGAAAAGTGAGGGTTAGACCATGAGGTCTAGTGAATTCCCCCTCGAAAACAGTTTAACAATTTAACAATAATCATGCAAACCGTCATAAGGCCCATTAATATGCAATTCAACAAAATCACGCCAAATTTGGGTATTTGCACAGTGTCATAGTCTCCCATCACCTCACCGAAATATCGGCAATCGGGGCCCCAGTAGATCCTCATGACCCTTAGTAGATGTCATTTTTGTGTGCACAAGAAACATATTCAAGGCACACGGTATCAGTACCTCTCGCCTAAGCTATCTTCTGATATTTTAAGATCCATGTTTTAATGTTATTTGAGGTATTGGGCAAGTAACTGTGGAATTTTTGACCTTGACATTGGATCTCCTCCACGTATGTTAAGGTTTTAAAGGAAGAGTTGTTCCCATGTTTTTGATTCGGAATTTATCGGGAATTTTAGTCTGTACGAGTCATGTTGAATTTTATGAAACTTTGTTTTGCGACGTTTTAGGCGCGTGAGTGTACTTTGAGATGCATGTGTTTTAATTTTGTTGCGTGTAAATTTACGAGCTTTTGGGGCGTCATGTCTTGCAAAAGTTTTGTTGAAAATGGTCACTTTATCGTACGTTGTGGTTTTAGAATTTTAACATTTTAGACTTGTTGTCGTTTTATGTTTTTATGTTGGGAAATGAAAATTTTGTCACCGCTTGATTTTAGCGTTAATGGGTTTTATGAAAATTCGGTTGGGTTTTATGGCGTCTTATCTTACTACATTTTGCGTCGTGTAGATAAATTTTGGAACATGCATACATGCATTATTGTGTGCGTCAATTGATAGGTTTTGTTAAAATATGTCACCCCACTTGTTGTTTTGGGAAAATTTCATTATCATGTGATTTAACTTTGGGCTTTATACAAATGTCAATCATTGTATACTTTTTGCATTGGATTAAATTATACTGTTGGTTTGAATAAGCATATAAAGGATTTATGTCATTTCAGTTATTGATTTCACTGTTAGAAATTTTCCGCAATGCATTAAACGAGTATCAGTTTTCAAGTCATTGTCACTTTGCTGAGCTTTGGGAAATAAACTGATGCATTTGGGACTTGTTGAAAATTTTATGCCACAACATTTTTGGTTAAAGAGGAAAATTTTAAAGTTAAAATTGTGAACTTCTCTTTTGGGATTGTATAAACATTTATCGCACGTGTTGGGGTGCAAAAATTTATTTTCATGTTAATAGTGTAAATTTTTTTACACACCTTTTATTACCGTTTATTTACGTCAATATTGATCAAATGAGTTTAGGAAACGG
The DNA here is from genome assembly GCA_023525745.1 of Arctium lappa. Classification (NCBI taxonomy): domain Eukaryota; kingdom Viridiplantae; phylum Streptophyta; class Magnoliopsida; order Asterales; family Asteraceae; genus Arctium; species Arctium lappa. Next base: position 126,880,677 of record CM042049.1, read on the forward strand.
TTTTATATGTGTAGTGTTGGTGACCAATTTTGAAACCTATTGAATGAACGGTAGTGTATTTTTTTACCGCACGATTAATTGCTATAGAACTTATGTATTTGAAAGTTTTATAAATTTCAAATTGGCATACTGGTTGAAAAACCTTGAACTCATTAGGGCTATAGATTTTAAAACCCTATCGTGAAACCCTATCATTAGGGCTATAGATTTTAAAACCCTATCGGTACTAGAAGAGTCCTTGGGAATTGAAGCGTCGGATGGTCCGACTTGTAGTCGGTTGATCCGACTTATAGTTGGTTCTGAATTTTGGGTTTCAATTTTTGAATCGGGTCATGCATGGATAATTGAGGTATTAGATTTAGGTTTTCTCCCAGTTAATTAAGAGGTGATCTTTCTGCTTCGATAAATCTTCGGGTTAAGGCTTTGTGTGGTTAATTGCTCATGATTGGATATGGGTTGTTGGGTTGATCGTTCGACATCATGCATGTGATGGGGAATGTGCCATCGGGGCAAGTCTTCAGGACTAAATGAAATGATGTGGTTCATTTGTTAGAAATGTAAGATTTGGAACTTTAGTGTCATGTTAGGTGTCAACTGTAATTTGGCAATGCAAATTCTGGAAATGAGACGTTAGACGGTGTGCCTACGATTTTAGTATGACCATCTAGATTTTTGGCGTCGACTTGTTATTTTGAGGTTAATAAATCTTTAGAATGTTTGGAAATATCTCGTTGGATTATGAGGAATGTTAGCCTCACGGTGGTGGAATTTAAGGGAAGATTAGATGTTGATAATTAAGTATCGATGTGAATAAGCTTCCCTGTTATGGTAAATATCTTATTGATGGAATGTTTGAGGTTGGGAGTAGATTGGGGTTGAGTGATATTCGGATCTATTTTAACCAGTTACCCGGAGAGCGTATTGGTACGCCTCGGAAGGACGACCTTGGAGCATTAAAATTTAGAGGATTCCTTGGAGGTTAGTGTTAACTTTGGTTTGGGACCAGAAGTATGTTAAGCTGAAGTGAAATGGCCAGTGTGAAGTGGATGGCACAAACTACTCTTGAAGTAGTAAGCGTCACCCAAGGTTGGGAGACAACCGTAGTCTTGTGAGTAAAGACTACCTTAGTGAGTTAAGTGTTCACTCGGACATAAGTGTAACGTGCCCAAGGGGACGGCTGTCGTGGGTATCGGCATAAGGGTTATGGTAGTGGTTCTGGATTATGGATTAAGGATAATCTATCCTATGGGCAACGTTTGTTGAAATCTAGATTTCGAGGACGAAATCTCTTTTAAGGTTGGGAGGATTGTAACACCCGTAATTTTCGATAAGTATAGAGCCACCCAGGCGTTTCTGTACCTCGTGTTTGGTGGGATTCATGATGGAAAAACGCTACTAAAAGTTCCAAGGAGTGTTGAGGACCTTAGTGTCGAAAAAGATTGGATTTTCGGGTTTCGGGGAGCCTGGGCGAAAGTGACAGCGAAAGTGACATGTGTCACTCTCGCGAAGGGCCTTATGGCCGCGGTACATCTTCGGCAAGAGTGCCTTGCGAGAGTGACCATGTCACTTTCGCTTGGCACAATCGCATTCGGCCAGATTTGCTTAAAATCAAGTTTTTGGCCTTTTTCTCATTTGTCTCTTCACCCACCTCATTTTTCTCTCCCAAGAATTGAACCCTTTATCCCCATTGTTGATTTTGGACCTTTGAAACACCAAACCTAGAGTGTTTCATGTGATTCTTTCTCATCTAGCAAGATGAGGAAGTTAGAGTTAAGCTATCCTCATCCTCTCCATCCCATTCATCGTCTTCATCAATTTCTAGGGTTTCCACCTAACCCTTTTCATCATTTTGAAGATTGGGAGGTTGTGGCTCATTTTGGTGTCCTATAAGTATTTGATGGATGGATTCAAGTTGTGATTAAGGTAATAATCTCTTCTCTTCACTTATGAAAATTAGGGTTTCGATATAAGTTGAGGTTTCATGTAAAATGTTTGGGGAATGTTTCTATATGGTTGAATACGGTTATTTACGGTTGGAAATGTACGGATCTAGGTTTTGGAGGTTTTGACCTTGAAGATTCAAGTTTCTTCAAAGGAGTTTAAAGTGGGAAAAAATCTAGATTTAGCCTAAATCTAACAAGATGAGTTCAAGTTGATTTGTGAAAACGGTGTATATGCGAAAATGTTTATTTTAAAATGTTTGTGTTTTACCTCAAATTGTTAACTGCTGATAAGTTTTAGTTATTTTGAAATGTTTAGTTTTATAAGCATGTTGAGACACCCATTTTGGGATCTTTGGGTTTTTGGTAAATAAATCATGTTGAAATGTTTATTTGATGATTTTACATATATAATTGGTGTTCAATTGACGTAAGTGTCATTTTGTGTATTTGATCTTATAAACCTTTTCAGAAAATACATATTATTGTGTTATGAGGCATTTTGAAAACATAAGGGTATGAGTTCATTTGGGAAAATGGTTTGTCTCGACCAACGATGAGATTTTATTTATTTATACTTTTGGTCGTGTTTGCATATTAGATGGTCAAACGGGTTCCAATATTTATATCGGTTTTTATTTGGGTATTTACGTAAACTGTTGGGTCGTTGGCTCGGTTTTGACTAAATTGAGTCTTGAGGACGTTTGTCCGGATTTAATAACCGTTGTGGGGTTTTGAGTATGATGGCGCATTTTCGTGTCATTGGAGAATTACATGTTTCAGGAGCTTTGGTCTTTTAATTGGATTCATGTAACATTAGACAGTGTTGTAATGGATCCATAGGCACGTAAGTCTGTCTGTTTTGTACGACCTGAGGTTTTGGGTTACATTTAGCGACCGCTTGGGTTTGCTAGCGAGTAGGCAATAGGAGGGCTCGAGCCTACGAGTTGTAACTTGTCTAGATTGGATAGGAACCCATGTCTGTAAGTCTTTGAGGTGGAACTCGACGGAGTATGGCCAGAGGCATAATTGGTCCGAGGTTGTGATGTCGGTGGTGGCATGGGAACTAGGATGTCGGGATGTGTGGTGAAATTCAATAACATCACGGGTGGCCTCATTCACGTGTTCTCGCCACCCAAGATGGAAACGTTTAGATGACATGCGAGGAAGTTGTATGGGCGGCCTACTTGCGTGTTCCTCTATTCTCAATGTATACGGGTCTCTCCGTCGTAGATCCGTGGTGTTTTAAATGTTAATGTCGTATTTTACCAACTTTGGTTTGTGTGGTCGACGATAAATGATGGTCTTAAAAGAAAATTAAGATAACTATCTTCTTTTAAGACATACATCCACAACCGAGATATCTAGACTAACAAAAGAAAATTAAGGTAACTATCTATCTTGCCATCATCCCAAGCACTTCAAACCTTCTCCTTTCCCTTGGAATACGCATTAATGACTCTTTTACCTGAAAATGGTTTTTAATTTTGAAAAGTGAGGGTTAGACCATGAGGTCTAGTGAATTCCCCCTCGAAAACAGTTTAACAATTTAACAATAATCATGCAAACCGTCATAATGCCCATCAATATGCAATTCAACAAAATCACGCCAAATTTGGGTATTTGCATAGTGTCATAGTCTCCCATCACCTCACCGTAATATCGGCAATCGGGGCCCCAGTAGATCCTCATGACCCTTAGTAGATGTCATTTTTGTGTGCACAAGAAACATATTTAAGGCACACGGTATCAGTACCTCTCGGCTAACGCTATCTTTGGATATTTTAAGATCTGTGTTTTAATGTTATTTGAGGTATTGGACAAGTAACTGTGGAATTTTTGACCTTGACATTGGATCTCCTCCACGTATGTTAAGGTTTTAAAGGAAGAGTTGTTCCCATGTTTTTGAGTCGGAATTTCTTGGGAATTTTAGTCTGTACGAGTCGTGTTGAATTTTATGAAACTTTGTTTTGCGACGTTTTAGGCGCGTGAGTGTACTTTGAGATGCGTGTGTTTTAATTTTGTTGCGTGTAAATTTACGAGCTTTTGGGGCGTCGTGTCTTGCGAAAGTTTTGTTGAAAAGGGTCACTTTATCGTACGTTGTGGTTTTAGAATTTTAACATTTTAGACTTGTTGTCGTTTTATGTTTTTATGTTGGGAAATGAAAATTTTGTCACCGCTTGATTTTAGCGTTAATGGGTTTTATGAAAATTCGGTTGGGTTTTATGGCGTCTTATCTTACTACATTTTGCGTCGTGTAAATAAATTTTGGAACGTGCATACATGCATTATTGTGTGCGTCAATTGATAGGTTTTGTTAAAATATGTCACCCCACTTGTTGTTTTGGGAAAATTTCATTATCATGTGATTTAACTTTGGGCTTTATACAAATGTCAATCATTGTATACTTTTTGCATTGGATTAAATTATACTGTTGGTTTGAATAAGAATATAAAGGATTTATTTCATTTCAGTTATTGATTTCATTGTTAGAAATTTTCCGTAATGCATTAAACGAGTATCAGTTTTCAAGTCATTGTAATTATTATTTTGGTCAAGCGATTCCCGATACCTGGCCCTCGACCTCACAAGGAAAAATTGCTAGAGTTTCCCCTCTTTCCTTTATCGAATATTAACAAATATGACATAGCATCCTCAAAACGGAAGATTCAATCCTATCAAATTCCATCTCTTGGTTCATTATTTAAACCCATAAAACCCAAAACCTTGACCTCTTTGAAGCTCCCATGGAAATGGTGAGGTTTTTCTCAAAGCTTAACCAAAACCAACAAGAACCAATCTCAAAACCTTTTTATAAAAGATTTGAATCCAATAATCAAAATGGATTATCAAAATCCCCAAACCATATTCTAATCCAATACCAAGCATAAAGATGAAGAATGAGGATACATACTTTGAAGATAGAGACTCTAAATTCCTTGATGCAACCCTTCCACCACACCTTCCAAATAGGGCTTTATAAGTCTCCCAATTTCTCCTCTCTCTCTATATCAAAATCGTATGAGAACCAATGCAATGGAATAGAGAGGTTTCACTTTATTTATTCTCTTAAATTGGCCTCAAGTCACTGCATTTTTACATATTGCATTTCAGTCCCTAACTTTCAAAGAAATCAGATTTTGTGGATAATAGTTATTATCTAACACCCCGATTTTGAAAAGTATCGTTTCAAGTTAATACAGAAATCGGTAATTTTAAGGGAAAAATAACATATAGTATTTTGGACTTGAATCCTAGATTTTAAAGTCTTGGTGGATGAAGGATCCAATTACGAGTCCAACAGTCCTTTCTAGAGCAAAATCGAAGCTATAACGAAGAAGTTACGGCCAAAACAGTGAACGATAAGAAAACCGCGCGGTCAGTGCACTACGCGACTTATGTCGCGACTTAGAACCACCCGCGCGACTTAGGGGAAGAGGGTGACTTATGCCGCGTGGTAAGTCGCGAAACGCCCTGTTCGAGCATAAAACCCGATTTTCAGCCCTAGAACTTCATTTCTTCATAACTTTTGCATCTCAACTCCGTTTTTGGTGATTCAATTTGCCATGGTTTTGTTTTTGAGAGATCTTCAAGGATATAGCAAGATATTTTAAGTCTATTGGAAGATCATATAGTATTTTATGGTGGTAAGTTCCTTATCTCTCTCAATGTTAAGCTAGGGTTTGATGGTTTCATTCTTTTCCCTTTCATCCTTTAACTTGGGTGTGATTTTGATGACTTGTGTAGTGAAGGTGACCTTGTAGATGTGTTGGATCTAAGATCTAGGGAGATTTCTTGGAGATTTAAGCCTTCATCAAAGGAGATTCAAGTTTTTGGGGTAAAACCTAGATTTAGTCTAAATCTAGCAAGGTGAGTTCAAGTTGATTTGTGAAAACGTTGTACATGCCAAAATGTCTATTTTAAAGTATTTATGTGTTTTACATGAAATTGTCAACTGTTGAGTTATTTGGTAACTTTTGATTATTGAAGTGTTTAGCTTATTAAGCTTGTAAAACACCCATATTTGGAATTTTTGGGCATTTTGATAAATGTGTCATAAATGAATGTGTCACATAAATAGGTATTTGTTCAAAAATGCACTTTTAAGTGTTTGTCGGGTTTTATGCATCATTCATGAAATGAGATGCTTTCAAAAGTACGAATGTGTGAGTCCTTTTGTTTTGGGTCATTCCCGACTTTGGGTAACATTTTAGAAATAGAAAACCTTTTGGGTTTGGGCCGAAGGCCAATTGTGATTTGAGAAACAAAGTTTTGGGAAAGATTTAATTTGGTTTATGTAACCATATTGGCTCTCGTGTTTTATCCAAACGTCTATTAAGCCTTTTGGGGCTTGATTGGTACTCGGTTGAGTCTTCGAAACATTTGTTCAGTTTTGGTAGCTCGTTAAAGAGTCTTGGACGTATGGTGTACTTAGTTGCATCTTATTTAAGAGTTACATATTTTGAATGCGTTAGTTCATTCGTTTGAGTCATGTAACGTTTTAGACTGTAATGTATTGGATCCATAGGCATAAGAGTCAGTTTGAGTGGGATAAATATCCCCGTATTGTAACTTGAAATAGGCATGGGGTCTTCTGACCAATAATTGCAATTTTCTTATGAACGAGCATAACTGGGATGTTTTGGAATTACAAGGTATAGACCCAGAGGGGTTGAACTCAATGAGTGCACGAAGATTTCCAAGGTACAGACCTTGAGGGGTTGAACTTGATGATTATCCAAGCAATAGACATGGAGTTGTTTAGCTTGTCGGTTTGTTAGTTATAGACCCGGAAAGGTTGATGTTAACGAGTGTTTTATCCCTAAGTGTGACGCTCATATAGCATTGATAAGTGGCCTAACTTTGTGTGTCCGCCACATTCGATGGAATTCGGGTCTCCCCCGTCACCGAGAGGTGTTTGTTTTGGGTATTGAATTTTATTATCCAAGTTTTCGGTGACGTTTTGTATAAATGGATTTTTATCCATGATTTATGGGTTGAGTATTATGCCCCACCCGTGTTTTGGGTGTTTCGGTATATAAAGTTTTAAACGCATTTTCATAAATGGAGAGTTCGATTTTTATTCACGTTTTGAGTGAGTTTTGGGTTGAAATTAATTTACGAAAGAACGTTTTATATTGGGATCTTGTCCTTGAAGTAGTTTGGGTTTGAAAACGTTTATATTGGTGTTTCTTTACCCAAAATGCATATTATTGGAAAACGAGTCGTTTTCATATTCAATCATATCGTTTTGAAAGATTATGATTTAAACTGCATTACCTCTTTTCAACGAAATCTTTATTCATGTGGAAAACTCTAGAACTCACTAGGCGTTAGTCTAACCTTTTTATTTTTCGGCGTGTGCAACAAGTTCCGGTTGGGAATAACTCTAGTGACACTATGCAGAGAGGAGTGTTAGTTGTGTGCTCAAGAGGTGAATATCTTAGTGAAGTCTTCCGCACTTGTTTCGGGAAAAACAACTTATAGTTGGGATTAAGTAACACCGACTTTGGTCTAGTTCTTGTATAAGACTGGAGTTTATATTGTTGAGGTTAAATAGAAAGTTTTATTTTGGAGAGTTATCTTTTACTTGATGTAATATCGAAATTTTTAATTAGTTGCTCTTATCAAATTTGAGGGTGTTACATATTACATATAACATTTATGTTTTAAAGTTGTTTATATGTTTGACTTGTATATAATGTTCCAACTATGTTATGCTAACCTGTGTAATGACCAAAAAAATGACTTGACGGGTTCAATGTTCATTAAAGTTATGTAAGTAAACTAGGTTAGCATCTAGGGGCCATTTACTTGAACGCTTATCCGATAAGTGGTTACTAGTAAAATTCAACACTTTAACTTATTGTACTGGGTAAGATTGTAGTCCATTAAAACGGTATTGTATGCGACATTTTACCTAGGAAGTGCTTAGTGGGTAAGAGTCGACACTTTCACTTACTGGATAAGACTCTCCACCCTTATCATCGCTCTTATTAGGTGAGTTTTTTGTCTCTTATCATGTTCATTTGGTAAGGTAAATGACCCCGTAAGGCCTTATCGGGTAAACGTTTAGTAACAACTCCTTAGTTGTTGTTTGAGTTTGATGAAAATTAGCTGATAAATTAACAATATTTGATAAAAATTAGTTAGTAAATCGAGAATATCTCCAAAAGAATCTCTATAATAAAGAACCAAAAGTCAAAATCCTTAAAAAGAGTACATTTAACTTTAACTAATTCTCTATTTTAAAGATTTCAACATTCATTATAATATTAAATTGTTCTATAAATTTATTATTTCAATACATTTTTTGAAAATAATTTGTATAAAATAATAATGATTCAATTTTAGTGGTGAGAATGAATAGAAAACATAATTTATCTCTTCACAAATCAAGTTTTAGAGAATTTCTCTAAACTTGAGATTTCTCTAATTTACTCTATTTTAGATATCCATATAGAAAATCTGTTGAAGCAAAACAGAGAATAAAAGTCTCAATTTCTCTATTTATAGATTTTGTTGGAGATGCTTTGAAAAATAGGGGTGTTCAAAAAAATCGTTGGATCTTCAAACCGGTTAAACCAAGTCAAATCGGACCGTTTTTTGCTGTTTGAGCGGTCTGACGGTCCAGTCTGGTCTGAAAAATTGCCAAAACGGGTAGTCCGGCTTGGAGGTTTTTTTGCAGCGGTTTGGACCAAACCGACCGCCAAATACATATATATTATTTATTTTTATAAATGTATTTATATCCATTATCCAGTCTAATGTTATCTTAAATATATTTGGAAAAGCCTAATGTTATCTTAAATCTAGCCCAAACGTAAAATATATTTTGATTTTTAACATTTAAAACTTGAAAGCCATAAATGATTACTATTCACTAACATCGGCCGTCTCACTGTGTTCAATTTTTTTTGTGGACTTTGTTAACTTTTTTGGTGGACTTTGATTTTTAATGTTTTGTTGGGATATTTTGTTAATTTTCTTGTGGACTTTGTTTACTTCAAATGGATTCAAGCGGTCAAGCCAATGAAGCTTTAAAATTCAAAGTTATATATGTTTTTTTAAGTTTAAATTTTAAAGTCATAAAAGATCCAAACTGTCTAAACCGGTCGGACCAAACCGCCTAAAACGCGGTCCGGTTTGACCGGTCTTGACACTTGATGTTAAACCGCTCAATTTGAAAATTTTATAAACCGCCACTTGCGATTTGGTTTGTGGTCTGATGGGTTAAACCGTCCAAACTGAACCGTGAATATCCCTACTGAAAAACGTTTCTGAAACTTGTTGAAATGTTATTTGAAGTACTTTTTAAAAAAGTTAGTTTATAACTTATCAAGCGGTGTTTATTCAATAAGTTCAAAAAATAAATTAGATTATAAATTAATATTTGGTTGTCATGACTTAATTATATATCAGTAGTTTTGATAAAAAAAATGATATCTAAGGGGTTGTTTGTTTTTTTAAAAAAACCTCTTAATGACTCTTAAGTCTGAATCGTTCAGACCTTTTTACACACCACCTCTTATTAATCATAACTAAAATAATACTTCAGACCTCTTAAAAACAAACGACACCTAAGTTTGTTTTTGAATTTATTAACAATGAATTTTCAAAAAAAAAATTAAATCTTGTTACTGATCTTTATTTTATATTGTCTTTTCGAAATATTCAATAATAATAATTTTTTTATATTATTAAATTATTATTATTGTGAAATGGCGTCATAAAATCATGCAAAATCCTCATGGTTTTATATAGAAGAAATGGAATCATAATAAATAGACAGACTCTCTAGAAAAGGCAGAAGGTTTGCGCGTTTTCTTGGTCATCTCACACACCCAAAAAGCCACTGCCTTTTCTCTTTTTTCCTTTCCTTTTCTTTTATACGTAATTTTTGAATTTAAAATATAATTTAATAATAACATTTGATTAAATAAAGTTAAAAATGTTATTCGACAAAGATGAAGAATAGAAACTTAGGGGCGTTTGGTTCGCAGAATTTGATGGAATCTGGTGGAATTAAAATTGTGAATTTCTTTGACCAGATTTCATTCCCTTGTTTGGTTCAAAGTTTTCAATGGAATGAAATCTTCCAATTCCATTAAATTCCATACCTAAAGAATTTTAACATTCCATCATCAAACTCAAGTATTTTAATGGAATGAAATTTGTTATTTTCATAATTCCAAAATTACCCCTTACCCTGGACTAAACCCTACTGATATTGATTATCAGCAGACACCAACTCTCTCTTTCTCCTCTCTCTTTCTCTTCCCTCTTCTCTCTCTCTCCTCCCTCTCTCTCTCTCTCTCTCTCGTCATCATTCATGTGCTAAAATAATCAAAACAATTTTAGTTAATAATTAAAGAGAAAAGTTCAAAAAAAACCCAATAAACTATCATATTTTGAATGGTTAAGTTTCTGAACTATTTTTTTGAATGAAAAAACCATTAAACATTCTCATTTTGATTGATTAAGTCTCTCAACTATTTTTTTGAACGAAAAAACCATTAAACTTTCTAATTTTGAATGATTAAGTCCCTCAACATTTTTTTTGAATAAATAAATCATCGAACTTCTAAAAATTGGTAACCTTTTTTTAAAGATACCTGAAAGGTTGAAACTGACGATGAAGGTTTTAAAGTAAAAACAAATCAAAATCAGTTTTACCGTTCTCAAATTATACGTCATTAAAACCCCTCATAGACAATCGTATCGCTCGGCCTCGCCTCTCCCCATTGCCCTTACATTGTTCGTTCTCCATATCACCTAACACGTTGTTGCTTCTGGCATCGATCTCCCTCTTTTTGATCTATTTTTTATTTATTAAAAGAGGAAAAATCAAAATATAATCGGTTTCATGTAGTTTTTTTGGGTTAAAATGATGTATGTAACCAATTTTTAAAAGTTCGATGATTTAATTTATTGAAAAAAATATGCAGGGACTTAATCATTCAAAATTGGAAAATTTAATGGTTTTTTCATTCAAAATGAAAAAGTTTAATGGTTTTTTCATTAAAAAAATAGTTCAGGGACTTACTCATTCAAAATGAGAAAGTTTAATGGTTTTTTTTATTTAAAAAATTAGTTTAGGGACTTAACCATTCAAAATGGAATAGTTTGTTGGGTTTTTATGAACTTTTCCCATAATTAATCTATTTAATGACTATTTCATTAAAATAATTTTTGTTGAAAAAATTAAAATAATCAAAAAGGGTATTTTGGTCATTTACCAAAATTTCATTTCAATTCTATAGCTACAATCTGTGAACCAAACAGAAAATTTTCAATTCATTTAACATATTTCATTCCAATTATGTCAACCAAACAGGTGGTCAAATCTGACAACATTCCATTCAAATTCCTTCAAAGTCAAATTCTTTTGACAGATTTCATTTCATCCAAAACACATTCTGCAAACCAAACACCCCTTAGGAAGTAAAATTGGAATTTCCAATACAATCAAATATAATTTTATTGCTACTCAGTTTAACTGAAGTTGTTATCTTTATCTTCTATCTATTTGAAATTTTGTTGTTTTTAGTTTAATGGTTTAGTTTTAGACTTAGGCTATGTTTGGCAAAAATAAGATAGTGTACATGTTTGGATGACCATAAGCTAGCTTATTGAAACGCTACTCAAAGTAGCGTTTTGAAAAGCTAGCTTAGCTTAGCTTTTTTTTGCCAAACATAGCCTTAATGGTTCAATAGGTTTATAGATTCAATGTTTTATGGATCGTAATTTGGCTAATAAGTATTTACTGGTAAGAGTACGTACTCATCACTCTCACTTACTTCTTCGGGTAAAATTTTCAATTATCAAAATGGATTGTGGTAAGTGCTTACCGGGTAAGAGTTTTTCCCCTCACTTAGCGGGTAAGAGTTTTCTCCCCTACTTAGCCGGTAAAATTTTCGGTCATTGTTTTGTCTCTTAAGTTTTATATATATAGGATCAAACATTTGTGTGTCACATATAAAAATATTACAATAAATTAAGATGACGTTATTAACAAGTTTTTTAGTACATTTTAAAAATAAAATATACTATTAACTTGTTTATGGCGTTGTATATTCTTATAGGATTTTTTTTCAAGTAATATCATATAAAACAATTAATAGGGTGCCGTATTTCCAAAATTGCTCTAAAATGTATTAAATTAAACACCATATTAACTTATTGTAATACCTTTGCATATGAGGCACATCATGTATTTGTAATTATAACCTTAATTTATATAAAATACTCTATTAATTATAAATCCTTTTATAAAGTGAACAAAAAATATATACTGTAGCACAATTGCACTTAGGTTTTGCCTAATACGGGTCTAACGATGGCGAAAAATTCCTCGGGATTCCTATGATTTGAGAACCAATGTATGGGAATGGTGATGGTGATGATGCCTTAAACTTTAGAAGCAACGAATTTTATTAGCTTTAGAAAATATGAAGTTGCTACGATTTTTTACAAATCTTATTCCTTAGACTTGTTCAATAAATTATTAAATGAAACTATGATGAACGATAATTGAAAGCATTGACCACCTATATATGTCATTGTAAATCGATTATGCATTAATTTCTACCCACTTGTAACCACTCATTATTCTACCAATATTTTCGTTTTTCCTCCTCTCTTAAAAATCACCAAAAGACTATATATTGTTAGACTTAGTCTAAAGATGCCTTTCATTCCAATAAAAGTCTTAACAATTTATATATATTTCGTAGGCATCTTTTTTTTTTTTTTTTAAAGATAATCGTCGATTTTTGGATCAACTTATGCACACACACTAATCCTCCGGACAATCACGAATGACTTGAAGTAATCGCAGGTGAACCTCCATGGTCACCAAAGGCTTTCACAACACTAGCATCGAATCCAAGTAATATAAGATTCGTTGCCATTTTTATCTTCTTTCGAATTCGTTGATTGAGAGAAAACCGAATTATACTATATATTAAATATATATCATTAGAATTTTTCCTACCAATATACATTAATTATATCCATTTAACAAGTACTTTTTAAAATAAAACTTGTAAAGAGCAGTTGCGTGGATAATTGTCACCTTCGTTTCGGTTTTAACAACACAATCCCAAAACCCATTTAAATACAACACCCTTGCTTCCATTCCTCTTCATTAAACCCACCAAATTAATTTTCTTTTTCCAATATGACCACACCACACCCACACCTCAAATTCCCCATTATTCTTTTTTTTCTTCTATCTTTCTTCACAACACTCTCTCATGGAGCACCATCTCCCCCAAACCCTAGGCTCCAAAACGCTTACTTTGCCCTTCAAGCATGGAAACATTCCATAACCTCCGACCCTCGTGGTTTCACTTCCAATTGGTACGGCCCTAACGTATGTAACTACACCGGTGTCTTCTGTGCACCTTCTTTAGATGATTCACATATAACCACAGTCGCTGGAATCGACCTCAATCATGCAAACATCTCTGGTTCTCTTCCAGAAGAACTAGGGTTACTCACTGATCTTGCCCTCTTCCACATCAACTCTAACAACTTCTGTGGAAAAGTGCCAAAGTCATTCGATAAACTCGGTCTTCTTTACGAGCTTGATATCAGTAACAATCGGTTTTCGGGTAAGTTTCCATTAGTGGTGCTTTCTCTTCCTTCTCTCAAGTTTCTTGATATTAGGTTTAACCAGTTTCAAGGTGATGTTCCTTCCAAATTGTATGACCTTAAACTCGATGCCATTTTCATCAACAACAACTTGTTTACCTCTAGTTTGCCGGAAAACCTAGGGAATTCTCCTGTATCGGTGTTGGTTATTGCTAATAACAATTTGCAAGGTTGTTTGCCGTCGAGTGTAAACAAGATGGGTGAGACTTTGAACGAGATTATTCTGATAAATGTGGGTTTAAGTGGGTGTTTAACGCCGGATATAGGGTCGTTGAAGAAGTTGACGGTTTTTGATGTGAGTTATAATTCACTTGTCGGAATGTTGCCGGAAAGTATAGGAGATATGAAGAGCTTGGAGCAGTTAAATGTGGGTCACAACAAGTTTTCCGGCAAGATTCCGTCAAGTATTTGTTCGTTGCCGAGGTTGGAGAATTTTACGTACTCGGATAATTACTTTGACGGTGAACCCAAGATTTGTTTGAAGGTGGCGGACAAAGATGATCGACGAAATTGTATTCCGGATAGGCCAGCACAACGGCAGGTGGCGGAGTGCAAAGCCTTTTATTCTCGTCCTGTGAATTGTCGTGGTTGTACGGCTTCTCCTCCTCCACCACCGCCACCTCCTCCACCGCCGCCACCTCCTCCTCCACCACCACCACCACCTCCACCTCCTCCACCACCACCTAAGAAATGGGTGCCACCACATGGCCACCACCCATACACGCCACCAATGAAATATTGAAAAGAAGAAGATCGAACCATAACTTTTCTAATTGTTTATTCAAAACATAAAAATCATGTATAATGAAATTGGAATTAGTTTCGTGTGTGAGATGTTGATGTGGATGTGTTACTTCCTTTATTATTATTATTATTATTATTATTATTTTAAATTAAATTTGACGGTGATAATTTTAATTCGGTATGAGCATTGAAAATAAATTGTCTTTAAGAACAACTCAAAAAGACTTTCAATTTTTTATTTTACTATTAGATATATACTTTAATACTTCTAAAATTTTGGCCGATATAAATGACCTTAATTGAGTTGAAAATTAAAAAGGTTGGTATTTTCAAAGGAGTGTGTCTTCCAAATAACGGTCCTTGTATTGCAAATCTTCATTTCATGGATGATGCAATATTCCTAGGGGAATGGTCTACTAGGAAAGCTCTTAATCTCATGAGAATATTAAGGTGCTTCGGGTCTCAAAATAAACTGGGAGAAAAGTAAGGTGTCCGGTCACTACACCAAATGTTGTCTTAGATAACATATGCTAATTGGCTATGTTGCTTAAGAGAAGCTTAGACAACAAAGGCTAATATATGTTGTCTAAGTTCTCTCTTAGGCAACATGTAATTCTATGTTGCCTAAGTCAGACCTTATGTAACATATGAATAATTATATGTTGCATCAACTATCTTAAGCAACATTTTCCCTTATATTGCCTAAGTTTTATAATGTTTTTTTTAATCAATGAAAGTTATCTTAGCCAATATATTTTTTTGTTTCTATGTTGCCTAAGGTCAAAAATATAAATAAATATAAGTAGTTAAAAATGTAAAAACTTGTATAATGTTTTTTTTAAATCAATGAAAGTTATCTTAGGCAACATATTTTCTTGTTTCTATGTTGCCTAAGGTCAAAAATATAAATAAATATAGGTAGTTGAAAATGTAAAAACATGTATAATGTTTTTTTTTAAATCAATGAAAGTTATCTTAGACAACATATTTTCTTGTTTCTATGTTGCCTAAGGTTAAAAATATAAATAAATATAGATAGTTGAAAATTTAAAAACTTGTATAATATTTTTTTTTAAATCAATGAAAGTTATCTTATGCAACATATTTTCTTGTTTCTATGTTGCCTAAGGTCAAAAATATAAATAAATATAGGTAGTTGAAAATGTAATAGCTTGTATAATGTTTTTTTAAATCAATGAAAGTTATCTTAGGCTTTAACGGATCGATTGGGCTTTAATGGATCGGTTGGGCTTTAATGGATCCATTTAATCTTTGACGGATTCATTTGGGCTTTAATAGTGTTATTGGGCTTCAATAAGTCATGAAAGGTGTTGTTGGTCTATATTGGTTCTTACTAGGCTTTAATGGTTCTTAGTAGGCTATAGTGGGTCTTAGTGGCCTTATTGATCCCGATACACATCACATGCATATATGCAGTACATATTTGCATACAAACACATATTAAGGGTCTGCATAGAATCTTACCCGGTAAGAGTCATGATAAGAATGGAGAGTCTTACCCGGTAAGTGAGAGTGACATTTGAGTAAACAACCCCTTAGAACAGAATTGATCTGGTACATCTCATACTAATGTGCCTCCATTTATCATCAAACGGTTGATAACCAATTCTCACGTTTCTCACTGATAACTCAACTTCTCATCGGAACTCAACCCTATATATTGAATATTAAATTTATTATCTTTTTTTAACAAAACAACATTTATTAACTAAAGTTATTTATTTTAGATCAAAAAACAAATTAATTTAAAAATATTTATTTTCTAAAAAATTATTTATTTGAAACTAAAAATACAAATACAAAAAGATCCAAATTTTATTTGATTTCCCCCCACCCCCAGAACTATCCCGCCATTCTCCTCCCCCCCCCCCCCCACCCTTTTTTTTCCTTTTTGAATTTGCCTGCTTCCCCGACCATTAAAAATTAGGTTAAAGATCTTTATCACAGCCACCACCATCGACATAGACACCAGCAACCATTCGACGGCTGTGCAGGTTCGATTTGGTTCAGGAACTTAAAGATCTTTGCCTGCAGATTCGATTTGGTTCAGATTCGACGCTTCTGCAGGTTCGATTCATTCGATTCATTCGATTAAGTTTCAGGTTCGATTTACCTTTGATTAAGTTCGATTTGGTTCGATTCAACTAGATTCGATTTGGTTCTGCAGGTTTGCAGACCGAGGTTTACGGTCACTTGCTGTAGCTTACCAGGTGATTAGAAATATCAAATTGTTAACCCAATTGCCATATTGAGTTTTATTATTAATAGTATTTCTTGATCGATTGTTTGGTTTTAGGACGTTCCCAAGGGACGGAAAGATAGCGCCGGAGGACCATGGCAGTTTATAGGTCTCATGCCTCTCTTTGATACACCGAGGCACGATAGTGCTGATATGATACGAAGGCTTTGGATCTTGGAGTAAATGTTAAAATGATTACAGGTCTTGTTACATTGAAACTTTATAGTAAATTGACCAAACCCGAGAATGTCCGTGTTAAATCGGAATCTATGTTTGAATTTCTTTATTTGACTTGGAACAGGGGAGCAACTGGCGATCGGGAAAGAAACGGGTCGCCGTCTAGGAATGGGAACGAACATGTATCCTTCATCTGCTTTGCTCGGCCAACATGCCGACGAGTCGATTGTCGCTTTACCAATCAATGAACTAATCGAGAAAGTCGATGGTTTTGCTGGCGTGTTCCTTGGTAAAACTCGTTCGGTCTTCTCTCTTTTTTCCTACGTGTGTGTGATAATATTGATCCTAATGGAAATATGTCTCAGAGCACAAATACGAAATAGTAAAACGGTTGCAAGCTCGGAAACACATTTGCAATATGACGGGTGATGGCGTTAACGATGCCCCTGCTCTTAATAAGGCTGATATTGGGATTGTCGTGGCTGATAGTGAAAAACGTTTAATCGACCCTAATTATGTTCTTCCGTTTCGTAGATTTATGCTGTTTCTATTACAATTCGTATTGTGGTAAGTTATCTTGTTTTACCCTAAACCCCCAAATACTAAACGTAAACAAATGAATCTTATTACGACTTTGGTGCCATTGTGACAGCTTGGTTTTATGCTGCTGGCGTTGATATGAAAGTTCGACTTCCTGACTTTTATGGTGCTTATAATTACTATCCTTAATGACGGTTTGTTTTCGTCTCTCTGATTTTTCGGTTACTTGCTTTGAATATTTGGGTGATAGTAATCATCTGATGAGCAACTACATTCTGTGTCAGGTACCATAATGACGATATCGAAGGATCGAGTAAAGCCGTCTCCTCTCTTGGATAGCTGGAAATTAGCCGAGACTTTCACAACGGGCGTCATTCTTGGTTGTTACTTAGCGGACGTGGATATAGATATAGATATAATCACGTTGTCATAGAAAAAAACAAAACAAACAATTGGATTCGGGACTACCCTGACCGCAAAGATAAACCTATTTCGGTTCTACAGGTTAACTCTGACGCCCATTCTGTTAGGCTGAAAACTGAAATTGGATATCGAGATTTCACGCTGGATGGGATTTCTTTATCTGAGGATGTAATTTGTAATATTATTTGTTATTTGATAAAATTCTAATTAATAAGAAAATTTGATTTTTTTTAAAATGTGTAAGGCAACATATGCAGATATAGTATGTTGCCTAAGTTGATATCTTAGGCAACACATGCATAAATCTAATGTTACCTTAGTGTTTGGTGGGTGCAACATATGTTTTTTTCATAGGCAACATATCCTGTTGTGTGTTGCTTAAGGAGTCCGCTTAGGCAACATACGTTGTTTGCCTATGTTGCCTAAGTTCTTATGCAACATTGATAAGGCAACATTGCTTAGGCAACATAGGCATGTTGCCTAAACCTTAGGCAACATATAAACCCCTCTTAAGCAACAGTTTTCATTTGTTTCCTAAGTGATATTTGTTGTAGTGGGTATAGGTGTCTCGCCATCGGAGACGGCCTTCTTGGCTAGAAGAATTGGTTGTAAAGAAGATAATCTCCCTTTTGTCTATTTAGGTATGTCGGTAGGTGCAAATATGTCAAAGGCATCTAATTGGAAACCGTTGGTTGAAAAATTTCTTAGCAAGCTCTCGTGTTGGAAACGAAAGACCCTCTCTTTTGGGGGTAGATTAACTCTTTGTAAGGCGGTGCTTGGAAGCCTTGGGGTGTATCTACTCTCTTTGTTTAAGATGCCTTCGACTGTGTTAAAGAAGCTTGAAAGTATAAGGAGGCGTTTCTTCTGGGGGGGAATGAAGTCCATGAAAAAATTACGTGGGTGACTTGGGACAAAGTAATCAACAGCAAGGAGAAAGGCGATCTTGGTATTGGAAGTTTAAAGGCGTTGAACTTAGCCCTTTTAGGGAAGTGGTGGTGGCGTTTCAAGTTGGAAGATCAGGCTCTCTGAAAATCGGTCATAGTGGATATTCACGGACCTTCAGGAAGACTTGGAAACTCTTCTAACTCGAGTAGTTCTAATGGATTTTGGGGAAAGATTGCAAATATCAATAAGTCTTTTGAGAAGGTTAATATACCCTTAGAGAGCTTGTTCTCTAGAAAGGTCGGGAACGGTGAAAATACCAAATTTTGGGAAGATGCGTGGTGCAACACTGTTAGTTTGGCGGAGATGTACCCGATATTGGTGGCTCTCGATGTGAATCGTAGTTGTACCATGGCATCTAGAGTTTCTCCATCATCGAACGGTCTGGTTTTTACTTGGGATTAGCGCAGACCAATCAGGGACGGGCGCGGAATTCAGGAGTTGGAGACAGTTCGAAATCTTTGTTCACGGATCGAGTACGGGGGCGGTGAAGATCGATGGGTCTGGGGACTGGACAGGTCAGGGTCCTTCTCTGTGGCCTCACTTCGGCAGGTTGTGGACGACATGGGGCTCCGGTATTGTGGACCTCGAACGGTATGGAATAACATTACCCCTAGTAAATTGCGGATCCTTAGTTGGCGTATCAGACTGGACCGGATTCCAACCAGAGGAAATTTACAGAGAAGAGGGGTTAATCTCGAGTCTTACGGGTGTGCCTTTTGCACTACTCAAGTGGAGACGTCGAATCATTTATTTATTGAATGTAGGCTCACAGCTGAAGTTCAGAATGCCCTCAACGTTTGGTGGAACATTTTCCCGGTTGATTGCTCTGGAGTGGAGCAACTCTTGATCAACTCAAATGGCAATAATCCTAATTCTAAGTTGAGTCTGAGCCTAGATGTGGTGGTACAAGTGTTCTTCTAGAAGGTTTGGGAGTACAGGAACGAGAAAATCTTCAAGAACAAGTCGGTTAGCCCCTTTATGCTTGCTAACGATATTCAATTCATTGTGTTTCATTGGATTAGTAATCGGGCCTCGTTTGGTAGGAACCTTAGTTGGATCAATTGGTGTTGTAATCCTAGTGCAACCTTGGCTTCGTGTTTGTAATCTAGCTGCTTGCTAGTTTTCGGTGTGTGTTTTTGGTTTCTTGCTATTCAAAAAAAAAAATTTATCAATTATATAAGAGTTAATTATATAAATGGTCCCTCATGAATAACTGTTTTTCACTTTTCGTTCCTCGAAACCTAAAAGTACATTGGTGGTCCAAAAATCATGTTTTCTAGCCCAAATTCGTCCCTCTCACTAACACCGTTAGTCTGGGCTCCGTTAAGTTCATCATGTGCCCCTCACATGAGGGACAATTTGGTTTTTTCATCTATCGTCTTCCTCCCCAACTATTTTCTCCACAAATCAAGAACCCTAAATTCTTTGTTTGAATACTAAACCCAGTAAGTTCAAACATTTATTACAAAATTATCCAAACTTAAATTACATAGATTACATTCAAACCCAAAACATTTCAGATTCATAAAAAGGATCAACTCCATCTATTAGATTTGTGATACATAGAAAATCAAAACTTTATATCATATCTCTAAAATCAAAACATCAAAACCCTAAATCATATATCTAAAATCAAAAGAAGGAGAAAGCACAACTTCAGATCTTGATTCATACAAAAAATTAGATTCAAGAGCCCATAACGTATCAGATTCATACAAAAAATTAATTAAAAATCAACATAAAAAATATCAGATTCATTCAAGAGATTTTTGATGCATTAAAAATCAAAACCCTAAATCATATCTTTAAACTCAAAAATTCAAAACCCTTTACAAATTTATACAAATCCTGTCATGAAATCAAAACCCTAAATAAATGTCTATGTCAAACCCTTATACAAATATGGATTTTGACTTCAAACGGTAAACATATCCACATTTCGACTTTGTCCCTGTTTGCAAACCTCGATTTGGTCGTCTCATGAATGGTTTAAATCTAGATTTGGTCCTCGTCTCTTGGGTGGCTCAGATGTGGATTTGGTCTTTGTCTCGTGGGTGCTTCAAATTTCGAAGGTGTTCACAGAAGGGGTTGGTTTGTTCAGATATTGAGGGTCTCGATAGTGGACAACGGCGCCAGTGGAATGGTGGCCGACGCTTGGGGTCTCGATGATGGATAGTTGCGTTTCAAGAAGAGAGGAGGGGGAAGAAGGGGAGCAAGTTGGTTGTACTTTCTGCATCAGGTAGTGGACTGTGGTAGTTGCAAAGGTTGATGGTGGTGAATGGTTGAAGATGGGGTAGGGTTGAAGACTTGAAGATAGTGGAAGATAGTGAATGGTTGAATGGGCGATGATCTTGAAGGGTTGAAGATGGACGAGTTTAAAAATTATTTTTAGGGAAGAAGGGGACGATAGGGTTGAAGACTTGAAAGGGAAGATAGTGGATTTTATCAAAAACTAATGGATTTTATGTTATTTCTTGTTTTTATTTACAATATAATAATATAATGTTAAAATTTATTTTATTTTTCTAGAGAAAGTAAGAAAATAAGGTAAAAATACTAAAATGCCCATCACATGAGGTGCATATGTCATCCTTAACGGCACCATTTTGGACGACGTTAATGGGGGTGATGGATTTGGGCTAAAAAACACGATTTTTGGATCATCAATGTACTTTTAGGTTTTGAGGGACGAAAAGAGATAAACAATCATTCACGAGGGACCATTTATGTAATTCACTCATTATATAATATAAAAAATAACTTTATTTGAAATGACATGTTCAACAATTGTATTGGTCGGACTTTTTAAGGGGGCAATACTATGGAAATTTAGAGATCTTGAGAAAACGTTTCTTGTTTATGTATTTATAATCACTAACATCCCAGTTTTTTAGACTACTATGTAATAAGAAGCCCAATAGTGGGACTTAGGGGGTGTTTGGGATTTCTTATTAAACGATCAACAAGATGATTCAACCTCATGAATTGTCATAAAGGCATCTCAACCTCTATTTATATATCCATCATTCATTTTCAATCTTTTGTCTTTCCATCAATGTGAGATACATAAGAATCAACCACAATTCAAGAAATGGTAAATTCTTAGGATGCCAACTCATTTTTTGTGGGTTTTCCTTTTAGATATATATAGATTTATGTGTTTTTTTTTCTTTCTAAAAGTGCTTATTATTAACTTATTTTGTGATAAAAAAAGAGTTTTATAAAAACTATTTGGAATAGCTTATTGTAGTACCAAAACGTAATAAGTTAGTAAGTTGTTATTCACGAGTGTTTGGGATTACTTATACATGTAAAACAACCCAAAAAATCATAAGTTGTTTCAAATAAGTTGATAAGTCAGAATGATTTAACTTATCAAAAACTTCTTACTAATGGTGTGGAAAAACAATAAACATTTTTTTTTCTTCTAATTCAAACACTAAAAATAGTTTATTAACGACCAGGAAAAACTATAAGTTAATAACGAGTTTAAATAAGCAATCCTAAAGACCCCCTTATTAGCCCGTATATGAAAGTTGAGGACATAATGTACTAATGTAAACCACTAGGTCTTTGGCCTAGTGGTCACCTCTCTTCCGTAAACGCTTCTACCTGGGGTTCCCGTACTAGGGTTCAAATCCGGGGGGAGACAGGATGTCTTTTCCGATACAGGCTTATAGAGGTGGGGCCTGTAGGGCCCACAAAAGTAGGCCACAGGAACTTGGGTCCCCACCAATAAACTTTTTAATGTAGATGTACAATCAAAAAGAGAAGTGGAATGTCCTTTTCTGTATATAGTATTTTGAGCCTCCACAAACTATAATCATTTAATGGTTTCATAGAACTTTCATATTATTTTAACCTATCATCCTATATCAATGGAGGTTTTTTAATAGCTTTTTAATTCATCATATTCGTAAAATTTAATTTAGCCATTATTTAGTAAATATAAGCAAGCTTATTTTTCTAATACGCGATTGAATGGACATAAGAAAATTTTGTCAATTAAGGTATGAATAATAATGTAAGGATTACGCTTTCATATTCAATCAACACCTTTGATATTGTTTAAGATAATGTTTAACAACCATAAGCTAACTTATTTTTTCAGTCAATTGAAAAAGTCATGTTTGGATCGACGTAAGCTAACTTATTAACGTTTAAATAAGCTTAATGAGCTTTTAATTTTGCCACTTTTTTTTTTCATTTATGCTCTTATTTATTTATTGTTATAAATTATTATTAATTAATATTTTTTTTCATAAAATATTAGTTATATTAAATATTATTTTTGAAAAGTTATTAATAAATATTATTTAAGTATCAATTAATATATTTTTTAAAAATAATTAATAAAGTTTCTCTATAAATATTTGATTATTAATTAAATAACATTTTAAAGTTAATAAACTTTACTTTTTTATATCATATTATGTTATTTGTAACAGTTATTCAAAATCATCAATTCATAGGGTCGAGATTGAAGTTCTATTTGATGAAAAAGGGTATGTTGATGTTGCGATGTATCAATGATAAATGATTTAAGATTCAATTTTATGTGGTTAGTCGATTATATTTTCAACTTAAGAATGATATATGCTATATACATGTTACAAATGTTATTTTGCAAAAAAAGAACATTTTTTATAAACCTATCCAAGTAAGACATGGATGTCAGATTTTTATAATGAGCATCGACCTGATAGAGAGTTGTTGCATAAACAACAATATTCAAGATTTACTTATGTGAATGTCCGCATAAAAACACTAATAGTGTTGATAAAATATACTTATTACAAGAAAATGACAAAACTGAAAATTTTGTTCGTTTTGAACGTCCATAAAGAAATTCCACATTATTTGAAGCGATAAAATTATTTTTGAAAATTTTGCTTAGAGAAAACTTTTTCAAATCAAATGTTTGGCAATTAGCTTATGAGAAAGTCTTTTCTGTTGGATATTTGCCTACTCATTTGTCCCACATAGGAAAACTCTCAAAAAGTTTTGTGGGTTTATAAACCTAAACCTACACTACTTATCAGAATGGAGAAAAGCCCAAAGTAAATGTTGGTATTAGGCTTTAGTAGGGGAATACTAAATATTGAAATATTGAATGGTCAAAAGATGGGCCTTGGGCCTTTTTTGACAGCTATTTCGGTAGGTTGAAGCACAGGTATATAAACCTGGTTTTTCCCTCCATTTCAGAACACGAAATTCCCTACATATTTTCTCCATTTTTCTCTCTTTCTTACTTGCTATCAAAAGAATACATTATCAATTCGATGGGGTTGAATTGGCGTGCATCGATTCAATCGGATAGTTGTATCCTCTAGGCGACGTCCAAAACCAAGCGCGATTGGGGACGAAATTTCATCTTAGGACACTGCATCCGCAGGCCTCTATCCACCTTATCATCATTCAATTCTCGTTAATCATCGAAAAGATACACAATTTGTTGATTTACTTGAAATTTAATAAGTTGTTTTTCATTATTTCTTGTTTAATTGTGTTATCATGAGGATTGATTCTATCATTTTCACTGTTCAAGTTTTTATTAACCAATTCTAATTTATAATTAACAAATTAAAAATTAAACCAAAGTTAGTTGTCATTCTTTATAATTAACCTAAAGTATAAATGATTAACTATATTTATTTTTGATACATATAATTTCGTAGCATTAAGACCTACCAAAAATACATGGTTGATTTTTTTTTTCTTTAGGCCGTAGATTTTGATGCAACATCAAACAACGTATGCTTTCAACTCTTTAATAATCGAGTGGGACTCTGTCAATATCCTTATCCACAATTGCAACTTCACATGTTACGAATGGAAGACAAATAAAAAAATTGAGGATTGATGGGATGTTGATTGATGCTCTTGATATAAACGTATTCAATGATGAAAATGTATTTCAGATTGTATTGATCCCTTCGTATGGGGTAATCAGTCATTTTTGGAGACCCCATTTGTTTAGGAACTACAACAATAAAGCTCATGCTGGTTAACAACAACATCAAAATTACAATCAAAACTTATTTCAGTTTAATTTGAACATGAAGCTTTGTTCTCCTTTCATGTTTTTGTGAACCCAACCTTGGGTTCTCAACAACTACTCCACACAAATTTTGTCTAGAAAAAAAGGTTTCTAACTGGCAACCCCCGAGTCGGTCCTAAGTATCATGTGAGAGACTATCAGTTACACAACGACCTATACAAGGAGCTCAATTTCCAAATGAATTGTAACTCTCATACTACTACTCATTAGACTTTATGAAAGTTGGTTTATCCTATTTTCTCTTTCATAATAAGTTTTTTTTTATGTGTTAAAGAGTCTTTTGTTTTGTTTGATTATATCCTTTGTCAATTAAAGATAACCATTTGTTTTGTCTCATCAAGTATGGAACTCAGCTACGACTAGAGATGCACACATGGTTTAGCCAAGCCTAGTCCAACAACAAAAAGTTGGCATAACCAGTCTTTCAAAGGCATGGGTTAGGCTTAACCGGTCCTAGTCCTAAAATTTGGACGTTAACCTATCTTTTGATCCTTTTATTAAATTACATCCCACCCCACCCCCTCTCAAAAAATAAATAAATAAACCCATCAAACCTCTCTTATACCCCTTAAACTAATCGTTGTGATGAAAACAATGTTTTTTTTAACGTAAAGAAAGGACAAACAATTAGAACTAAAAAAATTGACATGTGGACTGTGGTGACTGATCCTAACCAAACACAACAATCAAATTTGAAAGGACCAGGCCTATATATGATATTTTCGCTTCTTAGTTGGGCATGTCCTAACTTATTTACGAATCTCAGAGACTCACACTATAAGTATAAGAGCGTCTTCTATAGATTTTACAAAAATGAAGATTTTTAGGATTTTTGCTCTACAGATTTTCCAACTTTCTCCAATATAGAGAAAGTAAAAGATAATGTAAAATTCTCCAAATTTGGAGAACTCTCCAAAAATGATTGATTAGGATAAATAAAATGTTTTTTTTTATTCTTTTTACCAATGAGAATCTTTGAAATTAAATTTTAGGACAGAAATATAATATTTTATGAATTATATCGAATAGTTTAATAATATAATTATATAATTATATTGTAATCTCTAAAATAAGGAACCTGTAGAAGATGAACCTAATTTTGTTTTAAAATTTATGAAATTTGATTCTCTATTTTAGATTATAGATATAAATATAACGTGCTTGTTGAAGATGAACCCATGAGAGTTTTGGAGATGCTCTAACATTGTTAGTTGTAATGATTTCTACTTCAGCGACACTCAATAAGTTTCCATATTTTGCGATGATTCAAAGAAAACTTAAAAATTAACTCAAAATCAAACATTTTATTTTATGAGGCAAACATAAAAAAAAATAGGCAATATAACTTAAAATTTGTCAAATAAACATCCATAACCGTCGTGAATGTGTCGTTTGTTTTTTAAGAGGTCTAAAGTCTGAAGTCTTATTTTAGTTATAATTAATAACATGTGGTGTGTAAAAAGATCTGAACGATTCAGACTTAAGAGTCATTAAGAAATTTTTTTAAAAAACAAACAACCCCAAAATATCGTAAATTAAAACTTGCAAATATTTTTAAGTGTAAAAAGTAAGCAGTCAACTTTGAAAGATATTTGAGTTTGAAAAGAAAATAGAAAACCAAGATATTTGCTTTCGGATTTGGGCTTCAAAAACAAGCCCGTTATATTTTTCATTCCTAATTTCATAATTCATCAAGACATGGTAAATAAATAGATTATAGATATTTACCTAATTAAAATTGAATACAAAATAACAATAATAATAATAATAATAATAATAATAATAAACTAATTATCCATATATATCAATTGAGACAAACATTTATCTCTCTTTTACATATTACATGGTATATATATATATATATATATATATATATATATCACATGTAGAATAGTTTCAAACGAGAATACTAATCAAATAAGATAATATAAAAATGATTAAATCACATATGATTTTATAATAACTTTATGTAGAAAATTATATGTGAGTTCCCCTTACACCTAAGAGTGTAAACAAGCCGAGTTTGAGTCGAATAATATGTTATTTGAGTTTGGCTCGAAAAAATAATACCAGGTTCGAGCTCATGTCGAGCTCAAATATTTCTGGAATTATCGAGCTCGATGCTCATTTATAGACTCGAAATCGCAATCGATTAACTTGCTTATTGGTTCAAACTCAATATTTGTATATTTTTATTGTATGATTTATGAACATATGAGCATGTTTGGCTCGAAAAAGGCAGGGATGGATCCAACAACTTTTTCATACGGTTGCACCATATTTTTTCATACGGTTTTTATTGATGTGTCTTCATTTTTTTTTACCGGCGTTCAATATCGTCCGATGTATTTTTAGCCTAGTTCCGCCGTTTCGAGGGATTTCTAAAGTTTTTTCTTTATTTTGGGACATTTTTAAGTTTTTTTATCGATTTCCAAAGACTTTTTCGGTATTTTTGGTTGATTTCAAGAGAATTTTTCGGGTTTTTTTGGTTGATTATGAAGTACGGTTGCACTTCCAAAATGATACGGTTGCACCTTCTAAAACGATACGGTTGCACCTTTCCCAAATCTATTTTTTTTACCTTACGACGGAGAAATGATACGGTGGCACGTGCCACCGTGGGCACCTATGCAGGTCCGTCCCTGGAAAAAAGGTATGCTCGAATAACTCAGTTCGATTCGACTCGACTCGAAAAATTTAATCGAGTTTTCGAACTAGCCTGAGTCGAACATTGGTATTACGAGGCTCGACTCGTTAAGTTAAAACAAGTTTTATTTTGTGTTCAAAATCCACTCGAGATCAAGTAACTCGTTAAAAGCTCGAATCATTTATACTCTTACCTACACCGATGCATTGACCGTGTTTCGTAATCGCATGTGATTTCAATACAAAATCACATGTGATTTGGTTATTCTCATTTTTATTTATTTTAATCTTTTTTCTCGTTTGATCTTTCCATTATACATTTATCATTTACATATTATATATATATATACATATGTATATGTTACACACATATGATTTTTAACTTTTTTTGTTTTCAATGGTAGTTTTTTGGTAAGTCAAGCTAGAAGCTTTGAAAGCCGATTCGTCATATACATTTTGATAGGTTTGACGTTAGAATGAGTGAAAATGGACCTTCCTTTATGTTGTGAACACATGCTCCTGTTTGACCTTTTGTTTTAATATTGACTTTATACTACCTGATTTTGGTTACTTGGATCCGAGCATTCGTCAAAATGAAGTAAAGTCAACGCGTTATGTTAGGCTCATACCCTCCCACAGTTTTATTTAGATAGGTTCCATGTTTCAAAATTTGGTCAAATCCAACCCATTTAATTCCCTTCATTATAACAACTCTAATTTAGAAAAACTCTATTTTATACCTCAATCTAATTTCATCATTTAACAGTTCCATTATTTAACCTGATAATTTGAAAGACGAGGTTCAACTTTTCACATAAATATTAACTTTACCTTTATTTAATTGTTTTAATTTTATAAATACATTATATTTCTTAATAATATATAAGTTTTAAAAATGTTAATATTTATTTATATATATTGTAAATGACACATGCACCTTTCTCACGTTTTATGAAGTTTGAACCTTGATGTTTAAAGTATTTGGACTCTACCGACAATATGAATAGCACATTGACCAAATTTGTAATTTACTCTAAAGAATGAATATGGTAATATATATATATACACATGAAAAGGAAATAATAGATGGGAAATTGTCACATGGCTTAATTTGGCTGTGTCAGCATGCATGTGTTGCAACTCTTCCTCTGTCTTTTTAGTAAAATGTTGGCAAACTATAACTTTTTCATTTAATTTAATATCTTTTTTATTAAAAATCTATCATTTATATCATATAACGTTTATATTATCTTCTAAATTCTAATCTTCTTCCAAATTATCCAAACAGTATATTTCATGTTTTTTTTTGACTAATTATATTTTACGTATTTAAACTATGACTATATATGTAGACATACCATAATCATAACTAAGGGGCTGTTTGGTTGGTTTTCCATTAAGTTCTGTATGGATAAAGTTGTCTGTATGGATTAATCTGTCTGAATAGATTTAGAATGTTTTTATTTGAGAGGGTTTTTTCATAGATGAAATGAACGTGTTTTTTAATGGGAGAGACTGGTTTGAAAAAAACTTGGCTTTCTGCATAAAGTTCCCCTTAAAATCTTACTGAATAAGTCACTTTTTATATCATTAAGCCACTACCAAACAGTCATATATAGCTGACTGAATAAGTTGTGAGTTTCATTAAGCTCATTAAGCTGCTAACAAACAGACCCTAAAGCAATTAGACCAGGGATGGACGCAGAAATATTTTCATACGGTGACACCATATAATACAGATAAAAAATAATTACAAAAAGCACGGTTTTTATCGACGTGTCTCCATCTTTTTACCGACATTCAATATTGTCCGATGTGTTTTTAGCTTAATTCTATAATTTCGAGGGATTTTTTCTGTTTTTTTTGGTTGATTTTGATAGTTTCTTTTGTTTTTTTGGTTGATTATGAGGTACGGTTGCATCTTCTTGAAGTTTCCAAAATAATATGGTAGCACATTCCAAAACGATACGGTTGTACCTTTCACGAACCTAAATTTTTTTACTCTTCGTCGGAGAAATAATACGGTGGCACGTGCCACCGTATTCAAGCTACCCCTGAATTAGACCCTATTCCTATAAAATTCATTATTAGATTTGTTTGTGAAATAGATTTGTGAACACTTTTTGAATTCAAAATTATGGGTTACTAATAATTTCAACCATAATTTTAAATTGGTTTACAAGTTATTCAGTAATTTGGTTTGGGCTTGGAACGTTATAGTTTAGTTTATCGGACATATGATTTCAAAATTTAAAACAATTTTTAAGTTAAACGTAAAAAATAATAATGAAATAAAATATGTGCTTGAAAACTATGAAATGATAATGACAAATATAAATTTGGTGTTGTGATGACAATAAATTAAGGATGAATTAGACTAAATTATTAAGAAATACTCTTTGTTGATGAAAACAATAAAAAATCATGAATTAAAATAATAGTTGTTTACTAAAACAAATTCCCTAATCAGTGATGGGAAAAAGGTGAAATTTTACCAAATCCCTAATAACTAGTTTTTTACCAACTAAACGGTAAATGGGTAAATGATTATTATTGTTATTATTATTATGTGTTTTATTATCTTGAAAAATAACAAGTTCATATGTAATACTATACACCAACACTGTTACAAGTTGTTATATTAAAAAAAAATTGTTGGTAAATGCAATATATTAATAACTAGTTTTTTATGTCACTACTTACCCGGTAAACGTTTACCGGCAATAGATTCATCTTCATTTACCTTATTGTGTGACATCCTGAGGACCTTAGCCATGAAAATAGATTGTTGGTAAGCATTTAAACACGGTAACCGTTTGCTGGGTAAGAGTCGTTTCCTATACTTATTGGGTAAGACTTTTGGTCCTTGTCTTATCTCTTACCGAGTAAGATTTTCGGTCATTTTCATACTCAATTAATAAGGTAAATGATATTGGCAAACGCTTACTCGACAAGGGTTGAGTAAGTAGCCCCTAAATGTCCTTGTTGTGGTAAGTGTGTATTTTGGTTGTTGATCGAATAGGAGGTCCAATAAGAGATTTATACCCAATAAGATGACCGATAAATAACTTTTACAGATATGAAAGATGATTCTGAGAGAAAAGCAATTTTTAGTAGAACCAATTGAACTCAAAACAAGAATAGAGATCAGGAAATACTACAGAAGGCTACCGACTAACAAACAGCAAAACAACATTAAACAACTTAACTTCCCTTACTAATTTACGAAAATGTCCTTGCTTTAATATTCCCCCCTCAAGATGAGCTAGGAGAATAGATATTCTTCAAAGCCATCTTAGACAACAATGGCAACAACTTTAAACGAGGCAGGGGTTTTGTAAAAATGTCAGCAAGTTGAAAGACTGGTTGAATGGGCATCAAACGGATTGTTTTATCATTGACCTTCTCCCGAACATAATGATAGTCAATATCAATATGCTTCGTTTCTCGTGAAATGAAGGATTTGATGCAATTTGTCTTGCAGATTTATTGTCACAAAACAACAAGACAGAATGTCGTTTGTAAACACCAAAATATTTCAGCAACTGTGTAATCCATACGACTTCACATGTTGTTACCGCCATAGCCCTGTATTCTGCCTCAGTAGAAGATCTAGATACTTTAGGCTACTTCTTTGACTCCCATGAGACTACCTTGGATTATACCGATAGGCACATCGATGAAAAGAATAGACCATTGGAAAGCGGCAAGTGAGAAAGTCAAAAACAAACTAGCGTCATGGAAAGCGAAAATGGTATCCTTTGGAGGGAGATGGACTTTGGTCAAGTTGGTTCTAGGTAGTATTCCGTTATATTATCTTTCGTTGTTCCGTGCCACCCTTGGAGTGTTAAAAATTCTTGAGAGCGTGAGAAATCGTTTTTTTTTTTTTTTTGTGGGGGGGGGGGGGGGGGGGGATAAAAAAGGGTTAGTGTGAATCAAATGGGAAGAGCATTGGGAGACTTTAAAAGGGGTGGACGCTTTAAAGATACCAATTGGGGTTTACTTGGAGAGTGGTGGTGGAGGTTCATTATCGAAAAAGAGTCATTGTGGGTAAAGGTAATTAGAAGTATATACGGGGGTAATAAATATAAATCTAAGGGGTTCTCGACATGTTGGTAATAAATATAAATCTCGTATTTGTATTTATAAACGATGAGCGGTATCTAGCAATACATCATCGTCACCCAAATGACGAGAATTGGTGATACAACAAATTATCGATTTATAGTCAATTTTAGTTTACACATTTAATTCATTTGTCCTTGATGTCTAGATTGAACACGAAACATTAAATTTGTTTAATACTTTGTCTCATGCGAGTCTTGCACCTACATTTTTGCAACCGTAAGAGGCACCTTGAAAATCTTAGTGTCGCATGATTGCATCTTGAGTTTCACACGGGTATATGTGCATACTTTTGGGTTGAATCTGATTTCACTCGCGTGAGTAAATATGTGAAATATTTATGTTGTCTCATATTAAATTTTTAATCTAAACGTGCTTCGATTGGTGACCTTGCTGTTATAAATTTTCTGGAATGAATGAAATGAATTTTCGAATTGCATATTGTTGTAGTTACCATCTTGGTCAAATGTGTTTTATCGATGTGGCTCAAGGCTTTAAACTCGATTTGGAAATTTATTTGCGTTCCCATCGTTCTACCGAGCTATGGGGAATAAACTGATGTATAAGAGACTTGTTGAAAATTTTATGCCGCAACGTTTTTGGTTGAATAAGGAAAAGTTTAAAGTTAAAAATTGTGAAGTTCTCTTTTGAAGCTGTACAAACATTTATTTCACGTGTTTGGGGTACCGAAATTTATTTTCATGTTTATAGTGTGAATTTTGCTACACACCTTTTGTTACTGTTTTATTTACGTAAATATTGATCAAAAGAATGTTGGAAATGGTTTTATATGTGTAGCGTCGGTGATTAATTTTCAACCTTGAGTGATCGGTAGTGGATTTTACTACACGACTAATTATTGTTATAAAGCGTACGCATTTAAAAGTTTTGTAAAAGTTTAAATTGGCATAGCGACTGAAAACGTTGAACTCATTAGGCCTATATATTTAAACCCCTGTTGTGAGAGAAGTTGTAATTAGGGACTAATGGAGTCCTTGGAATTTGAAGCATCGGATGATCCGACTTGCGGTCAGTCTTGAATTGTGGGATGCAATTTTGAATTAGTATGCACATGTATAATGAAAATAGTAGATTTAAGTCTTCCCAGTTAATTAAGGGATGGTTTTATACTTCGGTAATCATGCGGGATAAGGTCTTAGGTGATTATATGCGATTAGATTGGGTTCGTTTTGGTGGACTGCTCGTCGGTGTGACATCATAGTTTATGTGATGGTGTACCGTCCTTGTGGGCTTCGCGATCAAAGGAAATTCTTGTGGTCCATTTGTTAGAAATGTAAGACTTGAGATTTTTAGCACTCTGTTTGGTGTCATACTTAGTGCGACCATCCATCTGGATTGAAATTTTTGGGTGGGATGCCCACGTTTTCGAGGTCACCGTTTAGTCCTAGGTGTCGACTTGTGTCCTTGAAGTCAAAAGATCTTGGGATATTCAGAAATATCCCGGTTGGATCATGGGAAATAATGACCTTTTGGTAATGGAAATTTGAAGAAGGTTAGATGTTGTTAAGTAAGTACCGATGTGTATAAGCTTTTACCTAGTGATAAAGATTGTATTAGAGGATTGTTGTGAGGTTGGGGTTGGTACGAAGTTGAGCATTAGCCGAATCTGGGTTAACCAGTTACCTGAAGAACACTTTGGGGCGCCTTGGAAGGTCATCTTGTTTAATATTAGGAATGGATCAGTAGGAATCTGAGGATTCATGGGAGTTCGGTTGATATCTTTGATATTGAGTTCGGAACCGTGATGATCCGAAGGAATTTGAATGGTGAAATGTTGAGGTCACAAACTACCCTATAGGTAGTGATTGTCATTCTAAGGTTGGGAGACGACCGTAATCTTGTGGGTAAAGGTTACTTTGGTAAGTTAAGTGTTCTCTCAGTCATGAGTGTAATGTGCCCATGAGGGGTGATTGGCGTATATCAGTGCAAGGGGCATGATAGTGGTGCTGGAAGAAGGGCTAAGGGTAATCCTTCTGCGGGCAAGGTTTCATGGGGATCTAGATTTCGAGGACGAAATCATTCCAAGGTTGGGAGGATTGTAACACCCGATTTTCGTAAGTAAGTTTTCGCCCTTCGTTGGCAATCTCTCCGCCTTTCGCTTATCTTTTTAGGTGGAAAATGTTGTGCTTTCGAACCTTGAGTCGACCCATGAGAGAATCTCGAGTTTTGACCTTTTTCTGCTTCGGTACAGTTGGCGCGATAGTGACTCGCGATAGTGACAATTGTCACTATCGCGTGGCATAATCACCGGAGGACCACAAGACTCGCGGTACAATCCGCGCGATAGTGACTCGCGATAGTGACATTGTCACTATCGCGTGGCAAGGTCGCGTGCGACGTCTGGTCTTCTAAATGTCCGAAAATTACACCATTCTCCTCATTTCTCACTTCTACCTTTTCCCCTTTTCTCTCCCAAACCTCAAAGACGAACTCTAACCCATTTTGAGGGGTTTTCCCCTTGAACCACATGATTCTTCATCATCTAGCTAGTGGGATCTTGAACCGCAAAACCTCTATCTTCATCTTCCTCGTCAAGTTCAACGTGTGGGAGTTCGAATTGAAGAGTTGGAATGGGTGTCCTCAGAAAGTCTCATCACCTAGAATGGTAAGCTTTCTTGAAATAAGTTATAAATGCTCCATTGTTGGTGTTTCTCTAGTGTTTGGTTTGTCAAATCTCGGATTTTATAGTTTTGGAGAAACTAGGGTTTTGATCTCGTTGGGGATTTTAATAAATAATGTTTTGGGAATGTTTCTAAATGGGTTGGCATGTATGGATCTTGGTTTTGGAAGTCCTCGGCTTGAGGATTCAAGCGGCCTTCAAAAGTGCTCGTTGGGTGAAATCTAGATTTAGCCTAAATCTAGAAAGGTGAGTTCAAGTTGATTTGTGAAAACGGTGTACATGCCAAAATGTTTATTTTAAAGTGTTTTACATAAAATGGTTAACTGCTGATAAGTTTTGTGTATTTTGAAGTAAAAATATGTTTTACTTGGTTATATGTCAAAGAGTGAGTATTTTGATAACTTTTCATATTTAGTAAACTTGGGTTGTGTTAACCTCTTAAAATGCTTATATTGGGTTTTGAACATTTCAACAACTAAATAGCATGATTTATGTATTCTTGGTGATTTTGTACAAGTAAGATCTATCTTATGATTTATGCATCTTTGAGGATTTTGTACAAATGAAGTCTATTCCATGTTATATGCATGTTGGTGTAATTGCATTCATAAACCCTTTGGAAAACCTTTGATCCAATTACGTGTTGAGTTCCGGGTTAAGCTCGTCTTTGAAGTATGTGTCTTCGTAAACGTTGTTTAAAGGCATTTCATCATTTGGGGGACTGGTAACTGTTGGTCAAATGGATTTTCGAGCATTTTAGCTCGGTATTGGCTTAAAAGAGTCTTGAGGACATTTGTCCGGTTTAAATGGCTCGATGTAGAGTCCAATTTGTGATTTACGTCTT
Source organism: Arctium lappa (assembly GCA_023525745.1). Classification (NCBI taxonomy): domain Eukaryota; kingdom Viridiplantae; phylum Streptophyta; class Magnoliopsida; order Asterales; family Asteraceae; genus Arctium; species Arctium lappa. The sequence continues at coordinate 126,915,682 of CM042049.1, forward strand.
AATGCATTTTATTGCATATTATCGATAGTTACAGACTCGAGTGTTGTAGTCATTCATAAGTAGTCGTGTAATTTTAGACTGTGTTGCATTGGATCCATAGGCACATAAGTCAGTCTTATTTGATTGGGTGGTACGGGGTTGGACTCCGGGACTCATGGTTTATGACCTTGTCTTTGCAAGTAGGCACTAGGAGGGTCGAGCCCGGTTGAGCTATCATGACTGTGGGCAGTCCTCTGATGGGCGTTTGGGGCCTTCGCCGCGTGGGGCAATGCCTTCGTTGTATCCCCCGTGGGTTGAGCCTTTGGCGATAATTTCGGTGGTATTCGCTAAGGTCGGCTGTCTCTTTGGGTGAAACTTGTCAAGGAATTGTAGGGGCACTTGGGCTAGCGTGTTGTGAAGTGTCATACGATCAACGTTGTTTGAGTGGCATACTTTTGTGTTCCTCCGCTCTCAACGGATACGGGTATCCCCCGTTGTCGGCCCACTGTATTTTGGATATTTAATTGTCCATGCTTTAATATTGGATTTCATTCCATTTTATGGTCGCGTGAGTATTAAGTTTCAGTTCCATGTTTTAATGGCGTATCATATTCATATGGATTGTTTCCCATTAATTAAGGGTCGAGTATTATGTACCATCCGAGTTTTGGGTGTTTTGGGATCTGAAGTATTATTTACATTTTCACAAATTTGAGTATCGAACTATGACCCCGTTTGGGCGAGTTCCGGGTTGCATCGTTTTATAAGAAAGGTGTGTTTGAGAGCATCGTCTTTAAAAGTGCATATTATGGGAAAATGTGTCGTTCCATTTTGAAGTATAATATTTCAAAGGATCTTGCTTTAAACCGAATTCCTTTCTTTTAAAAGATATATTCATTCATGTTAAAACTCTTGAGCTCACTAAGCGTTAAGCCTAACCTTTTTATTTGTCGGCATGTGCATCAGGTTCCTTTCGGCGGTTCAGTTCTAGCAGTGCTTTGAAGAGTTGAGTCTTAGCCTTACAAGAGTGAGTAATCGGTGAAGTCTTCCGCAGGTTGGGGTTAGTAACTGTTATTGGGTTTAGTAACACCCGTCCTTTTCATAAGAGTGTATGTATAGGATGATTGTGAGCGTTGAAGTTAACTCTCAATTTATGTTGTAGTTCGAAGTATTTATTGATGTATTTAGAAAATTTTTATAAGTTGTTATCTTCAGATTTAAGGGTGTTACACCAGAGACATCACTCCCGTCATAAAAGAGGGACAAATCCTATCTCGATACATGCTAGTTATACCATGTGATTTATAACATACCCAACAATAATTCTGTCACCCAGTTACGGAATGATTAGAACAAATGTCAAAATATATTACTCACACATAACAAACTTCATATTTCTCAAGTCAAAGAATTACATGTACATTGACCACATGAGAAACACTTATGACACTCACATGACATCCAATGAAGTGTTCTCATAGCGAGTCACGTCCGATACACAAAATCTCCATTTTGTACCCATATGTAGATTCAATATCTCTATATGAATCCCTACATATGTTAGTCATCATCATATTACTTCAACCTTAAAACCCAACATAATATTTAACTAGGGACATTTAGAATGCATTATTCTAAGGTTATTTATTATGAATAATTAAAAACACAGAATATAACATAGGCATAATAAATTAGGCAATGCCTTTTATTTATTTATTAATTTCATGAAACAAAACTCAAAATTAGAATCATCTTATGATCAGCTTTTGGCCATTCACTAACATAACACACATAATATTTGAAAAAATGTCAAAGAAACAGAAACAATAATTTTGGACATAAGGGTATAACAGTCTTTTCATTCAATATGTGCTTAATAAAGAATTTTTAGTAAACAATAATTCTTAGTAAGTACTTACCTCAGTCAGACCTCTTATTTTAATCAGATCTCTTACCCCAGTTAATACCTACCTAAAAGTTTTGGTAAATAACCCTTAAGTTGAGGGGGTTCATAGGGTTTTGAATATATATATATATATATATAGGGGGCCATTCAAGGGAGATATACAAATTATTAAGTTTGGTAATTTTGACTGAAATTTAATTAAAAGGGCATTTTAGGTATTTGAAAAAAAAAATTCTCTCCTCTCACCTCTTTCCAGCCTCCATCAGTCGACTTTCGATGAACTTTATTCCGACGAATACCCAAAATATATTGTGTTACAATGTGATACACTCAAAGTACATTGTGTTACACTGTGATTAGCATTGTGTTACACTGTAATTACTATTGTGATGCACTCAAAGAACATTGTGTTACACTGTGATTAACATCGTGTTACACTATAATTACTATTGTGATGCACTCAAAAAACATTGTGTTACATTGTGATTAACATTATATTACACTGTGATTAACATTGTGTTACACTGTGATTAACATACAAATGTGATACCCATTATGATACGACGGTAATACCAAATGTGGTTCCACTATGATACCAACTGTGTTACATTTTGATTACCATACAAAATCCTTTATTTCTTCATAGTAAATTAGGGTAATTGAAATTAGAATAGGTAAGCATGTGATTGGAATTTGGAACGTGTCAAATGAGGAATTGATTTTTTTTATAAAAAGAAAATTCAAATTATCAACTTACCAAATTATTCTTTTACTTTATTTTAAAAACAAAATTAATTATATTAAATGAGTGACTCACGTTGGATCTCACGGTTACCACAAACAATCTAGATCTCAATTGATTAGACCCCTATATATATATATATAGAGAGAGAGAGAGAGGGAGGATCATGCGAGAAACAAACTAATTTGCGAGAAGACGAGAAGGAATGTGGACCACATAATTTATTAATTAAATAAATCATAAATAAAAAATAAAAAATAGTTTTAGAAATTAGGATAATTATCATTTTAAATTAGATAAATCCTTAAAATTCTCATTATATCTTTTAGATTTATTTATTTTGTAATTTCAATTATTTATTAATTTTTTAAATATACTTTTAATAAAAAAAATAACAATTTTAACAAAATATCACACACGATATCATTATATAAATATTTATGCATATCACATATTATATTATTACATGTGATAATTGTATATATTTTAGTTAATCATATGTGATTATGTATACTTTTAGTTATAAATCTTTTTGTTATGTAAATATTATCACATGTGATAATTGTATATATTTTAGTAAATCATATGTGATTATGAGGTTGTTTGTTTACCTCTTAATGGTTCCATTAAGAGGCAACCTCTGAATCGTTAAATATATATGGTTTCAATTGGAAACCAAATTTTATTGGAAACTTTGGAAACTAAATTTCAATCATTGATCTTTTTAATCAATGGTCAAGATTCATTTGAATTATATATGGTAATAAATTAATTAATTTATTAATAAAAGATAATAATAATATGTCAAAAGGGTAAATGTGTATTTTTTGTGTTTCAAATTTGGCAACAAAGATGAAATATGGTAATAAATTAATTAATTTATTAATAAAATATAATAGTTATATATGATAATAAATTAATTAATTTATTAATAAAAGATAACAATAATATATCAAGACTACTTTTTTATTACATGTTCATCAATATGTAGTATGTAAAAACTCAATTAAGTTTCATTACCATTATTGTTTCAATACATTTCCATTATGTTTCACTATATCAAATATGTTTCATCAGGTTTCACTATATTAATATTTTGTTTCACTATATCAAATCCATTATGGTTCACTATATTAATATTTTGTGTCTGGTGGTAATATTGAAGATTTCATATAAATATAAACTTTCATTCATTGGATGAATCAATCACTGATTCATAAGAATCAGAAAAAATAATTTGATTTGTAGTTTGCGTATGAATCAATTTGTGTTTACCTAAATTAAATGTTTCATGTTTTAAATTAATAAATGATCAATATTACCATATATAAAATACATTAAAATTAAATAATTAATATTATAATAATAATAACACTTACTATATATATATATTATGAAATTATGTAAAAGACTAAAATAACCTTATCAATTAAAAATAAAAATAAAAAAAGAAATTCAATGATTGGTTAATTTCGATTTTAAAAGTTTCCAATGTAATAATGGTTTCCAATTGATCTCTCCCCTATATATACATATTATTACTGCAGACTTCTAACACCCACCAATTTGGTATGTACAGAATATTCCTTTTATGCAGACATTTCCATGTATCATCATTTAATTAATATATTGTATTATTATACCTTTGTTTTAATTATATTACTAAATATGTAATTGGTTATTTTTCTAGATGTAATTAAAATATATAAAATAATCATTGAATTCTAACAAAATACTTATTTTTTTTATATAAAAAACATTATATTATTAAGCCTAAATTAAACAAATTTATAAAAAAAAACATTATCATTTTCTCAAACCCATCCAAAATCGTACTGTAAATCGACAAAAAAACAAAACATAAAATGAAACATTAAAATCGTAATGTATCTCGTTGCATTGCGCAAGTACGCCTCTAGTAGTTATACAATATATGAAAGTTCGATTTTACAAAATTTTCATTCAAATGTATCAATAAATGCATAATTATGTGTTTTGATTAATTTAAATAATTACTAAATACAAATTCTGGAAGTTCGAATCCCATAAAAAAAACTTTAGATTTGTTACAAAATTGTATAAATCAAAAAATAGATCGTAAAATTACGACATCTAATGAAGAACATTTTGACAAACCTTCCATCAAAACCTTCGAAAAATTTCATGTCAATTCATTTTTGAAAAACCTCGATTTTATCTAAATTTTTTAACATTTCTAACCAATTCTTCAAAATTTAGAAAATAGAGAATTTAACCATTTTGGACTAGTTTTTTTTTAAATAGATTTTTTGGAAGAAGAAAGGAAAAAATAAATAATCAATTTCTTCAAATTTAAAAACTTCGTTAAAATAATCGCTTAATAGAGAGAAAATAATTTTTTTTTGTTATTTTCACCAATAATTTTTTTAAAATTTAAAATATTTAAAAAATTATTATTTTATTAAATATTTTAAAAATATAATTAATATTATTATGTTAATTCTAATGGAAAAAGTGTGTGAACATGATCTCATCCTCAATCACCAATTTCAGCATTATCGTCATGGTAATAAATATAATTCTAATTCTAATAATACTAATAATAAGAACAACAACAATATTATTATTATTAAAATAGATGAATGATAGCGTAAAAAGTTGAAATTATTGTGAGAAACGTAAGAGCATCAACAATGTACGACTCTTTCATCAATGTTTTTCATAGTTTTTTTAATATATTATTGCCACATCAACAACTTAAAAACCTTTATATACCTCCACTATGTGAAAAACATCACCCAAGCTTTTTCATTACTTTTTTAAACTATTCAGGGTCTCACAATTTTAACTTTATATCATTTTTATTCTTATTTATAAAAATAAATATATTAAAATTCATACAAATACATAAAAGTATGTACAATAAAATTAATAAAAATTAGGTTATTAAGAAATATATAAAAGTTGTATAAAAAGTATGTAAAATAAAAATTAAAAAATGTTAAACTTAAAAGTATGTATAACCGAAAATAAAAATTGGGTCATTAAAAAATCTCTTAAAATTGTATAAATATGTTAAATTTGAGATATTATTTTAAAAATATAATTACTTTCATTATGTATTTATTTATATTATTTATTTAATAATTATATTTAAATAGGATTACTTTAAATATATTAATAAATAAAACTGGTTAATAAATAAAACTGATTAAATACGAAACTTTTATAAAATTTTATAAAGTTAAAACTAATTAAATACGAAAAACCTACGAAAAAGCAGGTCGTCCAGTTACGACCTATGACGAAAAACCTCACGAAAAACCTCAATTGAAAAACCTCTCATCTATGTGAAAAACCTCAAAAAAAACCTCTCAAAAACCTTCTAACGAACACACTGTGTATGCTCTAAGAAGTAAATCTTAATCGTTATCACTTTAATTAAATGTCTTCCTATAAGTTATGATTTAGAAATGAATTAATTCGATGCATCTTATCTCAATGCATCTTATCCGAATATATATCTATTTCTTAGTAGTGATTTCTCAATTTAACCTTAACTTCTAGCTGAACCAAACCTATTGAAATAATAGGCGAGATTTGGTTGCAAATAGAATATCCCCTACGCATATATTATATATATAGAGAGAGAGAGATGTATGCAAATATATACAGCAAGGCTCTCTGTACACAACAATCATCGGAGAAGGTTCCTGTTGATAAAAACAGCGTGTAAAGGCCCCTGACGCTCAATCGTTTGGGGTCGTAAACCAACCACCCTCCTCTCTCTCTCTCTCTGTATCTATCTATCTATACACAACACATAACAGACGCAAGTTAGGGTCCAACCTACTTTCAACCCATACGAAACAGAGTAACTAATCGCCAGCCTTCAAGATCTCTTCTCCCCAAGGTAATTCATCTCTTTTATTTCCTTGTTTGAATCTTGATTTTCTTCATCACCTTGTAAAAGCTCTCGGCGGTCTGGTTTTATGGGCATTGAACAATGTAGGTTTAATCAATTCAAGAAGTCATAGATCCTTGTATTTAGTTTGATTTTTAATGCTTTTCATTTCATTTTTGTGAAATTGATAAGATTTTTATTCAATTTAGGAACAGATCTGGTGAATTACTGAGTTGGCTATCTTATGTTTCTGTTCAATTGGGTCGATATGTAATCATCTGGTAAAAATTAAAATAGAGAACCCTATTATATTAACTTGCTGACAGTTTAAAATTTCGTGGTGGTTATTTTGAATCGCATTAAGATAAGGTCTAGATCACAGCATAAACTTTTAATGGTGCCCTTAACGTGCTTCATAATACTTGGGTATTTAGTTAATTGATATAGTTTTTTAATTAGGAGCGTGATCATTTAACTCCATAACCTTCAAATTATCTACCTTTTGGTGTTAAACCTCTAAGTCATTTAACTAAGGTGCCGTTTGTTTTTTAAGAGGTCTAAAGTCTGAAGTCTTAATTTAGTTATGATTAATAAGAGGTGATGTGTAAAAATGTCTGAACGATTCAGACTTAAGAGCCATTAAGAATTTTTTTTAAAAGCAAACAACCCCTAAATAGTCCAATCTTAAAAAACAGAAAGTTAGTTTGTAAAAGTGACTTATGTGGAAAGTGATTTTAACTAAATGACCCCTTCATACTTCTAAGGTTCTTCTGTAATTCTTTAGAGGTATACTTCTGGCGATTCAAGATGGGTTACTAACTTACTCGACTGAGTTACTTTCTGCTATGATCTTTAACTTGGGTGGTGAAAGAATTTGTGTGATGCTCAAACCAAGGGCATCTGCTTTTATAATGTGGCATACAAGTAACACACCTATCTAAGAAGCCAGTTTAACTATTCATTTGGATCTTGAAATGATTATTGACAAAAGGTCATACTGAGTTTCTATTCTGCAGTGGATGGTTCCTATCCGGTGAAACGCTAAGAACAGAATGTTTTCTTTGATAACAGAAAGCTCCATAGAGCCTGCATAATTATTTCATCGAAACCCCAAAATGGCATTCTCGCTTTGCAGTCTTATTTGCCAACATGTGTCTTGTTGAGTGTCCAAAAGCTTGATACCGAGCTCATGGAGATAATACATGCAACTGTAGGTAGCTTTTCTGTGTGTTCGTGGGAATCTTACATCCAAAATGTTGTTGGTTTTCATTCAACAAACTGTTTAGAAGGCAAATTGAAGAAGTAACTACATTGATTTCGGATGTTAAAAACTTAAGAATGGACCTTTGAGCCTGAAAATCTGTGAGGAAATTGCATAATAACAGGGGAAAGCCTTGCTAGATCAAACACCTTTCCCTTTCAGCTCATATGTACACAAGTAAACTTGTTTAAAATATCTATTAACATATTCACATAAGAAGATAAAAGTTCCTTGAAAGCTATAATGTTCCTGTACTACGGTAAAGATTATCATAAGTAAAATAAAAAAAAATGTTTCACCACCAGATCAAGGTCTGCATTAAAGCCATAAGTTATGTCATACTCATTGAGAGCTTGGGGTTGTTTCTATATCTGGAATTTGATTCCTTATCCAGCAAAGCCATCTTATTCACGTGACATGATGCCACGTAGCGGAAGATTTAGCTGTTTCGCACTAACTCGGCTTTGTAAGTCTTCAAGATTTCTTTCCTAACCCATTTGTTAAAGATTTCAACCCATTATCATCTTCTCTGAATGTGATGAATGCGTGTCAATCTTGATGTACACCCGTCAATTGAAGCACCGACATATTTGTCTTTTTGAGGTGAATAGATCACTTTTATCATAGTCGATGACCTACAAAACTTGAACTACAAGTTCCGTAGATATCCATCTTTCTTGGTTCAGCACTTTAAATAGAAAGGATTCAATACCTCTCCATGTATACAATTACATTGCATTCTCTTTTTTAGTTTCTGATAGTCTTGTTCTACAGCAAAAGCTTCCCAGTATGAAGGCTCTTATTCTTGTTGGGGGATTTGGAACTCGGTTGAGGCCATTAACTCTCAGCGTTCCAAAGCCACTTGTTGATTTTGCCAACAAGCCCATGATCCTGCACCAGGTATATATATTCATGAGCATCCTTTTCTTGAAAATTAAGCTTATATCAAAGTATGCGTATAAATTAGTCTTGTATAACTATGAATTATATCAGATTGAGGCTCTGAAGGCTATAGGGGTTACTGAAGTGGTTCTGGCTATCAATTACCAGCCAGAGGTAAAGTTTGAAGCTCTTTATTCTTTTCTTATGAACATGTTATAATTCATCTGTGAGCTCGCAAAAAAAAATCCAATATTCTCTTGTTTATGCAGGTGATGCTCAACTTCTTAAAGGATTTTGAGACCAAGCTTGGGATAAAGATCTCATGTTCACAAGAGACAGAGCCGCTTGGAACCGCAGGCCCCCTGGCCCTAGCCAGAGACAAATTAATAGATGATTCTGGAGAGCCATTTTTTGTTCTTAACAGCGATGTTATCAGTGAATATCCCCTGAAAGCGATGATTGCATTCCACAAGTCCCATGGTGGTGAAGCTTCTATAATGGTGACCAAGGTGAAGTTGCATAATTTTTTTGTAATGAGTTATGTATGAGTCATTGTTGTTTCTTCATGGATCTTGAAGATTTTGGATGGAATTTTTGAAATAGGTGGATGAGCCTTCAAAATATGGTGTCGTGGTTATGGAAGAATCCACAGGTCAAGTTGAAAGATTTGTTGAAAAACCAAAAGTATTTGTTGGTAACAAGATCAATGCTGGGATTTATCTGCTGAGCCCATCGGTTCTTGACCGAATTGAACTGAAGCCCACTTCGATCGAGAAGGAGACCTTCCCAAAAATCGCATCCGAGAAGCTGCTGTATGCAATGGTTCTACCAGGGTTCTGGATGGACATTGGACAGCCAAAGGACTACATCACAGGCTTAAGGCTCTACCTAGACTCTTTAAGAAAGAATGCACCATCCAAACTGGCTAGTGGACCACACATTGTGGGTAATGTCCTGGTTGATGAAAGTGCCAAGATCGGTGATGGATGTTTGATCGGGCCGGACGTTGCAATCGGGCCTGGGTGCGTGGTTGAGTCAGGTGTGAGACTGTCTCGGTGCACTGTGATGCGCGGTGTGCGCATCAAGAAACATGCGTGCATTTCGAGTAGTATCATAGGTTGGCACTCGACCGTGGGACAGTGGGCCCGGGTCGAGAATATGACGATTCTTGGAGAAGATGTGCACGTGTGCGACGAGGTCTACAGCAATGGAGGGGTGGTTCTACCCCATAAGGAAATCAAAGCTAGCATCTTGAAACCAGAGATAGTGATGTGAAGAGTATGTCAATATATAATTATACATATATATATATATATCGGAGGTTTAGTTTATGTGATGTGTTTGTGTTTCTTTGAGTTGTGTTTTATGTTGTAAAATGACCCCATTAGACATTAGAAAGATCAATTGTTAAAAGGGTCTGTTTTTTGCTGTTATGTTGTTTTATGTGTTATATAATCTTAATTTTAGGGTCGTATTTTAATGATCTCTTTTTGTTCCTTAAAGTATTTGTTCTAAAAGGTAAACAAAAGCGGAAGTGATGCTATATTTGGATTACAAAATCCTACTTCACATGTATTCAAAAATTCTATCAAACATATATGAATTATATATATATATATATATATATATATATATATATATATATTTATATCAAATATGGAGTATAGGGATATGATTTATTCACTAATTATATTAGACGAGAGATTTGTTTTTTTTTTTTAATCATATACAAGTAATAAATTACGAAGAAAGTATAATCTTAAAAACAATAAACAATTTACCAAATAAAATGTATAAATTTTATTATTTTATTTTTAACATGATTTAATATTTATTTTAACAATAAACAATTTACCAAATAAAATGTATAAATTTTATTATTTTATTTTTAACATGATTTAATATTTATTTTTCATAAGCCTTAAAAAGTAAACTACCTATTAGATAATTAAAAATCATTTTAAAAAGATGATACAGTAAAATAACTTTAAGATATCAAAATTGGTATAAAATAAAATAAAATAAAATAAAATAAAATAAAATAAATTAAATGAAGTGAGGGGGATAATTGAGATGGGGCCCATGCCATGAAGGTGGCCCAAATCCTTTAAGGTGCCTTTCACTTTCACCTCTTTATTTGTGTGACTATATGCCATGAAAATTGGATAAGGGAGAGACAGAGGAGACACCTATTCAATTATGTTTGATTTTTGTTTTTCGTTTTTTCTATAACAATATATCCTTATTTTAGGGTTTTTTTTATCAAGCATTACACTATTTATAAATGTGTAGAAATATTAACACTTAAAAGTGTGTAAATCTCTTAATCTTTGCTGCATTTGTAAGTTTAAAATAAAATTTTATACTTGTAAATGTGTAATAGCCAACTCCTCATCACTAAATTCTTATCATTTTCACCTTGTTTCAAGTGGTAAATATATCTTAAAAACTATGTAAACTCAACTAATTTGTTGCGAGATGGGCAAATCATGTCGGATCGGTCCCAATTAGTCGTGGGCTCAACTGGACATTTAATGAACTGGTTCTGGTCCAAACTAGTATTTAGAAGAAATTATTAAAACTAAATCAAACCGGTCCTTTAGGCCCGGTCCAGCTAAACGGTTCGTGCAAAAAGGAGAAATTATTAAAATTGGGTCTAACAACGTTAGGGAAGATAAGGGAGGATCGCCTGAGCGAACTGACCGAAGGGACTTGACTTATCCGAACCGAATTCTAATTTTTCATTTTTTTCTTATATTTATTTGGATTTTGAGGACTTATATTGAATGTGAATGTGTCTCACAACCAAGAATAATCATGACTCTCGAAGTCATGCGCGGTAGCAATACCAAACCAAATACGACAAGTAGTGGGGTCCTGAGCTAAGCCTTCTATATTAATCCTCTCATCACCGGTTATAATTCAGTTTCAATAAGGTGTCGTTTGTTTTTTAAGAGGTCTAAAGTCTGAATTCTTATTTTAGTTATAATTAATAAGAGGTGGTGTGTAAAAAGGTCTGAACGACTCACACTTAAAAAGAGTCATTAAAAGTTTTTTTTTTTCAAAAAAACAAACAACCCCAGAACATCTATTTGATTTTGTTTATTTGTGTTGAGCGATGGTGATCTCTGGGTCCTGGAAAGTTCTACGAAAGTAGCCTCCCAATGCCACTGTCTCCAAGGGTGAATCGAGGGTAATGTTGAGAAGCTTCGGAATCAGATCGAGAAGTCAATCTAGAAGAAGGAATCGTTAAGCCCCCAACCGTCGAAGAAACAACCCACTTCTACATTGTTGGGTATGAAATAAGAGATGGATTTGAATCGGAGTTGTAGCCCATCACGAGCTCCATTAGCTAACAAGGAGAAGATGTGATATATGGGTTTGGTTGATGAGGAGGACGAATTTGAACTCGTTGGCATGGTGAGTCTAAGATGGAAACAATGGCTTTAAGGAACCGGGGTTGGAAAACGGTGACCGAGGAACAAAAACACATGATTGATTCAGTAAGCGGTTGAGAAAGGTGCACGAAGGTGGAGCATTTCCTTCTAGTACTTCACCAAGATTGTTTTGCACTTTGCTTTGTTGAAAGTTGTTTTTTTTAATATTCAATTCACAACTATGCCATGATATTTTTTTGTACTTTGTTTTGTTCAAAGTTGTTTTATGAAAGGGTTGTTTCTTGAATTTTAAAAATTGGCGAAATAAACCTAAGATATTTTACAAATTTTATAACAAAGTGAAAAATGAGAAAGCCTTTCTTTGGTTATTGTTAATTGGTTTTGTTATGATGGTGATTAAAAGTTATATGAGAAGTGAGACTAGCTATTAACCCATTCGCCAACCCAATAAGATATAATTGTGCAAATCTTTCTTTAACTTTAGAGCATGGATAACAAATAGAAGGGAAATCCAAAACTCCACAAGACCTGTAGTCCCATTCCTGTAATTAGATAGTTGAAATTAAAGATAAACAAAAAGTAGCAGTAGATAAGCCCCAACCCATCCTCAATAGAAACCCACTTGCCGTCCACGCACTCCCAAATAACGATTCATATCTGATTATGTGTTTTTTTACGCAGTTGCTATATTCCCCCAATTCCAAAGGTAGAGGAAGAAGATGTGACCACTCCTCTTTTTCATTTATTTAAAGTTAGGCACGGTTATACAAATACACGAGTGGGTCAGTAAGCTCAGTCAGTCTACACCGTTTACTATTGCCTTGAAAGGGAAGGAAATGGGTTTAGATGTCACCAACTTTACACAAATAAGTGTTCCTTTTCAATATTATGACCATGGAATAAAACCATGATATCATTGTCAATTTCTATTTTACAATTTAAACAAGTGTAGTTTTTGTTAAAAAAAATCTTCAAAAAACTTGCTCTTGCTTTATGAGTTGGGTAAAATCGTTCAAGAACGTGATGTCTGACTCTATGATTAGCAACAAAAAGAATCATATTGAAAAGCATGTGATGAGATGCAATACATTTGAATTGTAATCATTGACAAGGAAAATTGATTTTAAACCATTCTTGTTGGCTTCAACTTCAAAGCAACATAATTATTATATAGATGAGGGACGTTGAAATTCAACCATCCACCAGCCTTGCTTGCTTTGTTATAAACACAGAAGATGATGATGGTACCCATCAATCAAGCGTCTCCTCGCATGGTTACAAAGACTGCATTTTTCATGTGGTATAGGGGATCAAGGGGAATCTAATGAATTCATAATAGACTCTGCACAAAACACTCATTTTCATGGATATTTTCTGTTGGTATGAGTTTGAATTCTTATAGGATTTCCTTGAATGATAACCTGTCCTAGAGATCTAAGCTTCAATCCATCCTTCACCCTATGAAGAATCTTTTCACATTTTTAAAACTCAAAAGACCACTGGATAACAAAGTGAAAAAAAACCCACGTTAAAGTTATAAGGAGATAAATTAATGAGAGACTACCACAATTAGACCCAAACTAACCTATTTGTTCCGTCCAGAATAATCAATCAATAAATACTCTCTGTTCACAGCCTGGTCCGCTTTAGGTCACGAACACATTCAAAGCTGTTAACTTAAAATCATATGGTACAACACTCATCATCATCATCTTTCCCTTCTCTGCTTTTTTTCCTTTGATAGCTTAATTTCATTGAGCTTCATAAACAGAGACTCAGGAAGCGGTTTGCGTACTCAGAGAGCTTCAACTCACCACTGAAGCAAACATAATTTAAGCATGCAGGGTGACGTCTCTGTGAGTATAGACAACCCCTTTATCATTATCCACCACTTGTCCACTTCCTCTTGCAATCCTGAAACCAACAACCAACATTACATCAAGTTCAACTTTTTGAACCAAGTTATCATCAATAGAGAAAGATTGCATCAAAGAATTTCATGGAATTACAATTTATCTCCTTTTTTCATTTCCACAACCCTCTACACTATAAAGGCTTAACATCGTATGTCAGGCCTTTGGTTGCAAGCTGAAATTAAGAAATGAGAGAAACGATACAGACTGACCATGAGTTGATACATGTAGTCTGCTAACTAACTTCCAAGAACATACCAGCGTAATCAGGAACTTCTACTTTCAAGCAAAAACTGACATGAAAAACCTAGTGGGACAATGTGCAACCATTTATGGGTGCATCTGTTTTTTTAGACCCAGAAAACCACATCCAAGGGAGTGGAACTTTTGCCACGGCCAACGATGCACCCTGGTATTCACTGGACAAAACTTCGGATTCAAACTCAAGCCCTCTAGGTTATCTCAAAGAAATACCAACCCCATGAACAAGCCCAGCAGAAACTTAATCTCCCCTAACAGCCATGTGATCTTATAAGTTATAACCTCTCATTTTATTAAATACTATAACAAGCACACTTGTACTATGGAAAACTAATTCTGGGTGCTTGCTATGCTTGCTAAGATGGCAAGCATAGGAGTGTTGAGTAATCACTTTCAAACAAATATTTGGTATTCTGTTCCTGCTACATGATTACAACAACTGAACCTCCAACTCGACCCCATCAAGAATCAGTGGCAAATGAGGGACTGTAGTCTATTTAAAGATATGTAAGCTAATTTTGATCGCATTATTGCAAGATTTTTTGTAACTTGTGCACCACAGAATTTGGTAAATGATATCATGCAAAACAACTTCAATATGTGCAGATAAAAACTTCACAAAAACAAAAAGCGAATGCGAGAGAGATGAGTAGGCTGTGAGTTCAAGAGCTAGAAAGGAACACAAAGGTATAGGTTATTGCAGGATTAGTAAAACTAATGTTTTCAGAATTCTTACTAAAGGAGACCACCTAGTCTTAGAATATCACATTTTCATACAGTACTCTTAGGGACAAACCCAAGTTCCCAATTTTGGCAGCTATAGTCATCTTTCTCTGAGATATTTGTCCTTCACCAACACAGATTCCCCAGACAGAAAATAGTTTCAGTTTTTCATGGTTTAGAAGTCATTGCTCATGTCATATAGGAACCTCTATGCTCAAAGAATATTACTTGAGAATCAGTCAGGTATCATCACTTGAATCTACTGAAGCATGAGAGAACTTCTGATAATTTTGGGTGAGAACATGATAGCATACATCTTATATAGTAGCATAACCAAGACAGTTTGACCAAATTATGTACATTGCATTGTAATAATGTAGCATAGTACTTGGTCCATCCACAGAGATAAACAGATTCTATATGATCACAACTGTCTAACCCCTTCCACAATTCTTTTGGCAAACAGAAGCCACACTGTACTTGATTTAACATAGTTTGTAAGCGTGGTACTCCCTCCATAAAAGCCAGGATGATCGAGATATGAGGTTGTGGATGGACAGAATAACATATTGCTAGTTAATGAATTCATAATAGACTATTCGGGATACTCGGATAATATTTGCAATATATCTTGGATAAGTGAATCATATATACAGACAACTGACATAAGCTGTATGCAGAGAACCACCTATAATCTGACCTCATCATGAGTTGTTCACTTAATCCTATTCTAGCAGTTGCATTCAAGGGCGCCCAGATGGATGGATCAGGATGTCCAATCTCCCAATTTAAAGTATCGGTAGATTAGAAGTTCCCGGAAGGAAGAACCATAAACACAAAAGGTGGAATGCAAAATAATGTTCTTTTTTCACCGTAAACGCAAAAGCAGTCAAAAACAATAATATCTTTCGAAGTACTACAGTTGCCGAAATGTGATACTGTTCTGCTGTTCCTTTTATCTTATCTTGATCAGAATTAGTAGCAATTATGCATTATAGAACATTGCTCTTCTTAGTATGCAAATTATAATTAGCAAGGAATGGCATGTAAAGCATTAGCGTATCTTATATATAATTAAAGAGAAACAGAAACCCCACGAAAAGAAGAAAGGCTTCTTGCACGATGCTATCCATAGATTGCAGCTAAATTTGAAAAACAGAGAGAGCATTGTTTCCTAACAAATGAGATTTATCAGAAGTCAATAATAAGTGGCAGAACATACCACCGTGTTGTAAGCAACCCTTCAACTCCTACTGGGCCGCGAGCATGGATCCTGCTGGTACTTATACCAACCTGTTGTGCGATTGAACAATTATTGTGTATTATCAATTAGTGAGGAAAATGCATTAACTAGCAATATGTTATTCCAAAAGAAGAAATGAAAATATGATACCTCAGCGCCAAGACCAAAGCGAAACCCATCACTAAATCTTGTGCTTGCATTGTGAAATACAGCAGCACTGCAAATGGAGCCAACCAGAGGATACTTTAATTGTGCATTAATAAGGCCCATAAAATAGAAATATTCAATTTTCCAATCTCGTCCATCAGAAATTCCTTATTCAGACAAAACTGCATATGCATTCACATCTAAGAAAATATTGATAAGATTTAGGAAGTCTGACCATGATGATAAACATGAAAAAAGTAGCAAGATAAAACACAAAAACCTGTCAACTTGACGTAGAAAGACGTCTGCAGCTTCACGGTCTTCTGTAACAATACAGTCAGTATGCGCACTGCATATAGAATCAGCCATTGTAGAGCTCTATAAGCATCACATAAGAGAAGACACGATACATGTACTCGAAGAATAAAAAAGTACATAGAAAGAGTTTGACTAATGAAGATAACTTGCCTTCCATGCTTGTGTATATGATCAATGGCAGCATGCACATCATCCACAATTTCAATGGTGCAAGTCATTGAACTATACTCGTGATGAAATGAAGGTGCTGCCGGAAGATTAAGCATGGAGCTTGCCTTTGGTCCACCATTTATGCTAACACCTGAAACAAACACATTCATAGAATTTTCCGATCCATTAGACAAGCCTTTTGGCAAATATTACAGGAAAGATAAACTGATCATGCTTATAATTTGTCTAAAAGAATTATCTTCAATGTTCAACAAATTCTAGCTTTATACTTCTCAGAGCTGTCACGAGTTACTCAGGGAAAAATTCTCACGAGCAAGACCAGTGGAATTTGGGAATAAATGGCATAAATCGACGTCTTTGAGCTGGTTTTGGTTAACATTGGAGCATAAAATGTGGACTATTGCAGTCTCCAAATAAAGGATTGGCTGGAAGTAACCATTTAAAAAAAAACAGTTTGGGAGTTAGAATCACCTTGTGTTGGGTTCTAGTCTAATAAGTTATATGGTGTTTGAATTGGTTGGAACCGAGTAGGTTGCATAGATTAAGTTTTATCCCAAATATGGGGGTAATGGTTGTTCATTAAAATCACTGACAATGGGTTTACATCTTTAGTTGAACTTGGTTGTTGACTCTTTCAGTTTTCGTCATCTTTTGGAATCCTTATCCATGTGATTCTTTTAAAAAGTTAAAAAAAATATATTTCTTCAGTGATCATTCTAAAAACCAAGATCCGAGGCAACAATTTGCCTGTATACCTAACTCTTGTAAATCGAAATCGGTGGATGCCTCCAGTTTAAGGTTTCAAAGGGAAGGAGACAAGTAACCAAGAGATGAAATGATATACAACTATTTTGAACTGAAATATTATTATGCGGAAACATATGGATGTACAGGCTCATCTGGGGTGGTGACCATTAAACATGGGGCACACGTACTCACCAAGAGTGTCACTCTGGCAATCAGTGGAAAAGAGAGCTGATAATCATCTCAAAAATGGAAAAATTGTGGTGTATCCATCTCGTTTTTAACAAATAAATTACATCCGACTTCCTACTGAACAGACAAAGAAAAACCAAATGGAGTTACTTTTAGCCTTTTAGGTAAAAGTATGTGCATTACATCTGAACTCCATAGTTTCAGTGTGGGATAAATAGCACACATGACACGTGTGTGCGCAAATAAGACTATTGACAGAGAGACAGATAAATAGACAGAATGATAGGTGACAATCTTCCGAAAGCTTGTTTCTGTAAGGTTAAGCCGTTAAGGAGTTTCTTACCTTTAGTTTGAAGTTCAATGAGAAGCTCATTAACACCACCATTCTGCATCAGCTCCTTATGAACAAGAAGTGTTTCCTGGTTGAAATAAGCAAGTCATATATAAATCGACTCTTGTTGGGCACAAATAAGCTAAGCAACAAACATATAACTACTTGCATCTCCATAATAAATTCTACAATGTAAACCATCCGACCTAAGATCAGAGAGAAGAGAAGAAGAGACATGCTTAAAGCAGAACATCGACCTATAGAGGAGAAGAGTATCACAAGTTTAAGGAAGATAAATACCATAGCATTACAGGCTGCTGGGTAATCTGTTTTTGCATCCAAAACTATGTTCTTTGCCATTTCCATATCAGCAGACTTGTCAACGTAGACATGACATATCCCATCTGGAAAATTAAACAAAGATGATTTACTACATCATCCTGCCTCGTAAACATATTTGACCTATAAAGAGTGCATCAACATTGATTGTTTCCATCACTCCTAATTGAGACCATCTTACCAGCATGACCTAGAACAGGAATTTTTGTTGAAGACTTGATTTGAGAGACAAGTTTATTGCTGCCTCTTGGGATCACAAGATCGATAACATCATCAAGCTGCAGTGGATATATAATTGCTTGTTACCGATGGTTATTGAAGAGTAAACCATTAACACCTTCAACACTATTTACATATTCAGCTTCAGGAATCTCTTCTCTAACCTTGAGCAATTCAGGAATCTCTTCTCTAGAAGTCACAAGTCCAATTAGTCCTTCACCAACGTTTTCTGGTATGGCTTTAGTAATAACCTAAAATGTTGGGGAACCAAGGACAACATTATGTCAATAAAATGGAACCGTAAGAGAAAATCAAATAAATATATATTGATCAATTTATTAAAGAAAAATTTACCTTGTGCAAGATTGCGTTGGACCGTCTTGCTTCCTTTCCCCCTTTCAATAGGAGCCCATTCCCGGTTCGGATAGCCAATGATGCTATCTGTTCACATTGTGAGAAAATCCAATAATTCATAAAAATGGAACAATCTAGTTGCAAGTGAAATGCAATTTAGAAAATTATTACACATGACCTATGGCAGTTTCACAGGAAAAAGATGGATATCTTGGCAACTTGGAAGAGAATCATTAACTTAGCAAGTCAGCAATCGACAAACCGGTGCAAATAGCAACATATAGAGAAGCATTTGATCTATGCATTTTATTTTGTTTTACTTGTTTCTTTTTCATTTTTCTTCTTCTATGGCATGTTGGTGTGTAGTAGGTTCATGGGCGTGGGGTACTGATCATATATGAAGAATTGCTCCTGCAAGCTTGCAAAGTAGTATGTTCATTTGTCAAATATCATATTCCTATTTCTGAATATCAGTATAAACTAAAAGTTTCAGATGCTCTCTGTCAGATGCGCACAGGAAGCAGGCCCAAAAGTAAAATAATAGCTTTAAGCACCAAAATTAATCAGATATGCAAATTGTGAACACGATATGCGATATGGAACTAGGAAATATGACCCACTCAACCAAGTTGTGGATGATAGAGTCCTAGTAAATGTAATGATATGTACAGCAGCATCAAGGGATCTATTGTACGAATCCACCAGGAAGCCTCGATTAAGATAATTAGCAACAGGGTTTGCCCATGTATATACCTGAACTAGTGCCTCAGGCCTAGACTCGAAGATAACAAGCAGGACACCCAAAGGAGACGATGTCTTATCTAAGATTAATCCATCTGAAAGCTGGATAAAATAATATTTATTAGAGAACAGAAGGATCCACAAAACAAAACTTAAAGTTAGAATACAAAATGCTTTTTCCAGAAGGAGCAATCCAGTAATACCTAAGCTGAATCATGATTAGATATGTTTTACATTTTTCTTATCAACAAAAACATAAGCATTATACTTGCATTTACTTGGATACTTCATTTTGCTTAAAATAACCAGCAACGAATATAGCAGCCTCAATGTGCCAATTCCTTACCTCTGTTCTCTTTAATACTTGTCCAATCGGTTCTTCCATGTTTGCAAGAACGCGTATGGCCTTCGCAAGACTAGAGACCTATAAAATATGATGAACTGAGACTTCCAAAAACACACTGCTGTGCAATCTAGTTATGACGTGTGCAGGTTGGAAAAAAACGAAAAAGAATTACAAACGAAAGTTGATCAGAAGCAAAATGAATGCTCTGCATCAAGAAGGACCACAAATTCAAGCTGACTTGCCTTCCCAGGCTTCAGAGCCAACCGAGAGACTAATGAGGTTTCATATCCAGCATCTTGCGCACTAGCAACATCAGCTTCATTTTCATGTATAATCATTTTCTCGTTTGCTTCCAGGGCATCAGCTATGTCAAGTAAAATCTTAGCTCTTTCTTTCGCAGGCATGGCCTGCATTAAAATGTATCAATTGATCAAACTTCAGGTGGTGAACATGACTAAAACGATTAATCACCAAAAGAGGCAGAGTTTGTCTCTTAGGTTGGTGTAGAGAATCTTAAAACCAGTGAAGCAAGCAGATGATACCTGAAGGCGCCTGGAACTTTCCCTTGCCGCTACTGCCATGTCACGTGCATTTAACTCTCCATTCGAGACCCACGTGTGAGCATCCTGATGGAAGAGTGTACCAATGTGCTGCCCTTGGAGAACTTTAATAATATTGTCCCCGGCAAAGCCACTTCAAACATTTTAATTAATGAGATCACATGTTAGTATGTAAACAAATTAGTTTTCTTGTGATAACAAGAGAGTGATCTTTTATTGGTGACTCGGTGGAAAGATCCCCCAACCCCATATACCAGTTAGCCTGAAACAGGAATTTAGCAGAATGTCTACACATAGCAGTTTAGTTTCCTCTAGATACCATGATTTGAAATGTTGTGGCTCGACATCTTGTAAAAAAATTCAAATGAACTGCCTCCCTTCTTTGAATAATCATATGACCTCCGGTGAGAGTTATTGAATATATGCAATGATTACTCTATTTAACTTGTATCGTGGAAAGCTGCCTAAAATAAGTTGAAGTTTCAATAAACTACATGAGATATCATAGAAGGCTTCTTGTCTTCACTTGGAAAGGTCGCCTCTTATACTCTGCCCCACAAAGATGGAAACGACAGTTAAATTTTCGAAAGGCACTAAACACCTGCTGGATTAAATACTCAACTAATTAAATGAATAAGAAATTTGGGACATTTGAAATTCTTTATAAATAATTTGACTCGATAAAATCAAGAATAAATCCCAAAATCTAAGTTCTCCAAAGAGACTCCTAGGTGATATTAGCATTCAGTAACCAGACAACTGCTAAGTATACAGGCATTTTTGTAGCAAACTTTTTCCTGTAGAGCACAAATGTCGACAGATCTCTAGAGTATGGAGATCTGGAAGCATACAGTTTCAGCTCCATCCTTTTGTGGTTCCTAAGTATGTGAAGTAATACTTCTAGTTCCTGGTACTAATGAGATCATACAGCTTAGTTCAATTGCTTCAGACTTTTAGACAACAGTACTTCCTTTTAACATAAATATGTAGGTGTGTGTACATATCAACCCCCCCCCCCAGGGACCCCACCTCCGGTTGGGATATACTAGGCTCGGTTGGTTTGGTTTGGTATGTAGGTGTGCTGATGATGACTAAAGGTGAGACCGGTGCATAGGATCTAGCAATGGGAGTAAAGCATACTACAGCACCATCATGGCTTGTTTTCATAATTTATATGTCCATGTCCTTGTTCAATTCCGAGTAACAGCCTATCAATATAGCTGAAGGTAAAACTACCTTTCTCTCCCAAAGAGCATACCTCGTTATAATGACGGGGATGCCAGCCTGTGAAGCATAAACAGCAGCTTTTACTTTAGCGGTCATGCCACCTCTTCCTAGCCTTGACTTGTCGCCAAAGGTAATTGTATTCTCAAGCTTCTCCTTGATGTACGTATAAATTAGCTTTGACTGAGGATCGCTTGGAGGGCCACTGTAGAGACCATCTACATCACTTAACAGCACAAGAAGGTCGGCTTTTAGCTCCAAAGCTAGTAGAGCAGCCAAACTGTCATTATCCCAGAATATACCAGAAGAATCCTGTAATTACACAGCATTAATTATGAAACGTAAGTATGTATCATGAGTATAACTGAAGATACTATACAATAGAAATTTCAGTCTTCATATTTCTTTCAAATGAATCTAAAAATTTACATGTACAGAAAAATCAAGAGGTTGTTATCATAGTTTGAGTAAGGAGAAAAAGAACCGTCTCCCCACCAAAGAGAAGCCAAAAGAGGGAAGAGAGACACGGACGAAAGGGAGACAACATCAGAGCAGAAAGAAGTTAAGCATGAAAAGGGGTCTCCAAACTCGTAAGCACATAATGCCTAAATAGTAGTTGCGTGCATAGGAGAGGAAAAAAGATCCCTCAAGCTAAGGTATACAGGATTTCTGAACTTTTCGAACGAAATGTTTAAGAATGAAAACAATAGAACGAATACGGAAGCATACCTCGTATGGAGCCCGACGGGTACTAACAGCATCATTCTCATTAAATACGGGAATAACCTTATAAGACAATAGTGAATCCACTGTTTCAGTAAGTTGTTTCCTAAACTCTGGACTCCTGAAGTCATTGTCAGTCACGAGAAGCTGGGCTGATGTCACATCCAGCTGCAAACAAAATAGCAAGAATCTAATTTCAACATTGCATATGCAACACGAAAACTAAAAATAAAAGAATGATCATGAGAAGTAGATGAAACAAGGAAAGAATGGATAGAAGTGCACGAAATGAAATGAACCTGACTGAACAATGTATCATAAAGTGCCATGAGACCATTTTGTCCAACAGCTGCACACGCCTTACCATCAAGCTCAACTTGTGGTTTCTGGAGGTCGGCAAAGCTTCAAGACAAACATTCATTAGTCATTAAATATTCGACCAAAGGGAGACTATGAAGCACCAGCACTACAAACAGATTTGTCAATAGTCCTCCCAAACTCATCAAAACATGTTTGGAATAGACACGTTATCTGATTTTCCTAAGATAAATTTCATGTTTGCACTTCTCCTTTAAATGTATCCTTTGAATTGAAGCAAATTCCAGTCCTCACTTGTTAGATTTACTATTAAAACTGAAGTTAGTAACTTGTAAGTTATAAGTACTCACTTGTATATGATAGGGAAACAATTTTCTAAAAACCAAGGCAGGGAGGCAAAATGGCTTATACGAAATAGAAATAAGCAAACAATAACGCAGAATGGTTAAATATGCTTCATCCAAATATACTACTCATACCATCCCTTGCAACAATATTCTTTTTGGGTTGTCCCAAAATAGACAACATTTCCCTTTTGTGAAAGACAATCCAAATTTACCTCTTTGCTCATTAGAAATGTAACCATAACAAAATATTGGAGACATTAGTCAACTGCTCTCATTAGACTATATTACAAGTCAAACCTTGCATATGGTATGTTACTAGCAAGAACTTCAACCTTGATTACCAAATCAGATGGAACTAACTGAAACTCTACCAGCTTCTCCTTTCTACACCTATTATTGTTGATGTTCTTTTACCTTCTCTTTTATATCTATGATAATTTAGGAATTGGCAAGACATCCATACTCTAAAGGTTCAGAGATCTAGACTTCTTAATTGATTAATTAATCCATTATCATGGATAATTCATAATTCTTAGATGTAAATAGGTTACTTTGCTATATCTAAGCTAAATAATAAATAATGTAGTAATTATTAATTAATTGGTAAAGATGGCCGAGAAGTTTCTGTTTTTTCTTTTGCTCTTTCTTCTAAATGTAATCCAATTTGCTGAATATCATGCTACAGAAATTGAAGAATCATATCAGATTTATGAAAACTGAAACAATACTTCTAATACAATATTGGTATGAAAATGCTGACCCCAAGTTACTCTTACAAGACAGGTTGAACTTGATGCCTAATATCTTCAGACACCATGCACACCCCAATAAAGAAGTTGAGTAGAAATAAACTTAATTTCATGATAATTATACAACTGAATAAAACTATATACTTAGCGTTTGTTAGGGGAAAGTGATTTACATACCTCCAGTTTTTGAGTTTTTTTAGTCTAAGTTTCAAATTATCGCTAACTTGTGAATGCTGAAAATGGTCACACTTCCATAGATCTCACTTTCTCGGTATATATGTACAAATGATCATAATAAATTCTATCACCATGTTGTAGTTGGGTCTATTAGAAGTCCATGATTAGTTTACGCTTAAAGAGCTGTTGGATCTTTATAGAACGGAAAGAACAACACCATGCATCAGAATCTAAAGAGGTAACATTTTTCTATCAAAAATATTATAACTAAAAGAATTTCAGTAGCAACCAGTTTCCATGCAAATTGAAGTTTATGTTCCAGTTACATCATATAAGTACCTGCTATGGACTAATTTCCTGTATCTAAGCCTCTGTCGACCAGCACCAACAGCACCTGATGAGACCAAGATAACCTCAAATCCTTGAGAATTCAGTATCTGAATCTGCATTTAGGAGATAAGTTAACCATAATAAGAATTCAAGACATGGCATATATATTTTTATAAAAGATTATTAAAACAAAAACAGAATAGTAAAGAAAAATAAGAATGACAGCATAGAATGACCCAAATAGTATGAAAATGAGTTTCGATAAACAATTTACCTGCTCACATAGAGCTCCCAATCTTCCAAGCGCAAGTCTTCCATCATCTCGGGTGACGACAGCCGTCCCAACCTTAAATCAAAAGGATGATCAGTTCATTAATCTATGCAAATAACCAAGTGTATACATGTTGTGGCTCAATCCTCTACTTATCTTCAGAGGTTATGTACACATTTTAGGGTGTAGATGTCATATATAGCACATCTACATGGGCAAGATTTTGAGCAATAAGAAGTAAATGCAACACAAAAAAGGATAAATTAGTAATAAATTAACATGGTATAATCAATTGTTTTAGCCATGTTTGCGTCTTTATGTCCACCACACTTATTCTAGTTGGCAATAATTCCTGCAAAAAAAGCAATCAACTCCCATATAAGTTAAAGCCGGTCAGAGAATACACATCTAGTTCGTATTCAAGCTAATGGTTCACTTGCCTGTCTAGCATGACAAGAGATGTAGATTTAGTGTGTGCATTATTTACTTCAGTTGTTAACCCCAGCGGTCCAGCCATCAAATTTAGATTTTTTGTAAGTTACTCTTACATGACATTTTGTAATCACTATCACACTATGGATATATTTCGCACAAACACATGCACATGGCAGTCTGTTTTCCATAAATTGTATAGGGTTCATATAGCCAGACGATATTAGTCATTCCCACTAAATTTCATCTTGATCAAATACCAAACCCTACCACAAAAATAATATCATTCATACTTTCCATCAATACCATCAAACCCTCTATACGAAGAACTATGAAGAGAAATGTCATATTCTCCCCTCAAATCTCATCAAAATCCTTCCTAGGGCCGTTCTTTAGCATGTCAAATGTGTGTTTTTCAACAGGCCCCCCAAAAATTTGGGGCCTACTTTTACATTTTTAGGGTTTTTCATCAAAGAATGCAAAAAATATATCCCTCCCTCAATGTTACTCTAATTTCTATCAGAAAACAAAAGTAATGTGCCTTATCATAACCTTTGTAATTTGTATATATGTATCTTTGTTGTCTCAGTTTTAAGTGTAATCAAAAGTTTTAAGTGTAACAGGCCTCCAAAAAGATTGAAACGTCCCAGATCCTTCCTAATACACTTTGGCAGTTGGCATAATCATGTGGTATTTAAATTTTTAGCATAGTATCCTTTGGGAATATTTTTTGAGGATTGGTAGCACCATATAACGTAACTCGTTCTACCATTCAGTCTATTGACTGTTGTAATCATTACAAAAGAAAATTCCATTTTCACCCTTGAAATTTATACAACCTTTAATAATCATCCACAAGTAAAAAAAGATTAATTCCCATTCAAGGATTAGCTACAAGCCTAACATTATGAAAAGGTTAAAGAAAACGCCAAATAATGTATTGGAATGGATAAAAATCGACATTGAGGGAGGACTCACTCAAATTACAGATTTAGCACATACACACAAATATTAATTAAATAAAAAGAAAACAGCAAAATAACAAATCCGATCTGAAAAATAGCACATCATACAATTTAGGGATCAAAGCATCGGAAAATCTATTAATTAATTCCAAGAAACTAATCAAACACAACTGGCAATCCATCACTGAAAAAGAGAAATTATGAAATTAACAATCACCTTGATTACAATACGCTTAACATCTTTAAGGAACCCACGAGTTGGATCAATAGCGGCCATTGTTGAAAGTTTAAGCTCTCTGTGTGTGTGTGTGTGTGTGTTGATTTGGCGTCTGCCGTCTTCCTGAAAGCGGAGGGAGATGAGGAAACTCGTGCAAGACTCTCTAGCGTAGGGTTTCACTATCTAGAGATATTTCCGCATATATATACAGGGCCGCTATATCTATAGTCATCAACAGACGCCCACAAACTAGTGAGGGCTTGACTAATGAGAAAAATCGGGGCAAATTCCTGACGTATACTACAGAGATGTGGAGAGCATGATAAGATATGATTGACACAGATGTCGTGGTCGATGTCTTCGTTTCGAGATCGTCACACGTTGATAGATATATCTTTTTATCTGAGTGGCGCCTTGTGATGGAAAGATTGGACGGCTTACGGTAGGAGTGAGGAGTACCTGAGCATGGCCTTTGGACAATAATAGAATTTTGAGTAAATTACGGATTTGGTCCCTCACGTTTATCGATTGTTACGGAATTGGTCCCTCAACTTCAAAAATTACATGATAACCCTCCAGGTATGCATTTTGTTACGGAATTGGTTCCCCAAGCTAACGGACGTCTAACTGTTCCGTTAAACACGAGGGTATTTTGGTCATCTTGCCTTATTTAATTTATTTTTCTATTTTTTAATTAATTTTAATTTTTTTTCTTTAAATGTTCATCTTCTTGAAGAAGACCAAGAACAACATCATCAAGATTTGAAGAATACCAAGAACAAACTCATGTTAAAAATCCTAAATCCTAAATCAAACCCAACTTTAAAAAAAAAACAAATTTAAAAACCTAAATCAAATCTAGATTTAAAAAGCTAAAACCTAAAATAAAAACCATATATGAGATAGAAATCAAGAGAAGAGAAATATCTGAGATACAAATTTGAGAGAGAGAGAGAGAGAGAGAAAGAGAGAGGAGATCGAGATACAGATAGATACAGGGACGAAAATTGTTAAACCCATGGTCGGCCACTTCGTTTTCTCCGGCAAGGTCGTCTTCTCAGGCGTTCTTCGGCGAGCCTATGGTCTGCGTCTTCTCTCTCTTTCTTCACTCACCGTTAATCGTCATCGGCGTTTCCATCGTGGTCGTCTCACTCGCCGGAATCTGAGATATAGATCGAGGGAAGAGAGAGAAGGGAGATACAGAGAAGAGTATAAAGAAGAGAGAGATCTGACAGAGAGATAGAGTTTGTCTTCTCCGGCAAGTTCGTCTTCTCCGGCAACTTCTTCTCCGGCGACTTCTTTTCAGAGATCTCCCTCTTTTCTGTATCGCTTCTCTCTCTCTTCTCTTGATTTCTATCTCTTTCTCATGTCTCTCTCTCTCTTCTTTGGGTTTGATTTTTAAATCTAGGTTTTTTATTTGGGATTTATGTCTTGAATGGAATTGATTGCAAATGGAAAGGTTATTTAAATTTGGGTTTGATTTAAGTTTTTGGTTTTTTAATGAGTTTTGATTTGGATTTGTTGTTGGTGTTTTTGGTCTTCTTGAGGTAGAAGATGAATATTCAAATAAAAAAAACATAATTAATTAAAAATGGTAAAATGACCATAATACCCTCGTACTTAACGGAGCAATTAGACGTCCGTTAGCTCGAGGGACCAATTTTGTAACAAAATACATACCTGGAGGGTTATCATGTAATTTTTGAAGTTGAGGGACCAATTTCATAATAATTAACAAAGTGAGAGACCAAATCCGTAATTTACTCTAGAATTTTTTAGGTTAAATGCATTACTTAATATTTGTTGTAAATATTTAATAATTTTTTAGGTTATAAATAATTTGTTATGGCTTCGTATATAGATGACATCGCTTTACCATCACGTTAACCCATGTGGCCTCATTCTAAAATTTGGCTTGCTTTGTAACGCACCATACGGCTCATTATGGCACATTATAATATGTTATTTCAATATTTTATAAGGTGTAAGAGTTTTTTTAATATATAACTTGAGGAATAAATGATACATGTACGAGAAGTAAAACTCAAATAACCATAAAAACTAAAACCCTAAATATAACTATGTATTATATTAGGGTGTCAAATTTGTACCTTGACAAACCAATCAATTCATTACCAATCGTACAAATTCAATTGTTTATTAAAAAAAATCAATTAAATGAAATATATTTAATTACTAATGTACTATTTATGCATATAATGATGAGATGACCTAATTGTTTTTTAAAGAGATTTAACTATATAGTAAATTAACATTTTATTATTTTACAATTTAAAGTAAGACTAGAATGTTTACTTGTCCCCCAAACTCAAAGAACTCAACTTAGGCATTTTATTGTTTTACAACTAGAAGTTTTACGGACAACATGTTTCAAACAATAGGTTTGTAAACTTTTAAGATGTTGGTGCAAAACCGTACAAGATGTACCAACGGAAAAAAGTTGGTATCAATTAGAGTTGGTTGGTACATGGTATAAATTTTTACGTATCAATTATAATTGATTGGTACACGGTATTGAGAAAAATACATGGTACCGTACCATATTCACCCTAATGTATATGTCGCCTTGAAAAACGTCGTGGTCTCGCCGTAACTCGTAAAGCCTGACCTCGTCGTCACGCGATGCCTCACGTCATATAGAATTTCTTATTAAGAAATTATGGTTGTTGCGTGTGTGATTTCTAATAGAAATTTGGTTTTTAGTAATTGTTACTGTCGTATTAATACCTTTTGCTAATAACAGTAATTAATTATTTAATATGACAAGTGTCTAAAATTATAAATAAAAAAAGAAAGTAAGTAAATTAAAAACTCTCAAGTCTTTGAAGGATCAAAATCTTAACTTATCCCCAACCATTATGCTCATCTTGCCCCAACCATGTAGTTTTATTTCTTAATTTTTAATATAAAACCCTCCCTAAGTTTTGTTGTTTATTTTTCAACCAAAAATAAAACTTATGCTTTTTCACTCCAATAAATTTATGGATTCATATATAAAGGGCTAAAAGAATCACACCTTAACCCCTAAATTTTTGTGGTTTTAGAGGCAATCACATTATGAAATCTACATCGTAGGGGTGTTCGTAGTTCGTTTTTGGCGGTTTAATCGCCCAAACCATAAATCAAACCATAATGGCAGTTTAAAAAGTTTTTCAAACCGAACGGTTTGACAGCAAGTGATTACACAGGTCAAACCGGACCACAAATAGACGGGCTAGTCTGACCGGTTTAGGCAGTTTGAACCTAGTATGAGCTTTAAACTAAAAAAATATAACATCTATCTCCAAAATAAAAAAAAAATCGATATAACATTATTTAAAAATATATATATTGAATTATAAAATAAAACATCTATCTCTAAATTAAAAAAAAATTGAACAAATTGAGGTAAGTTGAACAAGTCTACCACCATCTTCCATCCTTCATCCATTTACTAGGGTTTCTACAACCTCTTTAAGGTGAGTTTTCTACCCTCTATCCCTATGCAATCTACTAGGGTTTATGCGTTGTAGGTTTCATTCATGTCTCATGAACAAGTATTTGGGGTTTGTTGTATTTTGACCTAAATATGGGTTTTAAGGATATTAAGGTCTTGGAATCTAAACAAAAACGTTTGAATGACATAGTTGAGCTATATTTAATGATTTTCTAGATTTTATACATACTTGTTGAACAACTTTTGTTTGATGAGAGTTTAGTATCCCAAGATGAAATTAGGGTTTTGGTAAAATCCAAATGTTGGTGTGGTTGTCATCATTGTTGTAAATTGGAATGAAATTTATAATATTCTATTGATGGGTTGAGTAATGTCTTCGTCCAAGTTGGGGAGTCAAGACCTTGTATGGTTGAACTTTATATATGCGAATTTGGTTTTACCCCATTACACATGTTCATATGTGAATGTATTTACATGTTTTGGGTATTTGGTCTTAGTGCAATGGATCCATAGGCACGGTGTTCCTATGTCCCCGTTTTGGACATTAGGTTCACCACTTTGGCACGGAATAGGCATCGGGTCACCATGATAAGTAAAGGTGTGGACCTATACGGTCGGGCATCGTCTCATGGGCAGTAAGGTGTAATTTCCTTGTGCTAGAGTTCCTCGTTTTGGAACTCTCAAGAATAGACCCAGGGGGGTTGACTTGATGTTTTCGAGCAATAGACTTAGAGGAGTTTAGCTCATTATGTGATTGGTGTTATTTGTATCATATTTAATCACTAATGGTTTATTTGATTTGTTGGTTTTAGCTCATGGCTATATCCTCCGCGTGACTCCGAATGGGTTTAGTATTTCCATTCTTATTTGACTTGTTCTCACTAGGCTTTAGCCTAACACTTGTTCTTTGTTGTCATGTTTGACAGGTCATTTTAGCGATGGGGCACGCCGGGACTGAGGGAACGGCCTTGTGGTCGCGAGAGGTCTTTTTGAGGAAATATAGTGACCAACACACAATGATTTTGAAGATACACATTTTGGAAGGATAGCGACACCCGACCATAATCTAGTTAAGCAATGTTAGATTAGTAGATTGTCGTCTTATGCTTCATTTATTGGGTTGTAAATGCCTTACCATATACCCCGTTTTGGGATGATACACTTGGGTTTCGAATTGTTTTACCTTATTTCACAGGTTAAAATTATCCCCTATTTTAGGGTGATAGGTTTTCTCTATTTTCAAACGTTATATTGCCGAAATTTCGAATTTTATTTCCGCCTAAATTTTAGAGTGTCACAAGAGAATTGAGAAGTGAAGTATAAAAACTTACTATTTTACGGTCTTTTTTTTAATTAGACCATAAAAGGAGAGCCTACAACATGTAAACTATATATAATATATATATATATATATATATATATATATATATATATATATATATATATATATATATATATACTAGGCATATATCCGCACGATGCAGCGGAATGTAAGTAAAGAACGAACAATTAATGCTACTTCCTTATAGACATGTCATCAACAATCAATCATGACCTAAGAATCACAATTTATGAAACCCTAAACCCTAAACCCATAAAGATATTCAATAATTAGTTTATATTACAATTATTGACGAAAAAAATTATAATGATATAATTTATAATAAGAATGAAACGTATTTTACGATTATGTATTTTTATTGTGCTAACGGTGGAAAAAAATAAAACGTATGGATAGAAAACAAATTAATTCGTAGATATTCATGATATTTAATAGTACGGTTAAATTAAAAAATATTCAATATTGTGCTTGTTTTGAAGGTATTGACGAGACGATTATAATTGTATAATTTGTAAAAAAGAAACGTATTTTTTCATTGCATTTTTGTTCATATACGATTATTTGTGTTAATATGATAATGGTGTAAAAAAAAATATAAAGTAAATTAAATAAGTAAGTGTAAGAGTAATAAATGTAACATTGTACAATAAACACTTTGTACAAATAACCGTTTTAGAATCTTTATAATATAGTATATATATATATATATATATATATATATATATAGAGAGAGAGAGAGAGAGAGAGTCTCATTCATTTGCTAACCACGACATTGGTGTTAACAGTGCTAACATTAAGTTTGAAGCTTAACATATAATCATATGCACATATGCAATCTTAAAAGATGCACAAATACATATATGGACAAGTTGCATATATGAAAATACCATTTACATCGAACTGCATATATGCACAGGTTGCATATATGAATATACCATTTACACTTCTACATTGTTTCATGGTTGAAAATAAGCTACAAACAACAAATTTGGATACCGAAAATGGTGTTAAAAAGAATATAATCAAGAACACGATCACAATCAACTCCGACCACACGAATACGATCGTTGGTGTTCTTCCCCTTTTTCCCATCAACCCTTTCGCAAACGGATACAAATGCGCCAACACCCAAAAACTGAAGAACACGTCACCAAGAAGACGACTCCACTGCGACATCGTCCTGCTAAACCCAACATCAATGGCGATCAAGTTCACCATCATGATCGTTATCGGCGGGATCATGAGCGATGTCAATTTCACTACGTAAAGATTCGCGAATTCGTCATCTTCGTCATCTCCGGTTCTCCGTCGGATTTTGACGTCAGCGTGAAGGAGATTTCGATTCCGGCGACCACTTTAA
Source organism: Arctium lappa (assembly GCA_023525745.1). Taxonomy (NCBI): domain Eukaryota; kingdom Viridiplantae; phylum Streptophyta; class Magnoliopsida; order Asterales; family Asteraceae; genus Arctium; species Arctium lappa. Next base: position 126,948,247 of record CM042049.1, read on the forward strand.
GAAGTGCTTGTAGAACAGCGGCTAAATATGAAATCAAATAAAAAAGAATAATTGCAAATTAAAAATATGAATCATGGATTTGAAATCTCCTTCACGCTGAAAGTGGTCGCCGAAATACATGAATCATGGATTTGACAAAATAAAATCAAATAAAAAAGGATAATTATAAATTGAAAAGATAACTCCTAAAAATAACTGCATAATTTAAATTTAAAATTCTCCCTGATTTCATGCATCGTGATTATCTTCAAAAATAATTAAAATATAAAGGGAGATGTATTTTGACCGAAATACCCCTGTGCATACATGCATTTTATTTTTATAAACCGTTTTTATATTTTATTTTAATCAAAATTTTAATTAATTGTGAATCATTGATCTAAATAAACAACGATTTAGATTGGTTAGCACGGTTAACACTAATGTCGTGGTTAGCAAATGAATGATTCTCTCCCCCTCTCTCTTTCTCTCTCTCTTTCTCTCTCTCTCTCTCTCTATATATATATATATATATATAAGATAGTTTAATTTACAACCTATTTAAATCTTACAAAAGTAATGACATGACAAAAGTTTGTTTCTTGGAATAAGGTGTGAAGAAGTTGTTAATAAATAGATTACCTAGAAAAATAGGTAAAAGAAATTTTCATCCAAGATTTAATAATTGGTTCATTCTCAACCTCGGTGAGGTCGATCATGTTACGATAGGAATGAATAAATTATTAAAAATATGTTGTTATTTCCACGTCATTACAATTATAACTATAAGATACTCAACTCATAATAATATTATTTTAATTATAAATATTAATTTTTATTTGTAAAAACTTATCACATCACTATTTTTTTAATATGTTTATCGTTATTCAAAGAAAATATATTTAAATGTAATTGGAAAAACAGGAACCGCAAAATAATTAAACTGTGGGAATATCAATCATCTCAATTATTCTAGTTTTCTAACAATAATGTCATGACAAAAGTTTGTTTTCACATGACGTGTATTCTAGAATTATAAAAATCAAGAGTGTCATTTTTCACTTAGATCATGATACTTGGGGTGTTTGGTTCCTAGATTTTAAAGGAATTTGAAGAAATTAAAATAAATACTTTATTTGATTAAATTATAATTCCTCTGTTTGGTTCATATATTATTAATCAAGATTAAATCATTTGAATTTCACAAATCAAGAAATTCATCATTCCTTGCCTAAAGTTAAAAATTTGAATATCATCCAATTTCTATCAACCAAATGTGTGATCAAATTCCATTCCAATTTCTTCAAAATCAAATTCTTTTAATAGATTTCAATTCCATCAAATTTCATTATGTGAATCAAACGTCCCTTAGTTAGCTTTGGATGATGATCTAAGCAACTTTGTGTTTTTTTGTGTGACTTAAGAGTTATTGTTTCTATTAATTTTTTATGTTGGTAGTAAATAATGGATATAATCATGCCAAAAATCATCAATTTCAATTTTATTTCAAGATAGAAAAATAATATAAAAAATATAAATCAGTATACATGCTCAATCAAGTTTACTATGTCTTTTTCAACCGGTTAAATATCATAAATTTAGATATTATATTTATAGGACTTTTTACTCTCTAGTTCCAAATAAATTTTAAGTTCTCAAATCATCAACTAGTTGAGTTTACAAATGTATAGATATGATACGTGCATTGTAAGATCCCACATTGATTGGGAAAAAAGAACAAAAGTTGCCTTATAAGGGACTGGATACCTCCTCTACCAGACGTGTTTTAAAACCGTGAGTCCAGTTGTGTGGACAAAGTGGACAATATCTGGTACGGTTGGCCTGAGATATTACATGCATACTCAAACACTTATACAACTACGATTATAACATTTACCGAATAACATAATAGAGTTTTATATTAATCTTGACATACAGGTATGATTCGTTTCAATCAAATATCTTATATACTATAGATGGTATTTTGTGGACATTCCCGTAAATTACAATAATTTATGGAGTAAATTACAAATTTCATTCATTTGGTTTTAGGTTGATTATGAAAAAAGTTTATGAACCATTACCAGAATGGATGATTGGACGACGTCTGGTTGTTCACCGAGATTCCAATAAAAGAAGAGGAAGGGATGGGAAAGGAAGTTCACTTGAAAAAAAGGAGAGTGAGGGAATGAGATTTTTGCCGGAGTCATTAGTCAAGTCGTCGGGGTGGGGGTGCTTTCGTGGAAGTGTGTGGGATATGGGAAGAGGGGTTGTTAGAGCATCCACAATCATAGACCTCTTTAAAGGTTTATTACTTTGCCAAATCGGTTTATCTCTCTGTCACATCAGTTTTATTTTTTTTACCCATCTTATAAATCTTTCACTCTCAATCATAGACCGATTCATGCTTTATAGTGTCGATCCTAGGGTTTTTTATGCCATGTGCAAAAATGCTAAAAAAAATGTCCCTATATGCCTATTTTTTTAAGCAAATGAAACGACGAAACATGCGATCTTTTTAAAGGGATTAGAACCTAGTCAAGTTAGGTGGCTCATCCCCACTTTGATTTTTATTAATTATAATTTAAAAAAAATGTGAAGGGGGGACATAAAAATCAAAACCCCAAATTACAAAATATAGAATGATAAAGAGATAAACCCTTAATTAAGATCGTGCTTCATTCTTTTCTGTTTTTCCTTTTTCCAAATTGAAATTAGCACAATAAAACTTTTTACTTCAAGACATGGAACTTAAAACTAAAAGATAAGGAAAACTATAATTAGTTTTAACTAAAATAGTAAATTACATCAAAGTTATGTCAAATTAAGCAAAGAGCAGAAATCATGAGAAAGTTACACATCTAAAAACTAAAGTCTAAATTTAATGTGGTAATGTCAAATCTCAAAATAAACAAAAGTAAAAAAAACAATGATAGATTGTAAAATTCACAATCTATGTCATTGTGCATTGCAAATGAATTGAACAAGTGCCTAATAAGGCAATACAACAATATGTTGTTATTGTTGTCAACGTGCTCCAATAACGCTGATACAGTGATACGCTCATGTACATTGCAAATTTGAATATGCAAAATGAACCAAACGAAAACGAACGGTGGCTTGTTTGCGTTCGTTCGTTTAACTTAACCGAACAAAAGAACAAACGCGAACGGTAAATAAATGAAATTGAGTTTTTGTGTTTTTGTTCGTTCGTTTAACTTAACCGAACAAACGAACGAACACGAACAGTAAACAAGCGATTTTGTTTGTATTTTTGTTCATTTGTGTTCGTTAAAATAATAAACGAACGAACGTAAATGAACAATCTGTAACGAAATTGAAACTAGGTTCTTAGTCATGAATTTTAGAATTGAGAGACCTTGTTCGTAAAATCAACTCCTTACTCTCTTACTCATAGATTTTTTTTTTCATTTTACTTTATAATATTTACCAAAAAGATTGTCATAAACCGTGGGACAATTGAAAAGATAACTTTAATAAAGAAACCCACTGGATTGAGTTTATCTACTTGCAAATATGTGCAACGTGTCCCTAATGATGTTGACCATTTCTATTTCTATTTATTTATAATTAAAATAATATCTTTCCCATTTTAGTCCATTTTATATATAAAAATAACGAGTATAATTTGTGTTATTTTTAGTAAAATTCTTTAGGCATGATGTTTGTAGTTTATGTTACTAGGATTGGTTTCGGTGAGAAGTTAAGATTAATGTAAAAAGCGTGAGAAGTGGTTGTTTATGTCGAAAATCTCCCAAGGAAAATTTAAGGTAAACGTGAAGTTTGACCCAACTAAAGAAAGTAACGACGATAATCTTACGAATTTGATAAAAGTAAAGTAAAGGAGACAAGAGAATTCGTGACGCGGAAAACCCCTAAAACGGGTAAAAACCGCGGACGAGTGTGAATCGTCGTGCACTATGGACGTCAATCAGGGACGTCGTCCTTGTTAATAAGTGTTACAAGTGTAATACAATGTAAGTAGTACAATAAAGTCAAGTAGGTCGTGCGTCGTACGACAAACGGCAGTAGGCTTTATGAATTTCGAGAGAGACTGAATGAGCTTGAGAACGTAATTCGTGAGCTTGTAAGGTTTGAGCATCAAATGTCCCGAATGTGAGGTTCCATCTTTATATTTATACTATAATTGTCCGTTGGCAAGTCTTGAATGCGTATCCTTAATAGAGTAACCGTTTGATATTGATGATAGTGTCCGTTACGTCCGTTGTTTTTGATGATGGCAACCGTTACAATATTTGGTCATGAATGTCTCTTGAATTCTGCATTAAACATGACATAACGTATGTCACATGTTAGTAACTGAAATCATGTCGTACGACTAACTTTGTCGGACGGATATTTGTTCATTTAATCGAGGTCGCCTTAAAGGAAGGGCGTCGGTTATCGATGGTCGTACGACGATAGACTGTTGGAATTTTTACCCAAACAGTTTGCCTCCAAATTTAAAATTCAAGCGGCAACTTTTTGAAACTTAAATTTTAAAATCAGGACACATGTTATAAAAGAATCGCGGGTAGTTCGAATAAAACCGAATTGGTTTGTTTCTAGCTGGACAATGACGTCATTTCCTGCAAAATAAACGGTTAGACAGCTAATTTTGGACAGGTGTCATGCATTTGAGGGATGCACTCAAGTGGTTCGCCTGACACGGACGACACGTGTCAATTGACGAACCAAACAGTGGTTATCAACCGTTGGAGAGAAATGAACGTATATTAAGATGAGATGTGTCGAGATAAGATTATGTATCGGATTAATTTCTTTCTAAGACGCAATTTATGGGAGGACATGAGATTAAAAGTGATCAACGGTTGAAAATAAATTTTCATGCTTCTTACGTTAAACTCAACTTTTCACACGATCATTCTCGCCTATGTTATTATTTTTAAATAAATTTTAAGATATATATTAAAATTTAATGATATTACGGAACATATATAATTATCAATAACGTGTATAACAAAATGTCAAACAATTTTATGGTCACAAAATAACATTTTGTTGCATAATATAAGTGTATTTGTTGATGTTTAAGACACAAATTTAGAAGAAACTTTTGTGATTATATATATCGCAACTTTTATTATGTATTATACAATTACTTGTACAATCATACATCATGTATGTAACACTCAAAACAACGTTGTTTTAAACTTTTATGAAAGTATAAAGTTACGTCCTTTACAAGGAATAACATTACATGAGTTGTTTATTGAATAATTTATCCTGTACTCTGTGGAAAAACAATGGAGTTTATTTATTAATATTAGTTTTCATCACCAATTAATAGGTTCGTTCGTGTCCTAATTGATTATCTTTCACTTGTTACCGTTGAGAAATGCATAACAATATCTTTTATATTATTAATGTAGAATTGTATAAAATACATGTACTTCTAGTGACTCCAAAAAGATAATTCAGTTTAAAAAGTGAAATATATGCATATTTTATCAGTCATAATAAATAAATATTGTTAAAGGGAAAAACAAATGAAACAACAATAAGACAGAGAGAAGAAATCTATATTTCTCATTAATCATAAGCCCTTTAAATAGGGAGGAGTTACAAGTAGATAGTTAGAAGATATTTCAGTTCTAATCTAACTCTGATATATTTATCGTTATCTCTATCTCTATCGTCATCCTTTAGACGATGGCACACTTATCCTACAACACTCCCCCTTGTGCCGAGTTAAATGAGTGGTGGTGCACAGTTGTTGCCTCGTTAAAACCTTACGCCAAAATAAAACCCAGTGGGAAAAAATAAAAATATGACGAAGGAAAGAGTACAACGCACCAGCTTATTTGCAATACATAGGCTTATCCTTCAGTCTAGTTTTCTCTTAGATTCATACTTTAATCTTGAGAGTTAAGAAAACATGATGGTATATAAACAGTTGTCTCACTAAAACCTTACACCAAGAAACAAAACCCAATGGGAAAAATAAAACCTTGGTTGAAGGAAAGAGCACAACATACCAATATCACAAATATAGTAGACTCTCCCTTTTGTCTACTACTCCCCCTGATTCGTGCATTAACCAAGGGAATTTGGAAAACATTTTCATTTACTTTCTACACGTTTCTCAATATATGGTTTTAGGTAATGACTTGGTAAAATATGTCACATTCTTTTGACACCTTACTTGATTCACTTGAATCTAAAGGAGAGTCTTTTATTGCTGATTGTATAGAAACTTAAGCAGAATACGCTTTGTGTTATTACCCCTGATGTATCTTATGTTCATTTCTTCGATACATGATACATTATTTCCATATATGCAAGTAGGATACTGGTTGAACCCAAAATTACTAACTCCTATAATATATATAATGATAGTCCTTAATCATATACATTATTTTATTATCTCATGGAGAGTAATATTCTTGGATTAATTCAAGGAGGTAGTTACAAATGATCGCTTAGTTTACTTCCATGCAATCGACGTGTTCCTTGTGGTAATTCTTTATTCAGTTTGGGAACATCATTTGTATGGGTCAAACAAATACCTAATATCAGCAAACACATACCAAGACATTATTTGGTGTTTTTCTATAAGAGCTAGCTAGTACTTTTGCTGCTTACATTCTAAGTAGGTATTGAAGTTCCATTATCAATCCCATTTTTCTTTCTATAGGGAAAGTATAAACCATGTCAATGGTTCCAAAAGATTAATTTAATATCATTCCAATGATTTTGCGTTGGCGCTGAGCTAAATCTAGCTAACAAGTTCACTGAGAAATACAATATATGGTCAAGTGTATTATGTTAAGTACGATAATGCGCATATTGTACTTAGATAGGGAATTCCATCTCCCAGCATCTTTCGTCATCATCCTTTAGACGAAATGGATCTTTCCTTATATCCGACACTTCGACCGATCATGGGAGTGCTAACCGGATGCGCTTTGTCCATATTAAATTGCCTGATTATTTTCTGGACATATGCGATCGGTGAATTAATATTTCACAAACTCGGTGTCCTAGCTCAAATATCTAGACAAAACCAAGTTTTCCCAAGATCTTTCCTCTCAAAATCAGATTTCAAGTAGCTTATGGTTCCTCTCATTTCATCAAGAGTGCCTATTATGTTCATAACATTGACATATAGAGCTACTTTGAAAATCTGGAACTTGTTTTCCATAATAAATAAGCAAGAGAACATTTCATCGTTCTTATATATCATTTCCCAATCAATATTCCATTAGGCGGGTATACCACATTCACTTATATTGTTTTAATATATAAAGTGGGCGTTTCAATTTATTGCAAACGCATTTCGTGGTTTAGAGTTGCTTGATTTTGGTAATGTAATATCATCAAGCACTTTTATATATCTCTAAATCTAGATTCCCGTAGAGATATGTGGTAACCACATTCATGAGCTGCATTTCCAGTCCTTCGGAAACTACTAGGCTAGTAAATTATACGGATGTCATAACATCCATCATGAGAGAGTAAGTCTCCTCGTGGTCAATCCAGGGCGTTGTGAGAAACCTTGCGCCAAAGGAGAGTCTCATACATTATGACTTAATTATTCTCATTACGCTTTAGGACAAATGATTTATCTATGTCTTACAGGCTTTACACTTGGTGGGTTAGCACTACCAAACCAAATACCTGTTCATTTGTCAAATAATATGATTCTCCTGGATTGCTTATTTAGGTCAGTTTGCTCTTTGTTGATATTTTCCAACTGAGCATGGTTCGATGTCAATGTGCTCTATCACCTCATAAACAATAATATATGCGAAATATATCATCAATAATTATATATAATCTGTCCATCGACTCATATGTGCTCTCATAGTTCATTTGAGATTAATATTCATCTCTAGAATCAATATTAACTTCGGAGCGTCCTCCAGTGATGATTCATAGACATAGTTTAATCAGAGACAATCTCATGAGAGGTTTATGTATTGATGACAAATAGTTGTGCCTTACTCTTCTCTTCCTTTAGATGAGTATCTACCGAACCAAGTAGCTTCCCCCATTTCCGTTTGGGAGCTACGACCTCAACCACACCTCCACTATGTGTGATTGCAACGCACTTTCCAATGGCGTTGTGCCCCTGTTGGGGACTTTTTAACCTTGCAAGTATATTTGCAGCTCGTATATGTGATCTTGTCACTTTTGGAATATTAAACGTATCAGGTATCGAGTCTGATTCGTTTGACTTCAACATTACATTGTGAAGTTTTGGGGATCGAAATGAGACAGAGTGGGAATATTCAATGACACTTCCTGTCGTTCCCATGGAAAATCCTTTTTCCTATCTCCCCCTAACGACGGGAAGACTGTCTCATGAAAGTGACAACCCGTAAATCTAGCGGTAAAGAGATCACCAGTCAAATATTATAATTAGCGGATAATTGTTGGGGATTCATATCCAACATATACCAAATCGTCTTTAAGGACCCATTTTGATGCGTTGTGGGGGCGCAATTGGCACATATAATCAAACATGCGTAGATGTAAAGTATCAGGCTTATATCCAGTTACCAACTGGTACGCATGAGCAAGTAGTGGGTCTAAAAACGAAAAAAAACTGCATATAATAATTGCATAACCCCAGGTAGATGTGGGTAAATTGGTGCGCATTACTAATACCCTAGATGTCATCATATTCTTTTGATAACAACTTATATGAGACCATTTTATATATACACATGGGGTATAGGAAACTTTACATTGATCCTAATACATATGCAATTAACATCAAATCCTTATGATGTAAATTATCCAGCATTCAAAGTCATGTAGACTTGATGAAATAATCAGGGTGGTGAGACCTTAAACGTATAGTTAGTGCTAGGAGTGCAGTATTTCATGTGGACAATAATACGACATGTGTTCATCGTATCGAAACCAGAACCATAAAGTACTTTAATGGCCCGCATTCTGGATGTTTATGTCCATAAATATCACCTTGTATTCGTTGTAACAATGGAATATTTTTGTATTATGTCCTTAGCTTTAGGATGGTCTCAATCATGTCTTGGCTAAGGAGTAGGTTATATACAAAAGTTTTAGGTATTCGAGAGGGCATATAACAATGTTGTTTCTTATGCTACAGAAGTCAACAGTTGCAATTTTCCTCATTCTGCCTTTCACTCGAAAGAGAATGTGTCTATGTGTATTTTGCAATACACGGATCACTATGTCATAACCACGGTGTCCCGCATGGTCATGCCAAAACATATATGTGTTATTGCCCCCAAAAGTTCTTTATTGGTGACAAAATATGTTCCGATGACCCAATAATCTACTAGTTTGACACATTAGTTTCCATGATATATGTTTACTTTCATATATTCATTAGAACTTATGTATATATGTTCATTTCCATTTCCATTTGATACGAATATCTTTACAAGATTCCTATTAATTTTGTACCAACAAGAGAGTGACAGTCCATCGTCTAAGTAATTTGGTTGGATGTATTATAAAACAAGTATTAGTCTATCTTTTTTTCAAGGGTGTGATAAGTCAAAAAAAATCAATTCTCCTCGATACATTTCTACACGGAACGAAGAATATTGAATTTTTTTTTGTATTTGTTTTGATGTATTTCTTTACATCTATAATGGTTACATATTCGATTTTACTTTAGCAAAGAAATTAATTTTTTAAAATTAATTTCAAAGAAACATATGCATAATCAATATTAAATATTAAAACAAATATGTTATATTTCATTTTCATCGTGTTCCCTTTTTTTATAGAAGCACTTTTTAGTGCATATCTTATTTGATTGTCCATTATCACCTGGGTAGTAGTTGTATCATACTACAGGTGTTGAAAAAAAACTTTCTGACTCTTACCAATACCCTGACCCTTTCTAGGGTCTCGTCCACATGGTGCAAAAATGTCATATGTGTGAAATGGTTTTTAACTCACAATTATTTGGAGTTGTTTCCACTTCTAACACTTTCATTATTGATATCAGAAATTTTCTTTATCCCGACATATGTGGTGTTATTCGAAAGAACCTTGTTGTGTCTCTCAACCACTTGCAGTAGGTTGATGAGTTTGTCTAAATGTTATATTCCAACTTATATTGGTTCATTAATATTTACTTATATATGAAATGTGGAAATGATATTAGGAATCATGTCATCTTCTGTGAGCTCATTGCCACAGAGATTGAGACGCGTTTTGGATATAACATTTCTTTGTTGAAATCAGTTACCTTTTTGTAATCAAGTAAGTGGGTTTCATTCCACTGTACGATTAGTTCGGGAAGTACATATTATCAGTACTCCTGATTATCCCTTTCGGAACATCCCACATTTCTTTGGGGGTTTCTAGTAAAGGTATCCTATGAAACTTAGGATTTATATGTCGTCTCAAAACATGAGGGTATTTGTTTGTACCTTTTCAAGAGGTTGATTTTAGAGTCAATGGGGGAGTTGATGGACTTTAGGTATTTTCTTGTACCTTTTCAAAAGGAGATTTATGTACTCATTTATGATACTCATATTCTTTTGAGTTTATGACGTTGATTTTGGGATGAGTTGTTTCAACCATTTACATATATAAATAATAATATATGATTTTCTTTTTGATAAGGAAATGGATTTTGGTTATGAAATTTCATTATCATAACAGTATTAGATTTTTGTATGCTTTAATTTTATTGATAATACTTCATCAATATTTCAATTTGCAAAAAAAATCACTCAATCTATTGGATTTCCAGGTAGTAGGGGAATCACATGAATTTCTTAAATCCCTACAAACTTTAGGGCTATTTACACCCGTTTGACAAAATCCTTTCGATGTATTGCGATTAATTCATCAATGAAATACATAGATAACATTTGTTATTTGGTAAATTTTGACATGAGGTCAAAAAAATTCATACCATATTGGTATTTTGGGATCTTTTGGCAAGAGGCCAAAGTGACTATAATTTGGCATATGAAACAATTTTAATACCTTAATAGCATTTTTTGGAGTTTTTGGTAAAGATCAAAATATATGAGCTTGGATGTGTAGCTTCCAAAAAATAATTATATAGTTTAAAATTATGAGTAAGAACTCACAATCAAGATAAATGTTTGAATTTACCATTTTCATGTTATTTTTGAACATTTTGGCAAAATAACAGAAGTTATGGGGGTTGAAATTGTAAATTTCAAAGATAATTTATAAGTCATAACTAAGATAAACATCTGAATTATACTAACAATTATTAATTAGGATAAACATTTGAATATTAACACAAACAAATAGTAAATAAATATATAATATTGTAACTAAATGGATAATCATTTAAATATATGAATATTTTAATATAATTTGATAAACATTAATAAATCATAATAATATTTTAAAACAATAAAAGTTATACTAACAAAATTAAAATAAATAAGATGAAACAAATATTAAAATAATTAATAGTCTAATTCATTATTTGGAATAGTCTAAAAGAATATATATTTAATAGGTCGAATTAAATAAAATTAAGTAAACATGTCAGAAAATAAGTCAAGATTGGCTCGCATAGATAAAGTATATTAAACTTAAATAAAAATTAATATAATAAATATTTATTAAACAAAAACGTAAATTAATGGGAAAAAAAAAACAAATTAAGTTTTGTTTTAGTTAAATAAAACAATAATACTTATCCCTTGTGGATTATTAAAAATTATTTATTTAATTCCTTTTGATAATTAAAAAAAATAAAAACAAAATCATTCAATTATCCTAATAATTCAGATAATTAGATCATAATCATATTAAAATCACATATAAATTCCAATAATTATCTTTTAATATAGGTTTTTTTTACGTCAATATAATTTTCATTTATTTAATTATTTCAATAAAAATAAATAAATAATCATGAATTCGGTTTTTTTTTTTGAATTCAATTAATATCAATCGCGAAAATAACGGAAGTATTCTACAGAAAACTTAAGAAAAAAAAAATATAAACATGATTCATAATATTCACTTATGAAGAAATTGATAGAAAACTTACTAGATTTTTTTTTGACATGCGTGGCAATGAGCAAAAGATAACGCAGTAGCGATGCAATTTTGCGGCAAACCGTTCAACGACAACGTGCACCAATCGTTTAGAGACGATGAAAAACAACTTTGAGCTTTACGTGCTGATAACGTGTTAAAGGGAAAAACAAATGAAACAACAATAAGAAGAGAATAACAATAAGACAGAGAGAAGAAATCTATATTTCTCATTAATCATAAGCCCTTTAAATAGGGAGGAGTTACAAGTAGATAGTTAGAAGATATTTCAGTTCTAATCTAACTCTGATATATTTATCTCTATCTCTATCTCTATCGTCATCCTTTAGACGATGACACACTTATCCTACAACAAATATTATATAGTACTTGAAAGAAAAAATTGAAGCCCATTCGGTTTGTTATTGCACAAAGGTGAAAGCAGAGACCACGTAACGGGTCGTAAGTCGTAACCTTGGTTCTCCAAAGTGAGCCTTGTACTAATTTTATACTACTCGGAAACTTTGTGTTGGGCCTATATTTTGGGTTGGGCCGATACCCTCAATTGGGCCAATAGTTTATCACAAGAAAGAAATTGAAATTTCAATATCCAAGTTTTTAATTCTATACTTTAATGAAACAAAACTAACTTTAAATCCGACGCCATAAATCCCTAAACTCGCAATCGGAAACTATTCCCTGTAAATGCTTTGAATCCTTCATCTTTTCCGTTCACCTTAACGTTTACTTGAACAATACTCGACTCTCGTTGTTTCTTCTTCACCAGTTTCCCATCACGATCACTCTTCACGCTTGATTCTTTCGTCTTCAATTTCTCCACTGATTGATCAGTTTCCGGCACCTGCGTCCCATCCAGTCGCCTCCCGATGCCCGGAAAAGCTTTACATTCTTTCATCATTATATCTGCATGCTTGTCATGATCTTTTTGATCACTTGTACTCTTTCGTTTAAAATCAGCAATCGGTTTCTTCTCAGGTTCTTTATAATCCAACGGAGGTGCAAACTCCACTTCACAATCGGTGTCAAACAACGATATCGCCGGTGATGGCTTGGTCTCCAAAATATCAAGAAGATACTTCTCCTCCCCATGGCTGACCAGAATAGTGTCGCCGGTGGTGAGACAAGCGAAATCTCTGAAACTATTTTCAAGCAAAGACTTATGATCGGAAAGCGTGATGAATTTGGTGGCATGTGGTTGTATCTTAATGTAAGTTCCTTCGGGTAGAGTGGCGTTCTTGATATTCACCATATCTCCGTCCTCCAGTTGCATGTTGTTCATCATGGATGTGGGCAAGAAAACGAAACCCTCGTTGGCGGTGAACTCTAGGACGCCGCAGTGGGAGTGGTGGCGGGTGAGGGTGTTTTGTAGACGGAAGTGCATGGGGTAAAGAACGGGGAGGGAGGCGAGGTGGTTGAGGGCGGAGGGGGGCATGATGATCATGTTGCCGGGGTGTAGGTGGTGGTGTTTTTCGACGTGGGAAAGTGGGTAAGCGAGGTAGTATTGGTCGAAGTCGGAGGGGATGTCGCCGTGAGGTTGATGATCGTACTCCATGGCTATGGGATTGATGTGAGTAACAAGAAGTGGTGATAAAAGTGTTGTTTGATATTTATAGGGGATGAGTTTCCTTTTTCTTTGCGAGTGTATCGTAAAAAATAATGATGTATATTGTTTTAAATATTTAAAACTACTGTATATATGGTAATAGATATCAATGAAAATATAACTTTTTAATAATTATAAAATAAGTAATATCAAGAAAGGTTTCCAAGAGAGCTTTGATTTTGATTAGTATTTTTGATTGCAAAGATATTCTAACACAACAATATATACTTTTGACGAGTTTATTTTTGGTGTATCCTAATTAAATCAAATAATATCTACCTCTTCATTCAATTCATCTTAAATCCAATAATCTATATCTATACTATATTATAGATATTATATTATAAATATGACATAAAAAACTCTTAAAAACAAATCTTAAAGCTTAATGTACCGCTATTTAATGTTAATTACTTAAAAAACAACCATTAAAGCTGTATGTACTACATTTAATATTATTTATTAACTTTCAATCATTATCTCTAACCATTTTAACTCTCCTAAAATCATTTCCCACTTTAACTCCCCTAAAATAACTTTCATCATAATTAAATATATAATAAAAATCAAATTTTAGATATAAAAAATCTAAAATATAATTAAAAAATCTTACAGAATATTTTATAAAAAAAATTATATTATTAAACCAAAATAAATAACATTATATTATTAAGTCTAAATTAAACAAATTTATGTAAAAAATCATTATCATTCTCTCACAACCATCCAAAATCATAATGTAAATCGACAAAAAACAGAAAATAAAATGAAACATTAAAATCGTGATGTATCTAGCTGCATTGCACGGATACACTTCTAGTAATTATATTATACCCCAAAATCCATATCCCAAATATTGAGGAATAAACCTATGGGGTTTGATAGTTATAACACTTTTGATCCCTACTGTTTTAAAATTAAAAAATGACCATTGTGGTTTACAAAAATGATCGGACCGTTCCCCCCCCCCCTTTTAAATAAGGGGTATCTTAGACTTTTGCCTACTATTATCTATTTTTATTTAACAAATAAATAAAGATGTAAATTACAAGGACCAAAAATGTAACTTACTCTTATATACACATTGTAACTTGAGATTATAATTTTACCCGTTGGGACAGGTACCTTGCCGACCCTAACAGGGCGGGGATTCCCCCAGTTGACGGGTACGTAATGAGGCGGGGGCGGAGATTTATTTTTATATTCGAATCGGGTTCAGAGAGGGGTAGGGGATGACATTATCCGCCCCTAATCTGACCCCGATTATTATTTTTTAATTTTTAAAGTATATGTATATAGTGTGTGTGTATAAATAAATATATGAAAATAATCAAATATGTCTATATTAATTACTAAATGACAACTATTTATGGTATTTCAATATTGGTAATTAATATGGTGACGATTTATTATAATTTTAATTTTAAAACACAATGTTTTTTACTAAAGAGGTATCCAACGGGTTCTCTCACTATTGGCAATTGAAAGTACACGAAAAGAATTACCCCACTCACGACTTGGAGTTAGCAGCAGTAGTGTTCGCTTTGAAATTATGGCAACATTATCTTTATGGCACGAAGTGTACCTTGTACACGGACCACTGGTACGTCTTCGATCAGAAGGAGCTCAGCATGCGACTAGAAGATGGTTGGAACTACTCAAGGACTATGATTGTGAGCTACTCTATCACCCGAGAAAAGCAAACGTGGTGGCCGACGCTTTGAGTCGGAAGGAGTATAGTGGGAAGTTTCAAGCCAAGCTTACGCGAATCGAATTAGTGTCAAGTCTTTTGAAAAAGATTAAAACGTCGCAAACCGAGGCCTTATTGGAAAAGAATCTCAAAGAGGAAGTAATGGTCAAACAACGCTTACTCTTAACCGAAGATAGCAGTGGGATAAAGTGTTTTGATGGAAGAGTTTGGGTGCCAAGGATTGGCGGGAGTTGAGAACTACTCTTGGAAGACACGCACAAGTCCAAATACTCTATCCACTCGGGTAGTACAAAGATGTATAAGGACTTGAAGTTACACTATTGGTGGCCAGGTATGAAGTTGGATGTGGCACGCTATGTGGAGCGATGCGTGACTTGTTCGCAAGTGAAGGTCGAGCACCAACGACCTTATGGGAGCCTTTAACCGTTAGAAATACCCGAGTGGAAGTGGGACAAGATTACTATGGACTTCGTGACCAAGCTATCAAAGACCTTGAGGGGTAATGACACAATTTGGGTGATTGTCGATCGATTGACGAAGAGTGCGCATTTTCTAGCGACGCTGGAGACTTTGCCAATGGATAAGTTGGCAAAGCTGTATATAGACGAAGTGGTCTCTAGACATGGTATACCCTTGTCTATAGTCTCCGATCGGGATAGCCGGTTCACGTCAAGATTTTGGGGAGCCTTACATCAAGAATTGGGTACACAGGTGAATTTGAGCACGCATACCACCCACAGATGGACGAACAGAGCGAGAGGATGATTCAAACTTTGGAGGACCTGCTTAAGTCTTATGTGATCGATTTTGGCGGTAGTTGGGATGCCCATCTACCTTTGGTGGAGTTTGCATACAACAATAGTTATCACTCTACCCTAGGAATGACACCAATTGAGGCTGTGTACGGACGAAAGTGTAGAACCCCTGTGTGTTGGCTAGAGGCGGGAGAAAAACAAATTGCCGGAGCGTAGATTGTGCAGGAAACGGCAGACAAAGTCAAGGAAATTCGGGAACGTTTGAAAGCGGCACAGGATCAACAAAAGAGTTATATCGACAAGAAGAGACGGCCCGTGGAGTTTCAGGTGGGGGACCGGTGATGCTGAAGGTGTCTCCATGGAAGGGCTTGATTCGGTTTGGAAAGCGAGGGAAGTTAAACCCCCGTTTCCTCGGACCATTTACCATTCTCGAGCGAATTGGAATTCAGGCCTACAAGTTAGATTTGCCACTGGAAATGGACAGAATACATCCTACGTTTCATGCTTACTATCTACGGAAGTGCATGGCAGAGGAAGAAAACGTCATACCATTGTCAGAGATTAGGGTAGACGACAACCGATGCATTGAAGAACCCGAAGCCATCCTGGAAAAAGAGATCAAGAAACTCTGCCACAAAGAAGTGGCAATGGTGAAGGTCTAGTGGAAACATCATCATATTGCGAATGTGACCTGGGAAGCGGAGGAGGACATGAAGCGTCGATATCCTCGTTTGTTCGACTAGTTGGGATTTCGGGGATGAAATCATTTCCAAGTTGGGGAGGATTGTAACACCTGTAATTTTCGGGTAAGCTTCCTCTATTTTGGTAGTTCAGTTGAGTGTTTATTTGCCTTACCATAATGTAATATTACTTGGTATTATTATACGGATTTAGTCGTACATTCCTCATTGAAGAATCGGATAATTTCGGGTCGTGATCGCGCCAAAATGGCCTTGGGCGACTATGCCCTGGGCATAGTTGCAGGTGAGATGGGACTCACTGGTCGAAAAACAGAAGAAGGGCAGTGTTGGGCGACAATGCCCTTGGCATAGTCGCCGTGTCATTGTCGCACGCGACCTCCAGGGTGTTAAAACCCATTTCAACGAATTGGACCTCATTTGTATCTGATTTCTTGGAAGCTAGGTTACATTTTTCTCTCTAGAAGAAACTGGTAAGCTCTCCCCCATCCTCCCTTACCATTAATGATTCCACCAACCTCAAGTACTTAATCATTTATGATGTTTTAGGGTTTTGATCATCTTTTGGTCAAGTCTTGTCTCT
Organism: Arctium lappa; assembly: GCA_023525745.1. NCBI lineage: Eukaryota > Viridiplantae > Streptophyta > Magnoliopsida > Asterales > Asteraceae > Arctium > Arctium lappa. The sequence goes on from CM042049.1 coordinate 126,965,621, forward strand.
CTCAAGATTCATCTCATCCTCTACACTAGTTGCTTGGAGTTATAAACCTTACAAGGTGAGTTCATCTTTTTAATAAACTCTATACATGTCAAAATTATACTTTTAGCCTACTAGATATCTCCATTTTTACTTGTGTAACTTGGGGTGCAATTTCACCCAAAAGCCCTAATTTTGAAGATTCTAGGGTTTATGTATTTGGAAAGGATTTCAAGGAAGGAAAAGGGTATATTGGATTTATGTGTAAACATGGCTTGACATCATATTTTTGCTCTCTAGTTTCAAAGATTTATTAATAATGAGTGGGTGAATTTATGTTGAACTGCTGATAAGTTTGTACATGGGAACTTGTTTCATTATAACCTTGGGTTGAGTATTTGGGATCCAAAACTAGAGTTTGAAATATTTAAATGCCTAAAATGGATGGAATATGGGTATGTGATTCATATGTCAAATTGGAACCTCTTGGTAAAATTATGCAAGTATTATGCAACAACCTTCATTTATTGATGTCTTTGGTACTTTATCTTGACGTTGAATTATTGGTTAGTCGAATTGCTATATGTGGCATATTTGGTTTCACTTGGGAGTCATGACCCTAACATTGTTGTTGCATTTAGTCCGACGTTGGAACTTTAGTTTCTCTCGTCGAGGCACGTCTAGGCATCGAATTGGGTTATTGTAACACCCTTAAATCTGGAGATAGCAACTTATTAAAAAAATTCTAAATACATCAATAATTACTTTGACTACAGACACAATTTGAGAATTAACCTCAATACACACATTCATCCTATACATACCATCTATGAAAAGGACGGGTGTTACTAAAACCAATAATAATCACTAACTCCAACCTGCGGACGACTTCACCAGCTACTTACTCTCGTATAAAACTAAGGCTCAACTCCTCATAGCACTTGCTAGAACTGAACCCCCCGAAAGGAACCTGATGCACATGCCGACAAATAAAAAGGTTAGTCTTAACGCCTAGTGAGCTCAAAAGTTTTAACATGAATGAATATATCTTTAAAAGAAAGGAATTCAGTTTAAAGCAAGATCCTTCGAAATATTATACTTCAAAATGGAAACGACACATTTTCCCATAATATGCACTTTTATAGACAATGCTCCCAAACACACATTTCTTATAAAACGATGCAACCCGTAACTCACCCAAAACGGGGTCATAGTTAGATACTAAAATTTGTGAAAATGTAAATAATATTTCATATCCCAAAACACCCAAAACTCGGGTGGGACATAATACTCGACCCTTAAATAACGGAAAACAATCCATATAAATATGATACGCCATTAAAACATGGAACTGAAACTTAATACTCACGTGACCCTAAAATGGAATGAAATCCAAATATTAAAGCATGGACAATTAAATATCCAAAATACAGCGGGCCGACAACGGGGGATATTCGTATCCGTTGAGAGCGGAAGAACACAAAGTATGCCACTCTTACAACGTTTATCGCATGACACCTAACGACATGAAAGTCCAAGTGTCCCTGCGAATCCTTGACAAGTTTCACCCAAAGAGACGAGGCACCTTGATGCCAAAAAGGACACCCGAGAGGCCCGACACACCCGGGGACTACAACTGAGGAAATTCCCCGACGACGGAGGTCTAGGCACACACCCACACAGTGGTGCCCAAGACTACATCCTCCTAGTGCCTACTTGTCAAGTTTTGGTCATAAAACATGAGTCCCAGAGTCCAACCCCGTACCACCCATTTGACCATCAAATAAGACTGACTTACGTGCCTATGGATCCAATGCAACACAATCTAAAAATACACGACTACACATGAATGACAAAAGCACTCGAGCATGTAATGATCATAAATATACAATAAAATGCATTAAGATGTAAATCATAAATTGGACTCTACATCGAGCCATTAAAACCGGACAAATGTCCTCAAGACTCTTTTAAGCCAACACCAAGCTAAAATGCTCAAAATCCATTCGACCAACAATTATTGGTCCCCTAAATAATGAAATGTATTTAAACAACGTTTACGAAGACACATATCTCAAAGACGAGCTTACCCCAAAACTCAACACTTAATGGGATCAAAGGTTTTCCAAAAGGTTTATGAATGCAAATACACCAACATGCATATAACATGGAATAGACTTCATTTGTACAAAATCATCAAAGAGGCATAAATCATAAAATGGATCTTACTTGTACAAAATCACCAAGAATACGTAAATCATGCTATTTAGTTGTTGAAATGTTCAAAACCCAATATACGCATTTTAAGAGGTTAACACAACCCAAGTTTACTAAATATGAATATTTATCAAAATACTCACTCTTTGACATAAAACCAAGTAAAATATATTTTTACTTCAAAATACACAAAACTTATCAGCAGTTAACCATTTCATGTAAAACACAAAACACTTTAAAATAAACATTTTGGCATGTACACCGTTTTCACAAATCAACTTGAACTCACCTCACTAGATTTAGGCTAAATATAGATTTCACCCAACGAGCTCTTTTGAAGGCCACTTGAATCCTCAAGCCAAGGACTTCCAAAACCTAGATCCACACATACCAACCGTTTAGAAACATTCCCCAAACATTATTTACTAAAATCCCCAACGAGATCAAAACCTTAGTTTACCCAAAACCATCAAATCCGAGATTTGAGAAATCAAACACTAAGAAACAATCAATGGAGCATTTATAACTTATTTCAAGAAAGCTTACCATTCTAGGTGACGAGACTTTCCGAGGACACCCATTCCAACTCTTCAATCCGAGCTCCCACACGTTGAACTTGATGAGGAAGATGAAGATGGAGGTTTTGTGGTTCAAGATCCCACTAGCTAGATGATGAAGAATCATGTGGTTCAAGGGGAAAAACCCTCAAAATGGGTTAGGGTTCGTCTTTGGGGTTTGGGAGAGAAAAAGAGAGAAGATAGAAATGAGAAATGAGAAGTTTGGGTGAGAATTCGGACATTTTAGAAGACAGGGGCCGCGGGCGACCTTGCCATGCGATAGTGACAATCTACGCGATAGAGACATTGTCACTATCGCGAGGGCACTCTCGCGAGGATTGTACCGTGGGTGGTACACCCCCGGCGATTGTGCCACGCGATAGTTACACATGTCACTATCGCGAGTCACAATCGCGCCACTCGTACCGAAGTCAGAAAAGGGTCAAAACTCGAGATTCTCGCATGGGTTGACTTAAGGTTCGAAAGCACAACATTTTCCACCCAAAAGGGTAGGCGGAAAACGGAGAGATTACCAACGGAGGACGGAAACTTACTTACGAAAACCAGGTGTTACAGTTATAAGTCCTACGTGCTAAGTATTACGATACTGGATGAGGATTTCAACGTAAGGGCCCTTTTTGGTTGAAGTTGACTTTCCGCGGGTGTACGTTTAAAGCCACTGAGCCTAACATCCCTTGCGTGTACTTTTATGTGTTTTGGCTTTACTGACTGTTAAGTGACATACTTTTGTGTTCCGTCACTTGCGTTAGTAAGCGGGTCTCCCCCGTTAAACCAAGAGGTAATTGTTATGGTAAAAAGCACTATCATTTCTATTATAACTTCACTTTCTTTACTTACGTTTAACGTTATTTATTTTAAATACAACGGATGATGTCACTAGGCTTTAGCCTAACACTTTTTCTTAAAATGACATGTATAACAGGTCAATCTAGCGATGGGATTCGTCGGGATTGAGCGGTCGGCCTAGGGGTCGAGATCGGTCTTTTTGAGATGATATAATGACCATTACGATAGCGATAGTGGATACGCATTTTTGGAAAAATAGCAACACCCGATCTTAATCTTCCTTGTCTAAGTTAGATTATTAGGTTGTTGTATATTGTTCTTCATTTGATTCATTGTAAAGGCTACATTTATATTTCCCCGTTTTCGGGATGATACTTTGGGTTTTGTTATGACAGGTTTGGTTCACCCAGGTTTACTCAGTTTATAGCAGTCATATTGCGAAAATTTTGAATTTTTTTATGTCTCTAAAATTTAGGGTATTACACATACCGATCTCGGTTCCGGTCCTCCAGCGATCCCGGGTCGGGTCGGACCGGTTTGGCCACCTCTACTGTCGATCAACATCTATCTCCCTAAGTTTTTTCATCTAAAAGTTCCAATCTCTAAGAAAACCACACTTGGAGGGGGGCGAGGGAAGAGGCCAGAGACGGAGGCTAGAAAAAGGTTGCAGGTGGCGTTGTGGGATGAGGAAGACGACGACGGTTGGCGTTTAAGTTGTTATTTTGGTTGGGGACTTGATCGATAACCACCACTGGCACCCCACATTGTTGAGACTAATCAAAGGCATTATTTAGGTATAGGTCTTAGGTCATCAATCAAAACCGTATAGAGGTCAGAGCCATCGAGCTAAGAAACATTGTGCAAAGTAGGGTTGCACAATGGGTTGGGTTGGCCGGGTTGAAGGCATTTGAATAAACCAACTCAATGTTTGCGGTTTGAAAAATCTCAACCAACCCAAACCAAATCGTGCGGGTTGGGTTGGGTTGGTCGGGTTGATAGGGTTTTATCTTTTGTACATCATTCTACAATCTAGTTAAGTGCTTGTATTTAAAGGAAGTAAAATCAAAGTGAGAACATACAAAAAGGCTAACAAACTCAATAAAAAGTTGAAAGTTCATGCAAATAAGAAAGTAAAATTATGGTTGAAATTATAATATAATTTTGAAATAGCTTATTATGGGTAGGTCTAATGTCTAATGTACATATATTAATCTAAGACTTAACAATCATATTAAATCCGTAGTATAGAAAAACATAGGGTTCATCGGGTTGGGTTGGTTTCAAATTACCCTAACCCATTTCCAAACCAATATATGTCGTTTGGCTAAATTTTGTATCAACTATGTATTGCGTTATATCGGTTTGAGTTTTTTTTGGTTGGGTTTGTTGGGTTGGTCGGGTTGGTAGGGTTTTTAGCACCCCTAGTGCAAAGGGGGAGGGGGCCTTAGGTTGTCGATCAGAATTTAGGTCTGGACAGAGATGGTTTGTCGATGATTGAATTAAGGAACGAGATAGCAATTTTTTTTATCAAACCCCCAATTCTCGATTAGAGTTTAGGATTGAAACTTCATAGTGTTGTTAATTTTCTTCATTTTCTTGATTTTTTTAACGTCTAGGTCCCCAAGTCTCGATCTTCATCCAAGATAACATCGGTTACGGTTTTGGATTATAGTTCAATTTTGATTTTGGCTTGGCTTAAGGTTTATCAATTGCTGATTCATTTTGGATTTTGATTTTTATAAGATTTTGGTTTGATAGCTTGGTTTTGATTTTGATTTTGGATTTTAAATTTGGGTCGGGGAAGATTGCCAGAGTTTAGCTGGAGAAGATGGTCGGAGTTTGGATTAAGAAGAAGAATATAAAAATTAATTATAATATTTTATTTTATTTACATTTAAAAATGAGAGAATATAAAAGATGACTAAAATGCCCCTCAGTCAACAGATTATTTTAACGACCGTTAGAGGCAGGGACTAAATCCGTTTCTTTTTGCAAACCATAATGACCATCTTGTAACTTCGAAACTGTAGAAACCAAAAATATTATAACCGCCAAACCATAGGAATCAAATTTGTAGTTTACTCTATCTTTATTACAACAGAAAATGGACAAATATAACTAGATTGAATATTGCATTTATTTATTAGTTACTTTAGTACATGAAATTGTTATGCATAAAATATGAAAATTTTGAAATGAAACCGTTACAAGTTTTAAGGGGGCGTTTGGTTTGCATAATGGAATTTGATGGAATTAGAATCCATCGAAGAAATTTGACTTTGAGGGAATCGAAATGGAATTTGACCAAACATTTGGTTGGTAGGAATTCAATTCCATCACTTAAGTTAAGGAATGATGAATTCCTTAAATTGTGAAATTCAATGGAATTGGAAGGATTCCATAACTTTCATTCCATGAACTAAACATAGGCTTGAAATTTGGTCAATGGAATTGGCCCTTCCAATTCCATGAACCAAACAACCCATAAGGGGGAGTTTGGTTCGCATAATGGAATTTGATAGAATTGGAATTCATTAAAGGAATTTGACTTTGAAGAAATTGAAATATAATTTGACCATGTGTTTGGTTGGTAGGAATTAGATGATATTCAATTCTTTCACTTTACACAAAGAATGATGAATTCCTTGATTTGTAGAATTCAAAGGATTCCATCATGATTAATATGTGAACCGGACAGTGGAATTCGAATTTGGCCAAAGGAACTATCCATTCCAATTCCTTCAAAATCTATGAACCAAACACCCCTAAGATTATAAAACCATTTATATCACTCAACCCTTGTGCTTAAAAAATGTAAGTATCAGTAGATAGGTAAAGAGACAATGAATCACATAGGTTAAGCAAAATCAAAGTGGTTGGAACTGACGAGCTTTCTCGCGAGCTATTTCTTCTCATGAACATCTCGAAACCGAGGGGGAGGGCGATCCTCTGGGTGAACTGACTGTACCCCAAACCGACAAAGGTGAACAATTAGAGTATACTAGGGTGCTTGAAGAGTGGAATCTGAGCTCCTAGGCAAAAGCTTGAAGTGTGAAGACAAAAAAAGAAGAGATTAATGTTTGATATGGAGCAATATTCAAAGTTACGGTTGAAGTTTGACGGTTCGTAAGAATAATAATATAAGAAGTTTGGAATGCATAATATAGAAAAAGGTTAGGATGACAATTTATAAAATTATCCATCGGATCGACTTTTGTTGTCTAAATAATGTAGCTTCTGTATGTTTGTTTGGACATATTTTTTTTAAAGCATTGAAACATACATATTTTTTCTGTGGATGTGGGACGGGGTGTTATACAAGATATGTTAATAATACTTGTAAATAGGGGTGTTCGCGGTCCGATTTGGACGGTTTAACCCCTCAAACTACAAACCAAACTACAATGAAGGTTTCAGAAATTTTCCAAACCAACATTTTCGTAACAAGTGACCAAACCAGTCAGACTGGACCACAAAAAGACGGTCTGGTTTGTCCGGTTTAAGCGGTTTAGGCCTTTTATGGGCTTTAAACTAAAAAACCACAACATTTATATCAAAAATGAAATTTCTACCAATATAACATTATTAAAAAAATAGTATACCAAATTATAAAAGAATGTCCATCTCTAAAGTTAATAAAACATTGAGTAAGTCGAAAAAAAAATTAAACAAATCCACTAACAATAACAGAAATTTTGGGCAAACATTGAGCAAGTGGAAGGATGATTTGGAATTTTGGATTTAATTTTTGACGGATTTCGAAACTTTGCCAGTTTAGAGAACACGATCAATTGAGAAATGAAAATTAAAAACTAAAATCATAATATCTTAGACGACCTTTTTTTTTAATTAGGCCATAAAAATTGAGCCTAGATATGAAAATTAAGTATAATATATATATATATATATATATATATATATATATATATATATATATATATATATTTGACGGTCGGTTCGGTGTAGACCGTTTATAAAAATGTTCAAACAACAGACTAGACCGGATCGAGCGGTTTGACTATTTTCCAAATCGGACTGGACTGCTAGACTGCTTAAACTGCAAAAAACGGTCCGACTTGACTTGGTTTACCGGTTTAGACGGTACAACGTTTTTTTACACCCCTACTTATAAAATTGTTTTGATTATAATTTTAAGTGTCAAAATAATCACATTTTAGAGAATTAGGCAAAGAGTTGTTGCAAAAAAAAGGGACAAATGTAAAATTCTTTAATCTATACTATATTATAAAAACGACATAAAAAACTCTTAATTACAATATTTTAAGCACAAGTTACAACTAATTAAAGCCAATTATTTAATTTACAATTTCTTAATGCTTTGTTACAACCTTTCCAAGCACAATATCTCACATAATCATCTATTTGTGGAATGGATACTCATTTATTAATATAACTATTTTTTTTTGTGGAAGATTTTATAAAATAGATTTTATATTAGCATAATCTATTTTAAATCTATATTAATGAGATAATGAGATGTAATATAAAATATTTTCTCTTCCGTATTTTTTAATATTACATCTCATAATGATTTTTCCATATTTTATTTTATAAAATCTTTTTCCATATTTTATTTTATAAAATCTTTTTACATAATCTATACTATCTTATAAACCAAATTTGCCAAAAGTCTTAAATACAACCTTTTAAGCATAGAGTACAACACTTTTAAGCACACTTTTTTGCCAAAGTCTTAAAAACAACTTTTATTGCACTATGTACTACTAATTTATGCATAAGTCTTAAAATTTGTTAATTACACCTTAAAAAGCAGAATGTACAAGTTTGTAATACATGAGCTTTAATTGGTTTATCTTCCCGATATGACTTTTCAGATTTGGGTTTTCAACTTTTTAGATTTGGGTTTTCAAAGAGACAACCTTTTTCAAATTAAATCACAATTCAAAATTTGAAATTTTCAGATCCTATACACTGGTTTGTTTTTCTTGGTATGCTCTTCCCAATATGGCATTTTCAAGCTTAGGGTTACCAAGAGACGTCTTCTCCAAATCCAAGAACGAATTCAAAATTCAAATTTTGAATCTGAGCTATTCACCAATTTCCTACTCCCTCACTTTCTCCCTCACTCTCATTCTATCATCACGTTATCTCCCGTTCACGTTGTCTCTTTCTTTTTAATGAAATCCTTCTGTTGATTCTCGATCGATTTCGGTTTCTCTTGGTTACTAATTTTTCCTTTTTTTTAGAGTGAATTGTGGATTTGGTCCTCGTGCTTTGTTACTTTCTTTGACTATGATCCCTAGAGTATGTTTATTGTGGATTTGGTCCCTGTGGTATTCAATTTATCTTGGTCATGGTCCCTCTGACTAACGCATCCGTTAACTTCGTTAAATCAAGGACCATTTTAGTCATTTTGCTTAATTTGTGTCTTATTATGATAAGAAAAATAAAAAAATATTTTTAACACACACACACACACACATATATATATAGATATAGATATAGATATCAAAATAAATAAAATATAATGTTATTGTATACCTTGATTCTTTAAATTTTTAAAAAATTAATTATATTAAATATGATTTAATTTTATTATTTTATTGTAATGGTGGAAAAAAATATGGTTTTATTTTTTTAATGTAATTAAAATTTTAATTTAAACAAACTAGATAATAAAATTATATCTTATTTTATTTAGAACGAATAAAATAAGATATATTTTTATTATTTGATTTATTAAATTAAAACTTTAATTATGTTAAAGGTGATATAATTTTGTTGTTCTTTTACTATCATCACAACAAACAAGCTTATTATCGATATTTTGACACCAAAATCATTGAAAACCTGATAAACGAACTCTAATTTTATCATCTTAAAATTAGAGGTTCCAATTTTCATATTGTTTTTCAGTCAAAAATTAAAAATCAACTGTTTAGATTTTAACGAAATAAAATATTTAAGTTACGAATATTTTAACACACAATAAAATTAACAAGTGTAATAAACTAATAATTACCAATTTCTAAAATGTGTGCCTTTTTTATTATGAACATTTATTTTGGGACGGAAGGAGTACCGAATAATGATAAGACCATGTCGTATCTTTTTATTGATGGATGTTGTAGTTGATCTTCGCTATTTTCTAAATGCTAGCATGTTTTCATGTTGGTGTTACCTGACATATGATGCTCTATGTTTTGCCTTTTGGCCGTGAGTTAAAATATTCATAACTTAAATATTTTATTTCGTTAAAATCTAAACGGTTTGTTTTGAATTTTTCTATTGAAAACAATATGAAAATTGAAACATCTAATTTTAAGATGATAAAATTAGAGTTCATTTCTCAATGGTTTTCAATGATTTTGGTGCCAAAATATCGATACTAAGTTTGTTTGTTGTGATGATAGTAAAACCATATTTTTTCCCACCATTACAATAAAATAATAAAATTAAATCATATTTAATATAATTAATTTTTTAAAAAATTTAAAGAATCAAGTCATACAATAACATCCTATTTTATTTATTTTGATATCTATATATCTCTATATATATGTGTGTGTGTGTGTGTTAAAAATATATTTTTTATTTTTTTATCATAATAAGACACAAATTAGGCAAAATGACTAAAATGGTCAATGATTTAATGAAGTTAACAGATGCGTTAGTCAGAGGAACCATGACCAAGATAAATTGAATACCACAGGGACCAAATCCACAATAAACATACTATACGAACCGTAGTCAAAGAAAGTAACAAAGCACGGGGACCAAATTCACAATTCACTCTTTTTTTTATCTATACTATATTATAAAAACGACATAAAAAACTTTTAATTATAACATTTTAAGTACAAGTTACAACTAATTAAAATCAATTACTTATTTTACAATTTATTAATGCTTTGGTACAATCTTCCAAGCACAGTATCTCACATAATCATCTATTTGTGGAATGAATACTCGTTTATTAATATAACTATTTGTTTTTTTTTTGTGGAGGATTTTATAAAATAGATTTTATATTAGCATAATATATTTTAAATGTAGATTTTACATTTAAATCTATATTAATGAGATGTAATATAAAATCTTTTTTCTTCTGTATTTTTTTATATCACATCTCATAATGATTTTTTCATATTTTATTTTATAAAATCTTTTTACATAATGAGATGTAATTAAACTCTTTTTTCTTCCGTATTTTTTTTGCTAATATAAAATATATTTTATTTTATAAAATCTACACGTATTTTTTTTAATAATATAAAATCTACACGTATTTTTTTCACGAGCATTAAAAGAAGAAAAAAGAAGGTTGATATGAATAAAAAATAAAAAATAACGAGATACACTAATAAATTATCATATTCTTTAAAATAAAAATATTCCGCAATACTTTCTAAATTAACCAAATGTAAAGAAAATAAAATAGAAACGATGTAGATATAAAAATATTTTTCCATATTTTTAATATATTTACATTTAAATGTAAAATCGAAAATAAAAATAAAAAATTTTAAAATATTATCTACATTCAATATAAATATATATAGTTTCTCTATGTATCATACGAGTACAAGAAGAAGATTTTTGGTGGTATGAATCAACAAAGGAATCAGATTTTTGGTGGTATGAATCAACAAAGGAATCAGATCGTACCAATCTTCGATGTCAACGTTATTTGGGGAGATGAAAGGTATTGTTTTCTATAATCCATCTCAATCTTCCTTTTTCAATCATGATTTTCGGTTCATATTTTCCATTCTAGATACCTCTTTGATAAAAATAAAATGAAATTTAAAATGCAACTTTATTTGATGGAAAGAATATGAATATTTCCAGGACCGTTAAACGGAATAAACATAAATGTTAGGACTGTATCATAGCTTTTATGAGTTATTATAGATGTTGCAGCTTTGATTGTTAGGACTGTTTTCTTAGTTTTTATGAGTTATCATAGTTTTGAGTCTGCTTTTTTTTATTGCCTAAAAATATCCAAGTGTGCTCCTTGCAACTTTGATTGAAGAATCAATTAGCAAAGACAACAGTTTGATGCTAAGCATTGGCCTTGCTAAAACCTTTTCTAAAAAGGCATTTACATATATTCTGGAAAGATCCTATCATTTCTTCCTGTATTGTGGTATCTTTTATTCATGTTTTTTTACTGAATTACCTAGATATATGATGTTCAAAAAAGTAATTTGGTTTTCTCTTGTGTTGTTGCAGATTGAACTACTGAAGGCACAAGTTGAAGTATTAGGGGCCGTTTAGCATACCGTCACGAGTCACCACCCACTTACCTTATCTGGTAACATTTTGGGCTATCAAAATGGATTGATGGTAAGCATATATCACCAGGTAAGTGCTTACTCGGTAAGAATCATTACCCTAACTTACCGGTTAAGGCTCTCAATTGTTACCATCCCTCTTACCGGGTAAGATTTTCGGTTTTTCCTATGCTCACCATGTAAGGTATTTGAGCGGTAAGCGCTTACCCAATAAGTGTTTTATAAAAGGACCGTTAGTTTGTCTTTTAGGCTTGGATTCCTTGATATCCCTGCTGCAACCGGAAGTCGTGTTGACAGTAAGGTTCATGGTTCATATGAATTTGCAAAAAGTCTCGTGGTTTTTGCATAGATCATTGAAAGTACCCACTTATTTTTATGTAGAGTGTGTACTAATATAGTGTTAGTACACAGATATGTATTTGAATGATACATATAAATTACAAATATTGTAATAACTGAATATAATCAACGAATGATTAGTAAATGAATAAAAAGGGAATCGACAGAAAATGTAAATGAATAAACCGTATATTCAAACGATGCTGAGGCTCGTGTTGGACACGATTCCCTTAAACAGATTTGCCGTCTGTTCCCAGGGTACAACAGCGTAAACAGTTAAACTGCCGGATAGAATCTATTACCTGAAAATTTCCGGGAAACTGATAAACGTATGCAAAGAATTGTGTGTATTTTTTTTCGTTCAGTATTGCTCATGTTTCGCGCGTTGAAAATGAACCTGAACTCCCTTTAAATACTCGATATTGAAACCGACATCTTAATACGAAATTAATCAATAATTAAAATGAATTTTAATAATCTTCTATATAAATGAGTATTTCAGGAGTTACAAACTGGATCAGTAACAGTGCACGTCGCGACTTGCTACGCGGGTGAAGTCGCAGCACAACCCGCGTAGTTCACTGTTTATCGTCTACAAACAGTGAGTTTCGCGACTAATGGTGCGGGTAAAACCCGCGAGCTAACTCGCGAAATACACTGATTCACAAAAACCAACCTGTGCGAGCACAAGATTTCGGAGCGGCATTCGTGTCCGCAGGTCGCGCCCATGCACAAGTTCGACGAATTTAGCCTACGAAGGCCGTAATCGGCACCCCCCCTGAGCGCGGGTAGGTGATGGAGTAAAACCAAACTAAGGCCTTGAAAGTCCCTCCTACATTTTTAGTTATAAACCACTAAAACTTTGGTCCTCCTTCCTATGTGGGACAAGTTCCCACACCCACTTGGTTTTGCCAATTTTCATCCAAAATACTCAACTTTGAGCATCGATATCTCATTCACACATATTCCGTTTTGGACATATAATATATCGTTTTGAAGCTCTCATATAGGAGAACATAAACCCACGAAGAGTTAGATATATACAATACATATACATGTATTTATTTGTGTCCAAAGTTAGTAAAAAATCACATTTTTACTAAAATTTTCCAACATATAGTAATATTGTGGATTGTTTCTAATGAAAATCCTGTTAATGAACATTTTTTTTCCTTCAACGGTGGTACAATGTCTTTTAAGTTTGTTTGTCATTAGAAATAATAGTTTGTAACTATTCTCACTAAATTATCCTTTTTTGCAAAATTAGAGTTCAGGATTGAATTTCAAAGTCAGATGCTTAAGTTTTTACTTAAATTTTTCTAAGATTTCTTTTGGTTATAGTGAAATAACTGCTGGCTATATCAGTGTATGTTTTTATACTTTATTTTTAGTCTAGAGCGAATTCTGTTTATTTGCTTCAAGCAGGTGTGCTCTCATTTCCTTTCGTATTTGCAAATCTTTATATGAGTATGCAAGTTTATATTCTTCTGTCTTTTGTTTCTTTGAACTCGGTTTTCTTATAGAGTTGTTGCATAAAAGTTAACACTCAACTTTAATACCCTATTGTCCTGATCTTGAAAGAGTGAGTTTGTTGTAGTGTATTTGTGCCTTTCTTACTCTATGCTCCAACGGTAGATCTCACATCCAATCTTTAGTTTACAATGTTGTTTGGTGTTTTAAAATTTAAACCGTCTATTTGATGAGGGTCAACATGATGTGGTTTAGAAGTTGGTGGACTTACAATTCTATCTTCGTTGGATCAAGAGAGTTAGTGCATAAAGGGTCTTTTGAAATTTGAAGTAATTCATACAATTCAAATTTTATAGGAATGCTATAGAGTTTTTTGTTTCATTATAGTTGGATTTATATCCATGGCTTTGGTTTTCTTTAACGTATTGTTACTTTGTGTATTCTTAATCTTTGTATTGTCTTTCATTGAGCATTTGCTCCAATAAGCTTTTATATTGTAAGCGTTGGTAAACTGTCCTGAAGAAAGTTGTTGAATGACATGTTCCTTCCTTGTTAAAACATAAATTTTGGTTTTCTGTAAGTAGATGCATTAATATTGTAATAAACAATTTTGATCATTTAAAAATATAATTTTATACCCGTCGCATTGTGCGGGTACATTACTAGTTATCTATAAGTTTAGTCAAATGAATTTATTATTAACAAGTTATGCACATAAACCCGAAAACCTGATCCAAAACCAACTCATTACCTAAAATATATGAAGCTATATAGTTTGATTGTGTTAGACCTAAATCAACCCAACACAATTTGTTAAAAATCGTACAGATCAAATTCAATCATCCATCGGTTCAGAAATTGTCATTAAATTCAATTCAAAAATTTGTATTGTAATATTGATCTTGGCATATTATGTTTATATTTGCATTTGATGAATATAATATTTTGAACAGTAAAGTATTAATTAATAATATTTGATTTTTATTTTTTAGATTTTTTATCATGATATAATCATTTTTTTGGGTCTTAAATAAACCAGATTCAGTTGAGATGGGTATACTTTTGAATATTATTGTTTTCTAGATCGAATTAATTAAATTAGACTATTCAAATCTTCAAAACCTTTCTGGTTTCTAACCCAACGTATTTGCATCAATAATTCTAATTCTTAAATTCACTACACAGTTGGGTTGATCGGATCACATCTAGATACTGAGATATGGATATTTTGGACTTTCAAGAGTTATTTGGCCCCCACATATAACGATCAATAATTCATCTGTACCAGTTAATATTTTAATTTTGTGTGGCGTTATATTTGATTTGAGTTAAATGAAGATGCAATAATAAGTTGTAGTTAATTAACGCTTTTATCAAATATTTTAAAATAATAATAATAATAATAATAATAATAATAAATTTATTAAAACAATGTAGTATTTATTTTGGAAAAAAGAAAGAAAATGCATTATTAATGTTTACTTTTGGATTGATGAAAGGGAACTACTTGGATTCGTTCATAAAAAGACATAAGATATTTCTCTTTAAAATTCAAACGTAAAATTCACTTTGCTAGGACCACGATTACGACGATTCGGTAAGTAAAGAAAATGTGAACCGAACAGCATGAGACGGATATCTGATTACCCGGATCGAAACCGAACCGTAGGTTGAACCGAACGGACACAAACCGAAATAAGGCGGTTACCCGTGGCTCGGTTCACGGTTACCCGAAGTTACAAGAAATATCAATTATAATATCAAAATTGTACCAAAATATAGCATTTAAACCAATTACAGAATAAATAATTAAAAATAATCAAAGCACGACAAATTTAAATAAGTTTAATTGTATAAAAAATCCATTATTCAGTTAATGTCGACTCATTCATGACTTGATACCGTCAAATGTGATCATCCACCGTAATGATTGACAACAAAACATAAAAGATATCCGGTTCAGCTCGGGTACCTAAAATTCAAAACGAAAACCGATTCATGAACACTCGGTTTTTTCGGTATTTTTGATTTTCAAAATTTTCGGTTATCGGCTTTTTTCGTTCCGAATCAATCGGTTCGACTCGGTTTTCCGGTTTTTTAACACCCCTACGTCCCTAACCACAATATATGACATTAGCCTCCCAAACCTACCCACATTCGTCATATACTAACTGCTTCGTTCCTACCACCTCCAATTCTCTGTTACCTTTGCCATGGCTGCCATACTCCTCCTCCTCCTCCTCACCTTCACCGCCCATGTCCTCTCCGATCGCCCCGCCACCACTCCCCACGCCTCCCTCTACCTCTCACCCAAAACCATCTTCTCCAATTACGACAAGATGCTCCACTCTTTCAAAATCTTCGTCTACGCGCCACCCTCCCCTTTCACCGGAGCCACTGTCTTCACCACCACACCAGAGTCCCAATTCTACACGTCTCTCCTCCGCAGCCCTTTCGTGACCGATGACCCTAGCCAGGCTCACCTCTTCTTCATCCCTTTCCCTTCCTCTCTCTCCACGCGCAGTCTCGCGCGTCTGATAAGAACTATTCGTATTAGCTTCCCTTTCTGGAACCGCACACTAGGTGCCGATCACTTTTACCTCTCAGCCGCCGGCGTTGACTCTTCATCCGACAGAAACGTCGTCGAATTGAAGAAGAATTCCATTCAGATCTCTTGTTTTCCGACCTCCTCCGGTTTGTTCATCCCGCATAAGGACATAACCCTGCCTCCCGTGCACTCCTTCCAAACAATACCGTCGGTCAACTCCACGCCGGCGTTTCTCGGCTACATGAAACTACGCGAGCCAATTCCGTTGGGTTTGATCGAAGAAATTAGCGATGACTCTCAGTTCAAGGTTGAATACGCGCCGGCGAGTACAAGGGGGGAATTCATGAACAATAGTAGATTCTGTTTATTTATGTACGGCGACGATATGACGTGGATGGTGGAGGCGATGGCTGCACGGTGTGTGCCGGTGGTGATTACCGACCGTCCGATTCAGGATCTGCCGTTGATGGACGTGATGAAGTGGTCGGAGATGGCGGTGTTTGTTGGTTCAAGTGGTGGCGGCAAGGGGCTGAGAGGGGTGTTGGACGGAATAGAGAAAAGTCGGTATGATCTGATGATGGAATCTGGTGTGGTGGCAACACAGCATTTAGTGTGGAACACGGAACCACAGACGCATGATGCGTTTCATATGATTATTTATCAGCTGTGGCTGAGACGGCATACCATCAGATACGCCAGATGGGCTGAGCAGTAGCAGCAGCAGCTCTTTCACTAAATAAAACATTATTTACCACTAAACATGTGAACGAGTAATTTATTTTAATTATTGTATTTGATGTATTATTTTAATAAATACAACCATTAGTAAAATTATTGTTTTTCATACATTATTAGTGCAATTTTGGGAAGGGGAAAGTTGGTTGGGACTCATTTCATCAATTATGTTATGACGCAGAAATAAGCAAGTTTAAATTAAGATGGTTTAAATATTTTGATGTAAAATCATTTATCTATTAGTAATAGCTATTCCATTTTTCTTGAGCACCTCTAAAGACCCATGAAGTGTCATTTGGTTTGTAGGATTTGGAATTTAATTTTATTTAAATTTCATGTTTGGTTTAAAGATTTGCTTGAATTTGAAATCCCACAAACATGGGATTTAGAAATCTCATGGGGTCGTTGGTATTTCATAGGATTTCGTAAGTATTTTATGTAATAACGTCTTAAAGCACGTTGAAAACAATAATCAATTACTAAAAATATGTTTTTATAAATTACTTATAAAAAATGGAATTAAATTTCATTTCAAATCCTATAAACTAAACACGTCAAAGATTCCAAATCTTTCAAAATCCATTCAATTTCAAATATTTTCATGAAATTCAAATTTCTCAAAATCATTCCATCAAACCAATCAGTCAACCACCCCTTAAGGGATTTCATATGTTTTAATTGAAACATAAGTAGGACTTGATTTACAATATGATTTCAAAGTTTTCTAAGCTTGAAATGGTGTGGACCACGGACTCTAAATCAAACACTTAGGGGCGTTTAGTTTGATAAAATGATTTGGATTTTGTGAAAGGATTTGGAATGATTTGAAATGTTTGGTGTATTTGGTGTTTATGATTTGGAATGGAATTGAATTCCATTTTTTATAAATAATTTATAAAAACAAATTACAATTAATTACAAAAATAATTAAATTACCTTATTATTAATTGATTATTGGAAAAAAAAAAGTTTTAACATATTATTATATGCAAATTCTTCGAAATCCCCTTGAAATCCCAACCACTACCACAGGCTTTCGAAATCATATGTTTAAGGGATTTCAAATCCGTATAGTCCTACAAACCAAACATGGGATTAGAATGAATTCAAAATCCAAATTCCCCAAAATCCATTCCATTCCTACAAGCCAAACGGATTCTTAGAAATTGTTTATCAAGATGAATTGTTCAATTGTGTGATATTCTCTTTTGGATGATTGCTTTTGAAGCTTAAGAACAAAGAAAGTATGAATGCTTGAATATTTAAGTGCTGGTGATTCATAGCTTTTTTTCTCAAGATGTTGATGTTTTGGCACATATATCTTAATTGGAAAATAACAAATAGACCTTAAAACCTTCATTGTAGTTTCTAAATTTTTATTTTTTTGGTAGAAAAAAAAAGATAAAAATGAATAAAATGACTAAAATACCCTACGTTAATTGCGTTAAGTTAGAAGAATGGACTCAGTAGGTGCAAAAATCAAACCAAAGATCTTAAATCAGTATTTATTTAAAATTTGGGGCTAAAATCATTAAAAAGTGAACCACAAGGACTAAATTTGTAATTTACTCAATTTTTTTAATGTATCGACGGTGCTTCCACTTCCTCCGCCAACATCCACCTAGCGCTACCACCTCTTCCGCCAGTACCCACCCAAACCGTTTCTTGAAGCCGAATGCGACGTCATGGTGTGTGAAGTATCCACCGTCATTGATTACTTCTGGTGATTGACTCCATTAAAACCTTTAATATCCATGTTAATCGAAGAGTTTGTCAAACCCCAAAACAAATTACAAAGATCCACCATTTATTGACGGTGATCGTCAAACAAATTCGCAAACCCCGAAACTCTTTCTACATTAGGGTTTTTGAGTCGCAACTGGTCAATTACTCAATGTTACTTCCCAAATGAAACGGTGGAGTAGTAGTAATTGCACGTTCTGTTATCTGGTTGTGGCGGTGGCGGCAGGATTTAAGTTCTTGCTATTCTTTTTATTCTACGCATATCGTCCTGGTGGCGGCGATGGTAATGCGGTGGCCATGAAGAGAGAGTAAAGATGAAAAAGAGGAGAATCAGTCCCTTGGTAAATTTCAAGCGTTACATTATCCTGTTCATAATAACACTGATCAAAACTACACACAGGTTATATGCATTTGTTGCATCTTTTAGTTGACATATTTTGCTGCTTATATGTGTGCACTTCCTGCTTTCGTCCACAGTGATAGTTGCATGTTTTCACAAGGAATAACACAAAGATTGTAATTGTTCTGAAGAAATTTGGAAGAACTACCAACTACCATTACACGAAGCATATCTAAAAGCTACTCGGTTGACAGTTTAGGCTTCATCTGTTGGTTGTCATGTTTTATATCTTTCCAGTTGTATTTGTTGCCTCTAGTATGTATGTTATAAGCTTAACTTGCTCTCTGTTTGGTTTCTTCGTAGTGATGCACCCCCTACGACTCTGCAGTATGAATAGGGGTCGCTGTGGCAATTGTTAATGTTCTATATCGTTGTTGGCGCCTTTATCTCGGAGCTTCAGCTTTTAGACAGAGTTGGTGGTGAGACTCACTTTCATACATGACCATGATATTAGTTCCAAATATTATATTGTTTTAAGGATGTATGCATTAATTTCCCTTGGCATCAACCGAATGAGACACAATATGCAGAGAAATTGGTCAATAGATACATTCTTGATTTTGTTGGTCAATAGATCAATTTCCCTTGGCATCAACTGAATGAGACACAATATGAAAATATGAACCCAAAGAGTTAACTTTGGATCCCCGAAATGTGAAATTGTAAATATTCACATCGAATAGGGGAATAGAAGTTTGCTCTTTAGCTCAAAGCATACTTTCTTTCCCAGGTGGAGTGTGCAATAGATGAAATTGCCTGTGATATTAGAACCCATGTGAAGACAAAAATAGGTATTTATGCTTTGTGTCGTAAATTCCCTCCAAAAGGAATAATCAACCATATTTTACATGTAAACATGGTGTTGTCAACAAATTATTAGCGGTCATGTCCAACAACTTTGAACATATGCCACAAAATAAAGTTACTTTAAAGCCTACGATACCTTCACACCACCATTCTCATTGAAGTTCACATGACCTCATTTGGAAAATGGTGTATCTTGCAAGTAAATATATCAATTAATTGATGTGATGTGATATTTCAATCAAGTTATTGTAAGAGAGTAATTTTCTCCACATGTAAATAATGTTTGAAGAGACATAACATGTTAATTATGATAAATTTGATTAGTTTGTTGTATCACGTCACCAAGATGATAATTAAGTTAGATATTTCTGTATCATTTACCAAAGCTATTCTTATTCTCTCTCTTCTTCTCTCTGTTTTTTTTTCTCCCAGTAAAGCTCAAACTCTAGTTAAGGTAGACCATAACTTTAGAATTTATCCTTTCCTCAACACATGATGGTGGGTGGGGGTAGGGGTAAGAAACCTTATTGGGCGAATGCAAATGCAAAGTTACTTCATTGATGACCAAAAAGAACGACAATGATAGATTTAGCATCAATTCAAATCAACTTTAGAGGTATACCGGGTGCAAATACATGTGATGGGTCCATGGTTGAAGTTGAAGGTAGGTTCAATGGGATTTATAGAAATTAGGTGGTCCTTGTTGTGAACTAATGATTGTTCAAAACTTATTTACAGTGAAAGACTGGAGAAGGATATATATGAACTTGAAACATCTTTAATCAAATAGTCTCAAAGGTACCTCTATGAGGTATTTTACAGTAAGTTCTAGGAAAAAGGGACCTAAAAGTTTTACTTCAATGTACCATGAAACTGTAGCTTTCTATTAAGTTGCAAATTCGCAATGCTGGATTATTGATTGTAGTTCATATTTAACAGATATTTAAGATACCTGATAAATATCCAAGATGCTATATAATGCCTACATCTCTCTCACATCTTAGAATTTTAACGAGAACCCTCCGATTTTGCCAAAAGAAGGACCAATCATAATATACCACCCCACAAACTTCCACCAAAATCAAGAACAATAATCACCGATCTTATAGAAGACTCTCACTCACTTGTTCACTCAACAAGGGCAACAACACTTGCTCTCTCTCAAACCCCATCTTTAAGGATCCTTTCTTTCTTGACCTTTTTGTGTTTAAATTGAAGATGGCATTAGAGCTGGAGGAGAAGAACAGAGTTGACATTGGGGTAGATGCTAAAGAGATGAAGTGGGTTTGTGATTCATCTCTGGATCATAAAGGGAGAGTTCCTCTTCGATCTTCAACTGGTACTTGGAAAGCGGCGTTCTTCATCATTGGTGAGCACTTTTATGTATTTTAATGACCATCTATATGCATGCAAGACACTTGTGTTTGCATGTAAATTGTCTCTTGCCCACATCCAAATGTGTTGTCTATCACTTTTATGTTCTTTGATAAAAGAAAGGGTATATTTTATATATCTGTAGTTCATTTTATCGTTGATCAGATATTCTTATTACATAATATTTCCAATCAAATGGACGTGACCCTATCCACCTAAAACAAATACGAACATGGATTAGGCAGTTTTTCAGATATCTATTTATGGTCCTAGCCCATATACTTTACTAAGATCATGTGGGCTACCAATATGACATAATATATATGTTCCGATACATAAAATACGAGTTATTAAACATTTTTGACAAATTTCTTGGTCTTTCCTTTATGGGGGTAAGCAATTGAATTTAGTGAGAGGCTAAGCTACTTTGCAATAGCAACAAATCTCATCACATACCTCACAGAAGTGATGCATGAAGACCTCACAACAGCAGCCAAGAACGTCAACCGCTGGGCAGGAGTTACAACTATCATGCCTTTGCTTGGTGGCTTCCTTGCTGATGCCTATGCTGGCAGATTCCTAATGATCTTGCTTTCCTCCTCCATCTATCTCATGGTACAACATCCCAAAGTTCACTTAACAATTTAAATCACTTACATTTTAACGACAAAAGTTGATGTTTTGTTTATGATTCTAGGGTTTAGGAATACTTACCATGTCTCAGTTCATACCAAGCTTGAAGCCATGTGGAGTTGGGAGATGCATCCATCCAAGAAGAGTTCATGAACTGATCTTCTTCATAGGAATATACTTGATCTCTCTCGGAACAGGTGGCCACAAACCGTCCTTAGAAAGCTTTGGAGCTGACCAGTTTGACGATGATAACTTGGAAGAGAGGAAGGGGAAGATGTCGTTTTTCAACTGGTGGAATGCAGCGTTGTGCTGTGGGCTTGTTCTAGGAGTAACAGTGGTGGCTTATGTGCAAGATAACTTCAACTGGGGATTTGCAAACCTCATTCTTACTGTCATTATGGTCATAACCATCATTATATTCACTCTGGGGAAGCCGTTTTATCGCTATCATGTGCCCCAAGGCAGCCCACTAACACCAATACTACAGGTTCTTGTTGCAGCCATGATGAAGAGAAAGCTAACTTATCCTTCGAACACAGATTTGTTGTACGAAGTCCCAAGTACTCAAAGGAGATTACTGTGCCATACAAATAAACTAAGGTAAAATCGAGCTCAAACCTTTACTATAATCATGGGAAATCAATGGCGACTACTTTTTGATATATCAACAATCCAGAGAGGTAGAGGAGGCGTGTCATGACCCCGTGTCTATATCTATGTCTCTTTGCATAATGTTGTTAAGAAAACCAAAGGTTGCCCGTGTTGTAGGCAAGGTGAAACCAGAAGAAAAGAATGACATCTTTACGCATTTTGATCTGCAGATTTCTTGACAAGGCATGTATTATTGAAGATAATGAGATGTCAGAAGGGAAGAAACCGTCCCATTGGAAACTATCGACAGTAACTGATGTTGAGGAGGCAAAACTCATAGCAAACATGGTTCCTATATGGTTAACTTCTCTACAGTTTGGGGTATGTATAGCACAATCTGCTACTTTCTTCGTCAAACAAAGCAGCACAATGAACAGAATGATGGGTAAAAGTTTTGAGATCCCACCAGCAAGTATTTACGCTCTTTCTGCCATTGGAATGTTGCTCTGTGTCATATGCTATGAAAAAATCATAACTCCGATACTAAGGAGAATAACGGGCAATGAAAGAGCCATCCCAATCCTCCAAAGAGTTGGTATTGGGATGATCATTTCTATTTTAGGTATGGTCATCGCAGCAGTGGTGGAGAAACAGAGGCTAATCGTTGCAGGGAATGAGAGAGGAGGTAAAGCAAGGTTTCTTTCGATGAGCGTGTTCTGGCTAGCGCCTCAGTACTTGATTCTTGGCATAGGAGACGGGTTTACTCTTGTGGGGTTGCAAGAGTATTTTTACGACCAAGTTCCTGACTCGATGAGAAGCTTAGGCATAGCTTTGTATTTAAGTGTGATTGGCGTTGGAAGCTTCTTGAGCAGTTTTCTGGTAAGTGTTGTAGACCATGTTACTGGAAAAATTGGGACAAGTTGGTTTGGGAAGGATTTAAATAGCAGCCGGTTGGACAAGTTCTACTGGCTCTTGGCAGCCATCAATGGGTTGAACTTTGGCATCTACGTCCTAATGGCAAACAGGTATTCTTACAAGAATTTGCACAGAAATGTTAGTTAACCTGTAAATGATAAGCCAATGGCTTCATGTCATGTTACAAATGTTATAACTTTCTTGGGAGTTCAAGACTAAAATTTGATAATTGGTATGATCTTGGAAGCACCAAAATGAAAATTAATTGTATCGAATAATTCATTTAAAAAAATTTAAGATGATGATACGAATACTCTTTAATCTCATGGATCACTTGCACACATTGTGTGTGTATATTTGATATGTGATCAAATTTGTGTAATTATTTATGTGATATGAAGGATTGATGCAAAAACCCTGCCTTATGACATCCCAAAGGAATATAACATCATGATTAAAACCCAACTATTTCCTGAGTTTAAAATCCAAATGATCAGCACCCGTATTGTCTGTCTGGGCAGAAAAACCAAGATTTCGAGTACTAAAGTTACCAAACTAAATATGTACACATTCATAATCTCAAGCCCTTGTGAAAAATACTACTAGTTAATAACAAGGAAAAGAGAAATATGCTTCTTTTTCAAGTCCATGTTCTTCCACTCTGATTGTCTTCCAATATGCACAGCTGCAAGTACAAAAGAAGAAACCTCCAAAACCTACTTCCCCTTCCTGGAATACAAGAACAAGAAGATTAGTGCACAGGGCCATAATTGTTATGTTTCAAATGGTCCAAAGACACTAGCATCTTGATTGTATAGTACTAGGGTTTTTTTTCTTCTTAATCACCCATCACTAACAAGATATTACCACCTCATGGATATCATTCAAACTACACACTGATGGTGAAATGTACTAGGTTTGAAATGGTAAACTTTATATGTGAATACGGTAAAAAAAACAGAATGTTTGAACTTGAATAAAGATTTTGACCTGACCTTGGGAAACTAGGCCCCCAAAATAATGCACCGATCACATTTTTGTGGACATCATAAACTTGGTTTTCTTCTCAACTGGCTTCAGGATTTGGAATGAACACAACAGATTTTCGTTCACGCTCATCATAGCACCAGCATTATCAAATTCACCACAGTAATTTGGGGCCGAGAATATAGTTACCAGTTGCCTGTCAGCAAAGAATTCATAACCATCTTCCACAACCTAAAGCAAAAGAGAGCCAAAAACCTGGTTACCATGTTTCTTTTCAAGTAAATGCAATTTCACTAGAGAAGAAAACACAAAACTCGAAAGCAACAAAATCTAAAGCAAAAGGGAGCCAAAAACCTGGTGAGCACGACAGACAAGGTCCAGATCATGCTTTGTCAAAAACTCAGAAACCTTATCAGCACCAAAGGTATAAGAAACACCTCGATCATTCATACCCCATCCTTTAACATCTTTGCTAGGATCTGACCATAGTAAATCACAAAGTAATCCCGTATCAGGGATAGCAGTTGGACGTGGCAAGTTTCTAATTTGATCCAAGTGGGTAAGATCAGGGGAGAGGCCCCCATGCATGCACAATATCTTGTCATCAACAAGAGCCGCAACAGGTAGACAATTAAAACAATCGGTAAAGACTTTCCATAGCTTCACATTGAATCGGCGCTTGCATTCATCATAAAACCCATATATCCTATTTATGGAAGCACATTCATGGTTTCCTCGGAGAAGGAAAAAGTTCTCAGGATACCTGATTTTATAAGCAAGCATGAGACATATTGTTTCCAAACTCTGCTTGCCACGATCCACGTAATCCCCCAGAAAAAGATAATTTGCTTGAGGAGGAAATCCTCCATATTCAAAAAGCCTTAAAAGGTCACTGTATTGTCCATGAATGTCGCCTAAAACCATAAGTCAGATAGAAGGGGGGAGTGCACATCAGAAATGGCAAAGCTTTATAATATTACCCAATTGTTTATGACAGTTGAAACAAACTAAACACTAAACAGAAATAAACTGGCATCATATAGCAAAAATTCATCCTTCCAAACTTAAAGTCAGTATGCCCTTATGATAATGTTGGAAAGATAGATTACAGACTTAACAAGGTAACAACAGAATCCAATACTTATTAGCATCATATCAAGACCATAGGTCTTGCTAGATTTCTAGCTCATAATATTAAGTCGAATTGGAATAAGTAAACAAAATATTATCTTATAGTGTCCATAGTGTTCAGATTGATAATCATAAAACACGCAAGACTCGCAAGTAATGATCACAAGAAATAAAAAGATGAGCACACTATTTACATGGTTCAGCATCTTGCAGGATTTCCTTGCATTTTATTGTATTTTGTAAATTCTATTCTATCCACAAATGACAAACCTAAGAAGATAAACCAACAACAGAATAATAGAAAATGAAAAATATCATCTTTTATTGTCATTACCGTTTACAAAGTTGGATCAGTGAAGTTGTAGAATAATTTACAATCCAAAGTCCAAACCATTTATCACACCCAAGTACCCAACACATAGGAAGAGAAGAATATGGTAAGCATTTCACCACAAGGAGTAGCTAGAAATGATATATTTCATTGTTTGGGATCAATATTACATGAGGGCAATGAGATTGATGATGATGCAATTTACAAATGTTTGGTGGATGCAATGGCAGCAAGTTTCGGAGTCTTAAATGTAGA
This sequence comes from Arctium lappa, assembly GCA_023525745.1. Classification (NCBI taxonomy): domain Eukaryota; kingdom Viridiplantae; phylum Streptophyta; class Magnoliopsida; order Asterales; family Asteraceae; genus Arctium; species Arctium lappa. The sequence goes on from CM042049.1 coordinate 126,991,716, forward strand.
AAAGTTTCATCGAGTTGAGAGGTAAGCCCAATAGAGCGGTGAAACTTGTTACGATTGATGGGGTAAAATGTCAGGATAAGCACATAGAGTGAAGACACCAAAGAAGCATAGCATGGAAATGAAGATATGAAAGAAGATTGGGGTGGTGTTGATTGAGGAGAAGCCAATAGAGCTTGACATGTTTAGGGACGATATAGTAAGAATATTTTTTTCATATTAAATTGAAACAGATAGATATGTTTCTTGACTTTGACTATATATTCAGGTAATAAAACTTTCAATACAGGGTACAACCATGCTATCTAGTGTGGCTGCAAAAAGAACCGGAGAAGAAAAATCTGCCAAAGTTAAGATTAAGCCAAAACCTACAATCACGTCAGGGATAACATACAACTCCATCTCTTCCACGATAAGTGGCAGAATGTCTGAAAAATTGGGTATCGCAGGTGGTATGAATAATAAAATTGGGCAGTTTTGTCAAGTCGACTGCAACACAAAAGTGCATTATATCCTTAAATTTTAATAGGTGGATTGTAGAATGGATATCTACCAAAGAATCACATGAAACAAAATCAAAAGAAGGAACAAATCGGATACCCTAAAATCAACGAAACAACCATAAATCTTGAATAAACACTAGTGTATGAGAGAAAGGGATTCAAGAGTACCGCAAATCTTGATAGGGGCTTCGAGTTCAAGAAGATTAGGCTGGTTGATGAAGATTTCGCGAGACGCGGAACAGAGTTGCTTGATTTCAGCCTCTGAAAGCTGAACCAACTTCCCAGATTTAGTCGATCGAACTTCAGTTAGCCGTTCGATTATCTTGTCAATGGCTATCGGGTCCATCTCAAGAAAATCAAAACCCTAGCTTTTTTGGTTTCGATTGGGAAACGGGTCTTTCTTTGTTTGTTTTTGTTGGATGGAATGGAGAAATCTAGGGTTCTTAAGACTAGGGCGTACTATAGACAGCAATGCTCCATTTTCCAAAACAAAGGAAAAGGGAGACTTCGATGTTAAACGAAAGTTGGGTGCTTGATAAATGGGATTGTTTTCTGGAAGGCCATAAACATCTTGTCAGAAATTGGATTTTAATGGTCTCTGTTTATTTGACGTCTAATTCTAAAAATAAGGGATTTTTTTATTTATTTATAAAATCCATCTAATTATGATAATCTTAAAAATTAGTGTAACATGTGCTATTTTATATAACTTTCTTTTATTTAAGACTAATATTTAAAATATTAATTATCATATATTTGTTTTATAATGTGTTTCTATCATATGCTATTTTATATGAGTTTTTTCATTTAAAATTAACATTTAGAATATTGATTAACATATATTTGTTTCACAATGTAAACTTTTTTATAATATGTTTGTGAAACAAAAGTTATATGTTGTGAACCAAACACATATGATGCAAACACATTGTGAAACAATATGTTCATAAATACATTAAATGTTAGAATTAGATGAGAAAAAAATCATGTGAAATAATACAGGTAAAAGTTTAATCTAAATTTTAAAGTTCTTAAATGATTAAGCCCCTAGAAACAAAATATAGTTTCTATTACAAATGATATATATTTCTACTATGTGCAGATTACTACAATATCCATGTGCTAAACAACTCTATATATACATATCTATATGTAGAGCTGAGTTCCGGTGAGAAGTTGAGGTTAACGTAAGAAACGTGAAAAATGGCTATCAACCGTTGGATGAGAAATGAATGCACATTATGATGAGATGCACTGGTATGCACCAGATCAATTCTCTTCTAAGACGCAATTCATGGGAGAACATTTGATTAAAATTGAGCAATGGTTCAGATCTACTTCTCACGTTAACCTCAACTTTTCACCCGATCCCTTGCTTCTATATGTATGTGTTATTGTTAATGATGTATTATAAATAAATTATAAAATATATGAATTAATATATGTTAGAGTTCAGTCCAAATAAAAATGCTAAATATCGTGATAAGATAAGAAGGGATGGGTAATGGAGGTTCGTATGTGAATCATTAACAAATTATATTTGAAAATACATATGTGAACTCATCTGAATAACCTGTCACGTCTTCGTATGTGAATAATTAAGAAAGTATATTTGAAGATGCATATGCGGATCCATATGAATAATTTGTAACGTCGGTTCACATATAGATCTTCAAAGATAAACTTCCTCCATTTTTTCAATGATTCACATATGAATTTTCTTAATATTCACTGTTTATCTTCTCATGATATTTAATCTTTTTATTGAAACTTCGAATACATATGCTATATGTTGATATATGTTATATATTGACTTGTAAAATATGTTGATGCTAATGCAATGTGCAATGTGTTGACATATAAATTGAAGAGTGTCTTGTAATCCTTTTTGTATTGCATTTTATCTTTTATCATGCTTGTTGGATCAAATTTTTCACATCTTAGACCTATAAAATGTCAAGATTGAGTATGAATAATACCTACAGATGTAGGGTTGGGAGGGGATGAGATGCATACAAACATTTCCTATACCTTAATAGACATATATTATAACACCTCCTTCCCGATATGGAAAGGAAAGTTACCTCCAAACATAAAACAAACCGTCAAAAGAAGCTTACAGAGCACTATTAAACTATATTTAAAATAAACACTATCAAATAAGACAATTGTCTTGAACGATACATTTTTTTTCCTTCCAATACTTGTTTCACAACAACAATAAACAAATCTCTTAGATATGAGGACACTTGAATCCCTTACTCCTAAGTTTTCCCTTGAACACCTACATCAGAGAAAGAAAAGCGGCGTAGCCAAACGCTCAGTGCACGGATACAATAGATAACAAACAAATACTCGAACCAAACACCGAATCATACAAAAATCTGAATTTGGGCAACAAATATACTTTAAAGACGAAACTCAAAGTTCTAAGTGTACATCAACCACAAGGGTTGTGGCGTACTGGTTAAGGCCCTGGGGGATGTGGTGGAATATCCCATCTGCCCAGGGTTCGAATCCAGACGTACACAACAATTATGGTCACTGAGGTTTAATCAAGGTTGATGTCTTACAGTCATAAATTGTCAAAGGATTAGTCTAGGCATAGCCTAGGACACCCTTCTAAAAAAAACACATACCACATCCAACTTCAATAAAAACATATTGAAATACCCACAAACAAAAAAATGAAAGTAAAAGAAGTCAAACCGAACAATCGGTTTTAACATGCTTGATCAAGCCATAACAAAATGAATATATCCAAATTCATTATTTCATAACGGTAACTCTTGTTAAATATTAAAACCGTCAAATCAGAACAAAATTTGGACACTACATACCAAACAAATTTGAGAAGCTTAAATCAAAATCATGCAATGGGATACATACGCTTGCATTTCTTGTCGCACATAAACATATACAACAAGTGTCAGACATAAGTTAAACAGTCACGTACATTAGACATGCACATCCAAATGTACTAAATAATGTGAGATACGGTACCCCATGTAACACCCCAAAAATTGGGACAAACAAAAATTTCCAAAAAGGAAACGTGATATACTAAAATATGTCAAAGCACGAGCTCACCCAAAAAGGGAACAATTAATGTCTGTTTAATTACAAGTTTGTAATAACAACCAATGAGAGATAACAACCACTTAATCTAAATTCTAGACAAGAAATAAGATTACAAACGGTTGTCATCTATATCCAAAATCAATTTCTATATTGGCATCCCAAAAGCACCCGAGCTTACATCTAAAAGCATGCTAATTCTTCTCAGCGGTCGCGCCGCTAGAACCTGAGATACACATCAAATCAAACAACTGTTAGGTCAAACGAGCCTAGTGAGTTGCACAAGAGCATGGCATAATATTCAAAGGACATGTTAAAAACATTTATAACAATTTAGTCCATAAGGCCATAAGGGAATCAATAGGGGAGACCCATCATACCATTGAGTTTTACCTCAAGTTAATGTACCTTGATGTTCACTCGCATGAGCAACACCCAAGGGCCGACACACTTGAAAACTACCTCTCAGACATTACTCCAAATGACGGAGGTTTAGGTGCATACCGTTAAGGTGGCACCTCAAACTACATCCTCCTGGCACATACCTACGGTTCATCCAATATATATATATATATATATATATATATATATATATATACTATCCACCATTATACATATTCCATATCAACAATATACATGTATAAGACTACACATGATTCCAAGTCCCATATTGAGCCCACAACATTGACACATGTAGGTTTAACAATAAACTTCATAGAACCCATGACATTACACAATCTTGACAAAATAATGCTATCAATAAACCCATCAAAGTCCATATGATGCACATTAGTCAAAAAACCCCAATAATCACAAATGTAGCAGTTAGGTCAAACTTATCAGGTGATCAGAAATATTGTAACACCCTAAAAATAGGGATAACAAAAATCCGGAAAACGGACATGAGGTATACAAAAATTGCCATAGCAAGAGCCTCCCAAAAATGGGGAATATATAAATATAAACAACCTGTTTAATCACAATTGTAATTTAACGGACAATAAACAACAACCAATTAATCTAATTTCTACGTCTAGAAAAGAGATTACAAAAAGGGTTGTTATCTATAAACCCAAACGGTCTATATCCAAAAGTATAACGCGTCCATGTGCAATTCCCCAAGCTCTCACCACAAATCAACTAAACCTGCTTAGGACCGCCGCCGCTAGAACCTGAGATACACATCGACACCAAACAAGTGTTAGGCCGAAAGGCCTAGTGAGTTGAACAATAATAAGCATGCATGAACAGACATATTTCTTATCAGCAGTTAACCATAGTTCAACAAATGTGGAGTCAATAGGGGAGACCCATAATACCAATCAAGTCCCACCCAAAAGTCGATATACCTTGATGCCCTTAACAAGGAACACCCCAAAGGCCCGACCCACCCGAAGACTATCGCTAAGAAAATTCCCCGAATGGCGGAGGTCTAGGCACATACCATCACAGTGGCGCCCAAGACTATATCCTACTAGTGTACTGACTTGGTTCGTCCACATAACATTTATAAGGGGTCTTTTAGGTATATTTCAACCCACATAATTCAATACCAACTACGGGTATAATATTACCACCTTATCTTCATGATGTCTAACAAAAGACCCAATGTAAATCATGCTCATGATACATATAAACATATCACTAAAATGGTGTTCCAACTATAATCATCATCATGCCCATATATGCATACATTTAACATATCAAGGTATCCACATTATGTATCTATGAGACAAATCCCAAATAATGATACATATAACAATAGTCATGGAAAATAACCCATATATATATGCATCTTCCAACTATTATCATGAAGAATCCCCAAACATTTGAACACATAGAGATAAAGTAACAAATAGGAGATTATGATGTGTATCTAGTTTTAACAAAGGGTTAGTAAACTCACTATCTAGGTTTTGAACCAAAACCTAGAAAATAGATGAAATGGAGAAGAATGAAGTCTTGAGACTCCAAACACTTGATTGCTAGGTCTTGAATGCACCCTTAAAGTAGTTGATAAGATACTTGTAAACCCCCAACAACCTCTATGTAATAAATGAAGTAAGAGAGTGGAGAAGTGAAGAAAATCGCCCCAAAATGCTCTAAACCAAACCCTAGTTCTGATTTTTTTGAAGTTATGAAGTGAATAGGGGCTGAAATGGTGCTTTAAATCGACCAGACCACGCGGGCGATAGTGCCCGGCGATAGTGCCAAGGGCACTATCGCGAGTCACATTCGCGAACCCAAACATACCCTCGGTACATCCTCCGCGAGTATGCCCCGCGATAGTGACAATTGTCACTATCGCGTGTCACTATCGCGAGACTCCCCCCCCCCCTCTCGGTACAATCCTGGCGATTATGCTCGGTGATAGTGACAATGTCACTATCGCGATGGCACTATCGCGCCAAGCTCATCCCAACCCAAAAACTTAGCAAATTTCGAAAATGAGCACGAGGTCTAAACACATGCAATTATTATATAATCAGATAACATCTTAGTCCCATAAATAAATATCATATAGCATATATGAAAAACTCATATTTTAGATAAACACAATTAAAGTATTAGGGAACAAATACTTACCTTATAAATTTAAGGATGTTACAATCCTCCCCACCTAAATGGGATTTCGTCCCCGAAATCTTACTCTAAGCAAACAAGTGAGGATAACGCTTCTTCATATCATCTTCGGACTCCCAAGTAATGTTAGCACCCCGATGGTGCTTCCATTGGACTTTAACCATGACTACGTCCTTATGTCATAACTTCTTCACCTTTGACTCCAAGATCCCCTCCGGTTCCTCAACGCAACGATTCCCATTGTCCACCCGAATTTCTGTCAAGGGAATAACGCTTTCCTCCTCGGCTAGGCACTTTCGAAGGTAGCATACATGAAATGTTAGATGTATTCCATCCATTTCCGGTGGTAAATCCAATCGATAGGCTTGCAACCCAATCTTTTCCAAAATAACGAATGGTCCAAGGAAACGAGGACTAAGCTTCCCACGCTTCCCGAGACGTATGATCCCCTTCCACGGAGACACCTTCAACATGACCCGGTCACCCACTTGAAACTCAACCGGCCTTCTCTTCTTGTCCGCATAACTCTTTTGTCGGTCTTATGCCTCCTTTAGCCTCTCTCGAATCTCTTTCACCTTGTCCGCCGTCTCTTGCACTATTTTCGGCCTGGCGAATTGCTTTTCGCCCGCTTCTAGCCACCAAACTGGGGTTCTACACTTCCGCCCATACAAGGCCTCGAACGCTGCCATTCCGATACTAGAATGGTAACTGTTGTTGTATGCGAACTCTACCAAAGGTAGGTGTGAATCCCAACTTCCCCCGAAATCTATTACATACGACCTCAACATATCTTCTAAGGTCCGGATCGTCCTCTCACTTTGACCATCCATTTGAGGATGATACGCCATGCTCAAATTCAGTCGAGTACCCAACTCCTTTTGCAAACTAGCCCAAAAGTTCGAAGTGAATCGGCTATCCCGATCCGATACCACAAATTTCGGAACTCCGTGCCTTAACACTACCTCGTCGATGTACAGTTTAGCCAATTTATCTATTGGCAAAGTCTCCCGCATCGCAAGAAAGTGCACGCTCTTGGTCAAACGATCCACGATCACCCAAATGGTGTCGTGACCACGCAAGGTTTTCGGTAACTTTGTCACGAAATCCATAGTATTGTTGTCTCATTTCCACTCGGGAATGGACAACGGTTGCAAACTCCCATACGGTCTTTGATGCTCCGCCTTGACTTGGAGGCACGTGACACACTTCTCCACATAACTTGCCACATCTAACTTCATCACCGACCACCAATAATTTAACTTTAAGTCTCTATACATCTTGGTGCTACCGGGATGTATAGAATATTTTGACTTATGTGCTTCCTCGAGAAGCAAGCCACGATTTCCCCCAATCTTGGGCACCCAAATTCGCCCTTGGAAGAGTTTGAGTCCACGACTATCTTCTGTTAAGAGTTCCTTTTGCTTGGTCATAACCTCGGCCTTGAGGTTCTTTTCTTTAAGTGCTTCCGCTTGGCTCGTTCTTATACCTTCCAACAAACTCGACACCACATCGATTCTGGTAAGGGACATTTTGACACCTTCGCCATGATTCCTTCGGCTCAATGCATCCGCCACCACATTAGCCTTACCGGGATGATAAAGTAGGTCACAATCGTAATCCTTCAAAAGCTCTAGCCATCTCCTTTATCGCATGTTGAGCTCCTTTTGGTCGAAGATGTACTTGAGACTCTTGTGATCCGTGAAAAGAGTACACTTGGTTCCATACAAGTAGTGTCGCCACAACTTCAACGCGAAAACTACCGCCGCCAACTCCAAATCATGAGTCGGATAGTTTTTCATATGATCCTTAAATTATCGCGATGCGTAGGCTATCACCTTACCCCTTTGCATTAGTACGCACCCAAGTCCCATCTTGGAAGCGTCACTATACACCACAAAGTCTTCCGATCCTTCGGGTAAGGACAAGATCGGGGCTTCGCACAACTTCCTCTTGAGCGTCTGAAACGCTTGCTCTTGTGCATCGGTCCAAAGAAACTTGACGTTCTTTCTTGTAAGGGAAGTGAGTGGTGTAGCCGTCTTTGAGAAATCCTGAATGAAAGGTCGGCAGTAACCCGCTAAACCCAAGAAGCTTCGGATCTCCGCCGGACTTGTTGGGGGTTCCCAACTCATCATTGCTTCGATCTTTGCCGGATCCACTTTTACCCCGTCCTTTGATACCACATGCCCCAAGAATTGCACTTCTTGAAGCCAAAATTCGCACTTCGAGAACTTCGCGAACAGTTTCTCCCTTCTTAGAACCTCTAATACTTCCCGTAAGTGTCTTCCATGTTCGGACTCATCCCTTGAATATATTAAAATATCGTCGATGAAGACGATCACGGATTTATTCAAAAATGGGCGGCACACACGGTTCATCAAATCCATGAATACGGCCGGAGCGTTGGTTAAGCCAAACGGCATCACCAAGAATTCATAATGACCGTATCTCGTTCGGAAAGCCGTCTTCGGAATATCTTCGTTCTTCACTCTCACTTGATGATAACCGGACCGAAGGTCAATCTTCGAGAAACATTCCGCCCCTTGGAGTTGATCAAAAAGATCGTCGATGCGAGGTAGAGGGTACTTGTTCTTCACCATGACTTTGTTTAACTCCCGATAATCTATGCACATCCGCATGGATCTGTCTTTCTTCTTCACGAACAAAACCGGTGCTCCCCAAGGTGACGAACTTGGTCGAATGAAGCCCTTCTCTAACAACTCTTGAAGTTGCGTCATCATCTCCTTCATTTCTGTCGGTGCCAAACGATATGGAGCACAAGCTATCGGAGCCGCTCCCGGTGTGAGGTCAATATGAAACTCCACTTGTCGTTCCGGCGGTAAACCGGGTAAGTCTTCCAGAAAGACGTCCGGATAATCTTGCACTACCTCCACATCTCCCACCGATTTCTTTTCTTTCTTTGCGTCCACAATGTAGGCCAAGTACGAAGGGTAGCCTTTCGCTAAAAACTTGCGAGCCTTAAGAGATGAGATAATAGGATTATTCCTCTTTTCTTTCTCTCCATAAATGGTTGCCACACCATTTTCCGGCAATGACACTTGGATAATCTTTTTGGAGCAAAAGATGTCCGCCTTATGCCTCACTAACCAATCCATGCCTATGACTACATCAAACCCTCCTATAGCCATAGGTAGTAAATCTACTCCGAAAGAATTTCCATCGATCTCTAGAGTGCAATCACAAAAATGGTCACGAATGATTACCTGACCCCCATTAGCTACTTCTACTACTAACGCATCGGGAAGAACACTAATAGGAGTGGTGAATTATTTACAAAAAGCATCCGACACAAAAGAACATGTAGCACCCGAATCAAACAAGACACGAGCAGGCATGGAGTTTACTAGAAACGTACCCGAAACAACATTCGCGGTCTCCTTTGCCTCCTCGGTAGTCATCCGGAAAGCTTGACTCGGTGCCCGTGATGGTTGCTCAACCCTAGCCGTCGAACCCACAGAATTTCCACCACCTCCTCTAACCAGCCTTGGACACTCTCGCTTCATATGCCCCGGCTCTCTACATTCATAACAAACCGCCCCACGGAGGGAACACTCTCGAGTCGTGTGGTTTTTCTTACCACACTTGCTACAACCAGCTGGACCGGAGGGAGTCCTCGTAGCGCACGGCCCCGAGTGCTTTGACCTGCACTTGTGGCACCACCGATCTTCACGGTGTTGATCACCCGATCTCCCGCTTATAAAGGGTCTAGATTGACGAACGGGCCCAGATGGCCCCTCCCACTTCCGTTTCTCACCAACGTACCTCTTCTCATCCCTTTCCGAATTGATGTCGTCCTCAATGAGTAAGGACTCCTCGATAACCTCTTGTTGAGTCGAACACTTAGCATTTCTTATATCCGTTCGCATTCCAGCTGGTAAACCCTGTTGATATGCTTTCATCTTCGACTTTTCGTCGGGGACTAGATGTCCCACCAAGTTTAGCTTCTCCAAGAAGAGCTTGGAGTAGCCAACAATCGACATATTCCCCTTCTTCAGATCTCGGAATTCCCGTTCCAACTTGTCCAACGACCGTTCGCTGCAGTATTTGTCCATGATCTTCTCCTTGAACACCTTCCAAGTTAGCTTAGCCAGAACTTCCGGGGTGAGGGCGGATCGGGTGAGGTTCCACCAAATCAGAGCCTTTCCCCGAAGTAGCTGAGAAGCAAACTTGACCCGTTGAGAAGGATCGCATTCACTGGACTCGAAAGCCATCTCTAATTCCTTAAGCCAATACATACAAGTAACCGGGTTGTCTGAACCCGCAAACTCCTTAGGGTGACACCCCAAAAACGTCTTGTAGGTACACCCTTTAATCTTTGATCTGATTCCCTCAGCGGATGGTTCTTCAACCGTTATCACATTCGGTCCACCCGACCCTACAATAACGTTTTCAGCCATAGTCTCGGGTTGACGGTTACTGACGTCTCGATCCTCTAGGAGTTTCATGAAAAACTCTTGTTGTTGGGTCATGGCCGAAGTCATGGCTAACTGTTGTTGAGCCAAAGCCGCATTCATGGCCAACATCATGCTATCCCGAAGCCGGGTCTCCATGGTAACTTCCTCCATGATGGCGTCACCTGTGTTGAGGTTCTGGCGTGGAATGTGCTCAGGCCCTCCTGCCAAGATTCCGGGTATAGGTATGTCATCGGAGGTTGCCCCCACCGGGGGTCGTGCTGTTGCAGATTCCACTTCTGGTTGCCCTTCTGGCATGTCCGGTAATCTACTTCGAGTGTTTACCATTAAAATCTGTCATGCACGTACGAGAAATAGATTGAGAAAAGACTAAGCGAGTTGAACTCATTGTACGTACTACTACTTTCATCAATTATCATAATAATAGTAAACCAAGTATGCTCACGTAACAATGCATTCATAATAGCAGTATCTAAGTGAAGTTATGAACGAACCATACACAAGTATTCTGGTCACCATCATCACAACTTTCAACTACAGTAATTTCGTAATCCTAACGCTCTCCCCACCCAGGATTCCTACCCCAAGTGGACAGTGAAGTCATAAAGTCTAAAGCTTAAGTCTAGATATGATAAACAATACTTAGTTCACTTAAACTAAAGCTCTGATACCAACTTGTAACACCCTAAAAATAGGGATAACAAAAATCCGGAAAACGGACATGAGGTATACAAAAATTGCCATAGCAAAAGCCTCCCAAAAATGGGGAATATATAAATATAAATAACCTGTTTAATCACAATCGTAATTTAACGGACGATTAAAAACAACCAACTAATCTAATTTCTACGTCTAGAAAAGATATTACAAAAAGGGTTGTTATCTATAAACCCAAATGGTCTATATCCAAAAGTATAACGCGTCCATGTGCAATTCCCCAAGCTCTCACCACAAATCAACTAAACCTGCTTAGGACCGCCGCCGCTAGAACCTGAGATACACATCGACACCAAACAAGTGTTAGGCCAAAAAGCCTAGTGAGTTGAACAATAATAAGCATGCATGAACAGGCATATTTCTTATCAGCAGTTAACCATGGTTCAACAAATGTGGAGTCAATAGGGGAGACCCATAGCACCAATCAAGTCCCACCCAAGAGTCGATATACCTTGATGCCCTTAACAAAGAATACCCCAAAGGCCCGGCCCACCCGAAGACTATCGCTAAGAAAATTCCCCGAATGGCGGAGGTCTAGGCACATACCATCACAGTGGCGCCCAAGACTTTATCCTCCTAGTGTACTGACTTGGTTCGTCCACATAACATTTATAAGGGGTCCTTTAGGTATATTTCAACCCACATAATTCAATACCAACTACGGGTATAATATTACCACCTTATCCTCATGATGTCTAACAAAAGACCTAATGTAAATCATGCTCATCATACATATAAACATATCACCAAAATGGTGTTCCAACTAGAATCATCATCATGCCCATATATGCATACATTTAACATATCAAGGTACCCACATTATGTATCTATGAGACAAATCCCAAATAATGATACATATAACAATAGTCATGGAAAATCACCCATATATATATGCATCTTCCAACTATTATCATGAAGAATCCCCAAACATTTGAACACATAGAGATAAAGTAACAAATAGGAGATTATGATGTGTATCTAGTTTTAACAAAGGGTTAGTAAACTCACTATCTAGGTTTTGAACCAAAACCTAGAAAATAGATGAAATGGAGAAGAATGAAGTCTTGAGACTCCAAACACTTGATTGCTAGGTCTTGAATGCACCCTTGAAGTAGTTGATAAGATACTTGTAATCCCCTAACAACCTCTATGTAATAAATGAAGTAAGAGAGTGGAGAAGTGAAGAAAATTGCCCCAAAATGCTCTCAACCAAACCCTAGTTCTAATTTTTTTGAAGTTATGAAGTGAATAGGGGTTGAAATGGTGTTTTAAATCGACCAGACCACGCGGGCGATAGTGCCCTTGGCACTATCGCGAGTCACATTCGCGAACCCAAACACACCCTCGCAATGTCACTATCGCGAGACACCCCCCCCTCTCGGTACAATCCTGACGATTGTGCCCGGCGATAGTGACATTGTTACTATCGCGCCAAGCTCATCCCAACCCAAAAACTTAGCAAATTTCGAAAATGAGCACAAGGTCTAAACACATGCAATTATTATATAATCAGATAGCATCTTAGTCCCATAAATAAATATCATAAGCATATATGAAAAACTCATATTTTAGATAAACACAATTAAAGTATTAGGGAACAAATACTTATCTTATAAATTTAAGGATGTTAGAAATATTCATGTATATGAAGTAATAACAAATAACATACAAGACATGTATCTCAGTTGAACATGGTTAGAAGAGCTCACGATCTAGGTTTTATAGAAAACCCCTAGAAACTAGCAAGAAACCCTAGAAATGGATGGAGGAAGGAGATGATATTTGAGCCTTGAGATCCTTGGATGAAATCTTTGCTTGGGATGACTTGATTCTTGCAATAAATGTAGTGGATGATGATTGGTAGGTTTTAGGGTTCGATCTTGGGGAGTAATAAGTGAAGAGAGAGTTTTTGAGAGGAAGTAGATGGTGGTTTGAATGAAAAGGGTGCTGAAATCTACATTTAATCCGCCAGGGTGTACGTGTGAGTTATGGCGTGGGTTGACCCGCACGGTGACCCACGCCGGCCACTGATTGCATAAGCGGACAGTGCTCCGCGAGGCTTATGGCGCAACCTAACCCGTGTGGGGCACTGTTTTCCTGCAGTCTTCCCTTTAAACTGAAAATTTAGAGTGTTACACCCCAATACAAATCAAACATGCTAGGACCGACTCTTACGCCTCATGAACAAAGTAACCCATTACACCATGGCGAACTCTCATTAGAGCACAAAAATCGGAAGGAGAGGCCATGGACAAATCATGCCTCCACGGATAGTGTCACGCCATCGGTGCCACAATGACGTGCCTATATACCCCCATAAGTGGTTAGTAACTCGATACCCTAACCCATAAACTACGAAAGTATGTCACAACACATGTGATCACACTGAGATGATTGGAGAATCATACTATTTACAAAATGAATCAAAAAGGCATTCGACTATACAAAAATATTAACTGTCTCCCTTAAAACCTTTTTATTTTCGAACACACTAAATTGAACGACTTACGAATAGAAAAGGAGTTTACATGATACGAGTGTAGTAAACCATTAATATAACTTCGTGTACGAACCGTTACAAAAGATTTGAAACCAAAAACGAATGGCGAATCAAATCAAAACGTAGACTAATTTCATACTCACAACTTTTCTAAATAGAGTCATACTTGTTTCAGCACTGTACATGTTTACGAATCTAATATTTTATTATACTTTAAGTAGGTTTTAGAAAAATATAGCTAAACACAAATTTTAAATAAACATCTTGTGATTCCAAAGAATCAAGAATGAGCTTAATCATATTTAAAATAGATTTTATATGAATTTGTGAAAATCATTGTGTTGTTTTCGTCTAAAATGAGACCAGTTCCCAAAAATCCAGATTTTAGCCAACTTAGATCGAAAATCAAGTTTTCTCATGTGACAACAATTTGTAGATGACGTTTCCAGGTTTTCAAGAACATATTGTATGCGTTACTCCAACAAACGAGTGATTTGTTATATTTTTACAAATAACGCAAAATTTTCAGAGTGAAATTTAGCAGATTTATAAATAGAGTTTGATGTTTATTACTTGATTTGTATTATTACTTATAGGTGGATATTTATATACATCTTAAGAGAATCGTAACCTACAAAACTAAATCGTAACTTACAAGATATTACAATCAAATAATTATGAGAGAATATTTAATTAATGTAAGCATTAATTGTGAGTATCTCTGTCATCTAGCACATTAAAAACTCGATTTATCACATATAAAACCAAAAACAAAACTCACCCAAGATTCAAGAATATACATGATCAAACGATCAAATGGAAACATAATTAATTTGGTGGAAGAAAGGACACATTGTACACCAAATCACACTAACGTTGTGTTCTCGAGTTTTTTTTACGAAGGGAAAATTAAGGAAAGTAGGAGGAAAAGAAAAAATGTTTTGTTCTCGAGTTTTTTTAAGGAAGGGAAGGAAAATATTGTTGATTTTCCTCTCAAATGTGGGAGGAAACAGAAGGAAATGAAATAAATGGATTTAAAAAGAATTTAAAATATTTATAAAATTACGCATATACCTATTAATTATATTCCACTACGAAATAAATAAGGATATATTGGTAAAACTAACATCTTTCCCATCCTACTCGAAAACATGAAAATTTATTTTCTTTCCTTCTCTTTCTTTTCTCTTCCTTCAATCTCAAAAACACAAATACAAATATTTATTTATTTTCCTTCCCTTTCTTTTCTTTTCTTCCAAAACTCGAGAACACAACGTAAAGGAAATGAAAGAAAAGCAAGGAAATCGTACACATATGTAATTGATCAAATAAACATAGCACATATATAACGGATCGAATAAACACAAAGAAGGGGAACATAAAGAATCTGTACATTAGCTAACATCTACAAATCGCTAATGAAAAGTCCTTCAGATTTCTTCAACCAATCTTTAAAATCACGATCAAAACTTCAAATATGAACCCAACCTCAAACCCTAATATTGATGTTTGAAACCCCAAGGATTTCAACCCCAACTCTTTTTTTTTCCAAGAACGATTTTATGGGATGAAACCAATGTTCTAAAAAATGCGCCTTGGCGTCGAGGTGTGACCTTGCCGCCACATTTTCCCCCTTGGCGTAGATACATGTCGTGGATCTCGCCATGGCGCGTTATGCATCACGAATTTGTGTAATTTCAATTTTTCGAATTTGTGCATTTCTAAATTCGATTAGAACTTGCCCATTAGTATCAATTATAATTTTGAAATTATTTTGTTTATCGTTTTATATGAATTAAATTGTCAATAACTTAATCATTATTGTTCAACACACAGAGATAAACACACACACACACACATATACATATATTATATACATGTTTGCCGCCTTAAGCCACATATTGGAAAATGTTATGGTCTCGCTATAACTCGTAAGACTTGAGACTTGACCTCGCCTTACACCATTTAGAACCTGGGATGAAACCAATAAGATTGAGTCAAATTACAATCATAATTTGACTACAGATCTTCCGCCATGAAACACAATTTAAATTTTTTTCCTATTGACAAAATTAGTCTCTCTAATTTCACACATTCATTTGCATACGAAAAATACAAAATTATGGGATATTACATATATGGTCTTTCCATTAAAAAACTACAATTAACGATTTTTTGGGTGCTAGAAACACATTTTAGCAAAAGAAAAACAATGTTTTTTTATTTTTAAAAAGAAAGCAAAAAATCTTAAACGATCAAAACCAGGTTGAACAAGATGATGAAGGGCAAAATTGAGACTCTAAGCCAACAAGACCTACTAAAAGTCTCACATAATACAAAAAAGCACCTTATAACCATCTTAGGGGCCGTTTACTAAACGCTTATCCGGTGAGTGTTTACCAGGTATTTTTCCTCACCGGATGAACATGACAAGGGCCAAGAATCTTACCCGGTAAGAGCAATGATAAGGACCAAAAGGGTGTTAGCCTAATGGTAAGACATGTGGACTTGCTAGTAGCGGTCTCATGTTCGAACCCTGGGGGACGCATCCTTGGAGGTACGGGGGCTTCGACCCCGGGCTGCATGCTTTAGCAGTCGGGCTTCGGCCCATATTGCCAGGGATTAGTCTGGGCCCAATGTGGTCTGGGATACCCTCTCAAAAAAAAAAGAGCAATGATAAGGATGGAGAGTCTTACTCGGTAAATGAGGGTGACGACTCTTACCTGGGTAAAAACTTATCGAGTAAATTGTTGCATATGATACCGTTTTGATGTACCACAATCTTACCCGATAAAATAAATTATAGTGTCGACTCCTGTCAGTAAGCACTTACCAGATAAGTATTTAGATAAACGACCTCTTACTCTTCCTTATGCCACCCTCTATCCTTTTTTACTCTCCAATTGCCTGCCTAAATAGGGTCTTACATATAATCTATTAAGGGGTTGTTTGGTTGATTTTCTATTAAGACATGTATGGATAAAGTCGTGTTTGTGTGGATTAATATGTCTGTATAGGTTTGGAAGATTTTTGTTTGGAAGGGCTTTTTATAGGAGGAAATGTGTTCTTTAATTGGGAAGGACAAGTTTGGAAAAAACTTGGATTTCTGCATAAAGCTCCCCCTAGAAGTTTACTAAATAAGCTACTTTCTATATCATTAAGCCAATACCAAACAGTTGTGTATAGCTGACCGAACAAGCTGTTAACAAATAGACCCTGACCTACCCTGCCGCTCCCAAGCTCCAAAAACTTTTATTAACGTCTTCATGTCCAACTTTAACTGTTCATGTCATATCTTTTTTGGATTGATAGCAAGGCCTTCATATGCTTTTGTAGAAAGTATCATATATCATAATTTAAATTTTTAGTAAAGTCTAGTTGTAAGAAGACAATATATGAATTTCAAATATCTTGTAAAAGATAAAAAGAAATTGATCAATTTTTATTTAATTACTAGAATCGTACTCGTGCAATGCAGGAGATACATCATGATTTTAATGTTTCATTATATTTTTTGTTGATTTACGGTACGATTTTGGATGGTTTTGAGAGACTGATAATGATTTTTTTTATTAATTTGTTTATTTTAGGCTTAATAATATAATGTTTTTTATATAAAAAAGCAAAGTATTTTGTTAGAATTCAATGATTATCTTATATATTTTAAATTCTTTATATTTAAATTGAGATGTTTATCATGTTTTGATTATTTTTATTAGTTAGTTATGAATTCAAACATATAACTTTAGAATTTTGTACTCATGCATCATTACTTGTAATTTAAAATTTTAAATAATGTGTATCAATAAACAGTACTTAATGCATAAAAACTTGTTTTTAAAAGTTTTTCGATAGTTTAATAATAATGTAATTTATTTTAGATTTAGTAATATAATGTTTTTTAAAATATAAAAAAAATATATTCTGTTACATTTTCTTAATTATATTTTAGATTTTTTATATTTAAAATGTGATTTTTATCCTGTATTTAATTATGCAGGGAGTAATTTTAGGGGATTAAAGTGAGAGTGATTTTAGGAAGTTAAAGTGGTTAGAGATAAAGATTGAAAGTTAATAAATAACATTAAATGTAGTACATAAAACTTTAACGGTTGTTTTTAAGAGATTTTACGTAATTAACATTAAATAACGGTACATTAACCTTTAACAATTGTTTTTAATAGTTTTTTATACGTGCTTTATAATATAGTATAGAAGTTTAATAATAATGTAATTTATTTTAGATTTAATAATATAATATTTTTTAAAAATAAACATTAAATATTATGTTATAATTTCTTAATTATATTTTAGATCTTTTATATTTAAATTTTGATTTTTATCCTTTATTTAATTATGTAGGGGAGTGAATTTAGGGGATTAAAATGATGAGTGATTTTAGGGGAGTTAAAGTTGCAAGAGATAACGATTGAAAGTTGATAAATAAACTAAATGTAGTTGGTAGCGGAAAACCGTATAGGCCACAGTAACGGCGCAAGTATACAGCGAAACTATGATCGCTACAAGTAATGAAGTGGTAAATATACCGAGATCGTATCCACAGGGATTGGACTTAAAAGTTTCGAGTCCTAAGTCGAGAATACACCGATTTCAGTGAGAGAAGAAGAAAATATTTTTTGAGTGAGTTTGGGGTTTTTAACAACGAAAACTAAACAAATAAGAAACGAAAATGAGTATAGGTGCAAGTTTTCCTTGAGATTTTCGTAGTAACAAAATGGTTAGTTACTTTGTAGCACGAAGTGTCTATAAAAAGTCCGATCTCTCGAAAGTGGATTTTTAAAGACCGGCCCTACAAAATGCCCATAAAGTGTCCATTGTTACCAACTCTTAATCTTGCCGATTTAACTACGTTGAAATAAATCAAGTTCTACCGGTACGGAGATTTACACCCAAATCTCTTTGTGATATAAATCTCCCCCAACGTTTGAACCGTAATAAATCATGCAAAACCCGTATCTCTACGTGGTTATCAAAGACTCTCTCAAATACTTGTGCATCCCTTAAGCCGTATTTCGAATCCGCCCATCTCGAGGTCAATATCTAATATTAACACTTCAAAGTGATCGACTTATCCACATTGAGTTTAAGGGGGTGTTTACTTGTGGCTTAATGAGCTTAATGACAAAAATGGCTTATTCGCACAGACGTTGGGGATGTTTACTTGTGGCTTAATGGCTTATTCGCACAATCAAATATGGCTTATTCGCACAGTATGGTAGAAGTGTGTTGTCCCCATTAAGCCAAAAAATTGACCATTATACCCCCCTCATGAACCCTCCCCCTTCAATCCCACATGCTCCAATTCAAACCCTAACACCATCGCCTCTGGAACATACCTTCACTTCTCCCCGTCATTGAACCTTTTCTCCGGTAACCTTTCTCCGGCCGACGACCTTCTTCCCTTCAGTTTTCATCATCGACGGTGATTTTATTTTTATAAGCTCGTGTTGGTTTCCTTCCCATCATCGACCTTCATCCCTTCAGTTTTCATCATCGACGGCGAACTTCAGAATGTTGGTTTCTTTTCCAATCATAGGCCTGTAAATTTGCCATTGCCGAGAAACTTGATGAAGTAGGTAAATTTCATTTTTTGGGTAAATTTTGAGAAGGTTGTGATTTGGTTTTGTTTTTTATTTGTTTTTGTTTTTTATTTCTACCAAGCATCTCGATGTGATAATTTGTGTTTTTTGGAATTGGATTTACTGGTATTCTAAATAATATTTTATCTCTTCTAAATTGATCAATCCTTCACTTTTAAGAATAGAATTATGTTCAACTAGTTTCTGTCATTTAAAATATTAAACAATGGGTGTTTCGTACTTAAGGGTAAAATAGTAATTTTTATCATTCAGAATGTTGATTCAGATAAAAAAGTAAACAATATCACCAAATTTATCCAGACAGACAAATTTATCTAGACAGACAAATTTATCCATACAAGACTTAATTAAAAATTTGGTAGACAACCCCTAAGTCCCGACTCAAGTGACCAAGCTTAAGAGCTAGTAATGATGGCCACACCAAGTGTTGCCTACTAGTCTCAAGTCGACTCACACCCTTACCCAAAAGATGGTTAGCTCATAATAAAAATAAAATACATAATTTAAGAAAAGAAATACTTGTTAACTACTTGCACTAAATAAAGATAAACTACAAGCGTAACTAGAAAGTAAAGTTCGGAATTTAAATGCATTAAAG
The DNA here is from genome assembly GCA_023525745.1 of Arctium lappa. Lineage (NCBI taxonomy): Eukaryota > Viridiplantae > Streptophyta > Magnoliopsida > Asterales > Asteraceae > Arctium > Arctium lappa. Next base: position 127,011,743 of record CM042049.1, read on the forward strand.
CAAGTACGGAAAGTAAATACGAGAAATAAAAGACGGAAAATAAAAGACGAAAATTAAATGCGAAAATTAAATTCTACACTAATACTTCATCTCTTCAACCATGAAAGTAAATGCTTGAAGATGAAGAACATATTGTTCTTGCTTTCTTGATGATGGAAGATGAGATGAGGGGTGCCTTCAATGCTCCTCCCCAAGCTTGTATTTATACTTGAAATCTTGAGAATCCAAGGGTGAGGATTGCCCCAAAAATTGTGTCGACACCATTAACTTAAATTCCAACCACATGATCCAGCAAATTCCAGCAATTTACAGCTAGCAAAAGCTGGACAACAGCTGTGCCCAATGGTCCCTCGAGTGCCCACAGTGGGCAGATTGTGCCCACTGCGGAACAGTGACGTTTTTAACCCACAAGTGATGCGTTTAACCATAAAAACATTCTCAACAACTCCAAATGAAAATAAAATAATAAAAGGAAAAAACACAAACAAATAAAAAGGAAACACAACTAAAATATAAGGAAAACTCACACAAATGACGTGTAAATAACGCTCAAAATGAGAGTTATCAGTAGTATTGTAACACCCTCAAATTTGGAAAGAGCGACTAAATTAAAAACTTTCAATAACACCTCAAAGAGGGATACAATCTCTTACTACAAATCCGTAAATGCAATACATTTCTAGATTGAACCATCAACGAGTAAATAAAGTCTTACATAAAGACTAACTAAAGTCGGGTGTTACTATAACCCAATACCAATCGATATCTCCAATATAAGTGCGGAAGACTTCAACAAGCTAATCACCTTTTTCGAGCACACAACTAGCACTCATCTCTTCACAGTGTCACTAGAATTATTCCCAACCCGGACCTATTGCACATGCCGACAAATAAAAAGGTTAGGCTAACGCCTAGTGAGTTCAAGAGTTTTATATCATGATTATACAGGAAAACGTAAAACGGTAACATTGAACTTATAATCACGATCCTTTAAAATGATTTACTTTGAAATAAGAGAACAACTCATTCTCCAATAATATGCATTTTATAGATGGACGTCTCAACGCAAAAACATTCTTTCATGAAATAATGCAATCCAACACTTACTCAAACGAGGATATTGGTAATGCTCGAATAATGAAATTTGAGTAACTTTATAAAACAAACGACCAAAATATGAGTAAACTCAAGTCTCCAAAATTTAAAGCATAGAGGAGATAACCCAAACTCGAAGCGTCACCGAAAATAAGGATAAAATTAAATACCCCAAAACAACACCTTTCGATGACGGGGGAAACCCGAATTCCAAGGCTAGTGGTGGAACACCAAGTAGGCCACATTCCAAGTTATTGAGTTCACCATACTAGGATCAAGGCCGTGAGCACGCCGACTCAAATAAAGATGTGGGGGGTGGCACCCAATGATTGCTAGTCATGCTCATTCACTATAATTACATTTAACCCATGGCTAGTAACCGATCCCACATAACCGTACCAAAGGCCAAAAAAGGGTAAAAATGCATCCGTAGCTACAAAAGGGAAAAACATCCCAACATATAAATAATAGCCCATTTTCTTCAAATAACAATGACCGACTCATATGCCCATGAATCCACTGCATTACAGTCTAAAACAGTACATGACTCCCTTTGAATGACCAACGCACTCAAAACATGTAATTCTCAAATGATGCGCATTAACCGCCATCATACTCAAAACTTCACAACGGGCTATTAAACCGGACAAATGTCCACAAGACTCATTTATTTTTAAATATGCATTTCCAAGTTTAACTGCTGATAAGAATGAAAATCATAAAATGAGACTATATACATTCTTTCAAGTACCTCACATAAATGTGCAAGTAGTACGTTATAAAACATCCAATTTCATGAATGATGCATAAAACCCGACAAACATTTAAAAGTGTATTTCTTTGACCAAGGATCTATTTATGCAATAAATCATCGAAACATATTCATTTGTGACACCTTTATCAAAATGCCCAAAAATCCCAAATGTGGGTGTTTTACAAAGTTTATAAGGTTAAATACTTCAAGTAATCAAAGATTGCCAAATAGCCCAACATTTGATAATTTCATGTAACACATAAACACCTTAAAATGAACATTTTGGCATGTACAACGTTTTCACAAATCAACTTGAACTCACCTTGCTAGATTTAGGTCAAATCTAGATTTTGCCCACTTAGAGCATCCTTGAAGAAACTTGAATCTTCAAGCCAAACCTTCCAAAACCTAGATCCACAAGGGTCCAACCATAAATAATTGTTCCCCAAACACTTAACATCAAAATCTCTATTTTGGGCAAAACCCTAATTTTGACCCAAAACTCCCAAAATTATCTAAACTGAAATTTAGAGAAATCCAACACTAGGAAAGAATCAATGGAGCATTTATAACTTATTTTATGGTTTAGAAATGGAAGGGATACACTTACCACTTAGGTTTTGATGAAAACCTAGAAAACACTAAAATGGAGCTTGAGGTTGAAGATGGAGGTGAAGATGAAGATCCTTGTTATCTAGCTTCCATTCCTTGCACTTGGTAGGTTAATGTTACAACAAAACTTGAGGATTTGAGGATCTAGAACTCCAAAACACCATGGATGAAGAAGATGGGTCTTGGGGGGGGGGGGGGGGGGGTTGGGAGAAAAGAAATGGGAGATAGAAATGAGAAGTTATGAATTTTGGGGAAAAAACTCATTTAACCCGTGCTGATGCTTCTGCTGTCAAAGGGCACGACACGTGCCACTTTTGTGAAGGAAATGGCACGACCCGTGCCATTTTTGTGAATAAATGAGCATGACCCGTACGCCCTGTAGACCAGAATACATGCCCCCTTTTTCTTCCTTTCTTCTTCTTACTCGATTTCTCTCAAAGAACCCTTTTGAAATTCGGGATGTTACAAGTATATAATGATTTAATGGTTGTTTTTAAGAGGTTTTGAGTAATTAATATTAAATAACGATATATTAACCTTTAGCAATTGTTTTAATAGTTTTTATACGTGCTTTATAATACTAGAAGTGTACTCGCGCAATGCAGCGAGATACATCACGATTTTAATGTTTCGTTTTTTTTTTCTCGATTTACAGTACGATTTTGGATGATTTTGAGAAAGTGATAATGTTTTTATAAATTTGTTTAATTTAGGCTTAATAATATAATGTTTTTTACATAAAAAAATTAAGTTTTTTGTTAGAATTCAATGATTATTTTATATATTTTAATGACATCTAGAAAAAATAACCAATTACATATTTAATAATATAATCAAAACAAATTTATAGTAATATAATATATTAATTAATAGTGACATGGAAATGTCTGCATAAAAGAAAGACCCTGCACATATCAAATTGGTGGGTGTTAGAAGTCTGCAGTAGTAGTATGTATCTTGTGCTTTGATACTTGTAAATTAAGAGATTTTTAAAATCTTGTATAAAATGATGATACCTTGTGCCTAATAATTTGTATTTAAGAGTTTTTTTATCCGTGCTTTATAATATAGTATAGAAGTTTAATAATAATGTAATTTATTTTAGATTTAATAATATAATGTTTTTTTAAAATAAACATTAAATATTATGTTAGATTTTCTTAATTATATTTTAGATTTTTTATATTTAAAATTTGATTTTTATTCTTATTTAATTATGCAGGAGAGTAATTTTAGGGGATTAAAATGAGGAGTGATTTTAGAGGAGTTAAAGTGCTTAGAGATAACGATTGAAAGTTAATAAATAACATTAAATATAATATATAAAATTTTAATAATTATTTTTAAGAGATTTTAAGTAATTAGTTAACGATACATTATATTTTTTATAATATAGCATAGATAATTATTATAGAATATGAATTATGATAAGAAAAGGGACATTATGAGGTCACAAGCACATGTGACATGCGGGTGTTTATATCCACCATACACACATGCGCACAACCCAAAAGCTCTTCAATTTTTGCTTTTCAGAAATGCCCTTCTTTATCAGTTATCACAAAATTTAATCCAACATTAAAATAAAATAAAATAAAATAAATAAAGGAAAAAAAGAGCAGTTTTTGGAGCATGTCAGCATATTCTTCATCACCCAATTGTGCAAAAGTTTGTCCTAATTGTTCTTAAAAAATAAAAGGTTAAATTAAAATAAATATAAAATAGGTAAATGTAAAAAACAATTATCAGTTATATTTATACTAAGTTTATATGTCGTTTTCTTTTAACATGTAATGAGATTTTCAAAACCCTGATTGATAACCAGTATGTTAGCAATCACATGAAACTCTTTTGCCTCACATGGTTGAGCTTCTACTATGTTGTTTTATAATGTTCGGTTACTAGATTTAGTTCATGGGCCTTAGAGCATCCCCAACAGTTTCTCTAAAATAGAGAAAATGGAGATTTTGAACAACTTTTTGCTCCAACTGCTTCTCCAAAACTTTCTCTAAAATGGAGAAAATAGGAGAGAGAATGTAATTTTCTCCAAATTTGGAGATATCCCAAAAAATGATTACCAAGAGAGAGAAACTATTTTTTATTATATCCAACCAATGAGAAACTTTGAAATGAAATGTTTAGGTGAAAGAAATAATATTTTATTAAATATGTAGAATATTTTAATGATATAATAAATGATTTATCTCCAAAATGGAGAAACTGTTGGAGATGGATCTAAATTTTTTTGGAGATTTTAACTTTTGGTTCTCCATTTTGGAAAAAAATTGAAGAAGCTGTTGGAGATGCTCTTATGCAATCTATCCTAATCTTGAAATAGGGTTATAGGTATATTTTTCAAGATTTTGGACCTTATTTTTCCAACTCACGTTTTGTTCGATATGTTACCTTAACATGATCGAATAAACCTTATGACTTACAACTGACTATTAATAATTTATACAAGATTTTTTTAAACTTGAAAGTTGTAACGTCCCAAAACCTAAAATAATACACTAGCCCATCAACTTTTATCATGAATTTAAGTTGATTTAGAACTTAGAAGTCGTTTGTGTACTCATAATTTGGTCTACAAATTTCCTACGGATAAAAGATTTGTTTTGGGTATGAAATTGACCAAAATAGGCAATCTTCCCAACCAACTTCACTGGTTAGCCGTTTTTGGAACCAAGTTCCTATTTTAGTCAGAGTTTATGCAAATGCCTTGTACATTTACGTAAAATCTGTTTTCAGATTTAAGAAAAAGATTTTTGAGTAAACTACGATTTTCGTCCCTGTTCTTTAAAAACTGTTTTTTTCGTCCCCAAGGTTTCTGTTTTACTTCCATTTTCGTCCCTCATTCTAACTCTATTACATAAGTTCATTAAATCAAGGACAATTTAGTAATATCATCTTTTCCTTATATTATCTTTTATTAAACTAAAGCAAAATAAAAACAAAACTAAACCCCCACTCATACCCCCACACTTACGTCAACCCCACCCACACCAAGGACCCAACCCTCCACTCAACCCTCCACTCATACCCCAAGAGGGACCCATCTTTCTTCTCCTTTTGTAATCGATTTTCTTCCCCACAACCAATAACCTGCAACTTTTTCTCCCTCCCTCCCTTTGGGTAACCCCTTCTCAAAATCCTCCTTTTCTCCCATTTTCCAAATCAAACCCAAATCTAGACCTAACCCAAACCAATCCAATTAACAAATGAAGGCAAAGACCTAAACCTAAACCTTTTGATGGCGCATCAGAGAAGAAGGTACGAGGAGAGCTCCGGTAAACTTCAAAGACGATTTAGATGCAGACCTCGAAGCAGAATCAATCGAAGTAGTGGGCTCGACGGAATATGTGGTGGTGTGTGTGTTTCCCGTCGGGAGGATGTGTGGCACTTAGCCTAATCTATGGTGGTATTCAGCGGAAGTTACAGTTGTGGGATTGGACAAACGTCGGAGGGTGGCCGGGAAAAGGGAACGAGGAAGACTATCGAAATTTTGACGGGTGATGGTCAATCGTATTCACACGTTTTATATGTATAACCAGAAATACATCACGATTTTAATGTTTATTTTTATTTGTTGTTTTTTATTGATTTACAGTATGATTTTGGATGATTTTTATTGAGTGATAATGGTTTTTTTATATATAAATTTGTTTAATTTAGGCTTAACAATATAATGTTTTTTATATAAAAAAAAATTAAGTAGTTTGTTAAAATTCATTAATTATCTTATATATTTTAAATTTTTTATATTTAAATTGAGATGTTTATCCTGTTTTGATTATGTTTATCAGAATTCAAATTTCATAATTTTAGGATTTGGGGATTAGAGATAAGGATTTTAGGGGATAAAGATGAAATTTATTAATTAGGGTTAAAAGCATTTAAAAGTAGTACATATTGCTTCATTAATTATTTTTTAAGAGATTTTAAGTAGATTAGCATTAAATAATAGTACATAATGCTTAATACATCACGATTTTAATGTTTATTTTTATTTTTTGTTTTTTATTGATTTACAGTACGATTTTGGATGATTTTTATTGAATGATAATGATTTTTTATATATAAATTTGTTTAATTTAGGCTTAACAATATAATGTTTTTTATATAAAAAATTAAGTAGTTTGTTAAAATTCATTAATTATCTTATATATTTTAAATTTTTTATATTTAAATTGAGATGTTTATCATGTTTTAATTATGTTTATCAGAATTAAAATTTCATAATTTTAGGGTTTGGGGATTAGAGATAAGAATTTTGAGGGATAAGAATGAAATATATTAATTAGGGTTAAAAGCTTTATAGGTAGTACATTAGGCTTTAGTAGTTATTTTTAAGAGATTTTAAGTAGATAACTTTAAATGATAGTACATAAAGCTTAGTGAATTGTAATTAAGAGTTTTTTATGTCATCTTTATAATATAGTATAGATAATATAAAATTATTATTATGTGTAATATATATTCAATATAAATTATTATATACAAAGGAAAATAAAATAATGTACAATATAAATAATCTAATATTACCTTTTTGATAGAAAATTAAATAATACAAAATGACTAAATTGCCCATGACTTAACAAGCTTATTTAACAGAGTTAGTATGAAGGACAAAAGGCAAAACAAAATGGAAACCACAGGGACGAAAAAAACAGTTTTTAAAGACCAAGGACGAAAATCGTTATAAACATCAAACCATAGGGACGAAAATCGTAGTTTACTCAAGATTTTTTTTACACAAATGTGAATTCTTAGGCAAATTTGGGTAAAGAATTTTTTCCTTTTCTTTTTTAAACTTCAAAAATCAAATTTACACAAATGCATAAGATGTTTACCTAAACTCTGGCTAAAATAGAAATCAAATAAAAAAGTGGTTAAAAAATAAATTTGGTTAGAGAGAGTGATTATTTGTTGTTTTTTCAAAAAATTTATGATATATTGTGTGTGTTTTTTTTTCTTTTTAAAAATAAATTAAATGTGGATGTGCCTTGGATCAAGCAAAGATGGATACATAAAATATAGGAAATGACAGCCAAAAAGAAGAGTAGACTTTTATTGGAATGAATTCCCATAAAACCAAACAATTAGATCTCCTTAGCTTTTTATGAGCATAAAATCCCTCAATATCCTTCAAACCAAAAAGTGAACCACAAACATAAGAGAAGGGGTGGGGTGTTTGAAACACTTTCATCAAAAGTTTTTTTTTTTTAATTCTTTTAGTCACATAAATTTATAATAACAGTTGACAAGGGATTAAAAACATATTTTGTTTATGAAACGTCAAATTTTGAAGGTTCATACTCTTTTAACTACATGAATTGTCATATGATTAAAAAAGTCTTTTAACCATACATTTATGATGTCGGCTTGTAATATTCCACTATCAAAATATATAGTCTTTGGAATTATCTATATATGTGCATAAAGAATAAAGCATTTAAACCTTAGTACTTTATCACGGTAGTAAAACCACGTTCTCAACGCACATGTTTAATCGATCTTCTAGATGGAGTCTTCAAGTCGACATTATCTTCTAGTATTGTGTGGTTCTGCATTGGTTTGTCAGTTGATCGTTGCCCATGGATGCCTCCTCTTCCCACTTTTAAGATCCCTATCAAGTTAAAATAACAGGGTTTCATGGATTTAAGTTTGATAACTAATAATATACACTAATTGTTAATCTTGATACAAATATAATTTAATAAAAATAATTGATAGTCAATACTTAAAATATCTACCAATAACCTCCATGATATATTGTAATAATTACTAATTGATAAATAAGTAAATAAAAAAAATGTTATGTTTTATAAACGAATCAAAATGTAAATTGTTATATTTATTATGAAGGAAAAAGGTTATTGCTTATTACTGTAGCTTATCGAGTTTTTATATGATTCATTATTAATGATAGCTTTTAGTATAATGTGATTGGTATCGAAACCCGAATATATGACCTCAAACATCATAGTTTCTTTTTTTAAACGATAAAAAACCATATTCTCACATTTCAAAAGGGAAAGATTCGTCATATTTAGCATGAGACTTGATGAGCCGTTGACATGAAAAGTAAGAAAAAGTAAAAATAGGGGTAAAATATGTATATTACTAAAAGATCAAGGACCTTTATGATTTTATTGGTTCCTTTTTACCGGCAAAATTGTCTTTCAAAATTAGTTTAATACACAGCAAACATCTTGTTGAAGATGCCAAGCTTCAAGCTCACACACACTCTCTCTCTCTCTAAATATATATACGTATATATATATAAATATATATATCTCTGTGAGAACATACAGAGAGCTTTGAATTGGTGGATTCTTTTTATGGAAGGGCCAATCACCGTTAACTTTCTTCCCATCAAGATTCTCGAGTTATCTTTCTTGCTCGGCCGATCTCTCCCACTTTCCTTGTTTGCTTTCTCAAGCCAAGAATCTATTTCTATTTCTCCCTCTATCAAAAAAAAAATATCGCTTTCCTTTCCCCATCAGAGATTCCCCATTTCTTTACTTTCTCAAAAAACACAGGCTTTATCAGCAATGATGCCATTGTTTTTCCGCCTATCTATCTCTCTCGTTCTGCTACCCTTCTTTTTTTCTTTCCCAGAGGGCACTTTCTCTCTCTCTATCTCTCTCTTAGTCGTCCTTTTCATTTACGCCTTTGCTTTTTTGCCTTGTTCAAACGCCGGTGGCAAATCTATACATACGTTACCAAACCCCACCAATTATGTCATCCTCAGGGAACGTCAACCACCTCTCTCAGCCGTGTATTTATGGTATGAAGCTACAAAAAGAGTACCTCCTTTTCCGTTCATGGAATTACTTGGTTTTTGGGTTTAATGCATAACATCTGGAAACTGTTTGATGATATGCCTGAATGAATCTTAACTGTAAAATATCCATAAAAGGAACATCTCTCTCTCTCTCCTCTCTCTTCTCCAGTTAGTTTTTGATTAGCTTCTGGGTTATGTTAATTCCATAGTATTGCTAAAAAAGTGCTTCTATGAGATAGGTGTTTCCATCATGGTGTAGTTCCCATTTTTCACATGTGTAGTGTAAAGTTACACATTTAATTGTCGACTTGGGGGGTTTAACGCAGGGCATTTTGTTACTTCACACGCAGAGAGGAAGTCCTGGTTTATGAGATGGCTGAGCAAGCTTTTCAAAGGTGGTTCTAATCGTGGGCAGGTTGGAAGTACGCATCGGCCTCCACAGTTTATCGGAGACGAAAGCATGGTTTTGCGTGCTCCTGTTAGATCCTTGGTAAATACTATCTTCCCTTTGTTCATCGAGGGTTTCTATTAGATTGATGGAGAAAACATCAAAAATAAACTTTGCTTAACCTCTAAGAGCATCTCCAACAACTTTGCTAAAATAGAAAAAATTGGATTTAACCTCTCCAACAGTTTTGCTATCTTGTTTGTCATAATAGAAAAAACTTGAAAATTTTCCAAGTTTGGAGAATTGTCAAAAACTTAATGGTAGGAGAGAGAAATGATTATTTTATTCAATCCCACCAATGAGATTTAATTTTATATTAAGTTTTTTTTAAAAAGTGCATTAGGATGATGAATTATTGAATATTATAATAATATAAGTTGTTTTAAAATCTCTAAAATAGCAAATCTGTTGGAGTTGAATGTAATACTTTTTAGATATTTTCACTTTTGATTCTCTATTTTAGAGAAATTATAGGAAAGCTGTTGGAGATGCTCTAATGTTTATTGGTAGATAAAAAGTAGAAAAGGTTCATCTTGTATCATAGTGCTAAAAAGCATGCACTTTTCTTGTTTCCTGAAGCATCTTTCCTTTCAAATAACTTCATATAACCTTGCACACAACTTTACCTTTGATGTTGATCTTGATCTGGAAATTCCACCTGCTACCTTAATATTACCCATATTTCCTTCTTGATCAGTATTCAAAACTACTAATGAACAAGAAATTTTATATAAAAAGCTCTGATTTTTCATTAGGACAATCGCGCAAGGACTGATAAAGAGAAGGAAGAATTAGACCGGGCAATTGCACTTTCTTTGGCCGAAGGTTTGAAGAAACCAAATGGTAAGTTATTGTTGCTAACTAAAAGATTTATTTTGATCTATTTTCAGTCTTTATCTTGTTACCCACCCTCTTCTCGCTTGCTATTTGGTTGTAGATAAACGTTCTTGTGTTTGCATTTGTTCAGGATATGGATGGAGACCAAACAATGAAGATGATCTTGCAAAAACAGTTCAAGATGACCATCATTCGTCATATCCTCCATATGTTCCTAGAGAATACCCGCCAGTGGGATATAGGTACTTACGATTTTTGTTTCTTTTATGTCCTTGTTCATTGAAGGATATGGATTTTTTCATCCCAAAATGTCGAAATGGGTATGAGGTTTAAGGGATTAATGCCCTCTTCGATTGTCATGACTTAAAAGAGATACATTTGATGGATCTTCTATCCACCTCTCCATAAAACTTGCAGACTATGTGGTGGCTGCAATCGTGACATTGGTTATGGAAATTATTTGGGATGCATGGGGACCTTTTTCCATCCTGGATGCTTTTGTTGTCGTGCGTGTCATTACCCGATCACAGAACACGAGGTAATTTGTTACTTTTTGTGCGGCCATTTCCCATTTCCAATTTGCTCTGTGATTTGGTTTTTGTAGGTCAAATGATGGTGTTGGATGTTTTCTTATTAGTTTTTTTTTTCCTGTTGATTCAAGTTCTCTTTATCAGGGAAGGATGCATACCATAAGTCCTGTTTCAAAGAGTTAACACATCCCAAGTGTGAAGTCTGCTTTCAATTTGTAATGAATCATAAAACCCTTTTGTGCATCTAACTAATTTTCGGTTCTAAGAATGCTAAAATGTGAATCCAACTTTTTTAAAGATTCCTACAAATGGAGCTGGGTTGATTGAGTATCGATGCCATCCATTCTGGTCCCAGAAATACTGTCCTGCACACGAGCATGATAACACAGCACGATGCTGTAGTTGTGAACGATTGGAGGTATGGTTAATTTCGTCTTTCAATCTGATTATGTATCAAATCATACGTCTGTTACGCCTACTAATTGATGTTTCGATATTTCTGTTCCTTAAAAGTCTGTGAATGCAAGATATATATCTTTGGGAGATGGCCGGAGTTTATGTTTAGAATGTATGGAATCCGCGATAATGGATACTGGTGACTGCCAACCGCTTTACCACACTATTAGGGACTACTATGAAGGAATGAACATGAGACTTGATCAACAAATTCCCATGTTACTTGTCGAAAGACAAGCCCTTAATGAAGCTATTGTTGGCGAGAAACACGTAAATGATCGTTTCTTTTTCTACTCATTACTTTAGCCTAGCGGGTAACGAGATGGACATCTTTGCAGAATGAGTGAGAAATGGCTTCTTTTTCAGGGCTTCCATCATATGCCGGAGACAAGGGGTCTTTGTCTTTCTGAGGAGCAGACTGTTGCAAGCGTAAGTTTGTCAAACTGATCTTTCTTCACTTGGTGGTATTTGATTTGAATAATCTCTGCCATCTTCATTTTGTTTCATATCATACGAGTTTCAGATACTCAAAAGGCCAAAATTCGGAGGTCATGCGTTGATAGGAATGAGAACCCAACCGCAAAAATTGACTCGAAGATGTGAAGTTACAGCCATTCTTGTTCTTTACGGCCTCCCGAGGTAAAAACTTGATGATCTCTTCTTTCCTGGCAACCTTGGAGACTAGTTTCTGAAACAAATGTTTTGCAGATTATTAACTGGTGCCATTCTTGCTCATGAGTTGATGCATGGCTGGTTACGTCTTAAAGGTAACTAGAGAACGTTGTAGTTCTTACTAAAGACCGAAAAATATCATCTTTTATGCATACATTGTCTTAAGGTTTGTTGAAATGGGCAGGCTATCGAAACCTTAATCCCGAGGTAGAAGAAGGTATCTGTCAGGTGCTTTCGTATATGTGGCTTGAATCGGAGGTCATGCCGGGATCAACTTCGACAGCTCCGTCCTCATCTTCTTCCTCGGTTTCAAAGAAAGGTGGAAAGTCGAGGGCGGAGAATAAACTGGGTGAGTTTTTCATGCATCAAATAGCACACGATGCTTCACCGGCATACGGAGGAGGATTCAGAGCTGCTAATGCAGCTGTGAATACGTACGGTCTGCGTCGTACGCTTGAACACATTCGCCTAACTGGAAGCTTTCCCCTGTGATTCATTCCTCTGCTTTACTCGAGTATTTGGAGGTTTACTACATAGTCCTTCGAGGATTGAGTTCATCATGGAGGCTTCATAAAGGAACCCAAGTTTTTGTGGGGGTCATTTTGGGGAATACATGCGGGAGAGGAGAAATCACAGACGAACAAGTCTTTTATCTTTCAATAAACTTACAAAGTGTCCTTTTTATAATTGGTATTGTATTCGGAAATTAACACATACAAACACAAAAAAGATGGACTATATGCTCAAAGTATTTATTATTATTATATAGTGTAGCATCAAGATTGATTTATTGAAAAAGGAATGTTTACCTATTTGAAATTACATTCATTCATAACATGAGTTAGGAGGAGGTGTAGAATGCATACATGCCCCTATCATCTAAGATTGGGATACTATTTTAGGAAAATTGAGTTTATGAACATTTTGAATGATTATCAAAAGGTTAAAATCCTTCTCATCTTTGGTTCATGGATTTTGAAGGAATTGGAATGGATAATTCATTTAACCAAATTCCAATTCATTTGTTTGGTTCACATATTGATCATGATGGAATTTGAATTCTATCCAATTCCTACCAACCAAACGTGTAGTCAAATTCCATTCCAATTCTTTCAATGGATTCCAATCCCATCAAATTTCATTCTGCGAACCAAATGTCCCCTTAGTATTTTGGAGACGAATAAGTATGAAACTAGAAGCTTCTGAATAGAATCGTAAGCTTTAGTCTCCTCAAAAGCTTCTGAGAGTCTGCCTAACAGCTTTCTGAGTTATCTTCCAACTCATTCTGAGTTGCCTTCTGACTCAAAGTTTATGAGTTGCTTCTTATCCGTTTTGACCTTATCACATATAAATATATAAATCGTTTAATATAGGAGACGTAATCGAAATTCTCTGCCTTGAATACAAGAGTGACTTCTTGGATTATCACAATACTGATTTCGTGAAATCTAAAGTTGTAAAGGGTCGAAATATAGTATTTGGAAAATGAAACTGACACGATCCAAGAATTAATCCAAGTGACTGTAACCATGATACCCAGATTCTCAACACTTTTCCTGTTGTTATATTGTGCCTCAAAGCTATTCTTTTGCATTTGGTGCATAATTTGATTCCAATCCAAGAGACTTAAACTAAAACTCATGCTCGAGACTGTTATCTTCAAGACCACATGAGAATAGAGGTAGACATAAGTTAGCCTCAACACCCACAAATACAAAAAAAAAAATCTTTAACGAAGTTGTTCAATGATAATAATGCATAAAAGAAATTCACAGCTATGGAGAAAGTAAAAGGGAGGGAAGGAACTGACTTTTTCTAACTCGGAATGAATTGGATCACTGGCTATTGGGAAAAATTGTCCATCTCCAAAAACATATACTTGTTCCCCTGAACTCAAGCGATATGTTGCAATTTCACTATATTTTAACATGTACATAGCAACAGGATTTGTAAATTAGTATCCTGAAAAGAAACGATTAAGGGGTTGTTTCCCGTTACCCGTCTAATCTATACAAGGCAGATGATGTGTTTTCTACAGGCACGATCATAAGCATAACCGGTTTATGATAATATGTAAAAAACGGTGCATACCAAGGCTTCTTTGTCGTAAACTTCTGATCCTGTTAACTAAACAGCAGCCATGGCTATTAGCAAGCATCGGTCTCTGCTAATACTTGCTTAAGTTTCTCGTAGGTCATGAACACAATGCCAATGCTTGGTACCACCTTGTAATATTCCGGCAAAATTCCTCTGTATAAGCCACGTAGACCTTCAGCTCGTAGTATATGCCCAAACGTACCAAACACACCCGTGTTATAAACTCGACCCCAACCAGCTGCTCCTTCCAACTGCATCCGTCGCCTCACAAGATCCAAAGGGAATGATACTGCAAGAGATGGGTCATAGCGTAAGTAAAACATCTGACTAAAAATACGAAACCACCAATATATTTGTATCTATATAATGGAAAAGTAGGTAACTTTGACTAATAACTTTTCCAAAAGAAAATGTTGCAACATTATTTTCCGTTTCAGTAGCAATAGTACCAGTCCAGATTTGGTTATGCTATTGAAATCGCCAAGAAATTGGCGAAGGGAGCCACAGTGAGAAGCATACCTCGAGAAAAGAGGGACGCCTCTCACAATGTTCGACTCCATAAACAAAGTTGGCTAGCCTGTAGTGACCCTACAATAACCAACTGCAAATTTTGAAGAGCCATGTTAAATGAGAGAGGAAGTTAACCAAGCAATATCTGATGCTGACAAATTTAAAGATAGATGGCAAATGATAAATAAGTAAAAACTCGTTCTATTGCTTCCTAACTAAATCCTCAAGCGGACAAGTTTGGTTCCCTGCCTCTTATGGGACAGATTGATTAGATATCGGTGGAAAGGGTGCATCCCAACCTGCTTCTTGACTGCAAAAGCATCGAAGATATTACAGGCATCGGCTTCTTTTGTGAAACATCATCAGCATTTTCTAAAAGATTTCGTTTAATTAAAACCAAAATGCAATGTTCTAACTCCCAACTTACAGTTGACTTGTACAGGACTTTAAGACCAAGAACTTGTTAAACAGATTTTAATCACTAACCAACCTGTTGATGATGAAATTCCTGAAAGACTGCCACAAGCCAAGCCCACCATGACAGTAGAATCATCTGGTCTGTTACCAGCAAATTAACATCAAAGTTTGAACATTACCTCCTCTACGATACACAGAACATGAAACCACAAAGGGGAGAAAAAGAAAATGTATGAAACCTTATGTAAACTGCAGGACATGAAAAAAAAGACAGGAATAATGCCAAACTGCAAAGAAATTTGCTCATAACTACCTTTTCAATTGCCAGTAAGATCTCACAGTGTGGTAAACTGAAAAGCTAATTGCTAGGTTGGGACCAACACCCTGTAAAATCTTGTAGTCAGTAGAGAGAAAGGTAGATACCAAAAATAATTAAATAACATCGGTTATAGAATAATACCAATAAACAAGCACCAAGTCCCTTATAGAGGCCAAAGATGCCCTCTTCCCTGCTGATGGTATGTAAAGCATGCCATATACCTCTATAGTAATTTACATTTGTCTGCCAGACCAAAAGATGAATAAGCATTAAAGAAAAGAAGAAAACTGACATCATATAAAAACAAGAACATATCAAAGGGGCAATAAAAAGGTTGAGTAAGACAAAAGGTTATAAACATTACATAAAACCACAGTCAGCTACTCTTGAATCAAATAGTGCTAGATAAACAGGAAAAAAGGAACCAGCAAATTACATTTGCTTGGATCATAAATATGCAAAATGAAGCGCATGCCAAAAATTCTTACCTGTGCTGAAAGACGCGTTCTAACAAGATCCAAAGGATACGTGACAGAAGCGGCAGTTACACCAGCTAAGCCACCAGCTACAAGTCGTACAAGCACATCCGTGCTGAAATTTGTCTCATGACTTTCCACTCCCGACATCTGCTGTAGTAACTGTAATATTAAAAGTGAACAAAAAGAATTATCAAATCGGATGATGGTCAAATTACATAGTAAATCTCAGAATATTTAGATGTAAGAATTTCCAGCTAAGCACATTTGTACTAACATTCTTATAGTGCTCAAATGCATAAAAGCTAATAGATGAATAAGGCAGACGATGAACAATTGTGACCAGGTTCCCCTTCCAGAATGCACGGAATCCTTCTTCCCTAACGATACGTGAAGCTTCACGCCATATACTAGCCTTTCTCAAAGTAGAAACATCAGAGTGCATTCCTTGCACCTGCAGAATCAAGGAATCCAGAATTGACAAAGGTAAGAAAGACAAATAAGAAAATGAACAACGTTAAGGTTGCTTATTAAGCAAAGGGCAGATCATTAGCAAATTTACAAGGATGAAAAAGGAATGGAATAGACCAGATCATGCTTGCTTACGCTTGTGTTCATTGTCCCAAAAAAAAAAAAGATAAACCAAAATATCTTTATTGACGGAGAATATAGTACTACTTGCAACGTTCTACCCCTACTTCGCCTAATTGAATTGCTGCACTAAACACTTGTACGCACGCACCACTTGTCCTGATACAGGGAGAATTCGAGTATTAATAAGGATTTTTAATAATAATTGGAAAATGGGAAATCGAGATCGAATAGAAAAACGTGCTCAAAAGAGGCTCGGAATTTGGTATCGAAAAAGAGGCAAATATAAAGCACCGAGTATAAAAAGGATTGTGATGGAAATCGAAGAACAAGTCGGAATATACAAACGGACGAGTAAGCGGGTGTCATGCGGCTTGTTTCCCTGCCATGCGAGTTTGATGTGTCCTAAGCCGCTACAATACCCGCGAAACACACTGTTGGTGTTCCAAAGAAATTTTCCAACTCACATGACCATGTATCCTTAATCAATTGGAAGTCTTTAATTTATAATTTACTTTATCTTTAAATTCCTTTTTGAATTATCTTTATTAATTATCTTTTCTAGGATTAGTTTTAATATCTTAGATAATAATTTAGGATTATTTAGTTTCCTTTTATTAGTTATTTAAATAGCTTCCTAGTGAGTTTATAATTAGGATAGTTCTAATTTCCATATTTATTTTTTAGTTAGTTTAGCTATAAATAGGGTAGCTAGGTTTCATTGTTAATCAATCAAGTTATCAATCACTAAAAGTCTTTGTTTTTAAGAGTTTTCTCTTAATTTCTCGAGTTTTACAATTTGTAATCTCGTTATCAAAAGGGTTTAGACGCTTGTCGATCCTTCCGCAAACCTACGATGCGTCATGTCCCCATTGTAATTCCATATTCCCCTGGCACCTCCAATTTCTGATTTTGTTAATCTCAGCACTGACTTCAAATGCACCTCCAATTTTTGGTTAATCTCCACCGACTACAATTCACTTGTCTGATTCCTCTCTAGTTCTTGAATAGTTCTTGAACACATCAAGTAAGTAAAATATATACTTGTTAAATTTTGAAGTACATCAAGCTACTATCGAAGTTATCAAACATATTGAGTTGTACAAATACATGAAAAAAGATCCAAGAGAAAGAGAACTCAAATGCCCATGATACACAGGGACCTTCGTGATTCCATTCATTGGAATGACATGGAGTCAACCCAGCAAGGATCTTCAAGATTCCCTCGTTCGAACATCTACAAACAAAAATCACAGTTGCACTGCCTTCATCCAAGACCTCCTAATCTTATATGGAAATGTGGGATGCAAACATTGGGTTCCTTGTAAAAGGAAATACTGCTGTCCAATGTTTGCCTAAGAGTAATGATTACTGTTTACTGCCCATGTTGTGCATTAGATAGAGGAATGAAAAAATCAGCGAAGGTTCCTCCTTCTCTTAGCACATCTCTTTTGTTGAAGAAGGTTGCAATGAATAAATTAGCATGTATTCACAGAATCGAGCGAAGGGATGATTTATAAGGAGGTAAAAATCAGATCATCATTGTGAGGTCTTCAATGTCAAAATTAATGAGAGTAGGTTTAATGGGGAAAGTCATTATGCAGCCATCATCAAGAACCTATGGAGACAGTATCAAGACCATCATACAAGAAGAGGTAAAGGTTAAACACGTTTGATGCATGTTTAGTGTTCTACAGGTGGGTATGTTTAACGGCAAATGTGACTGAGGAGGAGGGGAAGGAAATGTCATTGAGAAGTTATCACATTCCGAGAGAAGTGAATTAGCGGGAAAATATTTTTAAATGGTATCAAGACAATCTTGAGGAAATAAGGCACGAAAGCACAAAAGATACAAGGGTGGACCATGAAGGAGCCATCGAGATGACGTCGAGGCTTTTGAGAGCATGTAAAAACACGAAAGTACCTAAGCGCCCCATTAAGCATATTTTGTATCTATAAGCAAGAGTATTTTGGAAAGGATATGAAAAACATATTTTTCAGATGATGGTAACATTGAGCATATTTATGATATTTGGGGCAAACATCAAGCATAGGAACTCAAATTTCCCTCTGATAATTTGATATGAAATTATGTGTCGTTTGTTATGAATTTATAATGTTTTATGAAATTAATGATCTTCTTTGTTTTTATTGTAGAGCCATATGCCTGTTTTGCATTTAATCTTTCTAACATTAATAATGATTCTTGTTTTTAAGAAGCTTGGAAGGATTCTAGAAACATATGTTCCAACAATCCCAGATTTGAAATGTGGACAAACTTACTAAGGGGCGTTTACTAACGCTTATGTGTGGTAAGTGTTTACTGATTCACTTATCGGATGGACATGACAAGAATTGATAATCTTATTCTGATAACAAAGACCCGAGAGTCTTACCAGGTATGTGAGAGTGACACTCCCAATCCCTGTGAGTCTGGTGAAAGTGTTTGACTAGGTGAGTGTTGGGTAACCACCCAAATTTTACTATAACAATGATATTACTTGTTATGCATAGACTCCATTTTTAATACATAATTCTCAGTAAAATCAGAGAAAGAGGGGCAAAACCTCAAGGCGAAATTAAAATATACATAAAAAGAATGAGAAATCGACAAAAAAAAGTAACCTGAAAGAGTATAGTGAGGCGAGCAAGAGGAGCGGTGCAAGTCTTGCTAACGGCGCCAGCCACACCACCGGCGAGGAGTTGATAAACTGCTCCGATCTGCGATCCGTGATGTTGTAATGGGCTCTGGTGACGAGCCACCAATTTATGAGCCGGACCACCGCCTTCCACGACCACCCCTGCCCTTGCTTCCGTTTGCATATCTCCGTCAATATAATTCGTGTGTAAAAATTATTTTGAACAAGAAAACTTTTGATTTGAATTAATCAGTAAAATAATAATAATAATAATAATAGTATAACCCTACTACCTAGACCACGACACGAGAATGGTTTCAAGAACACAGAACGCAGTTCATGGTTTTCTGCGCATCCAGTTTTGGTATTCGATATAATAATTATTTTATTTATATATTTGATTAATGGTTTCACGGTTGATTGAATTTTTGAGAAAAATTAGGATTTTTTTTAAAAAGGAGAAAAAGAATTTGTTATTTTTTTCCGATAGATTATTATTTAAAATAGAGTGAAAGTGAATATAAAATTTTCAAATTTGATGAACGGTCAAAATATGATTATACATAGAGGGAAATATTGTTAAAAATATTCCCATCAATTATAAAATATTAGAATTAAATTTTGACAAAAAAAATAATATTTTATTAAATAAATGAAATATTTTAATAGTATAATCAATGTTGTAACCTCATTAATAAAAATAAAAAATAATTTCTTTTTCATGAGTAATCATTTTTTAAGAGTTCCAAAATTGGAGGTATCTTAGAGCATCTCCAACAATATTGCTATCGTGTTTGCTATAATAGAGAATCAAAAAGAAAAATCTTTAAAAAGTATTACATTCAACTTCAACAGATTTGTTATTTAAAAAAAAATTAAAACAACTTATATTATTATAATATTATGTAACACCCGTAAATTTATAAGGTAAGTATTTTTGTCTCCTTTAATACATTGATCTCATTATGTGTGTATATGTGTCTTTACGTGCATTTTATGATCATGGGCTATGTAAAATGTCATATATTGAATTATCTTCGTTAATCATTCAAACCTTGTGCTCGTTACAATTTTCGGTTGAGTTTTGGCCCATTTTTGGGTGACTCGTGATTGTGCCCGCGATTGTGCCCTTGGCACTATCGCGGAGGGCACTATCGCCCAGGTTGTACCGAGAGGGGGGTGTGGCTCGCGATAGTGACACGCGATAGTGACAAGTGTCACTATCGCCGGGCATACTCGCGCGGGTTGTACCGCGGGTGGCTCGTAGCTCGCGATTGTGACTCGCGATAGTGCCCTTGGCACTATCGCCGAGCACTATAGCCGTCGGGGTGCAGGGCTTTAAATGAGTCCTTTGACCGAATTCCATTTCATTTTCCCACCTACCTCTCTTTTCCTTTGGCCATTTTGGAGCCTCCAAACCAGTTCCTTTCCCTCATAAAACCCTAACTATCATCAACACAACATCTTTGGTGGTTGGAGCATTGATTCTTGCAATAAATCATCTCAAGGAAAACTTTCTAGGGTTCCTTCAAGTCAACTTCTCCTCTCCAAGTTCATCCTCCATTTTCTAGGGTTTCCATCTTTTCTAGGTTTTGGTTCAAAACCTAGATAGTGAGTTTACTAACCTTTGTTAAAACTAGATACACATCATATTCTTCTATTGTTGTTGTTTGTCTCCATATGTTCAAGTATTTGGGTTTTAGTTATGAAAAAATGTGGGGAAGGTGATTATGTGGGAAATGCCATGATTTACCTTGTTGATTGGATGTTTGGGATTGACTTCATAAATGCACATATTGGATATTTTGGCATGATTTGGGTTATATATGGTATAGTAGATGATAAACTCTACTTGGAATGCATGTTAATGATTAAATATCTAAACATTGATTATGTTGGAAATTGGGTCTTACATTGGATTTATGTGTTAGGATGGTAACGTTGTACCCATGGTTGGTATTGAAATGTTTTGGTTGGGTTATATACCGCAAGACCTCCTATATGATATGTTGGACGAACCAAGTCAGTAGACACTAGGAGGATGTAGTCTTGGGCGCCACTGTGATGGTATGTGCCTAGACCTCCGCCATTCGGGGTAATGCCATGGTTGTAGTCCTCGGATGTGTCGGGCCTTTCGGGTGTCCCTTGTTATAGGGTATCAAGGTATATCGACTCTTTGGGTGGAACTTGATTGGTGCTATAGGTCTCCCCTATTGACTCCACATTTGGTGAACTATGGTTAACTGCTGATAAGAAATGTAACTGTACATGCATGCTTATAATTGTTCCACTCACTAGGCTTTTTGGTCTAACACTTGTTTTGGTGTCGATGTGTATCTCAGGTTCTAGCGGCGCCGGTCCTAAGCAAGGGTAGTTGCCTTGGGGTGAGAGCTTGGGGGATTTTGCATACGGATGCGTTATGCTTTTGGATATAGATCATTTGGGTTTATAACGACAACCCTTTTTGTAATCTCTTTTCTAGTTGTATAAATTAGATTAGTTGGTTGTTGTTTATTGTCCGTTAAATTACAAATTGTGATTAAACAGGTTATTCATTTATATTCCCCACTTTTGGGAGGCTCTTGCTATGGCAATTTTTAGTATACCTCACGTCCGATTTTCGGATTTTTGTTATCCCTATTTTTAGGGTGTTACATATTATTGAATCGTTTTCTTCCATGGGAGTTGGGTTTTGGTTTGTGTTAAGACACAGTCTCATTGGATTCAAGATCATCTAAACTGAAGATCGCAATCTGAAGCTAAAGTCGGAACGTCGACTCTCGATATAAAAGTCTATGTCTATTTGTAATAAATGTCAATGTAATTCTTTGTTATTGTAATAGTTAACTTAATATCTAGTTTGTTAGATATTTAGTTAACTTAGTTATTATTTAGTTTAGTTGGTTATTTAGTTAGATTCAAGTAACTTAGTTTTTATTAGAAATAATATCTAGATCTAATATCTAGATATTATTCTAAGTAGTGTGTTAGACACACTTGGTATCTTTGTATCTCTCTAACACCAAATCATATTATAGATCAGATTTTGAACACAAAAACACACACTAAAAGGTGTAAAATCAGAAAACATAGAGAACACAAAGAAAAGCTTAATCGATCAACCTTGTAATCGTTATTCTATATATCAAACAGGTTGGTAATCATTGTGTTGTTGTTTCTAAACTTGTTATAAGTATTGTTGGACCGACAATTGGTATCAGAGCCTAATTAAGATCAAAAACAAGTTTATGAGAAAAACGACTCTGTGTTCTTGAACAAAATTCGATTTTGTGTTTTTGAGTGTTTTAGGTGTTAGAATCGATCAGGGTGTGATCGAAATACCTGCTAGATAGATTTGTGAGTGTTTGATTTCACTTTAAAGCTTTATTTGAGTTCCAATTTTGTGATTTGGTGAGTATTTAGTCGAGTGAATATACGTACTGTGCCATCAAATATTTTTCGAAAAAGTGAGTTTTTGAGAGATCGTGTGATAGCTTTCTGTTCTAGAAGTGATTCTAGACATATTGGTAGTGTTTGGTTGTGCTAATCGTTACAGGAACAAATTTTAGACGAATTTTTGAAGTTCAGGACGAACACCCGCATTCCAGAGGTTGAATAACCCGCATTTCTCAACTTTGCGGGTCCAATTACATACTTATTTCTCAACTTTGCGTGTCTCAAGTGACCCGCATACCTCAACTTTGCGGTTCCCACTTGACCCGCATTCCTTACTTTGCGGTTCCCACTTGACCCGCAATCCTCAAAACTCGGGTCCCAAAGCACCCACATTCCTCCACTTCTCGGTTCCAAAAGAAACACAAAGCTCAACTTTGCGCATCTCAAGACAAAGGAAAACTCAGTTCACGTGTACCTCTTCAAGAAACGCAAAGTCGTGCTAAGTCTGCCTAGGGGGACAAAATTTCTTGTGTGATCAAATTTTATCTAGACTAACGGTCAAATCCAAGTTCTTTTTGCACATCAAATTAAACAGGATGAGATCAAGCGAATCTTCTTCAATATGTATGGATGAGAAACCACCTGTACTCTTCAGAGGAGAGTATGAGAAGTGGAAAGATCAGTTCATGGATTTCATAGATAGACATGAATTGAAGAAACTTATAAGAAGATCTCTAGAGTACGTAATTATGACAGTTCCAAGGAGAGTTTATACTTTAGTAAAGAAGAATGGAGAAAGAGAAGAAAAAGAGCTTCCAGTACCACTTGATATGTACTCAGACGAGCAAAGAAAAAGATATAAAGCTGACATCTTAGCCAAATATTTTATTCTGCAAGGAATATCAGAGGAGATTTTAAATGAGATCTTCTTTACACTAGAACGTGAAGAGGCTATAGGAAAGCTGTTATGGGAACATATTGCTAAGATTATGATAGAATCATATATGTCATCAAGAGTTAAGGTTTTGGAAGCTGAGAACTCTGAGCTTCAAAAGAAAATATCAGATTTTGAAAAGAAGTTCTCAGACCTTTCCAAGAATAGTGTTGAAGAGAAGAAGACACTCGAGCTTCAAAGTTTAATGCTTTCTCAAAAAGTTAAAGACTTTGAGAAAGTAATCATATTGGAAAGAGATCAGTTTGCCAAGGAGAGGAAGGCAAATGATCAGAAGGGTGCTAAGAAGGGATTCGAAGAAGAAAGAAGCATCCTTGAAGTAAAGATAAAGAAGCTTACTGAGAAGCTATCTGAATTATCTAAGAGTGTACTGACAGAGAAGAAAAAGAAGTCTGCATTTGAGACGAAGATTGAGCTCCTTATCAAAGAACGAAACAGTTATTCTTCAAAGGTAAAAGAGCTTCAAGATATTATTTCAAAGACGGCGGTGGTGGCTGAGCGAACGACTCCGGAGTCAAAAATCCAATCACGTAGAAATAATTCAGTTGGTTCTAACAAACCAGCTGCAAGCTCACATCAGAAAACTGCTCTTTTCAAAAGGTCAATTAAATTTTCTAATCAGATTCATTCTACTAATCTTTTCTATGACAGGAATAAAGATTTTTCAGGTACACATCAAAGAAGGAGAAGAAGCTTCCAGGAAGAAGTTGAACTGGTCTGGAACAGGAAACCAGTTAAAGAAGAGCTGAAATGTAAAAACTCATGTGTACATACGTTGATTGCCAAGAAGAACAATGCGCTGAAAGGTAAACCTGATTTTGTTTACTCAAGAGATAAATTAATCAGTTTGTCAGGTAAGAAATTCTATTGTTCTTATTGTCGTACACATGATCCTGTTCATAAGACAAGTGACCATTACTGGTATGGTTCTTACTCAGTTACCCCCATACGAACTGCAACTAACACTCATGGACCCAAATACCAGTGGGTACCAAAGAATACTAAATCTGTGTTGCAGGCACCTACTGTCAAAGGGGAGTAGGAGATCTAAAGGCTTCTGAGTAAATCAACTTAGAACCCGTACTTCAACGAAGTAATGACTTCTAAACACAACAGTTTAGGACTCGCACTTCAAAGATCAAAAGACCTTACTCCGTGCAGAAAAAGAGATTGTACTCCGATACTCGAATGAGGAAATCAACCATCAAGGGGGAGTACATAAATATTTATCTGAAATTTTATGCATATCTTTTACAACTAATAATGTAATAATGCATAATTTCAGGGGGAGTATAAAAAGGTGATGACTTCTGATTATTTCTGATAAGAACTCGTACTTTAAAAGTTTTACTGCTTTTTGTCTTTTCAATATAAGTGAATAATTATTACTTTGACTTGACATTAGACTTTTGCAGAATTTTTGAGAGAAGCTTACAAGTTCATATGTTTATGACTTTACGCTTAGCTTCATGAGATGAAAGATCACTCGTTAAGGTATAAACCTTTATCTTCATCTCACATATGGTTGAAAGAAGGACAACTTTCAATCATAAGAAAACATTGTTTTTAATGTTCAAAACACTTCCCGATTTTTCATCACATTTTATATTTTGGGAGTGTATTTTAAATGTTTTCATGATCTAAATTGTGCTTTAACTGAAATAGTTAAACCAATCTGAGCATCACATGCATCATAGGAAAACAATGAATCATTGTGCTAGGTATTAACACAACTTCTATGGAATCACCTTAACCAGTGATTTCTACCCAAGAAGTTAATCCTTAGTGATTGAGTGTGAAAATAGAAAAGAAATGAGTGTGATTAGAGAAAGCAAAAAGTTTAAAAGAAAGAGCGTGTGAGAACAGAGTTAAAAGAATATCACAACTCTACACCAACTTTTTCTGAGCCGGGTAGCCACCATTCTAGTGATTCACAATTCTTTGGTGATCATTATTGAAACAGGCAACTAACCCGTGCCAACTCTTGATCAAACCTAACTATCTACTCATTTTCTTCTAAAAAAGAAAGTGTTTCACATTTTCAAAGGGGATGCATCACATTTACTATCTGATTTTCATTTGGAAAATCTGGATATTGAAAAGAAGGAAGTCTGCCCCACCTTCGCACTTCAATCATGCACATTGAGTCTGTGTTTAACTTACTGTTGTCTCAGTGGTTTACACAATTTTGAGCCTATAAGCAATCATCAAGTGCTTAATTATTTCAACACAAGCACGGACACACAAGGAATTAGTTTCTTTGTCATAACGTTTATAGAAAATTACCTTTGTGGTGTTTCGATGATTAAATGGAAGCCCTGGGGGAGTCAACATAAAACAGCTCCTTTCTAATGTGTATTTGTTACACACAGTGACTTAGTGTTACTGACAGACATGTTAACTGATTCATTAGTTGATTCAGGTGTTACACAATTATTTTGTCTGGATTTGCAAATATCTGGATGAATATCATATGAATTGACGAATCAGGGGCTCTAACCGCAAGATTGACATTTCTTACTACAAATTTTGATGAAGTCGTTGCACTTAACATCAAAAAGGGGGAGAATGACTACAAAAGAAATGACAAAGATCACATGTTTCAAGAATCACGTCCACTCTTCAAAGGTGGAGATAATTGTTAGATTGAAGACATGCTGATTTCAGAGCTAGAGAAAGAGATTGCATCTTCCGAAGCTGAACAAGAAGACTGAATTGCTAAAATCATTTTCATAATGATCTTGATCCAAAGGGGGAGATTGTTAAGACACAGTCTCATTGGATTCAAGATCATCCAAACTGAAGATCGCAATCTGAAGCTAAAGCCGAAACGTCGACTCTCGATATAAAAGTCTATGTCTATTTGTAATAAATGTCAATGTAATTATTTGTTATTGTAATAGTTAACTTAATATCTAGTTTGTTAGATATTTAGTTAACTTAGTTATTATTTAGTTTAGTTGGTTATTTAGTTAGATTCAAGTAACTTAGTTTTTATTAGAAATAATATCTAGATCTAATATCTAGATATTATTCTAAGTAGTGTGTTAGACACACTTGGTATCTTTGTATCTCTCTAACACCAAATCATATTATAGATCAGATTTTAAAAACACAAAAACACACACTAAAAGGTGTAAAGTCAGAGAGAACACAAGAGAGCTTCAAAGATCAATACTGAACCTTGTAATCGTTATTCTATATATCAAACAGGTTGGTAATCATTGTGTTGTTGTTTCTAAACTTGTTATAAGTATTGTTGGACCGACAGTTTGAGCTATGTTAATCAAATGGATCGGTGATTTTGCTTCGAGTTTTGGGGTTTTGTCCGAGCAGTTAAGGCTCCGGTCATTTTCTTTTAGACACCGGTCGAGACCAGGGGAGACCCCGGTCGGACCTCAGGCACCGGTCGAAAAGGGGGAGGCCCCGGTCGACATGGGCGCCAGTCGAGATAAGGAAGGGGGAGCCCCGGTCGGTTGTCACTCCGGGCGACCATTGGGTCCGGTCTCCGGCGTCGCTGGTGGGCCGAAGCCCATAATTCTTGATTCCTAAATCTGTTTGTTTGGGCCATGTTTAATAAAGGTTTGGTCCACTTGGTTTTTATTTAAAGGACTTAGATAATCCTTTTCAAATAGAGGAAAGGTTGGGCTAAGTTTCAGTTAGAGAATAGAAATCGATGGGATTTTGGATTAAGGTCAATTTTGTTATAAAATAGGTCGAATTGGGAATTCATCGGACAATGTTTCCTTTATAGGTTCAGGATCGAACTTTAAGAGT
The DNA here is from genome assembly GCA_023525745.1 of Arctium lappa. NCBI lineage: Eukaryota > Viridiplantae > Streptophyta > Magnoliopsida > Asterales > Asteraceae > Arctium > Arctium lappa. The sequence continues at coordinate 127,039,111 of CM042049.1, forward strand.
AGACGTGAAATCCGAGCTAAGGACGACAGGTGAATTTTTCTGAACTAAACCTCTTTGGTAACAAAAGCATGTGAAGTTTAATTTTTAAATTTTGATTTATTTATGATGACATGATATCTATGAAATGTCTTCAAGTGTGTTATAAATCATTGTTGTTTAAATGTATGCATACATTCTATGTGGAGATTTTGACCTAAGTCGGGGAGTGTGACCTGTTTATGCCGTTGGGGGTGTGTCCCAACATTAAGGCAACGCGAGTTAGACATATCGTCTTTGACGGTCGTGTGGTCAGTAGCGTGCTTATCTTTGTGTGTTTTTAAATTTGTTGATTTAATTCTGGAAAGCTATTTTATTGCTTAATTGTTTGAGGGGATTCACTAGATCTTCGGTCTAACCCTCGCTCTTTTAAAACTAAAAAATCTTTTCAGGCAAACGAGTTTTAGAAAGGGCAGATAAAGGAAAGGAGAAGGCGTAGTGGAAGAGTTAGAAGACCGTCAGTTTAGACATTTATTCATAATATCTCAGTTGTGAATAGGTTGCTTATGCAAACCTTGAAATTATGTTGTACGCTTGGGGCCGTTTCGGCATTTTAATATTAAGATTAAGTTGTCATTTTGTATTTTCTGGTTGGGTTGTTATAAGTTCTCTATAATTTTTCTAAAATAGAGAACCAAAAGTCAAAGTAGTTAAGCAAAATTACATCTCACTGCAACAAATTATTATTTTAGAGATTTCAACATTAACTATATTACTATCATCAAAATGCACTTTTTTAAATAAACTTTATATAAAAATAATAGTTTAATCTTACTGGTGTAAATGAATAAAAAAACAAGTTTTCTCACCTCCATCAAATTTTAGAAGGTTATCTAAAGTTGGATTTTTTTTCTTGTTTTCTCTATTTTAGATAACAATATATATTATTTGTTGGAGCTAAATAGAGGATAAAACCTTCATTTTTTTCTATTTTAAAAAATTGTTGGAAATGCTCTTATTTTCTCTATTTTAGAGAATCTCTTGGGTGCTCTAAAATTTATAATAAAATTGAATTTTATTTTTTATAATATAATTTATAAAAATATATTATGAATATTTTAGATTACGTTTTATTAATTGATTATTATAAAATGAATGTTTTTAATGTATTTTAAAATATTATCTATATCTATACTATATTATAAAGCACGGATAAAAAACTCTTAAATACAAATTATTAGGCACAATGTACCATCATTTTATGCAAGATTTTAAAAATATCTTAATTTACAAGTATTAAAGCAAAAAATACATATTATTACTGCAGACTTCTAACACCCACCAATTTGGTATGTGTAGGGTTTTCCTTTTATGCAGACATTTCCATATATCACTATTAATTAATATATTATATTACTATAATTTTGTTTTAATTATGTTATTAAATATGCAATTGGTTATTTTTTCTAGATTTCATTAAAATATATAAGATAATCATTGAATTTTAACAAAATACTTAATTTTTTTATATAAAAAACATTATATTATTAAGCCTAAATTAACCAAATTTATTAAAAAAAACATTATCACTTTCTCAAAATCATCCAAAATCGTACTGTAAATCGAAAATAAAATAAAATGAAACATTAAAATCGTGACGTATCTCGCTGCATTACGCGAGTACACTTCTAGTTATTACAAATACATCTTTTGAAATTATCTAAAATCCTAACTAGCTTATGGGATTTTTAAATCCAATTTTTGTTTGATTTAATTAAAATATTGAGATTTCAATTCCGGAACACCGAACTAGTCTTTAAATCAAAAGCATGATTACTTTGAAATCTAATTTCAAATTCCACCAAATCCTGCAAATCAAACGGACCCATATAATATATCTCCTTTTTAAAAATTCGGCTTAATGAGCTTATTCGTAATATTAAAAGTTGATTGGCTTATTCAGTGAGAATGACCTCCTCTACGTTTGGTACAAAAACACGTCTATATCCTCTCCCTTACTTTACATTAAAAAAATCAAAACATCACAATTCACAAAAAGAACAAGTATGAAGGCAAAATTGATAAATAAATATTAAAAAAAAAACACAAATTATTTAACAATAATAAAGGTTGAATAAAATATAAGTTGAAACAAATTGTAAAAAGAAAGTGAAAGACATATCTTTAAATTATCCGGAATAAAAGATGGACCATTTGTTAGGTCAAACAAAAATTACATATACAGATTTGCTCTTAACCTATTTCTATCTACTTACCAAAAAAAACACAAGTCAAATGTTCTAAGCAATCCTTTACCTTCCTCTCCTTCCTTCCTTCACTTCCCCTCTTCCATTTTGCTTGCATTACATCAATGGGAGAGTGAGAGAACGAATCTCGAACACGCGATCAACTTTACCATCAAGCCAAGCGTCTTTTCGACCACTTAGACGTTTTGTAAACAAAAAAAAAAATTATACAGTTAATTAGAACAACAAGTTGTCCCTTTGGACTCATTAGAACTCTCAACCTTAATGGTGGTGCCTTTGGCAGGAACAGAAGCAGCAGCTTCCTGGGCAGCCAATGCTTTCTTCCTCACTATTTGATAGATATCCAGCAAGATTGTCTGAAAGGCCTTCTCCACGTTATTTGCTTCCAGTGCGGAAGTTTCTAGAAATGTAAGCCCGTCTTTCTCTGCCATTGCTTGGGCTTCACTCTCTGGAACGGCTCTGAGATGGTTCAGATCGGATTTGTTTCCAACTAACATGATCACGATATTGGAGTCTGCATGGTCCCTTAGCTCACGGAGCCACCTTTGAACGTTTTCAAATGTTTGCTTCTTTGTTATGTCGTAAACCATAAGAGCACCTACTGCTCCTCTGTAATAAGCACTTGTGATTGCTCGGTACCTTTCTTGACCCGCTGTATCCCATATTTGTGCCTTCACTGTCTTCCCCTCAACCTGCACCACATATTCGACACAAATATATGTTTATCTATATCTATCTCTTTTAAAATCAGATCTTATGGACGATATTTATCGTTAACTATGGAACTGCAAAGAGGGATTTTAACCTCCTATCTAGCCACAATATATTGAATACAACTGTCATCAGATAATGTATATTTGTTGCAATATGAAAAGGGGTTGCAATATTTGTTGCCTGGCCAAGAATGACTAATAATTTCTCAAAAAGAAAGTTATGATCAATTAATCTCTGTGGGTAATTTCAACAAACACCTTTCAGGCACTACAAAATATGCATCAATCTTACCCCTAAAACCAAGACTAAAAGTCATTCGATATTGGCTTATGTTTCCTACATTGAAACAAACAAGACTATTTTGGTATAATCGTGATGATCAAACAACATAAGCCAATATCTCTGTAATGCTTGCGTGAACATTTTTAACAAACTACAGAGAAAGCAACCAACCTGAAGAGTCCTGGTAGCGAATTCAACACCAATGGTGGATTTAGATTCCAAACAGAATTCATTCCGGGTAAATCTAGAAAGTATGTTAGATTTCCCGACACCCGAATCCCCAATTAAGACAATCTTGAATAAGTAATCATACTCGTGATCCACCTTATACGCCATTCCTTCTCTCTGTACTCGTCACAAACCTACAAAATTTGGGGAAAATAGAAAAAAATTAATCACCAAAAGGAATCCATATACAGAAACAACAAAAAATTCTGGGATCTCTCTTTTCCTTCGAACCCATCTGATCCACAAGGATAAATTTGAAACCAGATTCATGTAAATAAAAATGACAAGAACCGAAATTGAAGAAGCTAACCATGCAGGAATGGTCGATGAAGATACGACAGTAAAAAGAGATTAGATCTTAGGAGTTGCAGAGGATTGAGAGAGAGGGGGAAGAAGGGAACAACCCAAATCCAATAGGAAGAAACAGAACAACCGAATGAACAGGAATTTTAAACGGGGGAAACAATCAGAAAAACACAAAATTATCTCAATTAAAAATTTTCACTAAAACCCCCTACATAATGTTTATTCTCAAATTCTATTTATATGTCACGTCCTGTTTTTGAGCAAAATGTTTGGTTACCGATAACCCTAACTGGTCTCACACAGCATCCAACCCTTAAGGAATTCAATGTGAGTGGGCTATCCAAGACTTACCCGGCGGCAATGCGCACGAGGGGCCCCAAATTCGAATCCAAGACCAACATCTTTTTAGCAATCATTTATTGAGCCAACCGGGCTATCCGCCAGGGCCTTGTCAGATCCTATTTATGTTTACATTTGGTGCAACCCAATCTAACTTCACTTGGAGTGGACATTATAGCATGTTCTAAAAAACTCGTCGCATAGCCGCCATGACACCAAGGCTTGTGTCTCACGCCACGTTAAGCCCGTGGCACGCCATGACCTAATACACAATTTCGTAATGCAATATTTGATTTTTCTTTACGTTTTCAATGTGTTATTTGCAAGTTTTTTTAATATATATTATAATTTAACTTGCTTATTACTATTGACTAATTGAGTAACGCTACAAAACATATGTTTTTATATATAATAATATATATGAATTAAAAAAATGACGCCATAAGTCACGCCTTAAAAACGCCATGGCTTCGCCGTGGCTCCTAAGGCTTGAGGCTTGGCCTCGCCGCCATGCCACGCCTCACGCCATTTAGAACCTTGCATTATAGCAACATGGTCCGACAATGGTTACCACATTAACAATAGATACTGAAACGGCCGACGACAATTACTTCATACGATAGACATTCATGTATTCTATCTTTGAATCATCATGCATCATAACAATTTTTCATATTTAAGTAGAACACAATCAATGACAATGTACCAAAGAGTTTTATTACCTCATTATATGCATTGTGTCTGTTATAGAATCAACTTAATAGTGTGAGTTTATAATTTAATTAACAATTTGATTATTATGGTTAAATTACAAAGAATTGTAAAAACATCATTAGCTACCAAGTAAAATAAAATTAGATACATCATACATGATAACACATTTTTGATTACCCATCACGAAAAAAGATATTTCAACCATATATGCCTATCGCATGTACAATTGTTTTTAACGGAACAACTTTCTTTCACGAAATATTGTTTGACTTTTCTAAAACATAATTAAAAGTGTACTAATATCAATAACAACTTTCAATTGATATTGTATTACTTGTATAGTTGGGTTTGATTCAAGAAGTACTTGTGTATACTCTATTACTCTTTCTATTTTTTCCTTACGCAAATTCAATGGTGCATTAGTTATGACAACGAACTTCAACCAAAAATGGAGCCAAGATTTCAAGAAAATAAAAAAATTAATCAAATTAAACAGAATGTACAAAATAAGCAAAAACTTGCTTGATGGACAAGTTTAATTAATATTGGTTTTGAATATTACGTACGTCCAATAGGAATATTAGTGCCAATCAAATAGTCCATAGGGAGCAAGGGTTTGAAAATAAGGGGGTGTTTGGGATTGCTTATTTAAAACAACTTATGATTATTTTAAAAAATGTTTATCAACTTATGTGGTATTAAACCGGAGTTTTCTAAAAAGTGTTTGATTCAGCTTATTGTGGTACCAGAACGTAATAAGTTAATAAGTTGTTATTTAAAGGTGTTTGTGATTGCTTATACATATAAAATAACCAAAAAAATCATAAACACTTTTGAAATAAGTTGATAAGTTAGAACAAAATGCCTTATGAAAAAATAATTATCTTCGGTTTGGCACCGCTATAAGCACTTTGATTTTTTCTCCATCCAAACACTAGAAAATGCTTATCTCCAATGTCACACCTCAAATAAGCAATTCCAAACACCCCTAAGAATGATTCTCTAAGAAATATGAAAGTGTTACGCAAAAACCTATTTTAATTGCTGACAAGATCAATTTAATCTTGCTTTTTAATATGACGTGTGCCCAATAGGAATATTTTTATTGAATGCATGACGACTAATGGCCCATAGGGAGCAAGTTCGATAAGTTCTCAAAAATTTTGAATTAACGTGAACATATCTGAATTATAACATAAAATTAATTGCTATAATGATTGGGACATCATTCGTAGATTCCAAAATTGAAATAAATGAGATCAAGATGGAAGCAAATTTGATTCGTCCCAATTGATAGGAAAAATGGAATATCATATTAATAGTGAAATCAAATACATAAAATAACACATGAATGGAAGAAATCTTGTAGATCATGCAAATTTTGACTTATAACTAGGGGTCACAGTGGGTTAGGTTGGGTTAGATTCAGGTTCAAGTTCAACCCATTCATTAATTGGGTTGAAAATCTCAACCTAACTCAACATGTTTAATTAAATGAGTTGAGATTTTTAACCAAACCTAACATGTTACTTAAATGGGTTGATAGTGGATTGATCTGTTTATGATTCTATCAACTCAGTCTGTTAAATAAATGAGTTGAACCTGGGTTGACCAATTAAATTTTAGATTTTAAATAAAATAAAAAGGATTAAACTACTTAATTTCATGACAAATACATAACCACAAAGTCAAATAAATTGTTCAAAGTTTCAATTAAACACAACCATAAAATCAAATAAATTGTTCAAAGTTTCAACGTATGGAGATCAAACCGTGGAAGTCCTTTGACAATGGTCGTCATGGAAGGGCGTCGGGCTGTTGGTGGTCGTGAAGGGAGTCAGGGCTTCGGTGGTCGGCTAGGGTTTTGAGGAGTCGACGAGTCTTGTGTACGAAAGAGAAAGAATTTGGTTTGGTCAATGTGCCACAGATGTAATTAAGATTTAGGAAACATATTTTTTCTATTATTTTTTTAATTATTAAACAAATATTAAATGATTAATTATAATTAAATAATGATAATTAATTAAAAATAAAATAAAATAATGTATTATTATAAATGGGTTGAAAACAAGTTGACAATAGATTGAAATCAGGTCGGAAATTTCGACTCAACCCAACCCATTTACATAAATAGGTTAGACAGGTTGACCCATTTAACTTAAATGGGTTGAAAATCTCAACCCAACCTGCTAATTTTGAGTTAGGTTGACGAGTTGAGTCACTTTTTTCCACCACTACTCATAACAATGAAGGAGAGAAAATTGGGGGAAAATGAAATTAAAGTAGCGAAGTTATACAAACAAAATGAACAATATATACCTGGGAGAGGACATGAATACATGACTCGACAAGACAAGTTGTGGAGGAGGAAGTGGATGTGAGGAAAATGAAGGTGGCAGAGATGGTGATACGTAGTGGTAGTTGTTGGTGGTAGAGATGGAGGTGGCCACAGGTGGTGATGATACCGTTAAACTAAATATCATATTAAGTTATATATATTAGATGAGGGTGGATTAGTATTACCTCATTCCCAAAATAAATGTGTACAATGAACAAAGTACATAATTTTAGGAATGTGTAATTATTACACTTATAATTAATTAAAAACATTTTCACCCTTAATAATAATAATAATAAAAAAGGTTCTCCATCTTGTAACTAAGAGTAGAATGAGAGAATATACACTTTCAAAAAAGAACTAAGGGTCTGTTTGTTTACCTCTTAATAGTTACATACTTCCATTAAGATGCAACATCTGAATTGCTAAGATAAGAGGTGAATTGTTTTTGACAAAAAAAAAACTGTCTTTTAATGGTTCTAAAATCCTCTGAATGATTTTGTATCATAAGTGTCTCGTAACCATTCAGCACTCTAATTTCATTTTGAACAATTACCAAACAACCATATTTCATTTTGCACTAAATCATAAGAGCCTCTTAATCCTTCTGATCATTTAATCATCCTGCACCAAACAATTCAGCAACTGTCAACACAATCCCAAATTTTACAACAAACTAAAATAGAAATGTGAACTAATATTTTAGTTTGTCTCATTTTTGGGAGTTTTGCTCGACCTCTGTTGGGTGTAACAAAAAATGATCTTTTTTGTCCGACTCAGGCTTAGTCCTAGTCACATGTCGCGCCAAACATGGAACAATCTTATCATGTCCCATGTTGTGCCAAAGATGGAACATTACATTTTTATCTTGTCCTATTATCACTACAAAACAAATGACTTTCACCGACGGATTTTAATTGAATTCGTCGGTAACCTCTGTCGGATTAAACGTCATCGACGGAATTACCGACTGATTACCAACGGATCCGTCTGTAATATTTGGATCCATCGGTGATCTACCGACTAATTTCAACCGTCGTTAATATTTCGTGGGTTTTGCTCATTTGTTTTGTAGTGTATCTTCAGTCTCATGTATCAAATTCAGCCTTAGAATATATACACGGAAATTCAAACATCAAAATAAGAGAACACGAAAACATTTATATCACATGTGATTCGGATTAGGTACATTCCTAGGCCGCCATGTGAGCTCCCTGCATTGACGACTGTCATATGTGATTTTTAGTTTACAATTACTTATGATATATACTTTCTCGTTTTATCTTGTATTGTTTTGTTTTGTTTTTTTTCTTTCTCGTTTGAACCCAAGTTCTCCCTCTCTGTATATGATTATTGTTAATGTATATAGAGGCCCAGGCCCATGTTAGGGCCCAAACCCATTTAGTTTACGTATATATTTGTTGTATTTTGTAGATTAGGTTAATATCTCTCTCATAATTTTTCCTTTCAGTATTGTAAGTTTTCTCTCATTCAATACATCGAGGTTTCAAACCTTCGGCATATTCATCGTGTTCTTCATTCATATCCATCTTCTAACATGGTATCAGAGCTGTAAGGTTTGTTCATCGATTCACTGCTCATCTCGTTTTTTTTACTGTTCTTCGCTCTCTCTTGTCGTCTTCAGAATTGTTATTGGTCAATCGATCAATCTGAATCGATCAATCGATCGATCTGTTTGGAAACCCTAGCCGTAACAACCCTTCGGTCGAACTTCTTCGGTCGAATTCAACTCTTCGGTCGAACTCCTTCTGTCCAATTCAACCCTTCGGTCGAACTTCTTCGGTCGAACTCAACCCTTCGGTCGATCACTCCCTTCGGTCAAACATTTCTCTGGTCGAGCGTTCCTCCGGTCAAACATTAATCAGGTCAAACACCTCCTTCGGTCGAACTCACCTTCGGTCTTTAATACTGTTTCTTAGTATCCTTTCATTATTTCATGGCTACCAATTTCAGTCACTCAAATCCTATCTCCGTTGTTTTCAATGGTAGCAACTATATTCTTTGGCATCACCATATGACAATTCTGTTAAAGTCTTATGGTCTTTACACCTATGTTACTGGCGCATCCAAAGCTCCAGTTCAAGAAACAGCTGAGAATGTTGTTGACTTTGCCAAACGAATGAACGAGTGGGATATTAATAATGCTCGTATCTTGGGCTTCATTAATGCCTCCACTACTCCTGAGATCAACCAACAGTTCCTTGGTTATATTACAGCCAAAAGTCTCTGGAATTTTCTCGCCAAGCGGTATACATCATCTGGTTTATCTCATCAGTATCAACTGTGGACCACTTTTCAGAACAAACGTCAACTTCCTGATCAATCCATCAACTCTTATATCTCTGAAATGCAGTCTCTCAGAGATCATATAAGTCTTGGAGCACCACAGATTTTCGATGAAACCGCTCAACAGTTCACCGCCTACTTCAACCAGCTGCATCTGATCACCATTTTGATGGGCTTGACTGATAAATTTGAGAATGTTCGTGCTTCCCTTCTTCATAGGCAGCCTTTACCTACTCTTGAAGAAGCAATATCTGAATTGCTAAGTGAAGAAACTCGTCTTCACATGCTTTCACCTGTGCCTGCTACTGATAGTGTTCTCTACACGTCTCATCCTAAGCCAAAAGGCAAATGGACCAATAACAATCATTCCAGATCAGTGGGAAAGACGAACACGTCCGAATGTGCATTCTGTCATTCTCCGGCTCACCTTCTCCTTGATTGTCCTATCCGTAAGTGCCGTAAGTGTGGCATCACGCATCCGCGCCACTATGAGACTGACTGTCCGAAGAACTCAAAGCATACTAGCTCTCAGAATCGGACTCATGCTATTGCTGGGCCTACCATTGCTGATACTGAGGCTTCTCCAGCCTCCTCACCTGACCTAATGGAACTGATGCGTCACAATCAGGAACTTATGGAACAGATCATGTCTGGTGCTATGGGTATGAACTCTCCACACTCAGCTGCATCAGGTAATGTATGGCTTTTTGATTCTGGGTGTTGCAATCATATGACACCTTGCCCTGATGGTTTCGCTTCTAAGAAACCACCTCAGCAGTTTACGTCAGTAAGAACTGCTGACAACACGGGTCTACCGATATCTTTTAGTGGAAATGTTTCCACTCCTCTCATACAATTACCGGATGTTCTAAATGTTCCAAAGCTATCTCTGAGCTTAGTTTCGATTGCTCAACTTCTTGAATCTAATTTGATCATTTTATTTCAATCTTTTGGTTGTGTTGTACAGGATCCAAAGACCAAACAGATCCTTGGACTCGGCCGTAAAGTTGGACGGATGATTGAAGTGGTCTACCTGCGTCTTCCTTTACCCTCTTCAAGTTTTGTTGCCTCGGTTTCTAGCACTTCTTCCATTGAGCTGTGGCATGCCCGACTGGGTCACTTATCTCTAGCCAAAATAAAGTCATTAGCTCATTTAGGTGTGTTAGGAAATTGTGTATCAACTGACAATCTTTCTTGTTTATCTTACAAACTTGGCAAACATCATGCTTTACCTTTTGAATTGAATGAATCTAATTCTGCTTCTTCTTTTGATATTATTCATTCTGATGTATGGGGACCAGCACCACATCCCTCTATGGGTGGTGCTCGATATTTTGTTATTTTTATTGATGACCACACTCGTTTCACATGGATATATCTTATGAAACATCGTTCGGAATTACCTCAAATCTATATTATGTTTGCTCGGATGATTCACACTCAGTTCTCAAAATCTATAAAGATTCTTCGAGCTGATAATGCTATGGAATACAAAGAGTCATCTCTTCTCTCCTTTCTTCACTCCCAGGGGACTCTCTCTTATTACTCCTGCCCTGACACTTCTCCTCAAAATGGTCGTGCTGAACGCAAACACCGTCATATTCTTGATACAGTTCGCACTCTTCTCATCTCTGCGAAATGTCCAGAACGCTTTTGGGGTGAAGCTGCTTTTACTGCCGTTTATACTATCAATCGTCACCCTACTCCCATCCTTCATAATAAGTCTCCATATGAGGTCACTCCTGCCTATGAACTTCTAAAAGTTTGGGGTAGTGCTTGCTTTGTTCAACTGCAATCTCATGAACATAACAAACTTGAACCTCGCTCCAGACTGTGTTGTTTTCTTGGATATGGTATTGAGCACAAGGGCTATCGCTGCTGGGATCCTATCTCCCAACGTCTTCGTATTTCTCGACATGTTACCTTCTGGGAACATGTTTCTTTCTTTTCTATATCCAAGTTTCGTGAGTCTCCTAATCTCACACCTCCGTTTTTCACTGATGCTTCTGTCTCATTGGACTCACTTCAATATGACATTATATCACCTCCACCTATTGTTCCAACTCCTTCTGAGTCAGCCTCTCCTAGCTTTCCTGATCATCACCAATCATCTGCTCCTTCAGCACAGCCAACATCTGAGGTACCTGCTGAGTCTTTGGCTCCTGAAACTTCTCACTCTCAGAACGGGTAAGACAAGTTCCTTCTCATCTTCGTGATTATCATGTTTATGCTACTCTGCTATCAAATCACGAACCTACTTCCTACAAGGAAGCCTCTTCTAACTCTGATTGGCAGAAAGCTATGGATGAGGAACTTCAGGCTCTTGACAAAGCTCAAACTTGGGATTCTGTCCCTTTTCCACCAGGCAAGAAACCCATTGGCTCCAAATGGGTGTTCAAAATCAAAACCAAATCGGATGGTTCTATTGATCGGTATAAAGCTCGACTTGTGGCCAAGGGTTTCAATCAAGAATATGGTATTGATTATGAGGAGACTTTTGCACCGGTTGCTCGCGTCACATCTGTTCGCAGTCTTCTTGCCATTGCTGCTACCAAACAATGGCCTCTTTTTCAGATGGATGTTAAGAATGCCTTTTTGAACGGTCACTTATCTGAGGAAGTCTACATGACACCTCCTCCAGGTGTTCGTCTTTCACAAGGTCATGTTTGTCGACTTCGAAAGGCTCTTTATGGCCTCAAGCAAGCTCCGCGAGCTTGGTTTGAGAAATTCAGTTCCACTGTCACCTCTTTGGGCTTCTCACCCAGCAACTATGATTCAGGACTGTTTACTCGGACCACTGAAGCTGGCACAATCTTACTTCTCCTGTATGTGGATGACATGATTATTACTGGTAGTGACTCTACAGGCATAGCCAATCTGAAGTCATCTCTCATCTCATGTTTTGAGATGAAGGATCTGGGTTCTTTACACTATTTTCTTGGTCTTGAGGTGCTCTCTGATCCATCGGGTCTTTATCTGTGTCAAGCTAAGTATACCTCAGATTTTTTGTCAAAAGCTAGGATTACTGACAACAAAACAGCATCCACTCCTCTTGAACACAACCTTCATCTGGCTCCAAATGCTGGTCCACCTCTACGTGATCCTACTCTATATCGCCAGTTAGTGGGGTCACTTGTCTATCTGACAGTGACTCGACCTGATATTGCCTATGCTGTTCATAATGTTAGTCAGTTCATGTCTGCACCTTGTTCTGATCACTATGCTGCTGTCCTGCGCATTCTTCGATATTTAAAAAGGACTATGTTTCATGGTCTTCATTTTCCATCCACCTCATCGTTGATTTTGCGAGGTTTTTCTGATGCTGATTGGGACAGTGACATGACTGATCGTCGCTCCACTACTAGCTACTGCTTCTTTCTTGGTGACTCTCTTATATCCTAGCGAAGTAAGAAACAATCTCTCACAGCTCGATCCAGCACTGAAGCTGAATATCGAGCACTAGCTGACACAGCTCAAGAACTTGTGTGGTTACGCTGGCTTCTTTCTGACATGGGGGCTCCTCAACAGTCTCCAACTTAATTGTGGTGTGATAACAACAGTGCCATTCAGATTGCCCACAATGATGTCTTCCATGAGCGCACGAAGCACATTGAAATTGATTGTCACTTTGTTCGTCAATATGTGACTCGTAAGACTATTCAGCTGCTTCCTATTTCGACTCTTGATCAACCGGCTGATATTTTTACTAAAGCTCATTTACCAGGACTGTTTCGTGATCTTGTTTCCAAACTCCATCTGGCTCATTCTTCTCCCGATTGAGTTTGAGGGGGGATGTTAATGTATATAGAGGCCCAGGCCCATGTTAGGGCCCAAACCCATTTAGTTTACGTATATATTTGTTGTATTCTGTAGATTAGGTTAATATCTCTCTCATAATTTTTCCTTTCAGTATTGTAAGTTTTCTCTTATTCAATACATCGAGGTTTCAAACCTTCGGCATATTTATCGTGTTCTTCATTCATATCCATCTTCTAACAATTATAATTAACATTTGAGATTAAACTTTTTTGTTGATCAACAAAACATAACTTAGCTTCATGATAATCTAAATTAAACATTGTCAAACTTGCCTTAAAGACAACCTTTCGTACAACGTCTGATGATTTCGACGACCTAGGATTATTTATGAGAAACCAAAAGAGGACTCATTTCCTCTCTCTCTCTCTCTATATATACACACATATTTATGTATATATATACACATTATAAACAACTCTTGCTCATTTATATCTTCATATATATATATATATATATATATATATATATATATATATATATATCCAGCTATGGCATCTCCGTTATGGATGCTCTTCTTACTTACCATCACATATTCTCCAATTTTTACCCATACTGCAGATGATTTCAAGGCATTTTTTTATTCCTTCTTCTTAAATTATAAACTACATGTTCTAAAACATAATTATTTATCAAATTTAATATGTAAATTGTTGATAATTTACTTTTAGAAACTAGAAAAAAGAAATTATATAGTATATGGGTTATCTTTGCAGACGTACATCGTGTATATGGGTGACCTTCCGAAGAATGATTTATCCGTGGCATCACTCCACAGTAACATGTTACAACAAGTTGTTGGCAGGTTAACTTATTATTGTGACACCTTACCTTCTGTGTGCCTATATATATATAGAACCATCGATCGTATTTCTCTTGATTTTGCGACGCTAAAATTAAATCTAATGTTCGTTATGATGGTTGCTAACATTTTCGATAAATTTTGAGCAGCCGGGCTTCAGAATCTTTACTCCACAGCTACAAGAGGAGCTTTAACGGTTTCGTAGCCAAGCTATCAGAAGACCAAAAAAACCAAATAGCTCGTGAGTCAATTTCTCTATTCCTTTCTATTTTTTTTTGGTAACCGTGGGTTTCTGGGCCAGCTTACGCGCACCGACTAATCCCCGGGCGACCACGAATGGCCTGGAGTCATCGCAGGTGAACCTCCATGGCCACAAGAGCTTTGACAGCGTCTGGATTTGAACCCTTGATAGATGAGATCTCCCACTACATCCCCTAAGGCTTTAGTGAAATGTTATATCATGAAATGTTATAAAAAAATTTATACTATTAAATAAAATAATGAAGCTATTAGGTAGTTTGTCCAAAAGATTTGAATTTACAAAAACTCGAATTTTAAAAAATAATTAAAATTAATCTATAATTATGGCAGGAATGGAGGGAGTGGTCTCTGTGTTTCCATGCCAAACTAGAAAACTGCATACAACAAGGTCTTGGGACTTCATGGGATTCCCTCAACATGTCAAAAGAGCACCACTTGAAAGCGACGTCATCGTCGGCATGCTAGACACCGGCGTATGGCCGGAATCCGATAGCTTCAACGACGACGGATTCGGCCCTCCACCAGCAAAATGGAAGGGCTCATGCGATTCCACCAATTTTACCTGCAACAAGTAATTAAATAAATTCGCTTGGTGAATTTCGTTCTTATAATTATCAATTATCTCGTTATTAATTAACATGATGGCGTATATTGTCAGCAAACTCATCGGAGCAAAATACTACAAGACGGAAGAGAGTGCAGTCGGAGACGAGGAGCTGTCAGCAAGAGACATCGATGGCCATGGCACACACACGGCATCCATTGTTGGCGGGCGTGCCGTGAACAACGCAAGCTTGTTAGGTCTAGCTAACGGGACGGCTCGAGGCGGCGTTCCGTCAGCACGTATAGCCGTGTACAAAATCTGTTGGGAAGGCGGTTGTTCAGATGCCGATATTTTGGCGGCCTTCGACGATGCAATTGCTGATGGAGTCGATATCATTTCTCTTTCAGTTGGAGGTTCTTTCCCTTTAAATTACTTTGAGGATACTATCGCCATTGGAGCTTTTCATTCCATGAAGAATGGAATTCTCACATCAAATTCCGCCGGAAACGACGGTCCTAGACCTGGATCAGTTACTAATGTTTCACCATGGTCGTTATCGGTTGCCGCTAGCAGCATTGATCGGAAGTTTCTAACTCAGATTGTGTTGGGTAACAATATGACTTACGAGGTATGAAATTGTTTTTTCAGTTTTGAGCCATAGATCGATGGTGATTCTGATTGAATCTTGTGTAGGGGCCGACAATAAACACATTCGAAGGTGCGATTCATCCGATTGTCTATGGCGGATCAGTGCCTAATACCAAAAAAGGATTTACATCAGATGAATCTAGGTAATCAACCAATCTCGTTAAGATTAACCACTTTCAGTGACAGAAATTGCAGCGAAAATTCAATAATTTAAGTTAAAACCAACGATTGAATTCAGATACTGCGAAGAAGATTCCTTGAATCCGACTTTGGTACGAAATAAAATAGTGGTTTGTGAAGATTTTGATGGGCCAGCGAATGCATTAGAATCGGGTGCAAGTGGTGTGGTAATCGAAGGTGATTTGGGAAACCTAGATTTGGCCTTCGCTTACACTCTTCCAACAACATATTTAAGCTCCAAAGATGGCAGAGCAGTTCTTAGCTACATAAACTCCACCAAGTAAGCCTATACTGAATGTATATTCATCAATGAATAAAGTATAAGCCTTGGAATTCACATAAGAATTCTGAACCATTTTGTTTTTCTAATAGAACACCAAGTGCAAGCATCCTAAAAACCCATGAACCTGTAGACAAAGCAGCTCCAACTGTGGGTTCCTTCTCATCAAGGGGTCCCAACCCAATCACACCAGACCTCCTTAAGGTAATTAAAATAAAGTTACCATTTTGTGTGTTTTATTTATGGAGAAATGGACGACTGAAGCCCAAGAAATGATTCACATTCCATTTCTGTTGACATTTGAACCCTGGTGTAGCCCGATTTAACCGCACCTGGAGTGGACATTTTAGCCGCTTGGTCGATGGCTACAACCGTCACTGGAGAAGCCGGGGATACCCGTGTTGTCCCATACAATATTATCTCCGGCACTTCCATGTCTTGTCCTCATGCCACTGGCGCTGCAGCTTACGTTAAATCGTTCCACCCAACGTGGTCTCCTGCCGCGATCAAGTCAGCACTTATGACTACAGGTAAAACCTAAAAAACCCATAGAGAATATATTGCCAGATCGCACAATTATGTTAATTCAGGTTGTGAACCCCTAGCTTTCTTTGTGGCAGCTGCACCAATGAGTCCAACCAAAAACCTTGAGGCTGAATTTGCTTATGGTTCTGGCCATATCGACCCATTAAAGGCCGTGGACCCAGGTTTGGTCTATGACGCCGGAGAATCAGATTTCGTGTCGTTTTTATGTGGGCAAGGTTACAACGCCACAACTTTGAAAATGGTTGCGGGAGATTCAAGTAGTTGCTCCGCGGCAAATAATGCGACCGTTTGGGACCTAAACTATCCTTCTTTTGGTCTCTCGGCTCAACAACGAGGCAACATCGTCCAAACCTTTAATAGGACGGTTACTAACGTGGGTGCACCCGATTCGACTTACCATGCCAATGTGGTTGCACCATCAGGGCTTGTGGTGAAGGTTAACCCGAGCAGTCTTACGTTCAAAAGAGTGGGGGAGAAGCAATCTTTTGTGGTGAGAGTTGATGCGAAAATTGTGTCTAAGATGCTTTCCGGTTCCTTGGTTTGGAGTGATGGAGTTCACAATGTCACCAGTCCAATTGTTGCCTTCAAGATTTAATTAATTGGTTTTATATATTGTTCTATAAAATTACAATTTAAAAACAGAATTTAGAATGTTAATACTTAATAGGAATAGTTTTCATTTTATCTTGTAATTTGTTTTTATTGTGTATATATTAGTTGATGTATATAGTAGACAGCATATCATTTATTTATTTAATTTTCGAAAATGATTATTCTGTCAATATTTACCACTATTAAGGTATCCAATAACAAGTTTTTTCAAAAGATATGCAATTATAACAAAATTTTTCGCTAAAAATGTTAATTTTATATTTTGGATATAATGTTTTTTTAAGGTATGTAATGTTTATTAATTAATTATAGGGAAAAGTTTAAAAAAACCCAATAAACTATTTCACTTTGATTAAGTCCCTGAACTAGTGATGGCCAAAAATCGGGCTCGGGCCGAGCCGGGCCGGGCCAAAACGGGTTTCGGGCCTCTACAGTGAAAGTAAAAACCGGGCCCAAACGGGCTTCAGGCCGGGCCGGGTTTCACCCGAAAAGGCATGGTCCGGTTAGGCTTGGGGTAAACCGGTTTAACCAAAACCGGGCCGGGCCCAAACTGGGCCGTGATCGGGCCGATGATTTTTTCGTATTTTTTTAAAATAATTTATTTATATAATGGATCACTAAAATACACTTTAAAAATACGTTTTATTTATAATAAATCACTAAAATACACTTTTAAAATACATTTTATGTATAATTTTAAGTTATAAACTTACAATACAAGTATTTATAGGGGTTTGGGGGGTAAAAAATACAAAAAAATGTCAAAAAAAAGTATATAAACGGTAACATAACGTATTTAAAAAAAAAGTACGAACCGGGCCGGGCCAAAAACCGGGCCGTGAACCGAGCTCGGGCCGGTCCATGATTTCGGGCTTCAAACCGGTTTGGCATTGGGTCGGGCCGAGCCGGGCTTTCAGACGGGTCGGGCTCGGTTAACCGATCGGGCCGGGTCGGGCCGGGCCAAGATGGCCATCACTACCCTGAACTATTTTTTTGAATGAAAAAACTATTAAACTTTTGCATTTTGAATGATTAAGTCCCATAACTATTTTTTCTAACGAAAAAACCATTAAACTTTCTAATTTTGAATAATTAAGTCCCTAAACATTTTTTTTGAATAAATAAACCATAACTTCTGAAAAATGGTTACCTTTTTTTAAAGGTACATGGTACTGAGTATGAAAGTTTTAAAGTAAAATTAATCTAAATCAGTTTTACAATTCTTAAACTCTGTGTCATTAAAACCACTCACAAACAGTCGTATCGCTCCGCCTCACCACTCCCTCGTTGCCTGAACGTTGTCCGTTCTCCATATTGCCTAACACGCTGTTGCCCCTGTTAATAATCTCCCTCTTTTTGATCTATTTATTTATCTATAAAAAGAGGAAGAATCAAAAGATAACCGATTACAAGTAGTTTTTTTGGGTTAAAATGATGTAAGTAACCAATTTTTAGAAGTTCGATTATTTAATTTATTGAAAAAAGATGTTCAGGGACTTAATAATTCAAAATAGGAAAACTTAATGGTTTTTTAATTCAAAATGAGAAAGTTTAATGGATTTTTCATTCAAAAAAATAGTTCAGGGACTTAATCATCCAAAATGAAAAAATTTAATGGTTTTTTCATTCAAAAAATTAGTTTAGGGACTTAATCATTCAAAATGGAATAGTTTATTGGGTTTTATTGAACTTTTTACTTAATTATATAAACTTTATTTGGATATTTTTTTTTTCACTTATTTGTTTTAATGATAAATTTAAATGTATTTTATCTCAAACAACACCTCTAATAAATTTCTACGTAAAAAAAACAAATATTGTAAGTAGTACATATAAAATATTTTAACAAAAAATATTTAAAGGAACAACCACAAACCCTACCCTAGTCTTAAAAATGGAGGATGAAATCAGGCTAAGTATTAGGGGCTGTTTGTTTACCTCATAATGGTTTCATTAAGAAGCAACCTCTGAATCGCTAAAAGGTAAATCTTGTTTGGCAAAAAAAAAAAACTGATCTTAATGGTTCCAAAATCCTCTTAATGATTTTTTGTATCCTGACCCTCCCTTAACCATCAAGAGTCCTGATTTCATTATGAACAATTAGCAAACAACCATATTTCATTTTACATTATACCATAAAAACCTCTTAATCATTCAGACAACTTAATCATTTAGCATTAAATCATTCAACAACTGCCAAACAACCCATTTGTTCCTATGCCTAAGAATATTTTAAAATTTTAAGAGATATAAGAAGAGTTTGCTTTAATAACTAAACTCTCTTTTAAAATAGATAAAAATGGGAGAGACGAATATTTATATAAATGCTTCTTGAAGGATGGGTGGATTAGGTTTGCGAATATAAATAAATATATATATATATATATATATAGAGAGAGAGAGAGAGAGAGAGAGAGAGAGTTGTTCATTTGAAAAATGTCATACTAATATATGAGAAATAAAGAAGTAATCTTAGTCTTTCATTCGGTCAAAATCGGCTTTGAATGGTCAAATATTACGTCTTTGACTGGTCAACAATTACACCTTTGATTGGTCAAAGGTTGCGGCTATTCCAAAAATAGAACAGTTTCGTAATTTTTACAAATACACGGGACGAGTTCATATATGAACATGTATGATTCACATATGAACTATATGTTTATATGTGAACTAGTGTAATTCACATATGAACTCTTTTAACTGATTCATATATGAAACTTTGTGAATCATATATGAACTATACGTTCATATATGAATCAGTTAATTAGTTCATATATGAATCACAAAGGTTCATATATGAATATGTTAATTAGTTCAACTGATTCACATATGAAACTACAGTTAATTAGTTAATATGAGAATCAGTTAATTGGTTGATATATGAATCAACTAAAAAAGTTCATATGCGAATTACACTAGTTCACATATGAACATATAGTTCATATGTGAATCATACAGGTTCATATATGAACTCGTCCCGTGTATTTGTAAAAATTATGAAACTGTCCTATTTTTGGAATAGCCGCAACCTTTGACCAGTCAAAGGTGTAATTGTTGACCAGTCAAAGACGCAATATTTGACCGGTCAAAGTCGATCTTGACCGAATGAAAGACTAAGATTATTTCTCTATTTCTCAAATGAACCTCTCAATCATGAATCCAACGGTTAAGATGTGGGTTGCAAAGATTGCAATCTTTTTCAGGGTTGCAAAATATCCTTCCAATATATATATATATATATATATATATATATATGTATGTATGTATATAAGGGATCAATTGAAAACCAACATTAGACTACAAATTTTGGAAACCAATATTGACCAATCAATGAATTTTCTTTTTCTACTTTTTTTTTAATTGATAAGGGAATTTTAATATTTTACCTAATTTCGGCGGATTTTCGGCGGATTTGGTCGGCCGGAAACAGGGGCGTCGCAAATCATTTTTTTCGGCGGCATTTTCGGCGGATTGAGATTTTCGGCGGATTTGGCCGTCGGAAACGGATCCGATTTTTTTTAAAATTTAAATGATTTGATTAATTAAGAAAATTAGTTTTAACTATTTTCGGCGGATTTTCGACGGAATATTCCGCCGAAAATAGTTATTTATTTATTTTTATTTGTACTTAATTTATTTATTTTTATTAAAAAAATGGCGAAATATGTCGGCGGATTTTCGGCGGAATATTCCGCCGAAAATAGTTATTTATTTATTTATTTATTATTTTCAGCGAAATACCAACGATACGTTATTTATCGACGATCAGTATTACCGACGGATTTTAGCGACGGATTAACGACGACTACGTGACAGCGACGTTTATAGACGGATTACCGACGGAACGTTAAAAAAAATAATTAAAAATACAAAAAATCTGTATAAAAACCTATTAAAAAACATTGATAATTCATATGCAAAAACCATTACAAAACACTGTTGTCTTTAATACAATATCATCTCAAATATGTAAACTAAATTCAATGTAGTCTGTAAACTAAAACATTGGTAATGGTAAGTGGTGTTTCGGGTCTTCTCTTTCGTTATAAGCTCCATTCTTAGCTTTGGCGCCCAATCGATCTGCAACCACAAAAATAGGATATCTATGTTAATCAAATAAGATCTTGAATTATTCCAATTAACAATCAATCATTAATTCGAGATTCAAACAAACGAGGAATTTAAACTTTAACCGAGACGACGATCGAAACCGAACACTTGCACAAACTTTGAAGTAAAATGTCAAGAAAGAGACGCTAAAATGGGCGATATCACCAACCAACCCACCTATATGCACAAGTGCATATAGCCTAGTTCAAATGGTAGCTCAATGTATTCATCAATATATGCGTTTCAATATATGCGTTTCAGTTCGAAAATGGTTAAAAGAAAAACTCACCTCGATGACAACAAACGAGGAATTTAAACTTTAACTGAGACGACGATCGAAACCGAACACTTGCACAAACTTTGAAGTAAAATGTCAAGAAAGTGACGCTAAAATGGGCGATATCACCAACCAACCCACCTATATGCACAAGTGCATATAGCCTAGTTCAAATGGTAGTTCAATGTATTCATCAATATATGCGTTTCAGTTCGAAAATGGTTAAAAGAAAAACTCACCTCGATGACAACAAACGAGGAATTTAAACTTTAACCGAGACGACGATCGAAACCGAACACTTGCACAAACTTTGAAGTAAAATGTCAAGAAAGAGACGCTAAAATGGGCGATATCACCAACCAACCCACCTATATGCACAAGTGCATATAGCCTAGTTCAAATGGTAGCTCAATGTATTCATCAATATATGCATTTCAATATATGCGTTTCAGTTCGAAAATGGTTAAAAGAAAAACTCACCTCGATGACGACAAACGAGAAATTTAAACTTTAACCGAGACGACGATCGAAACCGAACACTTGCACAAACTTTGAAGTAAAATGTCAAGAAAGAGACGCTAAAATGGGCGATATCACCAACCAACCCACCTATATGCACAAGTGCATATAGCCTATATGCACAAGTGCATATAGCCTTTGTGGGTGTTCTTCACAATGCCATGTTTTGTCCCAATAAACCAGTAAAAAGATGAATAAATTAAGAGCAAACATGGATTTCCAGTGCCCAACTAATCCCCCCTCCAGTCTCCCAGTTATTAACAGCCCATTTAAATAACATGCTTTCTGATTTCATATATGGCCATAGAAACGATTAAGTATCATGTGAAATAGATGTTACTAAATGAGAACGTTTAGCTATATGTTAACTAATATAATTTGCTGAGATTTGTGGCAAGTATGAAATGCATATTTAGTGGTCTGCATCAACACAAGTAGGCTCGCCTCACCACTCAAATTGTGAGAACATACAGTTCAAGAAACATGGATTTATGGGAACTATGAGATGCATATATGATTTACCAGCTAGAAGAAGTTTCGTACAGTGGTAAAAGATCAGCAAAGTAAAGGGGTAATTTGAGATAAAAAAAAACGCAGCCTTTTGGGCTTCTTGAAATCTCTCTCTTGAAAATGTGGTAATCTAAATATTGCTTAGATGTGGAAACTAATGTTACTCACTTTTTTAGGTCTGAGGATTCAGAATTGATATGGGGAACTGCTGCAATCTCTGGGGGATAGTTCATTTTCTTTCAACACTCAACACTCATCTTTGCATACCAAAAAACACAAATCACAACCAATTTCACAGCAAACAATTAGAAAAAAAAAGATGCAAAAAATGGTTGAAAATTGATCAAACTAAACAGTAAAAAGAAATTACACCCACAATCACAAACAAGAAATGGGTCCTAAAAAACCTCTGAAATCAAAGTCAAAACCCCAACCATCGAACCAGTTTAACAAATCGAACCAGTTTATCAAACTAAATCAGGAACAAATCGAACAAGTATACCTCTATAATCGATGGTGGTGGTGGCGATGTCAACCGGTGGTGGTGGTTTCTGGTAGTCGACAGTGGCAGGGGTGGTGGGGAGGGCTCTCGACAGCGGCAGGGGTAGCTAGGGCTCTCGACGGGGACGACAACGTCAGGGGTAGGGAGGGAGGGCTCTCGACGGGGATGAGAACTGCCAATCTTGGTAGACAGCGGCAGGGGTGGTGAGATGGAGCGTCGATTTGAGGATGAAAGGGACGAGATGATGAAGTCGATTTGAGGATGGAGCATCGATGTGAGGATGAACGGGTCAAAAGGGGTGGGAAGGGAGGGAGTCATGAAATAATTGGGGGGAAATTAGGTGGAATAAAATTCTAAGGGGAAAGGAAAATTACAAGAATCTTAACTTAAAACAATTATTAAAGAAAACATTGTTTTATTATTTTAATGTTCATTTTATAAAAAAAACATTATTTTATTAAACCTAAAATAAATTACATTATTATTAAACTATCGAAGAAAAAACTCATATGCATCAAGTACTGTTTATTGATACAAATTACTTAAAATTCAAAATTACAAGTCATGATGCATGGGCACAAATTTCTAAAGCTGTATGTTTGAATTCATAACTAAACGATCCGTTAAAGCCCAACTGAGAATTAAAACCCAACCGCATTCGTTAAAGCCCAACCGGGTACGTTAAAGGCCAACGGGGTATGTTAAAGCCCAACCGGATCCATTAAAGATCAACTTACCCATTAAAGCCCCACTGGGTATGTTAAAGCACAACCGGATCCATTATAACCCAATTGGATTCGTTAAAGACCAACTGAGTATGTTAAAACCCAACTGGATCCGTTAAAGCCCAACTAGGTACATTAAAGTCCAACTGGGTACGTTAAAGCCTAACTGGATCCGTTAAAGCCAACTGAGTACGTTAAAGCCCAACGGGGTGCGTTAAAACCCTACTGGATCCATTAAAGCCCAACCGGGTACGTTAAAGCCCAACAGTATCTATTAAAGTTCAACTTACCCATTAAAGCCCCACTGGGTACGCTAAAGCTCAACTTGATCCATTGAAGCCCAACTAGGTACGTTAAAGCCCATGTGGGTATGTTAAAGACCAACTGGATCCATTAAAGCTCAACTGGATCTGTTAAAGCCCAAATAGGTACGTTAAAACCCAACTATGTACGTTAAATCCCAACTGGGTACGTTAAAACCCAACTGGATCTGTTAAAGCCTCACTAAATTCATTAAAGACCAAATGGATCCTTTAAATACTAACTGGATACGTTATAGCCCAATTGGATACGTCAAATCCTAAATGGGTACATTAAAGACCAATTGGATCCGTTAAAGCCCAACCAGATCTGTTAAAGGCCAACGAGATCCATTAAAGATCAATTGGATCCGTTAAAACCCACTGGGTACGTCAAAGCCCAACTGGATTCATTAAAGCCCAACTAGATACGTTAAAGACCAACTATATTCATTAAAGCTCAACTGGTAACCGTTAAAGCCCAAACGGATCAATTAAATACCAGCTGGGTACGGTAAAGACCAACTGTGTACGTTAAAGCTCAACTAGTTCCATTGGCGGAATCAAATTTTTTTTTAAAAGTTTTCTAATAAAAAATAATATTTAATTTTCGGCGGATTTTCGGCGGATTTTATTTTTTTATTTTTTTAAAAAAATATAGAATATCCGCCGAAAATCCGCCGAAAATGTTTTAAATTTTTCGGCGGATTTCCGACGGATTTTTATTTTTATTTTTATTTTTTTTAATTCATTTAAATATAATAATTAATTAAATATTTTCGGCGGATTTTCGGCGGATTTTATTTTTTTATTTTTTTAAAAAAATATAGAATATCCGCCGAAAATCCGCCAAAAATGTTTTAAATTTTTCGGCGGATTTCCGACGGATTTTTATTTTTTATTTTTTTTAATTCCTTTAAAAATAATAAGTAATTAACTATTTTCGGCGGATTTTATTTTTTTAATTTTTTTTTAAAATTTTCGGCGGATTTCCGACGGATTTTTATTTTTTATTTTTTTTAATTAATTTAAAAATAATAATTAATTAACTATTTTCGGCGGATTTTAATTAATTAATTAATTAATTAAAATCCGCCGAAAATCCGCCGAAAATAGTTAATTAATTATAATTAATAAGAAAAAAAATAAAAAAATTATATTCCGTCGGAAATCCGCCGAAAATAATTGATTTTTAAAAAAAATAAAATAAAAAAAAATTTCCGTCGGATTTTCGGCGGATTTTCGACGAAAGTCAAACTTGGTTGACCCGTTTGACTTTCGTCGGAAATCCGCCGAAAATTTCCGACGGAAAAATCCGCCGAAAAAAGTCTATTATTTAGTAGTGATATATGGTAATTATTATTATTATAATATTAATTATTTAATTTGAATGCATTTTATATATGGTAATAATTGATACTATATTAATTTAAAGTATGCATTTTTTGATCCGATTTCAATTTCTTTTTAATTTAAAATATTCATTTTTTAATTCCTATTAATTTAAATTATTTTCTTTGATTCCGATTTCAGTTTCATATTAATTGAAATAATTAAGGTAAGCTATTTCATTTATTTATTTGATTTCCGTTTCATCAAATTTTGAGAAAGACCTATTTTTATAGAAATTAAAATACTTAATTATATTTAAAATCAATATTTGTTTTCATTGAATTGAAATATTTTTTTAAAATATATTCTTTTCATTCTTTGTTATATATTTGTATGGTTTTTTTAATTGGAGTGTAAAAAATTAACCATACGGAGTAATGAGAGGTAACATGTTTGATGGTGTTTTGTCTAACGAAATTCATGTTCGAGATCTACTTGACAACGATGAAACTTTTTTATTGTATTTTATTCGTCCGGTTGATGAAATTCTTAGTAATGATTCTGATAAGATTCCCGATAGATGAAACACATGTTTGATGAAACAATGTTGAAACTCATGAACCAATAGATGAAATACATTTACACATGATGAATTTGTTATAGATGAAACAATGTTGAAACGTGTTTCATCAAATACGTGTTTGATAAAACAATGTTGAAACTCATTGTAACGTCCGTAATTTCGTTTAGAACTTATATATATTTGCATGTGTGTGCATGTGTCCTTATATCTTTAAAATCATATTTGATATACTGAGGCAGTGACTTACGCGGCCTCAAAGCCGCGGCCAAAGCCGCAGAACTCACGGAAGTTCAGGCCTTGGGACACACGTGCGATTTGGGGCGCGACCTCAATGTCGCGGTCAAAGCCGCACAACCGCCTGCAGGTCCTAAAACGGGTCTTAAAGTCTTTTCTCACATTTTCTCTCCATTATCACCATAATCAGATATTTGTTTGAGAGAAAAACCCTAGAGGGCGATTTTGACTCAACTTCACACCTCCTCCCCTTATTTTCTTGCAAGATATTAATTGTTGGTGGTTGGGGGAAAAGGGTTCGAGATTATTAGGCATTTATTGAAGGTTTCCAACAAGAATTTCAAGCCTTCTTCATCTCACCTCTTCTCAAGTTCTCCAACTTTTCTAGGGTTTTGTATAAAACCTAGATAGTGAGTTTCTATTAAACCTTTTCAACTGAGATACATATCTAGAATTACTACTTGTCACTATTTCATGTTTATGCATTCATCTGATCACCTGATAAGTTTGACCTAACTCTTAGTTTGGTATTTGTTGGGTTTTGGCTAATGTTCTTTATGTGGGTCTTGATGAGACCATTAATGGTAACATATTGGTCATAGTATCATGTCATTATGTGGTTTGATGGATATTAATGGTGGACTTGCTTATTTTGGAGTTTTAGACCTAAAATGGGATTTGAACTATGTGAGGTTTTATACATGTATCTTGTTGATATGAAATATATTTAGAGATGGATGTTGAATGTATATTGGATAAAGTATGGGTAAGCACTAGGAGGATGTAGTCTTAGGGTGCCACCAAGACGGTATGCACCTAGACCTCCGCCATTTGAAGTAATGTCTGGGAGGTAGTCTTTGGATGTGTCGGGCCTTCAGGATGTTGCTCATGAGAGTGAACATCAAGGTACATTGACTTGCGGTGAAACTATTTGGTGTGATGGGTCTCCCCCATTGATTCCTTTATAGCTATTGTGGTTTATAACTAATGTCACTTCTACTTAAAATAGGATAGATGATTTATTATTTAACTACAACTCTAAGTTTTAGAGTCCAACTAGAGTTAGTTTCCTAATCTCCTTGTAAAACCATGGTTATAAATATATTGCATCTCTCCCTCAATAATCATGAGGGAAAGTGAGTTTTTCATAATTATATAAAACTCTCATGGTATCAGAGCTGAGAGTTCTCAACAGATTTCACTTTCTGTTTCTACAACTAAATAGCTACTTCATAACTACCTAAATAGCTACTTCATAACTACCTAAATAGCTACTTCCCTAATCACCACCCCACTGACATTCTCTTCTTCTCTACACTCTGTCGAAATCCACCACCAATCACAAAAACAAAACCCATTAAATCACCACCCCACCACGCATCTCGCCGTTTTTCTGACCCTACGCATCTTGCCGTTTTTTTTTCCTGCAAATCGGAACAATTTTCCGATCATGGTGACCACCGAAGACAGCGGCAATGTCGCCAACAATACTGATTCTCTCCCCTTTGCTACTCTTCTTCACATGATGACTATTAAGCTCTCTTCTTCCAACTACCTTCTATGGAAGAACCAAATTCATCCCATTCTTCAATCACAAAATCTCCTTCAATTTCTTGATGGATCGACTCCTACACCATCCGCCGCCATTGATCAACAACTTCGCATGTTGATTAATTCATCACTATCGGAAGAACCTATGGCCGTCACCGTTGGCACCACTACCGCTATAGAAGCATGGAAGGCTCTTGAAACCACCTTTAGTTACTCCTCGGAGACCCAAGAACTAAGCCTCCGTGCCGACCTTCAAAATCTTTCCAAAGGAACAAATACGGTTCAAGAGTGCGCAAGGAATTTCAAGCATATTTGTGATCAACTCGCTTTGATTGGTAAGCCCGTCAACGAATCTTTCAAATCTCAATGGTTTTTACGTGGTCTTGGAGCCGATTTTACTAATTTCTCAACGGCTCAAATGGCATTAACCCCGACTCCTCTATTCACGGACCTCATACATCGAGCCAAATCCCATGAAATATTTTGCAAATCTTTGCTTCCATCGCCTCCTACTCAAGCCGCTTTTACGGCCTCGGCTTCTAATCGCGGCCAAGGATCTTATCGCGGTTCTTCTTCTTGATCCGACAATAATTTCGCAAATCGTCACGGTAGAGGTGGTCGACGTTCCACATATATTCCACGATGCCAATTGTGTGGACGTAGCGGCCACAAAGCAAATCAATGTCATGATTACGTGTTTCAACGACGCACCGGTGAAGGTATCGCCAATCTTGCCGAAGCCTTTACCGCCTCCTCGAATCCCGATGTTTCAAATTGGTATATGGATTCCAGGGCATCCACACACATGACACCCACTGCCGGAAACCTCCACAACGCGACGCCATATCAAGGTAACCATACCGTAATTGTAGGAAACGACCAATCACTTCCGATCACTCATATCGGTCACCATCACGTAACACCATCTATTATTTTACGCGACATATTGGTTGTTCCTAAATTAACTAGGAATCTTCTATCTATCAGTCGCCTTACACACGACTTTCCGGTGGATTTTACGTTTTCTGATAAGTCATTTGTTATTCAGAAACAGAGGGACGAAACCCCAATCGCAACCGGGAA
Organism: Arctium lappa; assembly: GCA_023525745.1. Classification (NCBI taxonomy): domain Eukaryota; kingdom Viridiplantae; phylum Streptophyta; class Magnoliopsida; order Asterales; family Asteraceae; genus Arctium; species Arctium lappa. The sequence continues at coordinate 127,067,996 of CM042049.1, forward strand.
ACATGATGGTGGTCTATACCGATTACATCAAATTGATTCGGCACTTTTATCCGATATAAATCAACCATTGCTTAAAGGATCTTTTCACTTGTGGCACTCCCGCTTGGGACACGTAAACAATGATGTAATCGCTATTCTAAACAAACAAGGTAGATTGGACGTATCTTCAATTTTACCGAATCCTGCTATATGTGAACCATGTCAATTGGCAAAAAGTCACAAATTACCTTTTCTTGTTGATCACAAACGTGCAACGAAACCTTTAGAGATCATCCATTGTGACATTTGGGGACCGACCCCCGTCACCTCTACGGAAGGATATCGATATTATATAATTTTTATCGATGATCACTCTCATTTTACGTGGTTCTTTCCCATGCATCATAAGTCTCAAACTTTTGACATTTTTCAAAAGTTCCATACTTTGGTCACAAACCAACTTGATACAAATATAAAAATATTTCATAGTGATGGCGGTGCGGAATTTACAAGCCATAAATTCCAACAATTTTTGGCCACTAAAGGGATACTCCATCGTTTATCTTGTCCCTACACTCCACCATAAAACGGTCGAGCGGAACGTAAACATCGACACATCACCGAAACAGGACTAACCATGCTTTTTCAATCCAAGGTTCCACCAAAATATTGGTTCACGGCTTTTGCATCGGCTACCTACATCATCAATAGACTACCCACTACCGTTCTACAAAACAAGTCTCCCTATGAGGTACTTTTTAAAACCGTTCCAAATTATGCGATTTTTCGACCATATGGGTGTCAAGTTTTTCCATGTTTACGCGAATACAACAAACAACAATTTGAACCCCGAACTCGGCCATGCATCTTCTTGGGTTATAGTTCGAAATATAAAGGGTACTTATGCCTTGATAACACCACAACTCGAGTCTACATATCTCTCCATGCAAAATTTGACGAGCACCATTTTCCTTTCGCCAAAAATACTAAACCCGTCAACCTTGATACCTTAGACTATTCCACCTTCCTCGACCCTCAAATCGAGACAACTGAAACACCACACCATACACCGATTCCATGTCCCAACCAAGCCACCAACCCATGCACCTTATGTCCTCCTAAACTACCCACTTACACACAACCAATATCCTCACATATACCCATCGATCCCACACCCACACCCACAAATATGAATCCCCCTCCCATCAACAATACCACCCCTATGGCCCCACCACCTACCCAATAAATCGATCCGTCACCTCCCATGCAAACAACCGTACCCCCATGCACCACCACGCACCCCATGCAAACACGGGCAAAATCTGGGATTTTTAAACCCAAGTACCCAACTTTTGTCGTCGAACATCAAAAAGGCCTTCTTCCTGTTCTCTTAGCCACCTCAGTTCCAAAAGGGTACAAATCGGCCGCCAAAAATCCAGCATGGATTATTGCCATGAATGAAGAAATACACGCCTTAAAATCAAACAATACATGGGAGCTTGTCCCACGCCCTCGGGATACTAACATTGTTGGCTCGAAATGGGTCTTTTGAACCAAGTTTAATGCTGATGGATCAATAGAAAGACTAAAAGAGAGGATTGTTGCACAAGGTTTTACACAAGTACCCGACTTAGACTTTACCCATACATTTAGTCCGGTAGTCAAAGCCGCCACCGTTCATCTAATCCTAAGCATCGCCGTCATGCAAAAGTGAAAATTACGTCAACTTGACGTCAAAAACGCTTTTCTCAACGGCCTTTTACATGAAACGGTCTATATGGAACAACCACCCGGATACATCGACGATCAGCACCCTTCTCACATATGTCGACTCAATAAAGCAATTTATGGCCTCAAACAAGCCCCAAGGGCATGGTTCAAGCGTTTCAGCGACTTTCTTACCGGCATCGGGTTTCACAACAGTCGCGCAGATACTTCTCTTTTTATATATAATCGAGGTAAATCCCTTCTTTATGTTCTTGTATATGTTGATGATATCATCGTCACCGGTAACGATAATCAAATCATTCAACGCCTAATCAACCATGTACAAAAAGTCTTCGCAATTAAAGATTTGGGAAATCTCGGTTATTTTCTTGGCCTAGAAGTCACCTACACCAAAACCGGTATCTTTCTCGGACAACAAAAATATGCCCATGATGTTCTTGTTCGAGCACAACTCCATGAAAGCAAACCGATTAGCACTCCAATGATCGTCGGTCAACATCTCAGTTAAACCAGAAGATTGTTCAAAGATCCAACTTTATATCGATCCTTGGTTGGAGCACTCCAATACCTCACAATTACACGACCTGATATATCTTACGCCGTAAACACCGTCAGTCAATTCATGCAAACTCCAATGGACGAACATTTTCAAGCCGTAAAAAGAATTCTTCGTTATGTTAAAGGAACAATCACGTCCGGAATCACCTTTAATCACTCCCCCTCATACACGCTATCCGTCTTTTCCGATGTCGATTGGGGAGGATGTCCCGACACTTGGCGATCAACATCCGGGTATGCCATTTTTCTTGGCCCAAATCTAATCACATGGAGCTCGAAGAAACAACGCACGGTTGCCCGATCAAGCTGCGAATCGGAATACCGAGCACTCGCCAACACTGCTGTCGATAACGTATGGCTCACCCATCTCCTTAGTGAACTACGAGTAAAATTCACAAAACCACCAACCTTATATTGCGATAACAAGAGTGCATTATTTATTAGTGAAAACCCGGTTGCACACAAAAAGGCTCGCCACATTGCCCTCGACTACCATTTTATTCGGGAATTAGTACAACAAGGCCTCCTATCTACAAAGTTCGTCCCAAGCAAGTTAAATGTTGCCGATCTCTTCACCAAGAGCTTACCGAAACATCTATTTCTTCTTTTTAGATCCAAGCTTTGCGTAGTTCCAAGAACCCACGTCACGCTTGAAGGGGGGTAATGGCACTTCTACTTAAAATAGGATAGATGATTTATTATTTAACTACAACTCTAAGTTTTAGAGTCCAACTAGAGTTAGTTTCCTAATCTCCTTGTAAAATCATGGTTATAAATATATTGCATCTCTCCCTCAATAATCATGAGGGAAAGTGAGTTTTTCATAATTATATAAAACTCTCAATAACCGTTTAACTGATTTTACTATTTGTTGTTGAACTCACTAGTCTCGTTTGGCCTAACACTTGATTGGTTTGATGTGTATCTCAGGTTCTAGCGGCGCAACTGCCAAGTTGGTCTAGTGACTTTAGATGCGAGCTTGGGGATATTTTTGGGACGCCAATTATAAAAGACATATTTTGGAGTTGGTTAACAACTTGAGTTAATCTTGTTCCGAGATAGGATTTAGATTAAAGGGTTGTTTTCCCTCATTGTTATTTATTACAAACTTGTAATCTTACCAGCCGTAAATTGTTTCCCTTTTTGGGATGAGCTCGTGATATGGCATATTTATTATACCATTTTTCCCCTTCCGAAAATTTTTGTTTGTCACAATTTTTGGGGTGTTCCACTCATGAACCAATTTATTTCATGGCTTTCATTAGATTCCAAACTATGCACACAAATGTTTCATCAAAAATCGATTTCATCAACAAAAATAGGTTTCATCAATAATGTGTGTGTACACCTTTTCATCACTCCATCCCTTCACCAACTTTCTAATAATCTTCTTAATTAATTAAGCATAGATATATAAAAAGAACCCTAAATTAGGCCTATTGATCATTACGCTTAAAGATGCAAGAGAGTTATATAAAGAAACAACAAGTTTAAAAAGTTTATTTATTCAACGGATTTCATCTTGTTACCAAAATTGAAACAAAAAAGCAAAAGACATTTTTGCCCTTTTAGCCTATTATTATTAATTTTCATTAATAAATTAATTCATTTATTACCATATTTAAGTAAAATGAATCTTGACCATTGATTACTAAGATCAATGGTATCTAGATGGTTTCTAAAGTTTCCAATCTAATGTAGGTTTCCAATTGAAACTTTTTTATTAAAAATTAAGGAAATAATAAAAAGACCAAAATGCCCTTGAAGTTAATAGACTTGTTTAACAGAATTAGTCAAAAAGACCAAAAGTGAAACAAATTGGCAACCACAGTAACCAAAACTGTAATTAGTATAAAAGAGGGACGTGAATTGATATTTTGTGACAACCACAAGTACCAAAAGTATAATTTACTCTAATATTTATATACAGAAATTGAAACCTACACATATTCCTCATCATATATATTTAGAGGGTGTTTGGGATTGTTTATTTAAACTCCTTATTGACTTATAGCTTTTCCACACTGTTAATAATCTATTTTTAGTGTTTGGGTTGGAGGAAAAAAAATGTTTATAGCTTTACCGCTAATAAGAAGTTTTTGATAAGTCAATCCATTCTGACTTATCAACTTAATTGAAACAATTTATAACTTTTTTGGTTATTTTACATGTATAAGTGTTTGGGTAAAAAATACACGATCTTGACGAAGTGACGTTTAATGCATATTTCGCACGACTAGATTTGGATTAAGATAAGGTCCTATCGACCGAGCAAAACCCTGACTTCCGTCGAGACTAATTCGAAGATCGGTTGAGCGACGTACGACAGACGTCGAGATTAATACTCGACCTCGACCATACTAACGTATGATTCAACGTTTATTTCTTGATCATTTAATGCATGTTCAATGCTTATAAAAATACCAACGGTCATAACGGCTCAACTCCATAAAAACATTTATGAAGCGCGACAATTACAAAAAGACACATTTATGAAGAATCAAGACTATAAATACACAAGATCAACACCTCATTTGGGGGATCAAAAACCAGATATCTCCAACACATACAACTGAAGCATACAACTTACAAGATCTTTAAGATTATTCGCAGCCATACACGACAACAACGATTTACACACGACAATAGTGTCTACATACATGACATACACTTATTTCACATTTGTACATCTATTTCTAGCGTAGATCGTATATTACATTGTAACAATGAAGGATATCACCCCTGTTTAGTGATCATAGTGCACGACGACCCTTACTTGTCGTCCGCGGATTTTTCCTCGTTGAGGTTTTTCCGCGTTACCAAATCCCTTGTCTCTTTACTTTCCTGTTCATCGTGCATAATTGTTTATCGGCTACTTTCTTTAGTTGGATAAAGCTCCACACCTTAAGTTATTCTTTGAGTAATTTTTGGCATTAACAGTTTGGTGCCCACCGTAGGGCCCCATCTAAAGAAAATCCTGAGACAATAGTGCGCTGAACTAATGGTTTCCCCGAGTGTTTTTGTATTTTGCAGGACAAATGGCAGCTCAAGGAACTCAGGAACAAATCATGGCTCAAATGAACATGGAGTTGAACGCAGCTCGTGCTCGAATTGATGCATTGACAAATCAGCACAGGTAAGCAGTGGAGAATATCGAATCTCTAAGAAATCGCAACGCAAGCAATGAAGCAGGGCCGTCACATAATCAAAGTGGATCCAGCATGCTCTGGACGGGACCTCCACTTCCCAACCATCGACCCGTTTTCTCTGGTTTTACCAATCAGCTTATGCCGGCGTTGCCACCGCCACCGCCATTCTTTCCCTCGATGCCATCGGTGACCACAATTCCGCCATTTTTCCAATCGATGACACCGATCTTCTCAAGGCCTCCGCCAGCATCAATTCCCACAATGTCGATGCCTTCCTACCAAACGCTTCCGATTCGTCTCAGCGAAATGGGTTCCAGAACTCATGGCATATTCCGTCGGGTACTCAAGGAAGCATTCCAGACGATCCAGTCGCCCCAAGATTGAAGATGTTGGAAGAGCAAAACAAGCGTATTCTATCACTACTTGCCAAGCTTCCAGGAGCAGCGGTACCAGTCGACGTCGAACCTCGTACGGGGTTTCAGGCGTCACCTTTTGTCTATGAGATCGCGATGGTCGACGTCCCAAAGAAGTACAATATCCCCACGTTCACACCGAAATATTCTGGTGTCACGGATCCAACTAAACAAGTCGCTCAGTATAAACAACTGATGTAGACAGTTTCGATTCCCCACCAGTATCAAGAGGTGTGCATGTGCAAAAGTTTCGGAGCAACCCTTACAGGTGCAGCTTTGCAGTGGCTAATCGGTCTTAAGCCAAAGTCAATCGGGTCATTTGCCGAGTTGGTAAACCAATTCTCTCAGCAATTCGCCAGTAGTTGCAAGATGGAAAAGCAAATTAGCGACCTCTATTACGTCGTTCAGAAGACCGGAGAATCCATTCACAGTTATTTCAACAGATTCAATGCCGAGATGATCAGTGTTCGTAACTGTGATATCAAGACCGCGATTGAGGCCTACAAGTGTGGCCTAGACGAGAGTTTGGGTCTCTACACTAATCTGACGAAGTACCCCCCGGAGAACTTTGAAGACGTGCGAGCAAAGACCTTGGATTACATGAGAGTCGAGGACGACGTGGCTTTTCTTCGTAAGCATTCTAATGACAAGAAGTCGTTGAGCGTAAAGAAGCCAGAGTTCAAAGCTAGGTCGACAGTTAAAACCGAGCCATCGAGACAAATTTCAAACGTCCGATTCGACAAGAAAAAGGTCTCGACCTCGACCAAGTTCCCTCAGTATCCTGAAATCTCCTCATATGGATTTAAGGGTACTTCCAAAGATTTGGTCGACGCACTGAAGACCACACAAGCAACTGTTCGTTAGCCGAAGAAAAGTGACAAGGCCGACGACAAGAAAGATAAGACCAAGTGGTGTGACTTTCATGACGACCACGATCATACCACCGACGATTGCATAGCACTCAAGAAGGAACTTGCTTGGCATGCTCCAAAAGGAAACCTCAAAGGTATTCTCGACAAACAAGTGACACCTGACAGAAACACTCGACCACCATCCCCTGATCATGAGAAAGTCGTGAACTGCGTGACTGGTGGATCAGACGTATATGGTCTAACCTACTTAGCAGCAAAGAGACATGCGTCTCAAAATGCAAACAATCAACCAATCCCTCGATCTTCACGATCAAAGGAAGAACTGGAGCTCGAGTCTATGAAGATAACATTCGACCAAGATGACTTGGACGACCTGCATCAGAAACATCACAATGGGTTGATCGTCCAGCTCAAGATCGACAATTGTCTGAACCCGAATGAGTGTTGGTAGACGGAGAAAGTTTGGCGAACATCATCTTCCTCGACACTGTAACACCCTAAAAATTAGGGGAAAATAAAATTCGACAATATGACGACTATAAACTGAGTGAAACCTGATTTAAACCATCATCTGTCAAATTGATCCCAAGGTATCATCCCGAAACGGGGAATATAACATAGTGTTTACAAAACCAAGAATGAAGAATATAAGTACGACAACCTACTAATCTAAACGAATTTAATAGATTAAGGTCGGGTGTCGCTATTCTCCCAAAAATCTTTAACTATCAAACATGTATCGGTTTCTAGATATCCCAAAAGGACCTCTCTCGATCATGCGATCAACCACTAAATCCCGAAGGTTCCCGCATGACAATCAAAGAAACAAGTGTTAGGCTAAAGCCTAGTAAGAAAGTATGATTGTAAAATAAATAGCGGAATGGAATTACAACACAAGAGCGTCCGTATTTTCATAGTTCACAACTGAATTGTTTCACCTGTCATTAAACATGAAACTTCCATAAAATATCGTCAACATACTTATAATTTCCACTCAAGCCATCTAGCTTGATAGCATCAACCCAAACCAGATCTTTAGCTAATTGGGCACTCAACCCGAACCGGGTCTTTAGCCTTTACGTGACATCAACTCAAACCGAGTCTTTAGCCTACTCACGACATCAACTCAAACCGAGTCTTTAGTCAACTTATGACATCAACTCAAACTGAGTCTTTAGTCTACTCTTGACATCAACTCAAACCAAGTCTTTAGCCTACTTATATGACATCAACTCAAACCGAGTCTTTAGTATACTCTTGACATCAACTCAAACCGAGTCTTTAGCCTACTCTTGACATTAACCCAAACCGAGTCTCTAGTCTTTTTGCCAAGTTACCAATATGACCAACATATATCCCAATGGCTACATATAATTCTTAATACATGCTAATATCTAACATTTCCTCTAATACACATCATTTGAGACAATATCCCCAAATGGGATTTTAGGTTAACTTCGCATTAATAAACAAGAGAAAATCGAAGGTGACTAAATTCACTAGCACATCATTTAACATGTATATAAGTAGAAGAGTCAATAATACACTCACCTTGGTGATTTCTTAAAAGAAACCAAACCCTAGAAATGGAAGGTGGAGAGTTGAAGGCTTGAGGAGTTGGTACAAGCTAGGATCCTTCCAAAACCGCACCTAAGGATGCATTTACTTCACCATTAATACTCATAGAAGATCATTAAATGTTGTTGGTGGAATTAGGGCAAGAACCTTACCAAAAATCGCAGGAGCAGACCCACAAAATGCTTCCAAAATCAGTTCTAAAAGATAAAGTCTCGAAATGGGGTTTTTATACCCACAGTGCCCGTCGGCGACTATGACATGGCGACTATGCCAATGGCATAGTCGTAGGGCAATGTCGCCCGCGTTGGAACTCTCGTGGAACCACGCTCGCGACTATGACCATGCGATAGTGACCCGGGTAATGTCGTCGGTCACTATCGCCGCGGATGTACCGTATGTCCACTCCTCCCCGCGACTTTGGCCACGCGACATTGACAGATGTCATAGTCGCCGGGCATTGTCGCCTGGGGTGCGACGTGCTCCGAAAATTCCTTTTTCCATCCCAAACTGATCCGATAATGATGTAAGAAAGTTGCCCACTAAACTAAAACTCAATAACTCACTCAGGGCATTAACGAACCAATAACTAGAATCTTATAACGTTATATAAAAAGGAAAATCCACCCGAAATTACGGGTGTTACAATCATTAAAGCTATGGGTCTCAATAGGACATAAATCGTTCGACGTTTGACAACGTTGGTCGTCTTCAATGGAGACGCGGCAAGCACTAACGAAGAGATCGTCCTACCAGTCTATGCTAAGGGAATCAACAAGCAGACAAAATTCAGCGTTATAGACTGTTCCTCAGCATACAATGTCATTTTTGGTCGACCCTGGATCCATGATATGAGGGCAGTACCCTCGACCTACCATCAGACGATGAAGTTCCCAACTCCATGGGGAATCCAGGAGATCAAAAGTTAACTGAAAGTCGCTCAGGATTGTACAAGATAACGATGAAACCCAGAAAGCCGTCCATCTAGCAATTACAGAACCAGGGTACTCCCGATACTGACAACGACTATCGATTGGAGGAAGTTATCCTAGACCAAGACAAGCCGGAGCAAGTCGTCTGTATAGGTTCGACACTCGATCCTTTCATTAAAAAAGAACTAATATCTTTTTTGCAGGAACATGCTGACTGTTTCGCTTGGACTCATGAAGACATGGTTGGCTTAGATCCTGACGTCATCTCGCATAAGTTAAATGTGGATCCATCGTTCAAAACAGTAAAACAAAAGCGACGAAAATTCGCTCCAGAGCGAAACAAAGTGATCAATGATGAAATCGACAATCTCCTCAAAACTGGGGAGATATGAGAAGTGAAGTACCCCGACTGGTTAGCCAACATCGTGGTCATACAAAAGAAAAATGGCAAATGGAGAGTTTGCATAGACTTCACAGATCTAAACAAGGCGTGTCCAAAGGACCCATTTCCTTTGCCACACATTGACTCATTGGTCTACGCAACTGTTGGGCATGAACTCTTGACATTCATGGACGCCTATTCAGGCTACAATCAAATACTTATGCATGTCGACGATCAAGAAAAAACAACCTTCATGACGGATCAAGGTATTTATTGCTACAAGGTTATACCTTTTGGTTTGAAAAATGCAGGTTCCACATATCAGCGACTGGTCAACATAATGTTCAAGGTCCAACTGGGTAACACTATGGAAGTATACATTGACGACATGCTGGTCAAATCTCGACAAGCCGTCAATCATGTCGAACATTTACGGCAAGCATTCGACGTACTTCGACAATACAACATGAAGCTCAATCCAACGAAATATTCTTTTGGAGTCAGTGCCGGGAAGTTCCTAGGATACATGGTGACTCGACGAGGCATCGAATCTAATCCCGACCAGATTAAATCACTCGACGAGATTAAATCACCAAGAAATTTTAAAGAAGTGCAACATTTGACAGGTCGAGTAGGAGCCCTAAACAGGTTCATCTCTCGATCGTCGGACAAGTGTCACTTATTTTACAACGTCTTGAGAAAGAATAAAGGTTTTCATTGGACGGATGACCATGGGCAAGCATTGAAAAAGTTGAAAGAATATATGGCATCGCCTCCGCTGTTATCAAAATCACAAGGCAACGAGATGGTGCAATTATACTTAGTCGTCAGCTCTCATGTGGTAAGTGTAGTCCTGGTAAGAGAAGACGACAAACAACAATTGCCTATCTATTATGTAAGTAAGTCTTACTCGACGCGTAAACCATGTATTCCTCAATGGAAAAACTTATACTATCACTAGTCACAGTTGCAAAAAAGCTACAACATTATTTTAAAGCACATAATATAACTGTCGTTACTAACTTTCCACTCAAATCTTTCTTGAGAAAGCCAGAACTGACAGGTCGACTAGAGAAATGGAGCATATACCTCAGCAGTTATGACATCAACTTCAAACCCAGGACCGCGATCAAATCGCAAGTCCTAGCAGACTTCGTCCCCGACTTTAGTCCTGAACTAGAGAAAGAAGCACAAAGCGAAGTATGTTCAGTGGAGACTCACGACGACAAACCATGGACTCTACATGTCGACGGTTCATCCAACGCTAGAGGCACATGACTGGGCGTCGTCTTAAAGTCGCCACAGGGGGCAAGATGGTGTACTCCATACGATGCGATTTCAAGGCAACCAACAACGAATAAGAATATGAAGCCTTGATCGTAGGGATGAACATGGCACACGAATTGGGGGCAAAGGGGTTACACGTCAAAAGTGATTCTCTCCTTGTTGTGAATCAAATGAATGGCAAGTTTGCAACTAAGGATTCAAAGATGACAACATATCTCAAAATGGCAAAGGCAAAATCCACAAAATTTGGGCCTTTTTTGATCGAACAAATCCCAAGAGATTTGAATACTCAAGCAGATGCTTTAGCCAATCTTGGATCGACACTAAGCAAACCACTGTTCGACACGATTCCTATGGTACATCTAGCGACGTCGTCTATTGATCACGACGACGTCGGGCAAATTGACAACAACAAAGAGGATTGGTCGAGCGATGTCATGAACTATCTAACAAGCGACCAACTCCCAGAACATAGAGCAGAGGCTCAGAAGCTAAGATTCAAAGCATCATGGTATGTCTTGATACAAGGCAGACTCTATCGACGATCATCTACCGAACTCAACCTACGCTGCATCACGAGCAAAACACAAGTTCAAAATATTTTACAGGAAATGAACGACGGTGAGTGCGGTAATAACTCAGGTGGTCGTAGCTTGGCCAATCGAGGGTCTCGACAAGGCTATTACTGGCCGACACTACGACAAGACACAATCAAGTACGTACAGAATTGTGACGCATGTCAACGACATTCAGGTTCAATGCATAAACCTTCTGAACCTTTACATTCGACATTAGCTCCATGGCTCTTCATGAGATGGGGAATGGACATCGTTGGTAAGTTACCACCTGCCCCTGGGCAAAAATTATTTCTACTCATCCTTACAGATTATTTTTCCAAATGGGTAGAAGCAGTCGTTTTTTCCCAAGTTCGGGATAAAGAGGTTGTATCATTTATCCAGGCTAACATCATATGCAGGTTTGGAATACCATCCGAGATTGTCTGTGACAGTGGGTCTCAATTTATAAGTGAGAGAACTCAACAGTTCTGTGAAGATTACAACATAAAGCTCACGACATCAACACCTGATATCCTCAGTCAAATGGAATTGCTGAGTCGAGTAATAAAACGATTATTAATTCAATCAAGAAACGTTTGAAAGCAGCAAAAGAAAGATGGGTCGAAGAAATCCCTTCGGTCTTGTGGGCAAATCGTACGACTCCACGTACGTCCATTGGACAAACCCCATTTTTCTTAGTCTATGGTTGTGAAACATTTTTACCCGTCGAGGTACAACTCCCTGTGTCGAGGCATACATCGATTGACCATAACATGGTCAATATTGTAACACCCTAAAAACAAAGTGAAATAAAACTGCGGAAATATAGGCAATATGACTTAGCATTTGGTATAAACCTCCCAAAAAGGGTAAAGTAGTAAACCTTTACAAAAACCTGAGAATGAATATGATAATCAACAACAAACTAATCTAAATACATCTATCTAGATTACATCGGTTATAGACCCAAAATCACCAAAAGATGGGACTTAAACAATGCCCAACCTTGACTACTAGTCATTCCAAAGATGCCTCTAAGACATGCTCGTCACTCAAGACCTTGGCACCCCACCACTAAGGGAACCTGTTATACATATCATTTGAGAAAAAGTGTTAGGCTTAAAGCCTAGTGAGAACATACAGTTTATAGAATTCAAGAGATATAAACATTTGTAACATAGATAAATCTTTACAAGACTTTTAGTTTACAAAAGAAGATCTTTATCAAGAAAGTACAATCGGTCCAAAAGTTCATCTCGTGATGACGGGGGATACCCGATTTACCAAGGGTGGTGACGGAACACAAAAGTAGGCCACGACCCGAGTTGTGAGCTAAATACTTGGAATCCATGGCCACAAACACTTCAGAACGTACTAAGATGTGAGGGAGGGCTGTAACACCCGGAAATTCTCAAGGTAAGTATTTGTTTCCTTTAATTCATTAATTGTGCTTAGGTGAATATATGAGCCTTTGGATGCTAATTTGTCGTAGAGCATATCTGTTTTATCGCTATTTCTAACTAAGGTTATACTGGTACTCGTTGGGAGCTTAGACGTGTGAGGAACCTGTCGAAACAGCAAGCTCGCTGTGATCGGCGACAATGCCCTTGGGCAAAGTCGCGGTGGGGGAGGTGCCCGCGATACGATGCCGGTGACAATGACCCTCGCGATTGTGACCTTGGCATTCTCGCCTGTCACAATCGCAGACTTGGTACCGAGAGGTGTAGGAACTCGGCGACTATGCCCGTGACAATGCCACATGGCAAAGTCGCCGGTCAAGGTCGCCCGCGACGTCTAGTCTTCTGTTTTTAACCCAAATCTGATGCCTCACTTCTCACTTCTTCATTTGAAATCGGGAACTCTCTCATTTGGGCGATTTTTGGGCATTCCAAACACATACACATTTCTTGCTAGGGTTTGAGGTTGTTGGGGTGATTCTTGGCTCATCAAGTCTCATCCAAGTGCATTTATTGAAGATCCTCATCAAGTCATTCCTCTCTTACATCAAGTCTCATCTTCAACATCTAGGGTTTTCTTCTTTTCTAGGTTTTGGTACAAAACCTAGATAGTGAGTTTACTAATCTTTTGTTAAAACTAGATACACATCATTATCTTCTACTTGTTGATGTCAATGCATATCTCAAATGTTCATATTTAATGTTTCAAGTATTTTGGGGGTTTTTACCCATGGATTTATGTATATGAAAGTTACCATGTGTTATATGTGCATATCTTGGTATATTGATGATTCCTTTTTGGAATGCCTTTTGGCGACCTTACATTCTCACGAAGTATTTGGATGGATATTATGTCATATGTTGGATTTACATGATTAGGATGGTTATAGTGTGTTCTTGGTGGATATCCGAAATGTTGACGGATTGAAACACATCTTGAGACCTCCTAAAAGCATTATGTGGACGAACCAAGTCTGTGATTCACTATAGGAATGTAGGTGGGTGACATTTGGAGAATTTCCTAAGGTGGTAGTCTCCTATGTACCTAGACCTCCGCCGTCGACGAATTTCCTAAGCGGTAGTCCCCGATGCGTGTCGGGCCTTTGGGTTGCCAGAGAAAGTGGCTTCAAGGTGCATTGCCTCTTTGGGTGAACCGGATTGGACATATGGGTCGCTCCCGTTGACTCCACATCTACGTGATTAATTGTTTAACTGCTGATAAGAACTGTAAATGTTTTCTGGCATGTTTTTACTTGTTCAACTCACTAGGCTTTTTGGCCTAACACTTGTTTGGTGTCGATGTGTATCTCAGGTGTTAGCGGTGCTGCTCGTAGGCAAGTTTAGATGCTTTGGGTGAGAGCTTGGGGATACGACATTTGGATGATTTTGAGAAGCCTTGGGTTTATAGATGACACCCTTTTTGTAATCTCTTTTCTAGTTGCAGAAATTAGATTAGTTGGTTGTTGTTTATTTATCCGTTAAATTACAATGGTGATTAAACAGGTTTATTTGTACCATTCCCCTTTTTGGGAGGCTCTTGCTATGGCAATCTATATACCACCTCTTCTCTTTTGGAAAGTTTTTGTTATCCCTATTTTTAGGGTGTTGCAAGGTCCCCCGAGGAAACCAAGTCATACCCATTCACTAGGACTACATTTGATCCATGACTAGTAACCGGTCTCACATAACCGTACCATAACGGCCCCCGATGATCAAATGCATCCATAGCTACAAAATGGGGAAAAGACATCCCAATAATATAAGTCGACTCAAAACCTAAGGATCCACTAGTAATAGTCTAAACTTGTCACAATAACATGTGTGACTAATCAAAGCTAAACATATAGCTTCCAAAAATATTTATAACCAAAATGTCCTTATCAAGTCTAAGTGCTGATAAGAATGAAAATCATAAAATGAGATTTATATGCATTCTTTCAAATAACCCACATAAATGTGTAAGTAAAACTCCCTTTTTACTTCAATAAGATCAAACCCTTTACATTTCAAGAAAATGATTAGTAACCCTAAAATCTCCCAAAAACTCAAGTTATGTTAAAATGCAATAAACTTAAATCCAAACCCAAGGAGATATGTAGGAGTTCAAAATGTAAGCTTTTGATATGTATAAAGTTTGTACAATGATAGTAGGAGCTCACCAAGTAGGTTTTAGAAGAAAACCCAAAAACCTAGATCTTGACCTTTGGAGAAGATGACAATGGAGGTGGTGTTGAAGCTTCCAAACCGAAACCTTGGATGGAATCGTTGACTCTAGCAATAAATGGTGAAGATTGTTGGCTGGAGAAACCCTAGAAGAGTAAATGAGGAGGGAGAGAAAGGAGAACTTGGAAAGGAAGAAAGAAATGAGAATGAATGAGATTTGGGGAAATATTTCATTAAAACTCATGCTGATGGAGCCCCTGACACGACGCACGACCCGTGCGTTTTTGCTGAAGGGCAACGCACGACCCGTGCGTAGCCCACTGCCGTCACCCCTGACCTTGCGCACGACCCGTGCGTTCTTTCTGAACACAAAACCAAACGAAATTCATCAACACAAAACCAAACGAAATTCGGGGTGTTACAAATATGAGCTACGACCTTGACGCTCTTGAAGAAACTAGAGAATCAA
This sequence comes from Arctium lappa, assembly GCA_023525745.1. Taxonomy (NCBI): domain Eukaryota; kingdom Viridiplantae; phylum Streptophyta; class Magnoliopsida; order Asterales; family Asteraceae; genus Arctium; species Arctium lappa. Next base: position 127,083,517 of record CM042049.1, read on the forward strand.
CACTGATTCAAATGGCATCCCAAAAACAAACGGTCGAACGACACATCAACAAAAATGTAAAGACGAAGGTCTTCCAAGTGGGCGACCACGTCTTGCAACGAGTGTTACAGAACACTCAGGAACCAAATGCAGGTAAACTTTCCATCAAATGGGAAGGTCCTTATCGTATATCGCAGGTCGTGAGAAAAGACGCCTATAGGCTCCAAATTCTCGACGACAAAGAAATCCCACGTAGTTGGAACGCAACACATCTAAAGAGGTATTTCTTCTAAAACCTTGAACTATTTTTAGTACTGTTTATGCCAAAAATCTCCCAAGGAAAATTTAAGGTAATCGTGAAGCTTAATCCAACCAAAGAAAGTAACGACAATAATCGTACGACTATAACAGAAATAAAGTAAATAAGACGAGAGAATTGGTGACGCGAAAAACCCCTAAAGTGGGTAAAAACCGCGGACGAGTGTAAGTCGTCGTGCACTATGGACGTCAATCAGGGACGTCGTCCTTGATAACAAGTGTTACAAGTGTAATATAATGTAAAACAATACAATAAAGTAAAGTCGGTCGTGCGTCGTACGATAAACAGCGGAAGGCTTTATGAACTTCAAGAGAGATTTAGCAAGCTTGAGAGTATAATTTGTGCGCTTCTAAGGTATGAGAATCAGATGTCCCAATGTGCAGTTCCAACCCCATATTTATACTCCATCCTTCCGTTTTCCAAGTCTTTGAATGCATATGACCGTTTCTAATATTGATGACGGCGTCCGTTATGCTTTTTGCTATTGATAACGTCTTCCGTTACAATCTCTGGTTATGAATGCCTTTTAACTCTGCAGTTAAACATAATCCAACGTATGCTAACAATTAGTAACTGAAATCAAGTCGTACGATGATATTTGTCGAGTGGATACTTGATCGTTTTAGTCTAGGTCGCCTGAAAGAAAGGCGTCATCTATCGTCTGTCGTACGACCATGGACTATTGGTCTTTTTTACCCAAACAGTTTGCCCCCAAATTTAAAATTCAAGCGACAACTTTTTTTAAATTTAAAATTTTAAAATCATAACACGTGTTACAAAAGAAACGCGGGTAATTCGAATAGAATCAAATCGGTTCGTATCCAACTAAATACTGACGTCACTTTTAACGAAATACAAAATTTGACAGCTAATGAAGGACAGGTGTCATGCATTTGAAAGACGCACTCGAGTGCTTCGTCTGACACGGGTGACACGTGTCAATTGGCGATTCGATTTTCCAACGATTCGGTTTCCAATTTACGGTATAAATAAGGATTTCTTTGATCTCATCCTTTTTTACGCTTACCTTTTCGAAGAAGTTATATTTCCGGCGAGATTCAGTTTCCGATCGACACGAATCCTTTCCATTTCTAGATTTGAGGTTTAGAATACTATTTAAGGTATGATTTCTGAGTCTTTTTTGTGTCGATTTATGCATAAGAAATACATAGCTAGAAAACCTAGGAAAGCTTGGGATATTCTGAGTTATTGGTGTGCAACTCTTAACGTCCCTGACTTTCAAATGTCGAGTGAACCAGTGAGTCTGTTTAGAGAAGAAGAACATATAGATTTTTTAAGAGTTTGGCTAAGCTTCCAGATGAGATAAATCTGGTGTCGCCGGAGGATTTAAAGTCGGATGAAGTTCTGAGGGGGTATTGTGTCTTATACGAATACCCCTTTAAGATAGGTTTCTCTTGGCCTTTTAGCCCTTTGGTTAGGGCATTTTTAGATGCCTTTGACTTGACACCTGGATAATTAATGCCTCAATTCTGGCGCATTGTCCAGGTGATCGATCGTCTTACGGCCGAGTGGGAGGTACCGTTCAATGTGAACGACCTCTTGACAGCCTATAGTGTGCGACCGGATAATTATCACCGGTATATCCTGTTTCCCCGTTCGAAGGGGGATAATGTACTGATACTTAACACCGCGGTGAACGACCGTGGGTGGAAACATCGGTATGTTTTCCTTCAAGTGGCGTCTGTAAGTGACGAAGACAGCCAATGGTTGTCGTCAGGCTGGAACGAATCGGGTAGGTTTATTTGTTTTTGTCGTACGTTTTTGTCGTACGTTTTTATTCTAATGTCTTTTTTTGTTTGGCAGTGATCGACTTCAGTGTAGTGAAGCCAAAAAGGGATTCTCTTAACAAGGTTCAAAGAATCTTAGAGAGAAGTATTGCCAATCGTTCATTCTCCCTTCGGTCGAACGACGAGGAGGACGAAGTCGTCCTAGTTACTGAAGTTACACCTGCCGAGGGTTCTCATCAAGGAGAGGAGAAAGAAGAAGAAGAAAGAGAAGAAAGGAGAGAAGGAGAGATGACTGGTACGTCGCTTGATGACATTTTCGTAATTTACATTTAATGTCTTTTCTAATTTCTCCATTTTATCCAGAAGATTCATCTACGAAGTCGGCTGCTCAAAGACGGGCCGAACAGTTGGAGTTTTCCCGTCAGGGCAGAGAGGAATCAAAAAAGATATCTGCTCCTACCGCGGGGTTAGATCCAAGACGTGTTCGAGGCAAAGAATAAGTATCCTCTACCTCGTATCGACGATCTTTTTGATCAACTCCAAGGAGCGGGATGCTTCTCGAAGATTGATCTTCGGTCCGGTTATCATCAAGTGAGAGTGAAGAGCGAAGATATTCCAAAGACGACATTTCGGACAAGATACGGTCATTACGAGTTTTTGGTGATGCCTTTCGGCTTAACCAACGCTCCGGCCGTATTCATGGATCTGATGAACCGTGTGTGTCGCCCATTCTTGGACAAATCCGTGATCGTCTTCATCGACGATATTTTAATATATTCAAAGGATGAGTCCGAGCATGGAAGACACTTACGGGAGGTATTAGGAGTTCTAAGGAGGGAGAAACTGTTCGCGAAATTCTCGAAGTGCGAATTTTGGCTCCAAGAGGTGCAATTCTTGGGGCATGTGGTATCAAAGGACGGGATAAAAGTGGATCCGGCGAAGATCGAGGCAATGATGAGTTGGGAACCTCCAACAAGCCCGACGGAGATCCGAAGCTTTTTGGGGTTAGCGGGTTACTACCGGCGTTTCATTCAAGATTTCTCAAAGACGGCTACACCGCTCACTTCTCTTACAAGGAAGAACGTCAAATTTCTTTGGACTGATGCACAAGAACAAGCGTTTCAGACACTCAAGAGGAAGTTGTGTGAAGCTCCGATTTTGTCCTTACCCGAAGGATCGGAAGACTTTGTGGTATATAGTGACGCTTCCAAGATGGGACTTGGGTGTGTACTAATGCAAAGGGGGAAAGTAATAGCCTACGCGTCACGACAATTAAAGGATCATGAGAAGAACTATCCGACTCATGATTTAGAGTTGGCGGCGGTAGTTTTCGCGCTAAAGTTGTGGCGACACTACTTGTATGGGACTAAGTGTACTCTTTTCACAGATCACAAGAGTCTCAAGTACATCTTCAACCAAAAGGAACTCAACATACGCCAAAGGAGATGGCTAGAGCTTTTGAAGGATTACGATTGTGATCTACTCTATCATCCTGGTAAGGCCAATGTGGTGGCAGACGCATTGAGCCGAAGGAGTCATGGTGGGGTGTCAAAATGTCCCTTGCGAGGATCGATGTGGTGTCAAGTTTGTTGGAAAGTGTTAAAGCAAGCCAAGAGGAAGCACTTAAGAAAGAGAACCTCAAAGACGAGGTCATGGTGAAACAAAGGGAACTCTTAACAGAAGACGGTCGTGGACTCAAACTCTTTCAAGGACGGATTTGGGTGCCGAAGTTGGGAGGAAACCGGGAATTGCTACTCGAAGAAGCGCATAAGTCAAAATATTCTATACATCCCGGTAGCACCAAGATGTATAGAGATTTAAAGTTAATGTATTGGTGGCCGGTGATGAAGCTAGATGTGGCTAGCTATGTGGAAAAATGTGTCACGTGCCTTCAAGTCAAGGCGGAGCATCAAAGACCGTATGGAAGCTTACAACCGTTGTCCATTCCCGAGTGGAAATGGGACAACATCACTATGGATTTCGTGACTAAGCTACCAAAGACCTTGCGTGGCCACGACACCATTTGGGTAATCGTTGACCGGTTGACCAAGAGCGCACATTTCCTTGCAATGCGGGAGACCTTGCCGATGGAGAAATTGGCTAAGCTTTATATTGATGAGGTGGTATCGAGACACGGAGTTCCGCAATCTATCGTGTCGGATCGGGACAGTCGTTTTACCTCGAACTTTTGGGCTAGTCTGCAGAAGGAGTTGGGTACCCGACTAAATTTGAGCACGGCTTACCATCCTCAAACGGATGGCCAAAGCGAGAGGACAATCCAGACGTTAGAAGACATGCTAAGGTCGTGTGTGATAGACTTCGGGGGAAGTTGGGATTCACACCTACCGTTGGTGGAGTTCGCGTACAACAACAGTTACCATTCTAGTATCGGAATGGCACCGTTCGAGGCTTTGTATGGACGGAAGTTCCGGACCTCGGTTTGTTGATTGGAAGCGGGCGAAAAGCAATTCGCCGGGCCGGAAGTAGTTCAAGAGACGGCCGACAAGGTGAAGGAGATTCAGGAAAGGCTAAAGGCGGCCCAAGATCGACAAAAGAGTTATGCGGACAAGAAGAGAAGGCCTATTGAGTTTCAAGTGGGTGACCGAGTCATGTTGAAGGTGTCTCCGTGGAAGGGGATCATACGTTTCGGGAAGCGCGGGAAGCTTAGTCCTCGTTTCCTTGGACCGTTCGTTATTTTGGAAAAGATTGGTTTGCAAGCCTATCGGTTAGACTTACCACCGGAAATGGATGGGATACATCCTACGTTCCACGTGTGTTACCTTCGAAAGTGTCTAGCCGAAGAGGAAAGCGTGGTTCCGTTGTCGGAAATTCGGGTGGACAATGGAAATCGTTGTGTGGAAGAACCGGAGTCGATTTTAGAATCGAAAGTGAAGAAGTTGAGGCATAAAGACGTGGTTATGGTGAAAGTGCAATGGAAGCACCATCGGGGGGCTAACATTACTTGGGAATCGGAAGATGATATGAGGAAGCGTTATCCTCACTTGTTTGCCTAGGGTAAGATTTCGGGGACGAAATCCCAGTTAGGTGGGGAGGATTGTAACACTCGTAAACTATTAAGGTAAGTATTTTGTCTCCTTTAATGCCTTAATTTCGTTATGTGTGTGCATATGTGTCTTTACGTGCATTTTAGGATCTTCGACTATGTTAAAATGTCACATATTGATTTACTACCTCTAATCGTTCAAACCTTGTGCTCGTTGCGGTTTTCGGTTGAGTTTCGGCCCATTTTTGGGTGACTCACGATTGTGCCCGCGATTGTGCCTTTGGCACTATCGCGGAGGGCACTATCGCCCAGGTTGTACCGAGAGGGGGGTGTGGCCCGCGATAGTGACACGCGATAGTGACAAGTGTCACTATCGCCGGGCATACTCGCGCGGTATGTACCGCGGGTGGCTAGTAGTTCGCGATTGTGACTCGCGATAGTGCCCTTGGCACTATCACCGGACACTATCGCCGTCGGGGTGCAGGGCTTTAAATGAGTCCTTTGGCCGAATTTCATTTCATTTCCCATCTACCTCTCTTTTCCTTTGGGGATTTTGGAGCCTTCAAACCAGTTCCCTTCCCTCATAAAACCCTAACTATCATAAATACAACATCTTTGGTGGTTGGAGCATTGATTATTGCAATAAATCATCTCAAGGAAAACTTTCTAGGGTTTCTTCAAGACAACTTCTTCTCTCCAAGTTTGTTAGGGCTATCTTGATAGTTAAATAGAAGTTCAGGGTAGTTTGTGACAAGTTGTAATAGTTGTAAGCTTGTTGGGCCTTAAAGCCCATAAGCCCATTAGGCCTGCGAGCCTGCGTATTTAAAGTTATTTCTATTTCATTTGTTAGGTTAGAAAATCATTATTCAGTTTACTAGTCGTTAGGTTTACATATTATTATCAGAAATTCTCTCTGTAAACCTTAGCCCTTTGAAGTTTATATCAATCATATGACTAGTTGCTGTGGCCAATATTTTGTTCATCATTATTCATATTACTTGTGATTGCACTGAACTGGGATCTACAATTGGTATCAGAGCATATAGGCAAAAGGTTTGATCCAGAAAAAGGTTTGTCTAAAACCCTATAATCATTCGTTTATGTGCTAATTGCTAATATGTGCCTTAGTTGATAATCAATTTATGTTTTTTATCGATCGAATCTGTTTCTGGATTTTTTTTGGCTTCGATCGAATCTGGAAATTTTCTGGAAAGTAAGTTTTCGGTCTTAGTGGTTCTGGGTTCTTCATATCCGGTCTATTTGTTTCCTTCGATCTAAGTGTTTCTGGGTTCCTAGTGAGTCGATCTTAGTGAAATTGTTTTTTTGCTTGATTTTGTTGAATTCCTTCGATCAAAGGATCGAAGGATTTGAGTTTGGGATCGATCGAATCCCAGAAATTCTTCGAGTTCTTCGGTCGAACTCATCGGGTTCTTCGGGGTTATTCGATATTATCCTTATTTGTGGTTATCGTATTTTTAAGTCTTTCGACCTGAGTATTCGACCGAATAACTGTGCTCCGGTCTTGTCCATTCGACCGAATAACTGTGCTCCGGTCTTTTCCATTCGACCGAATAAGTGTGCTCCGGTCGTGTCCCTTCGACCGATTAAGGATCATCCAGTCTTGTCCCTTCGATCGATTAAGGGTCATTCGGTCTTGTCCTTCGACCGGATTCGTGTGCCCCGGTCGTATCATTCGACCGGATAAGTGTATGACCGGACGTGTCCTTTGACCGGATACTTGCTCCTTTCGGGCATACCTTCGACCGGATATTGTTTGAACTGTTTTTCTGTTTAGACAAAGTGTTTCTGTGTTTCTTCTACTTTATTGTATTTGGATCATTCTGCTTGCCTAACGATCATTACTGTGCTCTTAAGTTAAGAAGTAAAGATAAACTCAAGAGATGCTCTAGCCATCGGTTCTGACCAAAAGCCCCCGGTGCTCTTTCGGGGAGAGTACCCTCAGTGGCATGACCGATTTATGAACTTCATAGAAGCAAAATCCAACTATGAAGATATATACAAATGCCTGACTGAGGGTCCACAAGATTGGCCAATGAAAGTGGTACCGGCAAACCCAGCTGAAGGTTGGCCAGAGCGACAGATTCGGAAATCTATTGGTGATTTTACTACGAAGGAAAAGGAAATGTACGAGGCAGAAAAGCTAGCAAAATCTTACCTTCTTCAAAGTCTACCGAATGACATCTATGCTTGTATAGATAGCTTCAAGGACTCATCGAAAAAAATGTGGGACCAAATAGAGAAGATGATGATGGGAAGCCACATCAATAATCAGCTAAAGGTGACCAACTGTATCACCAGATATGATGGGTTTAAAGCACGAAAGGGTGAAACGCTGACAGAAACCTACGAAAGGTTTAATATGCTTCTAAATGATCTTCAGAAAAATAAGATCACAAAGACGAACACGGAAAACAACATAAAGTTCATGAACAACTTACAGCCTGAGTGGAAACCGTTCGTCTCCCATATTCGCCACACTCAAACCTTGGAGAAGCTGTATCTTCACGAACTCTAGGAAATGTTGCTTCAAGATGAAGAAGAAGTGATGGAACTTATTGGGAAAGCTGAGGAAAAGACAGCAACAGATCAAATAGCTCTAGTATCTGAGAAAAGAGGCAAGTCCGTCAGTCGATCATCTGGAAAAGAGCCCGTGCTGAGTGATTCTGAACCTGAAGATCCCGATAGCGACTCGGATCCAGAACTTGCCAAGATGAAAGAAGCAATGGTGTTTCTCACTCAAGCATTTCAAAAGAGGAAGTTTTTCACCAAGAATTCCAACAAGCAAAGAGTCTCTACTCGTCGTGATCATCGAGAAAAGTCTGAAGGTAACAGTCGCTTTGAAGCTGGTAAGAAGCCTGACAAGAGACATGAAGAAAAGCCGAAAGACGAACCGATCAAATGTTACAATTGTGGTCGGTTAGGTCATTTCGCCAAAGATTGTCGCAAGCCAATTGTGCGCAACGCCGACTACTACCGAGCCAAGCTGCTTCTTGCCAAAGAAAAGGAAGCCGGTAAAGCTCTAATGGCTGAAGACGATTACTGGTTACAAGTGTCGGATGAAGAACCTGAGGATGCTGAAGCTCATCTGTGTTTCATGGGCAACCATTCATCACCATCCGATACTGATGAAGAAGATCACAATGCTCCTTGTCAGGTATGTACTCCTTTTCATGAAGCTTTACTTGATCAGATGCAACTTTCAATGAACAAACTTGACTCTTACAAGCTTCTGTTAAAAGAAAAAGAACAACTTCTCTCTTCTCTGGAAAACCGTGTCACTAAGCAGTCTGACTTTATGGAAAATCAAAGCTTAGAAATTTCTAGCTACATGTGCACTATTTCTAATTTAAGAGAAGAAAATGTGAGGTGTTCAACAGAGTCACAAAATCTAATGACCAAAGTAGATGACCTGACCGATAAGCTCCGTATGTCTGAGTCCGAGAAAATTGATTTGTTAAATCAAAACGCGGCTTACAAAAATGAGAACATAAGGTTATCCAATCAGCTAGAAGAGCTTGAAAAGAAACTTTATAAATTTGGTCAATCTGATCAAACGCTAAAGCTAATCGCACCAAAAGAACCAAAGTACGGAAATGCGGGTATCGGGTACGATAACCCTAATTATTTAAACAAGGCTTTATCCAAAGTTCCTACTTTATATGCATCTGAATTTTTTGGATTAGACAAAATCTTTCCTGAATATAAGATACATTGGACCACACCCACTGAGGAGGAAGACTTGGAAGATAAGTTGAGAAGAGAAAACTCTGTTCTTTCTAAAAGGACATTTCCTTTTGTTTATGATTCTTTAAATGCTTCTTATAATACTGACAAACCCCGTTTCCTGTCATCCGATTTTTTCCATAGTTACTCTCAAGCTGAACTAGATACTAAAACCGTTAAAACTGAGGAGGAACCTCTAGCTCCCAAGGTTTATGTTCCAACTCTACTTTTAGAAAAGAAACTTGTTCAGCTAGAAGAATCGTATGCACTAGAAAGGGAAAATTTTCAAAAGGAAAAGCAAAGTCTTTTATCTCAAATTGAGTGTCTCAGTTCCAACAAAAGGGAGACTATGTCGGAAGAAGAAAAAGAATATTACCAGACAGAAATAAAGAAGTTGCACTCACAACTGGCTGCTATGGCAGCAGATAATCTGAAAGTGCAACTTCACAAGGTTGACCCTCATGCTCAGCCTTCCATTCTCCAAAGAGAGGTATCGTCTCTGTCTGAAAACTCTTATCCTTCTTCTGACACATCTTCCTGCAAAGCTTTTATGGGTGACTCGTCACCGATCATTTCAAATAAAGGAAAAGAGCCTCAAAGTTTTGAATCAGATCAGTGTTCTGATTGTAAAAATGCTTCCGCATATGAACAAACTCTTCAAATGCTCTGAAGTCCTCATGTGATAAGGTCCTTTCTGATGAGAAACTTGAATTTTCCGCATTTTTGAATTCTGAGGTGTGTTTAGATAGCAATTTGAGCCAATTTGATTTTAATCCTTCTCTACCTAGCCATGTTGACTTTTTAAATGAGTCATGTGAGCCTCCGGTTAAATTTTATAAGGGTGAATGTTCTACATCTGCCTCGCAAAAACCTTCTGTGAACAATTCTTCAAAACCTTCCAAGTCTAAATCTAAAAGGCGTTCACAGAAGAAGAAAAAGACCGGTCGCTCTCAAATGTCACAATCGTCAATTTTCAAATCCTCTGACTATGGGTTTAACGGCATTTCAGATACGTATGGTCGGCGGAAAGAAGTGAAATATGCTTGGGTAGCTAAGAAGTCAAAAGAGAGCTCGGCAACATCAGAATTAGTTGATCCTGTGTTAAAGTCTAGAAAGAACAATCACAATCATGATGTTTTTATTTCTAAACCTCTAGTTGATTGTAATGGAACTCTTCCTTTAAAAGTTTATTCAATTCCACAATTACTTCAACTATCTCATGATTGTTTGTGTTGTTCTCATTGTGGATCAAATGATTTTGTTGATAGCCGTTATGCATCTGATTGGTTTGGTTCATATCATATTGCTCATAATAATTCTCATCGTAATGTTTCCCGTGAAAGACAAAGACCCATTTCTAAACGGGTCTCTAAGTCGGGTGTTAAATCTAACCCCAAAGGACCCATTTACGAATGAGTACCTAAAAAGAAATAACCTGTTTTGCAGGACGGTCATGTGTGGTATCTAGATTCAGGTTGCTCCAAGCACATGACCGGAAGAAGGGAGCTTCTCACAAACTTCACCGAGAGGTTTTGTGGAAATGTACGGTTCGGGAATGATCACTCCTCTCCTATCAGGGGTTACGGCGATATTGTCAAAGATAATATCACGATCAAGAAAGTCTCCTATGTCGAAGGTCTCGGTCACAATCTTTTCAGTATCGGTCAATTCTGCGACAAGAATCTCGAGGTTACTTTCAAGGCTAAAAGGTGTAGCGTTCGAACTGAGGATGGTAAAGAAATACTTGCTGGAACGCGACGCACCAACCTCTATACGATCGACCTCTCATCCTTGAAACCCGATAAGAAAGTCTGTTTGTTGTCCAAAGTTGGTGCTCGGGGGACATGTCAAAGGTATGCCAGATCTCAAGTTTGCAAAAGATCATCTGTGCGCTGCCTGCGAAAAGGGAAAGATGAAAAAGGCGTCTCACAAGCCTAAAGCCGTTCCGAGTACTTCTAGGTCCCTTGAGCTAATCCACATGGACTTATGTGGACCGATGCGCGTTCAAAGCATAAATCACAAGAAGTATGTCCTGGTGATGGTTGACGATCTCTCTCGTTACACTTGGGTCCGATTTCTCCGTTCCAAGGATGAAACTCCCGAGTTGATAATCTCTCTTCTGAAAATCATTCAAGTCAGTCTCAACCAAGTAGTTCAGACCATCAGGACGGACAACGACACTGAGTTCAAGAATCAATTACTCACCACTTATCTCACTTCAGTGGGTATCTCGCATACTTTCTCCGCTGCTCGTACTCCTCAGCAGAATGGAGTGGTAGAACGTCGAAACAGAACTCTAGTCGAAGCAGCACGCACGATGTTATCTCATTCCAAGCTACCACTATTTCTTTGGGCAGAAGCTGTTGCTACCGCTTGCTATACTCAAAATCGGTCTATCCTCAACAAGCGGTTCAACAAGACTCCGTACGAGATCATCAACAAACGTATTCCGAACATCAACTACTTTCATGCTTTCGGATGCACCTGCTTTGTCTTAAATGATAAGGATGATCTTGGCAAATTCAGTCCCAAAGCGGATGAAGGAGTGTTCATCGGCTACTCTCAGCACGCAAAAGCCTATCGTGTCTACAACAAACGGACGAAGACCGTCGTTGAAAGCGTAAACGTGACTTTTGACGAGGCCCCTGAAATGGTTTCTGAACATCTCAGTTCAGAACCCGCGCTTACTGGTGTGTTAGCTTCTGGACAATTCCGTTCGGAAGCTACACAATCTCCAGTGGATCCACATCATGCGTCTACGTCAAGAGCACATCTTTCTTATTTGGATTTACTGTTTGAATTCTTTTATAATGACTTATTTAATGTTCAATCTAACTCTAAGTCATGTGACAGGAATACTGCTCAAGCACCAGAAGTGACACAAGTCACTGGCCCTACCGTCTCCGGAGGTCCATCCTCGCCTGGTGCTCCATCCTCTACTGCCAATGATCAAGCTTCCCCAAGCTCAGGTGATAGACATCCTCTTACTCAAGTTCTTGATGACGGTGCTCCTGAATCGACTCCTGTTTCCGTTCAACTTCCTGCACCGACTCCTGTTGAAGGTGCTCTCGAAGCTTCCTCTCCGGCAATCCCGGAACCTCCCATCGTTTCATCTCCAGCTGAGTCGTCCTCTACTCCTTGTTCGACTCCCACTAAGAAACTTCCACCTCATAGGCCATCATCCCTCGAGGCAGTTCAGGATTTACCCCCAGGTGGTCATGTGGATTCCGATACCTCCCATCAGACATATCAACCTCATCCACACACCACCAAGTGGACTCGAGCACACCCCCTTCATCAGATCATCGGTGATCCCTCCACACCAGTTCAAACTAGATCCACCACCGCGAATGACTGTTTATTTTCCTCGTTCCTCAGCCGTATCGAACCTTCCACTGCCTCTGAAGCGCTGAATGATCCGGACTGGGTAATTGCTATGCAAGAGGAACTCAACCAATTTGAGACCCTCAAAGTATGGCGCCTAGTTCCCCGACCTAAGAACAAGACGGTGATAGGGACTAAATGGATTTTTAAGAACAAGAAGGACGAAAACGGCATCATTGTTCGGAACAAAGCGCGTCTAGTGGCTAAAGGATATCGCCAGCAAGAAGGAATTGATTACGATGAGACGTTTGCACCGGTTTCTCGCATTGAAGCGATCAGCATGTTCCTCGCCTACGCCGCTCACAAGAATTTCATCGTCTTTCAAATGGACGTGAAATCCGCGTTCCTCAACGGCGTGCTTAAGGAGGAAGTCTATGTCTCGCAACCCGAAGGCTTCGTGTGTACTGAAAATCCGCATTACGTCTACTTTCTTGACAAGGCCCTCTACGGTCTTAAGCAAGCGCCACGAGCCTGGTATGATGCACTCTCATCCTTCTTAGTCAAGTCTGGCTTCTCTAAAGGTAAAATTGATACTACTTTATTCATTAAAAGAGAGAAGAACGATATCATTCTTGTACAAATTTATGTTGATGATATAATCTTTGGCTCCACGAACCCCAAGTATTGTCAGAACTTTTCTGCCTTAATGAGTAAACATTTTCAAATGAGCATGATGGGGCAAATGAATTTTTTCCTGGGTCTTCAAGTAAAACAATTACAAACAGGAATTTTCATTAATCAATCTAAGTACATCTCGGATATTCTTCGGAAATACCAGATGGAACTTTCTTCATCTATGAAAACCCCCATGTCCACGACTCTAAAGCTTCACTCCGATCCTGACGGTAAGGATGTGAATGCTACTATTTATAGAGGTATGATTGGGTCTCTGATGTACTTGACGGCTAGTCGGCCTGACATTATGTTTTCGACATTCTTGTGTGCAAGATTTCAGTCGAAACCTAAAGAGTCTCACTTAGCTGCGGTTAAGCGAATTTTTCGATATTTAAAAGGTACTGCTGATCTTGGTCTGTGGTACCCAAAAGAGACAGGTTTTGAATTGACAGCCTACTCGGACGCTGACCACGCTGGAAACATGCTGGACCGGAAGAGCACATCGGGTCATGTTCAGTTCTTGGGCGATCGTCTTGTCAGCTGGGCTTCCAAGAAGCAAAACTGCGTGTCCACTTCCACCGCCGAGGCGGAGTATGTAGCAGCCGCCAGTTGCTGCTCGCAAGTCATCTAGATGCGCACCCAGCTCAAAGATTATGGCTTTAATTACTCCAGGATTCCCATCTACTGCGACTAGAAGAGCGCTATAGCCATATCAAGCAATCCCGTCCAGCACACGAAAACGAAGCACATTGATGTGCGCTATCACTTTATAAAAGATCACGTGGAAAAAGGTACTATCGAACTCTATTTTGTTAATTCAGAGCATCAGTTAGCAGACCTATTTACCAAAGCCTTGGACTAAAAACAATTTAATTACCTTGTGTCCAAGCTAGGTATACTAAATCTGAAAGTTTGATCCGTTCGCAGCTCTCTACGAGTTTCATTCAATAACGAATGACTGTGACAAATGCACCAGTGCCTTGTCGATGGTCGCTATTATCCACACTCCTTGGTTATTGCATTTTACTCGTTCAGCTCTGTGTCCGTTACGAACTTCTGTATCAACAAAGTAGATTTCGTGTTTTTCCCGTTTCTTTTGTGTTCGTGTGTTTGTTTTTGTGATTTTGTGTGCAGTTTATCTCTTCTTCTCTGAAAAGTGCAAGTTGAATGTGGTGGCTCTACACCCCGGTAATGTGTTCAGGGGGAGCACTAGTGTCAGCAGGTTGGTAAGTCACACGAGTCCTCCTTTCGAGGGGGAGCAGGTAAGTGGGTCCGGTGTTTGGACCTCCTCATGGTAATCATTCGAGGGGGAGCTAGATCTCGTGTCTTCGTTTTAAATTTTCATTATGTTAAGTTTTACTCTTCTTCTCTCCTTAGGTTTATTCTTTTGTTTCCTTCAAGTTTTTTTTAATTTGTTTTATTTATCTCCGAAACCTCCAAAAAGATTTTTTTAAGGTTTGTGCTTTGTGTTTTTGATTTGGTTTATTTGTTAAGTCTTGTTGGGCCCCAACATTTTCCTCGGGCCAAATTTTTCAACCTCGGCCCAAGCCCACAATTCCTCCGGGGCTTATAAACCCCGGTCGAAGGGATGACTCCTCATTCGATCGGTTTCTTTTCAAACACTCTTCGTCTTCATCTTCATCTCTCTCTCGCCTGGACCATCTTCGACCGAACACCTTCGACCCTTTGTCTATTCCATCGATCAGGTAGCTTATTCTTCGGTTTAAGGGTTGTTTAACACTGGTTAACGATCGATGTGTTCTTTTGTTTTAAGTTTGGGTGTTTTACCGGCGTCGTCTCCGACGACTGGAGGTCGACGTTTCGAATCTCCGGGGGTTTACTCCGTTCTAGGTTACGCCCCGGTCGAAGTTACCTCCGGTCAAAACCCTATCCGGTCTTATTGACCTCCGGTCGTAGACCGTATCCGGTCAAAGACCCTATCCGGTCTTAATGACCTCCGGTCGTAGACCGTATCCGGTCAAAGACCCTATCCGGTCTTAGTGACCTCCGGTCAAAGACCTTTTTCCGATCCATCATATATCCGGTCCTATGATACCTCCGGTCGAATGCCTTGTCCGGTCATGCTTTTATCCGGTCGAATCCAAGATGTTGGTGCTTATAGTTATACTTGTTCTTATGTGTGTTTATGAGGAATTTTGGTGATTCTATGTGCTGGTGCAAGTCTGCGCGCCTTGGTGACTCACCCTAATTCACGAGCAGGGTTTGCTCTTCCAAAGTTTTGGAGTTACTATCTGACGTGATCTAAATCATGACGGTATAACTCCAACGGCGAGATTTTTTTTTCCAAACCTGCGTACTAATCGATTATTTCTTCACAGGTACAATGGCTCAAAATCAGCCACCAGCGATTGACCCAATCGCAGATGCGGAACTGCTTCCCGAGGATCAGTTCCTTCCTCTTACAGCAAACAACTACCATCTCGATGTAACCCAACCTGCTATTCAACATCAGGTCATCATCGAGATACTCAGGGTCCATCCGATCTCCTATGGTCTAACGGAAACTGCAACCATTCCAATCATATACTTACAGCAGTTCTGGCATTCTCTTCATGTGTTAGAAGCCGATGGCGGATTCCATCTTGAAGGACGGATAGATCACACACCAGTGCTCCTCACAAGTGAACTCTTCCGACAATTCCTTCGCTTACCGACCGCCGGATCCGTAGCAGGCCGAGAAGACTACGATCCGATTGTCGCTGATGCTACACTGTGCACCGACCTTCTCTCCTTGGGTTACGGCACAGAACTCCGAATCCCATCAACCTTTAACCGCAAACATCTATCGACGATATGGTACACGATGTTCACATACATCAATCGGTGCCTTTCTTCTATAACGAAGGGCATTGATCAGACGAGCGCCCCAATTCTACGCATCTTTCACGCGGTGGCCTTCAATCGCCACGTGGACTTTGCCGACTTTCTCTGGTTTGAGCTCATTCAAAGAGTACGTTCTACTGCATCTCGCCGGTCAAACTTCATACCATTCATGCGGTTCCTACAGATCATTATCCGGAACTACATGAACCTGTATCCCGAGATACAGCGCCGCTCTACCCACCCGATGTGTCCACAACATCCAACCCGCAAGATTCCTTCCCGTGCTGATCCGGAAGGTGTTGTCGCCCGACAAATCCCAGTCGGGGTACTAGACCATGCTCGTCCCACGGCACTGAGTGTGATAGCTTATAGGCACACACACAACATCCCAGCTCCTATGGTCCGGCCAGGACCGCAGGACCTGCCCAGGGAGCGAGACCCGAGCGACGTGAGGGTCCGCGTCCACGAACGAGAGGTGGGAGCGTCCGGATAGCTGGGGCTTCCGGACAAGGTGTGTCGAGAGCTATTACTGTGAGGGGATCTGGCGTGGGCAGTGTCGTTGGAACGAGCCAGCCTAGTTCTTCGAGACAACCATCTTCGCCACCACCAACAGATACTCCAATGACAGAAGAGGCAACAGATTCTGAAGCCATTCCAGTTCAGTCCTCTTCTGTCGCTGCTACTGAAGGAACATCAGCCACTTCCGACACAAAGGAAACCCAAACCGCAACATCGGCATCAAATGAAGAGTCTTCTGACTCTGATGGTGACGATAATCAGCCCCCATCCGGAGAGATAAGGAGAGCGGAGGGAGTATTAGTTGAACATCAAGAAGTGAGCTGTGTGAGGGAAAGGCGGAGTAAGCTACATTCTGAGATTACACGAATGATGGGACAACCATCGTCGGTTGTATCCCCCCCCAGCCACGTCTAGCCAGGTAGCCACATCTGCTACCCAGTCTCATGTGTTGGGACTGGGTATTGAAGAAGCCGCCGTGGACCTAGCGGCGCACTTGCACGCCCAACCAAGCCACTCCACCATCTCTCAACAGATGGTGGTTTCACATGATCACGGGAATTTAACACATACGCTATCGGGCTCTCACTTGGAGGGTGCCGATATTGAAACAAGAGAACAACTGCCCCCGTTCTCGCCTTCTTTGCATGCACGGAGTCTAGATCCATTTGTTATACATGCCATTCCTAGGACACAGATCCCGTTTTCGGCTATCGCTGGTAGCCTAAGTGGCCCGGCTGTAACATCCATAGTAAACCCACCTTCGGGTAGGTTACGAGGATTGGATGGAAGTCCTACCACGGCTATCATCACGCCAACCGTGAACGTAGGCGGCTCGACTTCTACAGTCGTAGCTACAACGGGAAGTCTAAGTGACCCCGGCGTTACCCAAACTGAGTTTGTCTCAAGGGAATACATGGACGGCGCCCTAAAGGCTGTCCAATCTATGATGAGGGAGGAGATGGACAACATCAAACGCATGGTCAAAGGTAAAGGTCCTGCGACTGAGCCGGACACCACCCCTATTCCACCTCCTCTACAAGCCACGGATCTCTCAATATCTGAACTCAAATCTATCCTTCTCGCCAAACTTCTAGCTCAATCCCTAACCGAACCCACCCAGGATGCCGATTTGCTATCCCTACTTCGTTCTCAAGCATCCACACCTACCCCACCTACACCCCAACCAATCGTATCTGCCGAAGCCTTCCAGATCCAGCAAGCGATGCTTCAGTCACTTCAGCAAACCGTAGCTGTTTTGACTGAACGCCTTTCAGCAGTGGAAGATACCTGCCGTAGCCAGGCAGAAAGGCTCAAGCGCCGACATGATGATCAGGATGATCCTGATCACCATGAGTGGGAGAAGCGCCAACGTTTATCTGAGCCAGAGGCACATGTAATGGAGTCAGAACAGGGTGAACAGGGTACAGGTTCCGGTACTCGATCAGAAGGGCAGGGACAGGAACGGGAACAATGTATGGAGTTGGTGCCGTTTGACATTCCAAGGGTTGAAAAGCCTGAGGAGATTGATGAAGGTTCTCCGATAGTCCCTGAAGACTGGGCATTGATACTTGATCCGTATGAAGTTAATGAACCGACGGAAGAATGTGCTAACACTGAACGAGCGCTGGTAGTCATGCAAGCCGAGATAGATGAGATCATTCATTCGGACTATCAGCCAGACGATCAGACTTCTGTAGCGGTTCCTCTTTTGACCTATTCTGTTGCTAATCCTGAACTTCCTGAAACAGATTTTCCCTTCAGATCTCCTCCAGCATCTCCAGTTATGGGAACAGAAAGTACTACTCCAGTGCGTCCATCCAAGTGGGAAAGAGTCCGAATAAAAGTTCCTTTCCTTGAAGAAAGTCAAAAGAAGATATTTGCCCACTGGATACGTAAGTATGATGAAGTTGTGTTGCATGGTCTACAGTCAATGAAAAGCAAGGAACAGCAGCGTGAACTCATATTTGTGTACAAGAAGTTTCAAGTTAAAAACAACAAGACAAAGCTGAAGATTACATCGGTTGATCAGATACTATCTAGTTTCTTCATGAAAGTAAAGTATTCATATTTCATGGTGACTAGAGAAGATCATCAGAAGTATTGTTTCTCTGAAGCTGACTTTCCGTTTCTTGAACCACAAGATCTACTGTTCATTCTTCGAGACTTAAAGACCAGAACTAACAGACCCGGGGAAGTCATTGATGCACTTGAGACAGTAAAAAGATATATGAAGTGTGCAATGAAGCTTGCCTCGGTGGAAGATTTTCAGATCGGGTTAGAAAGCAACCAGCCAAAGATTAATCTGCTCAAACCTGATTTGAAGATTCCGTCTGATACCCAGAATGTACCTGCGTTTACTGTGATAAAGCTTCCAGAGTTTGGCATGACCTACGTGAATGACAAAGGAATTATGCGTTTCATTCGTTTCAATCAGATAGCCAGATTCTGCGATGGTACGTTGATGTTGCTGAAAGACAAGTTGAAGCGTGCACTTGATAAAGATGAAAAAGGGGTTCAGCTTTTGGATCCTAAATACAAGCCAATTGTTCTTGAAGCACTGGGTGTAATTGAAGAGCGACTGGAGTACAGGACTCAGATTCGATATTTCGAGATCAGCTTTGGTTTCCGAAAAATCTATGTTCCTAACTGGCGTGACTTTCAACTTCTATTTAAAGGGGGAGATTGTTAGGGCTATCTTGATAGTTAAATAGAAGTTCAGGGTAGTTTGTGACAAGTTGTAATAGTTGTAAGCTTGTTGGGCCTTAAAGCCCATAAGCCCATTAGGCCTGCGAGCCTGCGTATTTAAAGTTATTTCTATTTCATTTGTTCGGTTAGAAAATCATTATTCAGTTTACTAGTCGTTAGGTTTACATATTATTATCAGAAATTCTCTCTGTAAACCTTAGCCCTTTGAAGTTTATATCAATCATATGACTAGTTGCTGTGGCCAATATTTTGTTCATCATTATTCATATTACTTGTGATTGCACTGAACTGGGATCTACAAAGTTCATCCTTCATTTTCTAGGGTTTCCATCTTTTCTAGGTTTTTGGTTCAAAACCTAGATAGTGAGTTTACTAACCTTTGTTAAAACTAGATACACATCATATTCTTCTATTGTTGTTATTTGTCTCCATATGTTCAAGTATTTGGGTTTTAGTTATGAAGAAATGTGGGGAAGGTGATTATGTGGGAAATGCCATGATTTACCTTGTTGATTTGATGTTTGGGATTTACTTCTTAAATGTACATATTGGATATTTTGGCATGATTTGGGTTATATGTGGTATAGTAGATGATAAACTCTACTTGGAATGCATTTTAATGATTGAATATCTAAACATTGATTATGTTGGAAATTGGGCCTTATATTGGATTTATGTGTTAGGATGGTAACATTGTACCCATGGTTGGTATCGAAATGTTTTGTTGGGTTATATACCGCAAGACCTTCTATATGATATGTTGGACGAACCAAGTCAGTAGACACTAGGAGGATGTAGTCTTGGGCGCCACTGTGATGGTATGTGCCTAGACCTCCGCCATTCGGGGTAATGCCATGGTTGTAGTCCTCGGATGTGCCGGGCCTTTCGGGTGTCCCTTGTTATAGGGCATCAAGGTATATCGACTCTTTGGGTGGAACTTGATTGGTGCTATAGGTCTCCCCTATTGACTCCACATTTGTTGAACTATGGTTAACTGCTGATAAGAACTGTAACTGTACATGCATGCTTATAATTGTTCAACTCACTAGGCTTTTTGGCCTAACACTTGTTTTGGTGTCGATGTGTATCTCAGGTTCTAGCAGCGCCGGTTCTAAGCAAGTGTAGTTGCCTTGGGGTGAGAGCTTGGGGATTTTGCACACGGACGCGTTATACTTTTGGTTATAGACCGTTTGGGTTTATAGATGACAACCCTTTTTGTAATCTCTTTTCTAGATGTAGAAATTAGATTAGTTGGTTGTTGTTTATTGTCCGTTAAATTACAAATGTGATTAAACAGGTTGTTCATTTTATATTCCCCACTTTTGGGAGGCTCTTGCTATGGCAATTTTCAGTATACCTTATGTCCGATTTTTTTCCGGCTTTTGTTATCCCTATTTTTAGGGTGTTACAAGTTGGTATCAGAGCTTTAGTTTAAGTGAACTAGGTATTGCTTAGCATATCTAGACTTAAGCTTTAGACTTTTGACTTCACTGTCCACTTGGGGTAGAAATCCTAGGTGGGGAGAGCGTTAGGATTTCGGAATTACTTTAATTGAAAGTTGTGGTGATGGCGACAAGAATCCTTGTGTATGGTTCGTTCATAATTTCACTTAGCTGCTGCTATTATGAATGCATTGTTACGTGAGCATACTTGGTTTACTATTATTATGATAATTGATGAAGGTATTAGTACGTACAAAGAGTTCAACTCGTTTAGTCTTTTCTCAATCTATTTCTCGTACGTATGTGGCAGATTGAAATGGTAAACACCTGGAGTAGGGCGCCGGGTACACCGGAGGGCCACGTGGAAGAGGAATCTGTTGTAGACCGACCTCCGGTGGGTGTAACCACCGATGACATTCCTATACCCAGAATTTTGGGAGGTGGACCTGAGCATATTCCACGACGGAACCTCGGTACAGGTAACGCCATCATGGAAGAAGTCACCATGGAGACTAGACTCCGGGATAACATGATGTCGGCTATGAATGCGGCTTTGGCTCAACAACAGTTGGCCATGACTTCGGCCATGACCCAACAACAAGAGTTTTTCATGAAACTCCTAGAGGATCGAGATGCCAGTAACCGTCAACCCGAAACCATGGCTGAAAATGTTGTGGTGGGATCGGGTGGACCGAATGTGGTGATGGTCGAAGAACCATCCGCTGAAGGAATCAGACCGAAGACTAAGGGGTGCACCTACAAGACGTTTCTAGGATGTCATCCTAAGGAGTTTGCGGGTTCCGATAGCCCAATTGCTTGCATGTATTGGCTCAAAGAGATGGAGATGGCCTTTGAGGCAAGTGAGTGTGACTCTTCTCAACGGGTCAAATTTGCTTCCCAACTACTCCGGGGAGAGGCATTGATTTGGTGGAACCTCACTCGATCCGCTCTCGTCCCGGAAGTCCTGGCTAAGTTAACTTGGCCGGTGTTCAAAGAAAAGTTGATGGACAAGTACTGTAGTGAGCGCTCGATGGACAAGCTGGAACGGGAGTTCCGAAATCTGAAGAAGGGAAATATGTCTATTGTCGGCTACTCCAAGCTCTTTTTGGAGAAGCTAAACTTGGTGGGACATCTGGTCCCCGATGAAAGGTCAAAGATTAAGGCCCGACGGAGATCCGAAGCTTTTTGGGGTTAGCGGGTTACTACCGGCGTTTCATTCAAGATTTCTCAAAGACGGCTACACCGCTCACTTCTCTTACAAGGAAGAACGTCAAATTTCTTTGGACTGATGCACAAGAACAAGCGTTTCAGACACTCAAGAGGAAGTTGTGTGACGCTCCGATTTTGTCCTTACCCGAAGGATCGGAAGACTTTGTGGTATATAGTGACGCTTCCAAGATGGGACTTGGGTGTGTACTAATGCAAAGGGGGAAAGTAATAGCCTACGCGTCACGGCAATTAAAGGATCATGAGAAGAACTATCCGACTCATGATTTAGAGTTGGCGGCGGTAGTTTTCATGCTAAAGTTGTGGCGACACTACTTGTATGGGACTAAGTGTACTCTTTTCACAGATCACAAGAGTCTCAAGTACATCTTCAACCAAAAGGAACTCAACATACGCCAAAGGAGATGGCTAGAGCTTTTGAAGGATTACGATTGTGATCTACTCTATCATCCTGGTAAGGCCAATGTGGTGGCAGACGCATTGAGCCGAAGGAGTCATGGTGGGGGTGTCAAAATGTCCCTTGCGAGGATCGATGTGGTGTCAAGTTTGTTGGAAAGTGTTAAAGCAAGCCAAGAGGAAGCACTTAAGGAAGAGAACCTCAAAGACGAGGTCATGGTGAAACAAAGGGAACTCTTAACAGAAGACGGTCGTGGACTCAAACTCTTTCAAGGACGGATTTGGGTGCCGAAGTTGGGAGGAAACCGGGAATTGCTACTCGAAGAAGCGCATAAGTCAAAATATTCTATACATCCCGGTAGCACCAAGATGTATAGAGATTTAAAGTTAATGTATTGGTGGTCGGTGATGAAGCTAGATGTGGCTAGCTATGTGGAAAAATGTGTCACGTGCCTTCAAGTCAAGGCGGAGCATCAAAGACCGTATGGAAGCTTACAACCGTTGTCCATTCCCGAGTGGAAATGGGACAACATCACTATGGATTTCGTGACTAAGCTACCAAAGACCTTGCGTGGCCACGACACCATTTGGGTAATCGTTGACCGGTTGACCAAGAGCGCACATTTCCTTGCAATGCGGGAGACCTTGCCGATGGAGAAATTGGCTAAGCTTTATATTGATGAGGTGGTATCGAGGCACGGAGTTCCGCAATCTATCGTGTCGGATCGGGACAGTCGTTTTACCTCGAACTTTTGGGCTAGTCTGCAGAAGGAGTTGGGTACCCGACTAAATTTGAGCATGGCTTACCATCCTCAAACGGATGGCCAAAGCGAGAGGACAATCCAGACGTTAGAAGACATGTGTGTGATAGACTTCGGGGGAAGTTGGGATTCACACCTACCGTTGGTGGAGTTCGCGTACAACAACAGTTACCATTCTAGTATCGGAATGGCACCGTTCGAGGCTTTGTATGGACGGAAGTGCCGGACCTCGGTTTGTTGATTGGAAGCGGGCGAAAAGCAATTCGCCGGGCCGGAAGTAGTTCAAGAGACGGCCGACAAGGTGAAGGAGATTCGGGAAAGGCTAAAGGCGGCCCAAGATCGACAAAAGAGTTATGCGGACAAGAAGAGAAGGCCGATTGAGTTTCAAGTGGGTGACCGAGTCATGTTGAAGGTGTCTCCGTGGAAGGGGATCATACGTTTCGGGAAGCGCGGGAAGCTTAGTCCTCGTTTCCTTGGACCGTTCGTTATTTTGGAAAAGATTGGTTTGCAAGCCTATCGGTTAGACTTACCACCGGAAATGGATGGGATACATCCTACGTTCCACGTGTGTTACCTTCGAAAGTGTCTAGCCGAAGAGGAAAGCGTGATTCCGTTGTCGGAAATTCGGGTGGACAATGGGAATCGTTGTGTGGAAGAACCGGAGTCGATTTTAGAATCGAAAGTGAAGAAGTTGAGGCATAAAGACGTGGTTATGGTGAAAGTGCAATGGAAGCACCATCGGGGTGCTAACATTACTTGGGAATCGGAAGATGATATGAGGAAGCGTTATCCTCACTTGTTTGCCTAGGGTAAGATTTCGGGGACGAAATCCCAGTTAGGTGGGGAGGATTGTAACACTCGTAAACTATTAAGGTAAGTATTTTGTCTCCTTTAATGCCTTAATTTCGTTATGTGTGTGCATATGTGTCTTTACGTGCATTTTAGGATCTTCGACTATGTTAAAATGTCACATATTGATTTACTACCTCTAATCGTTCAAACCTTGTGCTCGTTGCGGTTTTCGGTTGAGTTTCGGCCCATTTTTGGGTGACTCGCGACTGTGCCCGCGATTGTGCCTTTGGCACTATCGCGGAGGGCACTATCGCCCAGGTTGTACCGAGAGGGGGGTGTGGCCCGCGATAGTGACAAGTGTCACTATCGCCGGGCATACTCGTGCGGTATGTACCGCGGGTGGCTAGTAGTTCGCGATTGTGACTCGCGATAGTGCCCTTGGCACTATCGCCGTCGGGGCGCAGGGCTTTATGTGGTATAGTAGATGATAAACTCTACTTGGAATGCATTTTAATGATTGAATATCTAAACATTGATTATGTTGGAAATTGGGCCTTATATTGGATTTATGTGTTAGGATGGTAACATTGTACCCATGGTTGGTATCGAAATGTTTTGTTGGGTTATATACCGCAAGACCTCCTATATGATATGTTGGACGAACCAAGTCAGTAGACACTAGGAGGATGTAGTCTTGGGCGCCACTGTGATGGTATGTGCCTAGACCTCCGCCATTCGGGGTAATGCCATGGTTGTAGTCCTCGGATGTGTCGGGCCTTTCGGGTGTCCCTTGTTATAGGGCATCAAGGTATATCGACTCTTTGGGTGGAACTTGATTGGTGCTATAGGTCTCCCCTATTGACTCCACATTTGTTGAACTATGGTTAACTGCTGATAAGAACTGTAACTGTACATGCATGCTTATAATTGTTCAACTCACTAGGCTTTTTGGTCTAACACTTGTTTTGGTGTCGATGTGTATCTCAGGTTCTAGCGGCGCCGGTTCTAAGCAAGTGTAGTTGCCTTGGGGTGAGAGCTTGGGGATTTTGCACACGGACGCGTTATACTTTTGGTTATAGACCGTTTGGGTTTATAGATGACAACCCTTTTTGTAATCTCTTTTCTAGATGTAGAAATTAGATTAGTTGGTTGTTGTTTATTGTCCGTTAAATTACAAATGTGATTAAACAGGTTGTTCATTTTATATTCCCCACTTTTGGGAGGCTCTTGCTATGGCAATTTTCAGTATACCTTATGTCCGATTTTTTTCCGGCTTTTGTTATCCCTATTTTTAGGGTGTTACAAGTTGGTATCAGAGCTTTAGTTTAAGTGAACTAGGTATTGCTTAGCATATCTAGACTTAAGCTTTAGACTTTTGACTTCACTGTCCACTTGGGGTAGAAATCCTAGGTGGGGAGAGCGTTAGGATTTCGGAATTACTTTAATTGAAAGTTGTGGTGATGGAGACAAGAATCCTTGTGTATGGTTCGTTCATAATTTCACTTAGCTGCTGCTATTATGAATGCATTGTTACGTGAGCATACTTGGTTTACTATTATTATGATAATTGATGAAGGTATTATTACGTACAAAGAGTTCAACTCGTTTAGTCTTTTCTCAATCTATTTCTCGTACGTATGTGGCAGATTGAAATGGTAAACACCCGGAGTAGGGCGTCGGGTACACCGGAGGGCCACGTGGAAGAGGAATCTGTTGTAGACCGACCTTCGGTGGGTGTAACCACCGATGACATTCCTATACCCAGAATTTTGGGAGGTGGACCTGAGCATATTCCACGACGGAACCTCGGTACAGGTAACGCCATCATGGAAGAAGTCACCATGGAGACTAGACTCCGGGATAACATGATGTCGGCTATGAATGCGGCTTTGGCTCAACAACAGTTGGCCATGACTTCGGCCATGACCCAACAACAAGAGTTTTTCATGAAACTCCTAGAGGATCGAGATGCCAGTAACCGTCAACCCGAAACCATGGCTGAAAATGTTGTGGTGGGATCGGGTGGACCGAATGTGGTGATGGTCGAAGAACCATCCGCTGAAGGAATCAGACCGAAGACTAAGGGGTGCACCTACAAGACGTTTCTAGGATGTCATCCTAAGGAGTTTGCGGGTTCCGATAGCCCAATTGCTTGCATGTATTGGCTCAAAGAGATGGAGATGGCCTTTGAGGCAAGTGAGTGTGACTCTTCTCAACGGGTCAAATTTGCTTCCCAACTACTCCGGGGAGAGGCATTGATTTGGTGGAACCTCACTCGATCCGCTCTCGTCCCGGAAGTCCTGGCTAAGTTAACTTGGCCGGTGTTCAAAGAAAAGTTGATGGACAAGTACTGTAGTGAGCGCTCGATGGACAAGCTGGAACGGGAGTTCCGAAATCTGAAGAAGGGAAATATGTCTATTGTCGGCTACTCCAAGCTCTTTTTGGAGAAGCTAAACTTGGTGGGACATCTGGTCCCCGATGAAAGGTCAAAGATTAAGGCTTATCATCAAGGGTTGCCGGCCGAGATGCGAACGGCGGTGAGCAATGCTAAGTGTTCGACCTTGCAAGAGGTGATCGAGGAGTCCTTACTCATTGAGGACGACATCAATTCGGAAAGGGATGAGAAGAGGTATGTGGGTGAGAAGCGAAAGTGGGAAGGGCCATCTGGGCCCGTCCGTCCGTCAAGACCTTTTGTGAGCGGGAGATCGGGCGATCAGCGCCGTGAGGAGCGGTGGTGCCACAAGTGCAAGTCAAAGCACTCGGGACCATGTGCTCCAAGAACTTTTTCAGGTCCTGTTGAATGTGTTAAGTGTGGCAAAAAGGGTCATACGATTCGGGATTGCCCTATCCGAGGGCCGGTGTGTTTTGAGTGTCGTGAACCCGGGCACGTGAAGATGAATTGCCCGAAGTTGGTGGGTGGCTACCGCAGAAATTCTGTGGGATCGACGGCTAGATTCGAACAACCGCCAAGGGCGCCCAGTTGAGCTTTCCGGATGTCTACCGAGGAGGCAAAGGAGACTGTTGATGTTGTTTCGGGTACGTTTCTAGTGAACTCCTTGCCTGCTCGCATTTTGTTTGATTCGGGTGCTACACGTTCATTTGTATCGAATGTTTTCTGTAAACAATTCACCACTCCTGTTAGTGTTCTTCCCGATGCATTAGTAGTGGAAATAGCTAATGGAGATCAAGTGATCATTCGTGACCATTTCTGTGATTGCACTCTAGAGATCGATGGAAATTCTTTTGGAGTAGACTTGCTACCCATGGCTATAGGAGGGTTTGACGTAGTCATAGGCAAGGACTGGTTAGTACGGCATAAAGCGGACATCTTTTGCTCCAAAAAGATGATTCAAGTACCATTAGCGGAAAATGGTGTGGTTACCATCTATGGAGAGAAAGGAAAAGGGAATAATCCTATTATCTCATGCCTTAAGGCACGAAAGTTCTTAGCAAAGGGCTACCCTTCGTACTTGGCCTACGTTGTGGACGCAAAGAAAGAAAAGAAGTCGGTGGAAGATGTAGAGGTAGTACAAGATTTTCCGAACGTCTTTCCAGAAGACTTACCTGGTTTACCGCCAGAGCGGCAAGTGGAGTTTCAGATAGATCTCGCTCCGAGAGCGGCTCCGATAGCTCGTGCTCCATATCGTTTGGCACCGGCAGAAATGAAAGAGGTGATGACACAGCTTCAAGAGTTGCTGGAGAAGGGCTTCATTCGACCGAGTTCGTCACCTTGGGGAGCACCGGTACTGTTCGTGAAGAAGAAGGATGGATCCATGCGGATGTGCATAGACTATCGGGAGCTGAACAAGGTCACGGCGAAGAATAAGTATCCTCTACCTCGTATCGACGATCTTTTTGATCAACTCCAAGGAGCGGGATGCTTCTCGAAGATTGATCTTCGGTCCGGTTATCATCAAGTGAGAGTGAAGAGCGAAGATATTCCGAAGACGGCGTTTCGGACGAGATACGGTCATTACGAGTTTTTGGTGATGCCTTTCGGCTTAACCAACGCTCCGGCCGTATTCATGAATCTGATGAACCGTGTGTGTCGCCCATTCTTGGACAAATCCGTGATCGTCTTCATCGACGATATTTTAATATATTCAAAGGATGAGTCCGAGCAGGGAAGACACTTACGGGAGGTATTAGGAGTTCTAAGGAGGGAGAAACTGTTCGCGAAATTCTCGAAGTGCGAATTTTGGCTCCAAGAGGTGCAATTCTTGGGGCATGTGGTATCAAAGGACGGGATAAAAGTGGATCCGTCGAAGATCGAGGCAATGATGAGTTGGGAACCTCCAACAAGCCCGACGGAGATCCGAAGCTTTTTGGGGTTAGCGCCGGTTCTAAGCAAGTGTAGTTGCCTTGGGGTGAGAGCTTGGGGATTTTGCACACGGACGCGTTATACTTTTGGTTATAGACCGTTTGGGTTTATAGATGACAACCCTTTTTGTAATCTCTTTTCTAGATGTAGAAATTAGATTAGTTGGTTGTTGTTTATTGTCCGTTAAATTACAAATGTGATTAAACAGGTTGTTCATTTTATATTCCCCACTTTTGGGAGGCTCTTGCTATGGCAATTTTCAGTATACCTTATGTCCGATTTTTTTTCGGCTTTTGTTATCCCTATTTTTTGGGTGTTACAATATTGCAGGCTTTTCAAGCGTGTCTGAGCTTTTATGCTCAGACAGAAGGTCTCAGAGCGGCCTTCCCAGACGTACAAAAAAGGGCTGACGAGGCTCTTGAAAAAGAGAAGGTCGCCTTAGAGGCGGTCGAGGCCGAGAAAATGAAGGTCGAGAGCCTTAAAGCTAAACTCGTTGAAGCTCAGAATGAGAAAATTGAATTTAGGGATCGCGTCCTTGAGCTTGAGGCGATAACGACCAAACTGGAGGTCGAAAAAATAAAGGCCACCACTGTTGCTGCTGCCTCTGCTGATGAAGTCGCGTCTCTTCAAAAGAAAGTCGAGAGTTTGGAGGGCGACGTTAAAGATTTGGAGGAGGAAAATCAGCAGCTTGAAGCCTTCTTCCGTCTCACAGCTAGGGCTGCTTTGATGAGACGTCATCTAAGTGGGAAGAATCCCATGGCGTCGGCCGCCGAAGAACTCAAGACTTATCTTGAGAAGGTGGGGACTGAAAGGGATCTCGACGAGGACGACAATTTGGATGGGAGCGAAGGAGGAGAAGAAGAGGTGGTAACAAGGACGGACGTCGTGCAGGAACAGACTGTCGATCCTCGGGTGGCAGACGTTGTTCAGGAACAATCTGGCGCTCCTCCTACTTAGCTTATTTTGAATCTTTCACCTGAAGGTCGACCATACGTGGTCGCCTTTTGCATTTGTAACTTTGACATCTTATGAAAAAACTCTTTTTGCTTATCAACGTTTATTATCTACTTTTATAAATAATCATTCATCGAATAATTTAAGTAGATAAATAGTTATATCAATCATTCAACCATACCATTACTTAAAAAATGAATCAACTGAAACTTTCGATCGACCTTGGTCAATTCATAATAATGGTTTTTGGGTCTAAGTATTGAATACCAAAATGCAGAGTTTAACTTTTGTAATTTTATTAATGTCGAATGTTATACGGGTGACCACATGAGTTTTACTCGACACAAAAATTTCTTAAATAAGTCGTGCGTCCCTGCGGAAAACAACATTAGCGGGGTGGTCGTTGGTTTGACCAACGACCCTCGGATGCTTAAGTCAGTAATTTTTCTTAAAAAATAATTAAAAGAAACTAGCTTCACAGATTTAAAAGTAATACCTCTTTAGATGAACTGCATTCCAGCTTCGTGGGATATTTTGACCATCAAGGGTCTGGATTCTATAAGCTCCTTTACCCACAATACTAGAGATTTGATAAGGACCTTCCCACTTAGTGGAAAGTTTACCTGCATTAGGCTCTTGAGTGTTTTGAAACACTCGTCGTAGGACGTAGTCGCCTTCTTGAAAAACTTTGACCTGGACATTTTTGTTGAAATGTCGTTCGACAGTTTGTTTTTGAGATGCCATGCGAATGTAAGCAGCTTCTCAAAGTTCCTCTAAGGCGTCAAGGTCATAACTTAGGTCGACTAAATTATGCTCAACGGACGTATGTCTTGAAGTCGGTAGTCGTACCTCAATAGGTAATACAGCTTCACATCCATAGACTAAGGAAAAGGGAGTCTGTCATGTGGACGTACGAGGTGTCGTACGATTAGCCCATAGAACGGAAGGCAATTCTTCCACCCACTTTCCTTTGGCAGCTTTAAGTCGTTTCTTGAGTGAATTAATGATAGTTTTATTGCTTGACTCGGCTAAACCATTCGACTGTGGATATCGAGGCGTCGATGTTACCAACTTGATGTTCCTTTCTTCACAAAATCTTCGCGTTCGGTCACTGATGAATTGTGTCCCGTTGTCGCACGTTATTTCAGATGGAACTCCAAACCTACAAATAATGTTAGTTTGGATAAAAGAAACGACTTCTTTGTCCCGGACCTGGGAAAAAGCCGCTGCTTCGATCCATTTAGAAAAATAATCTGTTAAAACTAGAAGGAATACCTTTTGCCCGGGGGCAGGTGGTAATTTCCCAACAATATCCATTCCCCATTTCATAAAGGGCCATGGAATCAAAGTCGAGTGTAAAGGTTCAGAAGGTTTATGTGACATACCTGTGTGTCTTTGACATGCGTCGCATAACTGTACATACCTGGTCGCATCTTGTCTTAACGTTGGCCAATAGTAACCTTGTCTTGATATCCGGTTGGCTAAAATGCGGCTTCCAGAGTGATTTCCACATTCTCCATCGTGCATATCCTGTAAAATTTTGTGTACTTGCGCCTTGTTGGTAATACATCGCAGATTCAAACCAGTCGAAGACCTTCGATACAATTGTCCTCTAATCATAACGTATCTTGATGCTTTAAATCTAACTTTTCTCGCTTCCATTCTATCATCGGGCAATTGATCGTTCTCTAAGTAATTTCGAATGTCGTCCGACCAAGAACTTTCTTCTTCAATTGGTGCGACTGAAATATTATCATCCTCCTTGATGGACGGGGTCGTAAGATGAACTACTGGGATATTGTCGAATGTCGTTCGACTAAGTGCTGACCCCAAATTGGCCAGTGCATCGGCTTGAGTGTTCTGATCTCTTGGTATTTGCTCGATTACAAAGCGACTGAACTTCTTTGCTTCTTCTTTTACTATTTTATAATAGGCAATCATCCTCGAATCTTTTGCTGCGAACTCTCCATTGATTTGGTTAACAACTAGGGACGAGTCACTTCGGACGTGCAGACGTGTTGCCCCCAAGTCGTGAGCAGTTTTGATTCCTGCGATCAACGCTTCATATTATGCCTCATTATTCGTTGCTTTGAAATCACACCGTATGGAGTACACTATTTTGCCCCCTTGTGGGGACTGTAGGACGACACCCAGACCTGTGCCGCGTATATTCGCCGAACCATCAACGTCGAGCGTCCAAGTAGTGTCGTGCAAAGTCGCCACAATTAACTCGTCGGACGTCATTGTGTTTTCCAGTTCTGGACTAAAATCTGAGATGAAATCTGCTAAGGCCTGTGATTTGATCGCCGTTTTAGGCTTAAAATCCAGATCAAAATTACTGAGGTAAATGCTCCACTTAGCTAATCGTCCTGTCAATTCGGGTTTTCTTAACACAAACTTTAAAGGAAAATTAGTTACCACAATTATAGGATGTGATTCAAAATAATGTCGTAGCTTTTTAGCAGCCATGACTAACGAAAGTAAAAGTTTTTCGATGGACGAATACCTGGTTTCTGCGTCTAGTAAAGTTTTACTTACATAATAAATTGGCAATTGTCGTCCGTCGGTTTCTCGTATAAGAATTGCACTTACCGAATTAGTGCTGACGGCTAGGTAAAGTTGAAGGGCTTCACCTTTCTCAGGTTTAGAGAGGAAAGGAGGCGACATCATGTATTTTTTAAGTTGCTGTAACACTTCTTCGTGTTTGTCAGTCCACTCGAAACCTTTATTTTTTCGTAGGACATTGTAGAATAAATGACATTTGTCGGACGATCGAGAGATGAAACGGTTCAGCGCTGTTATCCGTCCTGTGAGACGTTGGACTTCTTTAAAATTTCTGGGCGATTTTAACTCGACAATTGCTTTAATTTGATCTGGATTAGATTCAATTCCTCTTCGTGTGACCATATAACCAAGAAATTTGCCAACTCGAACTCCAAAAGAACATTTTGTCGGATTCAACTTCATTTTATATTCGCGTAAGATATCAAACGACTGCTTCAAATGTCCTATATGATCGTTCATATGCTTTGATTTGACAAGCATGTCATCGATGTATACCTCCATAGTGTAGCCCAAATGTTCTTTGAACATCATATTCACCAATCGTTGATATGTCGAACCTGCATTCTTAAGACCAAAAGGCATTACTTTATAACAATAAATACCTTTATCTGTCATGAAGGTTGTTTTTTCCTGGTCGTCAGAATGCATCAATATCTGGTTGTACCCAGAATATGCGTCCATGAACGTGAGTAACTCATGTCCTGCTGTAGCGTCGACCATAGAGTCGATATGTGGCAATGGAAATGGATCCTTCGGGCAAGCTTTGTTAAGGTCGGTGAAATCAATGCACACTCTCCATTTACCATTTTTCTTTTGGACGACAACAACGTTAGCAAGCCAATCTGGATACTTGACTTCTCGTATTTTTCCTGTTTTAAGCAAATTATCAACTTCGTCGTTGATAACCTTATTTCTCTCAGGAGCAAATTTCCGTCTTTTCTGTTGAACGGGTTTGAATGATGGATCGATGTTGAGTTTATGAGAGATAATACTCGGATCGATACCCACCATGTCTTCATGCGTCCAAGCGAAACAATCATAGTGATCCTGCAAAAAAGAAATTAATTGCTTTTTAAAGGAAGGGTCGAGCGTCGAACCTATGTAAACCATCTGATCAGGCTTATCCTGGTTTAGGACGACAGCTTCCAAGCGATAATCGTCGTCAGTCCCAAGAACGTCTTGGTTCTGTAATAGTTATACTGTCTGCTTCGGGGGCTTTAAGAAAACTTTTTAACATTCCCTAGCAACCTTTCTTTCGCCTTTGATCTCCTGTACTCCCCATTGTGTGGGAAATTTCAAAGTTTGGTGGTACGTCGAAGGTACAGCTTTCATGTCATGAATCCAAGGTCGTCCAAGGATAACATTATAAGCTGATGAGCAATCGACAATATTGAATTTCGTCTGTTTGTTGATTCCTTTAGCATATACTGGAAGTGTGATTTCCCCCATGGTGTTTGTCGCTCCACCATTAAATCCAACGAGTGTGGTCGAACGTCGTGTTATTTCGGATTTGTCAATGCCCATCGCTTTCACTGCATCAAAAAAGATAATGTTAGCTGAACTACCTCCGTCAACGAGTATCCTCTTTGTCAGACAATTTCCAATGCTCAATTGGATAATTAGTCCATCATGATGTTTCTGATGTACGTCATCAAGATCCGTTTGGTCGAACGTCAAGGGCATAGCCTCCAGCTCTGTGTCCTCTTTGAGTCGTGCCTCCTTTGAAATTGGTCGGTCGTCAGGACCGCGACTGGCATGCCTTTTAGCGGCAGAATATGTAGTTCCACAAATGTCAGAACCTCCAGTGATACAATTAATCACCTTAGCATGCTCTGGAGATATAGGACGTGCGTCTTTCTTTTCCGTCAATTCTTGTAAGTAACCTTTGGAATTGAGCCAGGACAACTCTTTCTTTAAGGCGATGCAATCATCTGTTACATGACTGAAGTCATTATGAAAGTCGCACCATTTAGTTTTGTCCTTCTTGTCAGTGTCCTTGTCATTTTTCTTTAGCCATCGTACGTTTTGCTGAAGCTGCTTCAAGGACACGACGACGTCTTTAGCTGATCCAGGGAAACCATAAGATGACACCTTAGGATACTGGACAGATTTAGAAGTCGCCGGTCCTTTCTTTTCAAATCTGACGTTTGAAATCTGCTTATTAGGCTCCAATCGATTGGTCGACTTTGGTTTAAAGTCAGGCTTTTTAACACCTAAACTTTTCCGGTCGCCCGAGTGTTTATTTCTGAAAGCAAGGTCATCCTCGACCCTCATATGGGCAAGCGTCCGTGCTCGTACGTCTTCAAAGGTTTCCGGAGGATACTTTGTAAGATCGAGATACAACCCGGAACTATCATCCAGACCTCGTTTGTATGCATCGATTGCTGTTTTTACGTCACAGTTACGAATACTAATCATCTCCGCATTGAACCGATTAAAGTAGCCCCGGATGGACTCTCTATTTTTCTGTACGACATAGTAGAGGTCGCTCGTTTGCTTTTCCATTTTCCGGCTGCTAGCGAATTGCTGAGTGAATTGATTTACCAATTCTGCAAAAGACCCGACGGTTTTAGGTTTAAGATTAATCAACCATTGTAAAGTTGCTCCGGTCAAGGTCGCCCCAAAGCTTTTGCACATACAGACTTCTTGGAATTGGTACGGTATCGAGACGGTCCACATGAGTTATTTGTATTGGGCGACATGTTCTGTTGGATCAGTGACGCCTGAATACTTTGGAGTGAAAGTTGGGATGTTGTACTTCTTTGGAACGTCTACTAACGCGATTTCATCAATGAACGGTGACGCCTGAAACCCTGCACGTGGCTCGACATCGACTGGAACTGCTGCTCCCGGCAATTTGGCCAACATTGACAAGACACGTTCATTCTGTTCTTCCAAAAGTTTCAGCCTTTGCGCAACAGGATCTATCGGAACACCATTTGGGACACCCAATGGAACATACCCTGACCCTTGGAAGCTAGTCTGTTGTGAGGTATCAGAGGCATATCCCTTGAATGGAATAGAGGCCATAGGCATAGTTGGAATTACGAAAGTCGCAGGGTTAATTGATGGTGGACGAGGATAATTAGGCAATGGAGGGGGCACATTCCAAGTACCAACGTAAGCATTCGTGGTCCCTGTCACATTGTTCCCATTTTGGTTTCTCAAATGCTCAATGGTTTCAGCCGCCTGTCGAGCCTGAGTTGTTAAGGCGTCAATACGAGCACGAGCAGCGGTCAGCTCCATGTTCATTTGGGCCACGATATGATCTTGAGTTCCTTGGAATGCCATTACCCTGAATGACTGAAAAAGAAAACACTAAGAGAAAAACGTTAGTCTGTCGTGAGATTATTGAGGATTTTCTTTGGATGGGGCCCCACGGTGGGGGCCAAACTGTTTATGCCAAAAATCTCCCAAGGAAAATTTAAGGTAATCGTGAAGCTTAATCCAACCAAAGAAAGTAACGACAATAATCGTACGACTATAACAGAAATAAAGTAAATAAGACGAGAGAATTGGTGACGCGGAAAACCCCTAAAGTGGGTAAAAACGCGGACGAGTGTAAGTCGTCGTGCACTATGGACGTCAATCAGGGACGTCGTCCTTGATAACAAGTGTTACAAGTGTAATATAATGTAAAACAATACAATAAAGTAAAGTCGGTCGTGCGTCGTACGACAAACAGCGGAAGGCTTTATGAACTTCAAGAGAGATTTAGCAAGCTTGAGAGTATAATTTGTGAGCTTCTAAGGTATGAGAATCAGATGTCCCAATGTGCAGTTCCAACCCCATATTTATACTCCATCCTTCCGTTTTCCAAGTCTTTGAATGCATATGACCGTTTCTAATATTGATGATGGCGTCCGTTATGCTTTTTGCTATTGATAATGTCTTCCGTTACAATCTCTGGTTATGAGTGCCTTTTAACTCTGCATTTATACATAATACAACGTATGCTAACAATTAGTAACTGAAATCAAGTCGTACGATGATATTTGTCGAGTGGATACTTGATCGTTTTAGTCTAGGTCGCCTGAAAGAAAGGCGTCATCTATCGTCTGTCGTACGACCATGGACTATTGGTCTTTTTTACCCAAACAAGTACGATTATTAATCTCGACCAAGTACTGACTTAAGCATCGGAGGGTCGTTGGTTAGCCAACGAACAACCTCTAACGTTGTTTTCTCGAATGATCGCATGATATAAGACTACAAGTCTATCACATGATACGAGGTTACGAGTCTCTCGTACGACTTAAACCTCACAAAACACCAGAGGGTGTGAAATCTAAGTTCTTAACTTAGAAATATTTTTCATTATGGATGAAATGCCTAAGTCGCAAGTATCTTTGGTTGAATTATGGTGACATGCCTTAGTCGCAAGAATCCTTAAACTTGTTTGTGTTTCTAAGAATGGTTGTCTTACGTACTTCTTATTTGGTCATGTGATCTGTAAGTCCAGAAAAGGCCTTAAGTCGCCTGAATCACCCTAGTCGCAAGTTCAATGATATAATGATTATTGCAATGTAAAGAACTCAACTATGTAGCAAAAAGATCCTTTGATATCTAAAGTTAATAATTACAACTAAAGGCTCGACCACCAACGGTCGACCTAAGAAAATTGCAAAACAAAAATATTAAAACTTAAGAAGAGGGGACGTCCCCTACTGGCTGCGACAAGAAGGCGTCACCAATCTGGCCTTCATCCGCCTGGACTTCCTCCGCAACCTCGACTTCCTTCTCATCTTCGGAGTCCAGGTCCTGTTCGATCCCTACCTCTGAAAGGTAGAGCTTGAGATCTTCGGTAGCATTGGACAGGCGATTCTTCCCGTTCAGATGTCGCCTCATGATGGCCGCCTTGGTCGTCCACCGAGTAAAAACCTCGACGC
Source organism: Arctium lappa (assembly GCA_023525745.1). Classification (NCBI taxonomy): domain Eukaryota; kingdom Viridiplantae; phylum Streptophyta; class Magnoliopsida; order Asterales; family Asteraceae; genus Arctium; species Arctium lappa. Next base: position 127,119,726 of record CM042049.1, read on the forward strand.
CCCTCAGCTCCTCCTCCAAACCCCCGATCCTGCGCTCCTGAGCAAGCCAACTTCACCTTAAGGTCCTCGGTCTATTTTTTATTCTCGACCAAGGACTCCAAAGCTTGCTCCAGCTTGACCTGCGTCCCTTTAAACGTGTCGCATGACACGTCCAAGCGCATCTGTAGATCGGACCTTTGTGTCCGGACAACGTCCAGAATCTTCTAGGTTTCTTCCAAGCGACCATTCAGAGACTCCACGTCGGCCTTGGTCGCCCTTTTTCTGGCTAGAGCTGCCTGCTCCCTCTCCAGTGCAGCCTTCTCCCACTCCAGGACCTTTGGCACAAAAAGCCGAATTTTATGCATTTCATTATAAAGACCGAGAGAGGACTGAAAAGCCTGCAAAACACATGACGATCAATAACAAAATCTAAAACAAGACAAATTGAAAAAAAATTGATCCTTACCAGGAAAGACAGGCCTACGACATGCGACCCCACGTCCTCGACGACCATCTCCCTGAACTTCTCCCTGAAAGACGGGAGCAAATATTTCTCTATATGAGAGAATATATTCGCCCGATCGAATGATCCATCCCTCATGAAGTCCGACGGCAACGTAAAGTTAACCGTTTGGACCTCCGCATGACCCTTCCCCTTATCGCCAGACGAGGGAGAATGGCCAGAGGCCTCTGGCGCCTGGCTAGGACACCCGACCTGAGGGTCCTTAGGGACCTCCACCACTGGAGGCTCATTCGACGTCGCCTGTAAGGCAACATCCGTCTTCATTATCCGGGGAGTGGCAACGCTCGATGCGCCACCATCCATCGATAGTCGTTCCTTCAGGACCGACGAACGCGTACGTTTCGGAAGGTCTGGCCCTGCAGCCTTGATTGTCTTCCTTTTCTCCTCACCCTTCCGGGCTAACTCCAAGAACGCCTTCTTTCGGTCGTCCATGTTGGAGGACTTCGAAGGAGAAACACCTGGAAAATGAATTCAAAACAAATGATATAACAAGCAAGTGAGAAAAACACAAAGAAATTTGAAAAAACAGTACCTGACATCTCGTTTTTCTCTTATTTGTCTTATTCTCTTTCTTCCCTCTCCTCTACGGGAGATGCAGTAGATGATCCGACGAACTGCAAGTCGTCGTCGTCCAAGTCCCGGTCGACAGTAGGACGAATCGTAAAGAACGATCGTTCCTCGACTCTAAGTTCGAGAAATCGTTCAACTTTATCAGCTGAGTCGACAGAAGGCTCGATAACAGTAAAATCGATCGCTAACAAGACAATAAAATAAAGATATCAGTAAAATCAAAGCAACAAACAGGAAAAACGAAGTAAGATTCCAGAGTCATACCCTCAGTGTTCCACCCCGTGGTAATCCACTGGATGTCACCGTCGACCAAAGCTAATCGACCGAAGACATATTTTGTCTTCCAGTTACGATCATTAACTACGGTCTTATGTACTAGATCACGAGACCCTTTAAACCTAGAGGACAGACTATACCGATGATTCGAATCCGACTTAACCGAATAAGCCGATAGAAGGTCCGAGATAGTGAATGGTGATTCCCATCCACTCGTTACTCGTTCAATTACTTGAACGACCCTCCAAAACTGGGGCATCATTTGCCCCGGAGACAGGTCAAAGGTCTACAAAAACGACCTTGACAAAGAAGAATAGGGCCAGGAAAACCCTATCTCAAAGGGATACTCGTACATCACAAAGTATCCCTCCGGACATTGCTCAGGACGAAGCATCACCGGCGGACTAATGGTTATTGATTCTGAAATCTTAGCCAAATGCCTAAAGGAGTCAAGGCGATCTTCACAAATAACACTAATAGGATCTGGCGACATGACGAAATCTGGATCCTGGATGGTTGCTACATAAAAGCCAAAGGCGTCTCAACCCTTCCTAGGCTTTCAAGCTAAAGTCTTAAGACGCATGGATTCGAAAGGCAAGAAATAGTGTACCTTATATAATCACTCTAAAACCTCGGACTATGGCAACAGTCGTATGTATTTTTGGCAAAGATTTGCTCGCAAATATCTCTTTCTAATAAACACTCTGGAAGTGTAAAAGGAAATGATCCTGAATATCTTCCGTTTAGATACGAACGTCGAATCAAGCATACTCGCTCGATATTCGACACTTGTCGATCGACTCTTTAGGAGCACGCCTAGATGATCGACACCTATCACTCTTAGTTGTCATGCGTATTCCCCAGGCCATCATGACGTCACGCGTGTCAGGGAATCTAATTAGAAACGAACCATTTCGGTTCTGAAGCGACGAAAACCTCTCCCCGAGTAACACGTGGCAATCGACAAAAAATTAAAATTCTTGCCAAGAAAAAATTTAAATTTTAGGGGCAGACTGTTTGGGTAAAAAATACACGATCTCGACGAAGTGACGTTTAAGGCATATTTCGCACGACTAGACTTGGATTAAGATAAGGTCCTATCGACCGAGCAAAACCCTGACTTCCGTCGAGACTAATTCGAAGATCGGTCGAGCGACGTACGACAGACGTCGAGACTAATACTCGACCTCGACCATACTAACGTATGCTTCAACGTTTCTTTCTTGATCATTTAATGCAAGTTCAATGCTCATAAATACCAACGGTCATAACGGCTCAACGCCATCAAAAACATTTATGAAGCATGGCAGTTACAAAAAGACTCATTTATGAAGGATCAAGACTATAAATACACAAGATCAACACCTCATTCGGGGGATCGAAAACCAGATATCTCCAACACATACAGCTGAAGCATACAACTTACAAGCTCTTTAAGAACATTCACAGTCATACACGACAACAACGATTTACACACGAATAGTGTCTACATACATGACATACACTTATTTCACAATTGTACATCTATTTCTAGCGTAGATCGTATATTACATTGTAACAACGAAGGATATCACCCATGTTTGGTGATCATAGTGCACGACGACCCTTACCTGTCGTCCGCGGTTTTTTCCTCGTTGAGGTTTTTCCGCGTCACCAAATCCCTTGTCTCTTTACTTTTCTGTCCATCGCGCATAATTGTCTATCGGCTACTTTCTTTAGTTGGATAAAGCTCCACGTCGACCTTAAGTTATTCTTTGAGTAATTTTTGGCATTAACAATAAGCAAATCCCAAACACTCCTAGATAACAAATTATTAACTTATTACGTTTTAATACCACAATAAGCTAATCCAAACATTTTTTATAAAACTTATTTTTGTCACCACATAAGTTGATAAACACTTTAAAAAAACATAAGTTGTTTTAAATAAGCAATCCCAAACACCCCCTTAGTGAGACTTGAACCCCATATCTTTAAAAATATTAGGGTTCCTAATTAAATATGTTTGGCTGATGGCCTTTTGATAACAACTAAAGATTTTTTTGGCTATGCTTGTACTTGTATCAAAAAGTACATGGCAAAATTCGAAATATACATATATATAAAGATTCAAAATCAATTGCAATTCTAAAAAAGTCAAATTTCCAGATGTTAACATTGTGAAAGTCGCCTGAAAGACGGCCTTCGTACAAGGTAAGACGATTTAAACAACTTAACATAGATCATTATTTTTTAGATATGAATAATGAGGTTGAGTTTGCTATAAATATAAGCAATTCTCACTTATATTTGCATAACTAATTATCATCTTAATTGATCTAATATAGCAATGGCAATGTCATCTCCATTATGCCTGTTCTTCTTACTCACTGTCGTCACATATTCTCTAGCAGCTGACTCCAATGATCTCAAGGCATATATATATTTATTAATCCTTTTTCAAATCTTCTTTTTAAAACCATGCATTGTTTACCAAATTAATTTTTTACATCGATTACTCATAACTAATTAGTTTTATCATTAATTATTTTATCTGTTTTTTTTTGGTTTGCAGACGTACATTGTGTACATGGGTGATCTTCCAAAGACTGATTTCTCCGTAGAATCACTCCACACTAACATGCTACAACAAGTTGTTGGAAGGTTTGTTTAGTCCGGAACAAAGTGGTCTGAGATACTCATTTACCAAAAAAAAAAAAAAAAAATTTGTTATCTATAAAGGACGTACGTCTTATTTGTCGATGATAAAAAACCGTTGTATTAATTTGTGTATATAATTTCGAGCAGCCGTGCATCAAAATCTTTACTACGGAGCTACAAGAGGAGCTTTAACGGCTTCGTTGCCAAGCTAACAGAAGATGAAAAAAACCAACTAGCTGGTGAGTGATTTTTCAAGTTCGTTATTTTATGAATTTAATTACCTATTTAAAAACTAAATTTTTAGATTAATAACGTCATCACAAAAATTACATAAACTCAAATAAAAATAATTACAAGTATAATTAATAATAACTGTACGTATATGTAATGTAGGTATGGAGGGAGTGGTGTCTGTGTTTCCAAGCCAAACCAAGAAACTGCATACAACAAGGTCTTGGGATTTCATGGGCTTTCCTCAAGATGTCAAAAGAGCAACCCTTGAAAGCGACGTCATCGTCGGCATGCTCGACACCGGAGTCTGGCCGGAATCCGACAGCTTCAAGGACGACGGATTTGGTCCTCCACCAGCCAAATGGAAAGGCTCATGCGATTCCACCAATTTCACATGCAACAAGTAATTAAATATGCTAATTAATTTGGAGATCATGTGAAACCGGTCTATTTTTATGAGATGTGATACTATATTTTTAAAGATAAAACTTCACAACAAAATACTGTTAAGTGTTTTTTTGACGTGAATGTTTGGATTTTTTCTGTAAAATTTCAAGTGTAAAAATGTGATTTCCCCGCCCTTAATTTTCATTATTATATATAATTCTAGCGTTATATATTAACATTATGACATCTATGTGTCAGCAAACTCATCGGAGCAAAATACTACTTGACGGATGAGAGCGAAGACGGAGACGACGAGCCATCAGCAAGAGACACCGAGGGTCACGGGACACATACTGCTTCCACCGTCGCCGGACGTGCAGTTAACAACGCAAGCTTGTTAGGTCTAGCTAACGGGACGGCTCGAGGCGGCGTTCCGTCGGCACGTATAGCCGTGTACAAGATCTGTTGGGAAGGCGGTTGTTCAGATGCCGATATTTTGGCGGCTTTCGATGACGCAATTGCTGATGGAGTCGATATCATTTCTCTTTCTGTTGGAGGTTCTTTCCCTTTGAATTATTTTGAGGATACTATCGCCATTGGAGCTTTTCATTCCATGAAGAATGGGATTCTAACTTCAAATTCCGCTGGAAACGACGGTCCTAGTCCTGGATCCATCACTAATTTTTCACCATGGTCGTTATCGGTTGCCGCTAGCAGCATTGATCGGAAGTTTCTAACTCAGATTGTGTTGGGTAACAATATGACTTACGAGGTATGAAATTATTCTTTCAATTTTGAGCCATCGATCGCAAACGGATGGTGATTCTGATTGAATTTTGTGTAGGGGCCGACAATAAACACATTCGAAGGTGCGATTCATCCGATTGTTTATGGTGGATCAGTTCCTAATACCAAAAAAGGATTTACATCAGATGAATCTAGGTAATATACCAATCTCGTTCGGTGACAGTAACTGTACCGCAAATTCAATAATCAAAGTTAAAACCAACGATTGATCGAATGCAGATTCTGCGAAGAAGATTCCTTGGATCCGACTTTGGTTCAAAACAAAATTGTGGTTTGTGAAGATTTTGATGGACCGACGAATGCGTTGGAATCTGGTGCAAGTGGCGCGGTGGTGCAAGGTGATTTTGGGTATCTAGATTTGGCATTCGCTTACACTCTTCCAACAACATATTTAAGCTCCAAAGATGGCATAGCAGTTCTTAGCTACATAAACTCCACCACGTAAGTCTATATTGCATGTATATTCATCAATGAATAAAGTATAAGCCTTGGAATTCACATATGAATTCTGAACCATTTTGTTTTTCTTATAGAACACCAAGTGCAAACATCTTAAAAACCCATGAACCTGTAGACAAAGCAGCTCCAACTGTGGTTTCCTTCTCATCAAGGGGTCCCAACCCAATCACATTAGACCTTCTCAAGGTGAATTCCATTCCTTTTATTTTATATACTACGTACAATTGTTTGTTCTGTTAATAAAATACTTCATATCTATATTTATAATATAATTACACTTTTAACCTTGTTGTAGCCCGATTTAACTGCACCCGGAGTCGACATTTTGGCCGCTTGGTCAATGGGTACAACTGTCACCGGAGACGAAGGGGACACCCGTGTTGTCCCATACAATATTATCTCCGGCACGTCCATGTCTTGTCCTCATGCCGCTGGCGCTGCAGCTTACGTTAAATCGTTCCACACAACATGGTCCCCTGCCGCGATCAAGTCAGCCCTAATGACTACAGGTATATATGATAGTTACAACTAAAACGTACCCCTACAACTAACTTTTATTTGATCACACAATTATGCAATTCAGATGAAATAATTGTGAACAATTTTTTCTATGGCAGCTGCACCAATGAGTCCAACCAAAAACCTCGATGCCGAATTTGCCTATGGTTCTGGTCATATCGACCCTGTAAAGGCCGTGGACCCAGGTTTGGTCTATGACGCTGGAGAATCAGATTTTGTGTCGTTTTTATGTGGGCAAGGTTACAACACCACAACTTTGAAAATTGTGACCGGTGATGCAAGTACTTGTTCGGCGGCTAATAACGCGACCGTTTGGGACCTAAACTATCCTTCTTTCGCACTCTCGGCTCCACAACCAGGCAACATTGTGCGAACCTTTAACAGGACGGTGACTAATGTGGGTGCAGAAATATCGACTTACCAGGCTAATGTGGTTGCACCATCAGGGCTTGTGGTTAAGGTTAGCCCGAGCAGTCTAGCGTTCAAAGCAGTGGGTGAGAAGCAATCTTTTGTGGTGACGGTTGATGCGACGATTGGGTCTTCTAAGGCGCTTTCGGGTTCGTTGGTTTGGAGTGATGGAGTTCACAGGGTTACGAGTCCGATTGTTGCATTTGTTTCCTAAATGTATTTATATTTCATTGGGTTTTTTTTTTCTCAAATAATTAGCCCCAGTTGACATTGAATCACTTGGGCGTGAATTTATTCCCTTCGATAAATCAAAAGATCTTGATATTGCTTTTAAAGATCAAATTTGAAGCCGAAAATTTGTCGTATTGTTTTCAATAATTACTAAATCAAATTTTGTTTTTACGTATTTTCAGTTAAATCTTTTTTTTTAACCGTGATTTTCGAGCTACACTACTAGAAAAATCACTATCACCGACGGACGTTTCCGACGGATTTTCCGTCGGAAAAATTTCCGACGGATTTCCGACGGATTTCAAAAAAGTCAAAAATAGTCAACATCACCTTAAATCCGTCAGAAATCCGCCACAAATCCGCCACTGAAATTTTACGAAAAATAAATACTTATATTCTTTTTAAAATTTGTGGCGGATTTGTGACGAATAAAATATCCGTCACAAATCCGCCACAAATCTGTCACAAATATTTGTTTAATTGAAATTAAAATACTTAATTAAATAAATTAGTAACTAAACAAGCAAATTAGAAAAAAATAAAATTAATTCTAATTAATTTCCGACGGAAACAATTTAATTTAAAATTAAATTAATTTCCGTCGGAAATCCGTCGGAAATTAATTCAATTTTTAAATTTTTTTTTTATTTTAAAACATTTTCTTACATTAAATGGTTAAGATATAAAAAAAAATTAAAAACATCGAATTAATTTCCGACGGATTTCCGACGGAAAATAATTTAAATTTTTCAAAAAAAAATCTTAATTTAAAACCATTTCTATAAATATGAGTTAATTTTAAAAATTAAAAAATTCAAATTATTTTCCGACGGATTTCCGTCGGAAAATAATTTCAATTTTTCAAAAAAAAATCTTATTTTAAAACCATTTCTATAAATATGAGTTAATTTAAAAATTCAAATTATTTTCCGACGGATTTCCGACGAAAAATAATTTAATTTAAAATTAAATTATTTTCCGTCGGAAATCCGTCGAAAAATAATTTAAAAATATGAGTTAATTTAAAAATCTTATTTTTAAAACCATTTCTATAAAAATCTTATATTAAAAATCTTATTTTAAAACAATTTCTATAAATATGAGTTAATTTGAATTTTTCAAAAAACAAATCTTATTTTAAAACCATTTCTATAAATATGAGTTAATTTAAAAATTCAAATTATTTTCCGACGGATTTCCGACGGAAAATAATTTAAAAATATGAGTTAATTTAAAAATCTTATTTTTAAAACCATTTCTATAAAAATCTTATTTTAAAACCATTTCTATAAATATGAGTTAATTTGAATTTTTCAAAAAAAATCTTATTTTAAAACCATTTCTATAAATATGAGTTAATTTAAAAATTCAAATTATTTTCCGACGGATTTCCGACGGAAAATAATTTAAAAATATGAGTTAATTTAAAAATCTTATTTTTAAAACCATTTCTATAAAAATCTTATTTTAAAAATCTTATTTTAAAACCATTTCTATAAATATGAGTTAATTTGAATTTTTCAAAAAAAAAACTTATTTTAAAACCATTTCTATAAATATGAGTTAATTTAAAAATTCAAATTATTTTCCGACGGATTTCCGACGGAAAATAATTTAATTTAAAATTAAATTATTTTCCGTCGGAAATCCGTCGGAAAATAATTTAAAAATATGAGTTAATTTAAAAATCTTATTTTTAAAACCATTTCTATAAAAATCTTATTTTAAAAATCTTATTTTAAAACCATTTCTATAAATATGAGTTAATTTGAATTTTTCAAAAAAAATCTTATTTTAAAACCATTTCTATAAATATGAGTTAATTTAAAAATTCAAATTATTTTCAGACGGATTGGGCTATGGTGGTTTAGTTTATTATCAAACTGACTGCACACCACACACATAATGGTTCTTAAGCCGGTTATATTGGGCTTGGATGGGTTCAATTGGGATTTGATGGGTTATATTGATCTTAAGCCGGTTCAATTGGGCTTAAATCGGGTATGTTGGGCTTAAACCGGTTCAACTGGGCTTAAATCGATTCAATAGGGTTTTACTAGGTTATATTGGGCTTAAGTCGGTTCAATTGGGTTTTTACTAGGTTATATTGGGTCTAATTGACCTTAATACATTACACATGCATCTATGCAGTTGATACATACACACAAGCACGCAATAAGTCACCACTGGTGTTGGGCTTAAACTGATTCAAATGGGCTTAAATCGGTTCTGTTGGGCTTAAACTGATTCAAATGGGCTTAAATCGGTTCAATTGGGTTTTAATAGGTTATATTGGGCCTTAATAAGTCAACAATGCTCGTAATGGGCTTTTATTGGGCTTTGATGGTTCTATTGAGCTTAAATCGGTTCAATTGGGTTTTAATAGGTTATATTGGGCCTTAATAAGTCAACAATGCTCGTAATGGGCTTTATTGGGCTTTGATGGTTCTATTGGGCTTAAACCGATTCAACTTGTTGATACATGCACACAAGAACGTAATAAGTCACCACTAGTGTTATTGGGCATTAATAACTCATGAAATGTCATATTAGGCTATAATGGTGGTTAAGTGATTCATATCGGTGTATAATGGTTCTTTGTTGTCTAATTGACCTTAATACACAACACATGCATCTATGCAGTTGATACATGCACACAAGTACGCAATAAGTCACCACTGGTGTTGGGCTTAAACTGATTCAAATGGGCTTAAATCGGTTCTGTTGGGCTTAAACTGATTCAAATGGGCTTAAATCGGTTCAATTGGGTTTTAATAGGTTATATTGGGCCTTAATAAGTCAACAATGCTCGTAATGGGCTTTATTGGGCTTTGATGGTTCTATTGGGCTTAAACCGATTCAACTTGTTGATACATGCACACAAGAACGTAATAAGTCACCACTAGTGTTATTGGGCATTAATAACTCATGAAATGTCATATTAGGCTATAATGGTGGTTAAGTGATTCATATCGGTGTATAATGGTTCTTTGTTGTCTAATTGACCCTAATACACAACACATGCATCTATGCAGCTGATACCTGCACACAAGCACGTAATAAGTCACCACTGGTGTTATTAGGCATTAATAAGTCATAAAATGTCATGTTGGGCTAATGGTGGTTGAGCGGTTCATATCGGGGTATAATAAGTCATTACTTGTGTGTTTGGGCATTAAAAATGGATACAGCGATCATAACAGACTTTGATGGGTTCAATTGGGCTTAAATCAGTTTAATTGGGCCTTAACAAGTCAACAATGCTCGTAATGGGCTTTGATGGCCTTTTTTTGACTTTGATTGTTCTATTGGGCTTAAATCAGTTTAATTGGATATATTGGTCTTAATAAGTCACCAACAATTACAATTGGCTTTGATGGGTTCAGTTGGACTTAAATCAGTTTAATTGGATATATTGGTCTTATTCGTTTTTTTCAAAAAAAAAAACATTTATTATTTGAAAACCTTTTTAAAAATTTTAAATTGTAAAAAAAAACGAATTTTAAGAAAAACAAATCGATTTATTATTTGAAAACCTTTGATTTCTTCCCCAAAAAACAAATCTCCCTCCCACGACTCCTTTCTTCCCCAAAAAACGACTCCTTTCTTCCCCCAAAAAACCCTAACACGTCTCCTCTCCCTCCCACGGCGCTCCCTCCCCTCTCCCCTGTCGTCTCCTCCGGCGCTCCTTCCCCTCTCCCCCTCCGACGCTCCCTCCCCTCTCCCCCTCCGGTGCTCTCGGCTCCCTCCCACGCGGCTCCCTCCCACGGTGCTCCCTCCCACGGTTAGAAAACAGCTAGCTTACTGTTTTTTTTTCTTTGTTTTTCCATTTACTTCATGATTTGGTTTTTTTTCTTTGTTTTCTATAACTGATTTTTAGTATAAAACTGTTTTTTTTCTTTATTTTTCCATTTTCTTTTGTTTTGGTATTTGGTTGTTGTGATGATTTGAGTTTACATCCCATTAGACATACGATTTACCTCTCCTTAATTATGATGTGGTGAACATGCTCTGCAAGGTAGCATCAAACGTACTACCTAATAAAATAAGCAAATAAATAGGATTTGGTTTAATTTTATAGTAATAAAAGAGGATATTTTGTATTAGCAACTATTCTTTAAAATACAAAAGGCCTTTTTGAAAAATAGATCCCGCAACAATTAAGAACACTTGACATATTAGTAAGTTTCCTTTGAAACTCGTCAAAGGAAATTGAAATGGTAATGCCTAGTATGCCTAGATAATTCACCAAATTATAGACATACTTTTTTTTTTAGAACAACGAGATTTTATACAAGAAAAAAACTAACGAGAAGCTAGGGGTACATCAAAAATTTACATGCATTATTCGAGTTCTTACACCACTCATTCCAAACTAACATACATTATGATTGATTATTTGTAGAATTGTAGTTGGGTTGCCAATTGTTGGGCAAACATTAGGCTTGATTGTATATGTAAATATTGGTTTTATAGCCGTTATGTCGTCGAATTTTTAAAAAACAATTGCTTGTGTTTTCACGTCATTCAAAATGTGCAAAAGCTCGGACACCATGGTTAAATGATATATGGTAAATCGTAATTTTGTTAAATGATATATGGTAAATCATGAATACGATACATTATGATTGATTATTTGTAGAATTGTAGTTGGGTTGCCAATTGTTGGGCAAACATTAAGCTTGATTGTATATGTAAATATTAGTTTTATAGCCGTTATGTCGTCGAATTTTTAAAAAACAATTGCTTGTGTTTTCAAGTCATTCAAAATGTGCAAAAGCTCGGACACCATGGTTAAATGATATATGGTAAATCGTAATTTTGTTAAATGATATATGGTAAATCATAAGTACGATACATTATGATTGATTATTTGTAGTTGGGTTGCCAATTGTTGGGCAAAAATAGGTTAATTTAGACTTATTAAGAAAGGGATTCATTAGGCTTGATCGTAATATACATTAGTCTAAAAATAGGTTAAACTTTATTTCAACTCTATAAATGTATTTATGCAAAGACTAATCACACTTTTGTCAATTTGTAGATATGTCAACTAATACCAATAGAGGATGGATGTATAAACGTTTAAATAGGGGTGGTCTATTAAATCCGGTTTTTAATGAGGAAATAGGTAGATTTTTGGATTTTGCGTTTGCAAATGAGGAAGGTGATAAAATAAGATGTCATTGTAAAAAATGCAAGCTTCTCAAATACAAAGGGAGAGAGGAGGTGAATTTAGACTTATTAAGAAAGGGATTCATGTTTTCTTACACTCACTGGTATGCACACGGTGAAATAGCACCCATTCAACAACCGCAACAAACAATAGTGGACGAAGACTATAATGAGTTTGATGGTGTTCAACAAATGGGGATGGATCAAATATGGAATCAAGTTTGTAGCCTTCCTACAGTTTATGATGGTGTCCCACATGGGTCAAGGCACTATAGAAAGCCTGTGGGTTTTGGGGTAACACACAATTGGGTAAAGCGGAGCATTTTCTGGGAGCTGCCGTATTGGCACACTTTGTTGATACGACACAACCTGGATGTAATGCACATTGAGAAGAATGTGTTTGATAATTTGTTTCACACGATAATGGACACACCAAAATCAAAGGACAACATCAAAGCAAGGAAAGACATAGAGGAATACTGCAATCGACCGGAGTTGCATATCAGAGACGAACGAAATAAAATCTTCAAACCGAAAACTTCATATACATTGAACAAAGGGCAAGTAAGAATGGTGTGTGATTGGTTGAAGAAATTGAAATTTCCAGATGGCTATGCTTCCAACATAGGGTCATTAGTAAACCTTGCGGATGGTAGTTTCTATGGCTTCAAGAGTCATGACTGTCACGTGTTTATGCAAAGACTGCTCCCTATTTCCATTAAAGGGATGGTACCAACCCAGATCTGGGATGCTATCACTGAGTTGTGCACATTCTTTCGTGCAATATGCTCAAAGGTGTTACACGTTGACGACTTGGAACAATTGCAGACAAGTATAATTGAAACTATCTGTAAGTTGGAAAGAGTTTTTCCACCGGGGTTCTTTGATTCCATGGACCACCTTGTGGTACATCTGGCACGTGAGGCATTAGTCGGGGGTCCGGTTCAATACAGATGGATGTATCTCTATGAGAGACGTCTAGGGTCCTTGAAAAGAACAATCAGAAATAGATCCAGGGTAGAAGGATCGATTGTGGAGGCATATTTGGTTAATGAACTATCTACCTATTGTGCGTTATATTTTGAACCAACGGTAGAGACACGACTAAACCGCGAGCCTCGGAATTTTGCCCCCGCATGTGAGTCTTCCGACCAACGGTTAAGCGTATTTAAAACCCCGTGTCGTCCATTATATGATAAGGCGGGAAGACATTGTCAACTTGAAGATGGATATATGCACAAGGCTCACACATACATCTTGCTTAATTGTGAAGAAGTCTCTCCTTTCACATACATGTTCACTGATATGGTTAGACGTAACGAGCCTTATATTGATGAAGCGGGTCTCGATGTACGTAGAAATGAACAATTTGCCGACTGGTTTGAGAGCTACGTAAGTGTATACATATTACTTGTCATTATATGTTATTCCTTCATATTTATGTTTTTTAATGATTATTTGTCATGTATAGGTTATGTCTTGTACCGACCCCACTATCGATCGTCTGAAAGTGTTGGCAGCTAGACCCCTCCGTTATGTTTGGAGACACCCGGGTTTTTTTGCAAATGGCTACAAGTTTCACACGCAAACTCACAGTACCGGTCGCACCACACATAACAGTGGAGTATGCGTGAGAGGCTCTTGTTACTCCGAGTATGAGTCTGACTACTATGGATTGTTGGATGAAGTTCTAGAGATAGAGTATCATGGGTTTGGACTCGGTCGTTGTGTTGTTCCATTATTCAAATGCACATGGTTTGATACAGTTAGTGGCATCCGAGTTGACCCAAAACATAATCTTGTTGACATCAAACACAGATCAAGACTTCGTTCAGACGACCCGTTTATCCTAGCATCACAAGCTCAACAAGTCTATTATGTACCATATCCATCGAAATCATTAAAAGATTGGTGGTCTGTGGTGAAAACAAAGCCAAGAGGGGTCTACGAGTTAGCGGTCGAAGTATCGTCGGATGAAAATGTGGATGATGAACAATTTTTCCAAGAAAATGATAGAATAACATCCAGAGGTAGAAATGAAGATGTGGATGAACCTATATGTCTTGTCACAGAGGAAGAAGAAATGGAAATTGCCAATGATGATCCCGACAACTGGCATGTTGACGAGAGTGGTGACGAAGAAGAAGAGTTTGAAGACTCGGATGGTGATGAGAGTGGTGACGAAGAAGAAGAGTTTGAAGGATCGGATGATTAAATATTAGGTTAATTTTAGTCTTATTAAACTTTGCCTAGATGTTTTAAATCTTTATTTGGCAAACATGTTTAATTGTTTATTTGTTACCCTTATGAATTTGGAGACAAAATGTTGTGTTTTTTATTTTTCTAGGTCTTTTAAATCTAACGTTGTTTTGTATACTTGCATCATTGTTCTATACTTTCTAACATTGTTTTGTAGACTTCCAACCATGGCACGCACATGGCGTTATGGAGGTAGGGGGTAGTTCGAGCAATCGAGGAGAAGACTCTTCTACTCCCGGAGCCTCTAGTAGTGCTTCGGCACCTCAAGATTCGACATCTCTACCTTCAACACCCATCGCTGATGAACTCGAGTCGGGAAATGGTCGTGGCATCACCAATCCCCAACAGCCTCCTTTGCAAAGACATCGACTTGGGGTAAACGCCACCGAGTAAGTGTCATATTAATTAATTGTTCAAATTAATTGTTTTAGGGTATCGATACTAACTCAAGTCAATATATGTATATATATAGCTTCGACGATACGCATGCCACTCGCCGTATGAGCGAGATCAATCGATCATTTATTAGGCATCCCTGGTGTTCTTGGTCGGAGATCCCTAGGGTGGTTAGGGCTAAGATGTGGGAGCGATTTCAGGTTTGTAGTATGTATTTAATTTGTAATCGTTTTGAAAATAAATATCAACTAACACTTTATGTACAGGCATATTATTGTTGGGATTCGGCGTTAGATAGCGCTATGTTGCAGATTTGGGAGGCCAAATCAATGAAAAATTACAATGACGGCTTGAATTCTGCAAGGACAAATGCAGGCATAAAGGCCGTCAAAGATAGAAGACCCTATGATCCCAAGAACAGGGACCGGGATATGAATTTATTGAAGGACTTCCCTCCCGTATGGCTCGCTAAGGAAATCTGGAGCGAGATGATCGATCGATGGAACACCGAACATTGGAAGAAGGTATCCAAGAAGGCCAGTGATAACAGAATGACAGAGATTGATGGTGAAATTTCCAAACACACCACCGGGTCGATCACGATCTCTACGCATCGTGCTCGTTTGGTAGGTTCTTAACAACGATTACTTTAGTAGCTTGATTTTTAGTATTTGACAATTAATACATGTTTGTATTTACCTTTGTAGACAAAAGCTAGAAATGGTGTGCCACCGACATGTGGGTTCCTCTTCGATTATACACATAGGAAGAGGTCGAGCAAAGAGTCATCTTCTTCTGATGGCGGTTTATCACTAGGGGATTACGTGACTTCAAGGGATAGCCATATTGCGGTAAGTTTATATAATTGTTTACCTTTAATTCCAAATCTTTTTCTAGTAAACGTTGGGATTGTTTAAGTTAAAATGTTATTATATCTATCTATATATATTTGTCTAGTTTTGGTTGCCATTTGTTGGGCAAACATAAAGATTGTTTTAGTATAAGTGTTGGTATATATATATCTCCATTTTAGTATGGGTTGCCATTTCTTGGGCAAACGTTAGGATTGTTTAAGTTAAAATGTTAGTGTTATATCTAGTTTGGGTTGCCATTTTTTGGGGCATACATTTTATTGTTTAGCGGCTATATCTGTCTTTGGTTTCATTGTTTGCGGAAATTAATATTGTTTTAGTTTAAATGTTGGTATATATATCTACATTTTAGTCTGGGTTGCCATTTGTTGGGCAAACGTTAGGATTGTTTTATTTGGAAATGTCCCAATTACAGCCGTTATGCTGTTGAAATTAACTTGTGTCTTAAACCACAGGGTAACTATAATGCCAATCTCACCCAAAAATATGGCGAGGATGCCACTTCCCATCCCATAATAGATGAAGAATTGTGGCAACAGGCGGTCGAGGGAAGCAAGAAAGGCCGAACATACGGCTTTGGGAACACAAGGGATCCGAATTTGGTCTTGACCGGGGTGCCCTCAAGTGGATATTCGAGTAGTGCATCTTCTTCTGATGCTCGGGTGTGTACCTCTTTTTCCTTTGATGTTTATTTACTTCGTATATACTTCTTATTATAAACTCTAATGTGGTTTTTTTTGTAGATTCAAGCATTAGAGGCCCGACTGCTCGAATCAGAAGAGGCCCGCAACAAAGAGATGGAGGAGATGCGTCGAAGAGACGAGGTCCGTAGGAAGGAGCATCAGGAAATGATGGAGATGGTGACCAGGTTAACCCAGAGTCAGTTTACTCAATCGCAGTTTCCGCCTCCCCCACCCCCAGAGTCTTGATGGTTGAGCATTATGACCTATTTTGTATTTAAATTAATGTACATGAACTTGCTTTAGTGAACAATTGGGACAATTTGTATTTTTAGCATCTTTTATAATCGATGACGGCGTTAATTTATTTTAACATTTTATTTATAGCTTTTTTGCATTTACAGGATTTTAAAATTTTAAAATCGTTTTTTTTTATTTTTTTTTAAATATTCAGTTAATTTCCGACGGATTTCCGACGGATTATCCGTCGGTGAAATTAAAGAAATATATTCAAAATTATAATTTTAAAAACGTTTCCGACGGATTTCCGGCGGATAATTTAAATAAATATTTTTAATAATAATTTTAAAAAAGAAAAACAAATTTCCAACGGATTTCCGGCGGACTTACCGACGGATTTCCGGCGGATTTTCCGTCGGAAATTTGTTTTTCTTTTTTAAAAATTTTTCTTTATATTTTTTTAATAAATAAACGGTTAAAAATAAAATAATTAATAAAAATTTTATCCGTCGGAAACTAATTAATCAGATTAAGAGTTTGTTGATTAATCTGACTTTTTTTTAAAAAATGGGAAATTAATTTCTGACGGATTTCCGACGGAAAATCCGTCGGAAATGATAAAATCCGTCGGAAATCCGTCGGAAAATCCATTTTCTGGCGGGGCATTTTTTGACAGCGTAATCCGCCAGAAATCCGCCGGTAATTCGATTTTCCGACGGATTTCCGACGGATTTTGCCGTCGGTAATGGTCTTTTTTCTAGTAGTGCTATGCACCTCGACTAATCATATGGACTCTAAGAAATAGTCAAAAAAATCTCCAAGGGCCTGATAGGATTCAACCGATGACCTTTATAGAGAATCCCCATAAACCCAAGTTTTATTGCCAAATTTGGTTCAATTAATTCTTTTGAACCTATTGTTGAGTACTTCCACTCATCGCTAATCAATGTTTGTGTATTTTTCTTTATTTTTAGTTGTCTTTTTTCTTTGAGATTATGATGTTATATGGATGTATATTACTTTATCCATTCCAAAATAAATGTCTATGATGAAATACAGTTTTAAAAATATGTAATTAATTATTACATTTTTTGTTCACAAGACACTTTTACCCTTTAGTAATAAGAAAGATAAATTTTCTTCATCACATAATTAAGAGTAGAATGAGAAAACAAACATTACTTTCAAAAATGGACGTTTGTTTTAGTACAAATTAAAATAGAAATGCTTGAGTATAAAAATAAGAGTAAACTATATTGTGAGTCTAAGTGTTTTTTTCTCTCGATTTTCACCTTTACAATTAAAAAATAACAACTTAGCCATCATGATTTGTAAATTCACTCGGTCTCTCCGTTTAACACGTTCAATAAGGGGGCATTTTAGTTTTTCGTTTTTCATTTGCATTTAAAAAGTTAAAAAAAATACAAGTAATTAATATATATGTACACACATTGCAGACATTTTAGATTACTCTCTTCCGACTAACTCAATCGAAGACGAGTTTCAATCTCCTCCTGAGCTCCTGCCCGGCTGCCCCAAATCACTCCTAAATCGATCTCATCCCCCTCTTCCCTCCTCTCTACCTTTGCTAGGATCAAACCCGTCTCCACCGACAAGACCAAGAAAAACCACAAGCAACTGATCTTCATGTAATGATAAAAACAGAGGAGTTCAAAGCAGTCTGAAAACAAATGCTATAACCACCCAATTTCTATATGTTAATTAAGAAAACATATGATATATTTTCGGATAAATCATATTAACCATACGTGTGATTCTTTCTTTATTCTAATACTTTTGAGAGAACATATCCAAAAGTGCAAATTCTATCCATAACCCCTCCTACCAAAAACTATAATTTTTTCATACTCTCTCTACCAAAAACTATTAAGGGGCTGTTTGTTTACCTCTTAATGGTTCCATTAAGAAGCAACATCTGAATCGTTAAGAGGTGAATCATGTTTGGCAAAATAAAAGTCTGTCTCTTAATGGTTCCAAAACCCTCTGAATGATTTTGTATCATGGGCCTCCCTTAACCATTAAGCGCCCTGATTTCATTATGAACAATTACCAAACAATCATATTTCATTTTGCACTATATCATAAGAACCTTTTAATCATTCTGACCACTTAATCATTCTGCACTAAACCATTCAGGAATTGCCAAACAGTCCCTAAAAAACAAAATAACACTTAAACCTTTTTTATAATTGTCATATTAGACCTTATACTTTTTGAATTTATTATTTCTAACCCCGTTGATATTTCTCTATTAATTCTCTACCCTAATAATGCTAATTTAATTAATAATAACTTAATTACAATTCATTTTTCTAATACTACAAATGTAATTATACGTAAAAACAAGGGCAATGCTAATGAAACCCTTTGAATAGATGTTGAATGAATCGAAACTTGATATATATATTTTATCTTTATATCTATACATATAATAAATAAGTAACTAGAAGGACACATGTCGCCTTCTGGTGAGTCCATTTTTTCATTTTCCCGCCTAAACATGTATCTGGACGCATTTTACATTATAAGTTCATTTAGCACATCCACATTCATTTCTTCTTAAATCTTTCCTTAATTCAATTTTTTTAATTTATATCTTATATTTACTACCCTTATATTTAGGTGTGTAGTTTACTTTTAATTCTTTACTTTTTTATTTTTCATTTTGGACTTTTATCATATAAACATAAATAATATATATGAACTAAACTGCATTAAAAACATTTTTATTTTTTACAAATTATACCATTGTAATCGCTTCGTCAATACCTTCGAAATGAGTCTAATATTGAATACTTTTGGATTTAATTATATTATTAAATATCATAAATATATACAAATTAATGTGTCGTGATTAGTATGAGATTTGTTAAAATTAGTATGAAATTTGATACAAATAATCATTAAATTGTCGTTTTTTTTTTTGCAATTTCATATCAATTTTAACTATGTATTTTTCCATAATTTCATTTACGTTCTATTATAAATTTTGTTTTATAAATTCTTAATATTTATTCATATTTTTTATTAATTTTTTGCAAAACATTCTTTGTGAAAACTGCCTAAAACAAAGACATTTTGTAACCAACTGCAAAAAAACAACTCTGAAGGGGAAAATCTTGGAAAAATAGCATCGTACTTTCGATGATCATTCATATCTGTAAGATAAGTTTTCTGGCATGATTTAATTTTTTAAATTACCCCGTGTAATACATATATATATATATATATATATATATATATATATATGTGTGTGTGTGTGTGTGTGTGTGTGTGTTTTGATTTTATAAATTTATAAAATTTGTAACTTTTGATTTTATTTTATTTTATAAATTTGTAACTTTTGATTTTATAATAACTTTGTAAAATATATTTTTCTTTATGTTTGTCAAAACTCAAATGTCTCTTCCATGGTTGATCTTAAAATAATTTTCATTTGATTGAGTAAATTATCCTTGGTGGAATTCATATTTTCTAGTAGCAGGTGTTTCTGTACAATTATCATATATATCTTGTAATATCCGGATCCGAAATTTTATTAAATTTTGGAAGTTGGGTGAAAAGTTAAACGAGACTCAAAGTTCAGGGGGTTTATTGAAACATTGGTTATATATAACCAATGACCTTAGATATTTGTTTTCATAATCTTATACTGCTTTTGGAGACCGACTTAGAGAGAGGGAGGAAAGCAGAGTGAAGCAAGGAGAAAGAGAAAGAGATTGAAGAAATCGATCAGTTTTTGGTCAAATAGAGGTATGATTCTAGCTTAATACTTCTATCTGCATGTATTAGTCGGTAAATAGTCTTGCTATTTAAGCTTTTAACCGTGTATTTGATCGATTCAATGATCTGAAGTTTTCTGGGTTCGAACTGTTGTGTCGCCGACTTAGTATGAACTCGACTGGGAAGAAGGTGTTGACCGGTAAAGTTCTTAACCGGTATAACTCTTCGACCGGTATAGAGTTTAGTGTAATGGACCGGGACCAAGGTCGACCGGTAAGTTATTTGACCGGAAGGTTGAAAGGATCGGTATTGCTCGACCGGTAGTGCTCGACCGGTATTGCTCGACCGGTAGTACTCGACCGGTGTAGTGACCGACCGGTATAATGTTAATTGGTCCTAAGAGTATTGATCAGAGTGGTTTCGACCGGAAAAATAGCAGTAGATTGTATTTGATAAGTTTTTAGACAGAAAGAGTGTTAGTTGCAAGTTAGCTTACCTTTGTTTTTAATACCATCGTAGGTGGTGTTAATCAGTAGAAGTCAGAGTTAATCAAGAAGAATCAGAGGTGAGTCTTTCAAACTAAATCTTTTATGATTTTAGCAGTTATTTGATAAATGTGGGTTTTATAAACTGTGCATTTATAGTATTGAAAGTTATGCAAAAACTATTGCAAAAGATTGATTTAATTAGTTTGGCATGTTTATGCTCAGTTTATATAAACTTGTTTTATATATAGTCAGGACTAGGTGTATGCATACATTTGAGTCAGAAGTCTGACCTAAGTCGGGAAGTGTGACCCGCCTGCTCGTACCGGGGAGTGTGACCCGTTTATGCCATTAGGGTGTGTCCCTAAAATAAGGCAGTGCGAGACAGACATACCGTCTTTGACGGAAATGTTGGTCAGTAGCTTAAGATACACTTGTAAAGTGTAAAAGTGGTCAGTGATGGCCAGTAGATTGAGTTATGCCTGTGAAGCATAAAGTATTTTAAATTTTGATTAAAAGAGCAGGTGATGTTTTTGAGATATAAAACTTTGTTTAAATGTTTTAATTTAATATTTGAATTGTTGCAGTAGTGATTGGAGGGGACTCACTAGACCATTGGTCTAACCCTCGCTCTTTCAAAATTATAATCCTCTTTCAGGTTATCGCAAGATAACAGGTACAGATAAGGGTAAGGAGAAGATGTGAGCTATTTTCAGGAGATAGAAGACTTCCTGCAATAGTTTACTTGTTGAACTCAGTTGTGTAATAAGATATAGTTGTAAACCTTGTACTCTGAAATGTAAGCCTGGGGCAGTATTCAGATAGAAATGTTATTTTTAATGTATATATAAATGTTCAGGTTGTTACATATCTTGTATAATATTATGAATCAAGTCTACCGACATTTATAAGCAAAATCAATCAACTCATTCAGTCACAAGATACAGAAATTAAATCTAGTATTCAAAAGAGCAAAAGTGTCACGAAACATCGTCATCGCATACCACACTTCCAACAATTGTGTGGTTTCGTTTCACATTATGGATTAAACATAATATTCCAAGAGTTAGATACACACAAGACAGTACATCAACGTTTTTGGAGGTGAACATTGGGATGTTACTTACAAAACTTTAAACTTCTTTCAATCAGATCAAGGTGCACCATTTGAACACTAGATGACAATGCCTGAAATAGGTGTCTTGATTGTTTCAAAATATAATGTGATATTACACGTTATAAGTATGACCGACAGTTGGACGTACTTGCCGCTTAGGTCCACTCCGTCAGTGTGTATGAACATGTTGTTTTTACAATTGGGTACGTTAATGGTAACCATTATGTGAAATTAGATATGACAGAAGGATACCCGTTTTCAAAAATTGTAGCACATTTTTTCCATTACAGTTATCCGTGTGGTGCTAGATGGGCTACCCCGTATTCAGAGCGAATACAGAACTACATGCGGCTTTTACGTGTTAATTGTACTACGGATAATGTTATTTTAAAATAATCGAATGTAATATAGATTATTTTATGTTCTATTTATATGTTAAATCGCAATGTTTATGTTTTATTTTTATAATTATATAATTATAAAAAATTAGTAATATTTATATTTATAAATATTTATTTATTTTTAAATAAAACCAAAAAGTAAAAGAAAAAAAAACTTTTTATCTATACTATATTATAAAAACGGAATAAAAAACTCTTAATTACTACTTATAAAACATAAGGTACTACCATTTTATGCATACATTTCAAAAATCTCTTAATTCACAACTTAATATGCATAAGGTACAACTCATTTGAAAAAAATTCAAACTTTACTTTTTCACTACCTTCCATATTCAAGTTTTTTCCCTTCCATTTGGGGTTTCTCCAAAAGAAGAAAAGTTATTTACTTGCTCAAATTAACATATTTCTTTAATTATGATAGTACATGTATTTTCTTCATGTATACAAGTTTTTAAAGCCTTTTGAATTCTATAAAACTAACTAATAATGAACCTATATATACGTTTAGATACAAAATAATATTATCCAACATTATATTTGTTATTTTTACCTATTCTATATTTCAGTATTTTGAAAAAATATTATCATTCGTTAGATATCGCTGATTAATACATGTTTTTAAAAGTCAAATATACATTTAACGATTAGTTTAATATAATTTTTTAATGTTTCATGATTGAAAAAACTCAAGTTATGCGTTTAACACTACTAATGCTACATAAATTATAAATATATGATTTACTCTATATATATATATTTTTTTCTTTTTTTCTGATTTACTCACCCTGATGCATTGCACGAGTACACTGCTAGTAAAATATATAATACAAATAAATAAAATAGAAAAAGAAATATAAATATAAGAAAAGACAAAAAAAAATAATGATGACTTTTGTACCAAAGGGTGCCATTAGCAATGACAAAGGTGCCAATAGCCTCCCCTTATTTATTTATAAAATATAAGAGATGTTATTGGAGGTAAAATAACATTACGGTATTATCAATAACTTAATCTATATATTTATGAGTATGATTATGATCAAACTTTTCTTTATACATGTTTAATAGATAATGTTATAGGGTAGTCCATATAATTGCATCAATAAATCTCTAATGTTTATATCTTGGCGTAATTGTGGGTGTTGGATATTGTCCTGTTTATACGGCTCTTACGTAATGATTACCATTAACATTAACGTCCCGGTTGCAATAGCACATGTTGAGAGCACGATGGTGGTTATCTCCGTAGTGGTAAGTTCATTGCACAGACATGTATAAGAAGAACTTGTAATGTCACATTCTACCTATAATATAGAAAGTGAGTATTAAAATTAATTCGTAAATTTTACGGATTTATAATATGTAATAATATGATTAAATTCAACAATATTCAATCTTAGGCTCATTTTGAAAGTATTGACGAAATAATTATATTGGTGTAATTTGTATAAAAACGTACCTTTTAATACATTTTAATTAATATATGATTATGTATGTTAATATGATAAGAGTTTAAAATGAAAAAGTAAGGATTATAAAACAAAGTAAATGAATAACTATAAGGATATAAAATGTAAGTATTAAAAACAATTTCATAGTATATATTATACATAATAACATGATTAAATCAAAAAATATTCAATATTGGACTATTTTGAAGGTATTGACGAGACAATTATAATGTTGTTATTTGTTACAAAAGAAACGTAAATTTTTAACGTATTTTAGTTAATATACGATTATATATGTTAATATGATAAAGAGTATAAAAAAGAAAAATGAAAAAAAATAAGAGAAAGCAAATTAAAATTCTAATTATAAGTGTACAAGATGTAACTTAAAATTTAAAAATGATTAGTGTTGGTTTTTTTGAATTCTTATACCAGAGGAAATAGATAAGAGTATCTCCAACATCTATGTTAAAATTTTTCTAAATAAAGTAAAGAAAATTAAAATCTCTAAAAAAAATTACATCCAACTCCAACAACTATTGTATTTTAACAACTCTAATATTAATTATCTTATTAAAATATTCGATTTATTTAATAATATGATTAAAATATCCAATATAATGAAAGTTGGGAGAATTTTTTTTGCTTTTTATGGGTAATAATTAGTTTTGGAGGGAGGAATAATTTGCATTTTAGGGGTAATAATTAGAGATTTTTACAATTATTTTAGCATAGAGAATATCATAGCTGTTGGAGCAACAAAAAATACTAAATCCTAATTTTTTTCTATTTTAACATAGTTGTTGGAGATGTTCTTAGATAGGAGAGGAAATTGACTCAAATAGCCAATTTACACTAACAAATTGGTATCCTAGCTATTTCTCTTCCATTTTTACCAAAATATCACTACATTCGTAAAACTATTGTGAACCTAGCTAAAAGATACCAAAAAATAAAAATCAAGTCTGATCATTTTTTTTTGCAGACCCAAACATGAAAATTACGAATATAACGACATTTAAAAAAATTTAGTGAAGAATAACTAAGAGTCCAATTTAAAAATATAAAATAATTATTTGAATCAATTTTCCTAATAAGAGAGGGTATGAAAAAATGTAGAAAGGGGTATCTTTAGCAAACCCCATCCAAAAGTGATGAGAAGCTCAATAGTTTGTGGTCCCTTGTTTAATTTATAAAAGGGCTGACTACTCACCAACCATTCTTCATTCTTTCCTCTCTCTCTCTCTCTCTATATATATAAAAGGTGCGTTTTTTTTTTGCAAACCAAGCAATTTATATAAACTATGCAAACCATTATATTAGGAAACAATAGATATATTTATGGATAATGATTATGATTCATTAATAATGATTGTGATATATATGGAAAATGTTAAGTTTATTTATTATAATCATGATTTTAAATTAGGAAATGTTAAGTTTATTCATTATAATCATGATTTTAAATTTGGAAACATAATAAAATCATATATTCTTTAGACTTGATGAACGGCTAAGATTGATTTGCATAGTTTGTACAAATTGTTTGGTTTGCAAAAAAACGCACCCTATATATATATATATATATATATGTCATTCCATAAAACGGTTTTTATATGAATAAACAATGGATGATGTCATTAACGAGAATTAACATAAATACACAATTATTTCAGAGCTATTAATAAACTCTAAACATATATTGCAATCCAAATATTACACTTCAAAAAGTTTTTATAAACTTAGAACTTTTATATGATAAAGTGAGTCTAACAACCACAAAATTTCACGCTCGATCTCAAATCCGGTCCCCGTAAACGTCACTTCGAACCTGTCGTGTCAGAAAACAAAAACACGGCTGAGCACATGGCTCAGTGAATGGATTATAATATAAATTCGTAAATAATAATGAAAACATCGATAACGAAGCGAAAGACTTAAAAATTCATTTGACGAAAGTTCATGAAACTCAAGTTCATAGCAAAAGAAATGTCCAGTAATATTCAAACTCAAAATCAAGAATTTCAAGAACGGTTCACATTTTAACTTCAAAACGTAATATAAATAAAGTCCGTCAATTCCTGTTGTGTTCGTGGGGTGATCAGCCACACGAACTAATGGGTCGGCGTGCGGGCACACACACACGAATCCCACCTGAATTTAACCACGGTCACATATTATGTGAGTAAAAGTTCTAGGATCGATCCATCTGCCCTGAAGCCAACAAAGTCGGTCTAGTCCCCCAGAGTGGGTTCACGTAAGCCACATAGGCTTAACTCTGGTGGACCGTGTTCACTTGCAAGACGCCATGACAACAAAGCCGTCATATAAGACATCCCAAATAATGTGATAAAAACAT
This sequence comes from Arctium lappa, assembly GCA_023525745.1. Classification (NCBI taxonomy): domain Eukaryota; kingdom Viridiplantae; phylum Streptophyta; class Magnoliopsida; order Asterales; family Asteraceae; genus Arctium; species Arctium lappa. The sequence goes on from CM042049.1 coordinate 127,145,938, forward strand.
AGTAAATAATCAATTAAAATTAATTAGTTTTAAAATGTCATTAGAGTGTCACGACCCATTCATTTTACTAGTCAATTTTGATTAGTTATAAACTTATAATTTGAAGTATGAAAATTACAAGTTATATTGGCTTATTTAATTTTAAATGGGTTCATTATATCATCCTTGTACGAAAATCATATTGATTTCATTTTTTTTATTGTTCATACTCAATTTTTCGTCACATTAATCAAAATTAAGTTTGACTTTTTGCATAAAAATGAGACCTTGAAAAGTTGGAACAACGAAGAAACAGTAGTCACATGCAAAGGGAACAATATAGATGCTAAAAATCGAAATAATTACAACAAGGACAATTTGTTATCACCTCAAATGGTTCTTTTCATGAGCTGGAAGCATCCACAATGTTTGTAGAATAGATAGAATAATATAACTGTCTCAACTGTCCTAAAGATGATTCCAAAGTCGTCCGGAACTCTATTTTATGTCCAAGATCAACTCCATTTTAACCACAAGAGTTGTAGCGTACTGGTTAAAACCCTGAGAGATGTAGTGGAATATCCCATCTGTCCAGGGTTCGAATCCAGGTGTACACAACAATTGTGACCACTGAGGTTTAATCAGGACTGATGTCTTACAGTCATAATTTATCAAATGATTAGTCTAGACATAGCCTAGGACACCCTTCCAAAAAAAAAAATCAACTCCACTTTACCTCATTTCATTAATCTATTATAAATATTTTGAAAATTATAGTTCGATCTCATAATGAATCATAGTTGTTTTCCAACACAACTTGACCACCATATTTTGGTTGTCAATACATGGTCAAGGTCAACCCGCCCAATGGCCATGACCATAATGATCATGTGAGCAAGATCGACTTATATTAGCACATGCCCTTTTGCTGGATTTGTTGTATCTTGGCTAACCGAAACATAAAAGTAATTTATGTCCGACTTGTTATGCGTCATTTTCTCGCTTATATAAAAAGAAAAATAAAGGTTTATTTGATGCACGAGTTTAGTCTGTAAGTACTACATGGTTCTTAAACAACAATAATGAGAACAAAAAATATCGAAATGAAAGAGTAAATGTAAGAGATACAACACTTTTTTTCCATTTTCTTGAGCAATTCTAAAAGTTGAATATACTAAAATACTAGTTTAGACCATATCAAATGCTTTACAATCCAATTGGGATGCAATCGTTTAAAGAATTGTTCTAATAAATAATAACTTGATCCAAAGATCAATGTACAAACAATTAATGCACGATGTACAATTGTTGATCACTTCAAATTTGTAATTTAAAACTAAAAGCTCTGAGTAATCTAGATTAGAAGATGAAGAGCATTATATGCTATAAAGTGTGCTTTAATCATTTATAGAAGATTCTTATCTATCAATAATGAACGTACTTATACTTTTATGCTACAATAAATATAGAGATTTTAGGTTATTTTTATCTATGGTTCATGAAGGTGTGTAAAAAATAGTTATCACACCAATAAGTGTGTAAAAATGTTTATACATGTATATGAATAATTATTTATTATACTTATAAAAAAATTCACATTTGTAAATGTGTAAATATAATAACAAAAATTACTTTGAAACATAATCAATCTAACAATCTCTCTACATTTTTTTAAGTGTTGATTTTGGCATTTTTTTCATATTAAGATTTAGGTCATGTTAAAAGTATAGGCAACCCTATGCTAAAGGTTGTTTGGAATAATCTTAAAGGTCTCATATTCTAGTCTTGCTCTTGAACCACAAGGGTTGTGGCGTACTGGTTAAGGCCCTAGGGGATGTGGTGGAATATCCATCTGTCCAAGATTCGAATCCATACGTACACAACAATTGTGGTCACTGAGGTTTAATCAGGGCTGATGTCTTACAGACATAATTTGTCAAGAGATTAGTCCAGGACTCTAGGCATAGCCTAGGACACCCTTTCCAAAAAAAAAAAAAATAGGTCATATTTATTAGCTTATTTTAAAAGTTATGTTTGAATAGCAAAACATAACTTATAAGATAGTTTACTGAAAATGCTACTCGTATAAGTTTTAGAAGCTAATTGTCATGTTATTCTAATGAGTGAATTACATTGGTGGTCCCTATGGTTTGCTTAAATTTTGGATTTGATCCCTAATACAAACTATCTATACTGATAGTCCATGACTTTTCAATTTCATAACACTCAAGGTCCTTGCAGTTAACACGTTAGTTAGCAACCGTTATGAAAGATTAATGTGTCTTTAGCCAAACTACAGGGACCAAAATTGTAATTCACTTTAAAAAATTTATGAATCACATATTTTTTTTTTCTAAAAAAGTTATGAATCATGTATTTTTTCTAAAAAATTAATTAAAAAATTACTTTTACTTCTCCAATCATAAATCAAATTTCTTATATTAAAGAGAATATTTAATATAAGTTCATTTTAAAGAGAAATCTTTATTTTTATTTAAAAACTAGTATTAAATTAATAAAGGGAAATTAATTAAAATGACCGTATTTCAATATCGTATTACCAAAATGCCCTAAATCTCTTTTGTTTTGCTGAAATACCCTTTTTGGCCGGGATGTAGGGCCGGGATGAGACCCGTCCCGGGGTTGTTAAAATTTTTGAGAAATAGAGGGGTTACCCCGGGATTTAGAGAGATATCCCAGGGTTGGAGGTGAAAATTTTAAATTAATTTATATCCCGGCCCTATATCCCGGGGTGAAATTTTTGATTCGATATTTTAATATAGATATTTACATTTTATACCCTATAATTATTTAGTTAATTACTTTATACCTTTTACTTTTCTATTTTTCATTTTACATTTTTATCATATTAACAAATATAATCGTATATTAACTAAAATGCGTTAAAAAGATACGTTTTAATTTTAACAAGTTACACCATTATAACCGTCTCTTCGATATCTTCGAAATGAACCCAATATTGAATATTTTTGGATTTAATTATTTATTATATATTATATCTGATTTAGTTTTAATATCATTATTATTGTAAAAACTTTTAAGAATTATCGATTATACAGAGACGACAATTTCAATATATTTATTTTTAAAATGAGGTTATTTGAATTTTATTTTTATTATATATTATATCTGGTTTAGTTTTAATATCATTATTATTATAAAAACTTTTAAGAATTATCGATTATACAGAGACGACAATTTCAATACATTTATTTGTTAGTTTTACCTTATTTGTTAGTTTTACATGAATATCATTAAACCACTACCAAAAATCATGTAAAACTAACAAATAAGGTGGGACTCCCATTAAGCATATTAAGATGCTAACAAACATGTCTTAAATTTGGTCAATCATTTCATCTTATGTTTTTACCTGATTTTTTTTTTACCATTGACCCATTAAACATAAAAATAAAATTCAAATATCCTCATATTAAAAATAAATGAATTGAAATTGTCGTATCTTTATAATCGATAATTATTAAAAGATTTTACAATAATAATGATATTAAAACTAAAACAGATATAATATATAATAAAATTCAAATTCAAATATCCTCATTTTAAAAATAAATGTATTGAAATTGTCGTCTCTGTATAATCGATAATTCTTAAAAGTTTTTTACAATAATAATGATATTAAAACTAAACCAGATATAATATATAATAAATAATTAAATCCAAAAATATTCAATGAAAAGTGTTAATGTGTTAATATGATAAAAATGTAAAATGAAAAGTAGAAAAGTAAAAGGTATAAAGTAATTAATTAAATAATTATAGGGGTATAAAATGTAAATATATATATATATTAAAATATCGAATCAAAAATTTCACCCCGGGATATAGGGCCGGGATATAAATTAATTTAAAATTTTCACATCCAACCCCGGGATATCTCTCTAAATCCCGGAGTAACCCCTTTATTTCTCAAAAATTTTAACAACCCCGGGATGGGTCTCATCCCGGCCCTACATCCCGGCCAAAAAGGGTATTTCAGCAAAACAAAAGAGATTTAGGGCATTTTGGTAATACGATATTGAAATACGGTCATTTTAATTAATTTCCCATTAATAAAATTACTTTTACGTTAAAAAATCATAAGTTCAGAAAACCAATGAAAATCAAGAGAACTTCACATATCTTTTGGGTTGACATTGATATATGCAAGTTAAGTGTTGAAAATTAAGTACGATTAATGTGATTTTTTAAATATATATCAAACTACAAAAAATTAAAATAATAACAAACTAAAAATACAAGTTATAAATAAATATTAATAAACAACAATTATTCAAACAATTAAGAAAAACTATTACCAAATTCTATTACAATAATGGGTACTTATACGAGCAACCATAAAAAGAACACATTTCTTGTTCAAAAATATAGAGAGTTTGATGTATAGACAATTTTTCTTTTTTTAATCCAAGAACCATATAAAATCCTTTAAATCGTTACGTTTTTAATAATATTTTGATTATTATATTAAGTTTAGTTTATAATCAATTCTCTACAAAAAGCGACCTTCTCCAGTGACGAAAAATTTCGTCGCTGAGTCGTCACTGAAAGTGAATTTCGTCACTAATCCATCGCTGAAAAGAGGGTGGGTGATACTATCAGCGACAGATTAGCAACAAATCGGCAACAGACTAAATTAGCGACGGGTTAACGTCGGAAATTTCCGTCACTAATTAGCGACGGAAATTTTCGTCACTGATTTTCCGTCACTAATCCGCCACTAATTAGCGACGGATTAGCGTTGATTTTCTTTTTTTTTTATTTTTTAAATAGAAAAATATATATTCCGTCGGTAATCAGTGGCGGATTAGTGACAGAATATATTCTATCGGTAATCCGTCACTATTAGCGATGGAAATTTCCGTCAGTAATACCTATTTTTCTAGTAGTGATTATTTGATAATTCAATTTAATAATGTCTCACAATATTATAACTTTTAAACATAATTATTGTTCTAAAGAACAATTTATAATATATAACTATCTCACGTACATAACTTCCAATATTTTGTTTGCATAATTTAAGGCCTAACCCAAAAGACATGTGAAGTTCTCTTGATTTTCTAAATTAGAGAATTTCTAACGTTAAATAAATATAAATTTTTTTATTTAATATGCAGCTTAATACAAGAAATTTACGTAATTGAAGATGTAAAATATTTTTAATAAAAAAAGGGTGATTTAACAAAAAAAAAATGTGATTCACAAAGTTCTTAGAAAAAATACGTGATTCACAAAAATTTTAGAGTGAATCACATTTTTGGCCCCTAAAGTTTGGCTAAAAACATATTAGTCCTTTATAATGGTTGTTAACTAATAGTGTTAGTTGTAGGGACTTTGAGTGTTATTAAACTGAAAAATTAGGGACCTTCAGTGTAGATATTTTGTTTTAGGGATCAAATCCAAATTTTAAATAAACCACAGGGACCACCAATGTAATTCACTCTATTCTAATTGTACCGCTAATTAATATTAATCTTTATTTATTATTATTAATTATTAATAAATATTGATTATTAATTATTAACTAATATTAATTATTAATTAATAATAATTTCAAATTGGAGTGAATTGTGGAGTTTGTGTATTGATAATTTTTTTAATAGAATCCCTATGATATGTTTATTGTGGATTTGGTTATTGTGATATTTAATTTGCTTTGGTCATGGTCTCTCTGGTTAACGCCTCCGTTAACTCCGTTAAATCAATTGTCATTTTATATTTTTTGCTTATTCTTTTGTCTTTTTTGGGTTTTTCCTAATAAAAAGTAAAAAAACAATATATCCACAATATAATCTTATCTCGGTTCATCTTATTTTAATGTGCATTCATTTTTCATCCAACAATTGATAACCACTTCTTATACTTCTTACATTAACGTTCTCTTCTTACGGAATCCAACCCTATATATATAATAAATCAAATTATAAAGCCACTAGTAAATAATTAGTAGAAAAACTTTTGTTTTTCAAATTTACAAAGATTGCATACATAGGTGACGTTTGTTTTTTAAGAGGTTTAAAGTCTGAAGTCTTAATTTAGTTATGATTAATAAGAGGTGGTGCGTAAAAAAGTCTGAACGATTCAGACTTAAGAGACATTAAGAGATTTTTTTTTAAAAACAAACAACCCCATAGTCTCCACGTTAGTATATTTGTACATACTTCTTTTTGTGACAGATCGATGTAACTTATGAGTTTCAAAACATTGACATTCAAACTTTAATGGCTCAAGTGTGTAAGAAAAGTTCATGGCTAGATTGAAATGTTTGTAAAACTTTATTTATTTGATGATACCGTTAGGGTTTTTATGTTATGGTAATATTTATCAAAAAGATAAATTGCATTAAAATATAACGTACTTTATTTTTATTTATTTTAAGTAATATACTTTTAAAATCATCATTTTAGTAATTGTGAGGTGATATCTCAAACATTTAAGTACCTAGTTTACCTAATGACTTGAAAATGTTGACTAAGATCAAGTTACTGCTGATGTGTAATTCAATTTTTATATTTTAAATGCCAACTAAACAAAAGTATTCCACGTCATTATTTTCTAAATGTCGATTTTGTAAATTAAAAAATTATTTTTCATATGTTTTTACAAATTGTTTTTTTTACTTAACAAAAAATTAACGTAATTATTTTTTTAAAGTTTATAAAATTGATATTGCTTTAAAAAATTGTTTTTGGGATTTTCTTAAAGAAAAATAATTTAAAAAAATTTAAAATTTCTTAAATAACAAAAAATAATTACTGTATCAAATATTCGCAACAATAGACAAATATTAATAAATCAATAAACAGAAGTGAATTTTTTTATTTATATAAATGTTTGTATTTTTTTAATTTTATTTGTGTTTACCTTTAAAAAAAAATTAACAACAAACCATCTTCAAAACCCTAATATAGTGATGGACAAATGGGCCCAGCCCGGTCCGACCGATTAACTGAAGCCCGGTCTGCTCAAAGCCCGGCCCGGTAGTAAACTGGTTTGAAGTCCGAAAAGCCGGACCAGTTCATGTTTTGGGAGGATTTGCCGGCCCGACACGGTTTTTGGCTCGGTCCGGCCCGATTCGTACTTTTAAAAAAAAGACGTTATGTTACTGTTTATATACATTTTTTTGACCTTTTTTTGTATTTTTTACCCCCCAAACCCCTATAAATACTTGTATTGTAAGATTGTGACTTAAAATTATATATAAAACGTATTTTTAAAGTGTATTTTAGTGATTTATTATAAATAAAATATATTTTTAAAGTGTATTTTAGTGATCCAATTCAATTTTTATTTTTTAAAGCTTAGTAATTAATTATTATATAAAGAATTTTTTTTAAATACGGAAAAATGCTCGGCCTGATCATGACCCGGTTTTGGGTCCGGCCCAACCCGATTTTTCTATAACCGGTTTTTTCCAACATTAAATGGGCCACACATATTCAGGTGAAACCCGGCTCGGCCCGATTGGCCCGGTTTTTGGGTTTAGTGTTTGGGCCCGAAGCCCGTTTTGGCCCGACCCGACCCGAGCCCGATTTTTGGCCATCTATGTGGGCCGCCAATGTATCATCTTCAACCATCGTGAACGAGTATATGAAACCCATTTAAACCCTTATAGATAGAATCATTGTGATGTTGTCTCTTATACACAAGCTCTTTCAACTCTTTTGTATCGCATCCTCACCGTCTTACGCAAGGTTCACCATGAAGATCTCGGTGTGAAATCTCCCGTGATGTTTCGGTACTCCGACAAGAAGAAGCCACAATAAGAAAAACTGAAGAAGAAGAAGTTGCGATTCAAGCTCTGGCCAAGGTTGCGAGCATGATGAGTTCTAAAAGAAGAAGAATAAAAGAAACAAAACGACAATGAAGACTCAACTGATGGGACGATGATGATTGTGAACTTGTTCTTAAAATATGATTGTGTGCCAAGTTGAATGTTCATGCTATTTGTATTGTTGTTTATTTTTTAAAAAACTAAAATGCAATTGTTAAAAATCTAATTAAAAAAAATTAAAACCAATTTTTTTGTAGAAAAAGCCATGTCATTTGGCACACCAATAAATAATAGTATTGAGTTATATGCCATATCATTTGTCAAGTCACCATGGTACCGGTTAATTGTTAAACCGGTTGACTAGGTACTTAAAAGTTTGAGATATCACATCTCAAATACCAAAATAAAGGTTTTGAAAATATATTACTCAAAATAGAAATGCAATTTGCTTTTATCAAATATAACTAGAAGCGTATCCGCGCAATGCAGCGAGATATATAACGATTTTAATGTCTCATTTTATTTTTTGTATTTTTGTTGATTTACAGTACGATCTTGGATGGTTTTGAGAAAGTGAAAATGTTTTTTTTTTATAAATTTGTTTAATTCAGGCTTAATAATATAATGTTTTTATATATAAAAAATTAAGTATTTTGTTAGAATTCAATGATTATCTTATATATTTTAATGACATCTAGAAAAAATAATCAATTACATATTTAATAATATAATTAAAACAAATTTATAGTAATATAATATATTAATTAATAGTGATACATGGAAAGGTCTGCATAAAAGGAAGGTCATGTACATACCAAATTGATGGGTGTTAGAAGCCTGCAGTAGTAATATGTATCTTGTGCTTTGAAACTTGTAAATTAAGAGATTTTTAAAATCTTGCATAAAATGATGATACCTTGTGCCTAATAATTTATATTTAATAGTTTTTTATCCGTGCTTTATAATATAGTATATATAAAGTTTGTTTAGTTTTTTATTTTATGTCATACGTAAATTTTTTATTCAATCAATGTAGTAATAAAGTTTTAAAAAGTTCATATTTTGTACCTATTTTAATTGATAACATGTAGATCCTGTAATATTTTGATGACGTGAATGACAAGTTTATTTTTATTCGTCGTAGCCCTTTCGCAAACATTTCAAAAAAAAAAAAATTCTTAAAGTTAGCTTATAAACTAGTTCTAACTAATCAAATGAGATTTTTTTTAATAATATTAAAAAATAATCTAAGGTTATAACTAGTTTTTTTTAAAGAGAGCTTATAACTAGTTTAAAATTGACAAACATTCCATATGTTTTTTTTTTTGGTAAAGGAGTATCCTAGACCACTTTGGCATATGTCTATAAGGTTATGTTTGGTACATGTCATTGGACGTGGCATGCATGACATGACAAAAACTCATTGTTACACGTTTTGACATGGCATTGAAATGAGACTCTGCATGACAAAAAAGTATTTATTTGTTCCACCAAAAAGAGGTGGAACAAAAATCACAAGGGTCAGGTTCAGGAGAAAACCTCAAAAAACGAAAAACTGAGAAACATCTTGGTAGCCCTTCATCTAGACGGTATGCACCTGTGCATACAAGTATATTTGTAACATGAACACGTACATAAAAACCAAAAAATAATTTAATTATTTGTATGCACAAGTACATACCATCCAGATCAAGGGTTATAAGGGTGTTAATCAGTTTTCCATTTTTTTTTAGGTTTTCCTTAAACCTCCCTCAAATCACAAGGATGAAATAAAACTAAAAACATATTAATCTACCGTCATTTGAAATCACTCTAATATCGTATTTGGTTTAATGATCATCGTTGCTAACACCACCCACTGCCACCGGTCACCTTCGCCACAACAACCACATCCACCTCCCCCTCTGATGGCCATTTTCACCAACGACCACCATCACCACCACGGGTCGCCACCGCCTCCACCTCCACCAATTTATAAGGACCGTCCAAACCGGACAAAACATGGTATTTTTCCATTGTGCGAACCAGGTTCCGTTGAATTACAATTATATTAAATTCCTTATTTAAATTTGGTACTATACTTAGGAACGATTATTTTCTTTAAGAGCCTAAAATTAATTAGAAATCAGAAGACTGTCGACAATTTGACACGTGACATATTCACCAGAAATATGGACGTGTTATTTATCATGAATGTTGTTACATATTCATCATGAATACATGATTCACGATCATTGTTTTAAAAAACGGTTTTTTGGTTGACCCGGTGTGGTGACCGGGTCACGGTTCAACCGGGTGGTTGACCCGGTTTCAAGAAATTTTTTGTATTTTTCATTTTCTTGCATATATATATGTATATATAAAACCAAGAATCTGATGTTCACAAGTTAAAACATTAAAAATACACATAACAAAAAGTTTTACATCAATCCAAAAACATTAAAAAAACACATAATAAGAAGTTTTACATCAATCCAAAAACATAAAAAACACAAATATAAGAAATTGATTTTTTTAACCGGGTCAACCCGAGTTTTTACCAATTCAATTAGACCGGTTCAACCGGTTCTATCAAAAAACCGGCGGTTTAATCCGGGTCGTGATTTCTCAAAAAACCGGTCGTAATTGACCCGGTCTCTTCACCGGTTCCCGGTTCAACCGGTTGACCCGACCTTTTAAAACATTGTTCACGATGAATAACAACTCCATATTTATTATATTAGTGATAAATCTCCATCCTGAAGAGGGACAAGTGATACACTATGGATGATTCCTATGTTCCTAATCAATTTTCGGTTCCTAATGGAACTTTCATCGCTATATATATATATATATATATATATATATATATATATATATATATATATATATATATATATAGGAGAGGTTCATTTGAGAAATGGTAAATATATGAGAAATAGAGAAGTAATCTTAGCCATTCATCTGGTCAACATTTGCGGCTTTAACCGCGAAGCACTGGATAATTCCTTGTGTGGTCTATAGAATGTAGAGGGTAATTTCGTAAAATATACGTGATGAGTTCATATATGAATCTTTGTGATTCACAAAGGTTCATATATGAATTTTTGTGATTCATACATGAATCACAAAGGTTCATATATGAATCTGTTAGTTAGTTCAACTGATTCATATATGAATCACAAAGGTTCATATATGAATCAGTTAAAAGAGTTCAGTTGTGAATTGCACTAGTTCATATGTGAATTATACATGTTCATATATGAACACAACCCGTGTGTTTTGTAAAATTTACGAAATTGTCCTTCTATTTTTGGGATAGTCGCAACTTTGACCAGTCAAAGCCGCAACTTTTGATCGGTCAAAGCCGCAATATTTGACTAGTCAAATCCGATCTTGACCATATGAATGGCTAGGATTACTTCTCTATTTCTCATATATTTACCATTTCTCAAATGAATCAAACACTATATATATATATATATATATATATATATATATGAATTTTGTGTAAAAAAGCTTATAGTAACTTAAATATTACTTTTTTCGTTCCAAAATAAATGTCCACAATGAAAATGACACATAGTATTAAAAATATGCAATTATTACGTTTTTTTAAATAAGTGACATTTTCACCCTTGATGATAAAGAAAGAAAATTTCTACATCTCATAATTAAGGGTATAATGGAAAACTGGAACTTGCTTTTGAAAGTGGACACTTAGGTGACGTTTGGATCGCATAATGAAATTCGATGGAATTGGAATCCGTCATAGGAATTTGACTTTGAATGAAGTGGAATGGAATTTGACCACGCATTTGGTTGGATGGAATTGGAATGGAATTATTAAAGGAATTAGAATATTTGGGATAGCTGGTGGAATGGTGAAATCCTTAATCTAAGGAATTTAAAGAAATTCCTACATTTTTATTATGTGAACCAAATATAGAATTTGGAATTTGATCTAAGAAATTATCCTTTCCAATTCTATCAAAATCAATGAACGAGTCCTTCATGTTGTAGCCCAGTGGTAAGGTAACATCCTGGGGGAGTCAGTGGATGGTATCCCTGACTACCCAGGTTCGAACCCCATGGTGAGCATCCTGTGACATCCATGATCATGGGTCTGCCACATAGTGGTACCCTTAATTGAGTTGGGTCGTGATCGACGGGGATTAGTCGGGTGACACCCTTAAGTGGAAGCCCGAATACCACGAAAACGTGTGTGTGTATTAACTTGTCGTTCAAAAAAAAATCAATGAACGAAACACCCCCTTATTATTTAGAACAAACTAATGCGGACACTTAATTTTAAAGGAAAAAAATACTTGATTTATATTATTTATAATTGTTACTGTTATATGATATTTATAACAATTTTGTTTTGTCATATCTAACTTATTATAATTTATAAATAGTGTAATCCGCTAATCATTATCCTCAACCAATAGTGATGGTATCCTAAGAGCATCTCCAATATAAGAATTTTTTTTTTTTTTTTGCATTTTCTTTACCACCTTATCTTTAACTCATCAAATTAAAAACTTTCCTAAAAATCCATAATAGTAGTTATTGTAATTTGTAAGAAACCTTCTTCTTATGGTCCCAGTGATTTTTTCAACACCGATAACTAAGAAAATATATAGAGTAAACTCCAACTTTGGTCCCTGAGGTTTATTGATTTCTTTGAAAGAGGTCCTTATGGTTTCATAATTCAAGTTTACATCCCCAGGGTTTGAATTTTGCTCTAGAAAAAGTCCCTAGACACTAACACCGTTAAAAACTCCGTTAAAGCCAGGGGTATTTTCGTCCAACCATGTTTTTGTCCTCCTTTTGCACCTTTTTTTTGTTTTTTCTTATATCTGTAAAAAAAACCATAGAAATTTAGGGTCCAACTTATAAATATTTTATTCTTCTTGTTCCTTCTTCCCCAAATGTCATCTAAAAAAAACCCAGATATCATCTTCATCAGAGTGATTTTCTCATCTTGTTGCAGATATTACACACGTGTTTCATCAGTTCTTGATCACTTTGTTCTTGGAATTCGACATTTTTTCAACAAAGAAAAGGTCAAGACCCAGATCAGATTGAAAGCTAAAGTGATTAAAAAAAGAGGATTTAAGAATTAAACTTTAGTGGGTATCCATCCGGTCCTCCTGCAAACTCATATAAACAACCAAAAACCCATTTGATTTCATTCATTCTTCAGCAAGAAACAGAAAAGAAAAAAAATATCAATTGATAATCAAGAAACTCCAAGATCAAGAAACATGATTAGAAGCTAAAATCTTTCAAGAATGAAATGAAAAACAATAAAAACACCCATCTAAGATTGCATTTTGTTTCTTCACCAAGGACAAGATCCAATAAAAACACCCATCTAAGATTGCATTTTGTTCACAACTTCAATGAAACTATTTCACAACTGTTGTTAAACACTATTATTCAAGATGGAAAATGAATTTGAGGATTTAAATTAGCAGCAACAATATTATGATATTCAAACAAGAAAAAGAGGTTGATTAGTAAGCAACTTATCAGTTATGGGAAGATCTGGATGAGAAAAAAACCGAGATCCAAACTGAATTAGAATCTTTATCTGAACAGAAGGAAAGAATGGAAATTCGGTAACCAAAAACAACACCAGTTTGGAGTCGGAGCAGTGGTAGGGTCGAGGGAAAATTGAAGACCATCACCACCGCCTTTGCAAATAGAACCCAAGATCACCACCATCGAGTCGGAGGGTTGAAGAAGACAGGTCGAAGCACAAGGACGAAATGGGTTGGCCGGCGACTTCGTCTTCTCCGGCGATTTCGCCTGAAACCCATAAACCGATGTTAGCGATCATAAGACCTAGGGTTAGGGTTGCGACAACTGGAGTCTGGCCGAGGTCGAGGAGAAAAGCAGCGCACGAGGGTTGGGCATATCGAGGGGCTACGAACGACGACGGAGCGATAGGGGGTTGGGGATCTCCGGCGGGTAAACATGAGTATGAAGCAGGACATCGATGGCTTTTTCAATTTTCATTTTCATTTGATATTTAGATTTTGTTTTGCATTTTTTTTAGGTTTTGTTTTTCTAATTACATTGTTAGTCCATTTGTTTTGATTGTTTTTACAGATATAAGGAAAAACAAAAAATAGTGCAAAAGGAGGACAAAAACATGGTTGGACGAAAATGCCCCTGCCTCTAACGAAGTTTTTAACGGTGTTAGTGTTCAGGGACCTTTTTTAGAGCAAAATTCATACCCTGGGGATGTAAACTTGAATTATGAAACCATAGGGACCTCTTTCAAAAAAATCAATAAACCTCAGGGACCAAAGTTGGAGTTTACTCAAATATATTTAATCTATACTATATTACAAAGTATGGATAAAAAACTTTTAAATACAAATTATTAGACAAAAGGTACCATCATTTTATGCAATATTTTAAAAATCTCTTAATTTACAAGTATCAAAGCACAAGATAAATATTAGTACTGCAGGTTTCTAACACCCATCAATTTGGTATGTGCAAGGTCTTACTTTTATGCAGACATTTTCATGTATCACTATTAATTAATATATTATATTACTATAAATTTGTTTTAATTATATTATTAAATATGTAATTGGTTACTTTTTTTAGATGTCATTAAAATATATAAGATAATCATTGAATTCTAACAAAATACTTGAATTTTTTATATATAAAACATTATATTATTAAGTCTAAATTAAACAAATTTATAAAAAAAAATATTATCACTTTCTCAAAACCATCTAAAATCGTATTGTAAATCGACAAAAAATTAAAATAAAATATTAAAATCGTAATGTATCTCGCTGCATTACAAAAGTACATTTCTAGTATATATTAATAATTATAAAGTCAATAAAATAAAAAAACTAAGAAAATGTTACTTCATAGTAAGAACCAAGATGAAATTGTTATATAAATTCTCCACAATTTCATCTTAGTCAAGATCTTCAAAGTCAAAAATTATCGTCTCTACGTCATACATATATTTTCATTCGGAATTTGTTTTACATACATAATTAGAAAAGCATTTTTTAAAAACACTGATTTAACATGAAATATTTTATATCAATTTTACAATAACCACCCTAAACAAATTGGATATCACGATTTTGTCCTACTATTAGTTGTTTTTGTTTTACTTTTCATTTTATGTTTAGATCACCATGCAATACAATGGATTTTGGGTTGTAAGCTAACCCACAAACATCAATATGACTTATTCTTATTTGAAGTCTAGATAACAATTGTCTAAATAACGTTTTTTAAAGCATTGTTGGTGTAAAAACAATCAAAAAATATGTTTCAAAGTATTAGATGCTTGCAATGTAAATTTTGTACTAAAACTATTGAAATGGTTATTGCTTTTAATAAGATTCTAAACAATTTTATCAATATAAAACTCTGAAACGCACTCAATTACAAGTTATGACTTATGAGAACTTTAGTTAGCCAAATAGAAATTTTCTAATCTTAGGGGTAAAAGATGCAAGGGAACAAAATCATTGTGGGGCATTATTTTAAATTTCTTATGGACCCCCAAGCTATGGTCCATATATAAAAAAGGTCCTTAAACTTGAACATTACACAAATATCAACCATTTGCTATTACAACTTTGTGTCACTTCGATACCCCGTAAGGGCATGTTTACTTTCCAAATATATGGCTTGCCAAATCACCACTTGAACAAGATAAACTAATATATTAGTTTTTTTTAAAACTTAATTTAAAATGTTATCATAAATTATCTTTCATTTCCTTTTTGGTTTATTAGAAAAGGCAATATATGTTGTAGATAACGATAAAAGAAAATTGATATTGTATATTATAATCGGGATATTGATATGTCAACATATAAAATATATATTAACTTTAAAACCATGGTCTTGTAATATTTTTTTTAAACTTAAAGTGATTTTCATATTATTGGTTTATGCAAATTAACTCAAAACAATACTTTTTTATCAGATAATGATATATTTCATGTAAAACAAGCTGAAAAGATAAAAATATCAAATAAACGGAACTACGGAAGGAGTATCATTGCAGTAATTGAAGTAAGGTTGGACCATCGATTTCTCAAATTCACTCGGTTAATATGATGAACGTCCTGACACACAAAAACCATGGTCCTTGATATAGGCATGTCCAAAAAGTCAATGTCAGTTAGGGATATTTTTAGTAACCATTGTGATGTTTTAACGTTTTTTCTGGTAACAATAACCGTTATTATGAAAGTGTTATGAATTGACCAGTAGTATGCTCATATCCACAAGTCCATATTCGTTGTGCTAATAATATCTTGATAGCATTCTACGATGATTAGACTTCTGTGGAAGACATCCCATGAAGAATCTAATACAAAATCCTTTGATTTTAAACTTTTTAGCGGAACAAATCTTTCTCTTCCATATAATTCAAGATAAACTTGAAAGGAGATATACTAACAACTCCATGCAAGTTTGGTCAAGATGGACACTGTAAATAGGATACAAAATCCGATAACCATATAATTAATGTATACAAACGTTTCTTTTGTATTTGAAAACGAAAATTATTTAATTCATTAATTCTTATGCTAAAATATAAAAAAAAATTGAAGAAGACAACTTAAGTTATTGTTGTCGTTACTTGTTCGTGTTTAAAGTTAGTGTTTGGTCATGGTCTAAGTTAATACTTGGTTGTATAATGATCTATTTCTTCGTATACAAATTTTAAAAAATGTACCAACATTTCAGTTTAATTCTTCGAGGCTCTTCTCTATTATTTTGTTTTCAAATTTTGGAAGAAAATAAAATAAATAGAAGGAAAAAGAAAGAAAATAAAATGAATAAAAATAATTTATCACGTTTTTTAACAATAATGAAAAGAAATAAAATATGTCATTTTTACAAATACATTTTTAAAAATATATCATTTAAAATGAAAGGTTGGTAATTTTATAATTTTATTAATCTTTATAAAGAGTTTTAATTTCTTTTTTCCCTTTCATTTATTTTCTTCTCACATTTGGAAAGAAAGTTTTGCAATGAAAGTTATTATATTTTTTTCCCGTTTTCTTACCTTTATCTTCTACAAATGTTTGTGAACATTTTATTTTTTTTGCTTTCTTCCTATTTCCCTCATTTTTCTTTTCTTCTGAAAAAAGGTTTTAAGAACACCACGTATAGGTCACAAATTCGATTCTTTTTTAAGCTTACCTGAACTTTCTTGACTATTATCCAAGATCCGATATAATTAATTGAGGTACACATAATCCGACCTGAACACTCACATAAAAAAATATGGTTTTAAACTACCTTTAGTAAATATAAGCTACATTGGTTTTTGAAATTATTTTAAAGGGAAATTAATTAAAATGACCGTATTTGAAACCCGTATTACCAAAATGCCCTAAATCTCGATAACTTTGCCGAAATACCTCTTTTGTCCGAGATATATGGTCGGGATGAGACCCATCCCGGGGTTAGGGTGATTCGGACAAAAAAGGATCGATCCCAGGGTTATGGCCGGGATGTACAATGAAATCCCGGGGTTAGGGCCGGGATGAACAGTGAAATCCCAGGGGTGAACAGTGAATCCCGGACAAAAAGGATATTTTGGCAAACCCAACGAGATTTAGGGCATTTTTGTAATACGGGTTTCAAATACGGTCATTTTAACTAATTTCCCTATTTTAAAAGCCCTATTTTGATGGACAAAATGTAGTTTATAAGTTAGCTTATTTTAAGAGTTTTTTTTTACACTTTTTCCAATTATAACCATGATTAAAATTAATTGTTAGTATTTATTAATACTATATGTATATAATTATTAATAAATATTAATAATTACTAATACTAACAAATATTAATTAATAATAACTAAATTAATTGACAATTATTAATTAATTTGAATTATACATTATACATTAACATTAATTATTCAAAATAAATATTAATATTAATTAATAATAACTAATATTAATTGAAATTTATTAATTAATTCTATTTATACATTATACATTATACATTAACATTAATTATTAGTTATTAATTATTCAAAATTATTATTAATTATTTTTACATTATTATTTTTTTTAATTATATTTCAATAAATTTAGTTATTAAAAAACAAATATAACAATTTTACAAATGTTTGTATAAGTTACACAAAAAGTAACGGTATATTTATTTTGTTTCATATATTAAAATATTTTAATAAAATATTTAATTTAATTATTAATTATATTTTTTGAAAAAATTATTAATTAATTAGGGTATTTGTGGTTGGCTAATTTTATTTTTACTCATATTATATGTAATAGTTATTTAAAATCATAAATTAATGTAATTTTTTTCTAAAATTTGTTTTAACAAATCCAAAATTTACAATATATATATAATAATCAGTTTAAATTTTTTTCAATTAACATATTATAACATTTAGGGGTTGTTTGTTTTTTCAATTTCAACACGCATTACCTATTATCACTTATTCGGTCAGATGTTTTTAAAATAAGTGTGTTTGTTTTTTTCAACTATTCAGATCCACTTATCACTTAAATTGATCTGGAAGAAAAAGGGGTAACCTAATCACTTTTTTGCCACTTATTTCACTATCTATGTAACAACCCAACCTTAAACAACAAGATAGCAACTTAAATCTTAAATAATAATGCCAAACGGCCCAAAAAAAATATCTAAAATACAAGATTTGCGGAAAGACAACCTAGCACACAACTGAGAATACAGAGACAAGAGTCTACAAGGGAGGTCCTCTAAATTAGCTCCAACACGCATCTTCTTTTAAACGTAACCGCTCCTTCTACTGCCACTCTTTACCTGAAAAAGGGTTTAGATTTGAAAAGAGTGAGGGTTAGACCGAAAGGTCTACTGAGTCCCCTCTTACAACAGTTTTCAACTCATCAAGCAAATAATTAAGGATTTATCATAAAAGAACCATTTTCAGCTTCAAGGAAAAACTTTAACTTTCAACAACTTCTTCGCTCACACTACCGCCATCCTAAGGTGACAACGTGTCTGTGACTCACACTGCCTTTGTTGGGACACACACCCCCAACGACATAAACGAAACACACCCCCCGGTATGAGCACAGGCGGGCCACACCCCCCGACTTTGAGCCTACTCGCTTAGGACCATGTATGCATACATTTCCCCTTTGTCAACAATATGAAAATCATCTTTAACATTTAAATAAAACTCGCAAGTACTAAAGCAACATCATTTCAAAGCTTGCATATAATTTTCATAATACTCGAGCCATCATATATAAATCAAAGTTTAAATAAAACTTTCGCATGTTTTCGTTAGCAGAAGGATTTAGTTCTGAAAAACTCACCTGGTGTCCTTAGCTCGAATCTCGTGACTACTTCTATAATTCGATCCCAAAACCTATAAAGAAACATTGACCGATGAACACTCAATTCAAACTTTTTTGATACTGTCCTTAACCCATAGTCCAAACATTATTTAATCTTTATACAAACTTAACCCGACAATAGTGCCCACTTGAGACATGATACCCAATTCCTTAAATAAACTACAATGGCCAGACCACCAACAAGAAGCCCAACACTAATAATGTAACCCAACCAAACTTGGACTTAAATGAAAGCAAAAATACTCATGGGCTTCGGCCCATCTCTCAGCCTGGTGACCGGGGTTAAAACCCTCTGACCAGGTTTGCTGCTACATCTCGACCGGGGTCTTCACATCCGGTGACCGGACTGGACCGAAGAGGTCGATCGGATTCCCTTCTGACCGGGGTTTGAAACGACCGGTACTTACAATCGACCGAAGCCTCACATTCGACCGAGGTTTGATACCTTCGACCGGACTCCCCTTCCCGCCCGAGGTCGGCGTTGACCGGGGTCTCGACTCCGAGGTTTTCCCAGCGACCGGGGTTCCCCGGTCCCCCACTCCATACACCAGTCGATAAATCTGCAGATTACAACGATGAGTTTCGACTTCCCCGAACCACAGAGGTCGGGGCTTAATCCGACAACACCAAAACCCCTTTTTAGAAAACGATTAAACCACTAGCAACGATAAATTCAACTACTAAAAACCCAGAGTCTACAACATATTAATCCCTTAACCCCCAAACCCCCCAAAAGTTAGCAGATTACTTCAACTAACCCAACTCATGGATTTAGACTATAACAAGAACCTTTGATGAGGAAAATAAAGGTTATTAGAAATATTACCTCAAGAAATCACTAAGAACTCAAGATCTCAATCGATGTTTTCTTCCCACTGATCGCCCACAAACGTCTCCTTCTCTAAGACTTTCTTCAGTCGCCCAAAGTCTAAAATGAGAGATTTTAGGGCTAAAACCCTTTTTATTCAATGATACTCCCTTACCCTTTCATCTTTGAATAATAACCAAATAAACCCTCAACTTTTCGATATTAAAACTTTATACCCAGTTATTACAATACTCCCCCCTCAAAAGGATTCCGTCTCCGGAATCCCTTCGCTAAACAAACTAGGGTATTGGTTTCTCATAACCGACTCTAACTCCCCAAGTTGCTTATTGACCCTTTTGTAATTGCTACTGAACTTTCATCCGTTGAATTTCTTTGCTCCTCAATTTTCTTCACTTTACGATCCAGAATAGCTACCGGTTTCTCCGCATAGCTTATCTCCTCATCTAATTGGACATCCTCCAAAGGTATAACGACATCACTTTCTATTAAACATTTCCTCAGATTAGATACCTGGAAAGCAGGGTGCACTCCTCACAGATCTACGGGTAGATCCAGTCTATACACTATTTTCCCAACGTGCTCCACGATAGCGACGACCCAACAGATCTAGGTCTTAACTTTCATTCCTTTCTGAATCGGGTCACACCCTTCCAATGCGAGACTGGTAACTTTATATTTGTCACCACTTGGGACTAATGATTCATAATTCTCAATCCAACCAGTTTAGTACCATTCGATTATCCAAGCCATTCCGATCAACACATAGCCGCACAAAAACATCAGATTCATCCCTCGATTACAACATCAGATTTCTGATGTGTTCGATCTCCATGTGTTTCTGTTGTGTTCTCGATTTTCTGATGTGTCCTTGTGTTCTCGATTTTCTGTTGTGTTCGATCTTCATATGTTTCTGTGGATTTGTGTTTTCTGTTTACAATATGCCTCTTGTATAAAGTCTTGTAATCAAGCTTGTGTTTTCTATAAGTGACATATTCTCTACTCAAGACGATGAAGATCTTTGGTCGTTCCAATTTCCAAACTCAAGAGTAGAATTATGATCTGGATTGCTGATTGCATCCATCTAGTTGCTTTATGGTGTTCCAAATTTCGATTAATGTGTTTCTCCATCTACTTTTGTGTTTATTGTTGTCGTTCTTTGATTTTTTGTGGTTCATCCATGAGGTTCGATCTTCTAGTTCGTCTTGTGGTTCGATCTTTGTGTTTGATTCCAAGAATACATCCAGTCCTTGTGTTTTATTCCCTATTTGTTTGTAATTGCATACTTTCATATTTTCATATCTCCCTTGTGCATCAAACAAAGTATCTTTTTTACTTGACCAATTGATGCAAGTTTGAGATGAACCACAAGGGATTGATGTCCTAGAGTCATTACAAGTTGTTTGTACAAGATGGGAATGTGATATCTTAAGTTTTCTCTATTGTTTTTGCATTTTTATACAAGATGGATATAAACTAGTTGTAAACTACATTAAAAACAATTGGTATCAAGTGTTTTTCTGTTGTTTTTTGCTGCTAGTATGTATGCATGTGGGATTAGGAGTAACCTCATGAATGGTTTTATAAATGGATATGGTTTGGATACAACAACAACCTATGAAAAATGTTTTTTCAAGTTTTCTATTGTATTTGAATCAATCAACGTATTTTAATTGTTATGAGATTGATTTTTTAGTTGTATAATTTAATTAAAATGAATTTATGTTATTATAAATTCCATAATATCACATTTTGAGGGGATAAAATAGACAATTATTCAGATTCAAACATTTACCAGTTTACAAAAACAAATAGTCTTATCATTCAGATTTTAGACTTCAGCACCACCTCTTATTAATCAGAAGTGAAATCAGACTTCAAACTTCAGCACCTCTTAAAAAACAAACGCCACCCTAATTTTTCTTTACCTTTTTGTTTGTATTAATTAACATCTTATATCATTAGTGATTTATTTTAATTATATTATAAAATATTATAATTGACTAACTTTTCAAGACGTCATTATTAATTATTTTATATTTTTCATCTAATTTATCAACTAATTTTAAGTTTTTAACCAAACATAATTAATTTATCAATTTAATTTATTAACTACCAATTAAGAGCATCTCCAACAACTATGTTAAAATTGAAAAAAAGAGGATTTTTAGTAAAAAAAAAAAATTGTCGCAACAACTATGCTATCTTATATGTTAAAATAGAAAAAATGGGAGGGATAAGATAAAAATCTCCAAACTTGGAGAATCCCTAAAACCAACTTTTTGAGAAATAGAAAAAACAATTTTTTAATCTTTCCACAAAAAAAAACATTGAAATAAAATATTTAAAAGAGAGAAATAATATTTTATTAATATATTGATTATCTACACTATATTATAAAGCATATTTATAAAAAAGTCTTAAAAACAATTGTTAATGTTTAAGAACATGTCCAACAACTTCTCCAAAATTGAGAAAATGGAGATTTTAGGTATTTTTGTGTAACAACAGATTCTTCAAATCTTTCTCCAAAAATGATTATCATGAGAGGGAAATTGTTTTTTTATTATATTCTACCAATAAGATTTCTTCAAATGAGATGGGTATGAGAGATAAATAATATTTTATTAGATTTATACAACATTTTAATATTATAAGTAATGATTTCATCTCCAAAATGGAGAATCTGTTGGAGATGGATGTAAATTTTTATGTAGATTTTGACTTTTAATTCTCTATTTTGGAGAATTTTGAAAATGATGTTGGAGATGCTCTAATGCACCGCTATTTAATGTTAATTATTTAGAGCATCTCCAACAGTTTCTCCATTTTGGAGAAAATGAAGAAAATGAAGGTGGCGTTTGTTTTTTTAAGTGGTGCTGAAGTCTGAAGTATGATTTCACTTCTGATTTTTAAGTGGTGGTGCTGAAGTCTGAAATCTGAATAAAAAAGACTGTTTAATTTTTTGGTGCTGAAGTCTGAAATCTGAATAAAAAAGACTGTTTGTTTTTGTAAGCTGAAAACGTCTGAATATATACTATTATCTATTTTTATCCCTGAAAATGTGATACTATCGAATTTAATTAAATTATACTACTAAAATCAGTCTTCATAACAACTAAAATCAACTGAAATACATTAATTGGTTCAAATACAGTAGAAAACATGAACAAAGTCTTATAACAACTAAAATCAATCTCCGTTTTGCATCAAATGTGTCGCAATTTATTCTCTTAAATTAGCCATATATATTTGGTCAGCGGTACTCCCATGCACTTGAACCTCTTCAGCCTCATCACCGCCATCGTCCCCTTGGTCATTGGTTTGATCAAACTCAGAAAACAACTCGTCACTTAAACCTTCATTTCATATAAAGTTGTGAACTGCAAAACATGTAATAACGTCTCTTTGAACCTCAAGTGAAAACGACGTCATTCTTTTCAATATCAGAAAACGTCTCTTTGAACCTCAAGCTTCATTTGTCCACCTTACACGTTGAACGTTCTCATCCATCACTAGTTAGCACACAAGAAATACAAACAAAAGAGAATGGTTATGTGCACATCTATATGATGAGATGCTCTTTTTCCAGATTATTACAATAACAATAATTGGTTTTGCAAATTTGGAATTCAAGGTAGTTTGAGTCTTTGCAAATGCAACACCAAAAAAATGTCCCACATTTGACATAAATATGCAGGGGTTGTTTGATCTCATAAAAATCACATGGGGCTAAAGCCTTGGTGTTCAAGAGATACCTATCATCATTTAGAAGCAAGAAATTGACATTTGACATAAATATGCAGGGGCTGCAAATAGCACATTTGATTTGACATCCGCGTTTAGTAGAAGGTAAATCAGATTTGGTCAAATGTAGGCAAAAGGAAATTCCATTTCTTGTGGCCTATGGCCTGTGGTTCCCAGCAACAAAACAAAAGCCACAAAGCTTGGAGCAAGTCAACAGTGATACCACTCGCCTGCATGCAACAACCCAATCATATATATATATATAGGGGTGAGTTATTATGCAACATTTTACATGATGCAAGCCTTGCAACCCCTCTATCCACCACACAGGGGTTGCAAGGAGTTGAACCATGTAAATGAGTTGCATTTGAACACCACTATATATATATATATATATATATATATATATATATGATATGATATGAGATCCCTGTACTAATTTGTAAAATTGTAGACATGAAAAACAAAGGGCAACAATCGCAATAATTACATAATAATCTTATGAACTAGAAGCATACTCTCTCAATATCAGATCCATAGATATAAGTAGTGATGGTGATTTTAAACAAGACAGGCAATTGACACAAGAATAAGAATATTATTGAATTAATTAAAAACAAGAATTGGTTTGGGTACCTCACTCACCTACCTGCAAGGGGGTCTGGTGAGCAGGAGAGAAGCAACAGTTGGGTCGGATGGAGGGGTCTGGTTGAATGAAAGATTGGTAGCCGAAGAAGGCTCCTTGGTCACGATTCTAGTACTGCCACTCCTTATTGTTGCTTTCTGAAACCCTTCCATTTGCAACAATCGAAACAAGATTTCTTTCTTTCTTACTTGTTCGCCATAACTAAAAGGAGATGAAATCGAACTAAAAGAATGAAATCGAACCAATAGTGATGAAATCAAGAAAGAAAAAAACATAAATTGGGAGTAGGATATGGACATACCTATTTGGAGATGAAGATCAGAAGACTTTCAGATGGAGAAGGAGATCGATGGACTTGCAAATGAAGATCGTATGGAGTGCCGACGAGTCGCTCAAGCTCAATTTGGAGAGGAGTTGCTCGATTTGCAAAGGAGGAAGAGAGGAGTTCGATGATTTGGAGAGGAGGCGGTTGATTAAGTGAGAAAAAAGTGATTAGGTTATCACTTTTTCGGTCAGTGGAAAAAAAGTGATAAGTGGATCTGGATTACTAGAAAAAACAAACACTCTTATTTGAGGAAGATTTGACCGAAAAAGTGATAATACATGAATAAGTGCTGAATTTTAAAAAACAAACGTCACCCTAATTTTTCTTTACCTTTTTGTTTGTATTAATTAACATCTTATATCATTAGTGATTTATTTTAATTATATTATAAAATATTATAATTGACTAACTTTTCAAGACGTCATTATTAATTATTTTATATTTTTCATCTAATTTATCAACTAATTTTAAGTTTTTAACCAAACATAATTAATTTATCAATTTAATTTATTAACTACCAATTAAGAGCATCTCCAACAACTATGTTAAATTTGAAAAAAGAGGATTTTTAGTAAAAAAAATTGTCGCAACAACTATGCTATCTTATATGTTAAAATAGAAAAAATGGGAGGGATATAGGGGTGTTCGCGGTCCGGTTTGCGCGGTTTAACCCCTCAAACCACAAACCAAACCGCTAGTGGCGGTTTGTTGATTTTTCAAACCGAGCGGTTTGATATCAAGTGCCCAGACCGGTCAAGTCGGGTCGCGGTTTAGGCGGTTTGGTCGACCGGTTTAGGCGGTTTAGGCCTTTTAGTGGGCTTTAAAGTTTAAACATAAAAAACATATAAAAATTTAAACTTTAAAGGTTTATTAACTTGAGTTCATTTGAAATAAATAAAAGTCTACAACAATGTTAACAAAATCCACAAAAGTTAACAAAATATCTCAAGACAAAACACAAAAAAAAAAAAGTAATATGCAAAGTGCAAATAAAATCCACGGCGATTTAAAATTATCTTTGGGCCTTTTTGTATATATTTAAGTTTAAAGATAAATTGGATATTTTGGCTAAACAATAGATGATATAAAGATGTATATAAAAAAAAAAAAATATATATATATATATATATATAGATATATTTGGCGGTCGGTTTGGTCCAAACCGTCCAAAAAAACCTCCAAACCACAGACCAGACCGGACCGCCTGGTTTGGCGATTTTTCAGACCAGGCCAGATCGCCAGACCGCCTAAACCGCCAAAAACGGTCCGGTTTGACTTGGTTCGACCGGTTTGAGCGGTCCAACAGTTTTTTTGAACACCCCTAGAGGGATAAGATAAAAATCTCCAAACTTGGAGAATCTCTAAAACCAACTTTTTGAGAAATAGAAACAACAATTTTTTAATCTTTCCACCAAAAAAAAAACATTGAAATAAAATATTTAAAAGAGAGAAATAATATTTTATTAATATATTGATTATCTACACTATATTATAAAGCATATTTATAAAAAAGTTTTAAAAACAATTGTTAATGTTTAAGAACATGTCCAACAGTTTCTCCAAAATTGAGAAAATGGAGATTTTAGGTATTTTTGTGCAACAACAGATTCTTCAAATCTTTCTCCAAAAATGATTACCATGAGAGAGAAATTGTTTTTTTATTATATTCTACTAATAAGATTTCTTCAAATGAGATGAGTATGAGAGATAAATAATATTTTATTAGATTTATACAATATTTTAATATTATAAGTAATGATTTCATCTCCAAAATGGAGAATCTGTTGGAGATTGATGTAAATTTTTATGTAGATTTTGACTTTTAATTCTCCATTTTGGAGAAATTTTGAAGATGATGTTGGAGATGCTCTAATGCACCGCTATTTAATGTTAATTATTTAGAGCATCTCCAACAGTTTTTCCATTTTGGAGAAAATGAAGATTTTAGGTGTAAAATGAGCTCCAACAGCTTCCCTAAAATGTTCTCCAAAATGGAGAAAGTATGAGAGATAATACATTTTTTTCTTCAAATTTGGAGATATCTCCAAAAATGATTACCAAAAGAGATAAATTATTTTTTATTATATTCCACCAATGATAAACTTTGAAATGAATTGTTTATGTGAAAGTAATAATATTTTATTAAATATATAAAATATTTTAATAATATAATCAATTGTTTATCTCTAAAATGGGGAAACTATTGGAGATGCTTGTAATTTTTTTTGAAGATTTTGACTTTTGATTCTCAATTTTTGAGATATTTTGGAGATGCTCTTCAAATCTCTTAAAAACAACTATTAAAATTTTATGTACTACATTTAATGATATTTATTAACTTTCAATCTTTATATCTAACCACTTTAACTCCCTAAAATCACTCACCACTTCAACTCCCCTAAAATCACTCCCCTCATAATTAAATACAAGATAAAAATCAAATTTTAAAATAAAAATGTGAAATATAATTAAGAAAATTTAACATAAAATTTAATGTTTATTTTATAAAAAAATTATATTATTAAACCTAAAATAAATTAGAAACTCTTAAAAACAAACTTTTATGCATTAAGTATTGTTTATTGATACACATTACTTAAAATTCAAGATTACAAGTCATGATGTACGAGTACAAATTTCTAAAGCTATATGTTTGAATTCACAACTAACTGATAAACATAATCAAAACAGGATAAACATCTCAGTTTAAATATAAAAAATTTAAAATATATAAGATAATCATTGAATTATAACAAAATACTTAATTTTTTTGTATAAAATGCAATATATTATTAATCCAAAATTAAACAAATTTATAAAAATATCATTATCACTCTCTCAAAACCATCCAAAATCGTATTGTAAATCGACAATAAAATCGTAATGTATCTCGATGCATTACGTGAGTACGTTTCTAGTTTTAATAATATATTCAATGCTACAACTTTAAAATAGAATAGTTGTTGGAGTTAAAAATAAATTTTTAAATATTTTAATATTTTATTTAAAATGATATATATATTATAATTATTGAAAAATGCTAGTATAACCATTCATATCTATACTACTATATTAAAATTCTAAAACGGTTATATAGTTGTTTTGAAAGCCTTTTTTTCCTTCCCACGTTCCATTTATAATGTTACATTTACTATCCTTATAATTATTTATTTAATTATTTTATATCCTTTTTTGTTTTTTCATTTTTCATTTTACATCATTATCACATTAACACAAATAATCATATATGAACAAAAATGCAATGAGAAAATACGTTTATTTTTTTTACAAATTATACCATTATAATCGTCTCGTCAATACCTTCAAAACGTGCCCAATATTGAATTTTTTTTTAATTTAACCGTACCGTTAAATATCACGAATATCTACGAATTAATGTGTTTTCTATCCATACGTTTTATTTTTTTCACCGTTAGCACATTAAAAATATTTAATTGTAGATCAACTAAAATATATTAAAAATACGTTTCATTTTTATTATAAATTATCATTATAATTTTTTCATCAATAATTTTAATATAAACTAATTATTAAATATTTTTATGAGTTTTATAATATTTTAAAATAGTATAAATGTGTAGCATTATATATATACTATCTATATCTATATTTATACTATTATATTAAAATTGGAAAACGGTTATTTTCAAGATTCAAAGTTACTTTTAACATCTTTACAATTAGTTATTTAATTTACTTTATATACTTTGTTTTTTCATTTATCATTTTATACCCTTATCATGTTAACACAAATAATCGTATATGAACAAAAATGCAATGAAAAAATATGTTTTTTTATAAATTATACCATTATAATCGTTTCGTCAATACATTCAAAATAAGCCCAATATTGAATATTTTTTAATTTAACCGTACTATTAAATATAATGAATATTTAGGAATTAATTTGTTTTCTATCAATAAGCTTTATTTTTTTTCACCGTTAGCACATTAAAAATACATAATTGTAGATCAACTAAAATATATTAAAAATACGTTCCATTCTTATTATAAATTATATCATTATAATTTTTTGGTCAATAATTTTAATATAAACTAATTATTGAATATTTTTATGGGTTTTATAGTATTTTAAAATAAAATAAATGTGTAGAATTATATATACTATCTATACTATATATTATATGAAAATTCTATTTCAGTTTTTTTTAAGATTCAAGATTACCTTTTCTTAAGCTTAACGTACAACCTTTTACAACACATGAAATCAATTCCCCTTCTTCTCTACGACCTCTTCTTCTCCCGTTTCCTTCTCCACGACCCCTCTCCTCTCTCCACGTTCTCCCCCAAAATGCTCACCTATAAACCCAATTTACATTCCAATACAGATAACACATGCTCCGTTAAAAAATCTCATCTTTTTGATGCTCAAATCTTCACGCAACATAATCTTCAAAAGACGAACCTTCATTAGAATCTTCAAAACACTCTATCCTCCTTGAACGCCTCATAATCAGGCACCTCAAAGATTCGGTTGCTACTTCTAACAAAAGTAATCGTAAGAAGATATTGGCCCAACAAAATCATAATAATTGATGTTCAACAGGTAAATGTTCAATGTTGCAATGAGATTATGTATTTTCTTATCAATGGTTTTCTTTCGCATCTGTTGATGGGGAATACCACACTTATATTTAAGGAAATAGAGAAATTGATGCAAAGTTTTTTATAGTGTGGATGAGAGATGAAAAAGATAAAGTGACATGAAGGGATGTTTGATATCGTAGATGTTAAGGGATGTTGAAATTTGTTTATAACTCATAGTAATTTTAATATTCAATGCATCATGTTTTTTTTTTACATTTCAAATAATTGTTTGAAAAGTTTCATATTATGAAAATTTTGATGTTTGTATATTATCGTGATTTTTTATAGGACATTTTATTATCTGTATTCAATTAATATGAAGTAAAAAAAACAAAGTCCTCAAATTCTTTGAGATTTAATACATGGACTATTTATTCAAAGAAACTATATGAAATGATTAATTTTTATAAGTTTCAACCTTAGCATTTTTTATTTGTCTTTTATGATAATATTTTACTTGCAAACAACCCATAGTTTAAATGATATAGAACATTCTAAAACTAATCGTATTAATTTTTCAATCATAAGTTACAAAAAAGTTTAACACTCACACCGCATGGCATACGGGTATATGATTAGTATAAAAGAAATGCTGAAATGATGTTAGTAAACTTGAAAACATATAGAATCTGGAGTGGGGGGGGGGGGGGGGGGGGTCAACTATTTAGATGGCGGCCAAGCGTTATCCGAATAAGCCCAAGTTGGGGAGGACAGTACGACTACGACGTTTTATCTTCCCAATTTCAACCATGGGTCCCACCTCACCTTACCGACTACACGTGATGGTCATGATGGGTTGATGGCTGCTGCTTACTCCGGCTCAGACCAACCAAATATCCCACAAAATGTTTTTGGCTCAGCCCAACTATTTTCTAACGTTGGTCCATTCAAATTAAATTCATGTGTTTTTTTTTAACTGACAATTACAATTATTTGTTAGACGTACAAGAGCATTTTCAATTGATTAAAAAAAAAAGAATAAAATAAAATAAAGAATTAGAACTTAAATTTTCAAAAAAGAATTACATTAATTTTTAACTTATTTTCTATTTTGTAGACTATAATATGAATTATATTACTATTTAAAGTAGTTTATACGTATAATAAAATAGAGGAAAAATCATGCAAGAAGTTAAACATTTTGTGAGAAGACGAGAATTGTGATATCATATATGATTACAAGGCATGTGGGTGCGTTTAATCATATATGATTAAACGTCTATGTATTGCCAATATAACATATGTTTAATCATATATGAATAAGCTTGCGTATCATATATGTTATCTAACTTCTCGTTTCTCGCAAAATGTTTAGTTTCTCATTTGAATATGTCCATAATAAAATAATATTTATCGCTTGTGAGCATTTAATATCCAAGTTTTTATTTATTTATTAATGGTAACATATTAGAGCATCTTCAACACGATCTTCAAATTTAGAGAAATTTACTCTCTCATCCTTTTTCTATTTTGGTGAAAATTTTGGAAAATGTATTGTAGCAAAAATTTAGTCATAATCTTTATATTCTCAATTTTTTAGAAGAAAAAAGATAAAAATAAAAAATTGACAAAGGTTGAAGGAAGGTAGCCATGGAGGTGAGTGAAGGAAGCATATGGGTGGAGTGTATCTAGTCTTAGAATAATAAATATGTTAATTGTGCCCCCTATAAATAACCCCCATTCGCCTTTCATTTTCTTCATCACCCTTCCTTCCACTGCTCGACGTGTTCTTTCCCCATCTCTCACACTCCTTCCTTCATAACTCCCATCATCAACTCAATTAACAATTTGGATTCCATTTTGTTCAACAAACAACTCATAATGGATCACAGGAAGCAGCAATTCGGAGGCGGAAGTTCTTCGTCTTCTTCGTTTACCGAGAATCTCTTTGGCCCCAAGGATACACCATCCACCTCCACCTCCTCCTCTGGCCTTTTCAGCTCTGTTTTTGGTCCCTCCTCCACGGTACCTTAAATCATTTAAGTGTGTTTACTTCATCATATTCACAAACAAATTCGATCACCACAATTGTGGCCACTGAAGTTTAATCATGATGTCTTACAGTCATAGTTTCTCAATTGATTAGTCTAGGCATAGCCTCGTACACCCTTCCCCCAAAAAAAATCGATCAGTGTTTGTGTTAAATCAACGTCAATTCAGTAGCCTCATCTTTTACTATTTCTATTTCAGGGTTTAGGAAGAGACTCGTCCCACTCTAAGAACACAGGACCATCCAAAAAGCAGGAATTTGGAAATGGTCGGCATTCAACACCAGGTTGGTATAAATTTTTGTAGTCAACTTTAACTTACATATGGAAATAGTTATATCGCTTTTATCAATTAGCTCATATTTTGGCGACAATAGATTACAAGACACAGAGAGGCAATGGTGAAAAGCAGGGGAATCCCATTTACCAAAATGAAACAGTAGAACCAAGCTATTTGAGTTCATCCATTTATTATGGTGGCCAAGAAGTTTATTCTCCAAATAACCAAACCACTCGCCCTCATCATACTGTGAGCATCAGCATCTTCACCTTTTTTGTTACGTATTAACAACTAAATGTTAAAACTAACATCTTTAATATGTTTTTTGGTTAATTAGTTCAAGAAAGACGGAGGCAATGAGGATCCAAACGGGACCGGCGCTTCCAGGGGAAATTGGTGGCAAGGTAAGACTTTTATCATGCATGAAGATTGCTACAATGCTGCCTGCCTAGTTTTTGGCCCAGATTAAAGATATTGTTTGTATTTTTTTCACAGGTTCTCTCTACTACTAAATAACTAGAGACTTGCAAGACCGTAAAGTTCGGTTGCGGTGTTCTTTGTGGGGTCTTAGTTTTCATGAAAGTTGTACATGAGCTGATGTTGTTGTGCTCATTCAGGAGTCCTGATGTCTGTTTGTCACTTTGCCTAAAGGCCTTTTTCTAGAGTTTTAAAAATGTCTATGTATGTATATCTCCAAGTGATCTATCTATATATAGTATGGAGTGTGAGAATTGTTTCTGTACCAAATTAAGATGGTTTTTGACTTATGCCAACTAATATTATCATGTGTTTGCATTATTCTGTTATCTTTAACAGAATATGCATCTTTGTTAGGTACATTTCACCCGAAAGATACCAGGGTTTTCTAGTCGATAAACCCCCGTCTCTTATCTTTATCGATAGCTAGAGCCAGCCTGGCTTTGTTAAAGTTGGTTATGTCCAAGGATCAAACCTGGTTCTAGGTCAGACCATACTGGCCTGGGAAATTGGCACAAATAGCCATATTATTACACCTCCAATTTCACCTCCTAGCCATGTCTCTCCCGTATTTGCATATTTGGCCCTAGGTCCGCAATGGAGGACCTAGGTTTGATTGTGGATTTGCATTAATGTTTATTATGGAGATGACACGTGTCGGGATATTGTGGATTGCGGACCTGGGTGACCCGACCCATTGCAGACCTGCCGCAATCCGCGACTTTTTTTGACTTTTAGTTGTCCTCCATTGCGGTAGACCTAGGGCCAAATCCGTAAAGTTGGTAGAGAAATGGCTGGGAGGTGAAAGCCTTAAGAGGAACATGGCTATTTGGGCCAATTTCCCTACTGGCCTTCATACCGGTCCTCTTTGTCATTCCAAAGCCTCCTTAAGCCTGCTAGATCCAAGAGGGACCGCACAGGCTGATCTGATTCCATGATCTGTGCGGTCAATAATGGTGGAATATCGAACACTGGCATTTATGTGCCATAAGATGAAGTTAGCATGGTATCTTCTTTAACTCAAAAGTAGCCAACTTGCTTCCAAGAACCACATTCTACCATCTTATAGTAGCAAACATATCTAATCGAAATGCAAGATTCACATTGCTTTTCTTAAGATCCATATATTGATCATATAAAGGTCAACAAGAGTCACCAAACAAGAACATATATGGAAGTTTTTCAAAACACAATAATCAAACTACCAGCAATTTATTTACTAAACACATGAGAAGAAACAAAGCCTTGACTAGAAAGAACCAGCCAACACACATTTCAAACTCACTGGTACAACTTGCAGACATCCACATGACTTCCATGGAAACCAGTAGCTTTCAAGGCAATGTATAAGCTGCAAAAGAACAAAATTTTCAACTTTGTCAGCCTAAAGAAAGAAGATAAGATAGTTGGTAAAACCAGTAGAATCATGAAACCAACCTCCACATTGATAACCAACAGGACGATTAGCTATGTTGCATCGTTTCGGAATGGTCATGGCAATCTCGGGCTTGATCCCAGAACTTTTGGCAGTGTTGGACAGCATAACTGCACAGAGGCATTTCGGGTTTTGCCCCAACCTCTTCACCTGAGCACAGCAATTGGAAGAAACAGAAGCATTTTCATCTTGCGCAGCTGATGCACAAGGAGCGAGCTTGAACGCTTCCATATCAGGGTTCGCTTTCCCACACTCACCGGCTCCATCCACTTCACTCAATCCAGCAATGACAACAGCCACAAGAAACCCCAACAGGCATATGTATTTCATTGAAGCTTCCATGTTCTCTTAAGTTCTCTTTGTATCCTTAAACACAATGCAGGAAACACTTGCAGATTGATGGGGGTTTTATACTGGTTTAGTAAGTATCAAAGTTGCTTACACGTAGTTCACACTATCTTGAATGGAGGAAGCACCATCAACAACTCATCTTTTTTTCTTGTCTGTTGCATCATTAGCACCATTAAAATAGAACTAAATATTCCAGTGAATTATGCTATGAGTCTATGACAATCATTATATAACCCTTTAAACAAGAATTCAAGATGTTTCATTAAACAGATGTCATCTCAGCAAGAGAGTGGACATTTTCTCTTTACAAAACCCCATCTCACCAACCCCATTATCCCCAAGAACTTGTACATATATTCACAAAAATAATAATAATATATCACCGAAAGCAAAGCAAATTGAATGCCAGATGTTGTAATGGTGACAAAGCATGATCTCAGTTGGGTCTCCAAGATTTCTTGCAAAGATTCAGATTCAAACATAGTTATAGTAATTGAAATATCAAATTATATGATTTAACGAGTGAAAGCATACAAAACAAAGAAAACATAAATCAAAAGCCCCAAAGGAACAAAAGTTACAAGAGGAATCACAGCACCGTAAGTGTGCGAACTCCCACAACCCAAAGTCCCAAGCTTGATCTGAGCCACATTGACAAGAGCCATCATCAAGAATCCGCACCCACAAACCGAACCCGCTGCAGAAATCAAGTACCCGACCCGGAGAGCGTTCCTGTTGATGTGACACATGTCAAAAGTGAAGATCATAAGGCGGCGAGTCTCGCACGAGTTCTTGGCGATCCGGATGGCTTGTTTGAGACTCAAAGCGACAAGGCTGGAGAAGAGGAAGGAGCTGAAGGAGTAGACATGGAAGCAGATGAGGTTCTCGGCGATCTTTTGACCAGCTACGCATTTTGGATTGCTAACGAGGCTATTGCTGGGGTCGGTGGGTTGCCAAGCTAGCCCGATGAAAACCGCTAGGGTGAACAAGGAGTTGACATTGACGATACCATCGAGGGCTGTTATGTGGATCGTGGTGGCGAATCTGCTAGCTCCTCCGCCGTCGACGTTCATTGTTTTTTTTCCGGCGTGAATTTAGATTCCCGGCTTCGATTTAGGGGAACACAGCGAGTGAGTTGGTGTGTTTGGACAAGGTACAGAGAAAGCGTGTGTTTCGGTTTCTGCTGTCGGTGGAGTTACTGAGTCCGATGGATTCTTCAAAAAGAAACAATAGTCAAAAATTTTAAAAAAATTACTCTATGTTAATTATTTTAGAGATACGATTATATTATTAAAATATATTTTATATATTTTAAATATTATTTCTTTTATCTAATAGCATCTCCAACAGTTATGTTAAAAAAGTTCTAAAATACAGTATAAAAAGTTAAAATCTCAAAAAAAAAAAAAAAAAAAGAGTAAACTTCACTGTTGGTCCTTAAGGTTTCGTATTTTCTTTGAAAGAAGGACCTATACTACTGTATCTCAAATAGTGGTCCCTGAGGTTTGGTATTTGTTTTGAAAGGAGGACCTCCTCACTAACCCCGTTAAAAAACTCAGTTAGTGGGAGGGGTATTTTGGTCAAATCATATTTTTTTTTCTTTTTTCAACTTTTTTTTAAACCTTAAAACATCAAGGACATAATTGTAATTTCATTTAATTTATATTAATAATATTATTCATATATGTATATATATATATAGTGGAAGGATATTTTGAAACCCTGAAAAAGGTTGCAACCCTTGCAACCCACATCTTAACCGTTGGATTCATGATCGACGGTTATTTTATTTTTAATTTTCTATTTTTTTTAATTAAAAATATTGAGCCCCATATCTATTGTAACCGCCGATCATGAATCCGACGGTTAAGATGTTGGTTGCAAATGAAACAATATATATATATATAGGGTCAGGTTCAAGAGAAAACTTTAAATAAATGGAAAACCGAAAAACTACGAAAAAACGAATGAAAAAGTATATGAATATGGATGTCAAATTAACGAGAAAAATATGATGGTTTATTTGGTGTAATTTATTTCGCTCGAATTTTGTTCATTTTTCGTATTTTTTCGAATAAAAAATAGGGGATGGAGGTTTTTTTAATTTAAAAAATATTGTTGTAACCGCCTGTTTAATTATATCCATCAGATCATCTAATCTAATGGTTGATAAGGTGTTTTTTAGTTTTTCATTTATTTGAGGTTTTCCCTTTTATATATATATATATATATATTTGTGTGTGTGAGTATATATATAGTGAGCCTCCGGTGAGGTTGTCTTCTCCGGCGAACCTCCGGCGATGGAAAAATGTTTTTTTTTAAAGTGGATCTGAGGATATATTGAAGAAATTAGTTTAATAATTTTGATATGTTAGTATGTACAGGTACCACATGTATTCAGGTAAGTAAATCCACAAACTACGACGAACGACTTTCCCTGTCATTCTGTTCTTCTTCCCTACTTGAAACTACACAATACCTTTGTGTTAAGAAAGTTATCAGGTAATTGCTCAAAGGAAAGGTTTGTTTGCGATTATAAAACAAATAATTCGTTTGTCTTTATCTTCAGCATGCAGGTTAGGTGTGATACAAACTTCAATATCTGATGGTTATGAAAAATGCATTATACATATATTGCTCACTCAAGCCTGAAGGTAATAGGAGAAATTTCACATTCTTTGCTTATTTTATGACTATAACTAGCTTTACTTGGTACTACCAATCCAACACACAACCAAACTCCTTTTCTTGCAAGGATGAGATAAGTGAGAAGGAATTAACAATGACAATCTTCTCCAGCCTCTAAAACTCCAGCACCAAATCTGCAATGTAAATAGTGGGAAAGCGGAAATGGATGAGTAATCTTATAAACACGGTTGCTAGTACCTACAGTTTGACTACAGTTATCATGCATTTATACTTACATTCTGCATCAGTTGTAATCCAGTGTGCTTTTTTGCCAGCTGGCTTGCTTTTGTGAGGTCCGTTGGCAAACGTGATGCTGCCAACTATTTCTTTCTTTAACGTTCCAATATGAGGATACTTGTTGTCTTCATCCTCTAATTTCGCTTCTTTATCATAGCCTTCATCATAACACAAGTTCTTGAACTCATAGTTGTGTGGCTTATCGACATGAAGACCAGGTGCTTCAGGGTGGATTTTTCTTGACTTCCAAAAGACCTGTAAAAGATGATAGAAGTATTATATTACTATTCTAAAGACATGGGGCTTGATATAACGTATTGATATGCTTGGAGGCTTCTTTTAAAGTGTCGAGTTGCCATGATTGTGGAAATTTCTGATGAAGAATTTTGTGTTGGAACTATGCAGTTGAGTTGGCTGTCTATTATGTCTCTCTCATGAGAATGATAGTGTTTCCAGTGACCTGGCAGAATGTTTCTTTGCATCATTCTTTTCTTCTAAAATAGCAGTAACCTACCATGAGGTTGTGAATTAGAAACCTCATTCTAGTTCACATGCCTACTTATTTGAATGATTTGCTCAATAGTAATGGAAGCATACAAGATGACCTACCTTAGTGGTTTCTTCTAAGTTGAATCACAAAAGATAGCATTACCACTAGCAGAAATTGGGCTGCACCAAAGAGAACAAAAGTATACATATATATGTATATATGTTAGTCCCAAAGAAGTAAGCAAGTATTGTAGAAGGGGGGGTTGAATACAATAACACAAAATTACTTAATTTTAATTCTTTTATTGATAATGAATATCAAGAATTACACAAAGAGAAAATAAATATTGTTGCGGAATAAGAATAGATAAGAACTACTCTAAACAATCTAACACTTACAAGATATTAAGAACACAAAGACTTAAACCTTAAGAAAATGAAAGACAACTATCAACCTGCTTGAAATCTTGTAAATGCCAAAACTTGAGCTGAAAGCGTGAGTAGCAAGGTGCTACTTTCATCCTTTATATACTATCCAATGTAATGAGTGCAAAGGACAAGTAGGAGTAAAGGCATGGGTGGTTGAGATATTGTCAATAAATTATAAGATATTTGATGTGACTTATCACAATACAAAAGGTAACTTTTGTACTATGAAAGTACAATATCTCTATAAAATATTTATAGGAAAATCTTTTTGAGATCAAATAGAAAATATACGTCTCAATCAAGTTAAGACTAATTGTATATCTTCTCAAGGAAGAAAGAAGCTTCCATTCCCATTGTCAGAAGATCATTGGGAAAGAGGAAGTATGTCAAATCATGAGGATTTAACATAAATGTTCTTACAAGATAAAGAAGCAATCTTTAAGAGGAAGACTACCGAAATAGGAATTCGGTAACTGAGATGTGTGCCGAAGGAGGAGTTCGGCACAAAGGGAATGAATGTCGAACAACAAATCGGCAAGGATAAGAATTGCCAATTTAGAAATCGGCAAGGGTATGATCTGCCGAATTGAAATCTGCAGACTATGCTTAGTTCACTTTTGAAGTCCATCTCAATCCGCATTGTGGACTTCCTTCATGTTGGATTCGGTTTATCTTCGACTCACCGATCGGTTAAACTAACTAAGCTATTACAAAGAACCATAAATCAAAATACAAGGTTCAATCATCAATAAAGACTAAGGAGAGGTTATCTTTAAATCTTAGATGACCCAACAATCTCCCCCTATTTGATGATAACATCTCATACAACTTAGAAGTTAATGAATAATGCATTTTGACCCTTTTTCATATTCTTTTGGGTTCTTTTTCACATAGACCATTCTTTTTGTTTATTTTTGGATTTTTTTTAAGTATCCGACATTTACAAGTATAAAAGAAGGAAATAATGATTTGTACAAACTATTTACGATAAGACATAAAAACTCAATGTATTAATCTTTTTAAGAATATTACAATATAGAGGAAAACAAAATAAATACAAAAAAAACTATGCCGAGTTTATTCAAAAGAAAAATGCGGTTCAGCATCCCTCTTCTTTAGTTCGTCGGTAGTAGCCACATAGAAATCCTTAGCCGACATTGGAATTATTTGAATAATCCCGTGGAGAAAGGTTGTGTCGGCAATAGGAATTTGGCTTGATCTGAAGAAGGATATCTGCCCAAGCGCGTTGTTGAAGAAGATACCATGAGTCGGCTCAGAAATCACAGTTATTGAAGGATGAGGAACCGAAATAGGTAAAGAGAGATCAAGATTTGAAGTATCCAGGACCTTTCCTTCTCTAGCCATTTGGGCAAACACGTCTTCCTTTTTGGATTTCGACTTTGATTTGGGAGGAGGACGACCAGACATTAGATTGTTGATAATCTCTTCTTCGGCAAGAGTATGGACAATGTTGTATCTTTTTCGGTAGGTTCTGAACTTGGTTTGAAGATCTGCAATGTATTTATCAACCTCAGCTTTTGCAGAGCTTTGGCTTTTTAACAAGCAGATACCAATTTCTACCCATTCTGATACTTCGAACCGAACAAGAGAGTCTAGTCGGTCCATAGACAAAGAAGCATCATCCCTGATAATCTTTAACCGAATAACCTTGCAGCTTGCAGATGGTTTGATTATTTTGACATCTGTGATTTTGGCAGAGCACCGGCGTTTGTTGAGGGTTTTGCGGTACCAATCGATACACATAGTCTTTATTTCCTCATTTCTCTTCACCGAGTCCTCTAGAGCACTCATCTGAGTTTTGATTGTATTGGTAGGATCTTCTTCAGCAGCAATCTTCAACGCTAGCTCGACATCTCTGTCACGAGCAATCTGGGCAAGCTTTGCAGCTTTCAGTTCTTCTTCAGATAACTGTGATCAGGAGAGGTAACTTTTGGAGGAGGAGGAAGATGAAGACCAGGAGAGGTAACCTTTTCAGTGGTGTAATATTATTAAAAAAATCACCTTTTAATAATTATTTTTGAGGATATTTTTAAATTTGGAAAAAATTACATTCTCTTTTTTATATTTTTCATTTTAATATTTTTTTAAATTGTTGGAACAAAAAATTGCTCAAAATTTCAATTTTCTCCTTTATAAATAAGTTGGTTGGAGGTGCTCTTAGAGCATCCATAATGGTGGATTTTTAAAAGTCCATCAACCCAGGTATAAACTCATAAACCGCTTCACTAAAAAAATAGTCATTGGAAAAGTGATGAGTTGACAAACCGCTCCATACAGATGAGCGGTCCATGCAAATGTTGTTTGTGGATGATGCTATTAATTAATTTAATTATCATTTTTCTATAACTATTTTAATCTATTTATTTGGTGATTTTTAAACTAAAATGTTTTTTCATTTTTTATTTTTAATATACTAGAAGCGTACTCGCGCAATGTAGCGAAATATATCACGATTTTAATGTTTCATTTTATTTTTTGTTTTTTTGTCGATTTACAGTACGATTTTGGATGGTTTTGATAAAGTGATAATTTTTTTTATAAATTTGTTTAATTTAGGCTTAATAATATAATGTTTTTTATATAAAAAAATTTAAGTATTTTGTTAGAATTCAATGATTATCTAATATATTTTAATGACATATAGAAAAAATAACCAATTACATATTTAATAATATAACTAAAACAAAATTATAGCAATATAATATATTAATTAATAGTGATATATAGAAAGTTTTGCATAAAAGAAAGACCCTGCACATACCAAATTGGTGGGTGTTAGAAGTCTGCAGTAGTAATATGTATCTTGTGCTTTAATACTTATAAATTAAGAGATTTTTTAAAATCTTGCATAAAATTACAATGTGAAAAACGAATATATTTTCATAAGTGGTTAACTTGCATATATTCTTAATCGTTTGTTGTTATGAGTTTGTGCAATAATATTGGTAATAGTTTTGTTTTATATTATTTAAAACTCAAACAACATGTCTCACAATATATTTATCTGACTATTGACTTCAAGACCTCATAGTATTAATCGATAAAAATAAAGATATGTATATATATATATATATATATATATATATATATATAGGGGTGGGTTCAAACGAGAACATAATGTGTTTAAAAGAATAAAGGGACAATTCTCAGCCAATCATTTTTTAAATTAATTCCAAAAATAATAGTTTTTAAAATTAAGAGTAAAAGGGCAATAAAGTCATATTACGTTTTGGATAATTTAAGACATTATTAACTTCAAAAAAAAAGGATTATAATATTTAATTCAAATAAAAAAAGAAATTTCTTCCTAATTTATCTCAACACGTCTCAATCTCTCCCAATTTTTCTGAAAATAAATTCAAAATTTGTTTATCATGGTAAGCACAAGTGATTCGCTGCTATAAT
The DNA here is from genome assembly GCA_023525745.1 of Arctium lappa. Classification (NCBI taxonomy): domain Eukaryota; kingdom Viridiplantae; phylum Streptophyta; class Magnoliopsida; order Asterales; family Asteraceae; genus Arctium; species Arctium lappa. The sequence goes on from CM042049.1 coordinate 127,187,093, forward strand.
GAATTCAAATTTGGTTTATCATGTTAATCACAATTGATCTGCTGCTATAAAATTCAAACTTCGTTCATCATGGTAATCATAAGTGATTCGTTGCTATAATGAAATCAAAATTGGTTTATCATGTTAATCACAAATGATTCTTCACTAAATAATTTGGATATAATATTTGACACCAAAATCACATGTGATTTCGTTCTAAATACTTAACACCAAATTAATAATTAACACCAAAATCATATATGATTTCGTACTAAATATCTTGGCTATAATACTTAACACCAAAATCACATGTGATTTTGGTCTAAATCCTTAACACCAAAATCATACTTACACCAAAATCATATATGATTTTGTACTAAATATTTAACACCAAATTCATACTAACACCAAAAATCATATGTGATTTTGTACTAAATAACTTGGCTATAATACTTAACACCAAAATCATATGTGATTTTGTTCTAAATACTTTGCTTTCTCCTTCATCTTGCTTCCCCATCGTCTTCCTTCCTCGACTCATAGATTTCCGATGACTACCTCCGATGAACACCTCATCTGGGGCAATTGGAAGCCGTCTGCGATTGGAAGCCGTCTATGGTGGAAGTCTTCTGCGGTGGGGGCGATTGGAAGTCGTCTGCGGTGGAAGCCGTCTACGGTGGGGCTGTCAGATTTGATGGAGGAGCAGGTGATTGGAAGTCGATTGGAAGCCGTCTACGGTGGTGGTGAGTATAACCCACCGCCGCTGACAGTCACATGTTGGTGCGGTGGTGGTGGTTGTGCGGTTTTGCAGCGGTTGTGGCGAAGACACATGTTAGTTGTGGTGTTGGTGGTGGTGCGGTGGTGGTGAGTATAACCCACCGCCGCTGAAAGTAACATGTTGGTGCGGTGGTGGTGGTGGTGCGGTTTTGCAGCGGCTGTGGCGAAGAAGACGACGTCGGAGACGTCAAATTCACCATTCCCGCCGGTAAATTTTGATGGAGGATTGAAGGGTGAAGAAGTTTGAAAGGTTGAGAGAAATATGGAAGGGTTGAGAGAAATATGGAATGGATGAATCAATAATCCCATTAATTTAGGACTTGATTTTACTAATTTCTTAAAATAAAAATTACTAATGAAAAATGACATTTATACCCTTTTTTATTAAAATAAACAATTATTAATTTCTTAATTATGATTGGTCCAGAATTGTTCCTTTATTCCTTTAAATCGTTATCATTCTCGTATGAACCTATCTCTCTCTCTCTCTCTCTCTATATATATATATATATATATATATATATATATATATCTTATTCCCCTACTTCGAAAAATATGATTGTAGGTTTTGAAAAATATAAACAAATCCTCAGTAAATAAAATAAAATATAAAAAAGTAGTTTTTCAAAAAACAAAATTATAGTGGAATACATTTTGTTCAGTTGCAGGTTCCACCATTGACACCCGACCGTTCGTCTTCTTCTTGTACTCGGATGATACATAGAGAAGCTATATACATTTATAGTGAATGTAGAGAATATTTTAAAATATTTTATTTTCAATTTCGATTTTACATTTAAATGTAAATATATCAAAAATATGGAAGAATATTTTTACATCTATATCGTTTCTATTTTATTTTTTTTACACTTGGTTAATTTGGAAAGTATTACGGAATATTTTTATTTTAAAGAATACGATAATTTATTATTGTATCTCATTATTTTTTATTTTTAATTCATATCAACCTTCTTTTTTCTTCTTTTATTGCTCGTGAAAAAAATACGTGTAGATTTTATATTATCACAAAAAATACGTGTAGATTGTATATTATGCTAATATAAATACGTGGATTTTATAAAATAAAATAGATTTTATATTAGCAAAAAAATACGGAAGAAAAAAAGAGTTTATATCATATTACATCTCATTATGTAAAAAGATTTTATAAAATAAAATATGGAAAAATCATTATGAGATGTAATATAAAAAAATACGAAAGAAAAAATATTTTATATTACATCTTATTAATATAGATTTAAATGTAAAATCTATATTTAAAATAGATTATTCATAAAATCCTCCACCAAAAAAATAAATAGTTATATTAATAAGTGAGTATCCATTCCACAAATAGATGATTATGTGAGATATTGTGTTTGGAAAGGTTGTACCAAAGCATTAAGAAATTGTAAATTAAGTAATTGGCTTTAATTAGTTGTAACTCGTGCTTAAAACGTTGTAATTAAGAGTTTTTATGCCGTTTTTATAATATAGTATAGATAATCTTGTATTAATTAAATAAATAAATCTATTTATTTATTTGGTAATTAATTATTGTCTTTTAACAGTAATAATCTTTGATCTTTTATAGAACTATATTTGATCCTTTATAATAATCTTTAATTATAATAAATAATTTTTTGTTGTAACTTTAATTATTGTATTTTAATTATAACTAGAAGTGTACTCGCGCAATTCAGCTAGATACATCACGATTTTAATGTTTCATTTTATTTTCTGTTTTTTGTCGATTTACATTACGATTTTGGATGGTTGTGAGAGAGTGATAATGATTTTTTTATATAAATTTGTTTAATTTAGACTTAATAATATAATGTAATTTATTTTGGTTTAACAATATAATTTTTTTTTTATAAAATATTCTGTAAGATTTTTTAATTATATTTTAGATTTTTTATATCTAAAATATACTGAGAGTTATTTTAGGGGAGTTAAAGTGGAAAATGATTTTAGATGAGTTAAAATGGTTAGAGATAATGATTGAAGATTAATGAATAGCATTAAATGTAGTACATACAACTTTTATGGCTGTTTTTTAAGTAATTAGCATTAAATAGCGGTACTTTAAGACTTGTTTTTAAGAGTTTTTTATGTCATCTTTATAATATAGTATACATATAGATAAGTAATTCTTAACTATTATTATTATATTTTTATTATATAAACTATGGATCGGTTAATGATTAAGAGTGAAAGGTTTATAAAATGTGTAGGAAAGAAAAAACCGATATGGCAGAGAGAGAAAACTTAAGTTTGTTGGATAATAAAATTTGTATCTTAGAGTTGAAGTTTGTTGCAAAAAATATAATCTGACATAATATATAAAGTCAACTAGTAATTCATTGAACTTTTAGCATGCATAATCAAACTAAACATAAACAAGTGATATTAACTGAAAACCCCTATAAACTCTCTTCCTTTGATTCTTCTTCGAATTGTGGCTTAGCGATCCGTTCTCTGTGACCTCACCGGAGTTCGGTTCTCCTTTTGACTTGGTTGACCGTCCAGGCTGCTCCGAGAAGGCGGCATATCTGCATTTCTTATAGAAAGACAACTAGGCCCTTCTAGCAATTGACAACTACTCCTGACCCTTGTTTCACCACCAAGATAGTTGGTTAAAGCCCGTCTGACCCCACAACCCCGGCTTGGCGGTTTGTTACTGTTGCTGTTGCCGGTTAAGAAAGGAGTTCGGTCTCCTCTTGCAGGGCTTACTAGCGGTCCAGGTGAAAACCTCGGAGTTCCAAAAGCTGTTTTGTATGGTGAGCTTGAGGTGGAAGCCGAGACCCTCTTGTGACTACTTGTGCTGACTCTAGATGATCGATTATCTGATTGCTTAGATAAGTCGTCTACATATAGTAGATCATCGATTCGTGCCACAATGTTGAATGCTAAACTCTCCAAGACTCTTGAGTAACTCTCTAGAATCGATTTTCCTACATCCTGATGAAAGAAAGAAAGAAACCATGCGAGTTCATATTACATAATTTCTAAAAACTAGCCCAAGAGAAAACATAGAAATTAATGACAAATTAAAACCTTGTTGCACTGAATCTTGCTGGTGTCCAATGAGGTTTGAGTGAGACCAGGAAACCGGTGTTTCAAGCAAAGCAAGAGGCTTTCTGCTCGTTCCGCTAGTAAATCCCTTTTATGCCCATCGGCCATTAGGTCCTTGACCATATCCCACGATGTTTTAGCGGTTGATCTGTTTGGGGTGGGTAAAGGTCTCGAGTGAGGTCTTTTACGCCATATGTAGACTGCTGCCTCCACGCGATTTGCAATTTCTAGAGCAACATGTTCAGATGAGAGATCAAGGCAATCTAGCAAACATTCTGATGAGAATTGCTCGGAGGTTATATACTGATAGATCACATCTCCTAGACAAGCTCTTCCATTCTAGAACATACGAAATCCTGAATTAGAACTACGATAAAGAAGAGAATGTAAGATCATGAATAATTTTTGTTTTGGTTTTTTGGTTTTCTACCTTCGGAAGGGTATCCAAGTATGATTCAGGAACCTCCATTTCAGATAAAGAAACGCTGTTGATTGCCATGGCAGCTTTTAGAATCTGATTAGCAGATTCACGCTTATGATTTAAATTTTTCCGTGTATCTTCTTGAAGACCACCAGAAGGGACACGAGGCACAGGAAGCCACCACTTCTCTTCTTGGCGCTGTAATGGCTTACGAAAAGAGGCTAAGCCATCAGGTTCTGGTGTCGTTATCCCCTTATCAACATACCAGAACTCCGTGCTAGTGAAACTATCTAGTATTTCCTGTGATATTAGAACATAAACAGTAAAAAGATCAAATCTTTAGATTCCATAATGATTTCCTGAGGAATTTTAAAGATAACAGTTTGAAAATTGAACGCTAACCAGAAGCATGTTGTCTAGTTTCCGGAGAGCTGGGAGGTTGACAAAAATATCTGATCTTGGTCTGCAGGTCATAATCTAATGTAGAACAATTTGCAGCACTTGTTACCACAAAGATATATATGGGTTTTTACAATCTTGAAATATTAACAGTCTAACAGATTGATTTCAAGAACTGGATTTGACTCAAAAAAGTCAAAATTGGTGCTTGTTTGTATAGTATTAGGCAAGTCTTTTAGGCGAATGAAGAATTACCTCGAGTTTACTTCCATCGGCTAATGTTTGCCAAGAGGGTTTAAATTCGACAATATGATCACTAACACAAAGAAGGCAGTCCATCTCCCTTTGCCACATTTGTTTCTTCTCAGAAGGCAAGGGTTCCAATCTCCACAATTGACCAAATGCAGTGGCTGCACAAATAACATAACACAAACCCATTGTTTTATGAAATTAACATCAAAGGGTGCAGAAGGGTTCATCGGTTTTGCTCGAAAAGGCTTAGATGGAGTCATGGGGAAAGCTATGATTACCACAAAGATTTGTGATGGCATTTGAGATGGCCAAAGCTGTGCAAACCCCTTTGCCACTTCCAGACATGTCTTCACCAAGCAATAATTTACCAAATTTCTCTTTCATCATCTCCATTTCTACACAAGATTGATACCAAAATCAGTTTATTAGATGAATTAAAGAAGGGAGACAAAAAAGCAAGTGGAATAGAAAAAAGTGATAAAGCTTGAAACTTTTTTCTGAACACATAAATCTAGAAACATCCCTAATCCACAAAACAGATTCGAATTCAAATAATGAACACAAAGGCACATAATACATAAATTTGAACCAAGGAAAAGTAACCTATAATTCTACTATGTTGATCTGATTAAGTCCTCACCTAATCAAGTTAAGTTGAAGTTTACATTTTCCCCAAATTCTCACTTTTCTTTAAATGCAATGAAAGAAATCAAAAAGTACAACAACATACCTGAAACTCTGGAACCCATTTTCTTGATTTTGGATTCACCATCAAAATGGGTTTTTGTTTTTAATTTGTCATCAGAAGCATTACAACATGTACTCATCACCTGAGCCTTTCTAATAGGCCAACCAAGAGGGGAAACTGAAGAACAACATTCTTTAGAAGAAGTGACTGAATTGCTCGAATTCGAACTTGGTGTTCTGCTCTCGGACGAATCAAACCCATCCATTTTTAGACTTGAATCACCTGAATTTTCCATCTGAAGCTTCACCCAGCAACTCAAAACCCCAAAATGTCAGATCTTTTTTCTACCTTAAAGATAGATAAACTATTATGTGGGTTACTGTGGCCTTTGATTCAACTGCCAAAATAGCTCACGACTTCCAAAATTGTAAAGAAAAAAAATGTTATATGTTTCTTTGAAAAAGACAGGATTTGGGAAAAAAGGAAGGGTTTGATATTTGATTTAAAGAAAGAAATTGGTTAAGGGGTCCCTGGGCTTGATTCAAAATAATGGTAATTTAAAGGGCAAATGATGTAGCCGTAGGGGAGAGAGAGGAATTGGTCGCAAATTCAACCCATTGAGACTGTTACTTTTGTTGATTTGAATAAAGGACAATTTACTTTTCCTTTCATTTAAAATTGAGTTCCTCTCAAAACTAAATTTTAAACTACTTGTCTCTATCTTTGTTTAAAGGTCGATTTAATGACTTTGGATCATTTTAAGGCTTGTTTGATTCTACGATCAAATATTTGAAATTTCGGAGTGTTTTAGATTTACGAGCATTTTAAGAGCATCTCCAACAGCTTCTTCAAAATAAAGATTTTGGTGATTTTTTGCTCCAACGGATTCCTCAAAAACCTTCTCCAAAATGGAGAAATTATGAGAGAGATGATGAAAATCTTCATATTTGGAGATTTCTTCAAAATTGATTAAATATGAGAAAGAGAAATAATATTTTATTCATTCTACCAATGAATTTGCTTTAAATTAAATGTTTATGAGAGAAAAATCATATTTTATGAGTTGTATTGAATATTTTAATAATATAATTAATTGTGTAATCTCCAAAATAGAGAATCTTTGGAGATGAAGGTGATTTCTTTTGGAGATTTTCACTTTTTACTTCGACATTTTAAAGAATCTGTTGAAGATGCTCTAAGTTTTTAACTAATATTATTAATGTTATTGGTAAAAAGTGATCTCAAATTCTTATTCTTACATGATATGTTTGGAGTTGAACTATGTAAGATTGACTCTAGTCGTATTCAACCGTAAAGATACATCCATACAATTGAAACATCATATCAAGTGCTCGATATTTTATGCTTGATATTGATCATTTTTATTGGTGCATTGCTTACCACCATGTGTCATGTGTGCATTTGTTGCATCCAATGTTATTTTTAGATTTGACAAGCAGTCTCTTAATACTCAAGAGCTAATTTAGGGGTTGTTTGTTTTAAAAAAAAACTTTTAATGACTTTTAAGTCTGAATCATTCAGACATTTTTACACACCATCTCTTATTAATCATAACTAAAATAAGAGTTCAGACTTTAGACCTCTTAAAAAACAAACGGCACCTTAGTGTTGTGGATTCTAGATTTACTAATCTTGTATTATTTGAGAGTTCAACCTATTGCTTATTCGAATATTGAAATCCAACCTTGGAAAATGAAATCATGTTGAAAAGACGAATCACGAATGATCTTTCAATCGAATAAATCTCAAGGATCACTTAGGGTGTGTTTGGTTTGCGGGATTGGAATAGATTTGGAGGGATTTGGATTTCAAATCCATTCCAATCCTGCGTTTGGTTTGCAGGAAATGATTTCGTTGACTGGATTTCAAATCCGTTAACCATTTTAAAATCCCTCATATGATGGATTTGGAAATCCTTGGCTTTGGGCATGAATTTGGAATCCAAATCCGATGGATTCTAAAGCGTGATCCAGACCAATGTTTTAAAACCCGGTTTTTTGATTGACCCGGTGTGGTAACCGGGTCACGGTTCAACCCGATTTCAAGAATTTTTATGTATTTTTCATTTTCATGCATATAAATATAAATATATATATATATATATATATATATACTATAACCAAAATATTGATGTCCACAAGTTAAAACATTAGAAAAACACGTAACAACAAGTTTTACATCAATCCAAAAACATTAAATTAACACACATAAGTTTTTCATCAATCCAAATACATCAAAACGAAACATAACGATCAAACCTAATCATGGATCTTGAGACATTGGAGTGTTGGTTTTTAACGCTAATACATATTGCCTATTGGACTAGTCGTTTTTAACTTTTGTTACCGGGTCAACCGGTTCGATACCGGTTCAACCGGTTTTTTAATAGAACCGGCCGGTTCAATCCGGGTCATAAAATGGCATAAACCCGGTCACAATTGACCCGGTCTCTTCACCGGTTCCCGGTTCAACTGGTTCGACCGGTCGGGTCAACCCGGTTTTTAAAACATTGATCCAGACTTCAAATTGTATCGATCCAAATCCGACGTTTACCAATAAAAATAAATTATTTATAAAATAAACAAATAATTAAAAAAAAAAACTCAATCCAAATCCAAATCCAAATCCTACAAACCAAACAAGACTTGTAAATGAATGGATTTGAAATCCATTCCAAATCCTACAAACCAAACACATGAAGGGATTTTAAATCCCCCCAAATCCAAATCTCTCCAAATCCAAATCCCTCCTTGAAATCCAATTCATTTCATTCCAATCCCGCAAACCAAACGCACCCTTAATGTGTCATGTTCAATCAAGTCCCACTTAATCTATTTTTGGTTATACTGCAAATGAATAGTCCTAGAAGGAAAAAAAAATCATTTTTTGATTTTTAGATAATTTTGATACGATTTAGTTTTTCCGGTACTTGTTCCACTAGTGTTTGTTAATGTTGAATCACCAACTTGAGTTAAATGTGGATGTTGTATTTGTTTATGTATATATGATTAAAGATCATGATATTCTAGTCAATTGCTCTCTTAGGATGGGTCTCAGAAAAAGTGGATTACAAAATGGGTTCTATTTAAACATTTACTTCATACCAGTGGTCATTTTTTATTTTAAGAAATACTAGTGGTTGAATTGATTTTGTGTATTGTTTTGTATTTACATTTTTGAAATACAAAAATTAAACAAATCATAAAAAGTTGTAACAACATATTCACTCCCTCTAAATTACCTAACATCCCACACTCATCTTCAAAAACTCAACAAATGATCGAACTTCCCTTACTCCACCACTTAACTAACACCTTATTTATATACCAATCAAGCAAGTTTCACCAATAACAACTGGTTAATCTTAGGGGTGTTTGTTGTATGATTTAGGGTAAAACCACAAATTGCATTGCATATGTGGATTGAACATTTACCTAAATATATCTCCTTCTACTTTGGTTGTTTGTTTTTGTTTTTTGTTTGGTGGTTTTTTGGAACTTGCCATTGCCTTTCGAAAGAAAAAAAAATATACCCAAACCATACAATATATACCTCAAATCGTAAAAAAAAATGCATCGCGAAATCCGATGCAGTACGATTTTTTCGGCTTGTACTAACGCACTTTACGTCTACAATTCCAATAATTATATAAGATTAAAACTTCATTATAAAATCAACGATAATGTTACTCTAGTCCCAAAAAAAAAATTAACACGTCCGATTCTCAAATACATATTACATAAATTAGGATTAGTTTAATAAATAAATAAACTAACTTCAAACTAAATCGTCGAGACCTAAGAGTAAACTAGGGAAGAAGGTAGAGGCTGCAAATCAACACATAATTAGAAAATTAAATTGGTGAAATCATGTTGCGGATGTTGCTTAAAACTTAAAAGAGCTTAATGGATTATTGAGTTAAAATTTATTAATATTATTGACTAAAGTTCAAAACTTTGAACTCATGGATAATGGAGAAAATAGATTAAATATATTGCATAAATTTAGAAATTATTATTATTATTATATATTAATATGTAATATATAAAATTTAAAATATATACAAATATATATAATATCTGGTGCAGTTTGGTCTGATAACTCAAAACCGCACCACATAGTGTTGTTTAGTTAAAATGCAAATTGTAAACCGTACCATAAATATTCTAACCACGCTTTGTGATACAGTATGGTATGATGAGCGCGATTTATACAGTTTAGATGATCACCCGTAGTTAATCTACCTAAATTATTGTATTATTTTTCTCATAAGTAATTGTTTATATTATCATAATTACATTATTTTTATCCAAATACTTAACACAAATGATCAATTCGATACAATAGTGTAGACATATTAACCAATGGAATATGGGTCAATGTCGAAGCAATAGATATATGGGTTAGTAGAACAATATATTTAAAAAATATATAAATTAATGATTTTTTTTCCTTTTGAAAATGTTAATATTGGAATGTAATGCTTGGATTGGATGGGACATTCTTATTGAAAAATAAATAAATGTAAGGACTATGTTAGGTAAATAATTACCGTTTTATTAATGGGCTGGCTTATCGTTTGAATTTCGAACAACGTGGGCCCATTCTTTCGGGCATCTTTTCAAATAAGGAAAAATAAAACGAGGCGCCTTGATTGAGGGCAGTGTTGTAATTTTATTCAGCGCTCTTGTAACCTTTCAACAAAATGTCATACAGACCCCTCCAGTTACAGCAAAAGCTTTTGTAAACCCTCATATTTTCTAAATTTGACGATGGTCGTTTCAAGAGGTTAAAATAAATTACATTATGGTCGATATGTTTTCCCTTGTACGACCTAATCAATTTAATTGCGTATAATATATAATTACTGAATATTAAAATCACGTAGTTACAAATAATCATATTTGATTTTAAAACATGTATTTTAAAATTAAATGTTAAAAATAAGAAAACAATCAGCCAAAGGTGTCATAAGATCATGAGTTCTTTAAACATGCATATCAACTCATATAATTTTAATGCGTAAAACATGATTATGCACATAACATCATAAAAGTAGTTTTAATGCTAAAAAAATGCAAAATAAATTTATACTTATGAGATCTTTATCATGTGTTGTCTTGCACCATGTGAATCTATACTATATAGTGATAAAAAACCAATGTTATTTCAAGTGTAACGAGAACGAGTCACATACATTAAAACCTAATGGTGGTACCCACTTGCAACCGATCTCAACATCCCCAGTGAACATAAGATAAAACGACATCTCACAAATCTTTATGTGCTCCAACAAAATTGTTAAAATGGTCCTGCATGAATACATCATAAACCATAACATATATAATAGATATATCACATAAATTACATGAATATGAAACCATTATATTACATATATCTCATTTCAGTAAAAATAATCATGAAATGCATATTGACAGTTGCCATCACATGAATGAATATCTACTCTAATGCAATATAAACCTTTGCATTCAATATATCAGGTTTTAACTTTTTTTTTACCATCAATAAAGTAATTTTATTATATTTAAGAAAGAAAAGCTAATCTATATCTATACTATATTATAAAGATGACATAAAAACTCTTAAAAACAAGTCTTAAAGCTTAATGTACCGCTATTTAATTTTAATTACTTAAAAAACAGCCATAAAAATTGTATGTAGTACATTTAATGTTATTCATTAATTTTCAATCATTATCTCTAACCATTTTAACTCCCCTAAAATCATTTCCCACTTTAACTCCCCTAAAATAACTCTTAGCGTATTTTAGATATAAAAATCTAAAATATAATTAAAAAATCTTACAGAATATTTTATAAAAAAAATTATATTATTAAACCAAAATAAATTACATTATATTATTAACTCTAAATTAAACAAATTTATATAAAAAATCAGTATCACTCTCTCACAACCATCCAAAATCGTAATGTAAATCGACAAAAAACAGAAAATAAAATGAAACATTAAAATCGTGATGTATCTAGCTGCATTGCGCGAGTACACTTCTAGTGTTTATAAACCATGCATTGTTTGAGATATTTTCATCAATTTTATTTTTGATGTAATGTTTTTATTGTATAAACACTTGAACTCGTCAGGCAAGAAACTTGATTTATTTTTACTTATCGATGTGTATTCGAGAATCACGATCATATTGCTTTATTGATGGTGATAGAAGGTAACCATTGATAGATAATACTATTGGTTGATACAATGTTTTTTTGGACTGAATATTAGTTAAAGATAGTATTCGATATATTTAATATCAACACAAATGGGGCGTAGCCAAGTGGTAAGGCAACAGGTTTTGGTGAGGAACCCGCAAGGAATGAATGGGAAGATCGAAAAGTTGGAAGAAATTGCCAAACTATTTGACTCTTCAACCATTTCAATATAAATGATTAGTCAATCAAATAATGTATAGTAAACGGGACACTTGGTGTATGTTTGTAAGTAGTAGTTAATGTACATGGTGCTTATGTTCGCTTTCGGTTTGGGATTTTATTTAGTACATATGAAAATATGATTTACATGTTATAAAACAAGCAAATGACAAGTTTATGAATAGGTCATACCGAAATTTCGATAGATTTGCTAATATAAAAGTAAGGTGTTACATAAATTATAATTATTAAAGTACACATTATTTATTTAAGCCAGTTATTTTATGGGTTGAGTTCCGATGAGAATTTGAGGTTAACGTGAGAAGTGTGATAAGTGGTTATCAACCGTTGGATGGGAAATAGATGCACATTAGGATGAGATGCACCGAGATACACCGGATCAATTTTCTTCTAAGGTGCAATTCATGGGAAGGAATGAGATTAAAAGTGACCAACGGTTCAGATCCGCTTCTCATGTTAACGTCAATTTCTCACACGGTCATTCGCCATTATTTTATATTATGATAAATTTATTACAAAAAGTATAGGCTTAACCTGGGCCAATATAAGATGGAGAGACACATTTGGAGGTTTGGGCCTTTTGGGCCCTTTAAACCGCCCACGAAGCCCACAGAACAATTGATCTGATTTTACCATGGTTACGCCGGTGGTAGATAAGCCGACACTACAGGCATCGACGTTACGCCGTGAATCATAGCAATATTAAAATCCACCATGGTGTGCTTCACATTTATCTTTTGTATCATACGCGAAAATCCTGGAGGAAAAAGAGAGGGTTACGGAAGAAATCGGAGGAAGAAAAGGTGAATTGCAGAACACCGTCAATGCCTTTTCAGATCCAGAAGGTATTTGACACTTTCCCTATTTCCTCTGATTCTATTTCTTTTGGCCGATTAAATTCCCTTTTCTTCAGTCGGAAGCTTTCTTTACAATCGTTATAGCTTAAAGGTTCTTCATCTTGTTTGAGAAATTTAGGTTTGTTTTAATTTAATATTTGATTTGCGATCGATGTTATTTTTGAATTATAAATAAGTTTATGTTTGATGAATGGAGCAATTACTTGGGGATTAAGGGATAGTTATATACTTACAAGTGCCATGTTTCGCATATTAATAGCACCCCAATATTTTGGGGTTCTTACCCTATGAAATAATTCAAATTCGATACCAGAAGATGTAACAAATTGATTTTATAAATTTAATCACGGAAGGTGAAACCTTGATACAACCGTGTCTGGTGAAACCTTGGGTTCCGCATGAGCAGTGTTTGGAAGAAGAAGCTTGAAACTGATAATCATTGCTATTCTGCAATTGGTTACAGTTTCTTATGAGAAGGTAGCTTATTGCTAATGCGTTATTGAAACTGGAAGAAGAATATGTGGATGCATTCCATTTGATTAGATTGAAAAAATTTAGTGGGTTCTTCATCAAACTTTTTTATGCTGATCAGACCAGACATATGTTAAATGGTGATGCATATTTTTGTATGATTAGGAAAAACATCTAATAGTGTGACTTGTGGATGAGTTCTATGAGCAGTATGAATATACTAATGAACATAAAGCCATGTTGAATTTGGCTGATACATTCATCCTGCCTTAAAAACCATTAGAAGGACCCTGCACGGAACATTAGCTTCAATTATAGTTTTAAGATGCTATGTAAGAGGAACTCTGGAACCAAGTTGATAAACAAGTGGTCAAGGGGGGATTTGAGTAAAATCACTTTGTAACGGTTGTGATTGTTGACCATTTGTTAAGTCGGCCAGGGGGGATAAATCGGGTAGGAAGAGGTTATAAGTAAGAAGGTAGGTTGATTGTAAGAGATGAAAATTACGTTGTAAACTCTATCAAAGTGGGATTGGGAAGTTGCGTAACAACCAGCAAAGCATTCGTTTTGTTCGTATTCTTTGTCGATATGGTGTCATGATGCACAAGCACAACGGTGTGCATCAATTGGTATCAGAGCACTTGATCCTGAGTGCTCTTGAAGATGATTGGAACTTTGCTCACCAACTTCAACAAGATGGCTGGAGATCTTAGAAGTCATCAACCCTGGTAAGATGGGTGAACCCGTCAAGTTTTGAAACCCTAACCCCATCCGGCATCTCAATACCTCGCTTTCAAAATTCGAAGATTCTATTAAGAAAACGGAGAGAAGACAACAATAAAACCAATGGTATGGAGCAAATCGGCAACAAAGAGGCTCGGCAGAGAAGAAACTGAGAACAGACAGTAGGCTACACAGGTTGTATCGACAGGCTACGAAAAGAAGAAGAGGAACAAGAATTCGGTAGAGGGTACTAGTTACAACAAGGGAAGATCTTGGTTATGTGATACTCCATGGGAACCTCCACCACCACCGTGGCCACCACCACCATGGTTAGACCTTGACAAAAATGCAAAGAAGATTGACCACAGGAGCATAAAAGCATAAGAACGGTCACAACCACCTCCATCCTTCGTCGCTGCCCCTAGTCACTTCAGCAACAGTTACCCCATAACTGGTCGTACAAATGTCACCCACCACCATTATTCAAACCAACACCCCTCATATAATAATACCCCTAAGGGTGCGCTTGGTACGCATACAAGACAGAATATGACATAACAGTTGTCCAACGTTTGGTAAAATAGAACTGGACAGAACAAAACATATAACATGAGTACATGACCAATTTACCCCTAATAAGTTGTTTATATATTATATATATATTTTTTGATTAATTATGCAATTATTAAATTATAACGAAATAAATATTTTTTATAACAAAATATAGTGTTAGAAAGTTCTCTTTGATAGATTAAAGTGAAACCAAAATAAAAAGTTTATATAGTTTTCAATTTTTATTTTTTAACCTTTTCTATATTTGTTTTACTATTAATATTCAATATTTTAAATAAATGAATCAAAATATAGTAACTATATAAAAATAATATTAGAGGACAATAAAGTGAAAATTTAAAGAACATAAAATAAAATAAATAAAATTTAAAAAAATGAATAAAATATAAAAAAGAAGGCGTATTTAATGTTTTAGAAGAGAATTAGATTTTATTTTGAGGTTATATTGGTAACTTAAGTGCTCCACCTTGTTCCATGGGGTGGAGGTGGAACAGGCATGTTCCACTTTTGTTCCACTCTGTTTCTGTCTGTTCCACCTAACAGTTCTACCAACCGTGGGACATTGATTCCTGTTCTGTTTCATACAGTCCTGTTCAGTGTACCAAACGCACCCTAAATGTCCTTTTAAGATCAATAGTAAGATGCTTATTCCTTCCAAATTCCTTCCAAGACACTCGGTGTTTCATTTTGCTTCCCTCTTCTATACTCTTTGCTAGACCTGGCAAACGTGTCGTGTCGGGTCGGGTTCAAAGTTAAACGGGTTGAAAGTGTCTAACCCTAACCCGACCCGTTTAATAAACGGGTAAGAAAATCCCAACCCTAACCCGACCCACCTAACCCGCCATGACCCGCCTAACCCGTTTAACATTTATAAAATTAAAATTAAAAATCGAAAATTCACAAAAAAATACAAATACAAAATTCAAATGAAAGCATTAGAAATCCAAACTTTATAATTCAAAATTATAATCAAATCTAAAACACTAAAAATCTAAAACATTAAAAGGAAAACTTTTATATATATATATAGTCGGGTTCAAACGAGAACAGTAACTATTTAAAAAAATACGAGAACTAACAAAATCATTACTGATTTTACATTAACACACGAAAAATGGACTTTGGCCACAGTTTCAGGTCCGCGTGGCTTTTTTGCGCATTAAGGTAAAATCACTAATGATTTTGTTAGTTCTCGTGTTCTTTTAAATAGTTATTGTTCTCGTTTGATCCTCCCTCTACATATACATACATATATATATATAAACGGGTTATTCGGGTCATTTTCGAGTTGAAAATGTATACCCTGACCTTACCCGTTTAATTTTCGTGTCGTGTCAACCCGTTTACTTAAACGGGTTGAAATGTATTTACCCAAACCCGTTTATTTCGTGTCGGGTTAGCGTGTCGTGTCAGTTTTTGCCAGGTCTACTCTTTGCCAATTCGTTTTTACCAATTTCGTTCTTTGGTTCCAAATTTAGGTTTATGTTCTTCCAAAAATTCTTCACTACCAATAGGTGTTTATCAAAGCATATGGGGAGTTGACTTCATATTTCCACCAACCTTCATTTAGAAAAAATCTCCATATGCTTACTTCTCTATGGTCATAATCTCTAAAGAAAAAGTGATTGTTCATGGAGGGTTGCACTACATGTTGGAGGTAATATTAGCTTTTGTTCTGTATTTGTTTGTTTGTTTGTTTCCATCTTGAGGACAAGGTGGAGCTTTGGTGGGTGGATATCGATAAACATGTGGTCAAGGGGCATTTGAGTAAAATCACTTTGTAGAATCCGTGATTGTTGACTAAGATTGTTGGCTATTTGTTAAGTTGGTTAGGGGGGAAATAAGTTGGTTAGGAGGATTTTTTATACAATGGTAGGTTGGTTGTAAGAGATACGAAATTTACTTTGTAAACTCCAGTAAAGTGGAATTGGGATAAAGCCTACCTCTCGGAAATTGGGCAATAACCAGCAAAACTTTCGCTTTTGTTCCTATTCTTTGTTGATTTGGTGTCACATTGCACAACAGTGTGCATCACAACCTTATCATATCATGTAACTATATAAGGTCCAATTGTCTTTTTCTATACAAGCATATGCCATTCTAATTTATCATGGAAGAGGGAAAGTGTGGAAGGGAAAAGTTTGGCAAACAAAAAACTGGAGGGTCTTTTAGTAATCGATTGACGATTGTGCAAGCTGTGGCAATGAGAAATTCAGCTTGCAAAGCATTAGTCATTCAGCTATGACTAGTAAGAGATTGATGCTGAAGATGGTAAGAGATATATGCTGATGTCAACTCATTCGCTTCAGATATTAACAAAACAAATTTAATAGTGAATATGAAAGATGTTTATATCTACCCTTTGTTGTCCTTGGTCAGACAGTCTGAGGAAGAGACTTGATAAAAAAAATGGCCTTTGTGGGGTATCATATGGTTGTTCAATTGAATTTTCTCTTCAACTTTCTTTCATGCGACGGTCATGTTGTAACCTATTCTATTAATATCGGTGCAATAGAGGTTATCGGTCCTAGACAAAAAATTGTGTTGGTAAAGTATCGGTGGTAAATTGCGGTTCCGAGAATAGTGGTGCAATTTGCCGCTATTTCACAGATATTTAACATAAAATAGCGGTACACAATACCGCTATTTGCAGTTGGGCCTTTTTTGAATCTGATGCTTACATTTTGGTCTGTTTGGGCTTTTATTTAAATGACTTGAGCCTTTATTTTATATTTGGACTTGTTTTATTTAATAGTTAAAAACTTTAAAATCATTTAATCCAACAAAGACTATTCTTTAACAATCAACGGAATTAGATTAGACTTTATTAAGTTATGTATGCATACATATATATATTATATATATAATTCTAATAATTATTATATGAACAGCTATGTTTGGACCGCTGTACCACCACGATAACCGTTATTTCAAATCTCGGTCTTGATCACTATTTTGTATTTTGACCGTTGTAACAGCTTAGGTTGTAACAAACATATGCTTGTTATGTGTAAAATTGATGCTTGGGCATTGGTATAAGAGCTTGATGCTTATTCATACTTGATTGACACAATGATAAACCGATTTTATCAACCACATAATCCTTTTCTTGTGTTTTTTTTGGTTTTGGGGGTGTTGAAGATGTTCTATTTGTCTAATTTTCTAATGGTATGCAATTGTATTTACCCAACTTGCCAACTTTGAGTGAATTCTATTACTAAACTCATTGGGGTTGTAGGTCTTAATTTTGTACCTAATTCCTAATTGATACACAAAATGGTGCAGGAAACAATTCTTTCTGAAAACAGTCATTGAAGTACAAACTAAGATTAGTTGCATATACTGTTGATCATCGCATTTCTGTCTAGACTCTAGTGATCAGAAACTACCTTGGTTATAGATGTGGCCTATACATATCCTTTTAAACAAGCTACTAAATGCTGAAGGACATAATGCTCCAGAAGAGGAAGATGATACGAGTTTGGCTGAACCATACAATTTCAAACCTTCACTGAAAAATGGTAATGTCAACAAGGCAGACTTGGGCCATTCACACTTTGTTGAAGTAAGTTCATTTACTCCTATTCATAATTTATATTAGTTGCCATGCAGTGTTGTGATTTCAAGATATCAAGACTCTTCCATAGCTTTTCAAATATGATGTATCATCTCTCCAAAAGAAACTAGATTTTTCAATGTGTTCTTTCAGGTAGTTCTTGTTTTTGATTTACCAAATTAATTTAGTTCTTTCTGCGGCGTAGGTCCCACATATAAAACAATCACGTTCATGGGATTGTGGTCTTGCTTGTGTTTTGATGGTTTTGAGAACGCTTGGTCTGAACCATTATGATATTCAAGATCTGGAGGATTTGTGTCATACAACCAGGTATCTTCTTCTTCTTCTTCGTATTATATCTGTGCTAAGGTGTATATTTTTTTCATACATAGCTGGTTCTAAGGTGTAGGGTCTTTCCAAATCCAAAAATGTATAGAATCTTTTTAGCTAGCACATATTTTGTATTTCATTTCACTCTGTTTTCTAAAAAGCGTTAACCCAGGCTAGGTGGTTGAGGGGCCTTCAAGTCTTGAGCAACTAAGCGGAAGCTTGAGAAGAGGCTTAAGTGGACGCATAAGTGGTTCATATAGATATCTAAAAAATTAAGGTTTTGATTTTGTTGATCATACGAGGAATTAAATTCCAATACTATGTTCTTTTGATGCAATTACTTTTCTATATCGATATAATTATTGAGAGGGGATGGGGAAGTCTCGCACAAAGTTAGGAAAAGTAGATGGATGAAATGATGAATAGAAGTTAAAAAACGCCAATCCATGCTTATTGTTTGGAATTATTTAATTAAATGAGTAGTTGCTAATCAAAGCAGTGGGGGTGTTTCACTACCGGGCTACCAATCAAGTGTTCCTAACCAATCGAAAAAGAGGGGTGATGCTTAACGGCTGGGCGGCTGCTTAAGTGGGAATTTTAGAGGTACTATGTCAGCATAACTTGCAATTCAATTTTGGATGCTTTATGAGAAAGGACGAGGCAGGTAGTCTAGCTAGTGGAGTCGTTTGGTTTTTTACGTTATTGTTCTTCATGGTGTTTATTTTTAGCCTACTCGACTAGTATTGGATAAAATGCTTCTTGTTCTTGATTATCTTTAGGTTTAGACAGTTTTAACTCTTTCAAGCTTCATGGTGGAACATATTATCATAACAATGCTAAAAGAAGTTAGTTACCCCTCACAATATTTTGCAAAAAATTGGGTCATACTAGTGGAATCTATGGTTTTGTCTCTGTTTGGGATGCGTGTTATGAGTCAATGCCGAAGGGCTGCATGCAGTAATGAAGTATGGTTGTTCTCGTTGATAATTGTTTTGCTCCTTTCGTTCCATTAAAATTGCAACGGTTTGACTGGCCTCATAGTTTCAGTGGAAGTGTGTGACTATCAGTCAAATGTCTTGAATATTATTTAATGATGATAAACTAGGGGAAATCTTGTGCACCTAAATCAAAAATCTTCAATTATTCGTAATCATATAATGGGCATCAGTACTTTTAGTTTAAGGTGCCAAAAAGGGAAATGCTGCCTTTTTGTGGTGACATCCCAAAATGTAAATTTCTGCAAGATGTATAAAATTCTGATGGACTTTTCTTTGTTTGTGGTTTTGCAGTATTTGGACTGTAGATCTGGCATATTTATTGCAAAAGCTTTCTATTAGATTCTCATATTTTACCGTAACTTTTGGTGCTAATCCAGATTTTTCAGTGGAGACATTTTACAAGGTAATTTTCTGTCTCACAAATGGAATTGATATATGAATCCTCCCTGGTTCAAATTCAGATTTTAGTTACATTCTTGGATACTTCGATTCAAAATAGTGTTTGCATTTCTTTTAAAACGTACTTTGATAATGCAACCAAGACATCTCTTGTGCTACTTTCCAAATGCATGTAATATGTGCTACTACAATCTTGTCAGCTCTTACTAAGAAGTAGAAATGTATCAAATTTGCTGGGAGTATTGTATCTTTTACAAATACACCACTTATCTTTTTATTCATAGGTACTCCAAAATCATTTTGGTTTTTGCAGGAGCAATTGGCCAATGATATAGTGAGAGTAGATATGCTATTTCAGAGATCTATGGAAGAGGGAATAAAGATAGAGGTACAACCTATGAACGTCCTGATGTTTGTCTCTTGAATTCATATATCAAAATAGTGATAGTTCATGAACTTGAGTTTCTAAGAGCTGTTTTAGTCATACTTGACTTCTGAAATCTGTCAAATCTAGTTGGTAATATCATGATATCTGAATAGAGATTCTGTTTTTCTCTTGTTGACTCTTCCATCCACTTCAGAGGAGTAGTGTCATTGGTTGTATTCTAATGAGCTCCAAATGGGAAGGTGCATGATTTAGAACACGAGCTGCATGAATTTTTTGCATCTTCTAAGTGGGAAGTTGAAAATTTTTCTTGTTTTATTCTAGTTACAAACGGACAGCTGATTGCATGAGACTTGTGTGATGTTGGTTTCTTTCACAAATCATTTAGGAAATACATCGAACGGATAATTGTTGAGGGAAATCTTGAGGACTGTGCAACTTTGATTAGAAACATTAACTTCTTCAAATAAATCCTGGAAGTGGGGGTGTATTTTATTGTTGTTTGCTAGATATTTAAAATTCTTTAGATGCTTGAAATAAGTAAACACATTTCTCCTTGCTAACAGCGCAGGTCAATTAAGGGAGAAGAGATCATCCTTTTGATTTTATCAGGAAAATATATTGTGATTGCTCTAGTCGACCAGTGCATATTGAGGTATGGTACTTTTTTTTAGCATCTTTTTGTCTAGATTTTTGGAATCTACATTCGCAAAAATCATCTGCATTAGCTCATATCTCCTATTTTATGCAAAGTTGCATTTGTAAATGGAAAATTACATGTCACTGATGGGCAATTTATTGTCAAATCAAGAAGCTTACTTTCTATAATTAATTTTAATTTTGTAGTAAGCCTTGGAAGGAGGATGTTCGTATACCACAATTTTATAATGGCACTGCAGCTTATACCGGTGAGACGTGACCTTTTGACTCTTTATAGTACTCAACAAAAAGAAAACTTGCTTTTGCTTTGGAAGACTCGTTAGTTTCTTCTTGCAAGTATTTAAGACGTATTATGTCTTCGAAGACCATAATCTAACTTGTCTGACATTTCTAATACACGTTACTTGTGTTTAGCTTTTCCCTGTTCAACACAATAGGTTTGAAAATGACAAAGAACTTTATTCAACTGTTGACAATGCTTCTTCATTCTCTTCTCCTTTATTTGTGCTTGGTGACTGGTTAAAAAGACCGTAGATAAAATAAGTGCAGAAAGATCCAAATCCCATTAGGCAAGGCTGCAGGTCATTATGATTATGCATCATTTAGAAATTGTATGTTGGTTTTCTCAATTGCTTTTATATACTCCTTATGTAGTAAGAATCCTAGTTTCACAAACTTGACGACGGACTTTGTAGATGAAAATGCAGGCAACTATTAACCGGTTGAATGACTTTTTATAGGTCACTATGTTGTTATCTGTGGCTATGATGCTGTTACTGATGAATATGAGATTCGAGATCCAGCCAGCTCTAGGTACTAGCTTCTTCTGGAGTTGGCCATTTCAGCATAAAAAAATTGTCAAACCAAACCAATATTAATTGTTAACTTTGTTAATAGGGAACGTGAAAGGATCTCTTCGAAATGCTTGGAAGAAGCTCGCAAATCCTATGGGACAGATGAAGATATCCTCCTGGTAAATGACGACGATGCATAATATTTGTAAACCATAGATTTGATGCAGAAGTTAGTTATCATTTAAGTTGATGAGATGTTTAAGAAGTTGAATTCTAATTTGCAGGTATCACTTTAACAAGATTTTGATGAATATAATGTGGATATCATCGGGCTGCCCATATTTTCGTATTATAGAGCGACTAGTTCTTCTTGTTGGAATGCTATCTTTATGCAGCAGCATACTTCATTTGTGCAGTGTAAAATAAGTGAGTGTTTGTTGATGATTTTAGGAAGATTCGTTTCAATTGTATTTCTGACCAACCAATCAAGTTGGTTGTACTATCATATAGCTTGTTTGTCTTTTATGTTAAAACATAAAACATAAACCATGAAGCAAATTACAAAAATCATAAAACATAGCACCTGCATGGGAGGTTGGTGGTTAAGATAAATAGAAGGGAAGTGGGTGGTGTCAAGAGGGAGATGGAACATAAACATTGATCAAACGAGAGGGAATCGTGAGTCATGAACACATGAGGTCGTCCTCCATCTGGTCTATCACACTCAACCACAAACACAATAGTAGAAACTTGATCAGAACTTTGAATCATAAGGGGGTTGGTTTTCACTTGGTAGACGGATTTGTATAATATATGGTGTATATGTATAAATTAAATTAGTTTATTATTATTTTTTGAAAACATAATAAGCTATTAAGGTAAAAGACGAATTTACCCTCATGTGAGAGGCACATGCCTATATTTATTTAATGGAACTTTGTTAACGGTGTTACCTCGATAGACCATAAATACAAGGAAAATGAAAAGTTGGGAACTTTTGACGTAGAGAATTAGACCCGGCAAAAACTGACACAACATGTTAACCCGACACAAACTCGGCATGAAATAAACGGGTTTGGCTAATACATTTCAACCCGACCCGACCCGAAAATTAAACGGGTAAGGCCAGGGTCAAAATTTTCGACTCGAAAATGACCCGAATAACCCGTTTATATATTTTAGATTTGATTAGAACTTGTAAGTTTGAACTATAAAATTTGGATTTCTAATGTTTTCATTTGAATTTTGGATTTGTATTTTTTTGTGAATTTTCGATTTTTAATTTTTAGTTTTATAAATGTTAAACGGGTTAGGAATGAGATTTTCTGACCCGTTTATTAAACGGACCGGATTCGGGTTACGTACTCCCAACCCGTCTAACTTGGAACCCGACACGTTTACCAGGTCTTATAGAGATTCCATTTGAATGACAAAATCCTAGTTTTGAGTAAATTACAAGCGTGCAATTCAGTCTAATTAAAAAGAATGATGAGATAATTATTTGGTAGTGCCACTGCCATATTAGAATTAGATTAAGGATGATGAAGCACGTAAAACATGGGACGACACCGAAGAAGAAACACATGATGTCGTCAAAGTGGTGTGGGATGTACCCCCGACACGTTTTATGCGCCACTTCTCTCCATTCTCCTACATTATTTTTTTAATTATATCTTTTTAAAATATAACACCGTTTTAATATTACAAAACATAGAATTAAGATGGGTATTTAATATATAACAATTAATTGGTCTTTCCCATGATTGTTGCAGCTGGATGAGAAATGTAAAGAAATGGCAAAAACCAAACCCAAGTAAACAAAATGCATGTGCATCCATCACCTAAACAAACAAAATAATGATTTCTTTGTACCCTTCAACATTATTATTATTGCGCCATCTATTCTTTATGGATCCACATGTCCATTTTTTATTAAATTAAAGCATGATGTCCACAAATTTAATATGTTATCGTTCGATAAATTAGTTATACGAAATATAATATGTATACAATTATCATGTCACATTATCAGATAATAAGTTTGTTAGCATGTTTATCAAACATTTGTTTCGCTTTTGAAACAATCAATTTCTTTTTATAAAAGTGTAAGAACAATAGAAAACATGTAACTACTTCATAAAAATGATGCAAATAAAACTTATTCAAACTACCTAAACCGATACTAAAAACCTATACGTCAACTAACAAACCATTGCTTCCATAACATAAAAACAATCACCAACTCCGTCAAACAATCATATCTAAAGATAGTTGATCCTCTTATATTTATCCATCTTAAATTATGGGGGAGTGGGGATCCCTATCTATGTGTATAATAATGGACATAATAGGAGTAATGGCATAGTACCTTAAATAGTATAACTGAATTTTGAGCATGTGTAGTTTAAAGTTTATGTTGTCATTTAACTATAATTCTATTGGTTAATTATGATATATATTTATTAAGAGTTGAGTTCCGGTGAAAAGTATGAGAAGTGGTTATCTGTTGGATGAGAAATGAATGCATGTTAGGATGAGATGTACTTAATCAATTTCATTCTAAGCTGCAATTCATGGGAGTTCGATTAAAAGTGATCAAAGGTTTAGATCCACTTCTTACGTTAACCTCAACTTCTTACACGATCTTTTGTATTTACTAAAATACAAAAAATGATAGCATAGGTTTCAAGGGATATTCTTCATAGTATAAGCAAGGTTAACTATTTTAACTCGATATAACATGTATTAATAATTACATTTATCTTTTTAATAATTAAAAAGAAAATAAATTTTGAATAAATTGGTGAAGGAGGGGGTTATGGTTGAAGTGGATTGAGATGCAACCACCAAAACTAAAAGGTGGTTCGTATATGATGTGTGGTTCACCCATCATCATCACTCACATGCATCAGACTCTCAATTTCTGTTACATAAATTATATTAATGATAAATAAATATTGAATGCTGTATCTATATATATATATATATATATATATATATATATATGTGTGTGACCCGACCCATTGTAGCGTAACTAATTTTTACTATTTTCGTCCCTTGGTTTGTTGTTTATAATTATTTTCGTCCCTAATCTTTAAATTTTGATTTTTTAGTCCTTGTGGTTTGCATCTCCTTTCGTTTTTAGTCCCTGAGAATATTAGTTTTAGGGACGAAAATGAAAATAAATTGCAATGACAAAAAAACAACTTTTAAGATCAGGAACAAAAAATGGTTATAAACAACAAACCACAAGGACGAAAATCGTAGTTTACTCTAATTTTTATTTCTGAAATATAAAAAAGTTTTGAATTTGAAAAACATAATGTTTGACTTTTAGAAAACACAAGAGTATATATTTATATTTTTGGTTTTATCTGAGAGAAACAGGAGAAAAGGAAAGGCTCAAAGACAGACCCCACTTGTCCAGATATCTTCTCCACCCAAACGCTTTGTATTTCGATAACGACTGTTGAATATGGCGGGAAACCAAATAAATAGAAAACATAATTTAAAAATTAATTAGAAATACCATAAAGTATTTAATTGATAAACATAACCTTGTTTGTAGTAGCATAACATGGTCTTAATAAATTATTTTTATTAAAAATAAGGAAAATAAATTTGAGAGAAATATATCTCACAACATATATTTTTTTCCTCAAACATTTTTTTCATAGTTATGATATTTGATTTTTTTTTTTTTTTGAATAAGTATCCCAGACCATATTGGGTCCAGACTAAAATATTATTTAACATATTAAAAATATACGATAAAATAAAATCACGAGCGAACATATTTAATAGTAATTTATTAAAAGATTAAATATTGTATTTTATTTAATTAATTAATAAGAGGAGCAGCTGGCAGGCATGAAAGTGGAAAATATCTTGATCTTGAAGTTATACAAATCATATCCATCCATTTATCCATGATAGTATAAAATTTTGGCAAAAATATTCAAATGAAAATTGCATTGAAGCATTTTACCGCTATTTTGACTCAATTTCAAAACTACATCCTTTCCATTCAAATTTATGATTCCATCCACTTTTTTCTATTAATTAAGTTTATGACCAAAAAGGTTGTTGTCACGTTATTTTCTAATTAAAGTAAAAGATAAAAATATAATTTTCAAATGATAATTAAAAACTTAAGGAACAAGTCGTAACATTGTTTCTTTATAGTTTTTTTTAACGGATCCTCTAAAATAGAGAAAATTGAGATTTTGTTATCTATTTGGTTCTAATTCATTTTCTATTTTGTTAACTGAAATAAGAAAAAACTTAAGTTTAGATAATTTTTTAAAACTTGATGGGAGGTAAAATAAAATTATTATTTTATTTATTTCTACCAATAAGATTAAACTATTATTTTTTTAAAGTGTATTTGGGATGATATAATTAATTAATGTTGAAATCTTTAAGTAGAAAACCTATTGAAATTAAATATATTTCTATTTACTGATTGTGACTTTTGATTTTCTATTTTAAAAAAATTATAGAGAACTCGTTAAAAATGCTATTATAAACCTATTATTATTATTAAATATCATTTTAATAAACACTTAACAAAACCAAAAAAAAATAAAGAAGCAAGTGCTTATGAGACAGATTTTATGTAGAGGTTTAAAAGAGAAAAACAATTAAAAGTGTTTGTATAGTTTTGGCGGGAACATAAATAAATAAATCCAATTGAAACATAGAGGTTCAGGTCCGTCCAGCCATTAATTAATGTCGTACGATTTCTTTTATTTTTGGGATACAAGAAGATGACCGTTTAAACCGGATGCGCCGTCACCAGTTTCGTGTTAAAATTCCCACACTCAACTTCCGCACACGAAGGACTTGATACTTTCCATAATATTTTTTTTGAGTAAATTGATAATTTGGTCCCTACGTTTTTCGTAGTTTTGTTCCCTATAAAATTTTTATTACAAGAAAAAAAAACTCACGGTATGTAAAAGTGTTTGGTTTAGGTCCTTTGACTAACTCTGTTAGATTTTCATTTGTTAAAACCTCCACGTGACTTGCACATAAGGGCATATTGGTCATTTTACAAACAACAAACCACAAGGATTAAAATTGCAATTACTCTTTTATTATTATACCACTTTTTTAAAACATATTAATTATATTATAGAGTAAATTACATCTCCGCCTACAATCTGCCACTCCACTTTGTCTGCACCACCAATCCCCTCCGCCAAGCCCGCTCCCGCTACCGTAATTCTGCCGCCGCCACCAACAATCACTTCCACGAATTCCCAACCCCTCCCTTCACTTCTCCTCCTCCAGACCCTTCCATTCCGTTTCCCCACCCACCTCCAGTTCGCCTTCGACTCCACCCTCCATCCCCGCCGCCCTGTCGCTGACCTCCTTCGTTCTCTCTCACACACAGTCAAGAGAATTGCTTTCGTACACAACATCCTCATGTCATACGTCGTGCAAGACGTGAAATTGATTCCAAACGCCGAGACTTACGTCTTCCAACTGTTGTCGGTTTTCTACAGAAGTTGTAGCCACTGGGAGAAAGGGGGGGGGCTTGGGGGTGAGGGGTGTAGTGGGGGTGGGGTATGGGTTTTTATTATTTGTTTTTTATTAAGAAAAAAGACAAAAATAGGTGTAGAAAGATAAAATTACCCCTTGAGTTAACTGTGTTAACAGACTTGGTTAGACGAAGGGCCTTCTGTGTGTGCTTTTACATACCACAGGGACGACTAGTGTAATAAACGCGTTTTAGGGACTATATCCAAAATATTACCAAACCACATGGACCGGGAATGTAATTTACTTTATATTATATAATTAAGATTGAATTACATAGTTGGTCCATTATGAATAGTTGTTTTTTGGTTTTTGTCCCTCAAAAGTTAAAGTACACTGGTGGTCCAAAAATCGTGTTTCAAAGCCCAAATCAGTCCCTCCCACTGACACTGTTAGTTTGGGCTCCATTAACTCCATCATGTGCCCATCACGTAAGGGCCATTTTAGTCTACCCATCTTCTTCTCCACCTTCTTCCTCGACAAGAACACCTATCGCCACCACCTTCCACCATCACCACCGCCACCATTCATCACCTCCAATCACCATCAAATATATATGGGAGTTACATGTTTTGAACGTGTTAGTTCATTCTTTTGAGTCATGTAACGTTTTAGACTGTAATGCATTGGATCCATAGGCATATGAGTCAGTCAGTTGGTTTAGTGGGGACTTTATCCCTGTGTTGGGACTGGATATTGTTTATGGATAGCGGGAGCTTGAGGTATAGATCGTGGGTGGTTGAACTCGATAACTGTGTAACCTCTATTGAAGGGCTCGAAGTAGTGATCGTGGGTAGTTGAACTCGATGCCCTTTTGTAATCCAGTCTGGTTACTCATCGTGGAATTTAGTGTCCGCATTTGAAGTCTAATGAGTGGTCCCCAAGTCATGTTTTTATGTAAGTTTGCGGTGGTAGCTCGGTTTGGGAGCCGTATACGGAGCTAAGTCTTGCGGTGGTGCTCTTGGAGAGCCGGATACGGGGACTTGTGGATTTTGTGGTGACATTCATTTAGAGGTCGAATAGACACTAGGGTCATTTGGGTATCTTGCGGTGGTAGCTCGGTTGGGAGCCGGATACGGGGATCCATGGCCTATGTGAAGCTCGAGAACATTGATAAGTGGCTTAACTTTTGTGTGTCCGTCACTTTCGATGGAATTCGGGCATCCCCCGTCACCGAAAGGTGTTGTTTTTGGGTATTGAGTTTTATTATCCAAGTTTTTGGTGGCGTTTGGTATAATTGGGTTTTATCCTTGATTTATGGGTTGAGTATTATGCCCCACCCGTGTTTTGGGTGTTTCAGAATATAAAGTTTTAACCGTATTTTCATAAATGGATAGTTCAATTTTTATTCACGTTTTGAGTGAGTTTTTGGTTAAACCTAATTTATGAATGGGCGGTTTATATTGGTATCTTCATCCTTGGAGTAGTTTGGATTGGAAAACGTAAATTGGTGTTCTTTGTCTAAAATGCATATTATTGGAAAATGAGTCGTTTTCATATGTAAGACATATCAAATTGAAAGATTATGATTTTTAACCGCATTCTTTCTTTTTAAACGATTAATTTATATATGTTGAAAACTCTTGAGCTCACTAGGCGTTAATCATAACCTTTTTATTTGTCGGCATGTGCATCAGGTTCCAGATGGGGGTTTGGTTCTAGCAGTGCTATGAAGAGATGTGCTTAGTTTTTCACAAGTGTAAGTATTTGGTGAAGTCTTCCGCAGTTTGGAGATAGTGACTATTATTAGGTTTTAGTAGCACTCGTCCTTATTATAGGCTGTATGTATAGAATGAATGTGTGTATTGAGGTTAAATCTTAAATTGTGATTGTAGATGAATCATTTATTGGTGTATTTGGAAAATTTTAAATTAGTTGTTATCTCCAGATTTGGGGGTGTTACAAGTTGGTATCAGAGCTTTAGTTTGAGAGATTTAGGTGTTGATTTATGATGCCTAGACTCAAACTAGCGTTCTTCTAAGTATGAGAAAGTGAGATTGCACTACTAGACACTCTAAGATAAGACATTTTAGAGTTGATGGAGTCACTAGAATCGAAAATCATGACGAGGGTAGCAAGGATAGTCATGTACGGTACGTTCATAATTGTGCCTAGCCAGCGTCGTAGTGAACTTACATGTTACGTGTGTGTGCTTGAACCGCCCTTGTGTGAGGATCGATGGGGTAGTGGATGAGTTTTCGAGGAGTAGTGACTCGAAGAAGTTAATGTATATAGCGTTATCACTTGTAGTGACAGTTAAGACATGATGATAGACCATTGTGGGTCAAGACAATTGGTTGGAGTAGAACCTTAGACTTATGGAATTAATGTTATTCGAAAAAATATTATAAGGTGAACTGATGAAATATTCGAGTATTGCTTTATGATGTTAAGCTTCCGGATGAAAATAGTATGAAATTGAGGAGCGTGATTTCGCGATGTTAAATGCCGACCAATTTCATGCACGAAATTATTTCTAAATAAGTTTGCATAAATTGTTTCTCATTTTTTCAAGGTATAAAGTGAGTTATGTCTCGAAGTCTTGGTAAAACATTTAGCACTCATTAGATTTTGAACCGTGAGCTTAAACATGCATGAAGTTGTTTTGTTGCATGTGGTTGCAAATTTTTATTGAAAATCTCTTTATCCCCGTTTCGTGTTTAACACTATTTTCGGATCTTGTAATATATGTGTTTTAATGTCACATGTGGTATTGGGCAAATAATTGTAGAGTTTTTAACCTTGACATTGGATCTCCTCCACGTATGTTAAGGTTTTAAAGGAAGAGTTGTTCCCATGTTTTCTGAGTCGGAGTTTTCTTGAGAATTTTAGTATGTACGAGTCGTGTCGAATCTTATAGAATATTGTTTTGCGACGATTTGGGTCGCGTAAATAAATTCCGGGAACGTGTACATATGTATTTTGCGTGCGTAAACTGATGAGTTTGTTAATAGATGTCATCTCACATGTTGTTTTGGGAAAGTTTCATTATTATGTGATTTATCTTTAGGCATTATACAAATGTCAATCATTATATACTATTTGCATTTGGATCAAATTATACCGATGGTGTGAGTAAGCATATAAAGGATTATATTATTTCAGTTATTGATTTTACTGTCAGAGATTTTCCGCAATGCATTAAACAAGTTAGCAGTGCTATGAAGAGATGTGCTTAGATTTTCACAAGTGTAAGTATTTTGTGAAGTCTTCCGCAGTTTGGAGATAGTGACTATTATTGGGTTTTAGTAGCACCCGTCTTTATTATAGACTGTATGTATAGAATGAATGTGTGTACTGAGGTTAAATCTAAAATTGTGATTGTAGATGAATCATTTATTGGTGTATTTAGAAGATTTTAAATTAGTTGTTATCTCCAGATTTGGGGGTGTTACATATGAGATGTGAAAAACAAAATCAATAGCATAAAGACTCATTTGAAGATGAACATAAACAAGAAAGACCCCTTAAATCATTTGATTCATATAAGAAACAATGTGATTCAAACAAATAAATCGAAAGAATCTAAATCCAATCCAACCAAAAACAAGAAAAATCCAGATGAACAGACCTCCCAATTCATACAAACACGAAATTCAAAAAGTCTAAATCTAAATATTAATCTGAATACAAGATGAGAAAAAGCTCTAAATCAAAACCTTAGATTTCTATATGTGTATATATGAATCCAGATTTTTACAAGACAAACCAAACCAAACCAAACCAAATCAAACCTGAATCTATGAATCTACGTCTTCGTGTTCCAAATCTAGGTTGAAATATGGGTAGAAATTTGAACCTATGTTGTGTCTTCCAAACACAACCATCGATCTTCGAATATTGTGAAACAAAAACAGGGGAAACAGTGCCATCGACTTTCAGACACATACCCCTTCGACTTTTAGACACATAGCTCTCTGACTTTCAAACGGAGACACCGATCTTCTTCCAAACACGGATCCCTTCAAATTTCATACTTGAATATGCTGGAAAAACGGTGCCACCGGTGGTGGGGGCGGTTCAAGATCTAGAGGTTTGGGTGTTCAAAGAGGCGTTAGCGGACGGTTTCAAGATCTGGAGCCGTTTTCACCGGAGCTACCACGAGGGGGAGGGGCTTCAAAGAGGAAACCGATCCACAGGGATGCACACAGAGATGCTTCTGGTTAAGTTCCTGGTTTTCGACTTCGAGCTCCAAACCTTCAATTTTGAGTTCCACACTTGCAGATAGGTCTGCTTTTCACACCTTCAAGTTCCACCCTTCGATTTATGGTGAATGATTATGTTTTGCAACGTCAGTCGACTTGCAACCATTGGTATTGATGGTGATGAGTGGATGAGCGGTTGTTTTAAGATGGGGTTAACGGAGCCCAGACTAATGGTGTTAGTGAGAGGGACAGATTTGGGCTAAAAACACGATTTTTGGACCACTAGTGCACTTTTTGCTTGCGAGGGACGAAACGTGAAAATCAACTATTTATGAGGGACCATTTATGTAATTCACTCTATAATTAATAAATATTTATCACTTGATTTAAAAATAATTTTTTAATGAAATATCCTTAAAATTTAAATGACAAACTTTTAATTAGTTAATAATTTATGTTTAAGTTTATCGACCATCTCTAACATAGATGTTGGAGTGCTCTTAAACTCTCTCTAACATATTATCTAAAATAGAAAAAAAAAAATTGTTCTCTATATAATTCTCTAAAATAAATAAAACTAGATAAATTTTCAAGTTTAAAAGATTTATCTAAAAGTTCATTTGTGCATGGATAAATTAATTACTTATTCATTTCCACCAATAAGATTGAATCGTTGTGATTTTATATAATTAAAGAAAATGTGTATTGAGACGATAAATTTATTTAATATTTTAATATCAAAATGAATGTTGATATTTCTAAAATAGATAATCTATTGGAGTTTAATGTAAGTTATTTATATAAATTTTGACTTTTAATTCTCTATTTTAGAAAAATTATAGAAAATCTATCAGAGATGTTTTTATTAGTTTTCCTCAATTTAAACTTTTAGAAAATACTATGTAACATAAGCAAAACATGTGACGTCCACATCATCTAAATTATGTCATATAAGCGAAAATGATAAAATGATAACCGGTTTAAAAGATAAAAAATCACACATGGCTATAATATTTCCGAGTACAATGCAATGAGTAGGGACGTATGCGGGTTTGAGTTGAGCGGTTTGAAATATTTTTACAACTCAACTCAATTATGACGGTTTGGAAAAATATCAACCCAACTCACCCTTGCGGGTTATGGACGGTTGGGTGGGTTGAGCAGTTTGGTAGTAAAAATAAAATTGACGAATGAAATGCGATAAATACTACTAAAATCACACAAAACAAAGTTATTAGTTCTTACGATCACCCATATATATATATATATATATATATATATATATATATATATATAAATCCTTAAATCTTAGAATCAAATACTTCAAATCATCAATCAATTACTTAAAAAGTTTGAGTAATAGATGTCCCAAATATAACATCTGGAATTTCAGGTAAGTATAGGGCTTCGTTAATCTGATGGTTATGTGCTAAATGAAGTAGGTCATATATGTTAATTGTTATTTTGTTTAAAGTTGATTATTGGTAATGTTTTGGAAATCACAAATCAGCCTTTGGAAGTCAGTGACTTACGTGACTTGCAGCGCGGGTTGCAAGCCGCGGTACCCTCTGGAGTGCAGGTCTCAGGGCACGTGGGCGACTTACGGCGCGAGCTCTTAGTCGCGGCATAAGTCGCGGCACTACCTGCAGGTCCCCAAAACCCCTTTTTGCCCGATTTCAAATAAAAAAAAACACACACATACTCGTTTTGAAGAGCAATTTTTAGGGTTTTTAGGTTACTTTCTTCCTCTTGCTACTTCAAATCATTTATTGCAAGTATTGGGAGGTTAAATATCATTTATTGAAGCTTCAACTTACTCGAGGACCATTTATTTGGTGTGGTCTCATCAAAGAATCTCAAGACTTCATTTCCTTATCATTCCATCTATTTTTCTAGGTTTTTTTTTATCTAAAACCTAGGTTGTGAGTATTCTAAACCTTTACAAATGAGATACATGTATTTTACTTGCATATTTGTTAATAATTCCATTAAATGAAAACTAGGGTTTCTCTATATTTTGTTTATTTGACCCAATGAAACTTGAAGTATGGAATGGGAACTTAAATGATTGAAATGTGTAGATATTGGTAATATGAGCAAGTAGAGAAGGTTATTTCATTGACACAATCTTATGATAAGGATATTTGTGTGTTGGGAACTATTCCTCACCAAGGGTGTATTAAATTTTATGATTAACCATATATGTTTGAGCATGGTATAAATGAGATCATATTTACTTGCACTTATTTATTGGGAGATAAATATTTGGGGCAATGGTTTACATTGGTGTTGAATACACATTGTAAGAGTTAAGATACTCTTTGGACATACATGAGAGGTATGGATGAACCAAGTCAGATGGTCACTAGGAGGACATAGTCTTGGGTGCCACCGTGTTGGTATGTGCCTAGACCCCTGCCATTTGGAGCAATGTCGTCGTTGTACCCCCGAGTGTGTCGGGCCTTGAGGTGTCGCTCTTGGAGTTTTGACACTAGGGTATCTCATCTCTTGGGTGGAATTTGTTTGGTGTTATGGGTCTCCCCCATTGATTCCAGTTGTGGAACCCATCTTTGGCATATAAATGTTGGGATAGTTTACATGCATATATTAATTGTCATATTACTCACTAGGCTTTTTTGCCTAACACTTGCTTGATGTATATGTGTATCTCAGGTTCTAGTGCCGCCGTTTCCCATAAGGCTTAGTCGGGACTGTGTGAGCTTGGGGAAATTAAAGGATAACTTTTGTGAAGACCGTCATCGGACTATAGACGACACCCTTTTTGTAATCTTGTTTCCGTTGAGAAATTAGATTAGGTGGTGGTTGTTTTATTTTCCCTTATAATTACAACTGTAATTAAACAGGAATTTTTATTTCCCCATTTTTGGATAGCTCATGCTATGGCATTTATATACCACATTTCCAGTTTTCCGGAAATTTTGTTAGCCTGTGTTTTTAGGGTGTTACACCAAACCACCCAAATCATCATTCAAATACGACCGTGTATAAACATTTGAAACCAACCACCCCTTGAATTCAATTTTTTTACTTCTCAATGCATGTTTTAAACTTCTGCAACCCTGAAGGAGGTGAACGCATATACCTAACACAATTACGATATGCGGTAATTGAATTATGCATCTTTTTTCAACCCCTCGTATACCATTTGGGTTTACTAGGTGAGCACTATACCTTAAATCCTTCACCCTCTATAACACTAAAGTGGTGTTTGATTCGCAGATTCTGAACAAATCTGATAGAATTGGAATGTTAAATTTCATTGACTAAATGTCATTCCTTTGTTTGGTTCGTTCTTTTTCATGAAAGGAATCTCTAAATTCCATTAAATTCCACAAATGACGAGAATTTGACATTCCTTAGCAACTACAATGTATTTTGATAGAATGTAATTCTTCTTTTCATAATACCACATATGCACTTAATCCAATATAACCTAATCACATAAAACCTATCCAATTAAAACACCCCTCCATCGGTTCCTTCTCCAAACCAACACCGACCACCGACTATCTGAACCACCGTCGATCACCGCCTATTTGCACCATCGCTGACCACTACCGATCTTCACCACCACCGACCACTACCGATCTTCACCACCACCGACCACTGTCGATCTGCACCACCGTCGCCCATCGTCGATCTGAACCATCGCCGATCTAAACCATTACCGACCACTGTCAATATGAACCACCGTCGATCTGAACCACCACAGACCACCTCCGATCTGAACCACCACCGACCACCTCCGATCTGAACCACCACCGACCACCTCCGGTCTGAACCACCACCGATATGAACCACCGTCGACCACCGCCAATCTGAACCACCGTCGATCAGAACCAACCCCGTCGATCTGAAACACCGTCGACCACCGACGATATGAACCGTCACTGATCTGAACCACCCGACCACCGTTGATATGAACCACCGACGACCACCGCCGATCTGAACCACCACCATCGACCACCACCAATCTGAACCACTGTTACAAATAAATTATTTTTAATGGTTATTTTATTAAAATATTTTTTGTTTAAAAAAATTAAAATCATCAAAAAGGGTATTTTGGTCATTTATCAATATTTCATTCTGATTTCAAAGCTACATTTTGTGAACCAAACAGACAAGTTCCAATTTTTTTAACATATTTCATTCCAAGTCTGTCAACCAAACAGGTAGTCAAATCTGACAACATTCAATTCCAATTCCTTCAAAGTCAAATTTGATTTGACATATTCCATTCCATAAAAAAAAAACACTAGGCGAATTAAACGCCACCTAATGGGTTGTTCATCCTTCACCACAAACGTAGTCATGACTTTTCAACATTTTTTCTTATTAATTGACATCTTACAATCATTGCTATAATTAAAGCTAAGCAATTTTTGTTTTTTATCACACACCTTATCCGGTTATTTTTTACATTGATTTTTCAAGTGATTCCACAAAAAATTATACCAATTCGCTTACTATGATAAACATATTATTTTCCACAATAGTTACAAGCACATATAGACTCATTTTTTGAAAAACGATCCCAAAAGTTTAAGGTTCTACCTCTTAATTTCTTAGAAGTGTCCGGTTCATCACTGTCTTCAATTTTTGGAGACTTAAGAATACTTTTCATTGCTCCTGTATATAGGAAATACAAAGTTACAATTACAAGAAACTATAACAAACGGGCATGATACATACGGTTATACAATAAACTATAAGAAATCGGGAGAATACATATAATATTGGGAAAAGTTCAAAAAAACCCAATGGATTTTAGTGTTTGAAGTAATTAAGTCCCTAGACAATTTTTTCGAACAAATAAGTTATTGAACATTTCAAAACCTGTTAAATAAATTATTGGACTTTTGGTAACTTGTTAAATAAGTCATTGTAACACCCGTAGTTTTGGACATCTGTTTATTCTACGAGAAGAACCTTAATTTATGGTATGGACTCCCTTTCTTTAGCTCGAGGTGCTAAGCTTTAAAGGTCTCGTGTTGGAGTGCTCGAAATCAGGATTCGGGTTGAAAGCAGATATCGTTACCAAATTGGCGATACACAAAGGCACAATCGTAGGGAGGGGGGAACCCTCGATACCACTTCGGCGATAGTGCCAGGAGATTATGCCTTGGTCACTATCGCAGGTCACTACCGTACGGACTGTACCGCGGGCACCTGGACGCGGGCGACTGTGCCAGCGAGAGTGACAAACGTCACAATCACTGGGCACTCTTGCTGGAAGGGGTGGCCGGGTATAAAAAGACAAGTCGCGATTTTTGAGCATTTATATGATTTTAGGTGTCTTGGGAGGGCGATTTTCTATGCAGGTTTGGTAAGTATTCTTCCCCAAAAACCTCTCCCTTCATTTATGGTGCTCTTTGGTACTTTTATGAAGTAGTTAAGAAGCTCTCAAGTGGTCTAGCATCTAAGCTCTCCTCTCCTTTGTTTCTAGGGTTGGTTCATTTGAATCAACCACCAAGGTGAGTTCATCCTCCTCTTTACAAACTTTATACATGTTAAATGTGGATTTGAAACTTCTACATCTCCACTTTGATTTCTTTTGATTTAAGTGAGTTTTCACCAAAACCTAATTTTGGAGATTTTAGGGTTTACTTGGGTGAGTATGATTGCAAGATTAAGAAACGTATATCTTGGGTTAATTGTGGGTTATATACATGTGAAACTTGTTTTCCTCTAATCTCAAGCTTAAACACTTTGAATCAAAAACCAGGGTTTTGGAATATTGATACATATTGAATAAGAACGTGTTGGGATTGAGTTAGTATGTGGAAATATTATTCAAAGAACTATGTGGAACCCCTTTGGAACTATATGAAGGTTTATATGAAATCTTGATTATGCCTTTGATGGCATCATAATTGTTTTAAGGATATTGGTTGGTTTTGCTTATATGGTATTGACTATTTGGTTGCATCTAAGCGTCATGGCTCCATATTTAATTGCATCATTATGTCCGATGATGGAACGCTGGTTTTCCACATTGAGGCATGGTTATGCGTCGACGGTATGGTATAAGTCCTACGTGCTAGTACATCTCATTGGATGAGGAAATCTCAACGCAAGGGCCTTGAATAGCTGAAGTTGACATTACATGGGTGTACGCTTTAAGTAGTCGAGCTCGACATCCAATGCGTGTATTTTTATGTGATTTGATTTTACTAACTTGTCAAGTGACTTACTTATGTGTTCCGTCACTTATGTTAGTAAGCGGGACTCCCCGTCAACCCAAGAGGTATTTGTATGGAAGTAATATTTTGTTTATACTAATTTCACCCTTTTTACTCACACTCAATTACTATTTGTTAACGTATAATTCTCCAATATAACTGTTTGTTCTCACTAGGCTTTTGCCTAAATTTTTTCTTAAATGACTTGTATAATAGGTCATTTTAGCGGTGGACCTTTGCGGAATTTGAGCCGAGAGTCTTGAAGGATAATAGTGTTTTGGGGAGTATATATAGAGGCGTGCACATTGATATAGAAATAGTGAATTTTTGCAGTTAGATAGCAACACCCGATTATAATCTAAACTTCGTTGGTCTAGATTAATAGATTGTTGAACTATGCTTCACTTGATTTTTGTAATGTAAACGCCATACATTTGTTTCCCCCTCTTTCCGCAATCATTTAGGTTTAAAGTTAACCCCATTTTTAGGGTGTTACATAAATAGACTAGTATTTTCTTCATTCTAATATTATATATAAAAATAAAATTTTATAAAAATGATATATTAGCGACAGATTGGTGAGTTGGATGGGTTAAACTAGGCCTAACCTAATTTCGATCTGCTTAATTGACGGTTTAACGAGTTGGCGGTTTGACGATTTGGTGGGTTAGGTTAAATTGGGTTGTTAGCACAGGTACGGTTAGGTGGATTTCACGGGTTGACGGTTTTCTGTATACCCTAGCAATGATAAAAATTTATTTGAAAGAAGAAATAAAAGTATAAGGTTAATTATAACAAAAAATTATGAAAATAAATTGTGATTTCTTACATTTGACCCTTATCAAATCTATTAATTAAAACATAATGGAAAAAAACTACAAAAATCATATAAAGCAAGATAAAAACGCAACTTCTGGTACAATAACTGAAAATATATTAATGGCTTGTGAATGGACATCAAAATCTAACTTGATGGATGATGATTGAGTTTATCTATATATATAACATGATGAGAGCGATGTTATGATCAACTCCTTTTTTTCGTCGCCTTTGTTTTAAATACTAGGTGGAAGCAAGTGTAGAGTTTAAGCTAACTTCTACTTACATAATTAAATACACATTAATTACTATAAACACTCAATCATTTGTATTTAATGCTAATAATGAACTTCAAATGATGATAAGATACACACGTATATATATATATATATATATATGTATATATCTATATATACGGCAAGATTCAAATAAAAAAGAAAATGTTGAAAACGTACAAATAAATGATATATAATTTACTGGTCTAATTAGTAAAAAGCGTGTAAACGAACATGATTTAAATATGTATTTTCAAATAATTTGTTTTTAGATTATTCACTCATAATTCTATGTATCTTATTCTCTCAGTTTTTTTTTGTCATTCTTATTTAACTCCTCTTTCTCTCTATATATTATCTCACTTGGAAACCAAGCAAAAAAACCCTACAGACATGCAGACTACTTTCCTTTTCATAAATAGGCAAAAGTTTAGAGAGATCCAACTAATTTTCTTATTTAGAATGTCTACGTTCCTAGACTTTTCTATTCTAATAAAAAATCATTAAACTTTCTTATTTTAAATTATTAAATCTTAAAACTTTTCATTTTTAATAAATAAAGTATCGAAATTTTAGAAAATTGGTTAGGAATATTTTAAAGTGAAAAAACCTATATTACTTTTACAGTTATATATCAAACCATACATCATTCAAACCCCTTGTCACCCTTGCCTCGTCATCATCGTACACTTTGTATCATCGTCATTCGTCCATCACCGACTCACCGTCGATGGTCCCTGCCATCAATCTCCCACATCTTGATTGTTTTTTATTTTGTTTTTTGATTCTTTGTCTTTTTTGATATGTCTATACGTGCTCCATTAAACTATTGTAAAAAAGAAGAAACCAAAAGGAAAAAAACAGATGAAAAAGAGCGAGATCGATGATAGAGATAGCAACGGCGAAGGGAGGTATGGAGAACGGACAATGTTGGGGCGACGAAGAGTGACCCCCCGGGGGGGTATCGTTGTGTGTGGAGGTTAAAATCGATTTAGTTATATATATATATTTAAAATAGTCAAATACGTGTAATCTTTTTTGGGTTAAAATGATCTAGGTAACCAATTTTTAAAAGTTTCATGGTTTATTTATCTCAAAAAAATGTTTAGGGAATTAAACGTTCAAAATGAAAAGGTTTAATAATTTTTTCATGCAAAACAAAATAAAAATAAAAATCAGGCACTTAATCATACAAAATGGAAAGTTCGTTGAGTTTTTTTGGACTTTTTCCTCATAAATAAGGGAAATGTGTAGATAGTTTAGCAGCAAGTAAGAAAAACAAAGATGGTTAGCCGAAGCAAGTAAAGTACAAGCTTGCATAACGAAGTCTACATGTCAAATTGTCAATTAAGCAAATCTAAAACCAAAGCTAACGAATTTGTTAATCTTATGCAATGTAGGAGTCTAAAAAGGATAAGATGCATGTAAATATTTACTCTAACCCTAATAAACAGAAAAGGATTCGAGAAAATTGTTTATTAAACAAATATTTAAAACTTTATAATTTTTACATTTTTAAGAATCCGATTGTTATAATTACAAGATTGAGATTTATGTACGTGAATGAGTAGAAATATGTAACACTCCAAATTTCCGGGTGTAACACCCTAAAAATTCGGATAATTTTAAAAATAAAAAATTCGGCAATATAACGTTTATAAATAGGGCAAACCACCCAAATAATGGTAAATCATGAGTAAGCGTTCACAAAACCTGTAATGATGCATGAGAAACGACAACAAGCTAATCTAAACTACTTCTATCTAGATTATATAGGTTGTCGACCCAAATCACAAAATAAAGTAATTGTTTTAAACGTTAATACTCCAAAATATCTATCATACAAAAATGCCCTCAAGAGACCACGCTCTTCTCAACCCCTTGATGACCCGCCGCTAAGGGAACCTGTTATATACACATCATTTGAGAAAAATGTTAGGCTTAAAGCCTAGTGAGAACATACATTTTATATGAAAGATAGTAAGAAGAATTAAATACAACATGAATAAACTGTTTTCGACAACCGTCTTTGTAAATGGTTTGATAAGCACACAGTGACCTTCCGGCCCAGACTTCATCTTGCGATGACGGGAAAAACCCGAATTCCAAGGATTGTGGGCCCTTCTCCGCCCCTACGAGTCGTCCGGCAGAAAAGACTTTCTGAATGGGGTAAAAGAACTTGGGGTCGCCGATCTCTTCCTTAAAGATGGGGATGAGTCGATGTCGGTCGATGGTGTGGCGAAACACAAAGTAAGTCACTTTCCAAGTTTTGAGCTCACCATACTAGGATCAAGACCACGAACACGCCGACTCGTACTAAGATGTGGGGGAGGGCACCCAATGATCCCTAGTCATGCTCATTCACTAGGATTTACATTTACGACCCACGACTAGTATCCGGTCCCACATAACCGTACCAAGTTGCCCTCTAGGGTCCAATGTCTCAACTAGCTATATACGGGAAT
Organism: Arctium lappa; assembly: GCA_023525745.1. Lineage (NCBI taxonomy): Eukaryota > Viridiplantae > Streptophyta > Magnoliopsida > Asterales > Asteraceae > Arctium > Arctium lappa. Next base: position 127,228,336 of record CM042049.1, read on the forward strand.
TACCCCCAAATAATAAGTCGACTCTATACTTATGGATCCACTAGTAATAGTCTAGACTTGACACAATAACACTTGTGACCAACTATAATCAAAATATAGTTCATAGTACCACTTAGTTCCCAAATCACATTTTTGTGGTTAACTGCTGATAAGAAAATACAAAGCTCAAACATGAAGCATAAAACTATTTTCTCATTTCCAAATATATGTAAAACCATATTTAATGTAAACATGGACTTCCTCAATATAAACCATTTATTTCTTTTTCCCGAAATACCACTTTCAACCAAAATACTCATAATATGCTTTAAACGTAATCATGGCTAAAATGTCATAAGTTGAACATTTACTCATCAAAATATGAAAACATCCATATTTATAGTTTCAAGACATAGAATACTTCTTTACTTTACAAAATGGTAAGAACCCTAAAAATCTCCAAAATATCAAGTTAGGTCAAAATCTCACCAACAATGAAAATGTAAACAAGGAGATATTTAAAAGTCAAAAATGCATTTTGATGTGTATATAGTTTTAGAAAGTAAGAATGTACTCACAATGCAACGAAATCCGAAACCCGAAATAACCCGATCCGTTTATATTATCGGATAATATATGATCGGGTTAGGTATCCAAAACCCAAACCCGACCCGACCCGACCCAAAAAATCCGAATATTTTTAAAATTTAAAAAAAAACCAGTTTTATTTTATTTTTATAATCCTAATTCTAAATTTCTAAATACCCTAAATTCCTAATCGACCCAAACGGAGTTCAAACCTAAATCCATTAATCCGGCGAGTGCGAGCGACTCTCCATCGGCGACTCTTGAGTCTCGACCGACGACCACCTTCTGCTCCTCGGCCTCACCTCCTCTGGTCCTCCCACTCTCCCAGACCTCCCACCGGCCACCGACTAAGTTGTTGAGTTGCCATCGCTCATCGACTAATTCGACTGAGTCTGTAACTCTGTAAGTTACCACCGACGGCTATCGAGGCATTGACTGAGTCGTTGTGCTACGTACACTCTCTAGTCTGAGAGTCTACACTCTTGACTCTTCTCTTCTCTGTAAGTTACCATAAACATCGATTTTTAATTTGGGTTTTTTTTGGAAACTGAAATTTGAACCTCATTAGTTCATTTATGGATTGAATGGGTTTATGGATTGATATTTGATAAACCTCGATTGTAATTGTAAGTCTGTAACTCCAAAGATATTTGATATTATTGATATTTGGTAAATTCTTGACTCTGTTCTCGGCCCTGTGTTTTTGTTTTTCAATCCTAAAACTCCTAATATTTAGTTTGTTTTTGTTTATGTTCCTAACTTCCTGTAAGAGTAGAGTACTAGTATGTAACACCCCAAAAATAGGGATAACAAAAGTCCGAAAATCGGACATGAGGTACACCAAAAATTGCCATAGCAAGAGTCTCCCAAAAGTGGGGAACATAAATGAATAACCTGTTTAATCACAATTTGTAATTTAACGGACAATAAACAACAACCAACTAATCTAATTTCTACAACTAGAAAAGAGATTACAAAAGGGTTGTCATTTATAAACCCAAAGGATCTAAAGCCAAAAGCATAACGCGTCAGTGTGCAAAAATCCCCAAGCTCTCACCCCAAGGCAACCTACACTTGCTTAGAACCGGCGCCGATAGAACCTGAGATACACATCGACACCAAAACAAGTGTTAGGCCAAAAAGCCTAGTGAGTTGAACAATTATAATCATGCATGTACAGTTACAGTTCTTATCAGCAGTTAACCATAGTTCAACAATTGTGGAGTCAATAGGGGAGACCTATAGCACCAATCAAGTTCCACCCAAAGAGTCGATATACCTTGATGCCCTATAACGAGGGACACCCGAAAGGCCCGACACACCCGAGGACTACAACCATGGCATTACCCCGAATGGCGGAGGTCTAGGCACATACCATCACAGTGGCGCCCAAGACTACACCCTCCTAGTGTCTACTGACTTGGTTCGTCCAACATATCATATAGGAGGTCTTGCGGTATATATTCCAACCAAAACATTTCGATACCAACCATGGGTACGATATTACCATCCTAATGCATAAATCCAATATGAGACTCAAATTTCAATATAATCAATGTTTAAATATTCAATCATTAAAATGCACTCCAAGTAGAGGTTATCATCTACTATACCACATATATCCCAAAACATTTCAACCCAATAAAGTGAATCATGGCATTTTCCACATAATCATCTTCCTCACATTCCTTCATATCAAAACCCCAAGTACTTGAACATATGGAGACAAATAACAACAATAGAAGCATATGATGTGTATCTAGTTTTAACAAAGGTTAGTAAACTCACTATCTAGGTTTTGAACCCAAAAACCTAGAAAAGATGAAACCCTAGCTTTTGAAGATGGAGGGACTTGAATGCAAGGAGATGAGAATCTTGAAGGATACTTCAATGGTAACACTTGGAAGAAGCTTGGATGAGCACTTAATGCTCTCAACAACCCAAACCCTAGAAATAAATGAGTATGTGTTTGAAATCTTCAAAAATCGCCTAAAGAGAGAGAGCTCCCGTTTTTGTAAAGTGATCAGTGAGAAATGAGGCATTGTTTCCTATAAATCAGCAGTCTGGCCACGCGGGCGATAGTGCCCGGCGATAGTGCCAAGGGCACTATCGCGGGTCACAATCGCGAGGCTCCCCCCGCTCACGGTACAACCTGGGCGATAGTGCCTTCTGCGATAGTGCCAAGGCACTATCGCGTGGCACAGTCGCCGGCCCTCACCAGCCCGCGGTACCTCTTTGGCGATAGTGCCCTTCGCGATAGTGCCAGGGGCACAATCGCGGGCACAATCGCCGGTCACCCACACAGCCCGAAAACTTAAATCGAAATGATAACGAGCACAAGGTTTGAACCATCAGCGAAAGTAACTTAATTATATGCCATTTAGATTGAACATGATAATAAGACGTACACAAAGACACATATTCTCACATAAGCGAATTAAATATATTTTAGACCACAAAATACTTACCTTAAGAATTTACGGGTGTTACATAGTATTAGTAAGATATATGGTTTGAGTCTTTGTCTCTTTATTAATTATGATATGGAATGTGGTCCATCTAGGTGGACTTTTCTTTTTGAGTTTTGGTTATATTGTTAATTTGTTATAGACTTATAGTGTTATAGTAAGTTAGTAACTACAACTACTTACTCCTTACTTAGGCTAGTACTTAGTATTGTGATTAGAATTTACAAATTAAGATGATTACCTGATTAGGTAAATTGTCGTATGTGTTTTTGTTTATAGATGTAGTTAAAGTAGTTTACCACTTCATATTTTAGTCTTTTAGATGTAATTTAGACTTTGAATACTTTGGTTCATAGTTGTTCACTTGTTTGTATTTTGAATTTAAAATGAGTTGTTTGTATTTCTAATGTAAATAGTGTTTGTTTAAGTTTTAAGTTATAACATGCCCAAAAAAAAGCAGTCCAAAGCAGGCCCAGACCCGACCCACCCGAACCCGAACTGCCCCGAACCCGAACTGTTTCGATTGGGTTTCGGGGGCTCTCTTCTCACCCGAATATCCGATCGGGTTTCGGGATTTTAGACCCGACCCGACCTGTCCGATGCTCAGTCCTAATTAAGGGTGGTTTGCCCCATTTATAGACGTAATATTGCCAAATTTTCAATTTTCAAAATTAAAAGAATTTTTAGGGTGTTTCAAAATAATTTAGTCAAATCATGTTTTTGCTTTTTGGAAGGGATCTCAAATATGTATGTGAATATGGGTATGGAATAAAATGAGATTCAAACTACATAAACCAACAATTTACTTTTTTTTAATCGATAATTGAAATCACAAGAGCACGAATGATTTCATGAAAGTTAGAGTATGGTTTAAGTGTCTAAAGTATGTTTTGAATTGATGAAAACATCAAAATTTAGATATATGGTTCTCAAAGTTACAAGTACATGTTAGGATGAAGATTTTTTGTTTTAGACCTTGAATCATGAAACAATGATGTTCATGAACGTGAATCAAGGTTTAAACATGGTTAACTCGTGAACTTGTGGCCTACGATAAGAAAATTTGGTTGAACTTTTAGAGAGAACACCAGTAAAAAAGAATAACGGAGTTGTTATATTGATTTTACAGAATGAGTTGCTCTACAACCAAGTAGAGTAGCCCCATTAGGATTAAACTAACCCAAAGCAGGACAATGCCTAGTGAAAAATAGTCTTATGGTCTTAAGACCCGACAACTACACCAAACCGTAAAAAGTTGGCCATGGAAGTGTGGAATATAGCTTGACCAGTAGGTTTAGTAATTATATGGATTTGGTGTTGAATCTAGGAAAGTATATCCTTTTTATTTTAATTTTTATTCACATGTACATGAGCAAGTCTTAAGGTCATATGTGGTTTTAGCAAGTGCTATTGTACACATAGGATGCCAATTTGTACGTTATGTTTACACATACATTTGTTATGATTAATTCTTATTTAAAGTTTGAGTTTACTGGATTTAAAATACAAACAAACAACCGATATCAGTATCACATCATATTTCTGTTTCCGTAGAGCTAAAATTTACCTTTAGAAAACACAAATATAAAAATTTAAAACTCTCAAGACACAAATGGTAGATAAATATAAATAAATATTTAATTTAGAAGGAAAAGGAAAAGGAAAAGGAAAAGGAAAAGGAAAAAACCCTGGAATCCTTGATGGAAAGCAAATCTGTCTCTTGAACATTCCCTCCACTCTCTTGAATTTCTTTCTTTAATCACCGGTTGCCTCCATCATTATTAGCTATTATATATCTTCTCCATCCCCTCACTTCTTCCATTCCCCAAATGTCCGACACTCTCGCCGATCTTGCTTCTTTCATTCCGTCGGAATTCCACCACCACCCCCACCACCACCCCCACATGGACAACAAACCCCCCCTCCTTTTCCCCTCCGACTTCCCCTACGAGTTTGCCTCCTCCTCTTCCAACGAGTCCGAGAGCGACGATGACGACTTCTCCGGGTTAACTCGTCGCTTCACTCGCTCCTTTTCACTCCAAGACCGCCTCAAAGTCCCATACCCTCTTGAGGTATCTACTTTTTTTTTTTCCCTTTTATAGTCAAAGTAAATTAGTGTGTGATTTCTTCTGTTTTTTCTAATTTGGGTGTTTTTTGTTTGACTAGAAGAAAAGGGTTTTCTCCGGTTCGCCGGAATCGACTTTGAGCTGGACGGTTTCTGGGCCTACTCAGGTTCGTTCATCTCCCACAACGACATTTGTTCAAGCAGAGGAGGACCCCTGGGATCTAATTTACGCAGCGGCAGGCCGAGTCGCCAGTATGAAGATAAGGATGAACAACCTCAACGACGACGTATTTGCCAACAGAGGTCTACTCGTACCCCCACGTCCTCTTGCTGTTGGACCTCCACCTCCTCCTCTCTCTCACCATCATCATCTTAACTGTACGATATGGAGGAATGGAACCCAAGAGCACATCAAGCAACAACAATTTCGTTACAGAGTTGCCGGAGCCGCAAACTACGGAGGCGGTGGTCGATGTGGAGGCGGACGGCCAATGGGTTTCCGTCAGTCTGCATGGCCTCCGCTCCCACTCGAAAACCAACGCCGTCAACAACCGTCAAATGCGTTCATCGCCAAACCTGTTCTCGTCGGATCTGGTGGCGGATGTGGCCGTGGGACCACCGTCTTAAAAAGGGAGTGCGCCGGCACCGGCGTGTTTTTACCCCGGAGATACTGTAACGACCCAGCTGAGCCGAAGAAAAAACCAGGTAAAGTAACTTCTTTATCTTGCTTCGATTTCCGGCATTGTTAAACCCTTTCTTGTTTCTTTATTCCTAAAAAAATCGCGAGTGAAACAAAATCTTCTTTTCAAAATTCGAATCCAGATGCCGATGATGTTTCTTGGCTCTGTTTCTGTCCTTTTTCGGTTAAATTAAAATTCATAATCCATTTCACATAACATCCAACTTTGTCTTTAATCTGCTTTAATCCATACCTTTAATTTGACTTTATTATTGTTGGTGATGATTATCCTGATTTATTTATTATTAATTAATATTTAAACAGCATGTTTGGCTGCTCATCTACCAGCCAGAGTAGTAGCTCAGTCATTGAACAAAAGCATGGACCCCATCATTCGACATGCCCATACCCACACCCACTCTGACTACGGTAGTTGCTAATTTGTAGTTGAAGTCCCATTAATTACTTATCAAGCCACCTGTATGGCATTTAACGTACTACTTTCCAGGAACGGCAATCGGGGGACGGAACGGGATGATGGTAGGGCGGAGGAGCGGCGGCGAAAGCGCAGAAGTGGTCCTGCCTCAAGAATGGACATATTGAGTCCATATTTGGTGGGTGGTAGATAGAATGAATAGGGATTTGAAGTAGTAGTGGTAGTGTTTAGTATAGAAGAAGAAGAAGCGTAATGAAGAAGAAAATAAAGAAGGAAAGAAAGAAAGGGGATCCAAGGTTTTTGTTTTGCTTTGTTTTGTTGTTTGAAGGGTGGTGGTAGTAAAGAATAAGAAAGAAGGAGTATGAGTAGTAGGTGTTTTTGGGTGAAAAAGGAAAGGGAAGTGAAGGCAAGAAAAGAAGGGAATTTTGGGGTGTGGGAAAAGTTTGTCTCTTTTATTCAAATTGATAATAATAAAAAGAGAAGCAATAGTTTGGTTTTGAATGTTCAATAGGAATTGTTTTTTTTTTCTTAAGAGTGAATTACATTTTTGGTCCCTCATGAATAGTTGTCTTTTGGTTTTCATCCCTTGAAATCATAAATTACATTGGTGGTCCAAAAATCGTGATTTTTAACCCAAATCAGTCCCTTCCTTTAACACCCTTAGAAACAGCTTCGTTAAGTGAGTCATGTTCCCCTTATGTGAGGGGTAATTTGGTCATTTTACCTTGTTTTGTTATTTTGTGTTAAAATATAAAAATAACATGGTCATAAATACTTGTATATAAAAAAGATAAAATGAACAAAAAAAGGAATATAATAAGATAAACCCTTGATAATCTAATATGCATCTCTGTTATGATTCTCAATTCTTCTTGTCTTGATCGGTGCCCCATCTTCAATCCCTCCCTCCTACCGGAGATTTACTTCGCACTCTTGATTGGTTTCTTCGATGAACATAACTCCTCTGACGATGTTTTCCAGCAAACACAACCCTCGACGCCATCAAACGTTACTCCTCAAAATGTATCAGATCTTGGTTTCGATTTGAAGGTTTTGATTCAACGATTTGAAGGTTTTCGATTATGAAAGTTTCGATATGGATGTTTTGATTCAAAGATTTGAAGGGTTTCGATTTGTGAAAATAGATGTCCTTGATAATCCATAAAGACCCATTCTCAATAATCCATTCCAGATCTTTGAAAATAGTTGTCCTTCCCATTAGTGAAACCCTATGTGAACGTTCTTATGGAACCCTTCATCGTAAACCCTTGGGTTTGAAAAACACAACGATGGATAACGAACGGAGATGAAGCCCTACACATACGGAGAACAAACGAAGATGGAGAACTAATCCAATAGATTGTGCATCGTCCATTTGATATGTCTGTGGGTTTCAACGGATTCAAACAATGGGTTTTCTTGTTTTTATCTAGATTTGGGTTCTGATTCATTTTTTATTTTAGGGGTTTTTTCTTGTTTGTTTTTATTTAGATTTAGTTTGTGAATTAGGGTTTCATTGTTCTTAAATTATCGAGAATTTGTGTTTGGATTTGTGATTGAGATTTTTAATAGCAATTTTATGTTTGGATTTGATGGCAAGGATTGCTTTGTGGATGTTCTATAGATTTATTATTGATTTTGTGTTTGGATATATGTTCAAATCTGGATTTGAATTAATTTTAGTGTGGCTTGAAATTTGTTAAATATGGATTCTTGAATCTTGAATTGAGGAAGAAGGTGATGTAAGGAAGAAGACCGGTAAAAAGGTGAAAATGCCCCTGACATGAGGGGCACATGGTAACCCTAACGACAGATTTTTGAACGGCGTGAGTGAGAGGGACCGAAGTGAATGTATATTTTATCAAGTTTTTGTTGTTAAGTATCTCTAATGCTATTTTACAAATTTTGGAGATTTAGAAAAAAAATACTTTAACAACTATGATGAACTCTTCTTTAAAATAAAGAAAAGCAAGAGAGAAAGGTGAAATCTCTAAATTTGCAAAAAAGAAGGAAAATATAACATAAGTGTAAGAAATGCTCTCAACGTTAATGACACCATCAATATGGACAATGGCAGATCCAAGATTTTTGCATAATTGGGGCACCTTTAATGTAGATTAAAGGTCTGTAAAGTAGCTCAATATGTTTTTTATTCTAATTCCACTATTTCAAGGGATTTTTAAGACTAAACTTTACTTTTGGTCCCTAACGATGTTTTTGTGTTTAACTTCGTTTCATTTGAGTCTTTTAGGAGCTAACATTGAAGAATATGTGGTAACGTTTATTTATATTTCATTACTTGGAACTTTTTTGATGGCAGACAAATGAGATGGAAACTATAGGATGCAACTCGAAAATGATAGTAACTGTAGGGGGACTAAACATGAAATATTAAAAGGGATAGAACTGTAAAAATGGCGGCGGTAATTTTCTTCTACAAACAAATGTATAAACAAATCAAGAGTTGTTTAGCAAAACAAACATGTGGGTCTTGGCACACAAGTACAAAGCCGAATGCCAAAAGCCTACGTGTCCTTGAATGCAGACACAAGTAGCGGGTACCGACATGGTTGCAAAGTGGTACGATGAAATTGTCACTTAACTATAATCTGCCATGTGGTTAGAGATTAAAAAAAATGTCTTTGTATATAAATAAGGTTGTTGGTGCAATATTCCTACATGCAGAACGTGTGTTTACGCACTAGTTCAATTGTTTGGACCCATATTTCTCCAAGTATTGCACCATCCTTTGCGTGCATATGAAAAAGACCATTCACTACTTTCAACTATGAAACCAGATTTAAACTCTCATTTTTGTTTCATTTCCCACCTATCTTGGACAATGCACTTCATACCCAACACTCGTTTGAAATGCAATTATTTTTGTCGATAAATTTTCCATTGATCTGAATTATGTTTTAAAAATATGATCTATCAAAAGCTCTCATATAAGATTGTATAGTCTTTCCAATTACAACTTGTCCCAAGTTTGTATTTTGGTCTGAAATGGAAATAATCCACATGATATCACTATTTGAAATAAGACTCATTTTTCCATTTGTCATTGACCAATATGATTCTGGTGGGTTTGGGCTATATATTGGACTGGGTTATTCTTTTTGTGGGCCATTTATCAATTTGGAAAGCTAAATGCTCACTTTTTAAACGTTTGACGTTAAAATACATCATAAATATTAGCAATTTATAACAAGATTTAAATTAGAGTAAACTACGTTTTTCTGTCTTTGTGGGTTGTTAAAAATTACAGCTTTTATTTATTTACTTTTAAGGCTACGGTTTTAATTAAGGGGTTCAAAACAACAATGAATTATATAAACCACAGGTCGTGCCTGGGGGAGGGTGGGCCGGGCTTACGTCCAGGGTCCACGAGAAATAGGGGCCCAATTTTTTTAGTATATAGTTGTAGTAAAAAAATAGTGAATAAAAGAGACAAATTCTTTTACTATCTAATAGGACCCAAAGAATTTCGTATTATAGTACCCAAACATGTATTAATTAATTATATTAGAAAAAAAAATATGTTAAAAGATATTGGTCGTACATTTTATAGTATTGTTTTTTGTTTCTATAAATTTTTTTATCTACTAACAAAGTCTAAACTACTTGCCTAAAAAACTATGATATATTTTTCATCATTCATCACCCACTTGTCTTATTAGAAATACAAAGTAATACGACCCAAAGAATTTTGTATTATATTAAGGGCCAAAACATGTATTAAATAATTACATTGGAAAAGAAAATATGGAAAAAGTTAATTGGTCGTTCATTTTATATTGTTCAATATAATATATTTCTTGTTATTAACTAAGGGGGTGTTTGGGATTGCTTATTTATTTGGAAAAGTGCTTATCAGCTTATGTGGTGTTAAACCGGAGTTTTTTAAAAAGTGTTTGGATTAGCTTATAGCGGTACCACACCGCGATAAGCTGATAAGCACTTTTTAAGTGTTTGGCAATTTTAACTTATACAAGTAAATATGACCAATAAGTCAATAAGTCATAAGTCATAAGTCAATAAGTCATAAGTTAAAACAAAATGACTTATCAGAAATAGCTTTTCAGCGGTTTGGCACCGCTATAAGCTGTTTTTAACTTCTTCCATCCAAACACTCAAAATAGCTTTTCTCCGGTGCCAAATCGCAATAAGCTAATAAACCCCTCAAATAAGCAATCCCAAACACACCCAAAGAGAGCGCACTCCTACCTCTGAAAAAATTACCAACCACATGAGACGGTGCAACTTATATCTATATCCTTGTTTTTTCAAACAAAATTAAGGGGCTGTTTGACAGTTGTTGAATGGTTTAATGCAGAATGATTAAGTGGTCTGAATGATTAAGAGATTTTTATGATATAGTGTAAAATGATTAAGAGATTAAGTGGTTGTTTGCTAATTGTTCATAATGAAATCAGGGCTCTTAATGGTTAAGTGAGGGTCATGATACAAAATCATTAAGAGGCAACCATTTTTTTTGTCAAACAAGATTTACCTCTTAGTAATTCAGAGGTTTGCCTCTTAATGGAACTATTAAGAGGTAAACAAACAACCCCCGACTCTTTACTACCTAATACCGAGTGCATTAATCTTAAGTACTCCTATATCTCTAAAACAATAATAGAATCTTAAGCTAAAAGTTTAAAACGGTGATAAAAACATTAACCTAAGATAAGATGGAAACCCAACTGATTTATATTGATTTACATAGAATATAACTCCGAATAGTCAACATTTTTGACCCAAAATTATGCCATTTTATATATTAAATGTACATTATAAGGATGTTTTTGACGGTAGAACAAATTAACGATGCTATGTAAAGTTGATATAACAAATAATATTAATGTAGAAATAATTATGATTGATTTTGCGTCTAGGAATACTCGAAAAAGATTTTCGAGTATTCTTAGTATTTCTTGAATTCAATTTTATTTCTTATGATAAAAACGATATATCAAAGATTTTTTTTTTCATAATTATTGAGAGCCTTTTTCTTCATTTACTCTTTAAATATTTTGTATTGCATGATAAGAATTACAAACTCGTTTACATTAAAGATTTAAGTTGTCATTTTTTATGTTTTACTTTTTCATTTTGTCTACTTATTTAAACACTATAAAATACAAATTTTAAAGGGGTAATATTATTTGTACCCTTTTTTACAGGAGGTTCATTTAAGAATGTAGACTCGGATACAGTTGAATTTTAAAGTCAGCTGGCAATCAAATGCCATATTTACTTGTGGGTGTTGCCATATGCACCCTAGTCTATATGGCTAGGGTGCAATTATAGTTACAATTTTGCTTTGTTTTCCGAACTACCTTTACAACCGTTCATTTTATTTTTTTAATTATAGTTACAATTTTGGTTCCTGAACTCTTTTTATTGATTTACTTTATACCTTTTGGTTTTTTATATTTTACATTTTACATTTTTATTATATTAACACATATAAGCGTATATTAACTAATATACGCTAAAAAAATAATTTTTAATTTTAACAAGTTACACCATTATAATCGTCTTGTCAATACCTTCGAAATGAGTCAAATATTGAATATTTTTTGATTTAATTGTTATAAGAAGAAAAATACAAATTGTACAAAGTCCAAAATTAATTTTTAAAAACTAATACGCTATTGTAACACCCGTATTTTCGTGTAAGTCTGAATTCCTAACTTGTCGAATTTGCGACCTTTATCCGTATCGTTTTACCCCTAATCGTTGTATCTGTTCCCTTTTGTCGTCGCGTAAGTCGCGGGTTCGAAATATCGGGTTTTGAGTTTCGGTACTGGTGGCGCGATTGTGCCCGCGATAGTGACAAGTGTCACTGTCGCCAGGGGCACTCTCGCGGGGATCATACCACTCGCGGTACAATCGACGCGATTGTGCCCGCGATAGTGACAAGTGTCACTATCGCAGGGCACTATCGCTGGAAGCGTACCGAGGGCCCTTGGATTGGGCGATAGTGCCTCGCGATTGTGACAATTGTCACTATCGCTGGCAAAGTCGCGGTCGGGGGTCTGAGGTATAAAAACGACCCAAACTGATTCATCTCTCATTTATTTCAAGTGTGGGGTTTTGGGGTGCGATTTTGGTGCCCTAGGTCAGTTTCCCCCACCTCTCTCTCTTCATTTATTTCTAGTTGTTGCTATCCTAAGATTCTATACTCCTTAATCTTGGTTATCAGGTGTTGTGAAGATCTCAAGTTTTCAAAGGCTAGAACTCCTCATCTAGAAATTTCTAGGGTTTGGTACTTAACCCATTGTGAGTTCATACTTCCTTTACTAAACTTTATACACATCAAAATGCATATTTTGACTACTAAACATCTCCTTGTTTACATTATTAATGTTGATAAGTTTTGACCTAACTTGGTGGTTTTAGGAGATTTTTAGGGTTTCTCACCTTTTTGTGAAATGATGGTTAAATCCATGTTTTGTACCACAAATATGGTGTTATTATATTATGTTGAATAAATGTTTAACTTTTGGTTCTTGCCGAATTTATGACTTAATATTCTATGAATGTCTTGGTGAAAAATGTTATTTTGTGGAAAGAAAGCAATTGGTTACAATATAAAGAAAACCAAGTTTTATAACATGGTGTATACTATGGAAAGGTCTATTTGGTAAAGAAACAATTTGGGATTTAAGATGTTAGCCTTATGCTTTTATAAATGGGCTTGTGATTCTTATCAGCAGTTAACCATCAAATGGTGATTTGGAAACTAAATGGTTTTATGAACTATATGTTTGATTATAGTTGGTCACATGTGTGATTGTGACGAGTCTAGACTATTACTAATGGATCCATAGGTATTTAGTTGACTTATTATTTGGGGATAACTCCCGTATGTAGCTAGTTGAGACATTGGACCCTAGAGGGCAACTTAGTACGGTTATGTGGGACCGGATACTAGCCGTGGGTCGTAAATGTAAATCCTAATGAATGAGCATGACTAGGATCATTGGGTGCCATCCCCCCACATCCTTATTTTGAGCCGGCGTGTTCACGACCTTGATCCTAGTATGGTGAGCTCAAAACTCGGAAAGTGGCTTACTTTGTGTTTCGCCACAATCCTTGGAATTCGGGCTTACACCCGTCATCGCAAGATGGAGTTTGGACCGGAAGGTCACTATGTGTTTACCAAACCATTTACAAGGATGTTGAGGAAAACAATATTTATGTTGCAACTAATTCCTTTCTATTTCATATAAATTGTATGTTCTCACTAGGCTTTAAGCCTAACACTTTTCTCAAATGATGTGTATAACAGGTTTCCTTAGCGACGGGTCGTCAAGGGGTTGAACGAAAAGCGTGGTCTCTTGAGGGCATTTTTGGATAATAGTTATTTTGAAAGTTGTAACATTTGAAACAATTATTCTTTTGGTATTGGGTTGACAACCAATGTAATCTGGCCAGTTGTAGTTTAGATTAGTTTGTTGTCGTTTCCCTATTTATTGTTACAGGTTTTGTAAACGCTCACACTTGCCCATTATGGGTGGTTTGCCCTATTTATAAACGTTATGTTGTCGAATTTTCGATTTTTAAAATTACCTCAAATTTTAGAGTGTTACAACTATATTGACAAAAGTTTTTTGAGTTGGTTTGAGTTGCTTATAGAATTCTAGACGTGACATATATATGTGTGTGTCTTGATTTTATAATTTTATAAAATTTGTAACTTTTGATTTTATTTTATTTTATAAATTTGTAACTTTTGATTTTCTTATAACTTTGTAAAATGTATTTTTCTTTTTGTAACAATTACATTTTATTAATGACTTGGGTACAAATTGTGGCACGCTCTCAAAGTTTCGTAATCGTCACCAAACGATCTAGGCCAAGTCTTATTGGATACATCTCTAAAATCGTACTTGGTTGTGATCGTGGTGGTGTATCTAGAAGTAAAGATACTGAAACCAAAAAAATTAATTGTCCATTCGAATTGGTGGGAAAGTATTTGAAGGCGCATGCTGTATGGACGTTGCGGGTTGTATGTGATTATCACAATCATAAACCGACAATGCGATTGTCTGATGATTATGCAATGCGATTGTCTGATGATGTTCACACCATATTGACTTAAATGAGATACTGCCGGAGGGACATAGTTTATTGTTGAAGCAAATTCCAGAAATCTTTCATCCATACATCACGAATATACAAGATGTAAGGGGTGATGGGAATTGTGGTTTCCGATCAATAGTTGTTTGTCTCGGGTATGGCGAAGACCAATGGCCCTATGTTCGTCATGAATTATTAGATGAGTTAATGAGTTCATATGCGACATACTTTGGAGTTTTCTATGGAATCGATGAAATACTTACTTCGTTGTCTTTTTAGGAATCGCCAGCACCAGAGCAATACTGGATGACTATGCCTGAGACAGGTATACTGATAGCCAACAGGTTTGATGTCATCTTTCACCTTTTAACCAATGGAGGCTGTATGACTTGTTTTCCTCTCTGGAAAGGTCCCGAAGAGTTTCAATACCATCAGGTCCTTACAATTTCACACGTAAACAACAATCATTATGTGATGGTCCAGTTAGAAGGAGAGTACCAAATGCCTCACATTTCAGCATTATGGACTCGTAACAAAATCCCGTCAGCAGCTGGATGACAAACCATATATATGTCACGTCTAGAATTCTATAAGCAACTCAAACCAACTCAAAAAACTTTTGTAAATATAGCGGATTAGTTTTTAAAAATTAATTTTGGACTTTGTACAATTTGTATTTTTCTTCTTATAACAATTAAATAAAAAAATATTCAATATTTGACTCATTTCGAAGGTATTGACAAGATGATTATAATGGTGTAACTTGTTAAAATTAAAAATTACTTTTTTAACATATATTAGTTAATATACGCTTATATGTGTTAATATAATAAAAATGTAAAATGTAAAATATAAAACCAAAAGGTATAAATTAAATCAATAAAATGAGTTCAGGGACCAAAATTGTAACTATCATTAAAAAAAAAGCAAGAAAAACAAAACATTCATTATTGGGTACTTTTATTAGACCAGGGTGAGGGTATATTTGGAAAGACCCTTTACTTATTTGCAGGAGGTTCATTTAAGAATGTAGACTAGGGATACAGTTGCATTTTAAAGTCAACTGGCAATCAAAGGCCATATTTACTTATTTAGATATAATAATACAACCAAGTTTCCCGCAAATATCTAAATTTTCTATAGCCAAATCTTATGGAGAAGCAAACAGAGAGTAGCAGTCGCCGGCGCCGGAGAATAATACTGTTTCCGTTGCCATTTCAAGGCCACATAAACCCCATGCTTCAACTTGCCAATCTACTCCACTCCAAAGGCTTCACCATCACCATCCTTCATACCAACTCCAACGCACCTGCAACATCCAATTACCCTCATTTCACCTTCAAATCCTTCCTCGATAACCACCCACAAGACCCACGATTTTCCGAATTACCCGCACAAGGCATAGCGGCTGTTATGTCTCGGCTCACACTCTTCAATCAATTCGGTGCAGATTTATTGCACCACGAATTGGAACTGTTGTTAGCTTCGTCGGAAAAAGACGAACCAAAACCGTGTTTAATCACCGATGAAGTTTGGCACTTCACGCAATCCGTTGCTGATAGCCTTAATCTCCCACGGCTTATTTTAAAGACAAGTAGCTTGTTTTGTGCTGTTATTTATGATTCGATACCTCTTCTTCATGATCGTGGTTACTTCAAACATGACGACAGCCGTAAGACCATCTCCTATTTTACTCTCTAAAACATCGACAATAAAGCATCTATTTTACATTCTATAATAGAGAAATTAATAGTAAAACTCTAAATATAAATATGAGTAAACTACAATTTTAGTCCCTATGGTTTGATGCTTATAACGGTTTTCGTCCTTGGTCTTTTAAAACTGTTTTTTTAGTCTTTGTGGTTTTTATTTGCTTCTATTTTCATCCCTCTCTCCAATCAATATATCAATATATATATATATATATATATATATATATATATATATATATATATAAAGGAGGGCTTAGGAGAGAGAGTGAAGGAGAGGCCTCCAAGGAGGCTTTGGAATTTTCTTAGAATTTTATTTTTTTTTAAATAAAATTATGCATTAAATGATTACAACCTTCTATTTTCTTTTTTATTCTTCATTATAGCTTTTACTTAATATTTCCTTAATAGTGAATTTTTTAGTAAAGGGGCAAAATCATCAATATATATATATATATAAAGGAGGGCCTAGGAGAGAGAGTGAAGGAGAGGTCTCCAAAGAGGCTTTGGAACTTTCTTACAATTTTAATTTTTTTTTAAATAAAATTATGCATTAAATGATTACAACCTTCTATTTTCTTTTTTATTCTTCATTATAGTTTTTACTTAATATTTTCTTAATAGTGAATTTTTTAGTAAATGGGCAAAATCATCAATATATCAATATATATATATATATATATATATATATATATATATATATATATATATATATATATAAAGGAGGGCCTAGGAGAGAGAGTGAAGAAAAGACCTTCAAGGAGGCTTTGTAATTTTCTTAGAATTGTAATTTTTTTTAAAATAAAATTATGCATTAAATGAGTACAACCTTCTATTTTCTTTTTTATTCTTCATTATAACTTTTACTTAATATTTTCTTAATAGTGAATTTTTTTAGTAAATGGGCAAAATCATCAATCAATATATATATATATATATATATATATATATAAAGGAGGGCTTAGGAGAGAGAGTGAAGGAGAGGCCTCCAAGGAGACTTTGGAATTTTCTTAGAATTTTATTTTTTTTAAATAAAATTATGCATTAAATGAGTACAACCTTCTATTTTCTTTTTTATTCTTCATTATAGTTTTTACTTAATATTTTCCTAATAGTGAATTTTTTAGTAAATGGGCAAAAGTCTATTTAAAATTTGATAAGACAATGTATTTTTATTTAATTCATTTATATTAATTAAACAAATATGTTTATTGAAAAAAAAATCTTTTGAATTTAATCACCTTATTTTTCTTACTACCCTAACAATCAATCAATATATATATATAAAGGAGGGTCTAGGAGAGAGAGTGAAGGAGAGGCCTCCAAAAAGGCTTTGGAATTTTCTTACAATTTTAATTTTTTTAAAATAAAATTATGCATTAAATGAGTACAACCTTCTATTTTCTTTTTTATTCTTCATTATAGTTTTTACTTAATATTTTCTTAATAGTGAATTTTTTAGTAAATGGGCAAAATCATCAATATATCAATATATATATATATATATATATATATAAAGGAGGACCTAAGAGAGAGTGTGAAGATGAGGTCTCCAAGGAGGCTTTGGAATTTTATTAGAATTGTAAATTTTTTTTAAATAAAATTATGCATTAAATGAGTACAACCTTCTATTTTCTTTTTTATTCTTCATTATAACTTTTACTTAATATTTTCTTAATAGTGAATTTTTTAGTAAATGGGCAAAATCATCAATATATATATATATATATATATATAAAGGAGGGCCTAGGAGAGAGAGTGAAGGAGAGGCCTCCAAAGAGGATTTGGAACTTTCTTAGAATTTTATTTTATTTTTAAATAAAATTATGCATTAAATGAGTACAACCTTCTATTTTCTTTTTTATTCTTCATTATAGCTTTTACTTAATATTTTCTTAATAGTGAATTTTTTAGTAAATGGGCAAAAGTCTATTTAAAATTTGCTAAGATAATGTATTTTTATTTAATTCATTTATATTAATTAAACAAATATATTTATTGAAAAAAAATCTTTTGAATTTAATCACCTTATTTTCTTACTACCCTAACAATATTTATAAATTAAAACTTACATAATTCATAATTTTATAAACAAATATGAATTACTAACCTAACATCAATCATCATATATATATATATATATATATATATATATATATATATATAAATATAAAGGAGGGCCTAGTGGAGAGAGAGTGAAGGAGAGGCCTCCAAGGAAGCTTTGGAAATTTCTTAGAATTTTATTTTTTTTTAAATAAAATTATGTATTAAATGAGTACAACATTCTATTTTATTTTTTATTCTTCATTATAGCTTTTACTTAATATTTTTTTAATAGTGAATTTTTTAGTAAATGGACAAAGTCTATTTAAAATTTGCTAAGACAATGTATTTTTATTTAATTCATTTATATTAATTAAACAAATATTTTTATTGAAAAAAAATCTTTTGAATTTAATCACCTTATTTTCTTACTACCCTAACAATATTTATAAATTAAAACTTACATAATTCATAATTTTATAAACAAATATGAATTACTAACCTAACAATGTATATAAATAAAAACTTATATTAAGCGGATAAGCTAACAATGTTTATAAATCATACAAATCTAACAATCAATATATATATATATATATATATATATATATATATATATATATATATATATATATATATATATATATATATATAAGGAGGGCCTAGGAGATGTTTTATTATTTTAAATTAGAATTCATCAACCATTATATATACCTATTATTATTTTAAATTTTATTTACCTATCATTTTAATTATTCAATGAATCCAACAAATGTTTTATTTAAATTTATAAACTTATTATTATTTTTATTTAATTAATAAGGTTTATTAAACTTATGAATTTATTAATTGTTTGTACTAATTTTTTTTGTAAGTTAACAATCAATATAATTGATAACTTTTATTTAAGTTTTGTAATTTTTTTTGTTATGCTAACAATCAATATATCAATATATATATATATATATATATATATATATATATATATATATATATATATATATATATATATATAAAGGAGGGCCTAGGAGAGTGAGTGAAGGAGAGACATCCAAGGAGGCTTTGGAATTTTCTTAGAATTTTATTTTTTTTAAATAAAATTATGCATTAAATGAGTACAACCTTCTATTTTCTTTTTTATTCTTCATTATAGCTTTTACTTAATATTTTCTTAATCGTGAATTTTTTAGTAAATGGGCAAAAGTCTATTTAAAATTTGCTAAGACAATGTATTTTTATTTAATTCATTTATATTAATTAAACAAATATGTTTATTGAAAAAAAATCTTTTGAATTTAATCACCTTATTTTCTTACTACCCTAACATCAATCAATATATATATATATATATATATATATATATATATATATAAAGGAGGGCCTAGGAGAGAGAGTGAAGGAGAGGCCTCCAAGGAGGCTTTGGAATTTTCTTAGAATTTTAATACATAACCTATATATTTAAAGATAGATTTTTTTTAGATATATAAAAATAGATATAAATATATAGGTTATGTATTGATTATAGATATTTTTGTATATAATAATTTTAATATGTTTTTTAAGTGTTTAAAATTTCTAAGTTTAATTATTTTTTTTATCTTTATATATAGACACATTTATTAAAATGAAATTAAAATTATCTATATATATATATATATATATATATATATAAAAACAAAACCCAAAAGTGATGATGTGGCCTCTTGAGAAGGCTTGATTCACTATTATCATTTTTCTCAAGTTTTTGAATTTTTTTTATAAAAATTGTTAATAAATGAGGTACATATCAAAACTTTGTTCTTATATAATTTCAAGCATTCCTCTTTTAAGATGTTGACATTTGTTATTATTTATTATTTATATCGTTAGCAATCTTGAATTTTGCCATCATCTTGATAACATTCTTGAAATTGTTTATTATTTCGATTTGGCTATGTTTGGTGATCATCCATTGCACATAAATGTCTTGAGTATATTATTTCGTAACATAATATACCATTTTCCTTTTATTATAATAATTAACATATTTAATCATTAATATTAACTAATATTGTTTGTTTATAGTTGCAGAACCTTGAAGTTAAATTATAATCCAAGTCACACATTTCAATTGTGGAATTCATTTCAATGACACTTTATGATTCTAATTATTCACTTCAAATGACACTTTATGCCATATGATTCTAATTATTCACTTTATGTCAATTACAATACTACTTCATACTATTAATATTATTGTTATTTTGATGATTGCGTTGTATTGTTTTATTGTTACAAATGCTAATCCAATTTAAAACGGGTTTGATAATTTGTTACATTACATGCCTTATCAATAGAACCACGTAATTGTGTGTTATTGTGGTGGATTATTGTATTAACAAAAGTGAAATCGTGATTTAAAAGAAGGGAGCAATGAGCATAGATAATAAAATGTAAATAAATATTAAAGGAGTTTGGCACCATGTATAAGGTGGTGTCTCCTCAAACCTAGAACTTTTCAATTACCCTTAGGTTTTGAGCTTAATGTTTTATTTCAATTTCTTTTGTGTCTCCACCTCTTCATCCATCCATTGGAATAAAAGATGGATGTACAAGAAAGGATGATACGATGTCATCCTGTCAACTCATTGGTTTTGACTCATAATGTTATCTTATTTGAATAATCACTATATTTGCAAAACCAGTCTTATTATCAAAAAATAAAAATTACAAATGAATTGTGGTTGAGTTTCTAAATATCCCACATTGATAGGAGTATTATGAGTTGGCATTACAAGATTTGAGAATACTTAATCATACTCAACCAAATGGTAAAACTTATATCTGCAATATCTATTGTATATATTATAGTAAAAACTAGACAATGGTTCTATGATAAATTTTCATACACTTTTTGTCTTTTTTTTTTCCTTCTTATTTTGATTTATTTTTTAAAAACAACACAATAATTACTAAACCTTTTATTTTGTTGCATTTATAATTTCATTTTAATTTTCTTATAAATGATTCAATGAGAAGTTTTTAGACACGTTTATCTTTTTCTTTCTTATTGTTTTTAATTATTTTTTTAAATAAACTAAACCTTTTATTTTATATTTTCAATTTCACTTTAGTTTTCTTATAAATGAAATTAGAATTCAAAAAATATATAAAACTATACATATTTTCAATTTATATAATAAAATACATTTCTAAATTATTTTGGTCATTAATTGGAAACCTATCGTTTAATCTATAAAACATTAATATTTTTTTATTAATACTTTAATTATTTGTGATGTTATAATGAATATAATTAAATCGGTAGATGTACCGTCATCTTTTAATTTCAAAATAAAAAAAACTTCATATAATATCATCAATTATTTAAAAAAATACACGAATTAGGCAGATCGTTCATTATAGATCATTTATACTAATTAGGGGGCGTTTGGTTTGCTGGATTCCGCCGGAATCTGGTGGAATTGGAATGGT
The DNA here is from genome assembly GCA_023525745.1 of Arctium lappa. Classification (NCBI taxonomy): domain Eukaryota; kingdom Viridiplantae; phylum Streptophyta; class Magnoliopsida; order Asterales; family Asteraceae; genus Arctium; species Arctium lappa. The sequence goes on from CM042049.1 coordinate 127,249,868, forward strand.
CCATTGACCGAATTCCATCGTGCTGTTTGGTTGCCAAGGGAATGTAATTGAATTCCGTGAAATCCTTAGATTAAGGAATTGGTCATTCAATTTGAAAATGAATAGAATTGAATTCCATTCCATCATGGTTTTTCAAAAAGACAAAAATACCCTCCAAACCTTTTCTAACAAAATTAAAATCCATCAGATGTGGATTTGGTTTCCTCTCTCTCCTCTCCTCTCTCCTCTCTCTCCTCTCTCTCTCCTATCTCTCTCTCTCCTCTCCCTCCTCTCTCTCTCTCTCCTCTCTTCTCTCTCCTCTCTCTCTCTCGACATTTAAAAAAAACAAATAAATAAAAATAAAAGAAAGGGTATTTTTGTCATTTTTCAAAATTCCATTCCAATTCCTTTAACAGACATATTCCAATTCATTTGACTGATTACATTCCATTCCTGCCAACCAAACAGTTGGTCAAACCTGAAAACATTCCATTCAAATTTCTTCCAGATTCCAATTCCATTGACAGATTTCATTCCATCAGAAATCATTCTGCGAACCAAACGCCCCTTTAGATTCTAATGATTTTTTACAAATAATTTGTATACAGTTTGTTGATTATCGCATTTAACGATTAATATGTATTATATAGACAATCTACATATTATTACCAGAGTTACCCACGCTACCGCGCAACGCGCAGTTCAGGCACTAGTTTTATTAATATTAAATGTTAATTCATTTAAAAATTAAATAAACAAATTACATATTTGGTCCTTGTGGTATATAAACTTTTACATTTTTATCCTAATTTATATTTTTTTTTACTTTTTCTTTATTTATTGTATTTCATCAAGACATTTATTTTTCTGTTAATTATATTGTATATTTTCATAATTATTAATTTTAATTATAAAAATAATCAAATAATTTCATTAAAAATATTGATAAATACATGATATTTTTTTTCAAAGTTTTAGGTTTAAATCTTTTAAAATTAATATTTTTTATCTATTGATTTATTAAAGCTATTTCTTATTTTAAATTATCATTGAAAAAAGTTTAATAAAATTCGAGAAAAAAATAGTATTATTTTATAACAATCGGTTGTTTTTTTTGTTAAATGCAATTTACTCCACTATTCTAAATTCTCATTTAATCTTTATTTTTTATTAATTAATCAAATTTGTTTAATATTTAAATAAGACATAAACACACACACGCCATTTTAATTAAGTTATATATTAAAAACAAAAATAAGAAAATAAAATGATAAGAAGATTTCAATATGTTGTTATAAAAATCATGCAATGGGTTATGACGTGCCTCAAAATTAACGTGACGTCAAACACAAACATTATTTAAAACCTTGATATATATTTTGAAAACCGTGGAAACCCTCGATTTCATTGGTTAAGTTAATGAAATTGTTTCATGAAATTGTTTAATTTGATGAAATTGTTTCATATAATTCTTTTATTGATGAAATTGTTGCATATATTTGTGTTTTTTATGTAAAAATGAAAAAGTTTCATCAGACTGCGAAAATACATGAAACAATTTCATCAGAATGAGAAAAATAGATGAAACTACATAAAAAAACACAAATATATGAAACAATTTCATTAACAAAAGAATTATATGAAACAACTTGATCATATTAAGCAACTTTATGAACCAATTTCATTAACTTAACCAATGAAATTAATGGTTTTCAAAATTTCCAATCTAATATGGTTTCTTATTGAAACCACCTCTCTCTCTCTCTCTTTCTTTCTCTTTCTTTCTCTCTCTCTCTCTCTCTCTCTCTCTATATATATATATATATATATATATAGAGAGAGAGAGAGAGAGGGGGGGGGGGGGAGGATCAAACGAGAACAATACCTATTTTATATGAACACGACAACGGCAAACCACATACAAAATATAAGTGATTTTACATGTGATTCTCGTGACCTTAAGTCGCGACAAAAGTCGCCCGCATACTGTGATTTTGTACGACTTCCCCGCTAATGTAAATCACTTATGATTTTGTATGTGATTTGTCGTTCTCGTGTTCTTTTTAATAGATATCGTTCTCGTTTGAACCTCATTCTCTCTCTCTCTCTCTATATATATATATATATGTGTGTGTGTGTGTGTGTTTATTTTAAATATTAACAAACTTGATTAATTAATAAAAATAAAGTTTAAATAAAAATATGAATTAATGGGAGTAAAGTGAATTTACCAATAAACAACCGGTTGTTATAAAATAAGATTTTTTTTTCTCGAAATTTATTAAACTTTTTTCAATGGAAATTTAGAATAAATAAAAAGCTTTAATAAATCAACAGAAAAAAAATATTAATTTTAAGAGATCTAAATCTAAAACTTTGAAAAAAACTTAATGTATTTATTAGTATTTTTAATAAAATTATTTGATTATTTTTATAATTAAAGTAATAATAGTTATGAAAATATACAATATAATTAATAAAAAAATAAACGTCTTGATGAAATATAATAAATAAAGAAAAAGTAAAAAAATGTAAATTAAGATAAAAATGTAAAATTTTATATAGCACAAGGACCAAATATGTAATTTGTTTATTTAATTTTTAAATGAATTAATATTTAATAGAGTAAACTACAAATTTCGTCCCTGAGGTTTACAAAAACTACAAAAGTGGTCCCTGAACTTCAAAAACTGCAAATTTCGTCCCCAAGGTTTCGATTTTGCTATGAAAGCAGTCCCTCGTGGCGTTATTCCGTTAAGAGGCACCATGTGCAAGGCACGTGATGGGCAATTTTGTCTTTTCGTCTATTCCCTCCCATTTATGTGCCTTCTCGTTAACCGGTTTTCCAATTTCAAGAAAACCCTCCTCATCATCATCCTTACGTCATCCCCTACTCCATTGTTAACCTGGACCAAAAATTCTTGAGCTTCGATTCTTCATCTTTTAAGTTTATTGAAAGTAACTTCTCGATCATGGGTTCCTGGATGATTAGAAAGGAAGAAGCTGATGAGCTTTATCCCGTTTTTGTGTATGGTAAGTATCCCTGTTTTTTTGATTATGTACATTTAGAGTAGAGGAAGCTGATGAGCTTTAAACTACAATTTTGCTCTATTTATTTGATGTTAACTCTTTATCTTTTTACACAGAACACTATCCTACCCTTTTCACAATGAGGATAAACCATGGAGGGTTCTTCACAAAGTTTCCTGGAAGAAGATATGTTAGAGGTAAGAGTGCATTTGTTGATTTGATGGACACTGATAAGTTATCAGTACTTGAGATACATGCAGTTATGCTAGAGGTAGGTTACCAGGAAGATGAAATCATGTATTACCACTTCTTAACTCCTGGGAGTGACTTGGATTTTGGCTTAGAAGCTCTAGGGAATGACAGTGATGTGCTAAACCTTTTGAACTATGTTCCTAGATTGAAATTTGTTGATGTGTATATAGAGCATGGTATGACAATGTTAAACACATACAATTCACCACCACTCAAGAGGAGAATGGTTATAGAGGAAATAAATGAACCTGGTGCATTGGTAACAAAGGTTAACAGAAGTAAGGTGAACAGATGTAAGAAAAAACTGTTTCTTGAATGGATTGATGACAAAGGTGAACAAGGTGTGGATAAATTATCCCAAACAGAGAATACTTTTGATCTAAATGAAAATGTAGATGGACAGACAACTGATGTGGCAACTGATATGGACAAGCCACTTGATGTTAATGAAATGTTAACTGAACAAGGGCATAATGTGGACTTGCCTTTTGATTTGAATGAAGTGCTCCCTGAAAATGACATTGATAATGAGAAGGGTGAGGGGCTTGATAAGGGGAAAATAGTTAGTAATGAGAAGGGGGAGGGACTTGATGCCTTTGAATACTTGCCTGAGTGGGATGACCTTTTTGACATTCAAACTGCCACACAATTTAAAAATAAGGGTGAGGGACTTGATAAGGGGAAGAGAGTTGCTAATGTAAAGGAAGCTGAAGACAATATAGCTGAAGATGAGGATGACAGTGGCACAAAAGAGGATGATAGTGAAGACTTAGATTATGTTGATGAAGGCAACATCTTAGAAGAAGTTGACATTGATATGGATGACTATGTTGATGGCAATGTAGAGTTCATTGGACGGGAGGACAAAGTAGTTGATGACAATGACATTGATATGGATGATTGTGCACAAGTTATACACTCTGATGAATTTTCAACTGAAGATGAGGATGACAGGGAAGGAGCTGGTGGATCAAAGGTGAAGAGATCAAGGGAGGTACAATCTAATTTTTATCTGGGGCAAAGGTTTGGGAGCAAAACAGAGGTGGTCAAAATGATAAAATCTCATGCAGTGGAGACTAGGAGAGACATTATATTGGTTAAAAATGACCAAGTGCCTGTTAGGGCCATATGTAGAGGCACAATACCAGAGTTCAAAGATGTGGTATCTAGTGGGCCTGTTAGGCCAAGTGGGACACTAAAAGGTAGAAAGCCCAAGTATAGAAAGGGTGGTCCAAGTTGTCCATGGGTGTTACACATCTCAACTACCCAGAATGTTGAAACCTGGACAGTGAAAACCTATGACGCTACACACAAGTGCCTCCAATCCAGAGATATATCTGTGGCCACAACATCTTTTCTTGCTGAGAAGATACAGGAGGATATCATATCTAATCCAATTATTCCTATTTCGTCTCTTCAAACCCAATTACAGCAGAAGTATGAGATAAATGTCTCAGGAATGAAAGCATTGAGGGCCAAAGCAATGGCATATCAGAAGATCTGTGGTGATTACGAAGAACAGTTCCATTGTCTTAGAGATTACATTTGTGAGCTGAAGAGATGCAACCCAGGAACCACTGTCAAATTGGATGTTGAGCCTGAACCAAATCCAAATGTCACTACAAGGAAGTTTAGGAGGATCTATATTTGTTTGGGGCCATTGAAGGAAGGGTTTAAGGCTGGGAAAAGAGACTTGTTAGGTCTAGATGGCACATTTATGAAGGGTCCTTTCCCAGGACAGGTGTTGATAGCTGTGGGCATTGATCTTAATAATGGCACATACCCACTTGCTTATGGGATAGTAGAAGCTGAGTCATATGCATCATGGAGCTGGTTCTTGCAGAATCTTGAAGAGGATCTTGATCTTTATGTGAATTCCAACTTCACATTCATAAGTGATAGGCAAAAGGTAATTACTTTATGCTAATTAGTTTATGGTAATTGATTTATGTTCATTACTCTGTGTTAAATACTTCAATTTTCTTTGGCAGGGAATACTTCTAGCAATTGCAAAATTGTTCCCATGTGCAGAACACAGATTCTGCCTGAGACACATTCATGAGAACATGAAACAACAGTGGAAGGGGAAAGCTTACAAAGACCATCTTTGGAAATGTGCAACAGCTACAACTGTACCCCAGTTCCAAACTGCAATAGAGGAGTTAAAAAACTTTAATCAGGACTGTTATGTATGGTTGAATCAGATCCCTCCTCAACACTGGAGTAGGTCACATTTCACAGGTACACTTAACTTAATGTACTTACTCTTATGTTGATTAAAGTAAGTTTAAGAATGTTTCACATAGACAACACTATGCTTTTGTTTTCCTTCAGGTAGGTGTCATTCTGATGTACTGCTGAACAACATGTGTGAAGTATTCAACAAGCAGATTGTAGAGGCTAGAGATAAACCAATTATATCAGCCTTGGAGTACATTAGACACTACCTTATGAAAAGGATTGTACATGTGCTAAAGGTAATAGAGAAATGTGAGGGACCACTCACTCCAATAGCAACAAAGACAATGGAAAAAATCAAGCATGAAGCAGCCCAATACAGAGTGATATGGAATGGAGGAAACAAGTATGAGTCTGTCCCTTGTGATATTTGTCATAAGGCTAAACAAACCAGAGACAAGTTTACCTTGAGTAATCATGTCTCCAAATTCTTAGGAGAATTAGTTCACTTGGACATATGGGAACCTTATCGAATTCCTAGTAAGGAAGGCTGTAGGTTCTTCTTGACTATTGTAGATGATTATACTAGATCTGTCTGGGTTTATCTGTTGAAAAACAAAGATGAAGTCTTTGACAACATTGTTGCTTTTCACAGCTTGTTGATCAATCAATTTGGAAAACATGTTAAGATTTTCAGGAGTGATAACGGTACTGAGTTTGTTAATCAACAAATTACGTGCGTTTTTTTTAAATCTAATGGTATTATACATCAAACTTCTTGTATTTACACTCCTCAACAAAATGGAGTGGTTGAAAGAAAACATAGACACTTATTAAATGTGGCCAGGGCTTTAATGTTTAAGGGAAATATACCGTTAAACATGTGGAGTGAGTGTCTTCTAACTGCTACATATCTAATAAATAGAACTCCCTCTTCTCTGCTAAATGGTAAGTGTCATATGAGTTAATGTTTGGATTTGCTCCTGTGTTATCTTAGCTTAGAAATTTTGGGTGTTTATGTTTTGCTGTTAGACCTAATGTTTCGGATAAGTTTTCTTCTCGATCTGAAAAATGTGTTCACCTTGGTTATTGTAATTCAAAAAAGGGGTACAGACTTTATAGTTTGGACTCAAAACAAATCATTGTTTCTAGAGATGTTAAGTTTTACGAAACTATATTCCCTTTCAAAATGAGTTCAAATCAACAAAATTGTGATTATAGTAATATCAACTCTTTAAATTTCTTTGATTCTGTTTTGTTTCAAACTAATGATTTCCTATCTGAATTTCCTAATGATGAAACTAGGGTGATCCTTCAAAATGGAAATAATGAAAATGTCCCTGATACTTCTGAATCAGATAGACGTGGTCACGTAGGTAGTCAAAATAGAGTTGCCGGGTCTTTGGACCCTGGTAGTACTAACAGTAGTAACGAAAATGACAGAGCTGTCGGATCTAGTGGTCCTGGTAGTACTGTTTCGGCCCGTGACACTCGAACTACTAATTTTCGTCAACTTACTTGCAACACCCTCAATTCTGGAAATAGCAACTTATTTAAAATTTTCTAAATACATCAATAAATGAATTATCTACAACCACAAATTAAGATTTAACCTCAATACAAACATTCATTCTATACAAAAGTCTATGATAATAACGGGTGCTACTAAAACCCCCATAATAGTCACTATCTCCAAAATTGAGGAAGACTTCACCAACTATTTACATTTGCACAAAGCTAAGGCTCAACTCTTTATGGCTGCTAGAACCAACCCCAACTGGAACCTGATGCACATGACGACAAATAAAAAGGTTAGGCTTAACGCCTAGTGAGCTCAAGAGTGTTCAACATATATGAAATAATAGTTTAAAAGAAAGAATGCGGTTAAAAGTTATAGTCCTTCAATATGATACGTCTTATATGTGAAAACGACTCATTTTCAACAATATGCATTTTAGGTAAAGAACACCAATTAAAACGTTTTCCAAGCCAACTACTTCAAAGATAATGATACTAACATAAGCCGTCCATTCATAAATTGGTTTTTAACTCAAAACTCACTCAAAGCGTAAGTATAAATTGAACTCTCCATTTATGAAGATACGGTTAAACCTTATATCCCAAAACACCCCAAAACACGGGTGGGGAATAATACTCAACCCATAAATCAAGGGTAAAACCTAATTATACAAAACGTCACCAAAAACTTGGATAATAAAACTCAATACCCAAAACAACACCTTTCGGTGACGGGGGATTCCCGATTCCATAAAATGTGGCGGTCCACAAAGTAAGCCCATTTTATGTTGTTATGACTAGTCATATAAACAAAAGTACACGCAAGAGATGTCAGGCTCAGTAGCTTTAAACGTACACCCACGGAAACTCGAGTTCAACCCCGTCGGGTTCCTATGTCGAGCCCCTCATCTAATATCGTAATACTTGAGCACGAAGGACTTATACCGCACCCCGGTACCTTAACGTGCAGCACGAAGGACTTACATCTCACCCGATACCTAACGTGCAGCTCGTAGGACTTACATCGCACCCGATACCTAACGAGCTTCATCCAATAACGCCAACAAGGCTCGAAGTCGAACTACCAAAACTGGACAATTGTCCAAAACCCCATCAAAATAACAATGCCAAGCCGCAGGCTTAGCAACCCAATTAACTCATTGATAAATGAAAATAACAATACGATAAAACGCACTCGACCAACGGATATGTCAACACCACGACCAAAAGTAAGATTAGTTTGAAACTCAACATTGGTTGAGGCAACCCATTTTCCAAATGAACTCATAACACAAAATATGCATCTTCCAAATTTAACTGCTGATAAGAATGAAAATCATAAAATGAGACTATAAACATTCTTTCAAGTACCTCGCATAAGTGTGCAACTAATACTTTACAAAACATTCCATTTCGTGAATGATGCATAAAACCCGACAAACATTTAAAAGCGTATTTCTTTGATCAAAGATCTATTTATGCAATAAGACCTCAAAACACATTTATTTGTAACACATTTATCAAAATGCCCCAAAATCCCAAATGTGGGTATTATACAAATTTTGTAAAGTTAAATACTTCCAAAAATCAAAGATTAGCAAATAACCCAACATTTGACAATTTCATGTAGAACACATAAACACTTTAAAATAGACATTTTGGCATGTACAACGTTTTCACAAATCAACTTGAACTCACCTTGCTAGATTTAGGCTAAATCTAGATTTTACCCAACGAGCTCTTTTGAAGACCAGTTGAATCCTCAAGCCGAAAACTTCCAAAACCTAGATCCAAAGTTCCAACCCATAAATATCCACAATCGACCATAAGGAAACATTCTCCAAACATAAAAATAGCAAGATCCCAACAAGATAAAAAACCCTAATTTCTCCAAAACCATCAGATCCGAGATTTGAGATATCAAACACTAAGAAACCACCAAAAGATCATTTATAACCTTAATACAAGAAAACTTACCCTTGAAGACAAAGAGGCTTCCGAGAACACACAATCCAACATTTCAACCCGAGCTCCCAACCGATGAACTTGATGAGGAAGGTGAAGATGGAGGTTTTGTGGTTCAAGGTTCCAACTAGTTAGATGATGAAGAATCGTGTGGTTCAAGGGGGAAAAACCATCAAAATGGGTTAGGTTTCGGTTTTAGTGTTTGGGAGAGAAAAGGGAAGAAGATGGAAGTGAGAGTGAGGGAAATGGTTGAGAATCGCGACTCTTAAAAGACCCTGGGGCCGACCGCGATTGTGCCCGGCGATTGTGCCAGGGCACTATCGCCAGGGCACTATCGCCCAACACGTACCGCGGGCACACCCCCGCTGGCGATTGTGCCCGGCGATTGTGCCCCGGGCACTATCGCCCAGAGTGTACTGAGGCTCGATTCTTCCCATTTTCCGTAGAGACCACTCACGACGCGATAAGGCTTAAATAGGTAAGATATAGGGGATGAAATCCTACGATAAGAAACAAGAATTTCTCCAAGGGTTGGCTTTCATAACCAGGAATTTACGGATGTTACATTACTGTTCAACAAAATAATGATGATATTTTGAGGGCCCCTTTTGAGGGAACTGTTTCTGAACAATCAAATCTTCGTAAGTCTACTCGTCCTTCAAACTTACCTCGCCGTTTTGATGACTATGTTGTTGAAGGGAAGGTAAAGTATGGGATAGAGAAGGTTGTCAATTACTCTTGTTTAAGTTCAGATAATTTTTGTTTTGTATCAACCCTTAATAAGTCTTTTGAACCTGAAAACTTTTTTGAAGCAAGTAAGGATCAAAACTGGGTAGATGCAATGAATCTTGAAATGGAAGCCTTATATAGAAATGGTACATGGATTTTAACTGATCTGCCCCTGGTCGAAAGCCCATAGGTTTTCGGTGGATTTATAAAATCAAATACAAATCCACTGGTGAAATAGAGAGGTATAAGTCTAGGTTGGTTGCTAAAGGCTATAGTCAGCGTGAACATCTAGACTATGAGGAAACTTTTTCACCAGTTGTTAAAATGGTTACTGTTAGGTGTGTCATTGCTTTGGCTGTTCAAAATAAGTGGCCTCTATGTCAACTTGACGTTAATAATGCTTTTCTTTATGGTGATCTTGTTGAAGAGGTTTATATGTCTTTGTCCCCTGGTTATTTTTCTGCTAATGATAAACGGGTTTGTAAGCTTGTTAAGTCTCTGTATGGACTAAAACAAGCACCTCGTCAGTGGTATGAGAAGTTGTCAACCTGTTTAATTGATCATTGTTTTATTCAAAGTACCAATGATTATTCATTGTTTACAAAATGTTCTGATAATGTTTTCATTGTTCTTCTTGTTTATGTTGATGATATTGTCATCACTGGTAACTCATATCCTGAAATTCAAGAGGTTAAGAATTATTTACAGTCTAGGTTTAAAATAAAAGACCTTGGTTTTTTGAAGTTTTTCTTGGGAATCGAGATTCTAGAAACTAACAAAGGTGTTTGTATGTCACAAAGGAAGTATTGTCTTGAACTTTTAAATGATTTTGGATATTTGGGTTGTAAACCTATTAGTACACCAATGGACATGAACCTGATAGTAACAGATTCTATTGGGTCTGAAACAAAGGATCCACCTTTGAAAGATTTTACAGGTTATCAAAAGTTAATTGGTAGGCTTATATATTTGTTGGCTACTAGACCAGACATTGCTTTTGCTTTTGTTGTACACTGTTTGAGTCAATTCATGCATTCACCTCGGGAGTCTCATCTGAAATTGGCTCTTCGAGTACTGAGGTATTTGAAGGCTTCGGTAAGGGTATCAATTTTTCTTTGTGTCTTGCTTCTGATTTTAAGCTCTTAGCCTATTTGATGCTGACTGGAGAAAATGTCTGTCAACTAGGCGATCTGTTACAGGATATTGTGTTTTTTTGGGTAACTGTATGATTTCGTGGAGAAGCAAGAAGCATCCTACTGTTTCTCGCTTCTCTGCTGATTCTGAATATAGGGTAATGGCTTCAGCCCTTTGTGAAATTATCTGGGTTCTAAGTATTTTAGCTGATTTAAGAATTGATAATCTTCTACCTGTAAATCTAAACTGTGACAATAAGTCAGCTATACAAATTGCTAACAATCCAGTGTTTCATGAAAGAACTAAGCACATAGAGATAGACATTCATCAAGTGAGAAATAAAATCTCATCTAGAGTGTTGAAAACTGTAAAAGTTTTATCAACAGAAAATCCAACTGATATTTTTACAAAATCACTTGGTGTGAATCAACATCACTATCTCGTTTCTAAGATAAACATGTTCGATCTTTTCAATGCCAAGATTGAGGGAGGGTGTTAAAAGGTAAGTAAGTATTGTACCAATCTTGTCATTATTTCTAACTTATTCTGTTTGGTGTGTTTGTTGTAGGAGTTGAGGGACTGGATTTAGAACTCTGTTTGTATCTGTCAAAGAGAGGGACTACGCCTCACTATTTGGGAAAGTATGGGGTTAGCGGAGCTATTATAATAAAAGTTCAAGAGCCAAAGCTGAAAGGAATTGATTTGCAATTTACAATATATAGAAAAGGTTTCTCGACCTATTTGGGATTGTAGCTCAGTTTTCATTCTGATAATTTTCATTTTTCTCTCAAGTTAGAGTTTGCTATTCTGTAGTCTTCTTCAAACCTTTTGAAGGAGGTTTAGGATTTAAATCAGTTAATGTTGTAAGATCGTTTCTATTAAATGTTTGAAGACATTTGGAACTCCTTCAAAGAACTTGAAGAATCCGAGCTTCAAAAGATCCATCAAGACTTCCAAGTTCCATCTTTCCTGATCGACCCATTTCACAAATACTTCCCAGCCACGTTGAGCAGCTTGCTAGAGCCAGATAGAAGCTCTATAACATGGCTAGATCGCCAAGCACCTAATTCAGTACTATATATAAGTTTTGGCAGTGCTGCTCAACTAGAAGAACAAGATTTCTTGGAAGTAGCTCATGGTTTGGCCACTAGCAATCAGCCATTCTTGTGGGTGATGCGACCAGAGTTGGTCAAAGGTTCGGAATGGCTAGAACAGTTACCAAATGGGTTCCTAGATGAGGTGGGTGAGAGGGGGCATATCGTCAAATGGGCTCCTCAACAAGAAGTACTAGCCCATCAAGCAACCGGAGCGTTTTGGACTCATAATGGATGGAATTCAACGTTGGAAAGCATTTGTGAAGGCGTTCCTATGATTCGTTCGCCATTTTGGGGTGATCAACCTTTAGATGCAAGACTCGCGAGCGATGTTTTGAAAGTAGGGGTTTACTTGGAGAACGGGTGGGCGAGAGAGGAGATCGCAAGTACCCATAAGAAGAGTAATGGTGGATGAAGAAAGGGAAAACATTAGAAGAAAGGCTAGGAGTTTGAAAGAAAAAGTAAATGTTAGTCTAATCATGGGTGGTTCAATTCTTCATATGAGTCTTTAGAATCTTTAGTTAGTTTCATTTCTTTGTTTTAATCAATATGGATCTTTTACGTAAACAAAACTATTGATGAACTCATTTGGGGAAGTACGTTGTTCAGTTTGATTAAGAAATCTGTAACTTTTTGTACTTCTTAAGTAACTTTGATTTCGATTCTTTGTTGCCGTTTGATATATACTATATAGTATTGTATATGTAGTTTGCATCAGTTGAAACAACTTAACACAAGACAACAATATTAATAAAATTAATTTTATGAATGACAACAATTAAAAGAGAACAAAAAGGTGATAAAATAACTTGCTGACGGCTACGGCTTTTTGGGAAAAATATTAATTGATGCTTAAAAATCTTGATTTTAAAGTTTTTTATTTATTTGGCTCCACTAGCAGCACTTGTGGCCATTGAGGATAAACTCAGGGAGGGCTGCACGCTTTAGCAGCTCGGCCAAAGGCCCTAATTGCCAAGGATTAGTCTGGGCCATATGCCCAGGATACCTTTCAAAAAAAAAAAAAAACAAATAGATCACTTCATGCAGAGTCTTGCATCCACTTTGAACCTGGCTGAAAATGGAGACCCATGGAAGAGCTCCCACTCTCCGGTGTCCGGAACCAACGGCAACTCGTCGGAGAATAGTATTGTTTCCCATGCCTTTCCTGGGTCATATCAATCCGATGCTTCAGTTGGCAAACGTTCTTCACACTCAAGGTTTTAAGTGCCAACGGTGTCATATGTCACCGTATTGTTTCTCAGTCGTAAGGTAAAAAAAAATAGATTTGTGAAAAGTGCAACCATATGTTTTAGAAGATGCAACCGTACAATGTAATCCCCCCCCCCCCCCAAAAAAAAAAAACTCTTAAAACTCTTGAAATCAACAAAAAAACCATAAAAAAAGCCTTCGAAATCGATACAAAAACTTAAAAATCCATTGAAATGAAGCAAAAAAATTTAAAAATCCCTCGAAACGGTGAAAATAGGCTAAAAAATGGGTGATGTGGAAAAAAATTAGGTTCGTAAAAGGTGTCACCGTATGAAAAAGTTATGGGTCCGCCCCTGGTCTTACGCGGTTCAGAATTGCTTGAGTTGCCTGAAAAGTTCCTAGAAAGTGTCAGTGATCAGGGACGTATAGTGAAATGATGTCCTCAATAAGGGTGCGTTTGGTTTGCAGACTGGGTGGGACAGGACGGGACAAAAATTCACTGTCCCATGTTTGGCGTGACATGGGACAGGACAAAAGTTAACTGTCCCATGTTTGGCGTGACATGGGACAGGACAAAAGTTAACTGTCCCATGTTTGGCGCGACATGGGACATGGACAAAGACTGGACAGGGTGGGAAAAGATGGGACAAAAGGGGGTATTTTCTTGTTCCACCAAAATAGGTGGAACAACATGGGACAGAAACTAAAAATCACTGATTTACCGCCATTTGATATATAATCCTAATATGGTATTAGTCTTAAAGGTCACCATTACCCATCGTCGCTACTACCACCATTGGCGGCCACTAGTAGCCACCGCCAACCACCGTCGGCCACCTCTACCTATTTCTCCACTATAATAACCTCCTCCACCACCTCCACAACCATCGGTCATCGCCACCACCACTACCATCGTCGACCACCTCCACTAACACCGATCACCACCACCTATTGTCGCCACCACTGCACCATCGACGACCACCGGTAGCTACCACCAACCATCGTCGACCACTTCCACCTCTTCCTTCACTACTACAACAACTTCCTCCACCAATCACCACCGCCCATCGCCACCTCCACCAATCACCACCACCCATTGCCGCCGCCGTCACCGACGGTCACCGCCAACCATCGTTGGTAACCTCCGTCTCTTCCTCCACTACAATAACCTCTATTACCACTGTGCATCGCCACCACCACTACCTCTATTACTATCTTTCACCTTCTTCACAACTATCGTCTTTCACCGGCCACCCATCGCCACCTCTACCTATTCATTAAGATCTTCCAAATTGAATCAACTATTATGTTTTTTATATGAATCGGACTTTTTTGAACTACCATCAATTATTTTAGGTTCTTCATTCAAATTTCCTACTATTGTTTTTGTATGTATTTATATGTATGAAAATTATGTAAAAAAATTAATAATGTTTTTTAATTAAACTATTTAAAGATATATTTTATTTGTGTTATTTATAACTATTAGTATATGATATATAAAATTATCAAACAACTTTTAGGAAAACTTGTCCAGTCCTGTTCTATCAAGTCCTAGTCGTACCAAACACAAGACAACCATTTGTCTTGTCCAGTCCTGTCCTAGCCTCTTGTCCTGTCCAGTCCCGTCCAATCTTGTCTGCGTACCAAACGGTACCTAAGTGCTATCACATCCAACAACATGGTGTTTTTTTGACTCATTGTGGTTGGAATCAACATTTGGAGAGCATATGTGAAGGAGTTCCTATGGTTTGTTCTCCTTGTTTTGTCGACCAACCAATAAATGCAAGATATGTGTGTGACGTTTGGAAGATTGGCGTTTATTGGAGGATGGCTTTGAAATTGTAGGGATTGAGATGGCAAATTATTAATTTGAAAAACAATAAATAAAACAGCGTTAATTCAGTGCCACAAAATCCACAAGTCTTTCTCCCACTTTGTCCCCCCTGAAAATTAATGGAGACCCATGGAAAAGCTCCCACTCTCCGGCCGACAGTTTCCACGGCAACTCGCCGGAGAATAATATTGTTTCCCCTGCCTTTCCAGGGTCATATCAATCCGATGCTTCAGTTGTCAAACATTCTTCACACGCAAGGTTTTAAAATAACCATCATACACACCCAATACAACTCTCCTAATCATTCAAACTATCCTCATTTCACTTTTTACTCCATCTCCGACGGTGGCTTTTCCGAGATTATAAACCAGTTGCCAAAAAAAGACCCCAACTTTTACATTAAGTACCTTAATAGTAGCTGTGTAGATCCGTTTAGAAAATGTCTGGGTGAGTTGTTGGATGAAGACCCGGTTGCTTGTCTAATCACAGATGCCGTATTCTACTTCACGCAGGCGGTGGCGGAAGCAGTGAAGATCCCTCGGCTGGTGCTCCGGACAAGCAGTCTTGGTTGCATCTTAGGTTATGGCGCTGTACCCATTTTATTTGAAAAGGGTTACTTCAATCTTCCAAAAGAAGGTCAGTTTGTTTTAGTACCAACTTCATTCTATATAAGATTTTTGCATTATGTCTAGCCCCGTGGTAAGGTAACATGGAGGTCAACGGATGGTATCTCTGACTATCCGGGTTCGAACCCCGTGGTGGCGATATCTAGATCATGGGTCTGCCACTTAGTGGTACCCTTAATTGGGTCGGGTCGTGTTCAACGGGGATTAGTCAGGTGACACCCTTAAGTGGGAGCCCGGATACCCAGGAAGGTGTGTGTGTTATCTGCCGTTCAAAAAAAGATAAGATTTTTGCATGATGGTTGGTTGGTTGGTTCCTGTTAGATTTTTTGATTTCTGTCCAAAATTTGGCGGTTGTTTGGTTTATCGAAATGGATTGGAATCAGAGGAATTTGGATTTTAAATCCACTCAAATCCTGTGTTTAGTTTGCTGGATTGTCCGGATTTGAAATCTCTCCAACGTAGAATTTTGAAATCCCAATGGAATGTTTCAAAGGATTTCGTAGGATTTGTATATAATAATGTTTAAAAATATGTTAAAAACATTTTTTCTAATAACCATTTAAATATAAGATAATTTAATTACTTCTATATTTTTTATTCATAATTTTTTTAATGATTTTTTTTATAAGCAAGAGAATCAAATTCATTCCAATCGTACAAACCAAGCATACAAAATATTTCAAATCCTCTCAAATCCAAATCCATATGTGAAATACATACTCTTAATTATAAATCATTTAAATTTAAATAAATCTTTCTATATTCAGATTACGAGACACAGGTACCGGAATTTCCACTTATGAAAGTTAAAGACATCGTAAAGATCACAATCAACCCACAAGGTATGGTAGACTTTGTTAACAATATGCTTAATCAAATGAAGGCATCATCAGGGCTCATTTGGAACACCTTCAAAGAACTCGAAGAATCTGCACTAGAAACCATTTGTCAAGATTATCGGATTCCGAGCTTCACTTTAGGCCCATTCCACAAGTACTTCCCGGCATCCTCGAGTAGCTTGATTGAACAAGACCGAACCATTCTCTCATGGCTAGACACCCAAGCACCCAAATCTGTGATATATGTAAGTTTTGGGAGTATTGCACGTATAACCGAGTCAGAATTCCTAGAAGTGGCGCATGGATTGGCTAATACCGGTTTACCATTCTTGTGGGTGGTTCGACCAGGGGTCGTTTCTGGTTCAGAATGGCTTGAGTCGTTGCCCGACAAGTTCCTAGAGAGAGTGGGTGATAAAGGACGTGTAGTGAAATGGTCTCCCCAACAAGAAGTGCTTCCTCATCCGGCAACCGGATGTTTTTGGACTCACAATGGATGGAATTCAACATTGGAAAGCATATGTGAAGGAGTTCCTATGATTTGTTCTCCCTGTTTTGTCGACCAACCAATAATTGCAAGATATGTGTGCGACGTTTGGAAGATTGGCGTTTTGTTGGAAGATGGTTTTGAAAGGATAGGGATCGAGACAACGATCAAAAAGGTAATGATGGATGAAGAAGGGGAAGAAATCCGCAAGAGAATATGTGATCTAAGGGAGATGGTAAACCTCTCTCTTGAAGAAGGTGGCTCTTCTCATCAATCATTAAAGAGTTTAGTTCATCATATTCTATCGTTTTAACTTTAAAAAAATCATTTCTAGATCGTATGCAAAATGAATAAATAAATTTCGCTTGATATTTGAAGACCATTGATCATATTCTTCAACTCAAATATACAAATTTGTCTTTATAATAGTTTGTAAGCATTGAACTTGAATAATAGTTTGTATTTATGGGTTAATTTGCTTGATTTGGATGGAATTAATTATTAATACCGATATATATATATATATATATTCACATTTTTCAATTCAAAGCACAATGCAACTAGATACATCACGATTTTAATGTTTCATTTTATTTTTTTGTTGATTTACATTACGATTTTGGATGGTTGTGAGAGAGTGATAATGATTTTTTATATAAATTTGTTTAATTTAGACTTAATAATATGTTGTAATTTATTTTGGTTTTATAATATAATTTTTTTTATAAAATATTCTGTTAGATTTAGATTTTTTTAATTATATTTTATATTTTTTATATTTAAAATTTGATTTTTATTCTATATTTAATTATGTTGAGAGTTATTTTAGGGGAGTTAAAGTGAGAAATGATTTTAGGGATGTTAAAATGGTTAGAGATAATGATTGAAAATTAATAAATAACATTAAATGTAGTATATACAGCTTTAATGGTTGTTTTTTAAGTAATTAGCATTACATAGCGGTACATTAAGTTTTAAAACTTGTTTTTAAGAGTTTTTTATGTCTGTTTTATAATATAGTATAGATTACGATTTTGGATGGTTGCGAGAGAGTGATAATGATTTTTTTATATAAATTTGTTTAATTTAGACTTAATAATATGTTGTAATTTATTTTGGTTTAATAATATAATTTTTTTTATAAAATATTCTGTTAGATTTAGATTAATTTAATTATATTTTAGATTTTTTATATTTAAAATTAGATTTTTATTCTATATTTAATTATGCTACGAGTTATTTTAGGGGAGTTAAAGTGAGAAATGATTTTAGGGAAGTTAAAATGGTTAGAGATAATGATTGAAAATTAATAAATAACATTAAATGTATTACATACAGATTTAATGATTGTTTTTAAGTAATTAACATTAAATAACGGTACATTAAGCTTTAAGACTTGTTTTTAAAAGTTTTTTATGTCTGTTTTATAATATAGTATAGATATACAAATTTTCAATAGCGTAATAGTTTGTATATTGCAAACGTACATACATACCATTCTCATTACATCATCATAAGCTAATATTGTTTATGTAATGTTTTGCCTTATATTAAAATTAACTTAATAAGGAAATGATAGTAGAAATATTAAAATGATAAAAGATTGATATACTTGGTCATATGTCCTTAAATTCCTTGTCCCATCCAAAAACATTTTGTCCTTGTACGTTCTATTTACAATATTACATTTAACACCCTTATAATTAGTTACTTAATTTAGTTTATATCCATTGTTTTTTCATTTTTCATTTTACACCTTTATTATGTTAACACAAATAATCGTATATAAATAAAAATACAATGAAAAAATACGTTTTTTACAAATTATAACATTATAATTGTCCCGTCAATATCTTCAAAACGAGCCCAATATTGAATATTTTTTAATTTAATCGTATTATTAAATATCATGAATATCTACGAATTAGATTGTTTTCTATCCATACGTTTTAATTTTTTTCACCATTAACATATTAAAAATACATGATCGTAGATTAAGTAAAATATATTAAAAATATGTTTCATTCTTATTATAAATTATATTATTATAATTTTTTCGTCAATAATTTTAATATAAACTAATTATTCAATATTTTTATGGGGTTTATAATATTTTAAAATAGCATAAATGTGTAACATTAATGGCTATAATCACAGATGGCAAAATCTGTAATTTATTGAGATGAAACCCAACTTTCCCCCGTAGGCAAAAAATCTTAGGGGTATAATGGGAACAAATGCAAAACATTAAACCAATTACATTATGCGTGCGAAATACCAGGGATAATCATACCCTAAATCGCTGACCAAATCACTTCCCAAAAAAAATTCACAATTGATACCTGCTATGGATTGAAGATTTGCTTCAAGTTTATTAAATCTCATCGTCTCCCATTCGACTCCATAGAAGCTTTAACTTCTAAAGATCTGCATCGTTCAAAATCATATTACACAAGAATAACTTATGGAATCTCAACAATGGATGTGACAGGTATGATTTACTACTTTATCTTCCAAAACTCTGCCTGATTTTGGTTTACTGAAAGTAAACCCTAGGGTTTCTGGTAACAATGGTGTTTTGATGTTCATTGAAGGACTACGAAACACCAGTGAAAATCCACTTTACATTAATGATTTGGAGCTTAGTGAAGACAACAATCAAACCCTATCAAATCCCTCGTTGATGAAGCAACCTGGTAAACATTTCAATAATTATAAAAATATTATTGATGTGTGCTTGTTTTGTTGTATTGGGTATTTGATACTATACTATGTGATTGATTATTGTCAATATTGATTAATAATCATTTATTAGTATTATTAATAATTAGGTGTGGTTCCCAAAATATTGTATTATGCATATCTTCTTCAGACAGATGATATGGGATATTATTGATAGTTACATTCACTATTTTAAAATCAACTATGTTGAAATATTTGATTTATAATCATTTGTGATTCACAAAATGTTGAAAGTAATATAAGTTGGGTTCATGTTATTCTTGTTCATGGTAGATATAATCACGTGTGATTAAGAGAGTGGTAATATGCATATGTTTTTTTTTATCCATAAAGTGATTTAGGTTTAGTATTCATGGTGTTAGGGTTCATGAGGTTACAAATGTTGTTAATCCTTACTTATTGTATTATTAGGTGAAACTAATCAATTGTGATATTGGTAACATAAAACTACTCTGGGGTTTAAGATTGTGTTTGATGGTGTTATCAATTGAAAAGGCATAACTAGCATGTTCATATATCTCTAATCATCTATGATTCACAAACTTTGTAATATGCATATGGATGATTGACAATGTGATTACGAGTTGGATTTATGGGGTTGGGGTTAATAGGGTCCTTGCATAACTAAATGCTCTTGATCATTCCTTATTGTATGATTACGGGGAACTAATCAAGTGTAATGGTAAAATAAAAATGTTTTGGGGTTTTCGATTGTATTTAATGACGTTATTATTTGATATAACATAAGTGGCATGATCATATGTTTTCTAATCATACGTGATTAACAATTTGCTGTAATATGCATATGGTGTGAACAAAATGTAATATGGGTTCATGTGTGATTCACTATGGTGGTAATCAGTGGCAGAGCCACAACTTAGGCAGTGGGTTCTCTTGACCCCAGTCAACACTTAAAAATTAATAAATTTTCTTTGTAGTTTTTCTTTACCCAATTCAATTTAACCCTTTTGACCCCATCGAAAAAATTGATAACTCACTATTTGACCCTCTTGACCCCACGATTCCAATCTCTCTATTTTCTTTTTGTCCTTTGCTAACATCTTTAGAATTTGATATTAATTATTTAAAATGTTTCATAAATATTTGTGGTAATGGTATTTATATGTTATAAAGTTAGTGTTTGATGCTAATTGTAAACATTAGGGTTTTATAAGTATATGTTTTTAATGTTATTTATATGTTTATAAATCTAGGGTTTGATGTTAAGACGAAGGACCGTATGAGAATAAGAGTTAAGGTGAGAAGTGTAACAAGAGATTTGCACCATTGATTACTTTTAATCCAAAAACAACTCATGAATTACGCTTTATAAGGGAAATGATCTAGTGTATCTCATTAGTCTTCACTTTAGTGGTTCTCTGCAATTAGGATTGATCAAATGGTGCATGGAGATCTTTCTTACCCTTCTCGCATAACTTTCATTCTCAACGGAAGCTAACCTTTGATGTTAATATGTTAAATAATTAATGTTGTTTATATCTTTAGAGTGATAGGTTATGGTTTACATTAATGTAATTTGTAGTATAGGATAACAGTCGATAAAGAATTTACTTGTGTAAAAGCCGACCCCAGTCACCAAAATTCCTGGATTCGCCACTGGTGGTAATATACATATGGATTTGATTAACAATTTGATTGGGGTTGAGATTCATGGGGTTGGTGTTCATGTGGTCCTTGACTAACAAAATGTTGCAGATCATTCCTTATTGTATGAGTAGGGAAACTAATCACAATTGATATTGGTATCATGAACATGTTTTGTGGTTTGAGATTGAGTTTAATGGTGTTCTTATTTGATACCACAGAGATGGCATTTTCATATTATTTATATCATTTGTGATTTACAACTATTGAGATATGCATATGGTGTTCGCAAAAGGAAATTAGGGTTCATGGGTTCCTATTCGTAGTATTTAAAATCATGTATGGTTCACAAAATTTGTAATATACATATGGTTTTGAATAACAATGTGATTGTTGTTGGGATTATTGCATTAACATTCATATGTTCTTTATTTGACTATATTCTGGTTTTAAGTAATTAATCATTTGTGATTCATATAAACTAACACTAATTCATCAAATATGAGCAGGACCTTCAACTAATAAACGAAATCTAGCACCAGAAACGTATAAGTCCTCACGAATACCAAAACGAGATTGCACCGGTTATGATAACATTGAAAAAGAAAGGTAAGAAGAGGCAAGCCATTGACAGTCGTAAATCAAGCAAAGCAGGAAACAAAGTGTCAAAGGAGACGCAAACAGACACAATGACAACGGAGAAACAACCCGTCAAGCAATCAATTGGAATATGCTTTTAGGACAACACCAAACCTTCTGTTTAATACGGTAAGATCAATGTCAAACGCGCAACAACAATGCAAAACAGAAATGGGGTTCGGAGGAAATGATACAAGATGTACCAAAAACCAAGAGTGCACGAAGACCAATAATGCACTTCTTCATTAGATCTTGATTATTGACAAAGGTTTTTTTTATGGATAATTGGTAAAATTCATGAACAATTTACTTTTGAGATATTATTTTCGTCTTATGAAGACTTAGCATTAGAATGTTGGTAAACAATAGCTTATTTACTATTAAGGGGTTAATGATGTGGTTTGTATGAAATGGTAAATGGATGAAATTTTTGGCAAATATTGTTATTATGTGATGCATATTAGACTTCAACATTTTGTCCAGTTTATTTGTACTACAATCACATATGATAATGGTTTGAATATTAGACTTCAACATTTTGTACAATGTATTCACAATACAATCACATATGATTATGTGATTTACCACATTTCAAGATTCTGTCCAATTTAATCATAATGAGATCATTTGTGATTATGTGATGCATATTACATTTCAACATTCTGTCCACTTTCTGCACATGCAAATCATAAATTATTATCCCTGCAACATTCTGCCAACTTATTAATAGTACAATCACATATGATTAGTTGATGCATACTACACTTAAACATGCAACCCAACTTACTCATATACAATCACGTCCATGGAGATAACACCTCTCATCCATCGCTTGTTAACATACTGGGTAGGTATCTCTTCAGCATCTATATTGAATAAGACAACAAACATGTGTCAAGAAAGAATGCCAAAGTACTCGAAATGTTAACAAGAACATGACAAGGATCCATCGTCTTCCAATTTCACAAACTGAAAATCAAACATCAAGAATGATTCATGATCAACTAGGCTTGGTTAATATAGATGATTATAGATTGAACAACCTCACATATGATCTTATGATTATGTTTATCTACTCAACATTTCAGTTTCGGGAACTATGCAATTTTCATACAATTAGCATATAATCACATTTTATATTTAATGTCAACTATGATATCTTCAAACACAATGTATTTTTGAATAAACTAATAAGAACATTCAAATAATCACATGTGATTGTTAATTACAAAAACTTGCATGATGTTTATTCATCGTGATACAAGTATCATCTACTAAAATTTCATATTCTGGAAACTATTTATATCATCATACACAGAGTGTTTACTACCTAAAATAATAACAAGATTACAATAATCACAAGTGATTATTAATTACAGTAACTTGCATAAGATTGATTCATCATGATGAAATCCCTCTTAAATTAAAACCTATCAAGAATATCTCATTAAAATGAGCTCAAATCACGAATAACCATCTAATTTAAGTTGAAAAATAAAACCAAAAATTACCTTCAACTCCCGCCATTACTGTATCATCACCAAAATCACACATTGCTCACTTTGTTAACTATAAATTCACACATATTAACCTGATTTGGTGGCACAATCTCATCAACCGAATGCACATACTCTTTAGCTTCACGTAAAATCGATTCATTTACCTGTAACTCGTTGGATGACTCCATTGAAGAGACAATCACCAAATGAACTACTTCTGTTACTGGTTGAAGAATCCATGATTTCGTTGAAAAAAGGAAGATGAAGAAAACGAATTGCAGGATATCGAATTGTGTGATACTCAATCTAAAAAAAAAGATTTGTTTGAATTAAGGAAATTGATACATGCGAATTTGATATGAAAGTAGAATTGGGATCCCTTTATTTTAGGAAGTCAAGTCTATCCTAAATTAACCCATAAAATAATGTTCACCTTAATACCCTTTTAATATGATTTTTGGAAATTAATATTTTCAGAATTATTTTAAAAAAATGATTGGCTGAGAGTTGTCCCTTTGTTTTTTTAAATAGTTAGCATTCTCGTTTGATCCTCCATATATATATATATATATATATATATATATATATATATATATATATATATATATATATATACTATTATATTAAAATTGTAAAACTGTTATTTTCAAGATTCAAAATTACATTTAACATTCTTACAATTAGTTTTTTAATTTACTTTATATCCTTGTTTTTTCATTTTTCATTTTATACCCGTATCATATTAATACAAATAATCGTATATGAACAAAAATGCAATGAATAAATACATTTTTTTAACAAATTATATCATATAATCGTCTCGTCAATACCTTCAAAACGAGTCCAATATTGAATATCTACGAATTAGATTGTTTTAAATCTTTACCCTTTATTTTTTTTCACCTTTAGCATATTAAAAATACATAATCGTAGACCAACTAAAATATACAAAAAACACGTTTCATTCTTATTATAAATTACACCATTATTATTTGTTCGTCAATATTTTTAAAATAAGCTTTTTTTTTAATATTTCTTGATTTAGTAGTATTATAGAGTATCTTCTGGATGATGTACACATAATAGATGAAAATGCATACAAAAAAATTCAGAGTCGAGGCATGTTTCACATATATGTGCACCAAATGACTCAAACACCATGTCTTCATAGACTAAGTATCGATAATGACGAATATTACAAACTTAACATGAAACATGGTTGTCATTTTGATCTCGAGATGTTTCGTGAGCGGATACATATCTTTGTCAATTGTTTTTTCGATTTCACGATTTTGGATGATGTCAACTCATTATCTCTATCCTATTAGGGCTTTGTGTACAATTATTTAAAATTGAAGATATAACATATCTTCGTATAAGATTTAGCTTTTGTGAATTGAAAAAAGCTTGTGAAGTTCGGAATAAATTTCGTTTCAAGTTTCTTTAGTTTGGATTTGATTGCAAGGATTGCTTTGTGGATGTTCTATAGACTTATTATTGATTTTGTGTTTGGATATATGTTCAAATCTGGATTTGAATTAATTTAAGTGTGGCTTGAAATTTGTTAAATATGGATTCTTGAATCTTGAATTGAGGAAGAAGGTGATGTAAGGAAGAAGACCGGTAAAAAGGTGAAAATGCCCCTGACATGAGGGGCACATGGTAACCCTAACGACAGATTTTTGAACGGCGTGAGTGAGAGGGACCGAAGTGAATGTATATTTTATCAAGTTTTTGTTGTTAAGTATCTCTAATGCTATTTTACAAATTTTGGAGATTTAGAAAAAAAATACTTTAACAACTATGATGAACTCTTCTTTAAAATAAAGAAAAGCAAGAGAGAAAGGTGAAATCTCTAAATTTGCAAAAAAGAAGGAAAATATAACATAAGTGTAAGAAATGCTCTCAACGTTAATGACACCATCAATATGGACAATGGCAGATCCAAGATTTTTGCATAATTGGGGCACCTTTAATGTAGATTAAAGGTCTGTAAAGTAGCTCAATATGTTTTTTATTCTAATTCCACTATTTCAAGGGATTTTTAAGACTAAACTTTACTTTTGGTCCCTAACGATGTTTTTGTGTTTAACTTCGTTTCATTTGAGTCTTTTAGGAGCTAACATTGAAGAATATGTGGTAACGTTTATTTATATTTCATTACTTGGAACTTTTTTGATGGCAGACAAATGAGATGGAAACTATAGGATGCAACTCGAAAATGATAGTAACTGTAGGGGGACTAAACATGAAATATTAAAAGGGATAGAACTGTAAAAATGGCGGCGGTAATTTTCTTCTACAAACAAATGTATAAACAAATCAAGAGTTGTTTAGCAAAACAAACATGTGGGTCTTGGCACACAAGTACAAAGCCGAATGCCAAAAGCCTACGTGTCCTTGAATGCAGACACAAGTAGCGGGTACCGACATGGTTGCAAAGTGGTACGATGAAATTGTCACTTAACTATAATCTGCCATGTGGTTAGAGATTAAAAAAAATGTCTTTGTATATAAATAAGGTTGTTGGTGCAATATTCCTACATGCAGAACGTGTGTTTACGCACTAGTTCAATTGTTTGGACCCATATTTCTCCAAGTATTGCACCATCCTTTGCGTGCATATGAAAAAGACCATTCACTACTTTCAACTATGAAACCAGATTTAAACTCTCATTTTTGTTTCATTTCCCACCTATCTTGGACAATGCACTTCATACCCAACACTCGTTTGAAATGCAATTATTTTTGTCGATAAATTTTCCATTGACCTGAATTATGTTTTAAAAATATGATCTATCAAAAGCTCTCATATAAGATTGTATAGTCTTTCCAATTACAACTTGTCCCAAGTTTGTATTTTGGTCTGAAATGGAAATAATCCACATGATATCACTATTTGAAATAAGACTCATTTTTCCATTTGTCATTGACCAATATGATTCTGGTGGGTTTGGGCTATATATTGGACTGGGTTATTCTTTTTGTGGGCCATTTATCAATTTGGAAAGCTAAATGCTCACTTTTTAAACGTTTGACGTTAAAATACATCATAAATATTAGCAATTTATAACAAGATTTAAATTAGAGTAAACTACGTTTTTCTGTCTTTGTGGGTTGTTAAAAATTACAGCTTTTATTTATTTACTTTTAAGGCTACGGTTTTAATTAAGGGGTTCAAAACAACAATGAATTATATAAACCACATGTCGTGCCTGGGGGAGGGTGGGCCGGGCTTACGTCCAGGGTCCACGAGAAATAGGGGCCCAATTTTTTTAGTATATAGTTGTAGTAAAAAAATAGTGAATAAAAGAGACAAATTCTTTTACTATCTAATAGGACCCAAAGAATTTCGTATTATAGTACCCAAACATGTATTAATTAATTATATTAGAAAAAAAAATATGTTAAAAGATATTGGTCGTACATTTTATAGTATTGTTTTTTGTTTCTATAAATTTTTTTATCTACTAACAAAGTCTAAACTACTTGCCTAAAAAACTATGATATATTTTTCATCATTCATCACCCACTTGTCTTATTAGAAATACAAAGTAATACGACCCAAAGAATTTTGTATTATATTAAGGGCCAAAACATGTATTAAATAATTACATTGGAAAAGAAAATATGGAAAAAGTTAATTGGTCGTTCATTTTATATTGTTCAATATAATATATTTCTTGTTATTAACTAAGGGGGTGTTTGGGATTGCTTATTTATTTGGAAAAGTGCTTATCAGCTTATGTGGTGTTAAACCGGAGTTTTTTAAAAAGTGTTTGGATTAGCTTATAGCGGTACCACACCGCGATAAGCTGATAAGCACTTTTTAAGTGTTTGGCAATTTTAACTTATACAAGTAAATATGACCAATAAGTCAATAAGTCATAAGTCATAAGTCAATAAGTCATAAGTTAAAACAAAATGACTTATCAGAAATAGCTTTTCAGCGGTTTGGCACCGCTATAAGCTGTTTTTAACTTCTTCCATCCAAACACTCAAAATAGCTTTTCTCCGGTGCCAAATCGCAATAAGCTAATAAACCCCTCAAATAAGCAATCCCAAACACACCCAAAGAGAGCGCACTCCTACCTCTGAAAAAATTACCAACCACATGAGACGGTGCAACTTATATCTATATCCTTGTTTTTTCAAACAAAATTAAGGGGCTGTTTGACAGTTGTTGAATGGTTTAATGCAGAATGATTAAGTGGTCTGAATGATTAAGAGATTTTTATGATATAGTGTAAAATGATTAAGAGATTAAGTGGTTGTTTGCTAATTGTTCATAATGAAATCAGGGCTCTTAATGGTTAAGTGAGGGTCATGATACAAAATCATTAAGAGGCAACCATTTTTTTTGTCAAACAAGATTTACCTCTTAGTAATTCAGAGGTTTGCCTCTTAATGGAACTATTAAGAGGTAAACAAACAACCCCCGACTCTTTACTACCTAATACCGAGTGCATTAATCTTAAGTACTCCTATATCTCTAAAACAATAATAGAATCTTAAGCTAAAAGTTTAAAACGGTGATAAAAACATTAACCTAAGATAAGATGGAAACCCAACTGATTTATATTGATTTACATAGAATATAACTCCGAATAGTCAACATTTTTGACCCAAAATTATGCCATTTTATATATTAAATGTACATTATAAGGATGTTTTTGACGGTAGAACAAATTAACGATGCTATGTAAAGTTGATATAACAAATAATATTAATGTAGAAATAATTATGATTGATTTTGCGTCTAGGAATACTCGAAAAAGATTTTCGAGTATTCTTAGTATTTCTTGAATTCAATTTTATTTCTTATGATAAAAACGATATATCAAAGATTTTTTTTTTCATAATTATTGAGAGCCTTTTTCTTCATTTACTCTTTAAATATTTTGTATTGCATGATAAGAATTACAAACTCGTTTACATTAAAGATTTAAGTTGTCATTTTTTATGTTTTACTTTTTCATTTTGTCTACTTATTTAAACACTATAAAATACAAATTTTAAAGGGGTAATACTATTTGTACCCTTTTTTACAGGAGGTTCATTTAAGAATGTAGACTCGGATACAGTTGAATTTTAAAGTCAGCTGGCAATCAAATGCCATATTTACTTGTGGGTGTTGCCATATGCACCCTAGTCTATATGGCTAGGGTGCAATTATAGTTACAATTTTGCTTTGTTTTCCGAACTACCTTTACAACCGTTCATTTTATTTTTTTAATTATAGTTACAATTTTGGTTCCTGAACTCTTTTTATTGATTTACTTTATACCTTTTGGTTTTTTATATTTTACATTTTACATTTTTATTATATTAACACATATAAGCGTATATTAACTAATATACGCTAAAAAAATAATTTTTAATTTTAACAAGTTACACCATTATAATCGTCTTGTCAATACCTTCGAAATGAGTCAAATATTGAATATTTTTTGATTTAATTGTTATAAGAAGAAAAATACAAATTGTACAAAGTCCAAAATTAATTTTTAAAAACTAATACGCTATTGTAACACCCGTATTTTCGTGTAAGTCTGAATTCCTAACTTGTCGAATTTGCGACCTTTATCCGTATCGTTTTACCCCTAATCGTTGTATCTGTTCCCTTTTGTCGTCGCGTAAGTCGCGGGTTCGAAATATCGGGTTTTGAGTTTCGGTACTGGTGGCGCGATTGTGCCCGCGATAGTGACAAGTGTCACTGTCGCCAGGGGCACTCTCGCGGGGATCATACCACTCGCGGTACAATCGACGCGATTGTGCCCGCGATAGTGACAAGTGTCACTATCGCAGGGCACTATCGCTGGAAGCGTACCGAGGGCCCTTGGATTGGGCGATAGTGCCTCGCGATTGTGACAATTGTCACTATCGCTGGCAAAGTCGCGGTCGGGGGTCTGAGGTATAAAAACGACCCAAACTGATTCATCTCTCATTTATTTCAAGTGTGGGGTTTTGGGGTGCGATTTTGGTGCCCTAGGTCAGTTTCCCCCACCTCTCTCTCTTCATTTATTTCTAGTTGTTGCTATCCTAAGATTCTATACTCCTTAATCTTGGTTATCAGGTGTTGTGAAGATCTCAAGTTTTCAAAGGCTAGAACTCCTCATCTAGAAATTTCTAGGGTTTGGTACTTAACCCATTGTGAGTTCATACTTCCTTTACTAAACTTTATACACATCAAAATGCATATTTTGACTACTAAACATCTCCTTGTTTACATTATTAATGTTGATAAGTTTTGACCTAACTTGGTGGTTTTAGGAGATTTTTAGGGTTTCTCACCTTTTTGTGAAATGATGGTTAAATCCATGTTTTGTACCACAAATATGGTGTTATTATATTATGTTGAATAAATGTTTAACTTTTGGTTCTTGCCGAATTTATGACTTAATATTCTATGAATGTCTTGGTGAAAAATGTTATTTTGTGGAAAGAAAGCAATTGGTTACAATATAAAGAAAACCAAGTTTTATAACATGGTGTATACTATGGAAAGGTCTATTTGGTAAAGAAACAATTTGGGATTTAAGATGTTAGCCTTATGCTTTTATAAATGGGCTTGTGATTCTTATCAGCAGTTAACCATCAAATGGTGATTTGGAAACTAAATGGTTTTATGAACTATATGTTTGATTATAGTTGGTCACATGTGTGATTGTGACGAGTCTAGACTATTACTAATGGATCCATAGGTATTTAGTTGACTTATTATTTGGGGATAACTCCCGTATGTAGCTAGTTGAGACATTGGACCCTAGAGGGCAACTTAGTACGGTTATGTGGGACCGGATACTAGCCGTGGGTCGTAAATGTAAATCCTAATGAATGAGCATGACTAGGATCATTGGGTGCCATCCCCCCACATCCTTATTTTGAGCCGGCGTGTTCACGACCTTGATCCTAGTATGGTGAGCTCAAAACTCGGAAAGTGGCTTACTTTGTGTTTCGCCACAATCCTTGGAATTCGGGCTTACACCCGTCATCGCAAGATGGAGTTTGGACCGGAAGGTCACTATGTGTTTACCAAACCATTTACAAGGATGTTGAGGAAAACAATATTTATGTTGCAACTAATTCCTTTCTATTTCATATAAATTGTATGTTCTCACTAGGCTTTAAGCCTAACACTTTTCTCAAATGATGTGTATAACAGGTTTCCTTAGCGACGGGTCGTCAAGGGGTTGAACGAAAAGCGTGGTCTCTTGAGGGCATTTTTGGATAATAGTTATTTTGAAAGTTGTAACATTTGAAACAATTATTCTTTTGGTATTGGGTTGACAACCAATGTAATCTGGCCAGTTGTAGTTTAGATTAGTTTGTTGTCGTTTCCCTATTTATTGTTACAGGTTTTGTAAACGCTAACACTTGCCCATTATGGGTGGTTTGCCCTATTTATAAACGTTATGTTGTCGAATTTTCGATTTTTAAAATTACCTCAAATTTTAGAGTGTTACAACTATATTGACAAAAGTTTTTTGAGTTGGTTTGAGTTGCTTATAGAATTCTAGACGTGACATATATATGTGTGTGTCTTGATTTTATAATTTTATAAAATTTGTAACTTTTGATTTTATTTTATTTTATAAATTTGTAACTTTTGATTTTCTTATAACTTTGTAAAATGTATTTTTCTTTTTGTAACAATTACATTTTATTAATGACTTGGGTACAAATTGTGGCACGCTCTCAAAGTTTCGTAATCGTCACCAAACGATCTAGGCCAAGTCTTATTGGATACATCTCTAAAATCGTACTTGGTTGTGATCGTGGTGGTGTATCTAGAAGTAAAGATACTGAAACCAAAAAAATTAATTGTCCATTCGAATTGGTGGGAAAGTATTTGAAGGCGCATGCTGTATGGACGTTGCGGGTTGTATGTGATTATCACAATCATAAACCGACAATGCGATTGTCTGATGATTATGCAATGCGATTGTCTGATGATGTTCACACCATATTGACTTAAATGAGATACTGCCGGAGGGACATAGTTTATTGTTGAAGCAAATTCCAGAAATCTTTCATCCATACATCACGAATATACAAGATGTAAGGGGTGATGGGAATTGTGGTTTCCGATCAATAGTTGTTTGTCTCGGGTATGGCGAAGACCAATGGCCCTATGTTCGTCATGAATTATTAGATGAGTTAATGAGTTCATATGCGACATACTTTGGAGTTTTCTATGGAATCGATGAAATACTTACTTCGTTGTCTTTTTAGGAATCGCCAGCACCAGAGCAATACTGGATGACTATGCCTGAGACAGGTATACTGATAGCCAACAGGTTTGATGTCATCTTTCACCTTTTAACCAATGGAGGCTGTATGACTTGTTTTCCTCTCTGGAAAGGTCCCGAAGAGTTTCAATACCATCAGGTCCTTACAATTTCACACGTAAACAACAATCATTATGTGATGGTCCAGTTAGAAGGAGAGTACCAAATGCCTCACATTTCAGCATTATGGACTCGTAACAAAATCCCGTCAGCAGCTGGATGACAAACCATATATATGTCACGTCTAGAATTCTATAAGCAACTCAAACCAACTCAAAAAACTTTTGTAAATATAGCGGATTAGTTTTTAAAAATTAATTTTGGACTTTGTACAATTTGTATTTTTCTTCTTATAACAATTAAATAAAAAAATATTCAATATTTGACTCATTTCGAAGGTATTGACAAGATGATTATAATGGTGTAACTTGTTAAAATTAAAAATTACTTTTTTAACATATATTAGTTAATATACGCTTATATGTGTTAATATAATAAAAATGTAAAATGTAAAATATAAAACCAAAAGGTATAAATTAAATCAATAAAATGAGTTCAGGGACCAAAATTGTAACTATCATTAAAAAAAAAGCAAGAAAAACAAAACATTCATTATTGGGTACTTTTATTAGACCAGGGTGAGGGTATATTTGGAAAGACCCTTTACTTATTTGCAGGAGGTTCATTTAAGAATGTAGACTAGGGATACAGTTGCATTTTAAAGTCAACTGGCAATCAAAGGCCATATTTACTTATTTAGATATAATAATACAACCAAGTTTCCCGCAAATATCTAAATTTTCTATAGCCAAATCTTATGGAGAAGCAAACAGAGAGTAGCAGTCGCCGGCGCCGGAGAATAATACTGTTTCCGTTGCCATTTCAAGGCCACATAAACCCCATGCTTCAACTTGCCAATCTACTCCACTCCAAAGGCTTCACCATCACCATCCTTCATACCAACTCCAACGCACCTGCAACATCCAATTACCCTCATTTCACCTTCAAATCCTTCCTCGATAACCACCCACAAGACCCACGATTTTCCGAATTACCCGCACAAGGCATAGCGGCTGTTATGTCTCGGCTCACACTCTTCAATCAATTCGGTGCAGATTTATTGCACCACGAATTGGAACTGTTGTTAGCTTCGTCGGAAAAAGACGAACCAAAACCGTGTTTAATCACCGATGAAGTTTGGCACTTCACGCAATCCGTTGCTGATAGCCTTAATCTCCCACGGCTTATTTTAAAGACAAGTAGCTTGTTTTGTGCTGTTATTTATGATTCGATACCTCTTCTTCATGATCGTGGTTACTTCAAACATGACGACAGCCGTAAGACCATCTCCTATTTTACTCTCTAAAACATCGACAATAAAGCATCTATTTTACATTCTATAATAGAGAAATTAATAGTAAAACTCTAAATATAAATATGAGTAAACTACAATTTTAGTCCCTATGGTTTGATGCTTATAACGGTTTTCGTCCTTGGTCTTTTAAAACTGTTTTTTTAGTCTTTGTGGTTTTTATTTGCTTCTATTTTCATCCCTCTCTCCAATCAATATATCAATATATATATATATATATATATATATATATATATATATATATATAAAGGAGGGCTTAGGAGAGAGAGTGAAGGAGAGGCCTCCAAGGAGGCTTTGGAATTTTCTTAGAATTTTAAAATTATGCATTAAATGATTACAACCTTCTATTTTCTTTTTTATTCTTCATTATAGCTTTTACTTAATATTTCCTTAATAGTGAATTTTTTAGTAAAGGGGCAAAATCATCAATATATATATATATATAAAGGAGGGCCTAGGAGAGAGAGTGAAGGAGAGGTCTCCAAAGAGGCTTTGGAACTTTCTTACAATTTTAATTTTTTTTTAAATAAAATTATGCATTAAATGATTACAACCTTCTATTTTCTTTTTTATTCTTCATTATAGTTTTTACTTAATATTTTCTTAATAGTGAATTTTTTAGTAAATGGGCAAAATCATCAATATATCAATATATATATATATATATATATATATATATATATATATATATATATATAAAGGAGGGCCTAGGAGAGAGAGTGAAGAAAAGACCTTCAAGGAGGCTTTGTAATTTTCTTAGAATTGTAATTTTTTTTAAAATAAAATTATGCATTAAATGAGTACAACCTTCTATTTTCTTTTTTATTCTTCATTATAACTTTTACTTAATATTTTCTTAATAGTGAATTTTTTTAGTAAATGGGCAAAATCATCAATCAATATATATATATATATATATATATATATATATAAAGGAGGGCTTAGGAGAGAGAGTGAAGGAGAGGCCTCCAAGGAGACTTTGGAATTTTCTTAGAATTTTATTTTTTTTAAATAAAATTATGCATTAAATGAGTACAACCTTCTATTTTCTTTTTTATTCTTCATTATAGTTTTTACTTAATATTTTCCTAATAGTGAATTTTTTAGTAAATGGGCAAAAGTCTATTTAAAATTTGATAAGACAATGTATTTTTATTTAATTCATTTATATTAATTAAACAAATATGTTTATTGAAAAAAAAATCTTTTGAATTTAATCACCTTATTTTTCTTACTACCCTAACAATCAATCAATATATATATATAAAGGAGGGTCTAGGAGAGAGAGTGAAGGAGAGGCCTCCAAAAAGGCTTTGGAATTTTCTTACAATTTTAATTTTTTTAAAATAAAATTATGCATTAAATGAGTACAACCTTCTATTTTCTTTTTTATTCTTCATTATAGTTTTTACTTAATATTTTCTTAATAGTGAATTTTTTAGTAAATGGGCAAAATCATCAATATATCAATATATATATATATATATATATATATATATAAAGGAGGACCTAAGAGAGAGTGTGAAGATGAGGTCTCCAAGGAGGCTTTGGAATTTTATTAGAATTGTAAATTTTTTTTAAATAAAATTATGCATTAAATGAGTACAACCTTCTATTTTCTTTTTTATTCTTCATTATAACTTTTACTTAATATTTTCTTAATAGTGAATTTTTTAGTAAATGGGCAAAATCATCAATATATATATATATATATATATAAAGGAGGGCCTAGGAGAGAGAGTGAAGGAGAGGCCTCCAAAGAGGATTTGGAACTTTCTTAGAATTTTATTTTATTTTTAAATAAAATTATGCATTAAATGAGTACAACCTTCTATTTTCTTTTTTATTCTTCATTATAGCTTTTACTTAATATTTTCTTAATAGTGAATTTTTTAGTAAATGGGCAAAAGTCTATTTAAAATTTGCTAAGATAATGTATTTTTATTTAATTCATTTATATTAATTAAACAAATATATTTATTGAAAAAAAATCTTTTGAATTTAATCACCTTATTTTCTTACTACCCTAACAATATTTATAAATTAAAACTTACATAATTCATAATTTTATAAACAAATATGAATTACTAACCTAACATCAATCATCAATATATATATATATATATATATATATATATATATATAAATATAAAGGAGGGCCTAGTGGAGAGAGAGTGAAGGAGAGGCCTCCAAGGAAGCTTTGGAAATTTCTTAGAATTTTATTTTTTTTTAAATAAAATTATGTATTAAATGAGTACAACATTCTATTTTATTTTTTATTCTTCATTATAGCTTTTACTTAATATTTTTTTAATAGTGAATTTTTTAGTAAATGGACAAAGTCTATTTAAAATTTGCTAAGACAATGTATTTTTATTTAATTCATTTATATTAATTAAACAAATATTTTTATTGAAAAAAAATCTTTTGAATTTAATCACCTTATTTTCTTACTACCCTAACAATATTTATAAATTAAAACTTACATAATTCATAATTTTATAAACAAATATGAATTACTAACCTAACAATGTATATAAATAAAAACTTATATTAAGCGGATAAGCTAACAATGTTTATAAATCATACAAATCTAACAATCAATATATATATATATATATATATATATATATATATATATATATAAAGGAGGGCCTAGGAGATGTTTTATTATTTTAAATTAGAATTCATCAACCATTATATATACCTATTATTATTTTAAATTTTATTTACCTATCATTTTAATTATTCAATGAATCCAACAAATGTTTTATTTAAATTTATAAACTTATTATTATTTTTATTTAATTAATAAGGTTTATTAAACTTATGAATTTATTAATTGTTTGTACTAATTTTTTTTGTAAGTTAACAATCAATATAATTGATAACTTTTATTTAAGTTTTGTAATTTTTTTTGTTATGCTAACAATCAATATATCAATATATATATATATATATATATATATATATATATATATATATATATATATATATATATATATAAGGAGGGCCTAGGAGAGTGAGTGAAGGAGAGACATCCAAGGAGGCTTTGGAATTTTCTTAGAATTTTATTTTTTTTAAATAAAATTATGCATTAAATGAGTACAACCTTCTATTTTCTTTTTTATTCTTCATTATAGCTTTTACTTAATATTTTCTTAATCGTGAATTTTTTAGTAAATGGGCAAAAGTCTATTTAAAATTTGCTAAGACAATGTATTTTTATTTAATTCATTTATATTAATTAAACAAATATGTTTATTGAAAAAAAATCTTTTGAATTTAATCACCTTATTTTCTTACTACCCTAACATCAATCAATATATATATATATATATATATATATATATATATAAAGGAGGGCCTAGGAGAGAGAGTGAAGGAGAGGCCTCCAAGGAGGCTTTGGAATTTTCTTAGAATTTTAATACATAACCTATATATTTAAAGATAGATTTTTTTTAGATATATAAAAATAGATATAAATATATAGGTTATGTATTGATTATAGATATTTTTGTATATAATAATTTTAATATGTTTTTTAAGTGTTTAAAATTTCTAAGTTTAATTATTTTTTTTATCTTTATATATAGACACATTTATTAAAATGAAATTAAAATTATCTATATATATATATATATATATATATATAAAAACAAAACCCAAAAGTGATGATGTGGCCTCTTGAGAAGGCTTGATTCACTATTATCATTTTTCTCAAGTTTTTGAATTTTTTTTATAAAAATTGTTAATAAATGAGGTACATATCAAAACTTTGTTCTTATATAATTTCAAGCATTCCTCTTTTAAGATGTTGACATTTGTTATTATTTATTATTTATATCGTTAGCAATCTTGAATTTTGCCATCATCTTGATAACATTCTTGAAATTGTTTATTATTTCGATTTGGCTATGTTTGGTGATCATCCATTGCACATAAATGTCTTGAGTATATTATTTCGTAACATAATATACCATTTTCCTTTTATTATAATAATTAACATATTTAATCATTAATATTAACTAATATTGTTTGTTTATAGTTGCAGAACCTTGAAGTTAAATTATAATCCAAGTCACACATTTCAATTGTGGAATTCATTTCAATGACACTTTATGATTCTAATTATTCACTTCAAATGACACTTTATGCCATATGATTCTAATTATTCACTTTATGTCAATTACAATACTACTTCATACTATTAATATTATTGTTATTTTGATGATTGCGTTGTATTGTTTTATTGTTACAAATGCTAATCCAATTTAAAACGGGTTTGATAATTTGTTACATTACATGCCTTATCAATAGAACCACGTAATTGTGTGTTATTGTGGTGGATTATTGTATTAACAAAAGTGAAATCGTGATTTAAAAGAAGGGAGCAATGAGCATAGATAATAAAATGTAAATAAATATTAAAGGAGTTTGGCACCATGTATAAGGTGGTGTCTCCTCAAACCTAGAACTTTTCAATTACCCTTAGGTTTTGAGCTTAATGTTTTATTTCAATTTCTTTTGTGTCTCCACCTCTTCATCCATCCATTGGAATAAAAGATGGATGTACAAGAAAGGATGATACGATGTCATCCTGTCAACTCATTGGTTTTGACTCATAATGTTATCTTATTTGAATAATCACTATATTTGCAAAACCAGTCTTATTATCAAAAAATAAAAATTACAAATGAATTGTGGTTGAGTTTCTAAATATCCCACATTGATAGGAGTATTATGAGTTGGCATTACAAGATTTGAGAATACTTAATCATACTCAACCAAATGGTAAAACTTATATCTGCAATATCTATTGTATATATTATAGTAAAAACTAGACAATGGTTCTATGATAAATTTTCATACACTTTTTGTCTTTTTTTTTTCCTTCTTATTTTGATTTATTTTTTAAAAACAACACAATAATTACTAAACCTTTTATTTTGTTGCATTTATAATTTCATTTTAATTTTCTTATAAATGATTCAATGAGAAGTTTTTAGACACGTTTATCTTTTTCTTTCTTATTGTTTTTAATTATTTTTTTAAATAAACTAAACCTTTTATTTTATATTTTCAATTTCACTTTAGTTTTCTTATAAATGAAATTAGAATTCAAAAAATATATAAAACTATACATATTTTCAATTTATATAATAAAATACATTTCTAAATTATTTTGGTCATTAATTGGAAACCTATCGTTTAATCTATAAAACATTAATATTTTTTTATTAATACTTTAATTATTTGTGATGTTATAATGAATATAATTAAATCGGTAGATGTACCGTCATCTTTTAATTTCAAAATAAAAAAAACTTCATATAATATCATCAATTATTTAAAAAAATACACGAATTAGGCAGATCGTTCATTATAGATCATTTATACTAATTAGGGGGCGTTTGGTTTGCTGGATTCCGCCGGAATCTGGTGGAATTGGAATGGTCCATTGACCGAATTCCATCGTGCTGTTTGGTTGCCAAGGGAATGTAATTGAATTCCGTGAAATCCTTAGATTAAGGAATTGGTCATTCAATTTGAAAATGAATAGAATTGAATTCCATTCCATCATGGTTTTTCAAAAAGACAAAAATACCCTCCAAACCTTTTCTAACAAAATTAAAATCCATCAGATGTGGATTTGGTTTCCTCTCTCTCCTCTCCTCTCTCCTCTCTCTCCTCTCTCTCTCCTATCTCTCTCTCTCCTCTCCCTCCTCTCTCTCTCTCTCCTCTCTTCTCTCTCCTCTCTCTCTCTCGACATTTAAAAAAAACAAATAAATAAAAATAAAAGAAAGGGTATTTTTGTCATTTTTCAAAATTCCATTCCAATTCCTTTGTAAACCAAACAGACATATTCCAATTCATTTGACTGATTACATTCCATTCCTGCCAACCAAACAGTTGGTCAAACCTGAAAACATTCCATTCAAATTTCTTCCAGATTCCAATTCCATTGACAGATTTCATTCCATCAGAAATCATTCTGCGAACCAAACGCCCCTTTAGATTCTAATGATTTTTTACAAATAATTTGTATACAGTTTGTTGATTATCGCATTTAACGATTAATATGTATTATATAGACAATCTACATATTATTACCAGAGTTACCCACGCTACCGCGCAACGCGCAGTTCAGGCACTAGTTTTATTAATATTAAATGTTAATTCATTTAAAAATTAAATAAACAAATTACATATTTGGTCCTTGTGGTATATAAACTTTTACATTTTTATCCTAATTTATATTTTTTTTTACTTTTTCTTTATTTATTGTATTTCATCAAGACATTTATTTTTCTGTTAATTATATTGTATATTTTCATAATTATTAATTTTAATTATAAAAATAATCAAATAATTTCATTAAAAATATTGATAAATACATGATATTTTTTTTCAAAGTTTTAGGTTTAAATCTTTTAAAATTAATATTTTTTATCTATTGATTTATTAAAGCTATTTCTTATTTTAAATTATCATTGAAAAAAGTTTAATAAAATTCGAGAAAAAAATAGTATTATTTTATAACAATCGGTTGTTTTTTTTGTTAAATGCAATTTACTCCACTATTCTAAATTCTCATTTAATCTTTATTTTTTATTAATTAATCAAATTTGTTTAATATTTAAATAAGACATAAACACACACACGCCATTTTAATTAAGTTATATATTAAAAACAAAAATAAGAAAATAAAATGATAAGAAGATTTCAATATGTTGTTATAAAAATCATGCAATGGGTTATGACGTGCCTCAAAATTAACGTGACGTCAAACACAAACATTATTTAAAACCTTGATATATATTTTGAAAACCGTGGAAACCCTCGATTTCATTGGTTAAGTTAATGAAATTGTTTCATGAAATTGTTTAATTTGATGAAATTGTTTCATATAATTCTTTTATTGATGAAATTGTTGCATATATTTGTGTTTTTTATGTAAAAATGAAAAAGTTTCATCAGACTGCGAAAATACATGAAACAATTTCATCAGAATGAGAAAAATAGATGAAACTACATAAAAAAACACAAATATATGAAACAATTTCATTAACAAAAGAATTATATGAAACAACTTGATCATATTAAGCAACTTTATGAACCAATTTCATTAACTTAACCAATGAAATTAATGGTTTTCAAAATTTCCAATCTAATATGGTTTCTTATTGAAACCACCTCTCTCTCTCTCTCTCTTTCTTTCTCTCTCTCTCTCTCTCTCTCTCTCTCTATATATATATATATATATATAGAGAGAGAGAGAGAGAGGGGGGGGGGAGGATCAAACGAGAACAATACCTATTTTATATGAACACGACAACGGCAAACCACATACAAAATATAAGTGATTTTACATGTGATTCTCGCGACCTTAAGTCGCGACAAAAGTCGCCCGCATACTGTGATTTTGTACGACTTCCCCGCTAATGTAAATCACTTATGATTTTGTATGTGATTTGTCGTTCTCGTGTTCTTTTTAATAGATATCGTTCTCGTTTGAACCTCATTCTCTCTCTCTCTCTATATATATATATATATGTGTGTGTGTGTGTGTGTGTTTATTTTAAATATTAACAAACTTGATTAATTAATAAAAATAAAGTTTAAATAAAAATATGAATTAATGGGAGTAAAGTGAATTTACCAATAAACAACCGGTTGTTATAAAATAAGATTTTTTTTTCTCGAAATTTATTAAACTTTTTTCAATGGAAATTTAGAATAAATAAAAAGCTTTAATAAATCAACAGAAAAAAAATATTAATTTTAAGAGATCTAAATCTAAAACTTTGAAAAAAACTTAATGTATTTATTAGTATTTTTAATAAAATTATTTGATTATTTTTATAATTAAAGTAATAATAATTATGAAAATATACAATATAATTAATAAAAAAATAAACGTCTTGATGAAATATAATAAATAAAGAAAAAGTAAAAAAATGTAAATTAAGATAAAAATGTAAAATTTTATATAGCACAAGGACCAAATATGTAATTTGTTTATTTAATTTTTAAATGAATTAATATTTAATAGAGTAAACTACAAATTTCGTCCCTGAGGTTTACAAAAACTACAAAAGTGGTCCCTGAACTTCAAAAACTGCAAATTTCGTCCCCAAGGTTTCGATTTTGCTATGAAAGCAGTCCCTCGTGGCGTTATTCCGTTAAGAGGCACCATGTGCAAGGCACGTGATGGGCAATTTTGTCTTTTCGTCTATTCCCTCCCATTTATGTGCCTTCTCGTTAACCGGTTTTCCAATTTCAAGAAAACCCTCCTCATCATCATCCTTACGTCATCCCCTACTCCATTGTTAACCTGGACCAAAAATTCTTGAGCTTCGATTCTTCATCTTTTAAGTTTATTGAAAGTAACTTCTCGATCATGGGTTCCTGGATGATTAGAAAGGAAGAAGCTGATGAGCTTTATCCCGTTTTTGTGTATGGTAAGTATCCCTGTTTTTTTGATTATGTACATTTAGAGTAGAGGAAGCTGATGAGCTTTAAACTACAATTTTGCTCTATTTATTTGATGTTAACTCTTTATCTTTTTACACAGAACACTATCCTACCCTTTTCACAATGAGGATAAACCATGGAGGGTTCTTCACAAAGTTTCCTGGAAGAAGATATGTTAGAGGTAAGAGTGCATTTGTTGATTTGATGGACACTGATAAGTTATCAGTACTTGAGATACATGCAGTTATGCTAGAGGTAGGTTACCAGGAAGATGAAATCATGTATTACCACTTCTTAACTCCTGGGAGTGACTTGGATTTTGGCTTAGAAGCTCTAGGGAATGACAGTGATGTGCTAAACCTTTTGAACTATGTTCCTAGATTGAAATTTGTTGATGTGTATATAGAGCATGGTATGACAATGTTAAACACATACAATTCACCACCACTCAAGAGGAGAATGGTTATAGAGGAAATAAATGAACCTGGTGCATTGGTAACAAAGGTTAACAGAAGTAAGGTGAACAGATGTAAGAAAAAACTGTTTCTTGAATGGATTGATGACAAAGGTGAACAAGGTGTGGATAAATTATCCCAAACAGAGAATACTTTTGATCTAAATGAAAATGTAGATGGACAGACAACTGATGTGGCAACTGATATGGACAAGCCACTTGATGTTAATGAAATGTTAACTGAACAAGGGCATAATGTGGACTTGCCTTTTGATTTGAATGAAGTGCTCCCTGAAAATGACATTGATAATGAGAAGGGTGAGGGGCTTGATAAGGGGAAAATAGTTAGTAATGAGAAGGGGGAGGGACTTGATGCCTTTGAATACTTGCCTGAGTGGGATGACCTTTTTGACATTCAAACTGCCACACAATTTAAAAATAAGGGTGAGGGACTTGATAAGGGGAAGAGAGTTGCTAATGTAAAGGAAGCTGAAGACAATATAGCTGAAGATGAGGATGACAGTGGCACAAAAGAGGATGATAGTGAAGACTTAGATTATGTTGATGAAGGCAACATCTTAGAAGAAGTTGACATTGATATGGATGACTATGTTGATGGCAATGTAGAGTTCATTGGACGGGAGGACAAAGTAGTTGATGACAATGACATTGATATGGATGATTGTGCACAAGTTATACACTCTGATGAATTTTCAACTGAAGATGAGGATGACAGGGAAGGAGCTGGTGGATCAAAGGTGAAGAGATCAAGGGAGGTACAATCTAATTTTTATCTGGGGCAAAGGTTTGGGAGCAAAACAGAGGTGGTCAAAATGATAAAATCTCATGCAGTGGAGACTAGGAGAGACATTATATTGGTTAAAAATGACCAAGTGCGTGTTAGGGCCATATGTAGAGGCACAATACCAGAGTTCAAAGATGTGGTATCTAGTGGGCCTGTTAGGCCAAGTGGGACACTAAAAGGTAGAAAGCCCAAGTATAGAAAGGGTGGTCCAAGTTGTCCATGGGTGTTACACATCTCAACTACCCAGAATGTTGAAACCTGGCCAGTGAAAACCTATGACGCTACACACAAGTGCCTCCAATCCAGAGATATATCTGTGGCCACAACATCTTTTCTTGCTGAGAAGATACAGGAGGATATCATATCTAATCCAATTATTCCTATTTCGTCTCTTCAAACCCAATTACAGCAGAAGTATGAGATAAATGTCTCAGGAATGAAAGCATTGAGGGCCAAAGCAATGGCATATCAGAAGATCTGTGGTGATTACGAAGAACAGTTCCATTGTCTTAGAGATTACATTTGTGAGCTGAAGAGATGCAACCCAGGAACCACTGTCAAATTGGATGTTGAGCCTGAACCAAATCCAAATGTCACTACAAGGAAGTTTAGGAGGATCTATATTTGTTTGGGGCCATTGAAGGAAGGGTTTAAGGCTGGGAAAAGAGACTTGTTAGGTCTAGATGGCACATTTATGAAGGGTCCTTTCCCAGGACAGGTGTTGATAGCTGTGGGCATTGATCTTAATAATGGCACATACCCACTTGCTTATGGGATAGTAGAAGCTGAGTCATATGCATCATGGAGCTGGTTCTTGCAGAATCTTGAAGAGGATCTTGATCTTTATGTGAATTCCAACTTCACATTCATAAGTGATAGGCAAAAGGTAATTACTTTATGCTAATTAGTTTATGGTAATTGATTTATGTTCATTACTCTGTGTTAAATACTTCAATTTTCTTTGGCAGGGAATACTTCTAGCAATTGCAAAATTGTTCCCATGTGCAGAACACAGATTCTGCCTGAGACACATTCATGAGAACATGAAACAACAGTGGAAGGGGAAAGCTTACAAAGACCATCTTTGGAAATGTGCAACAGCTACAACTGTACCCCAGTTCCAAACTGCAATAGAGGAGTTAAAAAACTTTAATCAGGACTGTTATGTATGGTTGAATCAGATCCCTCCTCAACACTGGAGTAGGTCACATTTCACAGGTACACTTAACTTAATGTACTTACTCTTATGTTGATTAAAGTAAGTTTAAGAATGTTTCACATAGACAACACTATGCTTTTGTTTTCCTTCAGGTAGGTGTCATTCTGATGTACTGCTGAACAACATGTGTGAAGTATTCAACAAGCAGATTGTAGAGGCTAGAGATAAACCAATTATATCAGCCTTGGAGTACATTAGACACTACCTTATGAAAAGGATTGTACATGTGCTAAAGGTAATAGAGAAATGTGAGGGACCACTCACTCCAATAGCAACAAAGACAATGGAAAAAATCAAGCATGAAGCAGCCCAATACAGAGTGATATGGAATGGAGGAAACAAGTATGAGTCTGTCCCTTGTGATATTTGTCATAAGGCTAAACAAACCAGAGACAAGTTTACCTTGAGTAATCATGTCTCCAAATTCTTAGGAGAATTAGTTCACTTGGACATATGGGAACCTTATCGAATTCCTAGTAAGGAAGGCTGTAGGTTCTTCTTGACTATTGTAGATGATTATACTAGATCTGTCTGGGTTTATCTGTTGAAAAACAAAGATGAAGTCTTTGACAACATTGTTGCTTTTCACAGCTTGTTGATCAATCAATTTGGAAAACATGTTAAGATTTTCAGGAGTGATAACGGTACTGAGTTTGTTAATCAACAAATTACGTGCGTTTTTTTTAAATCTAATGGTATTATACATCAAACTTCTTGTATTTACACTCCTCAACAAAATGGAGTGGTTGAAAGAAAACATAGACACTTATTAAATGTGGCCAGGGCTTTAATGTTTAAGGGAAATATACCGTTAAACATGTGGAGTGAGTGTCTTCTAACTGCTACATATCTA
Organism: Arctium lappa; assembly: GCA_023525745.1. Lineage (NCBI taxonomy): Eukaryota > Viridiplantae > Streptophyta > Magnoliopsida > Asterales > Asteraceae > Arctium > Arctium lappa. The sequence goes on from CM042049.1 coordinate 127,294,699, forward strand.
ATAAATAGAACTCCCTCTTCTCTGCTAAATGGTAAGTGTCATATGAGTTAATGTTTGGATTTGCTCCTGTGTTATCTTAGCTTAGAAATTTTGGGTGTTTATGTTTTGCTGTTAGACCTAATGTTTCGGATAAGTTTTCTTCTCGATCTGAAAAATGTGTTCACCTTGGTTATTGTAATTCAAAAAAGGGGTACAGACTTTATAGTTTGGACTCAAAACAAATCATTGTTTCTAGAGATGTTAAGTTTTACGAAACTATATTCCCTTTCAAAATGAGTTCAAATCAACAAAATTGTGATTATAGTAATATCAACTCTTTAAATTTCTTTGATTCTGTTTTGTTTCAAACTAATGATTTCCTATCTGAATTTCCTAATGATGAAACTAGGGTGATCCTTCAAAATGGAAATAATGAAAATGTCCCTGATACTTCTGAATCAGATAGACGTGGTCACGTAGGTAGTCAAAATAGAGTTGCCGGGTCTTTGGACCCTGGTAGTACTAACAGTAGTAACGAAAATGACAGAGCTGTCGGATCTAGTGGTCCTGGTAGTACTGTTTCGGCCCGTGACACTCGAACTACTAATTTTCGTCAACTTACTTGCAACACCCTCAATTCTGGAAATAGCAACTTATTTAAAATTTTCTAAATACATCAATAAATGAATTATCTACAACCACAAATTAAGATTTAACCTCAATACAAACATTCATTCTATACAAAAGTCTATGATAATAACGGGTGCTACTAAAACCCCCATAATAGTCACTATCTCCAAAATTGAGGAAGACTTCACCAACTATTTACATTTGCACAAAGCTAAGGCTCAACTCTTTATGGCTGCTAGAACCAACCCCAACTGGAACCTGATGCACATGACGACAAATAAAAAGGTTAGGCTTAACGCCTAGTGAGCTCAAGAGTGTTCAACATATATGAAATAATAGTTTAAAAGAAAGAATGCGGTTAAAAGTTATAGTCCTTCAATATGATACGTCTTATATGTGAAAACGACTCATTTTCAACAATATGCATTTTAGGTAAAGAACACCAATTAAAACGTTTTCCAAGCCAACTACTTCAAAGATAATGATACTAACATAAGCCGTCCATTCATAAATTGGTTTTTAACTCAAAACTCACTCAAAGCGTAAGTATAAATTGAACTCTCCATTTATGAAGATACGGTTAAACCTTATATCCCAAAACACCCCAAAACACGGGTGGGGAATAATACTCAACCCATAAATCAAGGGTAAAACCTAATTATACAAAACGTCACCAAAAACTTGGATAATAAAACTCAATACCCAAAACAACACCTTTCGGTGACGGGGGATTCCCGATTCCATAAAATGTGGCGGTCCACAAAGTAAGCCCATTTTATGTTGTTATGACTAGTCATATAAACAAAAGTACACGCAAGAGATGTCAGGCTCAGTAGCTTTAAACGTACACCCACGGAAACTCGAGTTCAACCCCGTCGGGTTCCTATGTCGAGCCCCTCATCTAATATCGTAATACTTGAGCACGAAGGACTTATACCGCACCCCGGTACCTTAACGTGCAGCACGAAGGACTTACATCTCACCCGATACCTAACGTGCAGCTCGTAGGACTTACATCGCACCCGATACCTAACGAGCTTCATCCAATAACGCCAACAAGGCTCGAAGTCGAACTACCAAAACTGGACAATTGTCCAAAACCCCATCAAAATAACAATGCCAAGCCGCAGGCTTAGCAACCCAATTAACTCATTGATAAATGAAAATAACAATACGATAAAACGCACTCGACCAACGGATATGTCAACACCACGACCAAAAGTAAGATTAGTTCGAAACTCAACATTGGTTGAGGCAACCCATTTTCCAAATGAACTCATAACACAAAATATGCATCTTCCAAATTTAACTGCTGATAAGAATGAAAATCATAAAATGAGACTATAAACATTCTTTCAAGTACCTCGCATAAGTGTGCAACTAATACTTTACAAAACATTCCATTTCGTGAATGATGCATAAAACCCGACAAACATTTAAAAGCGTATTTCTTTGATCAAAGATCTATTTATGCAATAAGACCTCAAAACACATTTATTTGTAACACATTTATCAAAATGCCCCAAAATCCCAAATGTGGGTATTATACAAATTTTGTAAAGTTAAATACTTCCAAAAATCAAAGATTAGCAAATAACCCAACATTTGACAATTTCATGTAGAACACATAAACACTTTAAAATAGACATTTTGGCATGTACAACGTTTTCACAAATCAACTTGAACTCACCTTGCTAGATTTAGGCTAAATCTAGATTTTACCCAACGAGCTCTTTTGAAGACCAGTTGAATCCTCAAGCCGAAAACTTCCAAAACCTAGATCCAAAGTTCCAACCCATAAATATCCACAATCGACCATAAGGAAACATTCTCCAAACATAAAAATAGCAAGATCCCAACAAGATAAAAAACCCTAATTTCTCCAAAACCATCAGATCCGAGATTTGAGATATCAAACACTAAGAAACCACCAAAAGATCATTTATAACCTTAATACAAGAAAACTTACCCTTGAAGACAAAGAGGCTTCCGAGAACACACAATCCAACATTTCAACCCGAGCTCCCAACCGATGAACTTGATGAGGAAGGTGAAGATGGAGGTTTTGTGGTTCAAGGTTCCAACTAGTTAGATGATGAAGAATCGTGTGGTTCAAGGGGGAAAAACCATCAAAATGGGTTAGGTTTCGGTTTTAGTGTTTGGGAGAGAAAAGGGAAGAAGATGGAAGTGAGAGTGAGGGAAATGGTTGAGAATCGCGACTCTTAAAAGACCCTGGGGCCGACCGCGATTGTGCCCGGCGATTGTGCCAGGGCACTATCGCCAGGGCACTATCGCCCAACACGTACCGCGGGCACACCCCCGCTGGCGATTGTGCCCGGCGATTGTGCCCCGGGCACTATCGCCCAGAGTGTACTGAGGCTCGATTCTTCCCATTTTCCGTAGAGACCACTCACGACGCGATAAGGCTTAAATAGGTAAGATATAGGGGATGAAATCCTACGATAAGAAACAAGAATTTCTCCAAGGGTTGGCTTTCATAACCAGGAATTTACGGATGTTACATTACTGTTCAACAAAATAATGATGATATTTTGAGGGCCCCTTTTGAGGGAACTGTTTCTGAACAATCAAATCTTCGTAAGTCTACTCGTCCTTCAAACTTACCTCGCCGTTTTGATGACTATGTTGTTGAAGGGAAGGTAAAGTATGGGATAGAGAAGGTTGTCAATTACTCTTGTTTAAGTTCAGATAATTTTTGTTTTGTATCAACCCTTAATAAGTCTTTTGAACCTGAAAACTTTTTTGAAGCAAGTAAGGATCAAAACTGGGTAGATGCAATGAATCTTGAAATGGAAGCCTTATATAGAAATGGTACATGGATTTTAACTGATCTGCCCCTGGTCGAAAGCCCATAGGTTTTCGGTGGATTTATAAAATCAAATACAAATCCACTGGTGAAATAGAGAGGTATAAGTCTAGGTTGGTTGCTAAAGGCTATAGTCAGCGTGAACATCTAGACTATGAGGAAACTTTTTCACCAGTTGTTAAAATGGTTACTGTTAGGTGTGTCATTGCTTTGGCTGTTCAAAATAAGTGGCCTCTATGTCAACTTGACGTTAATAATGCTTTTCTTTATGGTGATCTTGTTGAAGAGGTTTATATGTCTTTGTCCCCTGGTTATTTTTCTGCTAATGATAAACGGGTTTGTAAGCTTGTTAAGTCTCTGTATGGACTAAAACAAGCACCTCGTCAGTGGTATGAGAAGTTGTCAACCTGTTTAATTGATCATTGTTTTATTCAAAGTACCAATGATTATTCATTGTTTACAAAATGTTCTGATAATGTTTTCATTGTTCTTCTTGTTTATGTTGATGATATTGTCATCACTGGTAACTCATATCCTGAAATTCAAGAGGTTAAGAATTATTTACAGTCTAGGTTTAAAATAAAAGACCTTGGTTTTTTGAAGTTTTTCTTGGGAATCGAGATTCTAGAAACTAACAAAGGTGTTTGTATGTCACAAAGGAAGTATTGTCTTGAACTTTTAAATGATTTTGGATATTTGGGTTGTAAACCTATTAGTACACCAATGGACATGAACCTGATAGTAACAGATTCTATTGGGTCTGAAACAAAGGATCCACCTTTGAAAGATTTTACAGGTTATCAAAAGTTAATTGGTAGGCTTATATATTTGTTGGCTACTAGACCAGACATTGCTTTTGCTTTTGTTGTACACTGTTTGAGTCAATTCATGCATTCACCTCGGGAGTCTCATCTGAAATTGGCTCTTCGAGTACTGAGGTATTTGAAGGCTTCGGTAAGGGTATCAATTTTTCTTTGTGTCTTGCTTCTGATTTTAAGCTCTTAGCCTATTTGATGCTGACTGGAGAAAATGTCTGTCAACTAGGCGATCTGTTACAGGATATTGTGTTTTTTTGGGTAACTGTATGATTTCGTGGAGAAGCAAGAAGCATCCTACTGTTTCTCGCTTCTCTGCTGATTCTGAATATAGGGTAATGGCTTCAGCCCTTTGTGAAATTATCTGGGTTCTAAGTATTTTAGCTGATTTAAGAATTGATAATCTTCTACCTGTAAATCTAAACTGTGACAATAAGTCAGCTATACAAATTGCTAACAATCCAGTGTTTCATGAAAGAACTAAGCACATAGAGATAGACATTCATCAAGTGAGAAATAAAATCTCATCTAGAGTGTTGAAAACTGTAAAAGTTTTATCAACAGAAAATCCAACTGATATTTTTACAAAATCACTTGGTGTGAATCAACATCACTATCTCGTTTCTAAGATAAACATGTTCGATCTTTTCAATGCCAAGATTGAGGGAGGGTGTTAAAAGGTAAGTAAGTATTGTACCAATCTTGTCATTATTTCTAACTTATTCTGTTTGGTGTGTTTGTTGTAGGAGTTGAGGGACTGGATTTAGAACTCTGTTTGTATCTGTCAAAGAGAGGGACTACGCCTCACTATTTGGGAAAGTATGGGGTTAGCGGAGCTATTATAATAAAAGTTCAAGAGCCAAAGCTGAAAGGAATTGATTTGCAATTTACAATATATAGAAAAGGTTTCTCGACCTATTTGGGATTGTAGCTCAGTTTTCATTCTGATAATTTTCATTTTTCTCTCAAGTTAGAGTTTGCTATTCTGTAGTCTTCTTCAAACCTTTTGAAGGAGGTTTAGGATTTAAATCAGTTAATGTTGTAAGATCGTTTCTATTAAATGTTTGAAGACATTTGGAACTCCTTCAAAGAACTTGAAGAATCCGAGCTTCAAAAGATCCATCAAGACTTCCAAGTTCCATCTTTCCTGATCGACCCATTTCACAAATACTTCCCAGCCACGTTGAGCAGCTTGCTAGAGCCAGATAGAAGCTCTATAACATGGCTAGATCGCCAAGCACCTAATTCAGTACTATATATAAGTTTTGGCAGTGCTGCTCAACTAGAAGAACAAGATTTCTTGGAAGTAGCTCATGGTTTGGCCACTAGCAATCAGCCATTCTTGTGGGTGATGCGACCAGAGTTGGTCAAAGGTTCGGAATGGCTAGAACAGTTACCAAATGGGTTCCTAGATGAGGTGGGTGAGAGGGGGCATATCGTCAAATGGGCTCCTCAACAAGAAGTACTAGCCCATCAAGCAACCGGAGCGTTTTGGACTCATAATGGATGGAATTCAACGTTGGAAAGCATTTGTGAAGGCGTTCCTATGATTCGTTCGCCATTTTGGGGTGATCAACCTTTAGATGCAAGACTCGCGAGCGATGTTTTGAAAGTAGGGGTTTACTTGGAGAACGGGTGGGCGAGAGAGGAGATCGCAAGTACCCATAAGAAGAGTAATGGTGGATGAAGAAAGGGAAAACATTAGAAGAAAGGCTAGGAGTTTGAAAGAAAAAGTAAATGTTAGTCTAATCATGGGTGGTTCAATTCTTCATATGAGTCTTTAGAATCTTTAGTTAGTTTCATTTCTTTGTTTTAATCAATATGGATCTTTTACGTAAACAAAACTATTGATGAACTCATTTGGGGAAGTACGTTGTTCAGTTTGATTAAGAAATCTGTAACTTTTTGTACTTCTTAAGTAACTTTGATTTCGATTCTTTGTTGCCGTTTGATATATACTATATAGTATTGTATATGTAGTTTGCATCAGTTGAAACAACTTAACACAAGACAACAATATTAATAAAATTAATTTTATGAATGACAACAATTAAAAGAGAACAAAAAGGTGATAAAATAACTTGCTGACGGCTACGGCTTTTTGGGAAAAATATTAATTGATGCTTAAAAATCTTGATTTTAAAGTTTTTTATTTATTTGGCTCCACTAGCAGCACTTGTGGCCATTGAGGATAAACTCAGGGAGGGCTGCACGCTTTAGCAGCTCGGCCAAAGGCCCTAATTGCCAAGGATTAGTCTGGGCCATATGCCCAGGATACCTTTCAAAAAAAAAAAAAAACAAATAGATCACTTCATGCAGAGTCTTGCATCCACTTTGAACCTGGCTGAAAATGGAGACCCATGGAAGAGCTCCCACTCTCCGGTGTCCGGAACCAACGGCAACTCGTCGGAGAATAGTATTGTTTCCCATGCCTTTCCTGGGTCATATCAATCCGATGCTTCAGTTGGCAAACGTTCTTCACACTCAAGGTTTTAAGTGCCAACGGTGTCATATGTCACCGTATTGTTTCTCAGTCGTAAGGTAAAAAAAAATAGATTTGTGAAAAGTGCAACCATATGTTTTAGAAGATGCAACCGTACAATGTAATCCCCCCCCCCCCCCCCAAAAAAAAAAACTCTTAAAACTCTTGAAATCAACAAAAAAACCATAAAAAAAGCCTTCGAAATCGATACAAAAACTTAAAAATCCATTGAAATGAAGCAAAAAAATTTAAAAATCCCTCGAAACGGTGAAAATAGGCTAAAAAATGGGTGATGTGGAAAAAAATTAGGTTCGTAAAAGGTGTCACCGTATGAAAAAGTTATGGGTCCGCCCCTGGTCTTACGCGGTTCAGAATTGCTTGAGTTGCCTGAAAAGTTCCTAGAAAGTGTCAGTGATCAGGGACGTATAGTGAAATGATGTCCTCAATAAGGGTGCGTTTGGTTTGCAGACTGGGTGGGACAGGACGGGACAAAAATTCACTGTCCCATGTTTGGCGTGACATGGGACAGGACAAAAGTTAACTGTCCCATGTTTGGCGTGACATGGGACAGGACAAAAGTTAACTGTCCCATGTTTGGCGCGACATGGGACATGGACAAAGACTGGACAGGGTGGGAAAAGATGGGACAAAAGGGGGTATTTTCTTGTTCCACCAAAATAGGTGGAACAACATGGGACAGAAACTAAAAATCACTGATTTACCGCCATTTGATATATAATCCTAATATGGTATTAGTCTTAAAGGTCACCATTACCCATCGTCGCTACTACCACCATTGGCGGCCACTAGTAGCCACCGCCAACCACCGTCGGCCACCTCTACCTATTTCTCCACTATAATAACCTCCTCCACCACCTCCACAACCATCGGTCATCGCCACCACCACTACCATCGTCGACCACCTCCACTAACACCGATCACCACCACCTATTGTCGCCACCACTGCACCATCGACGACCACCGGTAGCTACCACCAACCATCGTCGACCACTTCCACCTCTTCCTTCACTACTACAACAACTTCCTCCACCAATCACCACCGCCCATCGCCACCTCCACCAATCACCACCACCCATTGCCGCCGCCGTCACCGACGGTCACCGCCAACCATCGTTGGTAACCTCCGTCTCTTCCTCCACTACAATAACCTCTATTACCACTGTGCATCGCCACCACCACTACCTCTATTACTATCTTTCACCTTCTTCACAACTATCGTCTTTCACCGGCCACCCATCGCCACCTCTACCTATTCATTAAGATCTTCCAAATTGAATCAACTATTATATTTTTTATATGAATCGGACTTTTTTGAACTACCATCAATTATTTTAGGTTCTTCATTCAAATTTCCTACTATTGTTTTTGTATGTATTTATATGTATGAAAATTATGTAAAAAAATTAATAATGTTTTTTAATTAAACTATTTAAAGATATATTTTATTTGTGTTATTTATAACTATTAGTATATGATATATAAAATTATCAAACAACTTTTAGGAAAACTTGTCCAGTCCTGTTCTATCAAGTCCTAGTCGTACCAAACACAAGACAACCATTTGTCTTGTCCAGTCCTGTCCTAGCCTCTTGTCCTGTCCAGTCCCGTCCAATCTTGTCTGCGTACCAAACGGTACCTAAGTGCTATCACATCCAACAACATGGTGTTTTTTTGACTCATTGTGGTTGGAATCAACATTTGGAGAGCATATGTGAAGGAGTTCCTATGGTTTGTTCTCCTTGTTTTGTCGACCAACCAATAAATGCAAGATATGTGTGTGACGTTTGGAAGATTGGCGTTTATTGGAGGATGGCTTTGAAATTGTAGGGATTGAGATGGCAAATTATTAATTTGAAAAACAATAAATAAAACAGCGTTAATTCAGTGCCACAAAATCCACAAGTCTTTCTCCCACTTTGTCCCCCCTGAAAATTAATGGAGACCCATGGAAAAGCTCCCACTCTCCGGCCGACAGTTTCCACGGCAACTCGCCGGAGAATAATATTGTTTCCCCTGCCTTTCCAGGGTCATATCAATCCGATGCTTCAGTTGTCAAACATTCTTCACACGCAAGGTTTTAAAATAACCATCATACACACCCAATACAACTCTCCTAATCATTCAAACTATCCTCATTTCACTTTTTACTCCATCTCCGACGGTGGCTTTTCCGAGATTATAAACCAGTTGCCAAAAAAAGACCCCAACTTTTACATTAAGTACCTTAATAGTAGCTGTGTAGATCCGTTTAGAAAATGTCTGGGTGAGTTGTTGGATGAAGACCCGGTTGCTTGTCTAATCACAGATGCCGTATTCTACTTCACGCAGGCGGTGGCGGAAGCAGTGAAGATCCCTCGGCTGGTGCTCCGGACAAGCAGTCTTGGTTGCATCTTAGGTTATGGCGCTGTACCCATTTTATTTGAAAAGGGTTACTTCAATCTTCCAAAAGAAGGTCAGTTTGTTTTAGTACCAACTTCATTCTATATAAGATTTTTGCATTATGTCTAGCCCCGTGGTAAGGTAACATGGAGGTCAACGGATGGTATCTCTGACTATCCGGGTTCGAACCCCGTGGTGGCGATATCTAGATCATGGGTCTGCCACTTAGTGGTACCCTTAATTGGGTCGGGTCGTGTTCAACGGGGATTAGTCAGGTGACACCCTTAAGTGGGAGCCCGGATACCCAGGAAGGTGTGTGTGTTATCTGCCGTTCAAAAAAAGATAAGATTTTTGCATGATGGTTGGTTGGTTGGTTCCTGTTAGATTTTTTGATTTCTGTCCAAAATTTGGCGGTTGTTTGGTTTATCGAAATGGATTGGAATCAGAGGAATTTGGATTTTAAATCCACTCAAATCCTGTGTTTAGTTTGCTGGATTGTCCGGATTTGAAATCTCTCCAACGTAGAATTTTGAAATCCCAATGGAATGTTTCAAAGGATTTCGTAGGATTTGTATATAATAATGTTTAAAAATATGTTAAAAACATTTTTTCTAATAACCATTTAAATATAAGATAATTTAATTACTTCTATATTTTTTATTCATAATTTTTTTAATGATTTTTTTTATAAGCAAGAGAATCAAATTCATTCCAATCGTACAAACCAAGCATACAAAATATTTCAAATGCTCTCAAATCCAAATCCATATGTGAAATACATACTCTTAATTATAAATCATTTAAATTTAAATAAATCTTTCTATATTCAGATTACGAGACACAGGTACCGGAATTTCCACTTATGAAAGTTAAAGACATCGTAAAGATCACAATCAACCCACAAGGTATGGTAGACTTTGTTAACAATATGCTTAATCAAATGAAGGCATCATCAGGGCTCATTTGGAACACCTTCAAAGAACTCGAAGAATCTGCACTAGAAACCATTTGTCAAGATTATCGGATTCCGAGCTTCACTTTAGGCCCATTCCACAAGTACTTCCCGGCATCCTCGAGTAGCTTGATTGAACAAGACCGAACCATTCTCTCATGGCTAGACACCCAAGCACCCAAATCTGTGATATATGTAAGTTTTGGGAGTATTGCACGTATAACCGAGTCAGAATTCCTAGAAGTGGCGCATGGATTGGCTAATACCGGTTTACCATTCTTGTGGGTGGTTCGACCAGGGGTCGTTTCTGGTTCAGAATGGCTTGAGTCGTTGCCCGACAAGTTCCTAGAGAGAGTGGGTGATAAAGGACGTGTAGTGAAATGGTCTCCCCAACAAGAAGTGCTTCCTCATCCGGCAACCGGATGTTTTTGGACTCACAATGGATGGAATTCAACATTGGAAAGCATATGTGAAGGAGTTCCTATGATTTGTTCTCCCTGTTTTGTCGACCAACCAATAATTGCAAGATATGTGTGCGACGTTTGGAAGATTGGCGTTTTGTTGGAAGATGGTTTTGAAAGGATAGGGATCGAGACAACGATCAAAAAGGTAATGATGGATGAAGAAGGGGAAGAAATCCGCAAGAGAATATGTGATCTAAGGGAGATGGTAAACCTCTCTCTTGAAGAAGGTGGCTCTTCTCATCAATCATTAAAGAGTTTAGTTCATCATATTCTATCGTTTTAACTTTAAAAAAATCATTTCTAGATCGTATGCAAAATGAATAAATAAATTTCGCTTGATATTTGAAGACCATTGATCATATTCTTCAACTCAAATATACAAATTTGTCTTTATAATAGTTTGTAAGCATTGAACTTGAATAATAGTTTGTATTTATGGGTTAATTTGCTTGATTTGGATGGAATTAATTATTAATACCGATATATATATATATATATATTCACATTTTTCAATTCAAAGCACAATGCAACTAGATACATCACGATTTTAATGTTTCATTTTATTTTTTTGTTGATTTACATTACGATTTTGGATGGTTGTGAGAGAGTGATAATGATTTTTTATATAAATTTGTTTAATTTAGACTTAATAATATGTTGTAATTTATTTTGGTTTTATAATATAATTTTTTTTATAAAATATTCTGTTAGATTTAGATTTTTTTAATTATATTTTATATTTTTTATATTTAAAATTTGATTTTTATTCTATATTTAATTATGTTGAGAGTTATTTTAGGGGAGTTAAAGTGAGAAATGATTTTAGGGATGTTAAAATGGTTAGAGATAATGATTGAAAATTAATAAATAACATTAAATGTAGTATATACAGCTTTAATGGTTGTTTTTTAAGTAATTAGCATTACATAGCGGTACATTAAGTTTTAAAACTTGTTTTTAAGAGTTTTTTATGTCTGTTTTATAATATAGTATAGATTACGATTTTGGATGGTTGCGAGAGAGTGATAATGATTTTTTTATATAAATTTGTTTAATTTAGACTTAATAATATGTTGTAATTTATTTTGGTTTAATAATATAATTTTTTTTATAAAATATTCTGTTAGATTTAGATTAATTTAATTATATTTTAGATTTTTTATATTTAAAATTAGATTTTTATTCTATATTTAATTATGCTACGAGTTATTTTAGGGGAGTTAAAGTGAGAAATGATTTTAGGGAAGTTAAAATGGTTAGAGATAATGATTGAAAATTAATAAATAACATTAAATGTATTACATACAGATTTAATGATTGTTTTTAAGTAATTAACATTAAATAACGGTACATTAAGCTTTAAGACTTGTTTTTAAAAGTTTTTTATGTCTGTTTTATAATATAGTATAGATATACAAATTTTCAATAGCGTAATAGTTTGTATATTGCAAACGTACATACATACCATTCTCATTACATCATCATAAGCTAATATTGTTTATGTAATGTTTTGCCTTATATTAAAATTAACTTAATAAGGAAATGATAGTAGAAATATTAAAATGATAAAAGATTGATATACTTGGTCATATGTCCTTAAATTCCTTGTCCCATCCAAAAACATTTTGTCCTTGTACGTTCTATTTACAATATTACATTTAACACCCTTATAATTAGTTACTTAATTTAGTTTATATCCATTGTTTTTTCATTTTTCATTTTACACCTTTATTATGTTAACACAAATAATCGTATATAAATAAAAATACAATGAAAAAATACGTTTTTTACAAATTATAACATTATAATTGTCCCGTCAATATCTTCAAAACGAGCCCAATATTGAATATTTTTTAATTTAATCGTATTATTAAATATCATGAATATCTACGAATTAGATTGTTTTCTATCCATACGTTTTAATTTTTTTCACCATTAACATATTAAAAATACATGATCGTAGATTAAGTAAAATATATTAAAAATATGTTTCATTCTTATTATAAATTATATTATTATAATTTTTTCGTCAATAATTTTAATATAAACTAATTATTCAATATTTTTATGGGGTTTATAATATTTTAAAATAGCATAAATGTGTAACATTAATGGCTATAATCACAGATGGCAAAATCTGTAATTTATTGAGATGAAACCCAACTTTCCCCCGTAGGCAAAAAATCTTAGGGGTATAATGGGAACAAATGCAAAACATTAAACCAATTACATTATGCGTGCGAAATACCAGGGATAATCATACCCTAAATCGCTGACCAAATCACTTCCCAAAAAAAATTCACAATTGATACCTGCTATGGATTGAAGATTTGCTTCAAGTTTATTAAATCTCATCGTCTCCCATTCGACTCCATAGAAGCTTTAACTTCTAAAGATCTGCATCGTTCAAAATCATATTACACAAGAATAACTTATGGAATCTCAACAATGGATGTGACAGGTATGATTTACTACTTTATCTTCCAAAACTCTGCCTGATTTTGGTTTACTGAAAGTAAACCCTAGGGTTTCTGGTAACAATGGTGTTTTGATGTTCATTGAAGGACTACGAAACACCAGTGAAAATCCACTTTACATTAATGATTTGGAGCTTAGTGAAGACAACAATCAAACCCTATCAAATCCCTCGTTGATGAAGCAACCTGGTAAACATTTCAATAATTATAAAAATATTATTGATGTGTGCTTGTTTTGTTGTATTGGGTATTTGATACTATACTATGTGATTGATTATTGTCAATATTGATTAATAATCATTTATTAGTATTATTAATAATTAGGTGTGGTTCCCAAAATATTGTATTATGCATATCTTCTTCAGACAGATGATATGGGATATTATTGATAGTTACATTCACTATTTTAAAATCAACTATGTTGAAATATTTGATTTATAATCATTTGTGATTCACAAAATGTTGAAAGTAATATAAGTTGGGTTCATGTTATTCTTGTTCATGGTAGATATAATCACGTGTGATTAAGAGAGTGGTAATATGCATATGTTTTTTTTTATCCATAAAGTGATTTAGGTTTAGTATTCATGGTGTTAGGGTTCATGAGGTTACAAATGTTGTTAATCCTTACTTATTGTATTATTAGGTGAAACTAATCAATTGTGATATTGGTAACATAAAACTACTCTGGGGTTTAAGATTGTGTTTGATGGTGTTATCAATTGAAAAGGCATAACTAGCATGTTCATATATCTCTAATCATCTATGATTCACAAACTTTGTAATATGCATATGGATGATTGACAATGTGATTACGAGTTGGATTTATGGGGTTGGGGTTAATAGGGTCCTTGCATAACTAAATGCTCTTGATCATTCCTTATTGTATGATTACGGGGAACTAATCAAGTGTAATGGTAAAATAAAAATGTTTTGGGGTTTTCGATTGTATTTAATGACGTTATTATTTGATATAACATAAGTGGCATGATCATATGTTTTCTAATCATACGTGATTAACAATTTGCTGTAATATGCATATGGTGTGAACAAAATGTAATATGGGTTCATGTGTGATTCACTATGGTGGTAATCAGTGGCAGAGCCACAACTTAGGCAGTGGGTTCTCTTGACCCCAGTCAACACTTAAAAATTAATAAATTTTCTTTGTAGTTTTTCTTTACCCAATTCAATTTAACCCTTTTGACCCCATCGAAAAAATTGATAACTCACTATTTGACCCTCTTGACCCCACGATTCCAATCTCTCTATTTTCTTTTTGTCCTTTGCTAACATCTTTAGAATTTGATATTAATTATTTAAAATGTTTCATAAATATTTGTGGTAATGGTATTTATATGTTATAAAGTTAGTGTTTGATGCTAATTGTAAACATTAGGGTTTTATAAGTATATGTTTTTAATGTTATTTATATGTTTATAAATCTAGGGTTTGATGTTAAGACGAAGGACCGTATGAGAATAAGAGTTAAGGTGAGAAGTGTAACAAGAGATTTGCACCATTGATTACTTTTAATCCAAAAACAACTCATGAATTACGCTTTATAAGGGAAATGATCTAGTGTATCTCATTAGTCTTCACTTTAGTGGTTCTCTGCAATTAGGATTGATCAAATGGTGCATGGAGATCTTTCTTACCCTTCTCGCATAACTTTCATTCTCAACGGAAGCTAACCTTTGATGTTAATATGTTAAATAATTAATGTTGTTTATATCTTTAGAGTGATAGGTTATGGTTTACATTAATGTAATTTGTAGTATAGGATAACAGTCGATAAAGAATTTACTTGTGTAAAAGCCGACCCCAGTCACCAAAATTCCTGGATTCGCCACTGGTGGTAATATACATATGGATTTGATTAACAATTTGATTGGGGTTGAGATTCATGGGGTTGGTGTTCATGTGGTCCTTGACTAACAAAATGTTGCAGATCATTCCTTATTGTATGAGTAGGGAAACTAATCACAATTGATATTGGTATCATGAACATGTTTTGTGGTTTGAGATTGAGTTTAATGGTGTTCTTATTTGATACCACAGAGATGGCATTTTCATATTATTTATATCATTTGTGATTTACAACTATTGAGATATGCATATGGTGTTCGCAAAAGGAAATTAGGGTTCATGGGTTCCTATTCGTAGTATTTAAAATCATGTATGGTTCACAAAATTTGTAATATACATATGGTTTTGAATAACAATGTGATTGTTGTTGGGATTATTGCATTAACATTCATATGTTCTTTATTTGACTATATTCTGGTTTTAAGTAATTAATCATTTGTGATTCATATAAACTAACACTAATTCATCAAATATGAGCAGGACCTTCAACTAATAAACGAAATCTAGCACCAGAAACGTATAAGTCCTCACGAATACCAAAACGAGATTGCACCGGTTATGATAACATTGAAAAAGAAAGGTAAGAAGAGGCAAGCCATTGACAGTCGTAAATCAAGCAAAGCAGGAAACAAAGTGTCAAAGGAGACGCAAACAGACACAATGACAACGGAGAAACAACCCGTCAAGCAATCAATTGGAATATGCTTTTAGGACAACACCAAACCTTCTGTTTAATACGGTAAGATCAATGTCAAACGCGCAACAACAATGCAAAACAGAAATGGGGTTCGGAGGAAATGATACAAGATGTACCAAAAACCAAGAGTGCACGAAGACCAATAATGCACTTCTTCATTAGATCTTGATTATTGACAAAGGTTTTTTTTATGGATAATTGGTAAAATTCATGAACAATTTACTTTTGAGATATTATTTTCGTCTTATGAAGACTTAGCATTAGAATGTTGGTAAACAATAGCTTATTTACTATTAAGGGGTTAATGATGTGGTTTGTATGAAATGGTAAATGGATGAAATTTTTGGCAAATATTGTTATTATGTGATGCATATTAGACTTCAACATTTTGTCCAGTTTATTTGTACTACAATCACATATGATAATGGTTTGAATATTAGACTTCAACATTTTGTACAATGTATTCACAATACAATCACATATGATTATGTGATTTACCACATTTCAAGATTCTGTCCAATTTAATCATAATGAGATCATTTGTGATTATGTGATGCATATTACATTTCAACATTCTGTCCACTTTCTGCACATGCAAATCATAAATTATTATCCCTGCAACATTCTGCCAACTTATTAATAGTACAATCACATATGATTAGTTGATGCATACTACACTTAAACATGCAACCCAACTTACTCATATACAATCACGTCCATGGAGATAACACCTCTCATCCATCGCTTGTTAACATACTGGGTAGGTATCTCTTCAGCATCTATATTGAATAAGACAACAAACATGTGTCAAGAAAGAATGCCAAAGTACTCGAAATGTTAACAAGAACATGACAAGGATCCATCGTCTTCCAATTTCACAAACTGAAAATCAAACATCAAGAATGATTCATGATCAACTAGGCTTGGTTAATATAGATGATTATAGATTGAACAACCTCACATATGATCTTATGATTATGTTTATCTACTCAACATTTCAGTTTCGGGAACTATGCAATTTTCATACAATTAGCATATAATCACATTTTATATTTAATGTCAACTATGATATCTTCAAACACAATGTATTTTTGAATAAACTAATAAGAACATTCAAATAATCACATGTGATTGTTAATTACAAAAACTTGCATGATGTTTATTCATCGTGATACAAGTATCATCTACTAAAATTTCATATTCTGGAAACTATTTATATCATCATACACAGAGTGTTTACTACCTAAAATAATAACAAGATTACAATAATCACAAGTGATTATTAATTACAGTAACTTGCATAAGATTGATTCATCATGATGAAATCCCTCTTAAATTAAAACCTATCAAGAATATCTCATTAAAATGAGCTCAAATCACGAATAACCATCTAATTTAAGTTGAAAAATAAAACCAAAAATTACCTTCAACTCCCGCCATTACTGTATCATCACCAAAATCACACATTGCTCACTTTGTTAACTATAAATTCACACATATTAACCTGATTTGGTGGCACAATCTCATCAACCGAATGCACATACTCTTTAGCTTCACGTAAAATCGATTCATTTACCTGTAACTCGTTGGATGACTCCATTGAAGAGACAATCACCAAATGAACTACTTCTGTTACTGGTTGAAGAATCCATGATTTCGTTGAAAAAAGGAAGATGAAGAAAACGAATTGCAGGATATCGAATTGTGTGATACTCAATCTAAAAAAAAAGATTTGTTTGAATTAAGGAAATTGATACATGCGAATTTGATATGAAAGTAGAATTGGGATCCCTTTATTTTAGGAAGTCAAGTCTATCCTAAATTAACCCATAAAATAATGTTCACCTTAATACCCTTTTAATATGATTTTTGGAAATTAATATTTTCAGAATTATTTTAAAAAAATGATTGGCTGAGAGTTGTCCCTTTGTTTTTTTAAATAGTTAGCATTCTCGTTTGATCCTCCATATATATATATATATATATATATATATATATATATATATATATATATATATATATATATACTATTATATTAAAATTGTAAAACTGTTATTTTCAAGATTCAAAATTACATTTAACATTCTTACAATTAGTTTTTTAATTTACTTTATATCCTTGTTTTTTCATTTTTCATTTTATACCCGTATCATATTAATACAAATAATCGTATATGAACAAAAATGCAATGAATAAATACATTTTTTTAACAAATTATATCATATAATCGTCTCGTCAATACCTTCAAAACGAGTCCAATATTGAATATCTACGAATTAGATTGTTTTAAATCTTTACCCTTTATTTTTTTTCACCTTTAGCATATTAAAAATACATAATCGTAGACCAACTAAAATATACAAAAAACACGTTTCATTCTTATTATAAATTACACCATTATTATTTGTTCGTCAATATTTTTAAAATAAGCTTTTTTTTTAATATTTCTTGATTTAGTAGTATTATAGAGTATCTTCTGGATGATGTACACATAATAGATGAAAATGCATACAAAAAAATTCAGAGTCGAGGCATGTTTCACATATATGTGCACCAAATGACTCAAACACCATGTCTTCATAGACTAAGTATCGATAATGACGAATATTACAAACTTAACATGAAACATGGTTGTCATTTTGATCTCGAGATGTTTCGTGAGCGGATACATATCTTTGTCAATTGTTTTTTCGATTTCACGATTTTGGATGATGTCAACTCATTATCTCTATCCTATTAGGGCTTTGTGTACAATTATTTAAAATTGAAGATATAACATATCTTCGTATAAGATTTAGCTTTTGTGAATTGAAAAAAGCTTGTGAAGTTCGGAATAAATTTCGTTTCAAGTTTCTTTAGTTTGGATTTGATTGCAAGGATTGCTTTGTGGATGTTCTATAGACTTATTATTGATTTTGTGTTTGGATATATGTTCAAATCTGGATTTGAATTAATTTAAGTGTGGCTTGAAATTTGTTAAATATGGATTCTTGAATCTTGAATTGAGGAAGAAGGTGATGTAAGGAAGAAGACCGGTAAAAAGGTGAAAATGCCCCTGACATGAGGGGCACATGGTAACCCTAACGACAGATTTTTGAACGGCGTGAGTGAGAGGGACCGAAGTGAATGTATATTTTATCAAGTTTTTGTTGTTAAGTATCTCTAATGCTATTTTACAAATTTTGGAGATTTAGAAAAAAAATACTTTAACAACTATGATGAACTCTTCTTTAAAATAAAGAAAAGCAAGAGAGAAAGGTGAAATCTCTAAATTTGCAAAAAAGAAGGAAAATATAACATAAGTGTAAGAAATGCTCTCAACGTTAATGACACCATCAATATGGACAATGGCAGATCCAAGATTTTTGCATAATTGGGGCACCTTTAATGTAGATTAAAGGTCTGTAAAGTAGCTCAATATGTTTTTTATTCTAATTCCACTATTTCAAGGGATTTTTAAGACTAAACTTTACTTTTGGTCCCTAACGATGTTTTTGTGTTTAACTTCGTTTCATTTGAGTCTTTTAGGAGCTAACATTGAAGAATATGTGGTAACGTTTATTTATATTTCATTACTTGGAACTTTTTTGATGGCAGACAAATGAGATGGAAACTATAGGATGCAACTCGAAAATGATAGTAACTGTAGGGGGACTAAACATGAAATATTAAAAGGGATAGAACTGTAAAAATGGCGGCGGTAATTTTCTTCTACAAACAAATGTATAAACAAATCAAGAGTTGTTTAGCAAAACAAACATGTGGGTCTTGGCACACAAGTACAAAGCCGAATGCCAAAAGCCTACGTGTCCTTGAATGCAGACACAAGTAGCGGGTACCGACATGGTTGCAAAGTGGTACGATGAAATTGTCACTTAACTATAATCTGCCATGTGGTTAGAGATTAAAAAAAATGTCTTTGTATATAAATAAGGTTGTTGGTGCAATATTCCTACATGCAGAACGTGTGTTTACGCACTAGTTCAATTGTTTGGACCCATATTTCTCCAAGTATTGCACCATCCTTTGCGTGCATATGAAAAAGACCATTCACTACTTTCAACTATGAAACCAGATTTAAACTCTCATTTTTGTTTCATTTCCCACCTATCTTGGACAATGCACTTCATACCCAACACTCGTTTGAAATGCAATTATTTTTGTCGATAAATTTTCCATTGACCTGAATTATGTTTTAAAAATATGATCTATCAAAAGCTCTCATATAAGATTGTATAGTCTTTCCAATTACAACTTGTCCCAAGTTTGTATTTTGGTCTGAAATGGAAATAATCCACATGATATCACTATTTGAAATAAGACTCATTTTTCCATTTGTCATTGACCAATATGATTCTGGTGGGTTTGGGCTATATATTGGACTGGGTTATTCTTTTTGTGGGCCATTTATCAATTTGGAAAGCTAAATGCTCACTTTTTAAACGTTTGACGTTAAAATACATCATAAATATTAGCAATTTATAACAAGATTTAAATTAGAGTAAACTACGTTTTTCTGTCTTTGTGGGTTGTTAAAAATTACAGCTTTTATTTATTTACTTTTAAGGCTACGGTTTTAATTAAGGGGTTCAAAACAACAATGAATTATATAAACCACATGTCGTGCCTGGGGGAGGGTGGGCCGGGCTTACGTCCAGGGTCCACGAGAAATAGGGGCCCAATTTTTTTAGTATATAGTTGTAGTAAAAAAATAGTGAATAAAAGAGACAAATTCTTTTACTATCTAATAGGACCCAAAGAATTTCGTATTATAGTACCCAAACATGTATTAATTAATTATATTAGAAAAAAAAATATGTTAAAAGATATTGGTCGTACATTTTATAGTATTGTTTTTTGTTTCTATAAATTTTTTTATCTACTAACAAAGTCTAAACTACTTGCCTAAAAAACTATGATATATTTTTCATCATTCATCACCCACTTGTCTTATTAGAAATACAAAGTAATACGACCCAAAGAATTTTGTATTATATTAAGGGCCAAAACATGTATTAAATAATTACATTGGAAAAGAAAATATGGAAAAAGTTAATTGGTCGTTCATTTTATATTGTTCAATATAATATATTTCTTGTTATTAACTAAGGGGGTGTTTGGGATTGCTTATTTATTTGGAAAAGTGCTTATCAGCTTATGTGGTGTTAAACCGGAGTTTTTTAAAAAGTGTTTGGATTAGCTTATAGCGGTACCACACCGCGATAAGCTGATAAGCACTTTTTAAGTGTTTGGCAATTTTAACTTATACAAGTAAATATGACCAATAAGTCAATAAGTCATAAGTCATAAGTCAATAAGTCATAAGTTAAAACAAAATGACTTATCAGAAATAGCTTTTCAGCGGTTTGGCACCGCTATAAGCTGTTTTTAACTTCTTCCATCCAAACACTCAAAATAGCTTTTCTCCGGTGCCAAATCGCAATAAGCTAATAAACCCCTCAAATAAGCAATCCCAAACACACCCAAAGAGAGCGCACTCCTACCTCTGAAAAAATTACCAACCACATGAGACGGTGCAACTTATATCTATATCCTTGTTTTTTCAAACAAAATTAAGGGGCTGTTTGACAGTTGTTGAATGGTTTAATGCAGAATGATTAAGTGGTCTGAATGATTAAGAGATTTTTATGATATAGTGTAAAATGATTAAGAGATTAAGTGGTTGTTTGCTAATTGTTCATAATGAAATCAGGGCTCTTAATGGTTAAGTGAGGGTCATGATACAAAATCATTAAGAGGCAACCATTTTTTTTGTCAAACAAGATTTACCTCTTAGTAATTCAGAGGTTTGCCTCTTAATGGAACTATTAAGAGGTAAACAAACAACCCCCGACTCTTTACTACCTAATACCGAGTGCATTAATCTTAAGTACTCCTATATCTCTAAAACAATAATAGAATCTTAAGCTAAAAGTTTAAAACGGTGATAAAAACATTAACCTAAGATAAGATGGAAACCCAACTGATTTATATTGATTTACATAGAATATAACTCCGAATAGTCAACATTTTTGACCCAAAATTATGCCATTTTATATATTAAATGTACATTATAAGGATGTTTTTGACGGTAGAACAAATTAACGATGCTATGTAAAGTTGATATAACAAATAATATTAATGTAGAAATAATTATGATTGATTTTGCGTCTAGGAATACTCGAAAAAGATTTTCGAGTATTCTTAGTATTTCTTGAATTCAATTTTATTTCTTATGATAAAAACGATATATCAAAGATTTTTTTTTTCATAATTATTGAGAGCCTTTTTCTTCATTTACTCTTTAAATATTTTGTATTGCATGATAAGAATTACAAACTCGTTTACATTAAAGATTTAAGTTGTCATTTTTTATGTTTTACTTTTTCATTTTGTCTACTTATTTAAACACTATAAAATACAAATTTTAAAGGGGTAATACTATTTGTACCCTTTTTTACAGGAGGTTCATTTAAGAATGTAGACTCGGATACAGTTGAATTTTAAAGTCAGCTGGCAATCAAATGCCATATTTACTTGTGGGTGTTGCCATATGCACCCTAGTCTATATGGCTAGGGTGCAATTATAGTTACAATTTTGCTTTGTTTTCCGAACTACCTTTACAACCGTTCATTTTATTTTTTTAATTATAGTTACAATTTTGGTTCCTGAACTCTTTTTATTGATTTACTTTATACCTTTTGGTTTTTTATATTTTACATTTTACATTTTTATTATATTAACACATATAAGCGTATATTAACTAATATACGCTAAAAAAATAATTTTTAATTTTAACAAGTTACACCATTATAATCGTCTTGTCAATACCTTCGAAATGAGTCAAATATTGAATATTTTTTGATTTAATTGTTATAAGAAGAAAAATACAAATTGTACAAAGTCCAAAATTAATTTTTAAAAACTAATACGCTATTGTAACACCCGTATTTTCGTGTAAGTCTGAATTCCTAACTTGTCGAATTTGCGACCTTTATCCGTATCGTTTTACCCCTAATCGTTGTATCTGTTCCCTTTTGTCGTCGCGTAAGTCGCGGGTTCGAAATATCGGGTTTTGAGTTTCGGTACTGGTGGCGCGATTGTGCCCGCGATAGTGACAAGTGTCACTGTCGCCAGGGGCACTCTCGCGGGGATCATACCACTCGCGGTACAATCGACGCGATTGTGCCCGCGATAGTGACAAGTGTCACTATCGCAGGGCACTATCGCTGGAAGCGTACCGAGGGCCCTTGGATTGGGCGATAGTGCCTCGCGATTGTGACAATTGTCACTATCGCTGGCAAAGTCGCGGTCGGGGGTCTGAGGTATAAAAACGACCCAAACTGATTCATCTCTCATTTATTTCAAGTGTGGGGTTTTGGGGTGCGATTTTGGTGCCCTAGGTCAGTTTCCCCCACCTCTCTCTCTTCATTTATTTCTAGTTGTTGCTATCCTAAGATTCTATACTCCTTAATCTTGGTTATCAGGTGTTGTGAAGATCTCAAGTTTTCAAAGGCTAGAACTCCTCATCTAGAAATTTCTAGGGTTTGGTACTTAACCCATTGTGAGTTCATACTTCCTTTACTAAACTTTATACACATCAAAATGCATATTTTGACTACTAAACATCTCCTTGTTTACATTATTAATGTTGATAAGTTTTGACCTAACTTGGTGGTTTTAGGAGATTTTTAGGGTTTCTCACCTTTTTGTGAAATGATGGTTAAATCCATGTTTTGTACCACAAATATGGTGTTATTATATTATGTTGAATAAATGTTTAACTTTTGGTTCTTGCCGAATTTATGACTTAATATTCTATGAATGTCTTGGTGAAAAATGTTATTTTGTGGAAAGAAAGCAATTGGTTACAATATAAAGAAAACCAAGTTTTATAACATGGTGTATACTATGGAAAGGTCTATTTGGTAAAGAAACAATTTGGGATTTAAGATGTTAGCCTTATGCTTTTATAAATGGGCTTGTGATTCTTATCAGCAGTTAACCATCAAATGGTGATTTGGAAACTAAATGGTTTTATGAACTATATGTTTGATTATAGTTGGTCACATGTGTGATTGTGACGAGTCTAGACTATTACTAATGGATCCATAGGTATTTAGTTGACTTATTATTTGGGGATAACTCCCGTATGTAGCTAGTTGAGACATTGGACCCTAGAGGGCAACTTAGTACGGTTATGTGGGACCGGATACTAGCCGTGGGTCGTAAATGTAAATCCTAATGAATGAGCATGACTAGGATCATTGGGTGCCATCCCCCCACATCCTTATTTTGAGCCGGCGTGTTCACGACCTTGATCCTAGTATGGTGAGCTCAAAACTCGGAAAGTGGCTTACTTTGTGTTTCGCCACAATCCTTGGAATTCGGGCTTACACCCGTCATCGCAAGATGGAGTTTGGACCGGAAGGTCACTATGTGTTTACCAAACCATTTACAAGGATGTTGAGGAAAACAATATTTATGTTGCAACTAATTCCTTTCTATTTCATATAAATTGTATGTTCTCACTAGGCTTTAAGCCTAACACTTTTCTCAAATGATGTGTATAACAGGTTTCCTTAGCGACGGGTCGTCAAGGGGTTGAACGAAAAGCGTGGTCTCTTGAGGGCATTTTTGGATAATAGTTATTTTGAAAGTTGTAACATTTGAAACAATTATTCTTTTGGTATTGGGTTGACAACCAATGTAATCTGGCCAGTTGTAGTTTAGATTAGTTTGTTGTCGTTTCCCTATTTATTGTTACAGGTTTTGTAAACGCTAACACTTGCCCATTATGGGTGGTTTGCCCTATTTATAAACGTTATGTTGTCGAATTTTCGATTTTTAAAATTACCTCAAATTTTAGAGTGTTACAACTATATTGACAAAAGTTTTTTGAGTTGGTTTGAGTTGCTTATAGAATTCTAGACGTGACATATATATGTGTGTGTCTTGATTTTATAATTTTATAAAATTTGTAACTTTTGATTTTATTTTATTTTATAAATTTGTAACTTTTGATTTTCTTATAACTTTGTAAAATGTATTTTTCTTTTTGTAACAATTACATTTTATTAATGACTTGGGTACAAATTGTGGCACGCTCTCAAAGTTTCGTAATCGTCACCAAACGATCTAGGCCAAGTCTTATTGGATACATCTCTAAAATCGTACTTGGTTGTGATCGTGGTGGTGTATCTAGAAGTAAAGATACTGAAACCAAAAAAATTAATTGTCCATTCGAATTGGTGGGAAAGTATTTGAAGGCGCATGCTGTATGGACGTTGCGGGTTGTATGTGATTATCACAATCATAAACCGACAATGCGATTGTCTGATGATTATGCAATGCGATTGTCTGATGATGTTCACACCATATTGACTTAAATGAGATACTGCCGGAGGGACATAGTTTATTGTTGAAGCAAATTCCAGAAATCTTTCATCCATACATCACGAATATACAAGATGTAAGGGGTGATGGGAATTGTGGTTTCCGATCAATAGTTGTTTGTCTCGGGTATGGCGAAGACCAATGGCCCTATGTTCGTCATGAATTATTAGATGAGTTAATGAGTTCATATGCGACATACTTTGGAGTTTTCTATGGAATCGATGAAATACTTACTTCGTTGTCTTTTTAGGAATCGCCAGCACCAGAGCAATACTGGATGACTATGCCTGAGACAGGTATACTGATAGCCAACAGGTTTGATGTCATCTTTCACCTTTTAACCAATGGAGGCTGTATGACTTGTTTTCCTCTCTGGAAAGGTCCCGAAGAGTTTCAATACCATCAGGTCCTTACAATTTCACACGTAAACAACAATCATTATGTGATGGTCCAGTTAGAAGGAGAGTACCAAATGCCTCACATTTCAGCATTATGGACTCGTAACAAAATCCCGTCAGCAGCTGGATGACAAACCATATATATGTCACGTCTAGAATTCTATAAGCAACTCAAACCAACTCAAAAAACTTTTGTAAATATAGCGGATTAGTTTTTAAAAATTAATTTTGGACTTTGTACAATTTGTATTTTTCTTCTTATAACAATTAAATAAAAAAATATTCAATATTTGACTCATTTCGAAGGTATTGACAAGATGATTATAATGGTGTAACTTGTTAAAATTAAAAATTACTTTTTTAACATATATTAGTTAATATACGCTTATATGTGTTAATATAATAAAAATGTAAAATGTAAAATATAAAACCAAAAGGTATAAATTAAATCAATAAAATGAGTTCAGGGACCAAAATTGTAACTATCATTAAAAAAAAAGCAAGAAAAACAAAACATTCATTATTGGGTACTTTTATTAGACCAGGGTGAGGGTATATTTGGAAAGACCCTTTACTTATTTGCAGGAGGTTCATTTAAGAATGTAGACTAGGGATACAGTTGCATTTTAAAGTCAACTGGCAATCAAAGGCCATATTTACTTATTTAGATATAATAATACAACCAAGTTTCCCGCAAATATCTAAATTTTCTATAGCCAAATCTTATGGAGAAGCAAACAGAGAGTAGCAGTCGCCGGCGCCGGAGAATAATACTGTTTCCGTTGCCATTTCAAGGCCACATAAACCCCATGCTTCAACTTGCCAATCTACTCCACTCCAAAGGCTTCACCATCACCATCCTTCATACCAACTCCAACGCACCTGCAACATCCAATTACCCTCATTTCACCTTCAAATCCTTCCTCGATAACCACCCACAAGACCCACGATTTTCCGAATTACCCGCACAAGGCATAGCGGCTGTTATGTC
Source organism: Arctium lappa (assembly GCA_023525745.1). NCBI lineage: Eukaryota > Viridiplantae > Streptophyta > Magnoliopsida > Asterales > Asteraceae > Arctium > Arctium lappa. The sequence continues at coordinate 127,321,077 of CM042049.1, forward strand.
TCGGCTCACACTCTTCAATCAATTCGGTGCAGATTTATTGCACCACGAATTGGAACTGTTGTTAGCTTCGTCGGAAAAAGACGAACCAAAACCGTGTTTAATCACCGATGAAGTTTGGCACTTCACGCAATCCGTTGCTGATAGCCTTAATCTCCCACGGCTTATTTTAAAGACAAGTAGCTTGTTTTGTGCTGTTATTTATGATTCGATACCTCTTCTTCATGATCGTGGTTACTTCAAACATGACGACAGCCGTAAGACCATCTCCTATTTTACTCTCTAAAACATCGACAATAAAGCATCTATTTTACATTCTATAATAGAGAAATTAATAGTAAAACTCTAAATATAAATATGAGTAAACTACAATTTTAGTCCCTATGGTTTGATGCTTATAACGGTTTTCGTCCTTGGTCTTTTAAAACTGTTTTTTTAGTCTTTGTGGTTTTTATTTGCTTCTATTTTCATCCCTCTCTCCAATCAATATATCAATATATATATATATATATATATATATATATATATATATATATATAAAGGAGGGCTTAGGAGAGAGAGTGAAGGAGAGGCCTCCAAGGAGGCTTTGGAATTTTCTTAGAATTTTATTTTTTTTTAAATAAAATTATGCATTAAATGATTACAACCTTCTATTTTCTTTTTTATTCTTCATTATAGCTTTTACTTAATATTTCCTTAATAGTGAATTTTTTAGTAAAGGGGCAAAATCATCAATATATATATATATATAAAGGAGGGCCTAGGAGAGAGAGTGAAGGAGAGGTCTCCAAAGAGGCTTTGGAACTTTCTTACAATTTTAATTTTTTTTTAAATAAAATTATGCATTAAATGATTACAACCTTCTATTTTCTTTTTTATTCTTCATTATAGTTTTTACTTAATATTTTCTTAATAGTGAATTTTTTAGTAAATGGGCAAAATCATCAATATATCAATATATATATATATATATATATATATATATATATATATATAAAGGAGGGCCTAGGAGAGAGAGTGAAGAAAAGACCTTCAAGGAGGCTTTGTAATTTTCTTAGAATTGTAATTTTTTTTAAAATAAAATTATGCATTAAATGAGTACAACCTTCTATTTTCTTTTTTATTCTTCATTATAACTTTTACTTAATATTTTCTTAATAGTGAATTTTTTTAGTAAATGGGCAAAATCATCAATCAATATATATATATATATATATATATATATATATATATATATATATATATATATATATATATATATATAAAGGAGGGCTTAGGAGAGAGAGTGAAGGAGAGGCCTCCAAGGAGACTTTGGAATTTTCTTAGAATTTTATTTTTTTTAAATAAAATTATGCATTAAATGAGTACAACCTTCTATTTTCTTTTTTATTCTTCATTATAGTTTTTACTTAATATTTTCCTAATAGTGAATTTTTTAGTAAATGGGCAAAAGTCTATTTAAAATTTGATAAGACAATGTATTTTTATTTAATTCATTTATATTAATTAAACAAATATGTTTATTGAAAAAAAAATCTTTTGAATTTAATCACCTTATTTTTCTTACTACCCTAACAATCAATCAATATATATATATAAAGGAGGGTCTAGGAGAGAGAGTGAAGGAGAGGCCTCCAAAAAGGCTTTGGAATTTTCTTACAATTTTAATTTTTTTAAAATAAAATTATGCATTAAATGAGTACAACCTTCTATTTTCTTTTTTATTCTTCATTATAGTTTTTACTTAATATTTTCTTAATAGTGAATTTTTTAGTAAATGGGCAAAATCATCAATATATCAATATATATATATATATATATATATAAAGGAGGACCTAAGAGAGAGTGTGAAGATGAGGTCTCCAAGGAGGCTTTGGAATTTTATTAGAATTGTAAATTTTTTTTAAATAAAATTATGCATTAAATGAGTACAACCTTCTATTTTCTTTTTTATTCTTCATTATAACTTTTACTTAATATTTTCTTAATAGTGAATTTTTTAGTAAATGGGCAAAATCATCAATATATATATATATATATATATATAAAGGAGGGCCTAGGAGAGAGAGTGAAGGAGAGGCCTCCAAAGAGGATTTGGAACTTTCTTAGAATTTTATTTTATTTTTAAATAAAATTATGCATTAAATGAGTACAACCTTCTATTTTCTTTTTTATTCTTCATTATAGCTTTTACTTAATATTTTCTTAATAGTGAATTTTTTAGTAAATGGGCAAAAGTCTATTTAAAATTTGCTAAGATAATGTATTTTTATTTAATTCATTTATATTAATTAAACAAATATATTTATTGAAAAAAAATCTTTTGAATTTAATCACCTTATTTTCTTACTACCCTAACAATATTTATAAATTAAAACTTACATAATTCATAATTTTATAAACAAATATGAATTACTAACCTAACATCAATCATCAATATATATATATATATATATATATATAAATATAAAGGAGGGCCTAGTGGAGAGAGAGTGAAGGAGAGGCCTCCAAGGAAGCTTTGGAAATTTCTTAGAATTTTATTTTTTTTTAAATAAAATTATGTATTAAATGAGTACAACATTCTATTTTATTTTTTATTCTTCATTATAGCTTTTACTTAATATTTTTTTAATAGTGAATTTTTTAGTAAATGGACAAAGTCTATTTAAAATTTGCTAAGACAATGTATTTTTATTTAATTCATTTATATTAATTAAACAAATATTTTTATTGAAAAAAAATCTTTTGAATTTAATCACCTTATTTTCTTACTACCCTAACAATATTTATAAATTAAAACTTACATAATTCATAATTTTATAAACAAATATGAATTACTAACCTAACAATGTATATAAATAAAAACTTATATTAAGCGGATAAGCTAACAATGTTTATAAATCATACAAATCTAACAATCAATATATATATATATATATATATATATATATATATATATATATATATAAAGGAGGGCCTAGGAGATGTTTTATTATTTTAAATTAGAATTCATCAACCATTATATATACCTATTATTATTTTAAATTTTATTTACCTATCATTTTAATTATTCAATGAATCCAACAAATGTTTTATTTAAATTTATAAACTTATTATTATTTTTATTTAATTAATAAGGTTTATTAAACTTATGAATTTATTAATTGTTTGTACTAATTTTTTTTGTAAGTTAACAATCAATATAATTGATAACTTTTATTTAAGTTTTGTAATTTTTTTTGTTATGCTAACAATCAATATATCAATATATATATATATATATATATATATATATATATATATATATATATATAAGGAGGGCCTAGGAGAGTGAGTGAAGGAGAGACATCCAAGGAGGCTTTGGAATTTTCTTAGAATTTTATTTTTTTTAAATAAAATTATGCATTAAATGAGTACAACCTTCTATTTTCTTTTTTATTCTTCATTATAGCTTTTACTTAATATTTTCTTAATCGTGAATTTTTTAGTAAATGGGCAAAAGTCTATTTAAAATTTGCTAAGACAATGTATTTTTATTTAATTCATTTATATTAATTAAACAAATATGTTTATTGAAAAAAAATCTTTTGAATTTAATCACCTTATTTTCTTACTACCCTAACATCAATCAATATATATATATATATATATATATATATATATATATATATATAAAGGAGGGCCTAGGAGAGAGAGTGAAGGAGAGGCCTCCAAGGAGGCTTTGGAATTTTCTTAGAATTTTAATACATAACCTATATATTTAAAGATAGATTTTTTTTAGATATATAAAAATAGATATAAATATATAGGTTATGTATTGATTATAGATATTTTTGTATATAATAATTTTAATATGTTTTTTAAGTGTTTAAAATTTCTAAGTTTAATTATTTTTTTTATCTTTATATATAGACACATTTATTAAAATGAAATTAAAATTATCTATATATATATATATATATATATATATAAAAACAAAACCCAAAAGTGATGATGTGGCCTCTTGAGAAGGCTTGATTCACTATTATCATTTTTCTCAAGTTTTTGAATTTTTTTTATAAAAATTGTTAATAAATGAGGTACATATCAAAACTTTGTTCTTATATAATTTCAAGCATTCCTCTTTTAAGATGTTGACATTTGTTATTATTTATTATTTATATCGTTAGCAATCTTGAATTTTGCCATCATCTTGATAACATTCTTGAAATTGTTTATTATTTCGATTTGGCTATGTTTGGTGATCATCCATTGCACATAAATGTCTTGAGTATATTATTTCGTAACATAATATACCATTTTCCTTTTATTATAATAATTAACATATTTAATCATTAATATTAACTAATATTGTTTGTTTATAGTTGCAGAACCTTGAAGTTAAATTATAATCCAAGTCACACATTTCAATTGTGGAATTCATTTCAATGACACTTTATGATTCTAATTATTCACTTCAAATGACACTTTATGCCATATGATTCTAATTATTCACTTTATGTCAATTACAATACTACTTCATACTATTAATATTATTGTTATTTTGATGATTGCGTTGTATTGTTTTATTGTTACAAATGCTAATCCAATTTAAAACGGGTTTGATAATTTGTTACATTACATGCCTTATCAATAGAACCACGTAATTGTGTGTTATTGTGGTGGATTATTGTATTAACAAAAGTGAAATCGTGATTTAAAAGAAGGGAGCAATGAGCATAGATAATAAAATGTAAATAAATATTAAAGGAGTTTGGCACCATGTATAAGGTGGTGTCTCCTCAAACCTAGAACTTTTCAATTACCCTTAGGTTTTGAGCTTAATGTTTTATTTCAATTTCTTTTGTGTCTCCACCTCTTCATCCATCCATTGGAATAAAAGATGGATGTACAAGAAAGGATGATACGATGTCATCCTGTCAACTCATTGGTTTTGACTCATAATGTTATCTTATTTGAATAATCACTATATTTGCAAAACCAGTCTTATTATCAAAAAATAAAAATTACAAATGAATTGTGGTTGAGTTTCTAAATATCCCACATTGATAGGAGTATTATGAGTTGGCATTACAAGATTTGAGAATACTTAATCATACTCAACCAAATGGTAAAACTTATATCTGCAATATCTATTGTATATATTATAGTAAAAACTAGACAATGGTTCTATGATAAATTTTCATACACTTTTTGTCTTTTTTTTTTCCTTCTTATTTTGATTTATTTTTTAAAAACAACACAATAATTACTAAACCTTTTATTTTGTTGCATTTATAATTTCATTTTAATTTTCTTATAAATGATTCAATGAGAAGTTTTTAGACACGTTTATCTTTTTCTTTCTTATTGTTTTTAATTATTTTTTTAAATAAACTAAACCTTTTATTTTATATTTTCAATTTCACTTTAGTTTTCTTATAAATGAAATTAGAATTCAAAAAATATATAAAACTATACATATTTTCAATTTATATAATAAAATACATTTCTAAATTATTTTGGTCATTAATTGGAAACCTATCGTTTAATCTATAAAACATTAATATTTTTTTATTAATACTTTAATTATTTGTGATGTTATAATGAATATAATTAAATCGGTAGATGTACCGTCATCTTTTAATTTCAAAATAAAAAAAACTTCATATAATATCATCAATTATTTAAAAAAATACACGAATTAGGCAGATCGTTCATTATAGATCATTTATACTAATTAGGGGGCGTTTGGTTTGCTGGATTCCGCCGGAATCTGGTGGAATTGGAATGGTCCATTGACCGAATTCCATCGTGCTGTTTGGTTGCCAAGGGAATGTAATTGAATTCCGTGAAATCCTTAGATTAAGGAATTGGTCATTCAATTTGAAAATGAATAGAATTGAATTCCATTCCATCATGGTTTTTCAAAAAGACAAAAATACCCTCCAAACCTTTTCTAACAAAATTAAAATCCATCAGATGTGGATTTGGTTTCCTCTCTCTCCTCTCCTCTCTCCTCTCTCTCCTCTCTCTCTCCTATCTCTCTCTCTCCTCTCCCTCCTCTCTCTCTCTCTCCTCTCTTCTCTCTCCTCTCTCTCTCTCGACATTTAAAAAAAACAAATAAATAAAAATAAAAGAAAGGGTATTTTTGTCATTTTTCAAAATTCCATTCCAATTCCTTTGTAAACCAAACAGACATATTCCAATTCATTTGACTGATTACATTCCATTCCTGCCAACCAAACAGTTGGTCAAACCTGAAAACATTCCATTCAAATTTCTTCCAGATTCCAATTCCATTGACAGATTTCATTCCATCAGAAATCATTCTGCGAACCAAACGCCCCTTTAGATTCTAATGATTTTTTACAAATAATTTGTATACAGTTTGTTGATTATCGCATTTAACGATTAATATGTATTATATAGACAATCTACATATTATTACCAGAGTTACCCACGCTACCGCGCAACGCGCAGTTCAGGCACTAGTTTTATTAATATTAAATGTTAATTCATTTAAAAATTAAATAAACAAATTACATATTTGGTCCTTGTGGTATATAAACTTTTACATTTTTATCCTAATTTATATTTTTTTTTACTTTTTCTTTATTTATTGTATTTCATCAAGACATTTATTTTTCTGTTAATTATATTGTATATTTTCATAATTATTAATTTTAATTATAAAAATAATCAAATAATTTCATTAAAAATATTGATAAATACATGATATTTTTTTTCAAAGTTTTAGGTTTAAATCTTTTAAAATTAATATTTTTTATCTATTGATTTATTAAAGCTATTTCTTATTTTAAATTATCATTGAAAAAAGTTTAATAAAATTCGAGAAAAAAATAGTATTATTTTATAACAATCGGTTGTTTTTTTTGTTAAATGCAATTTACTCCACTATTCTAAATTCTCATTTAATCTTTATTTTTTATTAATTAATCAAATTTGTTTAATATTTAAATAAGACATAAACACACACACGCCATTTTAATTAAGTTATATATTAAAAACAAAAATAAGAAAATAAAATGATAAGAAGATTTCAATATGTTGTTATAAAAATCATGCAATGGGTTATGACGTGCCTCAAAATTAACGTGACGTCAAACACAAACATTATTTAAAACCTTGATATATATTTTGAAAACCGTGGAAACCCTCGATTTCATTGGTTAAGTTAATGAAATTGTTTCATGAAATTGTTTAATTTGATGAAATTGTTTCATATAATTCTTTTATTGATGAAATTGTTGCATATATTTGTGTTTTTTATGTAAAAATGAAAAAGTTTCATCAGACTGCGAAAATACATGAAACAATTTCATCAGAATGAGAAAAATAGATGAAACTACATAAAAAAACACAAATATATGAAACAATTTCATTAACAAAAGAATTATATGAAACAACTTGATCATATTAAGCAACTTTATGAACCAATTTCATTAACTTAACCAATGAAATTAATGGTTTTCAAAATTTCCAATCTAATATGGTTTCTTATTGAAACCACCTCTCTCTCTCTCTCTCTCTTTCTTTCTCTTTCTTTCTCTCTCTCTCTCTCTCTCTCTCTCTCTATATATATATATATATATATATAGAGAGAGAGAGAGAGGGGGGGGGGGGGAGGATCAAACGAGAACAATACCTATTTTATATGAACACGACAACGGCAAACCACATACAAAATATAAGTGATTTTACATGTGATTCTCGTGACCTTAAGTCGCGACAAAAGTCGCCCGCATACTGTGATTTTGTACGACTTCCCCGCTAATGTAAATCACTTATGATTTTGTATGTGATTTGTCGTTCTCGTGTTCTTTTTAATAGATATCGTTCTCGTTTGAACCTCATTCTCTCTCTCTCTATATATATATATATATATATGTGTGTGTGTGTGTGTTTTTATTTTAAATATTAACAAACTTGATTAATTAATAAAAATAAAGTTTAAATAAAAATATGAATTAATGGGAGTAAAGTGAATTTACCAATAAACAACCGGTTGTTATAAAATAAGATTTTTTTTTCTCGAAATTTATTAAACTTTTTTCAATGGAAATTTAGAATAAATAAAAAGCTTTAATAAATCAACAGAAAAAAAATATTAATTTTAAGAGATCTAAATCTAAAACTTTGAAAAAAACTTAATGTATTTATTAGTATTTTTAATAAAATTATTTGATTATTTTTATAATTAAAGTAATAATAGTTATGAAAATATACAATATAATTAATAAAAAAATAAACGTCTTGATGAAATATAATAAATAAAGAAAAAGTAAAAAAATGTAAATTAAGATAAAAATGTAAAATTTTATATAGCACAAGGACCAAATATGTAATTTGTTTATTTAATTTTTAAATGAATTAATATTTAATAGAGTAAACTACAAATTTCGTCCCTGAGGTTTACAAAAACTACAAAAGTGGTCCCTGAACTTCAAAAACTGCAAATTTCGTCCCCAAGGTTTCGATTTTGCTATGAAAGCAGTCCCTCGTGGCGTTATTCCGTTAAGAGGCACCATGTGCAAGGCACGTGATGGGCAATTTTGTCTTTTCGTCTATTCCCTCCCATTTATGTGCCTTCTCGTTAACCGGTTTTCCAATTTCAAGAAAACCCTCCTCATCATCATCCTTACGTCATCCCCTACTCCATTGTTAACCTGGACCAAAAATTCTTGAGCTTCGATTCTTCATCTTTTAAGTTTATTGAAAGTAACTTCTCGATCATGGGTTCCTGGATGATTAGAAAGGAAGAAGCTGATGAGCTTTATCCCGTTTTTGTGTATGGTAAGTATCCCTGTTTTTTTGATTATGTACATTTAGAGTAGAGGAAGCTGATGAGCTTTAAACTACAATTTTGCTCTATTTATTTGATGTTAACTCTTTATCTTTTTACACAGAACACTATCCTACCCTTTTCACAATGAGGATAAACCATGGAGGGTTCTTCACAAAGTTTCCTGGAAGAAGATATGTTAGAGGTAAGAGTGCATTTGTTGATTTGATGGACACTGATAAGTTATCAGTACTTGAGATACATGCAGTTATGCTAGAGGTAGGTTACCAGGAAGATGAAATCATGTATTACCACTTCTTAACTCCTGGGAGTGACTTGGATTTTGGCTTAGAAGCTCTAGGGAATGACAGTGATGTGCTAAACCTTTTGAACTATGTTCCTAGATTGAAATTTGTTGATGTGTATATAGAGCATGGTATGACAATGTTAAACACATACAATTCACCACCACTCAAGAGGAGAATGGTTATAGAGGAAATAAATGAACCTGGTGCATTGGTAACAAAGGTTAACAGAAGTAAGGTGAACAGATGTAAGAAAAAACTGTTTCTTGAATGGATTGATGACAAAGGTGAACAAGGTGTGGATAAATTATCCCAAACAGAGAATACTTTTGATCTAAATGAAAATGTAGATGGACAGACAACTGATGTGGCAACTGATATGGACAAGCCACTTGATGTTAATGAAATGTTAACTGAACAAGGGCATAATGTGGACTTGCCTTTTGATTTGAATGAAGTGCTCCCTGAAAATGACATTGATAATGAGAAGGGTGAGGGGCTTGATAAGGGGAAAATAGTTAGTAATGAGAAGGGGGAGGGACTTGATGCCTTTGAATACTTGCCTGAGTGGGATGACCTTTTTGACATTCAAACTGCCACACAATTTAAAAATAAGGGTGAGGGACTTGATAAGGGGAAGAGAGTTGCTAATGTAAAGGAAGCTGAAGACAATATAGCTGAAGATGAGGATGACAGTGGCACAAAAGAGGATGATAGTGAAGACTTAGATTATGTTGATGAAGGCAACATCTTAGAAGAAGTTGACATTGATATGGATGACTATGTTGATGGCAATGTAGAGTTCATTGGACGGGAGGACAAAGTAGTTGATGACAATGACATTGATATGGATGATTGTGCACAAGTTATACACTCTGATGAATTTTCAACTGAAGATGAGGATGACAGGGAAGGAGCTGGTGGATCAAAGGTGAAGAGATCAAGGGAGGTACAATCTAATTTTTATCTGGGGCAAAGGTTTGGGAGCAAAACAGAGGTGGTCAAAATGATAAAATCTCATGCAGTGGAGACTAGGAGAGACATTATATTGGTTAAAAATGACCAAGTGCCTGTTAGGGCCATATGTAGAGGCACAATACCAGAGTTCAAAGATGTGGTATCTAGTGGGCCTGTTAGGCCAAGTGGGACACTAAAAGGTAGAAAGCCCAAGTATAGAAAGGGTGGTCCAAGTTGTCCATGGGTGTTACACATCTCAACTACCCAGAATGTTGAAACCTGGACAGTGAAAACCTATGACGCTACACACAAGTGCCTCCAATCCAGAGATATATCTGTGGCCACAACATCTTTTCTTGCTGAGAAGATACAGGAGGATATCATATCTAATCCAATTATTCCTATTTCGTCTCTTCAAACCCAATTACAGCAGAAGTATGAGATAAATGTCTCAGGAATGAAAGCATTGAGGGCCAAAGCAATGGCATATCAGAAGATCTGTGGTGATTACGAAGAACAGTTCCATTGTCTTAGAGATTACATTTGTGAGCTGAAGAGATGCAACCCAGGAACCACTGTCAAATTGGATGTTGAGCCTGAACCAAATCCAAATGTCACTACAAGGAAGTTTAGGAGGATCTATATTTGTTTGGGGCCATTGAAGGAAGGGTTTAAGGCTGGGAAAAGAGACTTGTTAGGTCTAGATGGCACATTTATGAAGGGTCCTTTCCCAGGACAGGTGTTGATAGCTGTGGGCATTGATCTTAATAATGGCACATACCCACTTGCTTATGGGATAGTAGAAGCTGAGTCATATGCATCATGGAGCTGGTTCTTGCAGAATCTTGAAGAGGATCTTGATCTTTATGTGAATTCCAACTTCACATTCATAAGTGATAGGCAAAAGGTAATTACTTTATGCTAATTAGTTTATGGTAATTGATTTATGTTCATTACTCTGTGTTAAATACTTCAATTTTCTTTGGCAGGGAATACTTCTAGCAATTGCAAAATTGTTCCCATGTGCAGAACACAGATTCTGCCTGAGACACATTCATGAGAACATGAAACAACAGTGGAAGGGGAAAGCTTACAAAGACCATCTTTGGAAATGTGCAACAGCTACAACTGTACCCCAGTTCCAAACTGCAATAGAGGAGTTAAAAAACTTTAATCAGGACTGTTATGTATGGTTGAATCAGATCCCTCCTCAACACTGGAGTAGGTCACATTTCACAGGTACACTTAACTTAATGTACTTACTCTTATGTTGATTAAAGTAAGTTTAAGAATGTTTCACATAGACAACACTATGCTTTTGTTTTCCTTCAGGTAGGTGTCATTCTGATGTACTGCTGAACAACATGTGTGAAGTATTCAACAAGCAGATTGTAGAGGCTAGAGATAAACCAATTATATCAGCCTTGGAGTACATTAGACACTACCTTATGAAAAGGATTGTACATGTGCTAAAGGTAATAGAGAAATGTGAGGGACCACTCACTCCAATAGCAACAAAGACAATGGAAAAAATCAAGCATGAAGCAGCCCAATACAGAGTGATATGGAATGGAGGAAACAAGTATGAGTCTGTCCCTTGTGATATTTGTCATAAGGCTAAACAAACCAGAGACAAGTTTACCTTGAGTAATCATGTCTCCAAATTCTTAGGAGAATTAGTTCACTTGGACATATGGGAACCTTATCGAATTCCTAGTAAGGAAGGCTGTAGGTTCTTCTTGACTATTGTAGATGATTATACTAGATCTGTCTGGGTTTATCTGTTGAAAAACAAAGATGAAGTCTTTGACAACATTGTTGCTTTTCACAGCTTGTTGATCAATCAATTTGGAAAACATGTTAAGATTTTCAGGAGTGATAACGGTACTGAGTTTGTTAATCAACAAATTACGTGCGTTTTTTTTAAATCTAATGGTATTATACATCAAACTTCTTGTATTTACACTCCTCAACAAAATGGAGTGGTTGAAAGAAAACATAGACACTTATTAAATGTGGCCAGGGCTTTAATGTTTAAGGGAAATATACCGTTAAACATGTGGAGTGAGTGTCTTCTAACTGCTACATATCTAATAAATAGAACTCCCTCTTCTCTGCTAAATGGTAAGTGTCATATGAGTTAATGTTTGGATTTGCTCCTGTGTTATCTTAGCTTAGAAATTTTGGGTGTTTATGTTTTGCTGTTAGACCTAATGTTTCGGATAAGTTTTCTTCTCGATCTGAAAAATGTGTTCACCTTGGTTATTGTAATTCAAAAAAGGGGTACAGACTTTATAGTTTGGACTCAAAACAAATCATTGTTTCTAGAGATGTTAAGTTTTACGAAACTATATTCCCTTTCAAAATGAGTTCAAATCAACAAAATTGTGATTATAGTAATATCAACTCTTTAAATTTCTTTGATTCTGTTTTGTTTCAAACTAATGATTTCCTATCTGAATTTCCTAATGATGAAACTAGGGTGATCCTTCAAAATGGAAATAATGAAAATGTCCCTGATACTTCTGAATCAGATAGACGTGGTCACGTAGGTAGTCAAAATAGAGTTGCCGGGTCTTTGGACCCTGGTAGTACTAACAGTAGTAACGAAAATGACAGAGCTGTCGGATCTAGTGGTCCTGGTAGTACTGTTTCGGCCCGTGACACTCGAACTACTAATTTTCGTCAACTTACTTGCAACACCCTCAATTCTGGAAATAGCAACTTATTTAAAATTTTCTAAATACATCAATAAATGAATTATCTACAACCACAAATTAAGATTTAACCTCAATACAAACATTCATTCTATACAAAAGTCTATGATAATAACGGGTGCTACTAAAACCCCCATAATAGTCACTATCTCCAAAATTGAGGAAGACTTCACCAACTATTTACATTTGCACAAAGCTAAGGCTCAACTCTTTATGGCTGCTAGAACCAACCCCAACTGGAACCTGATGCACATGACGACAAATAAAAAGGTTAGGCTTAACGCCTAGTGAGCTCAAGAGTGTTCAACATATATGAAATAATAGTTTAAAAGAAAGAATGCGGTTAAAAGTTATAGTCCTTCAATATGATACGTCTTATATGTGAAAACGACTCATTTTCAACAATATGCATTTTAGGTAAAGAACACCAATTAAAACGTTTTCCAAGCCAACTACTTCAAAGATAATGATACTAACATAAGCCGTCCATTCATAAATTGGTTTTTAACTCAAAACTCACTCAAAGCGTAAGTATAAATTGAACTCTCCATTTATGAAGATACGGTTAAACCTTATATCCCAAAACACCCCAAAACACGGGTGGGGAATAATACTCAACCCATAAATCAAGGGTAAAACCTAATTATACAAAACGTCACCAAAAACTTGGATAATAAAACTCAATACCCAAAACAACACCTTTCGGTGACGGGGGATTCCCGATTCCATAAAATGTGGCGGTCCACAAAGTAAGCCCATTTTATGTTGTTATGACTAGTCATATAAACAAAAGTACACGCAAGAGATGTCAGGCTCAGTAGCTTTAAACGTACACCCACGGAAACTCGAGTTCAACCCCGTCGGGTTCCTATGTCGAGCCCCTCATCTAATATCGTAATACTTGAGCACGAAGGACTTATACCGCACCCCGGTACCTTAACGTGCAGCACGAAGGACTTACATCTCACCCGATACCTAACGTGCAGCTCGTAGGACTTACATCGCACCCGATACCTAACGAGCTTCATCCAATAACGCCAACAAGGCTCGAAGTCGAACTACCAAAACTGGACAATTGTCCAAAACCCCATCAAAATAACAATGCCAAGCCGCAGGCTTAGCAACCCAATTAACTCATTGATAAATGAAAATAACAATACGATAAAACGCACTCGACCAACGGATATGTCAACACCACGACCAAAAGTAAGATTAGTTCGAAACTCAACATTGGTTGAGGCAACCCATTTTCCAAATGAACTCATAACACAAAATATGCATCTTCCAAATTTAACTGCTGATAAGAATGAAAATCATAAAATGAGACTATAAACATTCTTTCAAGTACCTCGCATAAGTGTGCAACTAATACTTTACAAAACATTCCATTTCGTGAATGATGCATAAAACCCGACAAACATTTAAAAGCGTATTTCTTTGATCAAAGATCTATTTATGCAATAAGACCTCAAAACACATTTATTTGTAACACATTTATCAAAATGCCCCAAAATCCCAAATGTGGGTATTATACAAATTTTGTAAAGTTAAATACTTCCAAAAATCAAAGATTAGCAAATAACCCAACATTTGACAATTTCATGTAGAACACATAAACACTTTAAAATAGACATTTTGGCATGTACAACGTTTTCACAAATCAACTTGAACTCACCTTGCTAGATTTAGGCTAAATCTAGATTTTACCCAACGAGCTCTTTTGAAGACCAGTTGAATCCTCAAGCCGAAAACTTCCAAAACCTAGATCCAAAGTTCCAACCCATAAATATCCACAATCGACCATAAGGAAACATTCTCCAAACATAAAAATAGCAAGATCCCAACAAGATAAAAAACCCTAATTTCTCCAAAACCATCAGATCCGAGATTTGAGATATCAAACACTAAGAAACCACCAAAAGATCATTTATAACCTTAATACAAGAAAACTTACCCTTGAAGACAAAGAGGCTTCCGAGAACACACAATCCAACATTTCAACCCGAGCTCCCAACCGATGAACTTGATGAGGAAGGTGAAGATGGAGGTTTTGTGGTTCAAGGTTCCAACTAGTTAGATGATGAAGAATCGTGTGGTTCAAGGGGGAAAAACCATCAAAATGGGTTAGGTTTCGGTTTTAGTGTTTGGGAGAGAAAAGGGAAGAAGATGGAAGTGAGAGTGAGGGAAATGGTTGAGAATCGCGACTCTTAAAAGACCCTGGGGCCGACCGCGATTGTGCCCGGCGATTGTGCCAGGGCACTATCGCCAGGGCACTATCGCCCAACACGTACCGCGGGCACACCCCCGCTGGCGATTGTGCCCGGCGATTGTGCCCCGGGCACTATCGCCCAGAGTGTACTGAGGCTCGATTCTTCCCATTTTCCGTAGAGACCACTCACGACGCGATAAGGCTTAAATAGGTAAGATATAGGGGATGAAATCCTACGATAAGAAACAAGAATTTCTCCAAGGGTTGGCTTTCATAACCAGGAATTTACGGATGTTACATTACTGTTCAACAAAATAATGATGATATTTTGAGGGCCCCTTTTGAGGGAACTGTTTCTGAACAATCAAATCTTCGTAAGTCTACTCGTCCTTCAAACTTACCTCGCCGTTTTGATGACTATGTTGTTGAAGGGAAGGTAAAGTATGGGATAGAGAAGGTTGTCAATTACTCTTGTTTAAGTTCAGATAATTTTTGTTTTGTATCAACCCTTAATAAGTCTTTTGAACCTGAAAACTTTTTTGAAGCAAGTAAGGATCAAAACTGGGTAGATGCAATGAATCTTGAAATGGAAGCCTTATATAGAAATGGTACATGGATTTTAACTGATCTGCCCCTGGTCGAAAGCCCATAGGTTTTCGGTGGATTTATAAAATCAAATACAAATCCACTGGTGAAATAGAGAGGTATAAGTCTAGGTTGGTTGCTAAAGGCTATAGTCAGCGTGAACATCTAGACTATGAGGAAACTTTTTCACCAGTTGTTAAAATGGTTACTGTTAGGTGTGTCATTGCTTTGGCTGTTCAAAATAAGTGGCCTCTATGTCAACTTGACGTTAATAATGCTTTTCTTTATGGTGATCTTGTTGAAGAGGTTTATATGTCTTTGTCCCCTGGTTATTTTTCTGCTAATGATAAACGGGTTTGTAAGCTTGTTAAGTCTCTGTATGGACTAAAACAAGCACCTCGTCAGTGGTATGAGAAGTTGTCAACCTGTTTAATTGATCATTGTTTTATTCAAAGTACCAATGATTATTCATTGTTTACAAAATGTTCTGATAATGTTTTCATTGTTCTTCTTGTTTATGTTGATGATATTGTCATCACTGGTAACTCATATCCTGAAATTCAAGAGGTTAAGAATTATTTACAGTCTAGGTTTAAAATAAAAGACCTTGGTTTTTTGAAGTTTTTCTTGGGAATCGAGATTCTAGAAACTAACAAAGGTGTTTGTATGTCACAAAGGAAGTATTGTCTTGAACTTTTAAATGATTTTGGATATTTGGGTTGTAAACCTATTAGTACACCAATGGACATGAACCTGATAGTAACAGATTCTATTGGGTCTGAAACAAAGGATCCACCTTTGAAAGATTTTACAGGTTATCAAAAGTTAATTGGTAGGCTTATATATTTGTTGGCTACTAGACCAGACATTGCTTTTGCTTTTGTTGTACACTGTTTGAGTCAATTCATGCATTCACCTCGGGAGTCTCATCTGAAATTGGCTCTTCGAGTACTGAGGTATTTGAAGGCTTCGGTAAGGGTATCAATTTTTCTTTGTGTCTTGCTTCTGATTTTAAGCTCTTAGCCTATTTGATGCTGACTGGAGAAAATGTCTGTCAACTAGGCGATCTGTTACAGGATATTGTGTTTTTTTGGGTAACTGTATGATTTCGTGGAGAAGCAAGAAGCATCCTACTGTTTCTCGCTTCTCTGCTGATTCTGAATATAGGGTAATGGCTTCAGCCCTTTGTGAAATTATCTGGGTTCTAAGTATTTTAGCTGATTTAAGAATTGATAATCTTCTACCTGTAAATCTAAACTGTGACAATAAGTCAGCTATACAAATTGCTAACAATCCAGTGTTTCATGAAAGAACTAAGCACATAGAGATAGACATTCATCAAGTGAGAAATAAAATCTCATCTAGAGTGTTGAAAACTGTAAAAGTTTTATCAACAGAAAATCCAACTGATATTTTTACAAAATCACTTGGTGTGAATCAACATCACTATCTCGTTTCTAAGATAAACATGTTCGATCTTTTCAATGCCAAGATTGAGGGAGGGTGTTAAAAGGTAAGTAAGTATTGTACCAATCTTGTCATTATTTCTAACTTATTCTGTTTGGTGTGTTTGTTGTAGGAGTTGAGGGACTGGATTTAGAACTCTGTTTGTATCTGTCAAAGAGAGGGACTACGCCTCACTATTTGGGAAAGTATGGGGTTAGCGGAGCTATTATAATAAAAGTTCAAGAGCCAAAGCTGAAAGGAATTGATTTGCAATTTACAATATATAGAAAAGGTTTCTCGACCTATTTGGGATTGTAGCTCAGTTTTCATTCTGATAATTTTCATTTTTCTCTCAAGTTAGAGTTTGCTATTCTGTAGTCTTCTTCAAACCTTTTGAAGGAGGTTTAGGATTTAAATCAGTTAATGTTGTAAGATCGTTTCTATTAAATGTTTGAAGACATTTGGAACTCCTTCAAAGAACTTGAAGAATCCGAGCTTCAAAAGATCCATCAAGACTTCCAAGTTCCATCTTTCCTGATCGACCCATTTCACAAATACTTCCCAGCCACGTTGAGCAGCTTGCTAGAGCCAGATAGAAGCTCTATAACATGGCTAGATCGCCAAGCACCTAATTCAGTACTATATATAAGTTTTGGCAGTGCTGCTCAACTAGAAGAACAAGATTTCTTGGAAGTAGCTCATGGTTTGGCCACTAGCAATCAGCCATTCTTGTGGGTGATGCGACCAGAGTTGGTCAAAGGTTCGGAATGGCTAGAACAGTTACCAAATGGGTTCCTAGATGAGGTGGGTGAGAGGGGGCATATCGTCAAATGGGCTCCTCAACAAGAAGTACTAGCCCATCAAGCAACCGGAGCGTTTTGGACTCATAATGGATGGAATTCAACGTTGGAAAGCATTTGTGAAGGCGTTCCTATGATTCGTTCGCCATTTTGGGGTGATCAACCTTTAGATGCAAGACTCGCGAGCGATGTTTTGAAAGTAGGGGTTTACTTGGAGAACGGGTGGGCGAGAGAGGAGATCGCAAGTACCCATAAGAAGAGTAATGGTGGATGAAGAAAGGGAAAACATTAGAAGAAAGGCTAGGAGTTTGAAAGAAAAAGTAAATGTTAGTCTAATCATGGGTGGTTCAATTCTTCATATGAGTCTTTAGAATCTTTAGTTAGTTTCATTTCTTTGTTTTAATCAATATGGATCTTTTACGTAAACAAAACTATTGATGAACTCATTTGGGGAAGTACGTTGTTCAGTTTGATTAAGAAATCTGTAACTTTTTGTACTTCTTAAGTAACTTTGATTTCGATTCTTTGTTGCCGTTTGATATATACTATATAGTATTGTATATGTAGTTTGCATCAGTTGAAACAACTTAACACAAGACAACAATATTAATAAAATTAATTTTATGAATGACAACAATTAAAAGAGAACAAAAAGGTGATAAAATAACTTGCTGACGGCTACGGCTTTTTGGGAAAAATATTAATTGATGCTTAAAAATCTTGATTTTAAAGTTTTTTATTTATTTGGCTCCACTAGCAGCACTTGTGGCCATTGAGGATAAACTCAGGGAGGGCTGCACGCTTTAGCAGCTCGGCCAAAGGCCCTAATTGCCAAGGATTAGTCTGGGCCATATGCCCAGGATACCTTTCAAAAAAAAAAAAAACAAATAGATCACTTCATGCAGAGTCTTGCATCCACTTTGAACCTGGCTGAAAATGGAGACCCATGGAAGAGCTCCCACTCTCCGGTGTCCGGAACCAACGGCAACTCGTCGGAGAATAGTATTGTTTCCCATGCCTTTCCTGGGTCATATCAATCCGATGCTTCAGTTGGCAAACGTTCTTCACACTCAAGGTTTTAAGTGCCAACGGTGTCATATGTCACCGTATTGTTTCTCAGTCGTAAGGTAAAAAAAAATAGATTTGTGAAAAGTGCAACCATATGTTTTAGAAGATGCAACCGTACAATGTAATCCCCCCCCCCCCCCAAAAAAAAAAACTCTTAAAACTCTTGAAATCAACAAAAAAACCATAAAAAAAGCCTTCGAAATCGATACAAAAACTTAAAAATCCATTGAAATGAAGCAAAAAAATTTAAAAATCCCTCGAAACGGTGAAAATAGGCTAAAAAATGGGTGATGTGGAAAAAAATTAGGTTCGTAAAAGGTGTCACCGTATGAAAAAGTTATGGGTCCGCCCCTGGTCTTACGCGGTTCAGAATTGCTTGAGTTGCCTGAAAAGTTCCTAGAAAGTGTCAGTGATCAGGGACGTATAGTGAAATGATGTCCTCAATAAGGGTGCGTTTGGTTTGCAGACTGGGTGGGACAGGACGGGACAAAAATTCACTGTCCCATGTTTGGCGTGACATGGGACAGGACAAAAGTTAACTGTCCCATGTTTGGCGTGACATGGGACAGGACAAAAGTTAACTGTCCCATGTTTGGCGCGACATGGGACATGGACAAAGACTGGACAGGGTGGGAAAAGATGGGACAAAAGGGGGTATTTTCTTGTTCCACCAAAATAGGTGGAACAACATGGGACAGAAACTAAAAATCACTGATTTACCGCCATTTGATATATAATCCTAATATGGTATTAGTCTTAAAGGTCACCATTACCCATCGTCGCTACTACCACCATTGGCGGCCACTAGTAGCCACCGCCAACCACCGTCGGCCACCTCTACCTATTTCTCCACTATAATAACCTCCTCCACCACCTCCACAACCATCGGTCATCGCCACCACCACTACCATCGTCGACCACCTCCACTAACACCGATCACCACCACCTATTGTCGCCACCACTGCACCATCGACGACCACCGGTAGCTACCACCAACCATCGTCGACCACTTCCACCTCTTCCTTCACTACTACAACAACTTCCTCCACCAATCACCACCGCCCATCGCCACCTCCACCAATCACCACCACCCATTGCCGCCGCCGTCACCGACGGTCACCGCCAACCATCGTTGGTAACCTCCGTCTCTTCCTCCACTACAATAACCTCTATTACCACTGTGCATCGCCACCACCACTACCTCTATTACTATCTTTCACCTTCTTCACAACTATCGTCTTTCACCGGCCACCCATCGCCACCTCTACCTATTCATTAAGATCTTCCAAATTGAATCAACTATTATATTTTTTATATGAATCGGACTTTTTTGAACTACCATCAATTATTTTAGGTTCTTCATTCAAATTTCCTACTATTGTTTTTGTATGTATTTATATGTATGAAAATTATGTAAAAAAATTAATAATGTTTTTTAATTAAACTATTTAAAGATATATTTTATTTGTGTTATTTATAACTATTAGTATATGATATATAAAATTATCAAACAACTTTTAGGAAAACTTGTCCAGTCCTGTTCTATCAAGTCCTAGTCGTACCAAACACAAGACAACCATTTGTCTTGTCCAGTCCTGTCCTAGCCTCTTGTCCTGTCCAGTCCCGTCCAATCTTGTCTGCGTACCAAACGGTACCTAAGTGCTATCACATCCAACAACATGGTGTTTTTTTGACTCATTGTGGTTGGAATCAACATTTGGAGAGCATATGTGAAGGAGTTCCTATGGTTTGTTCTCCTTGTTTTGTCGACCAACCAATAAATGCAAGATATGTGTGTGACGTTTGGAAGATTGGCGTTTATTGGAGGATGGCTTTGAAATTGTAGGGATTGAGATGGCAAATTATTAATTTGAAAAACAATAAATAAAACAGCGTTAATTCAGTGCCACAAAATCCACAAGTCTTTCTCCCACTTTGTCCCCCCTGAAAATTAATGGAGACCCATGGAAAAGCTCCCACTCTCCGGCCGACAGTTTCCACGGCAACTCGCCGGAGAATAATATTGTTTCCCCTGCCTTTCCAGGGTCATATCAATCCGATGCTTCAGTTGTCAAACATTCTTCACACGCAAGGTTTTAAAATAACCATCATACACACCCAATACAACTCTCCTAATCATTCAAACTATCCTCATTTCACTTTTTACTCCATCTCCGACGGTGGCTTTTCCGAGATTATAAACCAGTTGCCAAAAAAAGACCCCAACTTTTACATTAAGTACCTTAATAGTAGCTGTGTAGATCCGTTTAGAAAATGTCTGGGTGAGTTGTTGGATGAAGACCCGGTTGCTTGTCTAATCACAGATGCCGTATTCTACTTCACGCAGGCGGTGGCGGAAGCAGTGAAGATCCCTCGGCTGGTGCTCCGGACAAGCAGTCTTGGTTGCATCTTAGGTTATGGCGCTGTACCCATTTTATTTGAAAAGGGTTACTTCAATCTTCCAAAAGAAGGTCAGTTTGTTTTAGTACCAACTTCATTCTATATAAGATTTTTGCATTATGTCTAGCCCCGTGGTAAGGTAACATGGAGGTCAACGGATGGTATCTCTGACTATCCGGGTTCGAACCCCGTGGTGGCGATATCTAGATCATGGGTCTGCCACTTAGTGGTACCCTTAATTGGGTCGGGTCGTGTTCAACGGGGATTAGTCAGGTGACACCCTTAAGTGGGAGCCCGGATACCCAGGAAGGTGTGTGTGTTATCTGCCGTTCAAAAAAAGATAAGATTTTTGCATGATGGTTGGTTGGTTGGTTCCTGTTAGATTTTTTGATTTCTGTCCAAAATTTGGCGGTTGTTTGGTTTATCGAAATGGATTGGAATCAGAGGAATTTGGATTTTAAATCCACTCAAATCCTGTGTTTAGTTTGCTGGATTGTCCGGATTTGAAATCTCTCCAACGTAGAATTTTGAAATCCCAATGGAATGTTTCAAAGGATTTCGTAGGATTTGTATATAATAATGTTTAAAAATATGTTAAAAACATTTTTTCTAATAACCATTTAAATATAAGATAATTTAATTACTTCTATATTTTTTATTCATAATTTTTTTAATGATTTTTTTTATAAGCAAGAGAATCAAATTCATTCCAATCGTACAAACCAAGCATACAAAATATTTCAAATCCTCTCAAATCCAAATCCATATGTGAAATACATACTCTTAATTATAAATCATTTAAATTTAAATAAATCTTTCTATATTCAGATTACGAGACACAGGTACCGGAATTTCCACTTATGAAAGTTAAAGACATCGTAAAGATCACAATCAACCCACAAGGTATGGTAGACTTTGTTAACAATATGCTTAATCAAATGAAGGCATCATCAGGGCTCATTTGGAACACCTTCAAAGAACTCGAAGAATCTGCACTAGAAACCATTTGTCAAGATTATCGGATTCCGAGCTTCACTTTAGGCCCATTCCACAAGTACTTCCCGGCATCCTCGAGTAGCTTGATTGAACAAGACCGAACCATTCTCTCATGGCTAGACACCCAAGCACCCAAATCTGTGATATATGTAAGTTTTGGGAGTATTGCACGTATAACCGAGTCAGAATTCCTAGAAGTGGCGCATGGATTGGCTAATACCGGTTTACCATTCTTGTGGGTGGTTCGACCAGGGGTCGTTTCTGGTTCAGAATGGCTTGAGTCGTTGCCCGACAAGTTCCTAGAGAGAGTGGGTGATAAAGGACGTGTAGTGAAATGGTCTCCCCAACAAGAAGTGCTTCCTCATCCGGCAACCGGATGTTTTTGGACTCACAATGGATGGAATTCAACATTGGAAAGCATATGTGAAGGAGTTCCTATGATTTGTTCTCCCTGTTTTGTCGACCAACCAATAATTGCAAGATATGTGTGCGACGTTTGGAAGATTGGCGTTTTGTTGGAAGATGGTTTTGAAAGGATAGGGATCGAGACAACGATCAAAAAGGTAATGATGGATGAAGAAGGGGAAGAAATCCGCAAGAGAATATGTGATCTAAGGGAGATGGTAAACCTCTCTCTTGAAGAAGGTGGCTCTTCTCATCAATCATTAAAGAGTTTAGTTCATCATATTCTATCGTTTTAACTTTAAAAAAATCATTTCTAGATCGTATGCAAAATGAATAAATAAATTTCGCTTGATATTTGAAGACCATTGATCATATTCTTCAACTCAAATATACAAATTTGTCTTTATAATAGTTTGTAAGCATTGAACTTGAATAATAGTTTGTATTTATGGGTTAATTTGCTTGATTTGGATGGAATTAATTATTAATACCGATATATATATATATATATATTCACATTTTTCAATTCAAAGCACAATGCAACTAGATACATCACGATTTTAATGTTTCATTTTATTTTTTTGTTGATTTACATTACGATTTTGGATGGTTGTGAGAGAGTGATAATGATTTTTTATATAAATTTGTTTAATTTAGACTTAATAAT
This sequence comes from Arctium lappa, assembly GCA_023525745.1. Taxonomy (NCBI): domain Eukaryota; kingdom Viridiplantae; phylum Streptophyta; class Magnoliopsida; order Asterales; family Asteraceae; genus Arctium; species Arctium lappa. The sequence continues at coordinate 127,344,414 of CM042049.1, forward strand.
ATGTTGTAATTTATTTTGGTTTTATAATATAATTTTTTTTATAAAATATTCTGTTAGATTTAGATTTTTTTAATTATATTTTATATTTTTTATATTTAAAATTTGATTTTTATTCTATATTTAATTATGTTGAGAGTTATTTTAGGGGAGTTAAAGTGAGAAATGATTTTAGGGATGTTAAAATGGTTAGAGATAATGATTGAAAATTAATAAATAACATTAAATGTAGTATATACAGCTTTAATGGTTGTTTTTTAAGTAATTAGCATTACATAGCGGTACATTAAGTTTTAAAACTTGTTTTTAAGAGTTTTTTATGTCTGTTTTATAATATAGTATAGATTACGATTTTGGATGGTTGCGAGAGAGTGATAATGATTTTTTTATATAAATTTGTTTAATTTAGACTTAATAATATGTTGTAATTTATTTTGGTTTAATAATATAATTTTTTTTATAAAATATTCTGTTAGATTTAGATTAATTTAATTATATTTTAGATTTTTTATATTTAAAATTAGATTTTTATTCTATATTTAATTATGCTACGAGTTATTTTAGGGGAGTTAAAGTGAGAAATGATTTTAGGGAAGTTAAAATGGTTAGAGATAATGATTGAAAATTAATAAATAACATTAAATGTATTACATACAGATTTAATGATTGTTTTTAAGTAATTAACATTAAATAACGGTACATTAAGCTTTAAGACTTGTTTTTAAAAGTTTTTTATGTCTGTTTTATAATATAGTATAGATATACAAATTTTCAATAGCGTAATAGTTTGTATATTGCAAACGTACATACATACCATTCTCATTACATCATCATAAGCTAATATTGTTTATGTAATGTTTTGCCTTATATTAAAATTAACTTAATAAGGAAATGATAGTAGAAATATTAAAATGATAAAAGATTGATATACTTGGTCATATGTCCTTAAATTCCTTGTCCCATCCAAAAACATTTTGTCCTTGTACGTTCTATTTACAATATTACATTTAACACCCTTATAATTAGTTACTTAATTTAGTTTATATCCATTGTTTTTTCATTTTTCATTTTACACCTTTATTATGTTAACACAAATAATCGTATATAAATAAAAATACAATGAAAAAATACGTTTTTTACAAATTATAACATTATAATTGTCCCGTCAATATCTTCAAAACGAGCCCAATATTGAATATTTTTTAATTTAATCGTATTATTAAATATCATGAATATCTACGAATTAGATTGTTTTCTATCCATACGTTTTAATTTTTTTCACCATTAACATATTAAAAATACATGATCGTAGATTAAGTAAAATATATTAAAAATATGTTTCATTCTTATTATAAATTATATTATTATAATTTTTTCGTCAATAATTTTAATATAAACTAATTATTCAATATTTTTATGGGGTTTATAATATTTTAAAATAGCATAAATGTGTAACATTAATGGCTATAATCACAGATGGCAAAATCTGTAATTTATTGAGATGAAACCCAACTTTCCCCCGTAGGCAAAAAATCTTAGGGGTATAATGGGAACAAATGCAAAACATTAAACCAATTACATTATGCGTGCGAAATACCAGGGATAATCATACCCTAAATCGCTGACCAAATCACTTCCCAAAAAAAATTCACAATTGATACCTGCTATGGATTGAAGATTTGCTTCAAGTTTATTAAATCTCATCGTCTCCCATTCGACTCCATAGAAGCTTTAACTTCTAAAGATCTGCATCGTTCAAAATCATATTACACAAGAATAACTTATGGAATCTCAACAATGGATGTGACAGGTATGATTTACTACTTTATCTTCCAAAACTCTGCCTGATTTTGGTTTACTGAAAGTAAACCCTAGGGTTTCTGGTAACAATGGTGTTTTGATGTTCATTGAAGGACTACGAAACACCAGTGAAAATCCACTTTACATTAATGATTTGGAGCTTAGTGAAGACAACAATCAAACCCTATCAAATCCCTCGTTGATGAAGCAACCTGGTAAACATTTCAATAATTATAAAAATATTATTGATGTGTGCTTGTTTTGTTGTATTGGGTATTTGATACTATACTATGTGATTGATTATTGTCAATATTGATTAATAATCATTTATTAGTATTATTAATAATTAGGTGTGGTTCCCAAAATATTGTATTATGCATATCTTCTTCAGACAGATGATATGGGATATTATTGATAGTTACATTCACTATTTTAAAATCAACTATGTTGAAATATTTGATTTATAATCATTTGTGATTCACAAAATGTTGAAAGTAATATAAGTTGGGTTCATGTTATTCTTGTTCATGGTAGATATAATCACGTGTGATTAAGAGAGTGGTAATATGCATATGTTTTTTTTTATCCATAAAGTGATTTAGGTTTAGTATTCATGGTGTTAGGGTTCATGAGGTTACAAATGTTGTTAATCCTTACTTATTGTATTATTAGGTGAAACTAATCAATTGTGATATTGGTAACATAAAACTACTCTGGGGTTTAAGATTGTGTTTGATGGTGTTATCAATTGAAAAGGCATAACTAGCATGTTCATATATCTCTAATCATCTATGATTCACAAACTTTGTAATATGCATATGGATGATTGACAATGTGATTACGAGTTGGATTTATGGGGTTGGGGTTAATAGGGTCCTTGCATAACTAAATGCTCTTGATCATTCCTTATTGTATGATTACGGGGAACTAATCAAGTGTAATGGTAAAATAAAAATGTTTTGGGGTTTTCGATTGTATTTAATGACGTTATTATTTGATATAACATAAGTGGCATGATCATATGTTTTCTAATCATACGTGATTAACAATTTGCTGTAATATGCATATGGTGTGAACAAAATGTAATATGGGTTCATGTGTGATTCACTATGGTGGTAATCAGTGGCAGAGCCACAACTTAGGCAGTGGGTTCTCTTGACCCCAGTCAACACTTAAAAATTAATAAATTTTCTTTGTAGTTTTTCTTTACCCAATTCAATTTAACCCTTTTGACCCCATCGAAAAAATTGATAACTCACTATTTGACCCTCTTGACCCCACGATTCCAATCTCTCTATTTTCTTTTTGTCCTTTGCTAACATCTTTAGAATTTGATATTAATTATTTAAAATGTTTCATAAATATTTGTGGTAATGGTATTTATATGTTATAAAGTTAGTGTTTGATGCTAATTGTAAACATTAGGGTTTTATAAGTATATGTTTTTAATGTTATTTATATGTTTATAAATCTAGGGTTTGATGTTAAGACGAAGGACCGTATGAGAATAAGAGTTAAGGTGAGAAGTGTAACAAGAGATTTGCACCATTGATTACTTTTAATCCAAAAACAACTCATGAATTACGCTTTATAAGGGAAATGATCTAGTGTATCTCATTAGTCTTCACTTTAGTGGTTCTCTGCAATTAGGATTGATCAAATGGTGCATGGAGATCTTTCTTACCCTTCTCGCATAACTTTCATTCTCAACGGAAGCTAACCTTTGATGTTAATATGTTAAATAATTAATGTTGTTTATATCTTTAGAGTGATAGGTTATGGTTTACATTAATGTAATTTGTAGTATAGGATAACAGTCGATAAAGAATTTACTTGTGTAAAAGCCGACCCCAGTCACCAAAATTCCTGGATTCGCCACTGGTGGTAATATACATATGGATTTGATTAACAATTTGATTGGGGTTGAGATTCATGGGGTTGGTGTTCATGTGGTCCTTGACTAACAAAATGTTGCAGATCATTCCTTATTGTATGAGTAGGGAAACTAATCACAATTGATATTGGTATCATGAACATGTTTTGTGGTTTGAGATTGAGTTTAATGGTGTTCTTATTTGATACCACAGAGATGGCATTTTCATATTATTTATATCATTTGTGATTTACAACTATTGAGATATGCATATGGTGTTCGCAAAAGGAAATTAGGGTTCATGGGTTCCTATTCGTAGTATTTAAAATCATGTATGGTTCACAAAATTTGTAATATACATATGGTTTTGAATAACAATGTGATTGTTGTTGGGATTATTGCATTAACATTCATATGTTCTTTATTTGACTATATTCTGGTTTTAAGTAATTAATCATTTGTGATTCATATAAACTAACACTAATTCATCAAATATGAGCAGGACCTTCAACTAATAAACGAAATCTAGCACCAGAAACGTATAAGTCCTCACGAATACCAAAACGAGATTGCACCGGTTATGATAACATTGAAAAAGAAAGGTAAGAAGAGGCAAGCCATTGACAGTCGTAAATCAAGCAAAGCAGGAAACAAAGTGTCAAAGGAGACGCAAACAGACACAATGACAACGGAGAAACAACCCGTCAAGCAATCAATTGGAATATGCTTTTAGGACAACACCAAACCTTCTGTTTAATACGGTAAGATCAATGTCAAACGCGCAACAACAATGCAAAACAGAAATGGGGTTCGGAGGAAATGATACAAGATGTACCAAAAACCAAGAGTGCACGAAGACCAATAATGCACTTCTTCATTAGATCTTGATTATTGACAAAGGTTTTTTTTATGGATAATTGGTAAAATTCATGAACAATTTACTTTTGAGATATTATTTTCGTCTTATGAAGACTTAGCATTAGAATGTTGGTAAACAATAGCTTATTTACTATTAAGGGGTTAATGATGTGGTTTGTATGAAATGGTAAATGGATGAAATTTTTGGCAAATATTGTTATTATGTGATGCATATTAGACTTCAACATTTTGTCCAGTTTATTTGTACTACAATCACATATGATAATGGTTTGAATATTAGACTTCAACATTTTGTACAATGTATTCACAATACAATCACATATGATTATGTGATTTACCACATTTCAAGATTCTGTCCAATTTAATCATAATGAGATCATTTGTGATTATGTGATGCATATTACATTTCAACATTCTGTCCACTTTCTGCACATGCAAATCATAAATTATTATCCCTGCAACATTCTGCCAACTTATTAATAGTACAATCACATATGATTAGTTGATGCATACTACACTTAAACATGCAACCCAACTTACTCATATACAATCACGTCCATGGAGATAACACCTCTCATCCATCGCTTGTTAACATACTGGGTAGGTATCTCTTCAGCATCTATATTGAATAAGACAACAAACATGTGTCAAGAAAGAATGCCAAAGTACTCGAAATGTTAACAAGAACATGACAAGGATCCATCGTCTTCCAATTTCACAAACTGAAAATCAAACATCAAGAATGATTCATGATCAACTAGGCTTGGTTAATATAGATGATTATAGATTGAACAACCTCACATATGATCTTATGATTATGTTTATCTACTCAACATTTCAGTTTCGGGAACTATGCAATTTTCATACAATTAGCATATAATCACATTTTATATTTAATGTCAACTATGATATCTTCAAACACAATGTATTTTTGAATAAACTAATAAGAACATTCAAATAATCACATGTGATTGTTAATTACAAAAACTTGCATGATGTTTATTCATCGTGATACAAGTATCATCTACTAAAATTTCATATTCTGGAAACTATTTATATCATCATACACAGAGTGTTTACTACCTAAAATAATAACAAGATTACAATAATCACAAGTGATTATTAATTACAGTAACTTGCATAAGATTGATTCATCATGATGAAATCCCTCTTAAATTAAAACCTATCAAGAATATCTCATTAAAATGAGCTCAAATCACGAATAACCATCTAATTTAAGTTGAAAAATAAAACCAAAAATTACCTTCAACTCCCGCCATTACTGTATCATCACCAAAATCACACATTGCTCACTTTGTTAACTATAAATTCACACATATTAACCTGATTTGGTGGCACAATCTCATCAACCGAATGCACATACTCTTTAGCTTCACGTAAAATCGATTCATTTACCTGTAACTCGTTGGATGACTCCATTGAAGAGACAATCACCAAATGAACTACTTCTGTTACTGGTTGAAGAATCCATGATTTCGTTGAAAAAAGGAAGATGAAGAAAACGAATTGCAGGATATCGAATTGTGTGATACTCAATCTAAAAAAAAAGATTTGTTTGAATTAAGGAAATTGATACATGCGAATTTGATATGAAAGTAGAATTGGGATCCCTTTATTTTAGGAAGTCAAGTCTATCCTAAATTAACCCATAAAATAATGTTCACCTTAATACCCTTTTAATATGATTTTTGGAAATTAATATTTTCAGAATTATTTTAAAAAAATGATTGGCTGAGAGTTGTCCCTTTGTTTTTTTAAATAGTTAGCATTCTCGTTTGATCCTCCATATATATATATATATATATATATATATATATACTATTATATTAAAATTGTAAAACTGTTATTTTCAAGATTCAAAATTACATTTAACATTCTTACAATTAGTTTTTTAATTTACTTTATATCCTTGTTTTTTCATTTTTCATTTTATACCCGTATCATATTAATACAAATAATCGTATATGAACAAAAATGCAATGAATAAATACATTTTTTTAACAAATTATATCATATAATCGTCTCGTCAATACCTTCAAAACGAGTCCAATATTGAATATCTACGAATTAGATTGTTTTAAATCTTTACCCTTTATTTTTTTTCACCTTTAGCATATTAAAAATACATAATCGTAGACCAACTAAAATATACAAAAAACACGTTTCATTCTTATTATAAATTACACCATTATTATTTGTTCGTCAATATTTTTAAAATAAGCTTTTTTTTTAATATTTCTTGATTTAGTAGTATTATAGAGTATCTTCTGGATGATGTACACATAATAGATGAAAATGCATACAAAAAAATTCAGAGTCGAGGCATGTTTCACATATATGTGCACCAAATGACTCAAACACCATGTCTTCATAGACTAAGTATCGATAATGACGAATATTACAAACTTAACATGAAACATGGTTGTCATTTTGATCTCGAGATGTTTCGTGAGCGGATACATATCTTTGTCAATTGTTTTTTCGATTTCACGATTTTGGATGATGTCAACTCATTATCTCTATCCTATTAGGGCTTTGTGTACAATTATTTAAAATTGAAGATATAACATATCTTCGTATAAGATTTAGCTTTTGTGAATTGAAAAAAGCTTGTGAAGTTCGGAATAAATTTCGTTTCAAGTTTCTTTAGTTTGGATTTGATTGCAAGGATTGCTTTGTGGATGTTCTATAGACTTATTATTGATTTTGTGTTTGGATATATGTTCAAATCTGGATTTGAATTAATTTAAGTGTGGCTTGAAATTTGTTAAATATGGATTCTTGAATCTTGAATTGAGGAAGAAGGTGATGTAAGGAAGAAGACCGGTAAAAAGGTGAAAATGCCCCTGACATGAGGGGCACATGGTAACCCTAACGACAGATTTTTGAACGGCGTGAGTGAGAGGGACCGAAGTGAATGTATATTTTATCAAGTTTTTGTTGTTAAGTATCTCTAATGCTATTTTACAAATTTTGGAGATTTAGAAAAAAAATACTTTAACAACTATGATGAACTCTTCTTTAAAATAAAGAAAAGCAAGAGAGAAAGGTGAAATCTCTAAATTTGCAAAAAAGAAGGAAAATATAACATAAGTGTAAGAAATGCTCTCAACGTTAATGACACCATCAATATGGACAATGGCAGATCCAAGATTTTTGCATAATTGGGGCACCTTTAATGTAGATTAAAGGTCTGTAAAGTAGCTCAATATGTTTTTTATTCTAATTCCACTATTTCAAGGGATTTTTAAGACTAAACTTTACTTTTGGTCCCTAACGATGTTTTTGTGTTTAACTTCGTTTCATTTGAGTCTTTTAGGAGCTAACATTGAAGAATATGTGGTAACGTTTATTTATATTTCATTACTTGGAACTTTTTTGATGGCAGACAAATGAGATGGAAACTATAGGATGCAACTCGAAAATGATAGTAACTGTAGGGGGACTAAACATGAAATATTAAAAGGGATAGAACTGTAAAAATGGCGGCGGTAATTTTCTTCTACAAACAAATGTATAAACAAATCAAGAGTTGTTTAGCAAAACAAACATGTGGGTCTTGGCACACAAGTACAAAGCCGAATGCCAAAAGCCTACGTGTCCTTGAATGCAGACACAAGTAGCGGGTACCGACATGGTTGCAAAGTGGTACGATGAAATTGTCACTTAACTATAATCTGCCATGTGGTTAGAGATTAAAAAAAATGTCTTTGTATATAAATAAGGTTGTTGGTGCAATATTCCTACATGCAGAACGTGTGTTTACGCACTAGTTCAATTGTTTGGACCCATATTTCTCCAAGTATTGCACCATCCTTTGCGTGCATATGAAAAAGACCATTCACTACTTTCAACTATGAAACCAGATTTAAACTCTCATTTTTGTTTCATTTCCCACCTATCTTGGACAATGCACTTCATACCCAACACTCGTTTGAAATGCAATTATTTTTGTCGATAAATTTTCCATTGACCTGAATTATGTTTTAAAAATATGATCTATCAAAAGCTCTCATATAAGATTGTATAGTCTTTCCAATTACAACTTGTCCCAAGTTTGTATTTTGGTCTGAAATGGAAATAATCCACATGATATCACTATTTGAAATAAGACTCATTTTTCCATTTGTCATTGACCAATATGATTCTGGTGGGTTTGGGCTATATATTGGACTGGGTTATTCTTTTTGTGGGCCATTTATCAATTTGGAAAGCTAAATGCTCACTTTTTAAACGTTTGACGTTAAAATACATCATAAATATTAGCAATTTATAACAAGATTTAAATTAGAGTAAACTACGTTTTTCTGTCTTTGTGGGTTGTTAAAAATTACAGCTTTTATTTATTTACTTTTAAGGCTACGGTTTTAATTAAGGGGTTCAAAACAACAATGAATCATATAAACCACAAAGGACAAAAAACATAGTTTCATTTACTCTTTAAATATTTTGTATTGCATGATAAGAATTACGAACTCGTTTACATTAAAGATTTAAGTTTGTCACTTTTTATGTTTTACTTTTTCATTTTGTCTACTTATTTAAACACTACAAAATACAAATTTTAAAGGGGCAATACTATTTGTGTAACACCCTCAAATCTGGAAATAAAAACTCATTTAAAAAAAATTCTAAATACATCATTAAACGACTCATCTATAATCACAAATTAAGATTTAGCCTTAATACACACATTCATTCTACACATACAGTCAATAATAAGGACGAGTGTTACTAAAACCCGATAATAGTCACTATCTCCAACTGCGGAAGAATTCACCAAACTACTTACTCTCGTGTAAGTCTAATGCTCAACTCCTCAAAGCACTGCAAAAACCAAACCCCAACTGGAACCTGATGCACATGCCGGCAATTAAAAAGGTTAGGCTTAACGCCTAGTGAGCTCAAGAGTTTTCGTTAGAGATATATAACGCAATAACTTTAAGAATGTTATATTAAATCATAATTCCAAAATGCAATACATTTGATTTAAAAGCAACAAAAAATGAAATACATTAAATCTCAAAACAATCTCCTTTCATTATTAACCCTTTTCGTGATTAAAAATCATAAAACAAACGCCTCCTTAAATAAAGCCAAAACCCAAAGCGCACGTAAAACATAACTGACATTATAATGATCAAACACGGAAAACGTAGATAACCCCAACTTCCAAAACATCCCAATAACTCGAATGTGTTTCAATAACCAAAACCTTAAAACGTAGATAAATACCCACATTCAAACGTCTCCGAAAACATGGATTATAAAACTCCATAACCAAAACCTCACCTACCGGTGACGGGAAAGACCCGATTACATTGTACGTGACGGAACACAAAAGTAGGTCACATAATCATGTAAGAAATCAAAACATGTGGGTTACACCAATAAAACCCACCGAGCTCAACTCCTCCGAGTCTATCACTCGAAAACATCAAGTCAACCCCTCTAGGTCTATTCTTGAGAGTTCCAAAACGGGGAACTCTAGTACAAGGGAATTACACCTTACTGTCCATGGGACGTTGCCCGACCGTATAGGTCCACACCTTACTTACCATGGTGACCCGATGTCTATTCCGTGCCAAATGATGAACCAAATGATAAACCAAATGCCCAAAGCGGGGACATAGGAACACCGTGCCTATGGATCCATTGCACTAACTAAACCATTACATGACTCAAAGTGAATGAACTAATGCATCCAAAACATGTAATTCTCAACTAAGATGCAGTAAATGCAAATCATAACCAAACGCTCAACATTGAGCTATTAAAAGCGGACAAGTGTCCTCGAAACCCAACAAAATCCAAACCGAGCCATAAGCTCAAACAAATCCAAAGACTCAACGTTGAAAATCATAAATTGGAATCAAACATAAACAACTCGTACTTATGTAAACCCATGCTCCAAAACATATAATTAATTCCAACGTAGTTTAGATTGGGACAAATCATTTTCCAAGTGAGTTTATAACATTTACCTCTGAAAACGTCCCATAACACAAAACCATGCATTTCTCCAAAACACAATTATTCTCAAAATCTATTTCCATAAAATAAAACCTTAAGATACCAAAATATATGATTTATTTATCATAGTACCCAAAATCCCAGAGATGTGTACTATATAAGTTTATGAAGATAAACACTTTCAAATAATCAAACTTATCATGAGCAGTTAACAATTTTCATGTAAGACGCAAAACACTTTAAAATAAACATTTTGGCATGTACACTGTTTTCACAAATCAACTTGAACTCACCTCGCTAGGTTAAGTTAAACCCAGGTTTCAATCCACAACCATTGGCCTCCAAAAGCATAGATCTCACCCAAAGCTTTCCGAAGACACCCATTCCAACTCTTCCACTCAAGCTTCCAAAACCTAGATCCACACATTTTCGACCATAAATAAACATATCCAACCATAAATGATTGCTCCCCAAACATTTGTATCAAAATCCCCAAATTTGGCCAAACCCTAATTTTGACCTAACCTTCCCAAAGTCAACCAAAACGAAATTAGAGAAACATAATACTAGGAAATCATCCATGGTGTGATTATAACTCATAAAGAAGCTTAGAAACTGAGGGGACGAACTTACACTTAGGTTTTGAGCAAAACCCCAAAACTTATGAATCCTCAAGAAGTGGTGATGAACACTTGAATCTTACTCAAGAGATTGAGGTTACAAGTATAGATGATGAGGGAGTACAAGGTTGTACGGGGGAAACCCCAAAATGGATTGAGGTTCGTTTGAGGGGGTGGGGTTCGGTTGAGAGAGAGTTTAGGAGAGAGTGGGTTAAGGGAATAAATGAGAAAAGTGGGAAAAGGGGATTTAATGGAGTCTGGACCCCGACGGCGAGAGTGCCCCGCGAGAGTGACACTCTGTCACAATCGCGGGCACAATCGCCCGCTCCTACCCACTCTCGGTACAAGGGTCGCGAGAGTGCCCCGCGAGAGTGACACCCTGTCACAATCGCGGGCACAATCGCCCACACCGTACCGAGGTCAAATTTGTTGACCTTTCGACCTGAAGCGCTCCCGATCCAAAGTTCTAACTTCACAAGGATTTATAATGAAGGGTTTTCGATTAGAAACTAGAAAATAAGGGTAAGGCAAGGCTTAACAAAATACGGGTGTTACAATTTGTACCCTTTTTAATATCAGTATCAAATCAAATCTCTACTACTTTATAAAAAAACTAATTCGGTTTCTTTGTACAAATTAGTTTCTTGTACAAAACGGTTTTCCTCAAACCCACATCCCACGTCGTCTCCCTCTTTCCCTCATATCGGTTGTCTTCCTCACCGCCATGACTTTGGGGGTGTTTGGGATTGCTTATTTGAGGGGCTTTCTAGCTTATTGCGACTTGACACCGGAGATAAGCACTTTTGAGTGTTTGGATTAGCAAAAATTAAAATGGCTTATAGCGGTGCCAAACCGCTGAAAAGCCCTTTTTGATAAGTCATTTGGTTTTAACTTATCAACTTTTTGAAAAGTGCTTATGACTTTTTTTGTTATTTAATATGTATAAGCAATCCCAAACACCTTCAAATAACAACTTATTAGCTTATTACGTTTTGGTACCACAATAACCTAATCCAAACATTTTTTTTAAAAACTCCGGTTTGACACCGCATAAGTTGATAAGTTGTTTTACAAGCTTCTGCGAATTTGAAAACTCACATCCACAATCTTCAATCTGCACTTTGTCTTCTTCAATTTCGTCCAGAAACATTTCGCCCAGGTCAGTAATTTTGGTCAGTTATTTGTTTAAATTTCAAGTGGGGTTTGCAACTTATTGTTGATTTTGACAAACTCAGCCTAGAAATTGTAATGGGGTTTCGCAAATTTTTCAATTTTTGTGAATTATTTGCTCACATTTCAAATGCGTTTTGCAAACTACCACATATTTTGAAAACTCGTTAATCAAGAGCTTTTTCAAGAGGGTTTTGCAAGTTATTATTGATTTTCACGAACTCTGGCTTCAAATTGACTCAAATTGAACTGGGCTTTTGCAAATATAGAGATTTCGGTCAATTATTTGGTTAAATTTCAAATGGGTTTTGCAAATTATGATGTTTTGTTCATCAAACGAAATTTCAAAGCTCTAAACCAGTACAACATTTGTATTCTTGGTCAACTATTTGTTTAAATTTCAAGTTGGTTTTGCAAGTTACTATTGATTTTCACGAACTCTTGCTTGAGTTTCCAGGGTTCCTTTTTTTTTTGGTTTTGTACATTTAGGAAGGAATCACATCAATTTGTGTAAATAGTGAACCAGTAGCTTCGTAATGAAACCGTTTGATTATAGAGAAAAGCACTTAGTGGCAGATGGTTTAGTTGTTCACATATGATACCAGTCTGTGCCTAAAATAATGTCATATTTAAACTTTGGAATATTCTGAACCTTTTGTGGTGCTTGATGATGGGTTTAGGGAAGTCAAAGGAAGTGTATATGATTGTTGACAAAATAGAAGTTGTTTGGTATGTGTAATTTAAAATATCTCATTCCTGTGTGTGGTTATACCTTATTGATTGTCTTCCTACTCCAATATGCAAGGTAAACTGAATGACTTAACCATAATTAAGATCAAAATACAATTTGGATGTTTCATGTACCCACATCATTTTATGCGTCATATGAGCCCAAAATAGTTGTTGCATGTTGCTCCTAGGTAACCCAACTATCAACATACATATACCAGTACATAAATAGCAGCAGAGCCCAACACCTTGCACGCCTGCAGCTGTGGAACACCCTTTTCAGCATGAAAGGAAGATCTTTACTGCATCAAACACCAACACTCATTGTACATAAATCTGTATCATTATTCGTCTGTGTATCCATCTTATTCACGCATTACTTAAGTAACAACTTTCTTGGCAATATTACACCAGACAGGTCCTTCATTTTCCTGCTATTTCTTCAGCAAAATAGTTTGATCCGGTTCATGCCATAGAAAAGGAGAAAATCGTATATGTCCATTTACAGGGACAATACACTTGATTAAACATAAATCTCACTAAAGAACAGCCATGTTTCTTGTTTTCCTCATTGTTATTCTAGTGTCCCAAATCTGCTACATGTGTACCACATTTCTTTTAACTTTCCCTTCCCTTTCATCCCCTTTTGACTAAATCTTTTGGGCATTAAGTATTATGGATACTCGGTCTGACGACCTGGGAGCCCATCAATGCAGTTTTCTCCATCCAAACCTGAATATTGATGAGTGATCGTAAAAGCTTCCTTTATGCAAGGTGGGATCAAATGCATAAGATCTTATGAATTTCTCTCTGTGAGGTGACTGCCAGCTTGTTTTAGTTGCTGAATATCAGGTAGAAAAAACATTGTCAAAGATCAGATATCAATTAGAAGCATCTGTTGGATACTCATCTGATCAATTTCCAAAACATCCCAGAACCAAAAACAAAAGCCAAAATATAGATCATAAGCATGATCCTTCCCAATATAATACCAGATATGAGTTCTGATTATTTGATTACCATGACAAATTACACGATGCAGAACGCGAAAGAAGCCACAAATGCGATGTTGGGTAAAATGGGTAAGTACCTAGGGTTTTTGTCTTCAAAATTCTTCCCCCTTTTTTGGAGGGTTCTTAGATGCTAAAATACCCTTTTCAATTGAAGCTTTGATTCCCTTAGCATCATTAACATTTTATAGATCAAGATTCCAATTATGTTAAAAAGATGTTCTTTTCAATCTTTGCAGCAACCGATTGTTATCGAATTTCTTCGATAAATTATTCTTGAATTGACTCTTTTAGGCATTGAAGAACATATTCTGAATCAATAAAGTGTATGCTTTTGGTCAAAAAGTCGAAAAAATCGCAACTTTAATGATTAAGTTTCTCATGTATCCTCTGTTTTGAAAGCCGCTCAATTCTCTCCTCTCACATCCCCACGATCCTGATTTCTCTCCACCTCCGAGTTATCTCCCACGTCCAGCCCCTCTCCTCTCCTTAGAAGAGGCGATGGCAGTAGAACTTGAAATCATTCCAGCGACGCTCTGCTCTTCCAAGGTACTTCAAAGCTTGCGTTCTTCGATTTGGTGTCTTCTTTTGACCTTCAAAACAAAAAACCCTATAATTTCTATGCAATTACATCTCTTCTACTTCAATTCCTGCTAATTTTGCACGGAGAGATCGTTATTCAGTTCTTTGTTTATTGCTTTGGTATGTTTCTGTTGCTCTTCACATCAAATTTGGTAATTCTGTTGGTTTTTTTTCTTGAATTTTGTTATTTATGGTCTGATGATCAGTTTACGTATGTTGAGTTTGTCTGTAAAATGAAATTGACTGATTACAGAGTTGATTGAATATTCCAACCTGTTTATATTTTGGTTTTATGTTATGAAATTCGACCTTGGGTGAGTGTATAGTGTTTTGATATTTATTTTTTAGCATCGGTAGTTTGATGCTTATTTTAGCTTTCTGGAGTTGGAATCATGTTGTGTTGTGTTGTGTTGTGTTGGTTTGATCCAACATTTTTCATTTTTAAAATGGTTGGAATCAAACGTGTCTGCTTTGGGTGAGGGTGGGGACTTGAGTCACCAAATGTGTCTGCCATAATTTCAATTTGGTGCTGATGGCTGGTCGTTTTGATCCTAATCCCTTTGACGACGGGGATGAAGTTAATATCTTCGCTGTAAGTTATCAATTCTTCTTTATAATTACGACATGACTTTTAAAGCGTTGAACTGCACTCTAACAACTTCCAATGATTCGAGCATGCTGTAACACCCTAAAAATAGGGATAACAAAAATCCGAAAAACGGACATGAGGTATACCAAAAATTGTCATAGCAAGAGCCTCCCAAAAGTGGGGAATATATTCGAATAACCTGTTTAATCACAATTTGTAATTTAACGGACGAAAAACAACAACCAACTAATCTAATTTCTACAACTAGAAAAAAGATTACAAAAAGGGTTGTCATCTATAGACCCAAGAAGTCCATATCCAAAAGTATAACGCGTCCATGTGCACTTCCCCAAGCTCTCACCCCAAAGCGACTAAACTTGCTTAAGACCGTCGCCGCTAGGACCTGAGATACACATCGACACCAAACAAGTGTTAGGCCAAAAAGCCTAGTGAGTCGAACAATAATAAGCGTACAGGAACAAATACAATTCTTATCAGCAGTTAACCAGTGTTCAACAAATGTGGAGTCATTAGGGGAGACCCAAAGCACCAATCAAGTCCCACCCAAGAGTCGATATACCTTGATGCCCTTAACAAGGAACACCCCAAAGGTCCGGCCCATCCGAAGACTATCGCTAAGAAAATTCCCCGGATGGCGGAGGTCTAGGCACATACCATCACAGTGGCGCCCAAGACTACATCCTCCTAGTGTACTGACTTGGTTCGTCCACATAACATTTAAAAGGGATCCTTTAGGTATACTTCAACCCATATAATTCAATACCAACTACGGGTATAATTTTTACCACCTTATCCTCATGATGTCTAACAAAAGACCCAATGTAAATCATACATCATCAAGCATATAAACATGTCATCCAAATGGTACTCCAAATAGAATCATCATAATACTCTTTTATGCATACCCTTAACATATCAAAATGCTCACATCATATATCCATGAGACAAGTCCTAAACAATGATACATAACAATATCCATGGCATATCACCCATATACATATATACATTTTTCAACTATTTTCGTGAAGGAATCCCCAAACATTGAGCATATAGAGATAAAGTAACAAATAGAAGATTATGATGTGTATCTAGTTTTAACAAAGGTTTAGTAAACTCACAATCTAGGTTTTGAACCCAAAACCTAGAAAATATGGAAACCCTAGAAGTTGGAGAAGATGAGGCTTGAAGATGAGGAGTGAGATTCTTGAAGAACACCTCAATGAGAACACTTGAATGTAGCTTGATGACCACTTAATGCTCCCAACCACCCAAAAGCTTAGAAGTAAATGTGGTAGATGAAGAAACCCTAAAAATCGCCTCTAAGAAGAGCTCTCCCGTTTTTGTAAAGTGATCTTGTGAGAAAATGAGACTGCCAAGGTAATTTAAACCCTTCAGATGCTGCGGGCGATAGTGCCCGGCGATAGTGCCAAAGGGCACTATCGCGAGTCACAATCGCGAACACACACGCACCCGCAGTACGCCTTCCGCGAGTATGCCCGGCGATAGTGACTATGGTCACTATCGCGTGTCACTATCGCGTGACACCCCCCCGTCTCGGTACAACTTGGGCGATAGTGCCCTCCGCGATAGTGCCAGGGCACAATCGCGGGGCACAATCGCGAGTCACCCAAAAATAGCCCAAAACTCAACCGAAAACTATAACGAGCACAAGGTTTGAACGATTAACGAAGGTAACTTAATTATATGCCGTTTAGATCTGAACATGATAATAAGACGTACAGAAGAACACATATTCTCACAAAAGCGAATTAAATGCATCTAATACCACAAAATACTTACCTTAAGAATTTACGGGTGTTACAATCCTCCACACCTAGCGGAGATTTCGTCCCCGAAATCTTACCCTAAGCAAACAAGTGAGAATAACGCTTCTTCATATCATCTTCCGATTCCCAAGTAATGTTGGCACCCCGATGGTGCTTCCATTGGACTTTAACCACGACCACGTCTTTATGCCTCAACTTCTTCACTTTCGATTCTAAAATCGACTCCGGTTCTTCCACACAACGATTCCCATTGTCCACTCGAATTTCCGACAAAGGGATCACGCTTTCCTCTTCGGCTAGACATTTCCGAAGATAACAAACGTGAAATGTAGGATGTATCCCATCCATTTCCGGCGGAAAATCCAACCGATAGGCCTGCAAGCCAATCTTTTCCAAAATGACAAACGGTCCAAGGAAACGAGGACTAAGCTTCCCACGCTTCCCGAAACGTATGATCCCCTTCCACGGAAACACCTTCAACATAACCCGATCACCCACTTGAAACTCCACCGGTCTTCTCTTCTTGTCCGCATAACTCTTTTGTCGATCTTGTGCCGCCTTTAGCCTTTCCCGGATTTCTTTCACCTTGTCGGCTGTCTCTTGAACTATTTCCGGTCCGGCGAATTGCTTTTCGCCCGCTTCTAACCAACAAACTGGGGTTCGACACTTCCGTCCATACAAAGCTTCGAACGGTGCCATTCCGATACTAGAATGGTAACCGTTGTTGTACGCGAACTCCACCAACGGTAGATGTGAATCCCAACTTCCCCTGAAGTCTATCACACACGACCTCAACATATCTTCTAAGGTCTGGATTGTCCTCTCACTTTGGCCATCCGTTTGAGGATGGTAAGCCGTGCTCAAATTTAGTCGAGTACCCAACTCCCTTTGCAGACAAGCCCAAAAGTTCGAAGTAAATCGACTGTCCCGATCCGACACAATAGATTGCGGAACTCCGTGCCTCGATACCACCTCATCGATATAAAGCTTGGCCAATTTCTCCATTGGCAAGGTCTCCCGCATTGCCAGGAAATGCGCGCTCTTGGTCAACCGGTCAATGATTACCCAAATGGTGTCGTGGCCACGCAAGGTCTTTGGTAACTTGGTCACGAAATCCATAGTGATATTGTCCCATTTCCACTCGGGAATGGACAACGGTTGTAAACTTCCATACGGTCTTTGGTGTTCCGCCTTGACTTGAAGGCACGTGACACATTTCTCCACATAGCTAGCTACATCTAGCTTCATCACCGGCCACCAATACATTAACTTTAAATCTCTATACATCTTGGTGCTACCGGGATGTATAGAGTATTTCGACTTATGCGCTTCTTCGAGGAGTAGCTTCCGGTTTCCTCCCAACTTCGGTACCCAAATCCGTCCTTGAAATAGTTTGAGTCCACGACTGTCTTCCGTTAAGAGCTCCCTTTGTTTCACCATGACCTCGTCTTTGAGGTTTTCTTCCTTAAGTGCTTCCTCTTGACTTGCTTTAACATTCTCCAACAAGCTCGACACCACATCGATCCTTGCAAGAGACATTTTGACACCATCACCATGACTCCTTCGGCTCAGTGCATCCGCCACCACATTGGCCTTACCGGGGTGATAGAGTAGGTCACAATCGTAATCCTTCAAAAGCTCTAGCCATCTCCTTTGCCGCATGTTGAGTTCCTTTTGGTCGAAGATGTACTTGAGACTTTTGTGATCCGTGAAAAGAGTACACTTGGTCCCATACAAGTAGTGTCGCCACAACTTTAACGCGAAAACCACCGCCGCCAACTCCAAATCATGAGTCGGATAGTTCTTCTCATGATCCTTTAATTGTCGCGACGCGTAGGCTATTACTTTCCCTCTTTGCATTAGCACGCACCCAAGACCCATCTTGGAAGCGTCGCTATACACCACAAAGTCTTCCGATCCTTCGGGTAAGGACAAGATTGGAGCTTCACACAATTTCCTCTTGAGCGTCTGAAACGCTTGCTCTTGTGCATCGGTCCAAAGAAACTTGACGTTCTTCCTCGTAAGAGAAGTGAGCGGTGTAGCCGTCTTTGAGAAATCTTGAATGAAACGCCGGTAGTAACCCGCTAGACCCAAGAAGCTTCGGATCTCCGTCGGACTTGTTGGGGGTTCCCAACTCAACATTGCCTCGATCTTTGCCGGGTCCACCTTTACCCCTTCCTTTGATACCACGTGCCCCAAGAATTGCACCTCTTGGAGCCAAAATTCGCACTTTGAGAACTTCGCGAACAGTTTCTCCTTCCTTAGAACTTCCAATACTTCCCGTAAGTGTCTTCCATGCTCGGACTCATCTTTTGAATATATTAAAATATCGTCGATGAAGACGATCACAGATTTATCCAAGAATGGGCGACACACACGGTTCATTAGATCCATGAATACGGCCGGAGCATTGGTTAAGCCGAAGGGCATCACCAAAAACTCATAGTGGCCGTATCTCGTCCGGAAAGCCGTCTTCGGAATATCTTCGTTCTTCACTCTCACTTGGTGATAACCGGACCGAAGATCAATCTTCGAGAAGCATCCCGCTCCTTGGAGTTGATCAAAAAGATCGCCGATACGAGGTAGAGGATACTTATTCTTCACCGTGACTTTATTTAGCTCCCGATAATCTATGCACATCCGCATAGATCCATCCTTCTTCTTCACGAACAGTACTGGTGCCCCCCAAGGTGACGAACTCGGTCGAATGAAGCCCTTCTCCAATAACTCTTGAAGTTGCGCCATCATCTCCTTCATTTCTGTCGGTGCCAAACGATATGGAGCACGTGCTATCGGAGCCGCTCCCGGTGTGAGATCAATCTGAAACTCCACTTGCCGCTCCGGCGGTAATCCGGGTAAGTCTTCCGGAAAGACGTCCGGATAATCTTGTACCACTTCCACATTTTCTACCGACCTCTTTTCTTTCTTTGCGTCCACAATGTAGGCCAAGTACGAAGGGTAACCCTTCGCTAAGAACTTGCGAGCTTTTAGAGAGGAGATGATAGGATTATTCCTCCTCCCTTTCTCTCCATAAAAGATAGCCACTCCATTTTCCGGCAATGAAACTTGGATCATCTTTTTGGAGCAAAAGATGTCCGCTTTATGCCTTACTAACCAATCCATGCCTATGACTACATCGAACCCTCCTATAGCCATAGGTTACAAATCTAATCCAAAAGAATTTCCATCAATCTCTAGAGTGCAATCACGAAAGCGGTCCCGAATGATCACTTGATCTCCATTAGCTATTTCTACTACTAACGCATCGGGAAGAACACTAACAGGAGTGGAGAATTGTTTACAGAAGGTATCAGACACAAAGGAACAGGTAGCACCCGAATCAAACAAGACGCGAGCAGGCATGGAGTTTACTAGAAACGTACCCGAAACGACATCTGCGGTCTCCTTCGCCTCCTCGGTAGTCATCCGGAAAGCTCGACTCGGTGCTCTTGGTGGTTGCTCGACTCTAGCCGTCGAACCCACAGAATTTCCACCACTTCCTCTAACTAGCCTCGGGCACTCCCGCTTCATGTGCCCCGGCTCTCCGCATTCATAACATACTGACCCACGGAGGGAACAACCTCGGGTCGTGTGGTTTTTCTTACCACACTTGACACACCCGGCTAGACCGAAGTGAGTTCTTGTAGCACACGGTCCCGAGTGCTTTGACCTGCACCTGTGGCACCACCGATCTTCACGGCGTTGATATCCCGACCTCCCGCTCACAAAGGGTCTTGATTGACGAACGGGCCCAGATGGCCCCTCCCACTTCCGTTTCTCCCCAACGTACCTCTTCTCATCCCTTTCTGAATTGATGTCGTCCTCCACGAGTAAGGACTCCTCGATAACTTCTTGTAAAGTCGAACACTTTGCATTTCTCACCGCCGTTCGCATCTCGGCCGGTAATCCTTGATGATAAGCTTTAATCTTTGACCTTTCGTCGGGAACTAGATGTCCCACCAAGTTTAATTTCTCCAAAAAGAGTTTAGAGTAGACAACAATCGACGTATTCCCTTTCTTCAGATTTCGGAACTCTCGCTCCAACTTGTCCAACGAACGCTCACTGCAGTACTTGTCCATCATCTTCTCCTTGAACACTGGCCAAGTTAACTTAGCCAGAACTTCCGGGGTGAGGGCGGATCGAGTGAGATTCCACCAAATCAGAGCCTCTCCCCGAAGCAATTGGGAAGCAAACTTGACCCGTTGAGAGGGATCACACTCACTTGCCTCGAAAGCCATTTCCATCTCCTTGATCCAGTACATACAAGCAACTGGGCTATCGGAACCTGCAAACTCCTTAGGATGACACCCCAGAAACGTCTTGTAGGTGCACCCTTTTGTCTTTGTTCTGACTCCCTCGGCGGATGGCTCTTCGACCGTCACCACATTCGGTCCTCCCGACCCCACAATAACGTTTTCAGCTATAGTCTCGGGCTGACGGTTACTGACGTCACGATCTTCTAGCCAACATCATGCTATCCCGAAGCCGGGTCTCCATGGTAACTTCCTCCAAGATGGCGTTACCTGTGTTGAGGTTCTGGCGCGGAATATGCTCAGGCCCTCCTCCCAATATTCTGGGTATGGGAATGTCATCAGAGGTTGCTCCCACCGGAGGTCGTGCCGCTGCAGATTCCACTTCGGGTTGCCCTTCTGGCATGTCCGGTAATCTACTACGAGTGTTCACCATTAAAATCTGCCATGAACGTACGAGAAATAGATTGAGAAAAGACTACACGAGTTGAACTCATTGTACGTACTAGTACCGTCATCAATTATCATAATAATAGTAAACCAAGTATGCTCACGTAACAATGCATTCATAATAGCAGTAGCTAAGTGAATTTATGAACGAACCATACACAAGAATTCTTGTCACCATCATCACAACTTTTAATTAAAGTAATTCCGTAATCCTAACGCTCTCCCCACCTAGGATTTCTACCCCAATTGGACAGTGAGGTCAAAAGTCTAAAGCTTAAGTCTAGATATGCTAAACAATACCTAGTTCACTTAAACTAAAGCTCTGATACCAACTTGTAACACCCTAAAAATAGGGATAACAAAAATCCGAAAAACGGACATGAGGTATACCAAAAATTGCCATAGCAAGAGCCTCCCAAAAGTGGGGAATATATTCGAATAACCTGTTTAATCACAATTTGTAATTTAACGGACGAAAAACAACAACCAACTAATCTAATTTCTACAACTAGAAAAAAGATTACAAAAAGGGTTGTCATCTATAGACCCAAGAAGTCCATATCCAAAAGTATAACGCGTCCATGTGCACTTCCCCAAGCTTTCACCCCAAAGCGACTAAACTTGCTTAAGACCGTCGCCGCTAGGACCTGAGATACACATCGACACCAAACAAGTGTTAGGCCAAAAAGCCTAGTGAGTCGAACAATAATAAGCGTACAGGAACAAATACAATTCTTATCAGCAGTTAACCAGTGTTCAACAAATGTGGAGTCATTAGGGGAGACCCAAAGCACCAATCAAGTCCCACCCAAGAGTCGATATACCTTGATGCCCTTAACAAGGAACACCCCAAAGGCCCGGCCCATCCGAAGACTATCGCTAAGAAAATTCCCCGGATGGCGGAGGTCTAGGCACATACCATCACAGTGGCGCCCAAGACTACATCCTCCTAGTGTACTGACTTGGTTCGTCCACATAACATTTAAAAGGGATCCTTTAGGTATACTTCAACCCATATAATTCAATACCAACTACGGGTATAATTTTTACCACCTTATCCTCATGATGTCTAACAAAAGACCCAATGTAAATCATACATCATCAAGCATATAAACATGTCATCCAAATGGTACTCCAAATAGAATCATCATAATACTCTTTTATGCATACCCTTAACATATCAAAATGCTCACATCATATATCCATGAGACAAGTCCTAAACAATGATACATAACAATATCCATGGCATATCACCCATATACATATATACATTTTCAACTATTTTCGTGAAGGAATCCCCAAACATTGAGCATATAGAGATAAAGTAACAAATAGAAGATTATGATGTGTATCTAGTTTTAACAAAGGTTTAGTAAACTCACAATCTAGGTTTTGAACCCAAAACCTAGAAAATATGGAAACCCTAGAAGTTGGAGAAGATGAGGCTTGAAGATGAGGAGTGAGATTCTTGAAGAACACCTCAATGAGAACACTTGAATGTAGCTTGATGACCACTTAATGCTCCCAACCACCCAAAAGCTTAGAAGTTAATGTGGTAGATGAAGAAACCTTAAAAATCGCCTCTAAGAAGAGCTCTCCCGTTTTTGTAAAGTGATCTTGTGAGAAAATGAGACTGCCAAGGTAATTTAAACCCTTCAGATGTCGCGGGCGATAGTGCCCGGCGATAGTGCCAAAGGGCACTATCGCGAGTCACAATCGCGAACACACACGCACCCGCGGTACGCCTTCCGCGAGTATGCCCGGCGATAGTGCCCTCCGCGATAGTGCCAGGGCACAATCGCGGGGCACAATCGCGAGTCACCCAAAAATAGCCCAAAACTCAACCGAAAACTATAACGAGCACAAGGTTTGAACGATTAACGAAGGTAACTTAATTATATGCCGTTTAGATCTGAACATGATAATAAGACGTACACAAGAACACATATTCTCACAAAAGCGAATTAAATGCATCTAATACCACAAAATACTTACCTTAAGAATTTACGGGTGTTACAATCCTCCCCACCTAGCGGAGATTTCGTCCCCGAAATCTTACCCTAAGCAAACAAGTGAGAATAACGCTTCTTCATATCATCTTCCGATTCCCAAGTAATGTTGGCACCCCGATGGTGCTTCCATTGGACTTTAACCACGACCACGTCTTTATGCCTCAACTTCTTCACTTTCGATTCTAAAATCGACTAAATTATGCTACAAACCTACAAAAACAAACAATTGGAATGAGTTACTATCCCATCAAGCATAGGGAGTCCTTGGACATTTCAATGAACATGAGTTACCTCTTTGTTTAATCACTAT
The DNA here is from genome assembly GCA_023525745.1 of Arctium lappa. Taxonomy (NCBI): domain Eukaryota; kingdom Viridiplantae; phylum Streptophyta; class Magnoliopsida; order Asterales; family Asteraceae; genus Arctium; species Arctium lappa. The sequence continues at coordinate 127,368,488 of CM042049.1, forward strand.
CAACCGCCATACCTCACAATCATTTAGCTCACAGTTTTTATACTTACTGCTCATTGAGTTAGATATTGAAACAAATATCATATGGCTCAAAATAGGAAGACAGGGAAATAAGAAGCTGAACGGAAAATAAGGATAGGCAACCCAAGCCCAACACATCCTAAGCTGTAAAAATATTATTTGCTTAAAATCCATTGCTGAAAACCAGTTTTACCATACGAATCATGAAGAAGTGAGACGATATTTTTCTGAAGGAACATGATTAAGTTTTACTTTCTGGATTTGGAGTGGCTACTGAATTTTTCAATGATTATATGGTCGTGCAGGTTTAACACGTTAATTCAAGATGGATTACGAAAATGGATACCAACAACAGATCCCAAAATCAAAATATGAATGCCTCCTCTTTGGTAAGCCTCTAATTTTCTCAATATGTGAGTTTTAGATGTTTCCTCTTTCGTATGGTCAAGATTGCAATTTGAATTGATCTTCAATGGCGTTTTTAAACATTTTTGTGTTCGACTTTTAAATGTTGATGATACCCTTTTATCCTCTAAGGTGTGGATTGTCAGCATAATGCACCAAAAATATTAGAGGTATTGCATATTTACATGACCCTTTTTTGATCATCTTGCATTTGTTAGATAATGTATATGAGAAACTTATGATTTATGTTACCTAAATATGTTTTTTAGAGTATATGGTAAATAAGCTTGATATAGAGGTTAAGAGTTTGATGAGGTTGTTCTGGTTATGAAGTATAAGGTTATGGGACCAGAATTGGCTTCAAAGTAATAGTCTTATGTTTTATTCTATTTTTTGGAAGGATAAGGTGATTTCTATTCAAGACAGTCTCTGTGGCTTTATTGCTGCTAGATCAAAAATTATAGTTTAGCCCTTTATTCTGTTGGTACTTTTGAAATGGGTTCAAATGGATCAAACCTCTGCTCCATTTATATTATGGAGCTTGAAAAACTTGCTTCCTGATGTGCATATCTTATCCTTAGTTTGGGTGTGTGTGTGTTTGCTCCTCCCCCTCATTTGGTCTTTTTCTTGGAGTTTCAATAGGGTGCTTGATCACTGATCCTGCCTTATTGTTTCCTCTTGTTCCATGTTTATCTAGCAAGGTAGTACATTGGTTTTTGATCATCGATCAAACCAATGTTGCTATCTATATGGAACATTTTGGTTTTTATTGGTGTGTACTCAGTGAGTTTTTGTTTGGAGGAGTTATAAGGCTGTCTTTATGTTGGGTTCTTATTGTCTGGCCCAACTGTTGCTTCTCCCTTTTTCATTTTGGTCTACAATACTGGTTTCTTTCATATCTCTGGTATAGATTGGTTTTCTTGAATAGTGTTATAAGGTTATATTGGCTAAGATGTCTGCAATGACTGTTTTGGGATTTGCACAGTCCTGTTTTGGGATTTGCTGTCTTCTTATATGGGCTAGATCACAGTCTGTTTCTCTAATGACCATTGGTAATGATGTCTGCAAGTTCAAAGATTATATGATCATGGATATGGGTCTCAACTTCGCTACTGTGGTTTATTTGGATTTTGGTAATTGGTACTACAATTTTCTGTTGCCTCAGATCTTGGATAATTTTCCGTGCACAATTGCTGGTTTATTTGGATTTTGGCACCAACTTTTGTTTAAGGTGTTTAGTTGGGACCGGAGGAATAAGGAGGGTCATCTGTTATTGGAGTTTGATTTGGATATTCCAATGACCTATGGCCAAATTGGTCCCTTTCTGACTTATGTCAGATTTTTATAGCTCTATGCTTTTTTGAGTTCACCATTTTAGATATTGATTTTTTCCCTCTTGGGTAAGCATTGGATTGAATGCCTTATGGTTGAATGGCTAAAGGACAATTTTCAATCTTTTGCTAGTAGCCAACTTGGTTTTCTGCTGGTGTTCTACTTGCTGAATATCACAATGGTATTTCAACCTTTGTTTCTTGTTATATTCTTTTTTTTTTGGGGAAAAGGGTATCCTAGGTCTTTGGCCCAGACTAATCCCTTGGCAAATAAACCGACTACGAAAGCATGCAACCCTGAGGTTAAACCCAGTGGCTACAAAGTTGCGAATGCAGGGAATCGAACCCGGGTTGAGCGCTATGAACTCCCCAGGTGATTACCGCTACACCACAAGGCTTGTGGTTTTCTTGTCATATTCTTTGGTCTTACAATTTGGAGTCTAAGATGCCGTTTGTTTTTTAAGAGGTCTAAAGTCTGAATTCTTATTTTAGTTATGATTAATAAGAGGTGGTGTGTAGAAAGGTGTGAACGATTCAGACTTAAACTCCATTACGAGTTTTTTTTTAAAACAAACAACCCTTAATTTTGGTTTTTCTTTCGGCCCTATATCATCCACTACTGTCAAATCTGTTACTTTGGAGGAATAAGGTGGTTTTGTTGCTTTGGGTCATTCACAAAATTTGTGAGTGGTTATGGTTTTATGTTGCAAAGGCCTCTAACCAATTTGCAATCAAAATTTATTTGTCCTGTGCAATTGTTGGCTTTTTTGGATTTTGACAGCAGATCATTGCTACTTCCAAAATCCATGATGTTTGTGATCAATTTTGTAATTCTCCAAACATTCGATGGTGGAAGGTTGATTTTTTGAGAATTGATGATTGGTGGATGGAAAAAAGGGGAGGAATTTTTAGGGCTCATTATGCTTTGGGGAAGTTCTACATGTTGGATTTTTTGGTGATGATGAATTGGAATTGGTATGGTGAGCTCTCTTGGATTGTTTTGATTTTTGATTCTCACCGACATGGTTGGTTGGTTGGAAATTTTGATCGGCTTACTGTGGTTGATTGGCTCTGCATTATTGATATGGAAATCGATCTTCAAAACAGAGACAAAATGGGTATTCTATTTATTGGATTGATTGAGTTAGGTGATCGAGTTATTCTTCAAATGGATGCTTTGGGCTACTTTCGGTTAAATAAAGTTTTGGATTTAGGCCGGAAATAAGTCTCTAATTGATTGGATTTGGGCTATAAAGGATGTGTGGATTGCGCAGTTATTACTGGCTTGGGCTTTTCTTCATTGGGCTGTGTTTTTTTTAATATGAGTAATCATATGGATTTTCAGGTGGCCCTTCTATATTTGAATGACTGGGCTTATTATTACCATGTCATGGTGGGCTGTGGTGATGATGCTATTGATGCTACAAATTCTAGGATGGTGGAGTTCATCGTTGGCCTTTCCTTGGAGAATTTCATTTTGGGCCGTTACTTGAAGAATTTTAATGCCATTGAAGGTTGATAGCAGGTAAAAAATGGTCGCAAGCAATGAAGGTCAACTATGGATACTTCGTAGGTTTTTGGATGAAACTTATGGGTTTTCATTAGATGGCTTCAAAGTCTTTTGTATAAAAAAATCATTTGTGTGTTGTATAATAGCGGGAAGTGTTAATGGATTAGTGGAAATCCATTTTGAGTGTTTACCGAAAGATGCCTTGAATGGGTTTTGTGATCATTGCTGGATTTTGATAAAAAGAAATCTTACTTGATATAGACTTGTATTCCTAAACTAAGGTGTCATTTGTTTTTTAAGAGGTCTAAAGTCTGAAGTCTTATTTTAGTTATGAATAATAAGAGGTGGTGTGTAAAAAGGTCTGAATGATTCAGACTTAAGAGTCATTAAGAGGTTTTTAGGAAAAAAACAAACAACCCCTAAGCGTATGATATGGATTTGTTTTTTCATATGGGCATGATCTCCAACTTTTATAATTTTAATATTTGGTGGCTTTATGAAAGTTCATGATGTGGAGCTTATGTGGAAAATTTAAGAAATTTGATTTGGCTATTCAACTTATTTCTTTTTCATTTCAATTGTAGGTTTGATGCAAGGGTTTGTGCATATGGGATCTAGAAAATGGACTAAATATCTAGACACATTCTTAGCCTTTTAATTTTCTAAATAATTGGCATATATAGAGTTACTTTTGTGTTCTTATCACCGACCGGTGCAGGTGCAACTTTCAACTGGCATTAAAAGTAATGGTCCCGTTGGTCAAGTTTTTTAGAAGTTGAAAAGACCAAGTCTCGATTTCAGTGACGGATCCAGGAATTATTTTTGTTGGGGGCACCATATAGCGTATTGATCAAACCATGTCGGCCAAAAAAACATCTTCCCTTACTCCCAATATAGCACATTAGTTTATCAATAGCAAACACATAACTTATTTATTTCTAGATTTCAGTCTTAATTTTTTGAACTTTGAACAAAATTGCAAAATCAACCTAACATTTCAATTTACCTACAATTACAATTTACTAACAAAATCAAACCAAATACCAAGAAAATAAAACAAAATACAAAATTGCAGGTTTTATTTTCACTTTTCATCTTTTGCTTTTGTTCGTATTTGGCAATCAGTAAGTAAGGAAGTGGGCTTGAGGATTTAGGTGTGAATCGTGAAGTTGCTAAGGGGTTGTTTGTTTACCTCTTAATGGTTCCATTAAGAGGCAACATCAGAATCGCTACAAGGTAAATCTTGATTGGCAAAAAAAAAATACTGCCTCTTAATGGTTCTAAAATCCACTTAATGATTTTGTATCCTGACCATCTCTTAACCATTAAGAGCTCTTATTTCATTATGAAAATTTAGCAAATAACCATATTTCATTTTACACTATATCATAAAAACCTCTTAATCATTCAGACCACTTAATCATTCTAAATTAAACCATTCAACAACTGTCAAACAACCCCTAAGTTGTGGAGATGTCAATAAGTGAAGAAATTAGGTAGGTTTTTATATTGTGGGCTGGGTTTGAGGACCCAATTTAATTTGGTGGGGGCCAGACTCTTATTTTGATGAAATATATCTAAAATACTTTCTTTTTTGAATTGACATAATCTTATTGGGGGCCAGGACCCCTACGAGCTCCATGTAAATTAATCCGCCCCTGTCGACTTCTAAAGAAATGAGATGTTAACATTTCTTTTCTAGAGTCACCAAGTTTTTTTAGCCACAATGTTTGGTACACATTTAGGGGTTGTTTGTTTTAAAAAAAAAAAAAACTCTTAATGACTCTTAAGTCTGAATCGTTCAGGCATTTTTACACACCACCTCTTATTAATCATAACTAAAATAAGACTTCAGACTTTAGACATCTTAAAAAACAAACGACACCTTACATTCTTATCAAATTAGAATTGGTTTACAAAATTTTAAGAACACAAATTGTAAGTTATGAAGATTATATACAATGTTTCATGGTTCATGAAACTATGTGTGTGGTGAAAAACACGGGTCAACTAATTAAGTTTAATGAGATTGATGTTCCAAATCTTTTCCATCTTATTAAGCATTGAGAATGAAGGAAATAGAACAAAAAATGAAATATGATTATATATTGTTTCGAGTTCTCTGTTTTGATTCAAGATGTTTCACGTCGAATCGTGCACGGGTATATGCCTAGTCATATATTAAAAATGTAAAAAAAATTGTGTTTAATGTTAATGTGGGTGGTGGGTTGGGGGGGGGCAAATTACAGGAGGTTCATTTAAGAATGTAGAAGGATACAGTTACATATTTACTTATTTAGCTATAATAATACAACCAAGTTTCCCACAAATATCTAAATTTTCTATAGCCAAATCTTATGGAGAAGCAAACAGAGAGCAGCGGTCGTCGGCGTCGGAGAATAATATTGTTTCCGTTGGCATTTCAAGGCCACATAAACCCCATGCTTCAACTTGCCAATCTACTCCACTCCAAAGGCTTCACCATCACCATCCTTCATACCAACTTCAACGCACCTGCAACATCCAATTACCCTCATTTCACCTTCAAATCCGTCCTCGATAACCACCCACAAGACCCACGATTTTCCGAATTACCCGCACAAGGCATAGCGGCTGCTATGTCTCGGCTCACACTCTTCAATAATCAATTCGGTGCAGATTTATTGCGCCACGAATTGGAACTGTTGTTAGCTTCGTCGGAAAAAGACGAACCAAAACCCTGTTTGATCACCGATGCACTTTGGCACTTCACGCAATCCGTTGCTGATAGCCTTAATCTCCCACGGCTTGTTTTAAAGACAAGTAGCTTGTTTTGTGCTGTTTTTTATGCTTCGATACCTCTTCTTCATGATCGTGGTTACTTCAAACTTGACGACGACAGCCGTAAGACCATCTCCTATTTTACTCTCTAAAATATCGACAATAAAGCATCTATTTTACTCTCTAAAATATCGACAATAAAGCATCTATTTTACTTTCTATAATAGAGAAATTAATAGTAACTCTCTCTAAATATAGAGAAACACTATTTCATAATCTCTATTTTTTTCTTCTAAATTTTTGTTAATTACAAAATAATCTTTCATTTTTTTAAATTATTGTATTTTTATTTTATTTGTTGTCTACAAAATGGTCCTTCAATTTTTTTTAAGGATAAAGAAACTCACTTTGCACTTCGAAATACATTAGTTGATTATTTATGAGAAAAATATGCTTATTCCAATTACATGCTTATGTATTTAAATTTTAGATGTATATTGAAAATGTAACATTTTTATTTAGTGAAATTTAGTTTTTGATAATTTAATTCGGAATTAAATATGAATTATAAAGTCGTTAAAATAACATGATAAATTTAATAAATATAACGTTATTGTGAAAATAAAAAATATAAGGATATAATTTATAAAGTTAATAAATATAAGAGTATTATTGAAAATATATATAATCAAAATATATAGTAGAATAGAATATTTTATTTTAGAGTAGAAAATAGAGTAATTCATGGGAAGAAAACATAACAAATTCTTTATTTTGTACTCTAATATAATAGAGAGTAAAAATTATAAGAATTACAGTGGAGATGCCCTAAGTGCTCATAAGTTTATCTAAATCATAATCTTTTTCATAATCAGATTCTCATTTGTTTGTTTTCATGGATTAATTCAAGATTTGGAAGAACAAGTGGAAGAGTTTTCTGTACTCAAAGTGAAAGACATCTTAAAGACAGGTTTCAAGAACAAGGAGGATTCCATGTTGGGGTTGACAACTAATATGCTGAAACAGACAAAAGCATCTTGTGGAATCATCTGGAACTCCTTTAAAGAACTCGAAGGACCTGAGCTCGAAACGGTTCTTCGCGACTTTCCGATACCAAGTTTCCTGATACCATTCCCCAAGCATTTCGCAGCCTCCTCAAGCAGTTTACTAGAACAAGATCGAACCTTTTTTCCATGGTTGGACAACCAACCACCAAATTCTGTACTGTATGTTAGTTTTGGTAGCATGATTCAAGTGGATGAGAAAGATTTCTTGGAAATAGCTCATGGGTTGGTGAATAGCAAGCAGTCGTTTTTATGGGTGGTTCGACCTGGGTTCGTCAAGGGTTATGCATGGCTCGGATCATTGCCTGATGGGTTCCTTGGTGAAAACGGGAGAGTTGTGAAATGGGCTCCACAACAAGAAGTGTTAGCTCATGAAGCAACAGGTGCATTTTGGACTCATAATGGATGGAATTCGACATTGGAGAGCATTTGCGAAGGTGTTGCTATGATTTGTTCTCCTTTTGGGGGAGATCAACCGTTGAATGCGAGATACGTGAGCGAGGCTTTGAGGGTTGGGGTGCATTTGGAGTATGGATGGCAAAGAGAGAAGATGGTAAATGCCATAAGAAGAGTAATGGTGGATGAAGACATTAGAGAGAGAGCAAGAGCTTTGAAACAAAAGGTTGATGTTTCATTGACCAAGAGTGGCTCTTCATATCAATCATTGGAGTCTTTAATCGATTATATTTCTTCCATATGAGATATTGTATTCAGATGTATTTAGTCATAAGAAACGATTTAAACTTTGAAAGTAGTTTGTATACCAAATAATATCGGTCGTACTTTAAAATAATAAAAAAAATCAATCCGTTTGGATGAAAAAGTATGTTCTTCATTTTGTTACAGAAATCTGTAATTTTTTATATTTCTTTTGTGATTATAATCTTGATTCTTTCTGGCCGTTTAAAAACAAAGCAAAAGGCAAAAACATTAGGCAACGACTGAGTTTTATATGAACAAACATGGTATATAAATAAGTATTTAGAATCTTAGGAGATCTCAATATTTATAAGCTATAAAATATAAATTAATTACTTGAAATGACATGGGTGCATCAACAAGAGACAGCAGAAGCAAATAAAAAGATAATAGAGTCAAGGCTACTTAAACAAATGCCATAAACATACGAGTTTAATTAGGAAGCTAATTAATTTTCCATGGAGAACCAAGAAGAGAGAAGTGGCTGCCGAAGGCAAAGGGTGGTGCTATTTCCCCTGCCATTTCAAGGCCACATAAACCCAATGCTTCAACTAGCAAATATACTTTACTCCAAAGGCTTCTCTATCACCATCCTTCACACCAACTTCAATTCTCTTTACACATCAAACTACCCTCACTTTACCTTTCGTCCCGTTCTTGATAACGATTCAAAGAAAGACACCAATCTTTCCAAGTTAAGTTCCCAAGGGATTGGTGATCTTCTTTCGGGAATCCTGCTGTTGAATCAGTGTGGTGCAGTCGGCTTGCGCCACGAGTTGGATCAGATGTTAATTGCTTCAAAAGAGGAACATGAGCCTATTGTCTGTTTGATCACTGATGCACTTTGGTACTTCACTCAATCAGTGACAGATAGTCTTAATCTTCCCAGAATTGTTTTAAGGACAAGTAGCTTGTTTTGTGTTCTTGTTTATGCTTCTATACCTATTCTTGATGATCAAGGCTATTTTAACCAAGTAAACAGCGGTAAGTTCTCTTTCTGGATGAAATTATATGCTAAAATGATTTCCTAGCTAATATTGAAGCTTGATCAGTTTAGATTCTTTCTCTAGTTTTTTATGAAGAGAGTGTAGATTTAGATCTGAAGAATATTATATCGCCAATAGATGAAAGCAACTCCAAGAAAGCTGTTCGGGGTAAGCAAATTCTTGATCTTTATCATCCGAATATCTCAGCTTCAAGTTTATTTCTTTTTCTTGGAATGAATCTAGATTTGGAGGAACGCGTATTGGAGATTCCAGTTCTCAAAGTGAAAGACATTTTAAAGATGAGAATCAAAGGCCAAGATGATCCTACAGCAAAGTTACTAGCAAACATGTTGAAACAAACAAAGGCATCTTCAGGAATCATTTGGAACTCCTTCAAGGAACTTGAAGAATCCGAGCTTCAAAAGATCCATCAAGACTTCCAAGTTCCATCTTTCCTGATCGACCCATTTCACAACTACTTCCCAGCCACGTTGAGCAGCTTGCTAGAGCCAGATATAAGCTCTATAACATGGCTAGATCGCCAAACACCTAATTCAGTACTATATATAAGTTTTGGCAGTGCTGCTCAACTAGAAGAACAAGATTTCTTGGAAGTAGCTCATGGTTTGGCCACTAGCAATCAACCATTCTTGTGGGTGATGCGACCAGGGTTGGTCAAAGGTTCGGAATGGCTAGAACGGTTACCAAATGGGTTCCTAGATGAGGTGGGTGAGAGGGGGCATATCGTCAAATGGGCTCCTCAACAAGAAGTACTAGCCCATCAAGCAACCGGAGCGTTTTGGACTCATAATGGATGGAATTCAACGTTGGAAAGCATTTGTGAAGGCGTTCCTATGATTTGTTCGCCATTTTGGGGTGATCAACCTTTAGATGCAAGATTCGTGAGCGATGTTCTGAAAGTAGGGGTTTACTTGGAGAACGGGTGGGCGAGAGAGGAGATCGCAAGTGCCATAAGAAGAGTAATGGTGGATGAAGAAAGGGATGACATTAGAAGAAGGGCAAGGTGTTTGAAAGAAAAAGTAAATGTTAGTCTAATCAAGGGTGGTTCTTCATACGAGTCTTTAGAATCTTTAGTTAGTTTCATTTCTTTGTTTTAGTCAATATGGATCTTTTACGTAAACAAAACTATTGATGAATTCATTTGGGGAAGTACGTTGTTCACTTTGATTAAGAAATCTGTAACTTTTTGTACTTCTTACGTAACTTTGATTTCGATTCTTTGTTGCCGTTTGATATATACTATATAGTATTGTATATGTAGTTTGCATCAGTTGAAACAACTTAACACAAGACAACAATATTAATAAAATTAATTTTATGAATGACAACAATTAAAAGAGAACAAAAAGGTAATAAAATAACCTTCGGACGGCTTTTTAAATAATTAGTGGACGGCTTTTTGGGAAAAATATTAATTGATGCTTAAAATTCTTGATTTTAAAGTATTTTTCATTTTATTTGAAAAGCAACAAATATATCTCTTCAATGCAGAGTCTTGCATCCACTTTGAACCTGGCTGACAATGGAGACCCATGGAAGAGCTCCCACTCTCCGGTGGCCAGAATCAACGGCAACTCTCCTGAGAATAGTATTGTTTCCCATGCCTTTTCAGGGTCATATCAATCCGATGCTTCAGTTGGCAAACATTCTTCACACGAAGGGTTTTAAAATAACCATCATACACACCCAATACAACTCTCCAAATCATTCAAACTATCCTCATTTCACCTTCTACTCCATCTCCGACTGCTTTTCCGAGATTATAAACCAGTTGCCAAAAAAAGACCCCAGCTTTTACATTAAGTACCTTAATAGTAGCTGTGTAGATTCGTTTAGGAATTGTCTGGCTGGATTGTTGGCGGAAGAATCGGTTGCTTGTTTAATCGCAGATGCTGCATTCTACTTCACGCAGGCGGTGGCCGACGAACTGAAGATCCCTCGGGTGGTGCTCCGTACAACCAGTCTTGGTTGTGTCGTTGCTTACGGCGTGTTACCCGTTTCATCTGAAAAGGGTTACTTCAACCTTCCAAAAGAAGGTCTGTTTCTTTTGAATAAAAATCTCTTGTCCCAAATTATATATCACGCCTCATTTAAATTTATGCCACCAATCATATGAATATACATCGTGTGAGAAAATATGAACTTGAATTAAACAAAATAAGAAATATATAAAACCTGACGTTTATTAATTTCATTGGTTGGAGAAGAATGAAACATGTAATTTTGGAACAACGGTGAATACAGTATTCTCATTAGAAAATAAATGGTGAAAAAATTGGGTGATGTTTGATCACCAAGGGTCATTATTTGCCATGTTAAATATGTGATTTTGACAAGTCTCCATTGTTTAGAGTTTTTAATTAACGAATGTAAAACTACAGTCTACCTTAGTATCTCACTAAATTCTATCAAAATGCAAAAATAATATGTCGTATCATCGTCTTGGTAATTTGTATATATGTATATATTTGGTATCTTACTTTACATTGTAATTAAAAGGTTTAGGTGTAACAGGCCTCCAAAAAGATCGGAATGTCCTTGTCCATAACCCACCCAGATCAATCAATAAAATGAACTCTTATATATAAATTCATTACATTTGAATATATGATTCTATATTCAGATTATGAAGCATGGGTGCCAGAATATCCATTTCTGAAAGTTAAAGATATCGTAAAGATCTCAATCAACCCACAAGGTATGTTAGAATTTGTTACCAACATGCACAACCAAATGAAGGCATCATCAGGGATCATTTGGAACACCTTCAAAGAACTGGAAGAATCGACACTAGAAACTATTCACCAAGATTTTCCAATTCCAAACTTCACTTTAGGCCCATTCCACAAGTACTTCTCGGCGTCCTCGAGCAGCTTAATTGAACAAGACCGAACCATTATCACATGGCTAGACACCCAAGCACCTAAGTCTGTGATATATGTAAGTTTTGGGAGTGTTGCAAGCATAACCGAGTCAGAATTTCAAGAAGTGTCCCATGGGTTGGCTAATACTGGTTTACCGTTCTTGTGGGTGGTTCGACCAGGGGCCATTCCTGGTTCAGAATGGATCGAGTTGTTGCCTGAAAATTTTCTAAAAAGAGTGGGTGGTAAGGGACGTATAGTGAAATGGTGTCCTCAACAAGAAGTGCTAGCTCATCGAGCAACGGGGTGTTTTTGGACTCATAATGGATGGAATTCGACATTGGAAAGCATATCTGAAGGAGTTCCTATGGTTTGTTCTCCTTGTTTTGTCGACCAACCAATAATTGCTAGATATGTATGTGACGTTTGGAAGATTGGCGTTTTGTTGGAGGGTGGCTTTGAAAGGTTAGGGATTGAGATGGCAATCAAAAGAGTTATGCTGGATGAAGAAGGAGAAGAAATCAGAAAGAGAATACGTTGTTTAAAGGAGAAGGTAAACCTCTCTCTTGAAGAAGGTGGTTCTTCTAATCGGTCATTAAAGAGTTTAGTTGATTATATTTTATCTTTCTAACTCGAAGACGTCACTTGTAATTTGTATGCATCATGAATAAAAAGCTTCGTTAGATCTTGGCGATGCTTAAAGAGTTAAGTATTGAATTAGACTCTAAAAAAAGGTGATAATATTAAAGTAAGAAATAACAATATCAATATTGGTTTTGTTGGGAAAAAATATTTTTCAAGGATAAAAGGCATATCTTTGTCTAGTTCAATGAAAAATGTGTGTATATTTTCAAGGAACGGAAATCGGCGGACGAAACGGGATGATGGTAGGGCGAAGGAGCAGCGGCGAAAGCGCCCTGCCTCAAGAATGGACATATTGAGTCCATATTTGGTGGATGGTAGATAGAATGAATAGGGATTTGAAAAACTAGTAGTGGTAGTGTGTAGTATAGAAGAAGGGTAATGAAGAAGAAGATAAGAGCATCCCCAACGGGAGGTCCATGACACATGGCACTAAGAAAGAACCGGTCCATGCATTTCAAGATTGTTGGGAAGAAAAGGTCTAAATGCCAACTCAATGGAACGGTCCTAGCAGAAGAACCACTCCTTGAGTTCTAAAGATGTGGGTCCCACATAATATTTTATATTAAAATAATCAAACCCCATTTAAAACACAACAACCATTATAATTTATATCTATTGTTTTATTTATCTATTAGTATTTAAAAGCAAAATATTTTTCTATTTTTCTATTTTTTACTTTTAATATATAATATTTAAAAAGAATTTAATCAAATAAATAAATTAGTTTATTACAACGTCTGATTATTTTTAATATATAATCAATTTTTTGTTCTTAATTATTGTAATTTTTAATCGTTGACTTTTATTAGTCTTTAATTATAATTTAGTTTTTAATTATTGTCATTTAATTATAATAAGTAAATTTTAATCCTTATAATTTTTATTATTTAAATCATGAACCGGTCCATGATTGAGTGTAAAAGGTTTATGAAATGTGTAGGAAAGAGAAAACTGATATGACAGAGAGAGAAAACTGATGTGGCAAAATCATGAACCTTTAAAGAAGTTCATGATTGTGGATGCTCTAAAGAAAGAAAGGGGATCCAAGGTTTTTGTTTTGTTTTGTTGTTTAAAGGGTGGTAGTAAAGAATTAGGGGGTGTTTGGGATTGCTTATTTAAAACAACTTATGCTTATTTTGAAAAGTGTTTATCAACTTATGTGGTGTCAAAGCGAAGTTTTCTAAAAAGTGTTTGGATTAACTTATTGTGGTACCAAAATGTAATAAGCTAATAAGTTGTTATTTAAAGGTGTTTGAGATTGCTTATACATATAAAAAAACCAAAAAAGTCATAACCACTTTTGAAATAAGTTGATAAGTTAGAACAAAATGACTTATCAAAAATGGTTTTTTAGTGGTTTGGTACCGCTATAAGCTCTTTTCTTTTCTTTCCATCCAAACACTCAAAATGACTTATCTCCAATGTCAAATCACAATAAGCTAAAAAGCCCTCAAATAAGCAATCCCAAACACCCCTAAGAGTATGAGTAGGTGTTTTTGGGTGAAAAAAAAAGGGAAGTAAAGAAAAGAAAAGAAGGGAATTTTGGGGTGTGGGAAAAGTTTCTCTTTTATTCAAATTGACAATAATAAAAGAGAAGCAATAGTTTCATTTTGAATGTTCAACAAGACTTGTTTTTTTTTAATTATTATTTAATTAGAAGTGTACTTGTGCAATGCAGCGAGATATATCATGATTTTAATGTTTTGTTTTTTTTGTTTTTTTTTGTCGATTTACAGTACGATTTTGGATGGTTTTGAGAAAGTGATAATGTTTTTTTTTTATAAATTTGTTTAATTTAGGCTTAATAATATAATGTTTTTTATATAAAAAAAATTAAATATTTTGTTAGAATTCAATTATTATCTTATATATTTTAATGACATCTAGAAAAAATAACCAATTACATATTTAATAATATAATTAAAACAAATTTATAGTAATATAATATATTAATTAATAGTGATACATGGAAAGATCTGTATAAAAGGAAGACCCTGCACATATCAAATTGGTAGGTGTTAGAAGTTTGCAGTAGTAATATGTATCTTGTGCTTTGATACTTGTAAATTAAGAAAATTTTAAAATATTGCATAAAATGATGGTACCTTGTGTCTAATAATTTGTATTTAAGAGTTTTTTATCCGTACTTTATAATATAGTATAGATTACTATTATTTTAAGTTTGGAATATTAATGGATGTGATTATTTTTGAAAAAGTTTGGTTCCAGCAAATGATTGGCTTGGGGAGAATATATATTTTATCATGTTTTTATTGTTAAGTATCTTTAATTCTATTTTAGAAATTTTGGAGATTTAAAAAAAAATTGCTTTAGAAGTTATGATGTTTAAAATAAAGAAAAATAAAAGAGAGGTGAAATCCCTAATTTGCGAAAAAGAAAGAAAATATAACGTAGTTGTTAGAAATGCTCTCAACGTCAATGACACCATCAATATGGATAGTGGTGGATCCAAGATTTTTGCATAGGTGAGGATACCTTTAAGGTAGATTAAAGGCCTATAAAGTAACTCAATATATTTTTAGCTTAGTTACACTATTTAAAGGGATTTTTAAGAGTAAACTTCACTTTTGGTCGCTAACGATTGCAATTTTTAACGGATATTGTCCCTAGACTTATTGAAACTCGGATTTGGTCCCTCACGTTTGTCATTTCAATTCGGTTTTGTTCTCTCTCACTAACGGCGATTAACTTTTGCCGTTGAGTCCAATTAAATGAGGGGTATTTTCGTCATTTTATCCGTTTTTTTACAAAACCCACCAAACTTTTGAGACATGTTACGTAGTTAACTCTATCCAGTGATGATATCATGACCATCACCGTCACCGAGATACAACTCACTAGCAAAGGTCCTTGCGGTTTGGACCCTGCAATTTGCCCATGTGATCGTCTTCATTATCATCTTTCCTTTGATATTGTCCTTGTGTGATGGTCGAGGATGTAAGGAACCAAAATGGGGTGGGGAAGATGTGGTTTCCTCTTTGTGATTTGGTCTATGTGGTTTCGCCCCTGTGACTTTGCTTTGTGGGAGAGAAGAGAGGGAGTTGGGGTTCATCGGGGGAGGTGGGAGAAGGCCTACATGAAAAATGTGTATGTATATATATATATATATATATATATATATATATATATATACATACATATATAAATAGGATTAGTTTCATTTGCGAACTGCTAAAAATATGAGAAATAAAGAAATGATCCTAGCTCTTTATCTGGTCAACATTTACTGATTTGACCGTGAAACACCGGATAGTTTCTTGTGTGGTCTGTAGAAGATAGAGGGGTAGTTTCATAAAATACACAAGACGAGTTAATCTATGAACCTGTATGATTCACATATGAATTATGTGTTCATATATGAACCAGTGTAATTCACATATGAACTCTTTTAACTGATTCATATATGAACTTTTGAATCAGTTAATTATTTCATATGTGAATCACAAAAGTTCATATATAAATATGTTAATTAGTTTATATGTGAATCAGTTAATTAGTTCATACATGAATCGGTTCATATAAGAATAAGTTAAAAAAGTTCATATGTGAATTACACTGGTTCACATATGAACATATAGCTCATATGTGAATCATACATGTACATATATGAACTCATCCCGTGTATTTGTAAAAATTAAGAAACTGTCCTTTTATTTTTGGAATAGTCGTAACTTTTAATCCGTCAAAGTCGTAATTGTTGACCAGTCAAAGACATAATATTTGACCGAATAAAAGACTAAGATTACTTATCTATTTCTCATATATTTAGCATTTTTCAAATGAACCTCTCCCTATATACATATATTAATAAATACTAATCTATAATAAAAGGATATGATCTTTAATTAAAATGGTGATGATATTTGTTATGACATGTATGACGTACCCATGAAACAAAAGAGATGCAAGATTGAAGGTAGGGGGTATGTGACTTCAATAGTCATGACTGATGACTTCCTCATATTCTAAGACAACATATCATGACTTTCAATATGGGATTGGATTCCAATGAAAATGAAAGTTCTGACGACAAGAGTAAGAAAAAATCTACACCATTGCATGCATATTACGATGAGATGCACCGAAATATATCGAGTCAATTCTCGTATCAAGCACAGTTCATGAGGTGAGAGTGAGATTAAAAATGATCTAGTCCAGATCTTTTCTTACTTTCTCACCTTAACCCTCATTCTCTTACGATCATTCATCTTCAAATTAACAACCAAATGCAATTAATAAGCTTTTGAAATTTATGTATTAATTAACAAAAGGAAAAATGTTCAAAAAAAAACCAGTTGGAATTTATCATATTGAATGATTAAGGTTTTGAACTTCTTTTTGAATAAATAAGTTATTAATTTTTCTCATTTTGAATGATTAAGTATCTGATTTTTTTTAATAAATTAGCCATCGAACTTTTAAAATTAGTTATCTATATCATTTTAAACCAAAAAAATGTTGGTAACCGACTACAAATATTTTAAAGTTAAAAAAAAACATAAATCAGTTTTATTGTTCCCAAACCTTACGTCATTAAAATCCCGTCACACCCAACGCTATCGTTCTCCCTCACAACATTGGACCCTATCATCGATCTCCCTTTTTTTTATCTATTTTTTTTTTTTTTGGTTTTTCGATTCTCCCAACCCTCTTTTTTTATGTGTATTCATACATACATACACTAAATTGTTGGAAAAGGAATAATTGAAAGACAAAAAAGAAGATAAAAAAGAGGGAGAGATTGATGGCAAGTAGCAACGACGAGGATGAGCGGTGATAGAGAGTGTACGATGATCAATCGGATGGTGAGGGGGAGTGATGTCGTTGTGTGCGAGGGGTTTGAATGGCGTATGATTTGAAAATGGTAAAACTAATTTAGGTTTTTTTTAAATAACATTTTTAGCCGGTTACATATTACTTTTTTTTTTGTTAAAAAGATGTAGATTATTACTATCTAAGGGTTCAATAATTTACTTACTTAAAAAAATAGTGTGACTTAATAATTAAAAATATTTATTTATAAAAAAAGTTTAGGAATTAAATTATTTAAAACGTGAAAATTTAAAAGTTTTATGAAGAAAAAGAAAAGCTTAGAGTGTGGTTTGTTGTTTATAACGATTTTCGTCCCTAATCTTTAAAACTGCTTTTTTAGTCCTTATGGTTTCCATTTTGTTTCTTTTTTCGTGCCTGAAACTAACTCCCTCAAAAAAGTCAGTTAAGTCAAGGGTATTGTTGTCCTTTTACTTTTTTATATTTTCAATTAAAATTTAAAACCCAACACAATAAAAAGAATTAGAATAGATATCAAATATTAAACCATAAAACAAATTTTTAGGTGTGGTTGACTCCTCATCATCTTTTCCGATGTGTTTCCAGTGAACACCAACATCACCTCCAACGGCCGTTTTCAATTGCTCCCATCAATCTTCTTCCACAAGTTTACTCATAAACTCCATAGAAAAACCCAATTTCTTACTAGCCAAACTCATTGATCTAAAAACCAATTTCTTACTGTCACCAGTTATTCACTTCAATGCACGAACCAAATGATTATGCTTTCAATGTCATGATTCGTGCCACCTGGGAGAGGTTCGATCTTACGTTAGAATTCTATTACAAGATGAAGGTTTTGGGTATAAAGCCGAATAATTTTACGTACCCTTTTTTGTTTATTGCGTGATCGAATCTTTTGGCGGTTGAACATGGTAGTATTACCAGGGTCAGCCTAAGCAGCAACAAGCTCCAACAGGAGCGATTTTCCGAGTAAATCTCCGATGTCGTCAAACGCTCTCGTAATACTAAGGTTCGATAGGACTCCACCCACCGTCATTTGGACTGTAACCACAACTTTCACGCTGGTGGTGGTGATGACATCGACAGTGCTAGTTTCGCCGACGACCGATTTGATTTATCTGACTGAATTTTCGGTACGACACCGAGAATTTCGGAAACTCCTGCTGTGACGTTTGACGGGAAATGCCAGCATGTTGAGAGATAAAAAGGAAGTTGGGATTCCACTACCGTCAACACCACCATCTCCGGCGATAAACTGCAATCTCATCCTTCCTATTCATCTTAAGCAATGACAACTGAACTTCTCCTGCTCTTGAGACGAGAAAACTATAAGGTCCATAAAAAAAGAAGGGGAGACGAGAAAATGCACCGGAGATGGAGGGAGTTGCCGGAAAAATGATTGAGAATAGGTTGGGGGCGGCGGCGGGAATTAGGAATCAAGGGGAGGAAGATGGGTTTTTTTTTTGGGAGGGGGGAGGGACACATGGTAGGGTAGGTCAAATTTTACTATAAATGTCTTCGTTTAATAAAGTTAAAAGAAAAATAAATATTTTTTGAAAAGGACCAATTTACCCTTAATTTAGCAGTCATTTTCTACCAGAATTAGTCTCAAGGACGAAAAGTGATAGGAATTGCAAACCATAAGGACGAAAAAAGCAAATTTTAAAGACCAGGGATGAAAATAGTTATAAACAACAAACCACAAGGACGAAAATCGTAGTTTACTCAAAAGCTTATGAACTTTATCATTCTAAGAATTAACATGTAATTTTCTCAAAATAAATAGTTGGAAGAAAAAACATTTTATTTAATTACTTTATATACAGTCAATATATATTATACACATGTCTTCCATCAACTTTAACCTCCTTGAACATGGAGACCCTGGAAGAGCTTCCACTCTCCAGTCGACAGTAACCGCAGCACGCCGGAGAATAATATTGTTTCCCCTGCCTTTCCAATATCATATCAATCCCATGCTTCAGCTGGCAAACGTTCTTCATATTAAAGGTGCGTTTGGTACACAGAACAGAACATGACAGGATAGAATAGAACATGGATCACTGTCCCACGTTTGGCAGGACTGTTAGGTGAAACAAACAGGAACATAATGGAACAAAAGTGGAATATGCATGTTCCACCTCCACCCCCATGGAACAAGCTGGAACAGACTTATGTTTTACCAATATAACCTCAAAATAAAATCTAATTTTTTTCTAAAACATTAAATATCCCATCTTTTTTATATTTTATTCAATCTTTAAATTTTATTTATTTTATATTCTTTAAATTTTCACTTTATTGTCCTTAAATATTATTTTTATATAGTTGCTATGTTTTGATTAATTTATTTAAATTATTAAATATTAATAGTTAAAAAATATAGAAAAAGTTAAAAAATAAAAAATTGAAAACTATATAATTTTTTATTTTATTTTGTTGTCACTTTAAGCTATATATATTGAAGAGAACTTTCTAATATTATATTTTGTTATAAAAAAATATTCATTTCTTTATAACTTAATAAATTACATAATTAATCAATATATCAATATATATATATATATATATATATATAATATATATATATATATAAACAACTTATTAGGGGTAAATTGGTCATATTATCTGTTATGTTCTACCAAATGTTGAACAACTGTTCTGTCCTGTTTTGTTCTGTTAAGTCCCGTCCTGTTCATTTCTATCATGTTTGCGTACCAATAGCACCCTAAAGATTTTGAAATAACAATCATACACACCTAATACAACTCTCCCCCGGTCATTCAAACTATCCTTACTTCACCTTGAAATCAATCTCCGACCACCATTCTAAGATCACAACGGCAGATGCAGACACTAGTGTTGTTTTCATTAAGTACCTTAATAATACTTGCGTAGATCCGTTTAGGAATTGTGTGGCTGAGTTGTTGGCAGAATATTCCGATTGATGAAGAAGTAGTCGTTTGTCTAATCTGTAACATCCTGATTTTCGAAAGGTATCATTTCGAGTTATTGTAAAAACCGATATATTAAGAAAAAAATAAGATATCTTATTTTGGGTTTGAATCCTTGATTTTATAGTTTAGATGGATGAAAGATTCAATTACGAGTCCAACGGTTCTTTCTGGAGCTATAACGGAGCTATAACGAAGAAGTTACGGCCGAAACAGTGTTTAGGACTTTCAGTACATTTCGCGCGACCCTGCCTCGCGATTGTGACAGGGCACTGTCGCGAGTCACTGTCGCGAAAACCCTCCAGTGCGTAAAAACGGGTTTTTCTTCATTTGGCCATAACTCTCTCATTTCAACTCCGATTTGGGCGATTCAAGTTGCTACGGTTTTGTTTTTGAGAGCTTTTCAAGGATATGGCAAGAGATTGGAAGTTTATTGAAGTATACTAGAGTATTTGGTGGTGGTAAGCTTCTCATCCCTCACTATTCACCTTCTTCCCCAAAGTTTTCTAGGGTTTCATCCACCCTTTGTTCTCCCTTTCATAGATTGAAGGTTTGTAATCATTTTGGTGAACTAGAAGTGTTTTGGTTGGTGAATTCAAGCTTGGGTTAAGGTAATCTTCTATTCTCTTCGGTTATGGAAGTTAGGGTTTCGGTATTAGTTGAGGTATCCATGTACATGGTTTGGGAAACGATTCTTTGTGGTTTATTATGTATATTTATGGTTGAACCTTGTGAATCTAGGTTTTTGGAAGATTTGGTTTGAAGAACCAAGTTTCTTCAAGGAAAGCTCTAAATGGGTAAAATCTAGATTTAGTCTAAATCTAGCAAGGTGAGTTTACTAATCTTTTGTTAAAACTGGATACACATCATTATCTTCTACTTGTTGATGTCAATGCATCTCTCAAATGTTCATATCTAATGTTTCAAGTATTTTGGGGGTTCTTACCCATGGATTTATGAATATGAAAGTTACCATGTGTTATATGTGTACATCTTGGTATGTTGATGATTTCTTCTTGGAAATCCTTTTTGGCGACCTTATATTCTCATGAAGTATTTGGATGGATATTATGTCATATGTTGTATTTACATGAGTAGAATCGTAATAGTGTGTTCCTAGTGGATATCCGAAATGTTACGGATGGAATTACATCTTGAGACCTCCTAAATGCATTATGTGGACGAACCAAGTCTGTGATTCACTATAGGAATGTAGGTGGGTGACATTTGGAGAATTTCCGAAGGCGGTAGTCTCCTATGTACCTAGACCTCCGCCGTCGGGAACTTCCAGAGGTGATAGTCCCCGGTGCGTGTCGGACCTTTGGGTTGCCAGAGAAAGTGGCTTCAAGGTGCATTGCCTCTTTGGGTGAACCGGATTGGAGATATGGGTCGCTCCCGTTGACTCCACATCTACGTGATTAATTGTCTAACTGCTGATAAGAACTGCAAATGTTTTTTGGCATGTTTTTACTTGTTCAACTCACTAGGCTTTCTGGCCTAACACTTGTTTGATGTCGATGTATATCTCAGGTTTTAGCGGCATTGGTCCTAAGCTGGCATAGTGCTTGGGTGAGAGATTTGGGAATATCGCTTTTGGACTTACTATTGGTAGAGAATCCTTTGGGTCTATAAATGGCACCCTTGATTGTAATCTCTTTTCTGGTTATAGAAATTAGATTAGTTGGTTGTTATTTATTATCCGTTTAATTACGATTGTATTTAAATAGGTTTATGTATTTTCCCCATTTTTGGGAGGCTCTTGCTTTGACAATTTTAAATACCACATGTCCGTTTTTCGGATTTTTGTTATCCCTATTTTTAGGGTGTTACATAATCACATATGCTGACTTCACTCAGGCGGTGGCACAAGGTATGTCAGACTTTGTACCAACATGCATAATCAGATGAAGGCATCATCAGGGCTCATTTGGAACACTTTCAAAATGAACTCGAAGAATCTGCACTAGAAATTATATCCCAGGATTTTCCAATTCCAATCTTCACTTTGGGTCCATTTCACAAGTACTTATCGGCATCCTCCCGTAGCTTGATTGAACAAGACCGAACCATTCTCTCATGGCTAGACACCAAAGCACCCAAGTCTGTGACGATCTACGTAAGTTTTGGGAGTGTTGCATGTATTATAACCAAGTCGGAATTTCAAGAAGTGTTGGCTAATACCAGTTTACCTTTCTTATGGGTGGTTCAACGCAGGGGCGGACCTAGTTAAGTGCAAACGGTGGTATGTGCTACCGTATTGTTTCTCCGCCATAAGGTTAAAAAAATTAGGTTCGTGAAAGGTGCAACTATACCTTGTAATCAACAAAAAAACCAAAAAAAACTTTTGAAATCAATAAAAAAAACCCGAAAGAACTCTTGAAATCAACAACAAAAAAACACCGAAAAAGTCTCTTGAAATCGATAACGAGTAATTTTTTTTAAAAAAAATCCTTCAAAACCGTGGAATTAGGCTAAAAACACATCGGACGATATGGAAAAATTTAGTTTCGTGAAAGATGCTACCATATGAAAAAAAATTCTGGATCCATCCCTAGTCGCACTATTAGGCAAACCACTTTTTCCGGCGGACATTTGCGGCAGAAATGAAACAGGTCAAACCCCATTGACTTTCGCTGGAAATCCGCCGGAAAATTATTATTTTTTTAAATCCGCCGAAAATCCGTCGGAATATTTTAATTAATTATTTTTTATAAAAGAATTAAAAAAATAAATATCCACCGAAAATCCGTCGGAAAAATTTTAAAAATTCCGGCTGATTTTCGGCGAATATTTTGTATTTAAAAATAAATTTAAAAAATAGTGGACCCGCCGAAAATCCGTCGGAAATCCAATTTTTTCCCCTTTTCTCTTTAAAAGAAATAAAAAAAACAAAAATAATATTGGATCCGCCAAAAATCCGTTGGAAATTTTTTTAAAAATCCGGCGGATTTTCGGTGGATATTTCCTATTTAAAAAAAATAATGGATCCGCCGGAAATCCAATTTTTTCTTTCCTTTTTCTCTTTAAAAGAAATACAAAAATACAAAAATAATATTGGATCCGCCGAAAATCCGTAAAAAATTTAAAAAATTCTGGCGGATTTTCAACGGATATTTTCTATTTAAAAAAAATAAATAATGGATCCGCTGAAAATCCGCCGGAAATCCGATTGTTTTTTCTTTTTTCTCTTTAAAAGAAATATAAAAATAATATTGGATCCGCCGGAAATCCGATTGTTTTTTCTTTTTTCTCTTTAAAAGAAATATAAAAATAATATTGGATCCGCCGAAAATCCGTTGGAAAAATTCAAAAAAATCCGGCGGATATTTTTGTATTTAAAAAAAATAAAAAAAATAACGGATCCGTTGAAAATCCACCGAAAATCCTGAATTTATTTTTTTCTTTTTCTCTTTAAAGAATTAAAAAAAATACAAAAATAAAGATAAAATAAAATAATAAAAATATAGTCAATTTAAAAAAAATGTTTTTAAAACGAGTGTTTATGGATCGTTTGGGTTTTAAGCGGTCCAGTTGGACTTTAATGGTTTATGCTGGACTTTAATGGATATAGTTGGACTTTAATGGATCAACTTGGGCTTTAATAGACCAATTTGGACTTTAATGGATCGATTATGCTTTAATGGTTCTAGCTAGGCTTTAATAAATCGTACGTGGTTCAGAATTGCTTAAGTTGTTGCCTGAAAAGTTCCTAGAAGGTGTCAGTGATAAGGGACGTATAGTGAAATGGTGTCCTCAACAAGTAGTGCTATCACATCCAACAATAGGGTGTTTTCTGACTCATTATGGTTGGAATTCAACATTGGAGAGCATATGTGATGGAGTTCCTATGGTTCGTTCACGTTTTGTTGACCAACCAATAAATGCAAGATATGTGTGTGACATTTAGAAGATTGGCGTTTTGTTGGAGGATGGATTTGAAAGGGTAGGGAGTGAGATGACAATCAAAAGAGTAATGATGGAAGAAGAAGAAGAAGAAGAAATACGCAAGAGAATATTTTGTCTAAAGGTGCAGTAAACTTCTCTCTTGAAGAATGTGGCTCTTCTCGTCGGTCATTAAAGAGCTAAGTTGATTATATTCTATCCTTCTTAAGTCGTATATGCATCATTAATAAAAAAGCATCGTTAGATCTTGATCGAAAGTCCATTGCTCAGTCTATTGACATTGATGGCCTAAGGCTAATTTGGACCATTATTTATGTAAGAACTGGAATTATAATTATCTTTCTGTGTTGATTTTAATTAGTTTATATATATAGCAAGAGTACATTAAATGCATTCCTTTGCATAGTTTTAAGGTAACTTTACTTTGTTGATATATTTTAAAAGGGAAAAGTCTGAAAAAATTCAACAAACTATCTGATTTTGAATGGTTAAGTCCTTAAACTATTTTTTTGAATAATTAAACCCTTAAACTTTCTAACACTACTAGAAAATTTGAAATTTCCGACGAAAATTACCGACGGACAAAAACCGTCGGTAATTACCGACGGATTACCGACGAATTTTGAATTTTAGCGACGGAAAACTTTGCCGTCGGTAAACCGTCGGTAAAAATTCCCATCCGTCGGTAAAATAAAAATTACCGACGGATTACCAACGGAACATTTACCATTTTAATTTTCATTTATTTTTATGAAATATTCCGTCGGTAATCCGTCGGTAAATAATTAAGTCTTTATTATTTTTTTTTAAATTAAAAATCCGTCGGTAATCACCGACGGATTACCGACGGAACATTTACCATTTTAATTTTCATTTATTTTTATAAAATATTCCGTCGGTAATCCGTCGGTAAATAATTAAGTCTTTATTATTTTTTTTTAAATTAAAAATCCGTCGGTAATCCGTAAAAATAAATTAAAATTAAAATATCAAAGTGTCTTAATGTCGTCGGATATAACCATTATTTTTAAACGGTTCTATTAGGCTTGAAAGAGTTTCATTGTGCCTTAATGGTTCTATCGGGCTTTAAAGGATTCTATCGGTATTTAAAGGGTTATATTAGACTTCAAATGGTTTCATTGGAACTAATGGATATATCGGGGTTTAAACAATTCTAATAGGTTTTAAAGAGTTTCATTGGGCCTTAAGGGATTCTATCGGACATTGAAAGGTTCTATTGGGCTTTAAAGAGTTTCATTGGGCCTTAATGGATCTATCGAGCTTTAAGGGATTCTACCAGGCTTTAAAGGGTTCTATTGAGATTTAAAGGGTTTCATTAGCCCTTGAGGGATTCTATCGGACATTAAAAGGTTATATTAGACTTTAAAGGGTTTCATTAGGCCTTAATGGACTATCGGGTTTTAAGGGATTCTATCGGACTTTAAAAGGTTATATTGGGCTTTAAAGTGTTTCATTGGGCCTCAAGGGATTCTATCGAGCATTAAAAGGTTATATTGGGCCTTAATGGACTACTGGGTTTTAAGGGATTCTATCGGGCTTTAAAGGGTTTTATTGGGCTTTAAAGGGTATCATTGGGCCTTAATGGACCTATAAGAGTTTAAGGGGTTCTAATAGGCTTTAAAGGGTTTCATTAAAATTCGTTAAATGGTTCTATTGTGCTTAGTGTCCCTTAGTGGATCTATCGTGGTTTAAAGGGTTATATTGGGCTTTGAAGGGTTTCATTGGGCATTAATGGATTAATCGGGCTTCAAAGAGTTCTATTGGGTTTCAAATTGTTTTATTGGGCCTTAATGCATATATCGGGATTTAAAGGGTTCTATTGTACTTAGTGTCCCTTAGTGGATCTATCAGGGTTTAAAGGGTTCTCTTGGGCTTTGAAGAGTTTCATTGGGCCTTGATGGATTTATCCGGATTTAAAGGGTTTTATTGGGCTTCAAATTGTTTCATTGGGCCTTAATGAATCTATCGGGATTTAAATGGTTCTATTGGGCTTTAAATGGTTTAATTGGGCCTTAATGGATCTATAAGGCTTTAAGGGATTCTATTGGGGTTTAAAGACTTTTATTGGGCTTCAAAGGGTTTCATTTGGCCTTAATAAATCTATCGGGTTTTAAGGGATTCTATCGGGCTTTAAAGGATTTTATTGGGCTTTTATCTGTGGTATATTGGGCTTTATATGTGGTACATTAGGCCTTATATTATCTTATTGGGCTTTCATGGATCTTTCGGACTTTAATGAGTTTATTCAGTTTTATTGGGTTTTAAAGGGTTTCATTGGGCCTTAATAGATATATCGGGCTTTAAAGAGTTCTATTGTGCTTTAAATGGTTTCATTGGGCCTTAATGGATCTATCGGACTTTAAGGGGTTCTATTGAGCTTTAAAGGGTTTCATTGGGCCTTAATAGATATATCGGGCTTTAAAGAGTTCTATTGTGCTTTAAATGGTTTCATTGGGCCTTAATAGATCTATCGGACTTTAACGGGTTCTATTGAGCTTTAAAGGGTTTCATTGGGCCTTAATGGATCTATCGGGCTTTAAAGAGTTATATTGTGTTTTAAATGGTTTAATTGGGCCTTAATGGATCTATCGGGCTTTAAGGGGTTATATTGAGCTTTAAAAGGTTTTATTGGGCCTTAATAGATCTATAGGACTTTAAAGAGCTCTTTGTGCTTTAAATGGTTTCATTGGGTCTTAATGGATCTATCGGGCTTTAAGGGGTTATATTAAGCTTTATATAATAAAATATCTACAAACTTACCCTAAGGGGGTGTTTGGGATTGCTTATTTATTTGGAAAAATGCTTATTTGGAAAAGAGCTTATCAACTTATGTGGTGTTAAACCGGAGTTTTTTAAAAAATGTTTGGATTAGCTTATAGCGGTACCACACCGCAATAAGCTGATAAGCACTTTTTAAGTGTTTGGCAATTTTAACTTATACATGTAAATATGACCAATAAGTCATAAGTCAAAACAAATTGACTTATCAGAAATAGCTTTTCAGCGATTTGACACCGCTATAAGCTGTTTTTAACTTCTTCCATCCAAACACTCAAAATGGCTTTTCTCCGGTGCCAAATCGCAATAAGCTAATAAGCCCATCAAATAAGCAATCCCAAACACCCCCTAAATATGAAGTCTCGCGCCTCCTCAAAGAATAAGAAGTATGAGCTTTAAAGAGTTTCATTGAGCTTTAATGGATCTATCAGGATTTAAAAAGTTCTATTAGGCTTTAAAGGGTTCAATTGGACCTTAATGAATCTAATCTAAATATTTAATATTTATTCACTAATTATGTTAGACAAAAGAAAATCTCATGTTTAAAAAAAGACTAATAATTTTTTTCATATTTCTTAAAGATAATAATTTTTTTTTAATATTTCCCTTCTATAATCTCAAATTTTTTAACATTCCCTCTCTTTTACTTTTCCTTTCTATAATCTCAAATTTTTTTACATTCCCTCTCTTTCACTTTTCCTTCCCTCTTTTATTTCACCTAATGCCCAAACAAACCCTAACCAAAGGGACGGCTCTCCTAATTAAGCTTCTCATCACGGAGCAGTTTCCAGACCGACGCCGAGATCGGAGACGACGGAAAGCTTCACGTGGTAGTTAGGAGGTCGTCCACTGCGTCTTCGCGATCTGTGATTTCTCTACTCAGGTTCGATTTCTGTTCCTTTCTCGTTCGAATAGTTCAGGATCTGAACTGATTGCAATCGATTTTGTTAGCAATAGTTCACGATTGCAATCGATTTTGTTATTCAATTTTGTTATTTGATTTTGTTATTCGATTTTGTTAGCAACAGTTCACGATTTGAACTGATTGCAATCGATTTCTGTTCCCTTGAATAGTTCGAATAGTTCACGGTCAGAAGAGGAGTACCAGGTCCAGCTAGCCCTAACTTTAAGCGTGTCGAATTCGGAGTCTTGAGGTGATTCCGATAGTGATCAGATCCGTGCTGCGAAGCTATTGAGTTTAGGGAATCACGCTAGCAATAAACATGTGCCGGATAGAGGTGAGGCAGCAGCTGATAAGTTGTCTCGGTAGTACTGGGTAAGTTGAATCTTTCTAGTTGATACGGTTTACTTCATGGTGTATAGCGAAATAAAGAATTGTGTAATCTTTGTTCTGTAGCCGATAAACTGACTGTAGTTTTGACTATCTCATATGGAATAGGTTAAAGAATTTTATGAAGTGAATGTTGATTATATTTACCATCATCAAAACAATCCAGAGAAAGTCTTAACTACTTGGACAAGCCCAATCTAGGCTCAGCCGGATAATTATTTGCATGATTTTCATCATATAAGCCGAGCACTCTCTTACTCTATTGCTTTTCTAAACAATCTGCATGTCCATCGCTATTATAACAACCGTTGGTTTGCTTGGTCCCTACATATGATGATTTATTGCTGATGAGCTTCAATACTCTTGTTTCTGATGTCCAGGGATAAATCATTTGGATGCTGCTGGTTATTTCAATCTTGTCTCACACAAGTTGGGTATTTGGCATCAAATCAGATGGATTCAGGTTTGGTCTCTGTGTTTAAGTATGGCTGCTGTTCATAGACATTTTGGGCAGATTCTTCTAAGTCTGTTATGTATTGGTGATTTTGCAATGGCCTATGGCCATATCGCAAATTTCTCTCAAGTTTTTTTTGATGATCAGATTGGATATAATTTTTGGTTTCTATTCAACTATGAAATGCATGCCCTATCTCATATGGTTTGTAAAGCAAAATCAAAAGTCTGGATGTGTTTGGGTGGTCCGGTTTGATACTCAGTCCGGTGGCCTTAG
Source organism: Arctium lappa (assembly GCA_023525745.1). Classification (NCBI taxonomy): domain Eukaryota; kingdom Viridiplantae; phylum Streptophyta; class Magnoliopsida; order Asterales; family Asteraceae; genus Arctium; species Arctium lappa. The sequence continues at coordinate 127,397,280 of CM042049.1, forward strand.
TGTTGTAAAGATTAAGAGTAAATCATATCATCGTTAAACTTTTCACTAACAAAACTACAAAGCTTTAAAATTGTTTGCATGATTTTCATCATATAAGCCGAGCACTCTCTTACTCTATTGCTTTTCTAAACAATCTGCATGTCCATTGCTATTATAACAACCGTTGGTTTGCTTGGTCCCTACATATGATGATTTATTGCTGATGAGCTTCAATACTCTTGTTTCTGATGTCCAAATGGTGCTATTAAATGATGAATTTGAATAATAGGATATGGACTTTTACACCCAGATCAGTACCAATATGGGCCAGCTGATGTGTTTACTGTTTCTGTGTGCTTTTGTCCAGGGATAAATCATTTGGATGCTGCTGGTTATTTCAATCTTGTCTCATGCAAGTTGGGTATTTGGCATCAAATCAGATGGATCGTTGATTAGCTTTGCAGGTTTGTTTTCATGTTTGCTCCTCTCGATCGATTGTGGTTTGTTTTCATGTTTACAGGTATGTACACACACACACACATATATATATATATATATATGTATATGTATATGTATATGTATTTGCAGGTTTGTTTTCATGTTTGCTCCCCTCGATCGATTGCTCATCTCGATCGATTGTGATAATCTCGATCGATTGTGTTTTTTTTTTCATGTTTACAGGTATATATATATATATATTATATATATATATAAATTTGCAGGTTTGTTTTCATGTTTGATCCTCTCGATCGATTTCTCCTCTCGATCGATTGTGATAATCTCGATCGATTGTGGTTTTTTTCATGTTTACAGGTATGTATGTATGTATATATATATTTGCAGGTTTGTTTTCATGTTTGCTCCTCTCGATCGATTGCTCCTCTCGATCGATTGTGGTTTGTTTTCATGTTTACAGGTATGTACATATATATATATATATTTGTATTTGCAAGTTTGTTTTCATGTTTGCTCCTCTTGATCGAGTATGATAATCTCGAACTGATAGCGACGATCGTTGGATTACTACAGATCTGGTGCAGGTCCAGTTGATTGGGCGTTGGCGTGACGAAGTTCGTTCGAACTACAGGTGACTGGTATATATAGTTGGGTTCAAACGAGAACAATATCTATTTAAAAGAACACGATAACTAACAAAATTATTAGTGATTTTACATTAACACACGAAAAAAGGACTTTGGCCGTGACTTCAGGTTCGCGTGGTTTTTTTGCATGTTAATGTAAAATCACTAATGATTTTGTTAGTTCTCGTGTTCTTTTAAATAGTTACTGGTCTCGTTTGATTCTCCCCCCCCTCTCTCTCTCTCTCTCTCTCTCTCTATATATATATATATATATATATATATATATATATATTTGCTATAATTGTTTAGTACTCGGCAGTCGCTTTTGTCTTATGAAAATTGCAATGTTTGATTTGACTCAAATAAGGATAAATGAACGGATTTTGTTGACCCTGGTTAGTTCATCAATTTATTTGCAAACATAATGGCGCATAGGTAATTTTAAGATGACAAAATGTATAAAAAAGGAAATGTCATAGTTTTTATTAGGCACCCCCTAATGGAAATCGTTGGAAATTTCATGGAAATCTATTAATTTTGTTTAATAGATTAATTTTGTTTATGTTAGACTATTAATAAGTAGAACATATGATTTTGAAATCATTTTTATTTTCAAGTTACAATGCTCATCTAAACTCGTAACAAAGGTAGTCGTTTCTTATTAGCAACTATTTTGTTTCATGCTCCCATAATTTCAACTACTTCTGCTAGGATTAGCTATGGTACATCTTTAAAGTTCACAACCAGCATCTTGTCTACCCAGAGAATACACCCTTATCCAAGTAGATTATACTGGCAAAATGAGACAAGCTACACAATGGTCTAAGTTGGATTCTTACATTTCTGTGTAATGAGTTGTCTGTTTTTTCTTCAGATAACGAAGAAGGGGATGGTGAAGATATACCTGAAGACGAAGTTGTTTGTAGGATATGTTTGGTTGAATGATGTGAAGGTGGTGAAACCCTGAAAATGGAATGCAACTGCAAAGGCGAACTCGCGTTAGCCCACAAAGATTGTGCAGTAAAATGGTTTAGCATCAAACTTTTAATTTGCTCATGTAGAATGTAAGTTTATTGATTGTCGATGGTCTTTTGGAGTTGGATTGCATGAAACTGGCAAACTGCTGTTGCGTTCATTGAAGAACTTGTTTTAATAGGGTTTTATATTTTAATTCTTGGTTACATCTTCTCGAGTGTAGACATGTATGCTTTTAACGTTCAAGCTTATTTGTTAGCATTATTATGTATATTTCGTAACTAAGCATCCAGATTTAAGCTTGTTTTAATAGGGTTTTTGTACAATTTTTTTCATTATTTTTTTTAAAAATTAAAATAGTAATTACCGACAGATAATCCGTCGGTAATTAAGTCCGTCGGTAATCCGTCGGTAAAATAAGGCCGTCCGTAATCCGTCGGTAAAATAAGGCCGTCGGTAATCCGTCGGTAAATAATGTTCCGTCGGTGATCCGTCGGTAAAATCAAGCCGTCGGTAATCCGTCGTTGATCCGTCGGTAATAGTGACCGTCGGTAATCCGTCGGTAAAATCCGTCGGTAAATCAGTTTCCTACGGGATAATTTCCGACGCTGATTACCGACGGATTACCGACGGATTTTACCGTTTACCAACGGATTACCGACGGTTTTGACCGTCGGAAATTTCTGTTTTTTTTGTAGTGTAAAACCGGTTAAATACATACTTGTAACCTGTAAAAACAGGTTAATATGATAAAAATTTAGGAAAAATCTATAAAAACCAACAAACTATCTGATTTTGAATGATTAAGTCCCTAAATTTTTTTAGTAAATAAATCTCTAAACTTTTTCCTAAATCTTATTACCAAATAAATTCTTGAACTTTTTTTGAAGAAATAAATTCCAAACTTTTCTTAAGAAACAAAACCATGAACTTAATTTTAAACCAATAAATCCAATTTTTTTCTGCATGAACAGAAAAATATATACAAATCCACTCACCGACAATAAAGCCATGAACAATTAAAGAGAGAAAACATATATCATTTTTATTATTAGTTCCGAATAATTCAAAAGTTATGCCTAAAATATAAATAGAAACATACAAAAATTATATTCATCCTTTCACTAAATATACCAAAAAACCGTCAATCATTTCATAAAATGTACCAAAAAACACATATATTTTCACGAAATATACCAAAAAACGTTCATCCATTCACAAATATATATAAAAAAATGCCTTATATGTTTATCCTTCTAACAGGAATATATTAAAAGTTATCTCATTTGTAATAATAAAGTAATGTTTAATTTAAAGTAAGAGTTTAATCAACCGTTTGACTTTAATGTATACCATTAACTAAGGGGTCGTTTACCCAAACATTTACCCATTAAGTGTTTACCGGTAAAAATCGACACCCTAACTTGTTTTACCGGGTAAGATTGTAGACTATCAAAAAACTATCGTGTGCAACAATTTACCCGATAAGCGCTTACCGGGTAAGAGTCGTCACCTCCACTTACTGGGTAAGACTCTTCATCCTTATATCGTTCTTACCGGGTATGATTCTCGGCCCTTGCGATGTTCATCCAGTAAGATAAACGAGCCAGTAAGCACCTACTGGAGTTTTTTTGGGTATATTTGTGAACGGATTGACGTTTTTTTGGTATATTTTGTGAAATGATTGACGTTTTTTTGTTATATGTTTTGTGAAAGGATGAGAACAATTTTTGTACAATTATACATATCTATTTATGTTTTAGACTTTTAGGCATAAATTTTGAATGATTCGGAATTAGTAATAAAAATGTATATTTTTTTTCTCTCTTTAATGGGTTCATTTTGCTATATTGTCGATAAGAGAAATTCTATATATTATTTTTGTTCATGCAAAATAAAAAAAGATTTATTTGTTCAAATTTAAGTTCATGATTTTGTTTCTTCAAGAAAAATTTGGGATTTATTTGTTTAAAAAAGTTCAATAATTTATCTGGTAAAAAATTTAGGAAAAAGTTTAGAGATTTATTAGTTAAAAAAATTGAGGGACTTAAATATTAAAAATCAGATAGTTTGTTGAGTTTTTTAGACTTTTCTCAAAATTTTATTACATTAACCTCTTTTTACAGGTTACGATGATGTATTTAACCGGTTTTAAAAAGTTTAAGAGTTTTATTATTCAAAAAAATAGTTTAGGGACTTAATTATTCAAAATCAGATAGTTTATTGGGTTTTTTCAGACTTTTCCCATTTTAAAATTGACAGGAATTGATGATGAAGCAAGGTAAAAAACAATCAAAAAGGGTACATTGAGGGTGTTTCAACAAAGGGGGCTATAGAATAAATGGAAGACAGGGGGTGGTTCACTTGAAAATGCCACCAGGGTCAGCCACTTTCAACCAAATTCCAAGACACAATTGAAATAAGTGGGAAGAAAGTTATGCTTTGCACGTAAAAGGAAGGTGTATTTTTGAGGATTAAGGGGTCGTTTACTAAACGTTCATCCGGTAAGTGTTTACCAGGTAATTTTTCTCATCGGAACCCGATAAGAGTAATGATAAGAATGGAGTCTTACCCGGTAAGTGAGAGTGATGATTCTTACCCGGGTAAACGCTTACCGGGTGTATTGGTGCATACGATACCATTTTGATGTACCACAATCTTACCCGATAAAATAAATTATAGAGTTGAATTCTACCAACTACCGGTACGCTCTAACCGGGTAAGAACATTTAAAACTAAGTACTTTTAAACGTCTTAACAATTTTTTAGTGCACATTTAAAACTAAGGTGCCGTTTGTTTTTTAAGAGGTCTAAAGTCTGAAGTCTTATTTTAGTTATGATTAATAAGAGGTGGTGTGTAAAAAGATCTGAATGATTCAGACTTAAGAGTCATTAAGAGGTTTAAAAAAAAACCCTAAGTGTCCTATTAGCCTTTTTATAATATACTTTTAAGAAGTGTCCTATAAAGTATAAACACATCTTTTTATAGGAGACTTGTTTTACAAAAACACATTTTCAAATAGTGTTATATAAAAGGCTAACATGACACTTTGTTTCAAATCTAAAAACCTTTTAAAGACGATCATAAACATCATAAAAACGTATTACAACATCTTTAGATATGACACACAAATGTTTAATCATTTAAATTTAAGTCTTATACATTAGTTTATTAAGAAATTTAGACATTTTTTTGTGTTGTATAAACCCGATTTTATTGTAATAACAATCATACACACCCAATGCAATTAACTCTCCAGTCTCCAAACTATACTAGGTAGTTTGAATGACGTAGATTTGTTTATTTTAAAACCTTCCGAGCAAGTTACAGATAGGTTTTTTAGGTTAAAAAGATGTAGGTAAACAATTTTTAAAAGTTCAATGTTTAGTTAAGAGAGAATTACACTTTTGGTCCTTAAAGTTTCGTAGTTTTTTTGAAAGGAGGACCTATACTTCAATATCTCAAATAGTGGTCCCTGAGGTTTGATTTTTGCTCTGAAAGGAGGACCTCCTCACTAACCCCGTTAAAAAACTCAGTTAGTGGGAGGGGTATTTTGGTCATTTAGCCTTTTTCCCTTAAATCAAATAAACGACTTCTTTATTTTCTTCTTGTTTCTTCCTCTTCCCAAAATCGATTTCCCTGGTTCATCTACCCAAGGTCTATTTCCCTGGTTCATCTACCCAAGATCGATTTTTTACTAACATTGGTTTGGTTCGATAATGGTGATTTGTCACTGTGGTGTTCAAGCAACTTTAAGAACATCATGGACAAATGCAAACCCTGGCCGTAGGTTCTACACATGTTCAAGATTTGTCAATTTTTTTTCCTTTCTCAATTTCTTACATTTCTTTCTCTAAGAATGTTCTGCTCTTAACAGAGTGAAGAATGATTTCTCCTTTTTTTTTCTTTTAACAGAGTCACCAATGTTCCTTTTTTGGGTGGTTTGATCCACCAATTTGTTCTCGGGCTGTAGATGTTATCCCTGGGTTGTTGAGGTCAAAGAACAAACTTGAATAATGTATCAAAGCTAGAGAAAGAAAAATTTGGAATTTGCAGCTGCCGTTGGTTCTTAGTTGGCTATATTTTGGGTTTTTCTTGTATATTTCTTTGAACTAATTGGGATTTTTAGTTAATCTCATTGTAGAATGGATGTGTTAGTGATGAACTAATGTATTTGGTTTTGTTAGTTTATGATGCAATGGATGTATTGCAAGGATGAACTCATGTATTTGGTTTTGTTAGTTTATCAATCAATTTCCTTTTTGATACACACTCTGTATTTGGTTTTGTTAGTTTATCAATCAATTTCCTTTTTGACACATACTCTGTATTTGGTTTTGTTAGTTTATCAATCAATTGCAATTTCCTTTTTGACACATTCTCTGTTTTAATGTAATGTGTTGAAATATGGGTACATACAAACCACAGGACATAGAAACCAAAACATTATCAATCAATTGCAATTTCCATACTATACTTTGTAGAATTCCAAATTGTATAGATGAACATATACAAACCACATGACATAGAAACCAAAACATTGTCATACCATTAACTGCCATTAACATAAGTTACTTGTCTATAGCATTACCAACAAAATGGTACTTTGTCCATGACAAAACATTGCCAAAACAAAGTACTACCAACCCAAACAAAAACCTGTTACATAAGTTACTTGTCCAAACAACATCAACCATATCACCTAAACAAACAATAACCTAACAACCACATCAACCATATCATGCCCTACCCTGCTTGGTCCTGCTTGGTCCTTACATGTTCTTGAATTATGTCCCAGATTCTTACACCTATCACAAGTCACAGTAGCCCCCTTTCTGGATAGTTTTCCATTGATCCCAGATTTCTTAGACACCTCTTCAACTGTCTTCTTTCTCTTCTTCCTTGGTCTGCCAATTTCTTTATGATGCTTTGGTGGAACCAATTTGGTTGGACAACTAGATGTATCCCACAACATACTTCCATTTATTGGATCAACCTTGAAGCTATACATCTCCTTCCATGTGCTAAGCCTGTATGAAGGATCCACCCAATCTTCAGGTAATGCATCATGGCCATTAACTGTCATATTCCAGTTGGTAGCCACAACATGCTTGCAAGGCATTCATGTTAATTCCCACCTCCTACAAGAGCATGTCTTTGCTCTAACATCAACTATGCACTGGTCTAGCCAAGGTCCAGACACCTATGAAAACAAACATCTATTAGCTTATGCACAAGTATACCACATGGATTGAAGAATGAAAATGCAATATACCTGGTATCTATCTCCACCATCATATACCACATGGTATTTGACTGCCTCTTTCTTGACACTATCCATGATTTTGTTTGCAGTTGGGGTCAGTGGTCCATCACAAACATCAATTACCTTTAACACATTCACAATCCTCATCATAAGATACACTCTTATGAACTCCAAGCAAGAATGTATTGGTTTATCCCTAGCATCAATGATTTGCCTATTGAACACCTCACACATGTTATTTAGGAGGACATCAGAGTGACATCTACCTATATTCATCAACAAACATAAGACATATTAATTGTAAGAATCTTAAACAAGTGCAAAACAATAAACATGGAAGAAGGATCATGGCCATTAACCTGTAAAGTGTGACCTGCTCCAATGTTGAGGGGGGATCTTGTTCAACCATTCATAACAACTCAAATTGAATCTTTTCAAGTGATCCATTGTTGTTCTAAACTGAGGGACAGTGGGAGCTGTTGCACACTGCCACAACAAATCCTTGAATGCTTTACCTCTCCATTGAAGTTTCATATTCTCATGAATGTGCCTAAGGCAATATCTATGTTTAGCTGAGGGAAACAACCTCTGAATAGCTGGAATGATACCCTATATGCAAAACAAAATTTATGCACAAATTAACAGGGAGTTGATAAAAGTGAAGTTGGAATCACAGATAAATGATATGCTTGTGAAGTTGGAATCATACCTTTTGCCTATCACTGATAAAAGTGAAGTTGGAATTGGATTGAAGATCAAGATCATCTCCAAGGCACTCTAAGAACCAACTCCATGAAAGTGTTGACTCAGACTCTACCACAGCATAAGCAACTGGATAGATACCATGATTTGGGTCAATACCCACTGCTGTTAGAACTTGTCATGGAAAAGGACCCTTCATAAATGTCCCATCTAAACCCAACAAATCTCTTTTTCCAGCCTTGAATCCCCTTTTCAAAGAACCCAAACAAATGTATACCTTTTTGAATTGCCTTGTACCACAAAAGGGTCAATGTCACCTTGCACATTCAGTGTATCACTGTCTTCTCCACAGTTAACACCTAACCACTCTCCAGATGTATCTACATAATCTTCCATATCTGCTTCAAATCCATCAAATGAATCATGATCATTGTTATCATGACTCTCAAGTTCCCCATGGTTGTCACTTCCCTGGTTCAATGGATCTTCATCCCACATATACTGCCCATGGTTACCATCTCCCTGATTCATATCAACTCCCTTGTTCACATCATTTACATTGTTCACTCCTAATCCTTGGTTCACATCAACTACATTGTTCACTCCTAATTCGTGGTTCGAGTCTAACACATTGTTGGAATCAACTCTCTAGTTCAAATCAACTACATTGTTCACTCCTAATTTGTGGTTCAAGTCTAACACATTGTTGGAATCAACTCTCTGGTTCAAATCAACCCCCTGTCCCACTTCTGGTAAACCAGAATCCAACCCTATGAAAGGATCAAAGCTAAAGTGAAAATGATCGGAACTTTTATTTAAGTCTAAGTTTTCAGCATTATTTGTTTTCCCATGTTCTATGAAAACATCTATTAACTTGTTGGAAGGGACATAGTTTAACAGGTTTACAATATCCAGGTCACTCATCAAATCTCTCAACCCTGTATCTAGGTCACTGGATGGAATCAAGAAATGGTACTGCACTATATCTCTCATTTCGTACCCTAGTGCTATCATGATTTTGTCAAATAGTGGAACAGAAAGGTGATCAGTGTTAATCAAATCAACTAAATCAGTTTTACCATTTATGTATCTTCTTCCAGGAAATGGTGTAAACACACCTCCATGGTTGATTCTTGCTGTTATCAGTGTTGGGTAAAGATCTATGATCAAAAATCAAGGTAAATAAGGTTAGTCTCACTGTAAAAATGATCGACAATGTCAGTATAAAAAAACAGAGGGAAATGCTTACTGTAAACATCTGTTGGACTAAACCCTTCATGGAGTTCCCTTCTTAAAACCCACGAAGAAGATGACATTGCTTTCGAGATTGCTTCAATTTCTAGGTCGATTTTTGTGTGAGCGATGAGCGTGTTTTAGTGTATTATGAGTGTAGTGATGGGAATGGGATACCAAGAGTTGGCTAAGCTAAATCAATTAGCTAGTTTCGTTGGTTTGAGAGGGAAACAAGCTAAATGACCAAAATACCCCTCCCACTAACTGAGTTTTTTAACGGGGTTAGTGAGGAGGTCCTCCTTTTAGAGCAAATACCAAACCTCAGGGACCACTATTTAAGATACAGAAGTATAGGTCCTCCTTTCAAAGAAACTACGAAACTTTAAGGACCAAAAGTGCATTTCTCTCTTTAGTTAATAAAAAAAGTTCAAAGACTTAATTATTTAAAACAAGAATGTTCAATGGTTTTTTCATTCACAAAAAAATAGTTCAAATACTTAATTATTCTAAATAATAGTGTTTTTTTTTTTTAACTTTTACCAAAAATTAAGCATCGTTTGAAAAAAAATAAGTTATTTTAATAAGTTAGCTTATAAAATAACTTATTTTTTGAGTATATGTTTGAATGAACATAAACTAGCTTTATGATAAACTAATAAAAATAGTTTTAGTTCTAATCTAACTTTGATATATTTATCTCTATCTCTATCTCTATCTTTATCTCCATCGTCATATCCTTTAGACGATGCCACACTTATCCTACAACACTCCCCCTTGTGCCGAGTTAAAGGAGTGGTGGTGCACAGTTGTTGCCTCGTTAAAACCTTACGCCAAAATAAAACCCAGTGGGAAAAAATAAAAATATGACGAAGGAAAGAGTACAACGCACCAGCTTCTTTGCAATACATAGACTTATCCTTCAGTCTAGTTTTCTCTTAGATTCATACTTTAATCTTGAGAGTTAGGAAAGCATGATGGTATATAAACAGTTGCCTCACTAAAACCTTACACCAAGGAACAAAACCCAATGGGTAAAATAAAACCTTGGTTGAAGGAAAGAGCACAACATACCAATATCACAAATATAGTAGACTCAATCTTTTGTCTACTACTCCCCCTGATTCGTGCATTAATCAAAGGAGTTTGGAAAACATTTCCATTTACTTTCTACACGTTTTCCAATATATGGTTTTATGGTAATAAATTGGTAAAATATGTCACATTCTTTTGACACCTTACTTGATTCACTTGAATCTAAAAGAGAGTATTTTATTGCTGATTGTATATAAACTTAAGCAGAATATGCTTTGTGTTATTACCTTGATGTATCTTATGTTCATTTCTTCAATATATGATGCATCATTTCCATATATGCAAGTAGGATACTGGTTGAACCCAAAATTACTAACTCCTCTAATATATGTAATGATAGTCCTTAATCATATACATTATTTTATTATCTCATGAAAAGTAATATTTTTGGATTAGTTCAAGGAGATAGTTACAAATGATTGCTTAGTTTACTTCCAAGCAATCGACGTGTTCCTTGTGGTAATTCTTTATCCAGTTTGGGAACCACCTTTGTATGAGTCAGACAGATACCTAATATTAGCAAACACATACCAAGACATTGTTTGGTGTTTTTCTATAAAAGCTAGTACTTTTGCTGCTTACATTCTAAGTAGGTATTGAAATTCCATTATCAATCCAATTTTTCTTTCTATAGGGAAAGTATAAACCCATGTCAATGGTTCCAAAATATTAATTTGATATCATTCCAATGACTTTGCGTTGGCGCTGAGCTAAATCTAGCTAACAAGTTCATTGAGAAATATAATGTATGGTCAAGTGTATTATGCTAAGTACGATAATGCGCATATTGTACTTAGATAGAGAATTCCAACTCCCAACATTTTTCGTCATCATCCTTTAGACGAAATGGATTTTTCCTTATATCCGACACTTCAACCGATCATGGGAGTGCTAACCGAATGCGCTTTGTCCATATTAAATTGCCTGATTATTTTCTGGACATATGCGATCGGTGAATTAATATTTTACAAACTCGGTGTCCTAGCTCAAATATCTAGACAAAACCAAGTCTTCCCAAGATCTTTCCTCTCAAAATCAGATTTTAAGTAGCTTGTGGTTCCTCTCATTTCATCAAGAGTGCCTATTATGTTCATAACATTGACATATAGAGCTACTTTGAAAATCTGGAACTTGTTTTCCATAATAAATACGCAAGAGAACAATTCATTGTTCTTATATATCCTTTCCCAATCAAGTATTCCATTAGGCGGGTATACCACATCCGCTTAGATTGATTTAATCTATAAAGTGGGCGTTTCAATTTTATTGCAAACGCATTTTGTGGTTTAGAGTTATTTGATTTTGGTAATGTAATATCATCAAGTACTTTATATATCTCCAAATCTAGATCCCCATAGAGATACGTAGTAACCACATCCATGAGTTGCATTTCCAGTCCTTCGGAAACTATGCTAATAAATTATTTGGATGTCATAACATCCATCATGAGAGAGTAAGTCTCCTCGTGGTCAATCTAAAGCATTGTGAGAAACCTTGCGCCAAAGGAGAGCCTTACATATTAGGACTTCATTATTCTCATTACGCTTTCTGACAAAGACTGAGTTATGTCCTACGGGCTTTACACTTGGTAGGTTAGCACTACCTGACCAAATACCCGATCCTTTGTCAAATAATATAATTCTTTCTGGATTGTTTCTTTACATTTAGGCCAATATGCTCTTTGTTGATATTATTCAACTGAGTCTGGTTCGATATCGTCGTGCTCGATCATTTTATGAGCCATTGTATATGCGAATAAATCATCAATGATTATATATGATCTGTCCATCGACTCATATGTACTCTTGTAACACCCTCAATCTGGAAATAGCAACTTAATTAAAATTTTCTAAATACATCAATAACTGAATCATTTACAACCACAATTTAGATTCAATTTCAATACTCATACACCATCTATACAACAAACTATGGTAAAGACGGGTGCTACTAAACCCATGGATAGACACTATCTCCAACCTGCGGAAGACTTCACCAAATACTTACTCTAGCTCAAGGCTAAAGCTCAACTCCTCAAAGCACTGCTAGAACTGGACTCCCAACAGGAACCTGATGCACATGCCGACAAATAAAAAGGTTAGGCTTAACGCCTAGTGAGCTCAAGAGTTTTAACATGAGTGAATAAATCTTTTAAAGGAAAGAATGCAGTTTAAAGCTAAGTCTTTCGAAATAATATACTTCAAATTGGAAACGACACATTTTCCCATAACATATGCCTTTAAAGATAATGCTCCCAAACATACACTTCATGCAAGAAGATGCAATCCGGAACTCACCCAAAATGGGGTCATAGTTCGATATTTCAATTATGAACTTGCAAATAATGCCTTATATCCCAAAACACCCAAAGCACGGGTGGGACATAATACTCGACCCTTAAACACGGAAAACAATCCATATATAAATGATATGTCGTTGAAACCTGTAACTTGGATTAATACTCACACGACCATAAAATATAATGAAATCCGTATATTAAAGCATGGACAATTAAATATCCAAAATACAGCGGGCCGACGACGGGGGATACCCGTATCCGTTGAGAGCGGAGGAACACAAAAGTATGCCACTCTAACAACGTTGATCGCATGACACTTCACGACTATCAAACCCAAGTGCACCTACGACCTCTTGACGAGTTTCACCCAAAGAGATAGCTGACCTTAGCGAACAACACCGGAATTACCGCCAAAGGCTCGGCCCACGGAGGATACAACGAAGGCATTGCCCCACATGGCGAAGGTTCCAACGCCCATCAGAGGACTACCCCCTAGTCATAATAGCTCAACCGGAAACTCAACCACTCTTAGTGCCTACTCGAAAAGACAAAGTCATATCCCATGAGTCCCGGAGTCCAACCCCGTACCACCCAAATGACAATCAAATAAGACTGACTTACGTGCCTATGGATCCAATGCAACACAGTCTAAGATTACACGACTACTCATGAATGACTAAAGCACTCGAGCCTGTAATTACCAATAACATGCAATATAATGCATTAAGATGTAAACCATGAAATGGGACTAACGATTTTCCAAGGGTTTTATAAAATGCAAATGTACCAAAATGCGTATAACACGAAATAGACTTCATTTGTACGATCAACGGTGCATAAATCATAAGAATAGCTTTTACTCGTACAAAATCACCATGAATGTGAAAATCATGCTATTTACTCGTTAGAACATTCAAAACCCAAATATAAGCATTTTATGAGGTTAACGCAACCCAAGTTCACCAATTGTGAAAAGTTATCAAAATACTCACTCTTTGACAAATAACCACGTAAAACATATTTTACTTCAAAATACTCCAAACTTACCAGCAGTTAACCATTCCGTATAAAACACTTTAAAATAACCATTTTGGCATGTACACCGTTTTCACAAATCAACTTGAACTCACCTTGCTAGATTTAGGCTAAATCTAGATTTCACCCAACGAGCTCTTTTGAAGACCAGTTGAATCCTCAAGCCGAAAACTTCCAAAACCTAGATCCATACAATCCAAACCATTTAGAAACATTCCCCAAACATTATACACCGAAATCCCTAAACGAGATTAAAACCCTAATTTCTCCAAAATCATCAAATCCGAGATTTGAGATACCAAACACTAAGAAACCATCAATGGAGCATTTATAACCTTAATATAAGAAAACTTACCCTTGAAGACAAAGAGGCTACCGAGAACACCCAATCCAACATTTCGACCCGAGTTCCCAACCGATGAACTTGATGAGGAAGATGAAGATGGAGGTTTTGTGGTTTAAGGTTCCAACTAGTTAGATGGTGAAGAATCATGTGATTCAAGAGGGAAAAACCCTTAAGATGGGTTAGGGTTCGGTTTTAGTGTTTAGGAGAGAAAAGAGAGGAAAATGGAAGTGAGAAATGAGGAGAAAGGGTGAGAATCGCGACTCTTAAAAGGCCTGGGGGCCGACCGCGATTGTGCCCGGCGATTGTGCCAGGGCACTATCGCCAGGGCACTATCGCCCAACTCGTACCGCGGGCACACCCCCGCTGGCGATTGTGCCCAGGGCACTATCGCCAGGGCACTATCGCCCAGAGTGCACTGAGGCCCGATTCTTTCCATTTTCCGCACAGACCGCCCATGACGCGATTGGCTTTCACAGACAGGAATTTACGGGTGTTACAACTCTCATAGTTCATTTGAGATTAATATTCATCTCTCGAATCAATATTAACTTCGGAGCGTCCTCCAGTGATGATTCATGGACATAATTATAATTAGAGACAATCTCATGAGAGTTTTATGTATTGATGATAAATGGATGTGCCTAACTATTCTCTTCCTTTAGAATAGTATCCATCGAACCAAGTAGCTTCCACCACTTCCATTTGGTAGCTACGACCTCAACCACACCTCCACTATGTGTGATTGCAACGCACTTTCCAGTGGCGTTGTGTCCCTGTTGGGGACTTTTTAACCTTGCGAGTATATTTGCAGCTCGTATATGTGATCTTGTCACTTTTGGAATATTAAACGTATCAGGTATCGAGTCTGATTCGTTTGACTTCAACATTACGTTGTGAAGTTTTGGGGATCAAAATGAGACAGAGTGAGAATATTCAATGACACTTCCTGTCGTTCCCATGGAAAATCCTTTTTCCTATCTCCCCTAACGACGGGAATATTGTCTCATGAAAGTGACAACCCGCAAATCTAGCGGTAAAGAGATCACTAGTCAAATATTATAATTAGCGGATAATTGTTGGGGGTTCATATCCAACATTTACCAAATCGTCTTTAAGGACCCATTTCGATGCGCTGTGGGGGCGCAATTGGCACATATAATCAAACATGCGTAAATGTAAAGTATCAGGCTTATATCCAGTTACCAACTGGTACGCATGCGACTGGTTAGCAAGCAGTGGGTCTAAAAACGAAAAAAAAAACTGCATATAATAATTGCATAATCCCAGGTAGATGTGGGTAAATTGGTGCGCATTACTAATACCCTAGATGTCATCATATTATTTTGATAACAACTTCTATGAGACCATTTTATATATACACATGGGGTATAGGAAACTCTACATTGATCCTAATACATATGCAATTAACATCAAATCCTTATGATGTAAATTTTCCAGCATTCCAAGTCATGTAGACTTGATGAAATAATAAGGGTGGTGAGCCCTTAAATGTATAACTAGTGCTAGGAGTGCAGTATTTCATGTGGGCAATAATACGACATGCGTTCATCGTGTCGAAACCAGAACCATAAAGTACTTTAATGGTCCGCATTCTGGATGTTTATGTCCATAAATATCACCTTGTATTCATTGTAACAATGAAATATTTTTGTATAATGTCCTTAGCTTTAGTACGATCTCATTCCTGTATTGACTAAGGATTAGGGTATATACAAAAGTTTTATGTATTCGAGAGGGCATATTATGATAGCAATGTTGTTTCTTATGTTGCAGAAGTCAACAGTAGCAATTTGCCTTGTTTTGCCTTTCACTCGAAAGAGAATGTGTCTATGTGTATTTTGCAATACACGTCACTATGTCATAACTATGGTGTCCCACATGGTCATGTCGAAACATATATGTGTCATTGCCCCAAAGTTCTTTATTGGTGACAAAATATGTTTCGATGACTCAATAATCTACTAGTTTGACACATAGTTTCCATGATATATGTTTACTTTCATATTCATTGGAATTTATGTATATATGCTCATTTTCATTTCCATTTGATACAAATATCTTTACAAGGTTCCTATTGATCTTGTACCAACAAGAAAATGACAGTCCATCGTCTAAGTATTTTGGTTGGAATAAGTATTAATCTATCTTTTTTTTAGATTATGTGAGATGTAAAAAAAATCAATTCTCCTCGATACATTCCTAAGCGGAACGGAGAATATTAAATTTTTTTTATTTGTTTTGATGTATTTCTTTACATCTATAATGGTTACATATTCGATTTTACTTTAGCAAATAAATTAATTTTGGTACTTAAAATTAATTTCAAAGAAACATATGCATAATCAATATTAAATATTAAAACAAATATGTTATATTTCATTTTCAACGTGTTCCCTTTTTGATAGAAGCACTTTTTAGTGTATATCTTATTTGATTGTCCATTATCACCTGGGTAGTAGTTGTATCCTACTTCAGGTGTTGAAAAATCCTTCCTGACTCTTACCAATACCCTGACCCTTTATAGGGTCTCGTCCACATGGTGCTGAAATGTCACATGTGTGAAATTGTTTTTAACTCACAATCCTTTGGAGTTGTTTCCACCTCTAACACTTTCACTATCGATATCGGGAATTTTCTTTATCCTGACATATGTGGTGTTATTCGAAAGAACCTTGTTATGTCTCTCAACCACTTTCATTAGGTTGATGAGTTTGTCTAAAAGTTGCATTCCAACTTATATTTATATTTACTTATATATGAAAGGTGGAAATAATGTTAAAAATCATGTCATCTTCTGTGAGTTCCTTGCCACAGAGATTGAGATGCGTTTTGGATATATTTCTTTGTTGACATCAGTTACCTTTTTTGTAATCGAGTAAGTGGGTTTCATTCCAATGTACGATTAGTTCGGTAAGTACATATTCATGAGTACTCCCAATTATCCCTTTCGGGACATCCCACGTTTCTTTGGAGGTTTCTAGTAAAGGTATTCCTATGAAATTTAGGATTTATATGTCGTCTCAAAACATGAAGGTATTTGCTTATACCTTTTCAAGAGGTTGGTTTTAGAGTCAATAGGGAGTTGGATTTTAGGTATTTTCTTGTACCTTTTCAAAAGGAGGTTTATATACTCATTCAGATTCTTTTGAGTTTACGACGTTGATTTTTGGATGAGTTGTTTCAACCATTTACATATATAAAGGATAATATATATTTTCTTTTTGATAAGAAAATGGATTATGGTTATGAAATTTCATTATCATAACAATATTGGATTTTGTATGCTTTAATTTTATTGATACTACTTTATCAATATTTCAATTTGCGAAAAAAAAATCACTCAATCTATTGGATTTCCAGGTAGTAGGGGAATCATATGGATTTCTTAAGTCCCTAGAAACCTTAGGGTTATTTACATCCGTTTGACAAAATCCTTTCGATATCTTGCGATTTCTTTAATTGGTAGATTTTGACATGAGGTCAAAATTGAAATCAAAATCAGAATTATTAGCATGTCAACATTATGGGAGCTTTTGGCACGATGCCAAAAAATATGGGGTTGAAAGTGTAACTTTCAAATATGAATTATGGTTAAAAATAATGAGTAGGAACCCATAATCAAAATAAATATTTGAATTTAACATTTTCATGTTATTTTTAGAGTTTTTGGCAAAATAACAAATTAAAGTTATGGGGGTTGGAACTGTAAATTCCAAAGATAACTTAAAATATTGAGATTAATGAGTAGGAACTCATAAACAAGATAATCACTTGAATTATAGCAATTATTAATTAAGATAAACATTTGGGTAAAATAAATCATTCGAAATAAATTAAACTAATGTAAGTAAATTAAATTAAGCACATCCAATAAAAATAAGTTAATAAATAACAATTAACATTGATAAATTAAATGATATTGAATTAAAATAATAGTAATAAAATAAATAGATATTAAATAAAGAACAATTAACAAACAAATCAATATTAACTAAATCCGTAATTTTATCAATACGACTAAAATATTTAATCCACAATGTTTAACAAATTCAATCAACAAAAATAATATAAAATTATGATTGAAAGAAAGATGAACTATTAAATACATATTAAAAAAAACTGGAGGAATTTTTTCTTTTTCTTTTTAAATATATTATATAACATAAATATAGAGAAATTCAAAGGATTTGTTCTAACAAATGATGGATTTCTCAAATACCCTAACCGGTCGTCATTCTCTCTTATTTCACTACGTCCAACCTCTATTTTATACCGAATTCAATCTCAATGGTAAAAAAAAACAAGTTAACATTATTTCTCTCAAAATAAAAAAAATGGACGGAGTTGCATGATGCTACGGGGTTGAGATTTAAGCAAACAATGTGCATATTTAGAAAGAAAAAAATTCATGAATCATGGTAGTAAAAAAAATTCAAGCGTACAATTAGCACAAACCGTATATAGAGAATAAGTATACGTACTTGAACAAAATTAACAGGATGTTGATCTGCAGCGGTAATGGTAGCAGGCGTTTAGTTTGGTGGCGGCAGATAGTGGCAGTTAGAAGCTAATATTCGAGCTTACGTGCTGATAACGTGTTAAAGGGAAAACAAAACGAAACGAAATAACAATAGAATAGAGAGAGGAAATATGTCAATTCTCATTAATCATAAGCCCTTTAAATAGGGATGAGATACAAGTAGATAACCACGAGATATTTTAGTTCTAATCTAACTCTGATATATTTATCTCTATCTCTATCTCTATCTCTATCTTTATCTCCATCGTCATATCCTTTAGACGATGACACACTTATCCTACAACATATGAATAATTTTTTGTGACTTTTTCTAATTATACCCTTATTAATATTACTTTTTATTTATTAACTATTAATTATAAATAAATTTTAATTATTAAAAACTAATTAATATTAATATTAATTGAAAATTATTAATTATATTTTAATTATACATTGATGTAATTTTTAATTATTTAGAATTATTATTAATCATGTTAATTATATTTTTATATATATATATATATATATTTTAATATTAACCAATATATTTTAGTTATCAATTATTATTATTTGTATTAATTAACATTTTTTTTGAACGGCTAGTTAACGCAAATACACGTTCCCAGGGTATCCAGGCTCCCACTTAAGGGTGTCACCCGACTAATCCCCGTCGACCACGACCCAAAGGCCCATGGTCTGGATGTCGCCACATGCTCTCCACGGGATTCGAACTTGGGTAGTCAGGGATACCATCCACTGACCTTCCAGGATGTTACCAAACCACTGGGTTAGAGATGTTTTGATATTAATTAACATATTATATTACTATAAAACTGTTTTAATTATATTATGAAATATTGTAATTGATTATGGTTTTCAAGATGTTATTTTTGATCATTTTACATGTTTATCAGCTAGTTTTTGTCTAACTTGATTTATCCATCAGCTAACTTATCAGTCGTCAGCTAACTTACCAGTTAGTTTACCAAATATACTAGAAATATATTCATCCATATACCCGAGGGACTGAAATGGCAAATTATGAATTTGAAAAGCAATAAATAAATCATTTATTTCAGTTTTCTTGTGCCACAAAACCCACGAGTCTTTCATCCACTTTGTCCCCCCTGAAAATAATGGAGACCCATGGAAAAGCCCCCACTCTCCGGTCGACAGTTTCCACGGCAACTCGCCGGAGAATAATATTGTTTCCCCTGCCTTTCCAAGGTCATATCAATCCGATGCTTCAGTTGGCAAACATTCTTCACACTCAAGGTTTTAAAATAACAATCATACACACCCAATACAACTCTCCAAATCATTCAAACTATCCTCATTTCACCTTCAAATCCATCTCCGACGGTGGCTTTTCCGATATTGCAAACCAGTTGCCAGTGAACGCAGATGCCAGCTATTACCTTACGTACCTTAATAACAGTTGCGTAGATCCGTTTAGAAATTGTCTGGTTGAGTTGTTGGCCGAATATTCCGATGAAGACCCGGTTTCTTGTCTAATCACAGATGCCGTATTCTACTTCACGCAGGCGGTGGCGGACGCAGTGAAGATTCCTCGGTTGGTGCTCCGGACAAGCAGTCTTGGTTGCATCTTAGGTTATGGCTTTGTACCCATTGCATTTGAAAAGGGTTACTTCAATCTTCCAAAAGAAGGTGAGTTTGTTTTAATTAGTAACAACTTCATTCTATATAAGTTTTTTGCATGATATAATGGTTCTTGTTCGATTTTTCTAGTTCTGCCTCAAAAAAGGAAGAAAAAAACCCGATATCGAATGCAACAAATTACCTAGTAAATGAAAATTTTGTGGTATAACAAAAACCATCATTTTTAGTTCATAATTTTAGATCTTTTGTATATAAATCAATATAGATTTCATCCCCTATTTATATAAAATATTACAATAAAATATGTATTAAAATAATTTAGTGTCTATTTTATATACAATGTTTTAAAACCCGGGTCGACCCGGCCGGTTCAATCGGGAACCGGTCGAGAGACGGGTCAACTATCATCGGGTTTTTGGGGATTTATGGACCAGATCGACCCGCCGGGTTTTTGAAAGAACCGGTTGAACCGGTAAAAACCCGGGTTAAAAAAATCAATTTCTTATATTTGTGTTTTTTATGTTTTTGGATTGATGTAAAACTTGTTGTTATGTGTTTTTTTTAATGTTTTTGGATTGATTTAAACTTTTTGTTATGTGTATTTTTAATGTTTTAACCTGTGGACATCAAATTCTTGGTTTTATATATACATACATATATATATATACATGCAAGAAAATGAAAAATACATACAATTTCTTGAAACTGGGTCAACCACCCGGTTGAACCGGTTGGACCGGTTGAAAAGTGACCCGGTCACCACACCGGGTCAACCAAAAAACCGGTTTTTAAAACATTGTTTATATATTTAGTTTTGAGTTCGAAATTTAATATCTATATTTTTATTTATTTTATTTTACATTAAATAAAAACAAAAAAACACAGCTTAATGAAAAGTAAAAATTAAATTATATTTTAATATATAAGTATATTTTTAAATAATATCTTCGTATTTTTTTACAAAATATTAATTTGAATTTAATTTAAAAATATTATGTTCTGTATCTATTAAAAGTATAAGTAATTAGGAAATTAAAAGACAAAAATGGAAAAAGAAAAAGTTTTTTTTGAAAATTCAAGAAGAAGAAAAGTCTTTCTTTTCAATAAGTCTTTTCAAAAAAAAAAAAACCAGAAAGTAACTTACTTTATTGGTAAGAATTAAATTTCTAACTTACTTTATTGGGTCAAATTATAGTCCATAAAAACCGTTATTGTATCCAACAATTTATCCGGTAAATGTCACATTCATTATCAGGTAAATCTCTTCATAAGATTCTCATTTTTTGTCATGTTCACTTGATACTCGTAGGATAAATGACATAGTAAACGCTTACAGGTAACTGTTTAATAAACGGTTCATTATTAAATTCTATTTCTTTTGCCACCCAATCGAGTTTGGACACATCATTTTTAGCATTATGAATTTTCATACATAATTAGATAGGTTGACGTTTGGGCCAAAACTAACCCAAATACAATCCATACTCTTAATTATAAATCCTTTAAATTTAAATCAATCTTTCTATATTCAGATTACGAGAGACAGGTACCGGAATTTCCACTTATGAAAGTTAAAGACATCGTAAAGATCACAATCAACCCACAAGGTATGGCAGACTTTGTTAACAATATGCTTAATCAAATGAAGGCATCATCAGGGCTCATTTGGAACACCTTCAAAGAAATCGAAGAATCTGCACTAGAAACCATTTGTCAAGATTATCGGATTCCGAGCTTCACTTTAGGCCCATTCCACAAGTACTTCCCGGCATCCTCGAGTAGCTTGATTGAACAAGACCGAACCATTCTCTCATGGCTAGACACCCAAGCACCCAAATCTGTGATATATGTAAGTTTTGGGAGTGTTGCAAGTATAACCCAATCAGAATTTGAAGAAGTGGCACATGGATTGGCTAATACCGGTTTACCATTCTTGTGGGTGGTTCGACCAGGGGTCGTTTCTGGTTCAGAATGGCTTGAGTCATTGCCTGAAGGGTTCCTAGAGAGCGTGGGTGATAAAGGACGCGTAGTGAAATGGTCTCCCCAACAAGAAGTGCTTGTTCATCCGGCAACAGGATGTTTTTGGACTCATAATGGATGGAATTCAACATTGGAAAGCATATGTGAAGGAGTTCCTATGATTTGTTCACCCTGTTTTGTCGACCAACCAATAAATGCAAGATATGTGTGCGACGTTTGGAAGATTGGCGTTTTGTTGGAAGATGGGTTTGAAAGGATAGGGATCGAGACAACGATCAAAAAGGTAATGATGGATGAAGAAGGAGAAGAAATCCGCAAGAGAATATGTGATCTAAGGGAGATGGTAAACCTCTCTCTTCAAGAAGGTGGCTCTTCTCATCAATCATTAAAGAGTTTAGTTCATCATATTAATTCTATCGTTCTAACTTAAGCAAATCATTTCGCTACATATTTGAAGACCATTGATCATATTCTTCAACTCAAATATACAAATTTGTCATTATAATAGTTTGTAAGCATTGAACTTAATTGAATAATAGTTTGTATTTAAGGGTTGCAAAATATCCTTCCAATATATATATATATATATATATATATATATATATATATATATATATATATATATATATATATATATTCACATTTTTCAATTACAAATTTTCAATAGCGTAATAGTTTGTATATTGCAAACGTACATACATACCATTCTCATTACATCATCATAAGCTAATATTGTTTATGTAATGTTTTGCGGTATATTAAAATTAACTTAATAATGAAATGATAGTAGAAATATTAAAATAATAAAAGATTGATATAATTAGTCATATCTCTTTAAATTCCGTCCAATCCGTTAAAGTAAGACATCATTAATTTATTTAATATGTATTTATTTAATTATTCTTCGTTTCATAGTAAAAACACTATGACGGTACAAAACACGCCTTCACAATGTTTTGCTACGAAGGTCCGGTGTTCTTTTTATAAGTTTTTTTTTTATTTTTTTATTGTGAAGGTTAATTTTATGGGTCTCACATAATTCCAAATCTTTTTCTAATAGGATGTCTAGAATATAAAAAAAAGATTTAAAGTTTGGTTTTAATTTTTCAAATAAGGCTGATATAGAAGAAAAGAAAGGCGACCTGAAAATGACAAGATGACCCAAATCCAACATACGAGTGAAGTTGCAAGAAAATTAAGTCATTTTTGACGGCTCAAAATGAAATACAACTCAATTTCGGGTTTTTCTTCTTTTTTTCATTGACATTCTAAATTAAAGAAACACAACAAAATAGCGGTTTATTTATTTTTTGTTGAATTTTAAACACATTTAGGGTGCGTTTGGTACGCAGACAGGACATAACAAGATGAAACAGGACAGGACGAAACAGAACATTTGTCCAGCGTTTGGCAATACATGACAGAACAGGACTAGACTAGTTAAATGACGAATTTACCCCTGATGAAAAAATCATAGATTACATCACATAAAACTAATTTACATCACTAATACATAGTGCAATGGATTATCAAAAACATAAAACTAATTTATCACGATTGAATTTTAGATATGGAAATCAAAACACAAATTTTAAGTTTCGGATTTTAGGTTGTTTCGGGTTTGGGTTGGTCAGGTTTCAGATTGATGTCGGTCGGGTTCGGGTATTATATAATGCAAAAGTTACATATAAATTCAATCGTTTTTAGGATGAATACAATCGATTGAAAGATTGATGAAATCGATAGCAAATTTAAAATTTAGAAAATATTTCAACAGACTATAATTTACGATTTTCAAAAAACAATTAGATAAATAAATAAATATATGTATATATAGTATTTAAAATATAGATTTATGTTATTTCGGGTTTTCGGACGGGTTGGGTGACCAACGATCAAACCCAATCCGAACCCAGATATCCTCCAAAATGTCGGGTTTCGGGTTATCGGATTTCGGGGTATTCGGGTTTTGCAAAAACACCTTATTTTCAATTCGGATGCGGATTCGGATTTAGGACTATTTGGGTTTTGCACACCCCTAGCTTGGAGGCGTGGATGATGAGAAGACATGTTTTATGTTTTTGTTTTTAACAAAGGGTATATATTAGTTAAAATATTGTTGTTCTACTTAGTTCGAGGGGGTTGGAGTGGGACAAATATATCACATGCTTGTTCCACTTAGTTCTAGCGTGTCCCACATATGGTCACGCCAAACAAGGGACAAACCTGTTTTGTTCTGTCATGTTCCACTCTGTTCTGCATACCAAACGCACCCTTAATATATATGACTTTTTTTTTGTTGACTTTTAATCATTTAATATATGATTTTTTCGTCAACTTCCTGTCATGCCAATAATTCATATCACCTTATTTTATATGTTCAATTTCCAGCATTCATATAGCACCTAAGAGCATCCAGATTGTACATCAAACTTTTTCATACCTTTTTTCTTACACATTATTGTCACCTCAACAACTTAAAAACCTTTATATATTTCCACTATGTGAAAAATCTCATCCAAATTTTTTGATTACTTTTTTAAACTATTCAGGTCCTATTATTTTAACTGTATATCATTTTTATTATTATTTATAAAAATAAACTAAAATTCATACATAATTTTTTATTCTTATTTAATTATGTATTTATTTTACATAACTTTTTAAATATTTTAATACAATATATATTATATATAAATTTTTATTGTAAATATGATTACTTTAAATATATTAATAAATAAAACTGGTTAATAAATAAAACTGATTAAATACGAAACTTTTATAAAATTCTATAAAGTTAAAAATGATTAAATACGAAAGAGCTACGAAAAAGCAGGTCGTACAGTTACGACCTATGAGGAAAAATATCAATTTAAAAACCTCTCCACTATGTGAAAAACCTCAAAATGAGGTTTTTGCTTTTTGAAAAAACTCCTAAAAAGCTCCCAAAAACCTCTCAACGAGTACACTGTAGATGCTCTAACGATTTATTATTGAGTCCCTCCAAACCTTTTTTTTATTCAATGAAACACATGTTAACATCTATCCAAATAATATAAGAAGGCATATTAGAAATAGTAGTACGAGGAATGATAATTGTCAGAGTTACCAATGTTTTCATTAACTTATTCAAGATTTAAGAAGGCAAAATTGTCTCTCTAAATGCAAATATAAATCCATATAAAACCACTAAATAAAACGGGAAAAGACATGGGCTGCCATTTATTAATCGGTCCATACAAATATCAGTAACTATTTAGTAGCCCAAAAGCAATGCCGTCCCAACTTCCATATCCATCTTTACGAGGCTCAATGGCTGTTATTCAAAAGGATTAAATCCATTTTCAGTTTATTTGGTTTGATCGGTTTTGAATTATTCAGGTCGATAACTGGTTAAACCAAATAAGAATTATTATTTTCGTTGGACACTTTCTCAAATAATTTTTTCATATTTAATGTCCATTGGTTCTAATATATAATTATATCTCAAAAATTGATTTATATTAAGTAAAAAACATCATCTATCAAAAATCAACATCTAACAAAACACATTATTTTCTTTCATGCGATGAATAAAATCAAGTAAAAAACAATATCTATCATCAAGCAAAAAACATTATATAACAATAAAATATGTAAACAATAATAGATTAATATGTATTTGGTTTTATTTTTATAAAAATGAAATATATAAAATATAAATAGAGTGTGTTATTCGGTTTAACCGAAAGCTGAACCGAATAAGGATTCTTATTCGACGTTTAACCCGAAAATCAAATAACCCGAAACATTTTAATTAACTCAAATCGCATTTGGTTTGGGTGAGTTATTCGGTTTCGGTTATTTGTGACACCCTTAGGTAATCAGTAAAATTAAACTATAAATAGTAAGTTAGAGTCATGTTTATACGATAATAGTAACAAAATAAGAGAATAAGAAAACGGTTGAATTACATGTGATTTAACACTAAAATCAAATATAAAATTACATGTGATTCATACGACTTTGACCGTAACATGAGTCGAGAATAAGAAAATGGTTGAATTACATGTGATTTTACACATGATTTGATTGTTTTATAGTCTTTTATTTAGTTATTATTTCTCGTTTAAACATCCTCTAGAAGTTGTATAAAGAATAATTACTTTATATATTAAATCCAACATTTTATTTAAAAAAAAATACATCACTAAAGATTTTTCTTTTAAATTTCTTTATAAACAACCAATATACAATTAATAAAAATGTTAGTTATATTTAACGATAACACCTGAGGGACTACAACTGTAAATTAGTACTTGGAAATAAAACAATAAAAAATCTTTAAAACATGCAGGAGCATTAATTACCTTTTCTGTTATAACCAATTTAGATACCAAATAAAAGGCAGAGATCTATCCTGGATGTATATAATATAGTGATCAAATCAATCAAGAGAGAATGAAATAAAATAATCCTCTTCTTCATCCTTCTCTTTCTATGGAAAAGCTTTAACCTCGCTCAAATGGAAAAGCTTCCACTCTCTGATCGATCGGCACAACCAACCAAGGCCCAAAATCAGTATGATAGATAGAGTAAAATTAAACTATAATTAGTAAGTTTGTATCAAAAGAATTACATATCAAATCCAACATGTTAATTTTTTGGAATAGGAAAAAATATATATTTTAATTTCTTTATAAACAATTAATATACTATTAATAAAAGTGTTAGTTAGATTTAGCGATAACAAACTATACTAATTATCAAAACTCGTTAATGTTTGGGCTTTTAGGGGTCCTTTTTAGAGGTTATCAATCCTACAAGATCATTGGAAATTTTTGTGACTGTTCTTCAAGTCTTTGAGATTTAGTTGAGGTGTACACAAACTAACCCAAATACTCACGTTATTAAAAAAAAAAAAAAAACACTATCAAAACTCACGCATGATTGAAAGGAAATCATCAATATCCCTGAGGGACTAGAATTGTAAATTATTACATGGAAAGAAAGCAATAAAAATCTTTAAAAAACCTACAGAGTCTTTGGAAATGCTTTAACCTCGGTCAACATGGAGAGCAATGGAAAAGCTCTCCGATCGGCACTACCAACGACAACTCGTCGGAGAATAGTATTGTTTCCCATGCCTTTCCAGGGTCATATCACTCCCATGCTTCAGCTCGCTAACATTCTTCATGTTGGAACTTAGTTAAGATTAGGAGGAACTTGTCCCACATAGGAGCCAATCCAAACTTTACATCACTTAACAAATCCAAACCATTGAGCATTAAACGAATTACTTGAATGCTTGGCTTGAATTGTGGTGTGATTGAAGGGCTTTCCTATATATATATATATATATATATATATATATATATATATTAATGTCGAAGATGGGCCTTAGGCCTTGGGTCTCGATGGGGTCGAGATAGATTGACGGTGAAGACTGTGATGCAGGTTGACAGAGGCTGGTTTCTTATATTGTGTTTTATGATTGATTGTTGTTATACTATGTTAATTACATAGTTTTTATATTTAAGAATTTAAATTTCTATTCTAATTTTGTCCATATATATACAATTGTTATTCAAGTGATTGATTACTCCTAACAATCTAAGACATAAATTTTTGTTGTGGAGCGATGGATCAATCACAGTTGTTGAAAAGTCATGTGGAGAAACCAGAGAAATTCAAGGGTTCGGACTTTCGACGTTGGTAGCAAAAGATGTTGTTTTTAACAACACTTAGGGTTGCCAACGTGCTCACTGAGGAAGAGCCACCGGCAAATCTTCCGGAAGGGGCGGACGGGACTGCACCATCACAAATCCAGGTGTCCGCACATAACAGAACGGTCGAGAATTGGAGATCGAATGAGTATAGTTGCAGAAATTATATACTCAATGCTCTCGACGATTCCCTCTACGACATATATTCTACCTTCCAAACGGCAAGGGAGATTTGGGAATCCTTGGATGCCAAGTACAAAACTGAAGTGGCATGCTCCAAGAGGTTCGCAGTGGGAAAGTTTCTGAATTTCCGGATGATTGATGCAAAGCCAGTGGTAAAACAAGTGGAAGAATTGCAAATACTTGTCCACGAGCTCAAAGTTGAGGGTATGGGCTTGAATACCAATTTTGTGGTTGGGTTTATTATTGAAAAGCTACTTCCTTCGTTGAAGAACTTCACGCTGTATTTGAAGCATCTCACGGAGGAAATCATCTTTGAACAGTTGCTTCTCAAAATCCGAGTTGAGGAGGATAACCGACAAAATGACAAAGCTGATACCATTCCAAATGAACCGCATGCCAACATGGTGGAAGGAAGTTCATCCAAGCCTAAGTTCCCGAAATTTAAGGGAAAGACTATTGCAACCAAGAGGCCTTTTAATACCGGAAAAGGCCCCTTGGCCCCACAAAAGAAACAGTTTAAAAGGATGACTTATTGTTGGGTATGTGGTAAGCCGGGACACCGAGTCAAGGATTGCCGATACAAGCGTGACCATGGTGGCGCCGGAGGAAGTGGTGGTGGAGGACATGGGGCATCTTCTAGTCATGCAAATCTCACCCACTCCCCGAATGAGTTCATTGGTGTCATTGAATCCCACATGGTTACGAACATGGTGGATTGGTGGTTCGACACCGGGGCAAGCCGACATATTTGTAATTCTGAAAGCATGTTTGCATCTTACCAAAAGGTGAGCGATGGGGAGTCGATGTTCATGGGGAATGCCACAACTGCAAGGGTTGAAGGAAAAGGGAAGGTCAACTTGAAGCTGACTTCCGACAAAGATCTTATTTTGACTGATGTTGTACATGTACCTAGCATAACTAAAAACTTGATTTCTGGCCCTATTCTGAGTAAGAAAGGGTTCAAAGTTGTAATCGAATCTGATAAGATTGTCATCACCAAGGGTGGTGTGTACATTGGGAAGGGCTACCTCAATGAGGGGCTCTTCAAACTTAGCATTGTAAATAGTTTGGATGCCGCCAATGTAAATAATAATAAGGCAGGCCCTAGCACTGCTAGTTCCATGTACATGATTGTTCCTTCTAACCTTTGGCATTCTAGATTAGGACATATCAACTTTAGATCCATTCAAAGAATGATCAAACTTGACATGATACCTAAATGTTCCATTGACAAATCGACTAAGTGTGAGGTTTGTGTAGAGGCTAAATACACAAATCATCCACACAAGTCTGTTGAAAAATCAAATGAAGTACTTGGGTTAATTCACACTGACTTATGTGATTTCAAGGCAACACCTTCACGAGGAGGTAAGAACTATTATATTACCTTCATAGATGATTGCAGTAAGTATTGTTATGTGTATTTAATCCCTACAAAGGATGAGGCCTTAAATATGTTTAAGACTTATAAGGCCGAAGTCGAGAACCAACTCGACAAGAAAATCAATATTCTGAGGTCTGATCGGGGAGGAGAATACGAATCCCATGACTTTGCAGCATTTTGTGCTACACATGGTATTGTGCATCAAACGACCGCTCCATACACACCTCAACAAAATGGAGTGGCCGAGCGCAAAAATAGAACATTGAAGAACATGATAAATTCAATGTTGATCATGTCTGAAGCTCCATATCATTTATAGGGTGAGGCGTGCCTTACTGCAAATATGATCCTAAATAGGATCCCCCACAAGAAGAGTGACAAAACTCCATATCAACTATGGAAAGGAAAGTTATCATCTTACAAAAGGATGAAAGTGTGGGGTTGCCTTGCTAAGGTTTAAGTGCCTTTGCCAAAAAGGATAAAACTTGGACCTAAAACCATTGATTGTGTATATGTTGGACCTGCTCATAATAGTGTTGCATATAGATTCTTAGTATATAAATCTAGTGTAAATGACATAAGTAACAACACAATCATAGAATCTGCAGAAGCAGAATTCTTTGAGACTATCTTTCCTTACAAAGAAAAAGAGGGTCAAGCCTCTAGTTCAAGGAAAAGATTGGATGATGACACACACACTCTAGATGAATCAATTGAACTTGATCCAACACATAGAGGTGAAACCTCCAAGGTTCAATAAATTTTAGAACCAAGGAGAAGCAAACGTGGTAGAGTAGCTAAAGACTTTGGACCTGATTTTATGGCCTTTAATGTTGAAGGAGAACCTCTATCCTATAAGGCCGCCATGGATTCTTCCGAGACACCTTATTGGGAAGAGGCAATCCAAAGTGAGATAGACTCCATAGTACAAAACAATACATAAAGATTGGTTGACCTACCTCCGGGTCATAAAGTAATAGGCCATAAATGGATATTTAAGAAGAAGTTGAGACCCGATGGCACTATCGAGAAATACAAAGCTCGACTAGTGGCCAAAGGATATCGACAAAAGGAAGGTCAAGACTTCTTTGATACCTACTCTCCGGTCACAAGAATAACGTCTATACGAACGTTGATGGCCATATCAGCAATTCATAATTTGGAAATCCATCAAATGGATGTGAAAACTGCTTTCTTGGATGGAGAGTTAGATGAGGAGATTTATATGCAACAACCGGAAGGGTTTGTTGTTAAAGGTCAAGAAAATAAAGTCTGTAAATTGATCAAGTCCCTTTACGGACTCAAGAAAGCGCCAAAGCAATGGCACGTAAAGTTTGATAACACTTTGATATCAAACGGGTTTCAAATAAACGAGTCTGATAAATGTGTCTATGTGAAACAATACAAACATGCCTATGTCATTATATGTTTGTATGTAGATGATATGCTAATCCTAGGATCGAACTTAGATGTAATCAATCAAACCAATAAGATGTTGCACTCCTTGTTTGACATGAAGGACTTGAGAGTAGCAGATGTAATCCTTGGTATAAAGATTCAAAGAAATCCAAATGGTTACATCCTTACCCAATCTCATTATATTGAGAAGGTACTTTGTAAGTTCGGTCACTATGATGACAAACCGGTTGTGACTCCATTTGATCCTTCTAGTCAATTGAAGAAGAATCAAGGAGAAAGTGTGGCTCAATTAGAATACACTCAAGTTCTTGGAAGCTTGATGTATATCATGAATTGCACACGACCGGATATAGCATACAGTGTGAGTAGACTTAGTCGGTACTCACATAACCCGGGAAACGATCATTGGTATGCACTAGTGAGAGTGCTTCGATACTTGAAATACACAATGAATTACGGGTTACATTATACCAAATATCCTCCAGTCATAGAAGGGTATTGTGATGCCAATTGGATTTCCAACCATTCTGAGAGTAAGTCCACAACTGGATATGTGTTTACACTTGGTGGTGCATCGGTCTCATGGAAATCATCTAAACAAACTGTGAATACAAGATCAACTATGGAAGCAGAATTTGTCGCATTAGACAAAGCCCCTGAAGAAGCCGAATGGCTAAAGAGCTTCCTAGAAGGTATTCCATTGTGGCCAAAACCCGTGACTGCCATTTGTATTCATTGTGATAGTATGGCTGCTCTCACAAGAGCAAAGAATCAAATTTACAATGGCAAGTCTCGACATATAAGAAGACGCCACAATACAATTAAGGACTTGCTGAAAAATGGAATCATTTCCATTGACTACGTAAAGTCAAAGGAGAATATTGCCGATCCTTTGACAAAAGGCCTAAGTAGAGAGCAAGTGTCCTTTTCATCGAAGGGAATGGGCTTAAAGCCAATACAATGAGTTTCCTCGGCGGCAACCTAACCTAGCGAAATTGGAGATCCCATGGTCTAGGTTCAATAGGCAAACTAGTCGGGGTCAACTCAAGCAATAATAAACAAAGGTATGCCTATTCCTATGATGTTTCCATTGTCTCTTTCCGTTGATGATTTAGGGTTGAATTTTATATTCTTAATAATGCTGATAGCTTCTTAGTAGAATATAACAGAATATTCTTGATCGACATTACCTATGTGAGACTGATGTGTGGTCGCATCTTTGAGGACGGATATGGCGACGTCTTCTAAAACTCTCATGAAGAAAGGATTTGTTCACGACCGAAATGAACACAACGGTAAGAATCTATGTATGTATAGATATAATATGTGTGTTACCTATTGTCTCGATTTACTACAAAAAAGTGGTTAGTTCAAGACATCAGTTCACTATCCACAAAGTAGATCCGATAGGTATTCACTATGAAAGGTTCAAGTCCAAAAGACACATCTTCCGATGCATATTATACCTAGCTTGGTGATCGAAACATAAGTTCCATAATATTGCTTATTTTATATTCAAATGTGGAGTATTATTTGGGTTTGAATAGAAAATATGGGGTATTGTTGGAACTTAGTTAAGATTAGGAGGAACTTATCCCACATAGGAGCCAAGCCAAACTTTACATCACTTAATAAATCCAAACCATTGAGCATTAAATGAATTACTTGAATGCTTGGCTTGGATTGTGGTGTGATTGAAGGGCTTTCCTTGACATTAATATATATATATATATATATATATATATATATATATATATATTAAATGTCAAAGATAGGCCTTGGGCCTTGGGGCTCTTGGGATCTCGATGGGGTCGAGATAGATTGACAGTGGAGACTGTGATGCAGGTTGACAGAGGCTGGCGCGGGTCACCGCGCGGGTTCACACGCGCCACGAGCCGTGCGGACTCCCTGGCAGTTAATTTCGGTTGGCGCCAGAAACTATAAAACCTACACATTTTTCCCTCTTTTTTTCAAACGAAATTTGTCAACTTTCTCTCAATAATTTCTGGGTTTCTCCTCTTCATTCATCTCCAAACATACATGGTTCGATAGATTCAAGTACCATACTTGAATACGATTGTTGTATCCTCTAGACGGACGCTATACGGGTGAATTTATGTCTTAGGACACTGCTTAACGTGCAGGCCTCAATCGATTTCAATTCTTACACGAATCTTCTATTCAAGTAAGGATTTTATATTGTGTTTTATGATTGATTGTTGTTATACTATGTTAATTACATAGTTTTTATATTTAAGAATTTAAATTTCTATTCTAATTTTGTCCATATATATACAATTGTTATTCAAGTGATTGATTACTCCTAACACTTCACTCCCAAGGTTTTAAAATAACTACCATACACACCCAATACAACTCCCCCAATCATTCAAACTATCCTCACTTCACCTTCAAATCCATCTCCGACCGCTTTTCCGAGATCAAATCAGCGGACTTAGACGCCAGCTATTACCTTAATAACACATGTGTAGATCCGTTCACGAATTGTCTGGCTGAATTCTTGGCGGAAAATTCCGAGGAAGAAACAGTCGCCTGTATAATCACAGATGTCGGATTCTACTTCACGCAGAGAAACTGTCTTGGTTGCATCGTTGCTTCCGATGTTTTACTTTCATTATCTGGAAAGCATTTCTTCACCCTTCCAAAATAAGGTGGGTTTAAATTTACATATGGCTAGCTAGCTAGGTTCATTCCAAAGATAGTGTGAGAAGTTGAGGTTAACGTTTGAAATACATCTAAACCGTTCTTCACTTTTAATCAAGTGCCCTCCTATGAATTGAGCATAGAAGGGAATTAATCCGGTACATCTCCGTCCATCTCATCTTAATGTGCATCAATTTATCATCCAACGGTTGATAGCCACTTATCATGTTAACCTCAACTCCTCATCGGAACACAACCATCATTCTTCACTATTAATCTTGCATGATAGTATAAGGGACACCGATATCACCGGGTCCACAAAAGGAAATTGATTGATAAACTAACAAAACCAAATACAGAGTATGTGTCAAAAAGGAAATTGATTGATAAACTAACAAAACCAAATACATGAGTTCATCACTAATACATCCATTACATCATAAACTAACAAAACCAAATACATTAGTTCATCACTAACACATCCATTCTACATTGAGATTAACTAAAAATCCAATTAGTTCAAAGAAAGATACAAGAAAAACCCAAAATATAGCTAACTAAGAACCAACAGCAACTGCAAATTCCAAAAAAAAATTCTCTAGCTTTGATACATTCTTCAAGTCTGTTCTTTGACCTCAGCAACCCAGGGATAACATCTACAGTCCGAGAACAAATTGGTGGATCAAACCACCCAAAAAAGGAACATTGGTCACTCTGTTAAAAGAAAAAAAAAGGGGGAGAAACCATTCTTCACTCTGTTAAGAGCAGAACATTCTTAGAGAAAGAAATGTAAGAAATTGAGAAAGGAAAAAAGTTGACCAATCTTGAACATGTGTAGAACCTACGGCCAGGGTTTGCATTTGTCCATGATGTTCTTAAAGTTGCTTGAACACCACAGTGACAAATTACCATTATCGAACCAAACCAATGTTGGTAGAAAAAGCAGAGCAAACAATCGATTTTGGGTAGTGATGAACCAGGGAAGAAGAAGAAGCAAGAAGAAAAGAAAGAAGGAAGTCGTTTATGTGATTTAAGAGAAAAAAGCTAAATGACCAAAATACCCCTCCCACTAACTGAGTTTTTAAACGGGGTTAGTGAGGAGGTCCTCCTTTCAGAGCAAAAATCAAACCTCAGGGACCACTATTTGAGATATTGAAGTATAGGTCCTCCTTTCAAAGAAAATACGAAACCTTAAGAACCAAAACTGTAATTCTCTCTATATTTAATAAATAATGGTTTTCTTTTTACGAACCATATTTTATTTAGAGGCATCTAGAAAAAGTTTCAAACTGGGTATAAAATAATTAATATAATACTATAAATGTATTCGTGCAATACAACGACGATATATTTCGATTTTAATGTTTTGTTTTATTTTTTGTTTTTATCGTTTTAATATAGATTTAATAATGATCTAATTTACTTTACGTTTAATAATATAATGTTTTTGATAAAATAATGATTAAGTATTATGTTAGAATTCAATAATTATCCTAAAATGAGATGTTTATCCTATATTAGGTTATGTCTATCAGTTAGTTATGAATTCAAACATTCAACTTTAACAAGTTGTACTCATCCATCATTTATTTGTAATCTTGAATTTTAAGTAATATGCATTAATGAATAGTATATAATTCATAAAAAATTGTTTTTAAGAGTTTTTCTCAAATGTTTTATAATATAGTATAAATAAAAT
The DNA here is from genome assembly GCA_023525745.1 of Arctium lappa. Lineage (NCBI taxonomy): Eukaryota > Viridiplantae > Streptophyta > Magnoliopsida > Asterales > Asteraceae > Arctium > Arctium lappa. The sequence continues at coordinate 127,432,487 of CM042049.1, forward strand.
TAATTAAAAAATATACAGTTTCTTACTAATAACAGTAGTTTTATCATTTATGACCAGTTTTTTCTTTCCTACCCTTTTTTTGTTGCTATTACCAAATACAATCCAAATAAATTTGAACTTCACACCCGTTAAGTTATAGTCATTTTGTGTTTGGAGCACACATCAATTTTAAACCGATGCACCTTTAATGCTCTTGAAAAAAAAATTCACTCTCTCAACACGATAGAGTGCATGTACATACACCTTTTCTGATCTTTAAATCCGCCCCTACTGAAGTTATGGTCCAAGTGAGGATACGATGATCCACCTTTGCTTATACTTTTTCTACCCAATTTTCTCATTTTGTTTGCATTTTCCGTCAATTCAATTCACCTTTCAACCCATAACTCTCTCATTTTGTTTGCATTATATTTCTATCCTATCTTTCTTCCAAATCCATCACCAACTTCCATGTTTTACTGATGAACCTGTTGTTTACGTGTTCATCCAAGAGCACGGAAAACAAATCGTTGGCACTCCCTCAACAATACTTTGATCGATCGAGTCCCATCGACAATAGGGTCAAGAACCTGCCAACTGCTTTATGTGCCAACACATGAACATCCGAAGCCAAATCAACAATGCAACCCCTCTCTTTTGTGGTCTTACGGATAAGACCCCCCCCCCCCCCCCCTTCTCTCTCTCTCTCTCTCTCTTTGGCACCATTCACCAACCCATGCCAAAGCTCCAGGACTTGTGCACGTGTGAGCTCACCATGAGTTTCGATGTTTATGTAGAGAATGGAATTGGGTTTTTGGTAGTGCAACCATATGATGCAATTATTGTTTTTTTGGTTCAACAATGGTGGCATTCTTTTGGCTTCTTGTCTGTGTGGGCCGTGGATTGGGCCAATGGCGTATAGTATTGAAATGCATAAATAAAAATTAGTGGGAGTTCATTGATGTATATATGTAATTATGAATTCATTTTGCTGATCGTTTATTTTGTTTTGAAGTTGTACCTAAAAAAAAGTGTAAATAAAAATAGGTAGGGTACTTTAACATCAAATACGATGTCGTCTGCCTTATTTTCTTTTAAAAATTATTGAAAAGCTAGAGAAAAACTAGTGTGACCAAGGACACATTTCAATTGAGTATTTTGGATTTTTTAAATGTGTTTTGGGAGATGGTGGTTGTTTGAGGCTTGTGGACTACATTCATTTGACTTGTTTTCTTTCAATTTAATTTGGATCTGTTTTCAATGGGATTTGTAAATGTATAACCTTTCATTCATGCCACACGTATCTTCACTTTATATGCAACTTTAATGACATTAAATGCGAATCAATACCTCAACTAGACATTCCTAACTCTCTACATATACTTTTGTGTGTGTGTGTGTGTGTTTCTTCTCAAAAACAGCCCAAAATAGACCCCAGCAATTCTGCAAACTAAGGGAACCACCGTGATGTCTACACAACCATCGTCTAACAACCGCCGACTGGTTCTTTTTCCCTTACCACTTCAAGGCCATATCAACCCCATGCTTCAGTTAGCAAACATTCTTCACACTAAAGGCTTCAAGATTACCATCATTCACACCCAATTCAACCCACCTCCAAATCAATCAAACTACCCTCAATTCACCTTCATATCAATCTCAGATGGCTTCTCCATATCCAACAAAGACTCCACTCTCAATCTGGATACCAGTAACTATGCCATCAACTTCATGAACAAAAGCTGCATTCATCCCTTCAAGGGTTGCTTGGCTAGCCTGCTAGAAGAGGAGCCGGTAGCTTGCTTGATCTCAGATTCACTCTGGCACTTCACTCAATCTGTTGCAGACGCTCTGAACCTCCCACGGATCGTCTTACGGACCAGCAGCATGTCCTGCATGCTTGTGTATGCAACCTTACCTCTTGTTGGTGAAAAGGGCTACTTTAAAACCACCATTCAAGAGCTGCCACTAATGACAAAGAAGGACATATTAAAGATTTACTCAGGAGGCTTTGAGGAGGGTAAGCTGGAGCTGATATCTAGCATGATCAAAGAAGCAAAGGCAGCTTCAGGAATCATTTATAACACCTTCAAAGAACTCGAAGAACCTGCATTCTTAGCCATATCTCAAGATTTTTGCATTCCAAGTTTCCCAATTGGCCCTTTTCACAAGTATTTTCCAGCCTCCTCTAGCAGCCTACTAGAACAAGATCGAAGCTCTATTTCATGGTTAGACCTCCAACCAGTTAACTCTGTAGTATATGTGAGTTTTGGTAGTATTGCTCAGATTGATGAAGCTGAGTTTGCCAATATGGCTTCGGGGTTGGCAAGCAGCAAGCAACGATTCCTGTGGGTGGTTCGACCTGGTTCAGTCCTTGGTTCTAAGTGGCTCGAGTCATTGCCTAAAGGGTTCATAGATGAAGTAGGTGAACGGGGATGTATAGTCAAGTGGGCTCCCCAACAAGAAGTACTAGCACATCAAGCTATAGGAGGGTTTTGGACCCATTGTGGATGGAACTCGACGTTGGAGAGCATTTGTGAAGGTGTTCCCATGATTTGCTCACCTTGTTCTTATGATCAACCGATAAACGCTAAATATGTAACGGATGTTTGGAGGATCGGAGTGATGGTGGAGAAGGGGATGGAGATTGGAAGAGCAATTAAAAGAGTAATTGTAGAGAAAGAAGGTGATGAGATGAGACAGAGATGTAAATCTCTTCAGAAGAAGGTGAACCTATCTCTGGAGAAAGATGGGTCTGCAACCCAAGCCCTTGAGAATTTAGTTGAATATATCCTCTCTTTCTAATGTATTTAGATTCCTAAAGCGCATGTTTATTTCAGAATAAATCTTTCTAGTATTACTTGTCTCAAGTTCAGTTACAGACTAGAATAAATTAAGATTGCACATGTGATGTGTTAAATGGTAAATTATTGTGCTAAAATCTTGGTACAAAAATAATCATGTATTAGGTACTTGTTGTCAATGTGATCTTTCTGTTATTTTAATTAACATGAAATGGTAGGACGACCAAACCATACCACTTTATAACTAATATATTTAAAGTTGTCTATTTAATGGCATGTGTAAGTTGTTAAACATGTACGTATTCTTTATTAAACCTTATTTAATACTTTGTATTACTCATCTCTTACTCAAATTGACTAACATAGGAAGGGTGTTGCTATATGCACGGATGTACCTCTATAGGAATGTTCTTTTTATCGGAGATGGTGGTTTGAGGCATGTTGGCTACGTTGAAGTACCTAATCCTGATTGTGTAGTCGTTTTTGTCGACTGTCGTGAACCACCACATCACCATCACTACTCATCCCTTGCCTCTCGTGGTTCTAAGTGTACTCAGTGTCCGATGTCATGAACCACCAACAACACTGTTAGAACCAACTCTTGTTGGTTTTCACTTGCCTCTCGCCGTAACTCGTGACCCGTTGCTAGCTGCTGGTCTCAACTCCATTGCAACTTTCCGTTGACAACTATCCAACCAATCCAACCGTAAATCCTAATGCATAATGATGTTACATGAAATATAATAATAAACACATGATAAAAGACATTTGTTGTCATAAAAAGTACTTAATAATAATAATAATAATAATAAAAGTCTCTATTTATTATAAGATGGGATGACTTTTTTTAATTTTGTCCTATGTGCTCTTTTGTTTTTTCTGTTTTTTTTTATTATTATTGTAAAGTTGATTTGATTTAAATCAAACATTAAATGTGTAGGGATATGGAGGAAATCGGACCACAAGTCAATAAACATAAGTGTGTCGGTTTGTATTTTGAAAGAGCTCAAACACACCCAAGATAGGCATGAAAAATAAGGAATGGACGACCACCATCATGTCCATCGTACCATGGCCTAACAACTGTTGATTGTTGTTTTTTCCCTTACCATTTCAACCACACACCACAGTGGCAAACTTGGTTGCAAGTGACACAAATACGTTATGTTTGAAGACGATTACAAGTTATCAATGAAATTAGACCTGATAAACGTGTCGTGTCGTGTCGGGTTCAAAATTAAACGGGTTAAAATTGTCTAACCCTAACCCGACCCGTTTAATAAACGGGTCAGAAAGTCTCAACCCTAACCCAACTCGCTTAACCCGACACGACCCACCTAACCCGTTTAATAAACAGGTCAAAAAATCTCAACCCTAACCCGACCCGCTTAACCTGACACGATCCACCTAACCCATTTAACATTTATAAAACTAAAAATTAAAAATCGAAAATTCACAAAAAAATACAAATCCAAAATTCAAATGAAAGCAACTAGAAATCCAAATTTTATAATTCAAACTTATAAGTTCTAACCAAATCTAAAACATTTAAAATACAAAACATTAAAAAGAAAACTTATTATATATATATATATATATATATATATATATATATATATAAACGGGTTATTCGGGGCATTTTCGAGTTGAAATTTTTGACGTTTACTTTTTGTGTCGTGTCGTGTCAACCCGTTTACTTAAACGGGTTGAAATGTATTACCTAAACCCGTTTATTTCGTGTCGAGTTCGTATCGTGTTAACGTGTCGTGTCAATTTTTGCCGGGTCTAGATGAAATAATGATAGATGTTGACGTTATTTCAAAGTAAATGAGCTACAAAATAAAAGGTGGTCCTTTTAATCTTGGTCCGATCAAGGTGAAACAAAAATCCGTCTTTAAGTTTTGAAAAATGGGCTCAAATAAGTCCTTTTCCTACTAAGGTTGCGTTTGGTACATGGAACAGAATAGGACGGGACAAAACTCACTGTCCCACGTTTGGCGTGACATGGGACAGGACAAAAATTCATTGTCCCACGTTTGGAGCAACATGGGACAGGGACAAGGACTGGACAGGGTGGGACAAGATGAGACAAAAAGGGGTCTTTTCTTATTCCACCAAAATAGGTGGAACATGGGACAAAAGTGAGATAGAAACTAAAAATTACTGATCTACTGTCATTTGATATATAATCCCAATATGGTATTAGTTTTATAGGTCAACACTACCCATCGCCGCCACCACCACCATCAGCGGCCACCAGTAGCCACCGTTAGCCACCTCTACCTATTCCTCCACTATAACAACCTCCTCCACTACCTCCACAACCATTGGCCATCGCCACCACCATTACCATCGTCGACCACCTCCACTAACACCGATCACCACCACCTATGGCCGCCACCACCATCGTCGACCACTTCCACCACTTCCTCCACTACAACAACTTCCTCTACCACCTCCAAAACCACCGCCCATTAACACCTCCACTGATCACCACCCATTGCCGCCACCACTACCGACGCTCACCGCCAACCACCGTCGGCCACCTTCGCCTATTTCCTCCACTACAACAACCTCTTTTACCACTATCCACTGCCACCACCACTACCATCGTCGACCACCTATACCTCCGTCACATCAACCAGAACTACCTCCTGCACCATCACTATCCACTATCTTTCACGTCCTTCACAGATATCGTCTTTCAGATTCTTCATTCAAATTTCGTACCATTGTGTAAAAAAATGCTTTTTAATTAAATTATTTAAAGATATACTTTATTTGTGTCATTTATAACTATTATATGACATATAAAATCATCAAACAACTTTTAGGGAAACTTGTAAAGTCCTGTCCTATCCAGTCCTAGTTGTACCAAACACAAGACAGACATTTGTCTTGTCCAGTCCTAGCCTCTTGTCTTGTTATGTCCAGTCTTGTCCAATTCTGTCATGTCCAGTCCCGTCCAATCATATCTGCGTACCAAAGACTATCTAAATGATCCTAACTTTTTTTTTTCCTGATATTAACATATAGGTAATTAATCATTAAAACTTTCAACAATACAAAGAAATTCATTATTGAATCTTTGTTAGTCGATCTTAGTTTTTAAAGTCGTTTGATTTTCATTCTTAAACTGAATTTTCAATCTTTGTTTTTCAATGTTTTAATCTTTTTCGTTTTTAAAATTTTCCTTTCTTCAATCTTCTTGGTATCTTACCACTTTTCTTAAGAATATTTGGTACTTCTTCATTAGTGGTGCTAGAAATTGTACATTGGCTGCGTTTTTTTTTTCCTTTCAAATGTCTCATCTTCAATTTTTATGTGGTTGTTTTTTTTAGCAATTCTATGTGTTTAAATTGCTATTAGAGTAGTTCTTTGTATTTATTATGTGATTATTTTTATTTTTTTCTATTAATTAACTTTTTATTCTTATAACTAGATAAATCATGGAAGATTTATAACATTAATTTAACGATGTAAGGTAATGTTTGTTTTTTTATTTGAAGCGTCTTATAACCACAAGCTTGCCGCAACGGTCGCCATGGGGCGCCGTGGCTCAAGGCTTGTGGCTCACACCATGTTAAGCCTGGGACACATGGCTCAAGGCTTGAGTTTGCAAATATGGCTTGGGGGTAGACAAGCAGCAAGTAACAATTCTTGTGGGTGGTTCGACCTGGTTCAGCTCGAGTCATTGCCTAAAGGGTCATAGATGAAGTAGGTGAAAGGGGATATATTGTCAAGCGGGCTCCCCAACAAGAAGTACTAGCACATCAAGCTATAGGAGGCTTTGGACCGCATTGTGGATGGAACTCAACGTTGGAGAACATTTGTGAAGGTGTTCCCATGATCTGGTCACCTTGTTCTTATGATCAACCAATAAACACTAAGGGAGCGTTTGGTTAGCATAATGAAATTTGATGGAATTGGAATCTATCGAAGGAATTTGACTTTGAAGGAATTGGAATGGAATTTGACCACACGTTTGGTTGGTAGGAATTCAATTCCTTCACTTAAGCCAAGGAATGATGAATTCCTTAAATTGTGGAATTCAATGGAATTCAAAGAAATTATCCATTCCAATTCCTTCAAAATCCATAAACCAAACACCCCCTAAATATGTAGTGGATGTTTGGAGGATAGGAGTGATGCTGGAGAATAGGATGGAGGAGGAATAGATTGGAAGAGCAATTAAAAGAGTAATTGTAGACAAAGAAGTACTGCTGAAATGAGACATAGATCTAAATCTCTTCAGGAGAAGGTGAACCTATCTCTGGAGAAAGATGACTCTGCGACCCAATCCCTTGAGAATTTAGTTGACTATATTCTAATGTATTTAGATTCCTAAAGGGCATACTTAGTTCAGAATAAATCTTTGTAGTAATACTTGTCTCAAGTTTAGTTACAGGACTAGAACAAAGATTGAACATTTATGTCACCGATAAGCTTCAATACAAGGGTAAACTGTGTACCTGGCTCTAATGGCGTGGATATAGAGTTTACATAGATTTGATGTCCTTAATCAGGCGCTCCAAATTAGAATAAGATGATCCACCTTCCATCAAGCATTGTTTTGCATGTTTTGCCATCTGATGCGCTGACCTCCTAAACTCATCTCTCCTTTCCTCCATCAAATCTCTCACCATCTTCTCTACAATCACTCTATCGCAAGTATCCTTCATGTCCAGACCCAACTTCCACACTTCCCCAACAAATCTACTGTTCACTTGTTGGTCCAAGAAATAAGGCCAACAAATCATCGGCACCCCTTCAATCAAACTTTCCAGCGTCGAATTCCACCCACTGTGTGTTAAAAACCCTCCCACGGCACTGTGGGCCAATACCTCCTCTTGTGGTGCCCATCCGATGATGTAGCCTCTCTCCTCCGTGCCTTGAGCCAGTTCTTGAGGGATTGCAGTTGAGTCACTGGTGACCGAGTCTGGCCGAATGACCCACAAGAAGCGCGACCCACTGTTCACCAGCCCATGCCAGAACTCCATATATTGCTCCTTTGTCATTACAACAAGACTTCCAAAGCTAACATAGATCACGGATTTTGGTGGTTGTGAGTCCAGCCATGTAATACAACTCATGTCTTCTTTCCACAGGCTGTTTGTAGAAGGCATTGATGAGGACGATTCTTCTGCTAGTTTATACTTGAGATGGGAATGCAGTGGGCCAATGGTGTATAGATTTGGACAGAAATTGCGTATTTGGGAAAGTATCGGACCCTCTAAATCATCAAAGGTGTTAAGTATAAGCCCATGTGCTCTTGGGTTTTCTGTACCTTCCGGGAGATAGAGCTTTAAGTTTGGGTCCGACAAGTTGCCAGAACGACAGAACAAAGGAAGATCACGACGCCTGAAGAATCCTTCCATGCCTGGAATGCTCTTTATTGGTGTGTCCAAGTCGTTTCCTATTAGAAATTGATTAACCAAATAAATCAAATACCAAGCCTTGTACCATGGCTGAAATAAGTTGATTATTTCATGAAAGAACTAATTATCTTGTTAAATTAAATTTATAGCACCTGCGAACGGGAGTTCACCAGATTCAATGAGCTTAGGAAGACAGAAGAAAACCCACAGGCAACAAGCACTGATTGTACGAACAAACATAATGGGTATTCCTACATCAATAGCTACATCACATGTATACCCCATAATTCCATCTGCAATTATACAAGTGACTGGTCTGCGTGAATCAGAATTTAGTTTGCCAGAAGTCAAGAGATCATTGAAGAGGATCCTGTTTTTGGTTTTTAAAGAGTCAAACATTTCCATAAGTCCATCCCCAGAGCGAGGATGGTCTTCTGGAAGCCCATCGGATATGGTTTCTAGGTGGAAACCTGGATAACCGTCAAAGCGGGACTGTATATTGGAGTATTTGAGGAGTCGGGCATGGATATGATCAGTGACAAGAAAAGTGACGTGAAGACCCGAGAGGCATAGAAGCTCAGCTAGCTTGAACATGGAGTTCACAGGGCCTTGCAATGGCAAGGGGAATATCAGCACATGAGGTGGGAGTGTGTCTTGATCCATTCTGTTGTTTATGACTCTGCCACAAGGAACATCAAAATCTGATTTCATGTCTCAACTCACAACCCCATATGAAAACACTAAGGCCATGTTTGACAACCATAAACTAGAGAAGTCACATTTTAGTACCTCTAAATTCATAGTTTGCATATAGAAATTTTTTTACAAAAAATGTAGTTATCAATTCTTTTTTATAACCAACACAATGTTTATTGAATTTGCAGTTAAAGAGTAGTTTATTTGACTCATGATATTTTATACTACAGAACTACATAAACCATATAAATTTTGTGAAAATTAAACACATTAAGCATTGCAAATGGTGATGCTGAAGCCAAATTGCAACCAGGTATCAAGTACTTGAAGTCAAAGCTTCTATGAAACCTTGTTGAAGAATCACACATAATATAACCTATGATATTGAATTGCAATTTACGACACAGCAAAACAGGTAAATCACACAAGCAAAATTCAGCTAAGAGATAGATATACAGATCCGATCATAATCTCCAGAGTTAGTTGGTTTCAGATCCGATCATAATCTTGACTGTAAAAGGGATAATTAAAACTTAATTTTCTCCCATTCAGTTAAAGACCTTCATAAGTATTAGTGCTTGTAAAGTTAACCTAAATTGAAAGGAAGAACTTGATCATATTCAAGTCTAGAAGGATAGAAATAACAACTTCAATGATCATCATCTTAAGCAGAAACTATAAATCTTTCATGAAATACAAGTATACACGCAGACACAGTCGTATCACCATAATAAGTACCTTTGGGATTTAGCACATCTGATTGATGTAATCGAGGAGCGAAGAGATGACGATGAGAGCAGCAGTGGCGAAGAAGACCCTAAACACCAAATCGACGACTCCCTGTGCCTCAAAAGAAAATTAGTGCACATCATTATTAAAATTGCAATAATAAGTAAACAATAAAATTAATATAAACTCTTTTTTAATCGTTTCAATATATTAATATTATGAAAAATATTAGGTTTTGTTCTTGAAACCTTATCGTTGCATTCTCGAAGTGAAGGAAAGAAAAGGGTGATAAATGGAGGGAAACTAGAAAATTTTTGAAACATTTTTAGGAGAGAAATAAATTGAAACAAAAATAATCATAATTTTCTTCCAAAACTTTCGTAGGTTAATAAAAAAAATACTTTTAAACATATAAATTAAAAATGGTTTTCTTTATAATCCAACTCTATTGGGCTAAGGACGCATCAATAATCTCATATCATGTACGAGATGATCCACCAATACTTTTTCTTTGGGCTTCTTGTCTGGCCCATAGATGGGCTTGGATTGGGCCAATAGGGTATAGGTTTGGAAATAAAGATTGAATTCGAGAGAGTATTGGTTCATCTAATGCTTTAAAGGTGTTGAGTATGAGCCCATGGGCTCGAGGAAGCTCTTGGATTTGTTTCATTATATGCTTCCAGAAAGGATTAGCAAAGTCATCGGATCGACATATGTTTGCGAGATCTCCGTCGGTGAGAATCCCTTCCAAGCCAGGAACACCTTTTAATGATCAAATGCTCCTCGTTTCCTGAATTTAAGGGTTGTTTGAATGAAATATAGTTGTTTGGTAATTGTTCAAGATGAAATTAGGGTGCTAAATAGAAAAAGAAAGACCCAAAATATAAAATCATTCCGAGAGTTTTAGAAGCATTGCTTCTTTCTTTGACTCTTAATGAAAATATTAAAATGTAAATAAAAGTAAAGTTCACCATAGAAAAATTTTGAATCAACAACTAATTTCAAAACAATAGAGTTGAGTAATTCACACTACGAACGTACCTCCGATTGGATTAGAAACTTCGCCAATTCCGATGTGGCTAGGAAGATTCGAAAGAAGCCAAAGACAGCTAGGGCTTAATGGGAAGGAAGAAATAACAAGAACTTGAATCTCATTACCAAAGACAGTTAGGGCTTTCTTCCATCCCCCATGTCATCTTCGACCGTTTTCCGGCCAACGTTGCCGGAATCCTCCCCCTTCCTGGAATTGTTCTGCGTTTTATCTGAGTTTTCCCCTACACCTGTATCTCCTAACCATGACTCCTCCACCCCCCCCCCCCCAATCCTCTTCTGAGAAACCACCATCTTCCGACCATTGTGACGGTATCGACGATCCACCTTCTTCCCCGCCGCTACTTAGTATCTCGTTGGCCTCCTTTTCCCAGATCATAGAATCTATCATGCTTCCTGCTTCTTCTTCAATTTTGACCTGATAGAAGAAATCCCCAACTTTTATTATCTTTAGGTTGTTGATCGTATCTAAGATATAAGTGCTTATCATCACTTTGGCCCATGCTAAATTGTTGTATTCTTCCCACTCGCAACCCAGCGTCTTCAACACGGTTCCCCATTTACCGGCTATTGACGTAAAAGTTTCCTTTTTCCAACTGTGTAACGGGACACCTTTTATTCTGACCCACGCCAATCTTTCAGAATTTCGATACCCCACCGACCACTTTCGTAGATCGTTTATCCAGAAATGGATACCATGATGTTTATTTATCAGAACACTTTGTAACGAATCTTCCCCATCGAACCTTAATAAGATTTGTCTTCCGCCTAAGTACTTTATTTCCTTTACACCAATGGCATTCTCATTCGAACACAGATATCTAATTGCCTCAATATTATCAACTGATTTCATACTTCCAACTAGACACATATTTAATACTTCAATTGCCTTACCTTCGTTTGGCCACGAGCCAATAACTTCATTGAACTCCTCCATTATTGGTGAATCGACCTTCTCCTTTACCGAAGATTTAAAGCCTTTTTTAGGTTCGGGATTATCCTTTACCACTTCAGCGTACGATTTTCTGTCCATGTCGACTAGCTTTCCATTGTGCGCCCAGGTGCTCCCTCCTTCTTGCCTCCTTTCCTTGTTCCGATTAGTTATCCCGTTAACTAAATTCTTCTTAACCTTCCCTCTGTTTGCTTTAAAGACCCTAAGCTTGAACGAATCAATCCATATAGAGTTAAGTTTAACTCCCATCGCCTGATCATCTCCAATATTTCTGAACCTCACGAATCCGAATTGTTAATGTATATAGAGGGCCCAGGCCCATGTCAGTATAGGGCCCAAGCCCATTTAGTCTACGTATATATATGTTGTATTGTGTAGTCTAGGTTAAGTATTATCAATTATTTACCTTTTCTCATTGTACGTTTTCTCTCAACCAATATATCGAGGTTTCAAACCTTCAGCATATTCATCATCTCCTTCAACCATATTCATCTTCTAACATGGTATCAGAGTTGTAGGTTTATTTTTCGATTTTATTGTTCACCATCACTGTTCATCAAATCGATTTTACTGTTCATTGTATTGTTGATCGCACTATTCATCGATTTTTGTTTTGAATCGATCGCTAGCCATCGCCTTTTGATTTGTTTTGTCGACATCAATCGATCTGAAATCGATCGATCTGTGTGTTTTGATTGCCGCCGCCGCTGTGTTTTTATCGGTCGAAGCTTTCTATCCGTCGAACACTTATCGGTCGAACCCTTTTATCGGTCAAAGCATTCTACCGGTCGAATCCTATTACCGGTCGGATTTTTTATCGGTTGAATACTTTACCGGTCGAACTCCTATCGGTCGTTAATATCGGTCGAAACCTATCGGTCGAAATCTTTATCGGTCGAATCCTCTACCGGTCAAAGCCTCTACCGGTCGAATTATTTTTATCGGTCGAATCCTTTATACCGGTCGAATTTTTTTTCCGGTCGAACCAAATCCTTTATTCCGGTCGAACTGTTTCTCAGTCACATGGCTGCCAATCTTAGTCACTCCAATCCCATCTCGGTTATTTTCAATGGTAGCAACTACATTCTCTGGCGTCATCATATGACAATTCTGCTCAAATCCCATGGCCTTTACACCTATGTTACTGGTGCATCCACAGTTCCAGTTCAGGAAGCCACTGAAAATGTTGTTGACTTTGCAAAACGCATGAATGAGTGGGACATCAATAATGCTTGTATTCTGGGTTTCATTAATGCCTCCACTACTACTGAGATTAATCAACAGTTTCTTGGTTATCTTACCGCCAAAAGTCTCTGGGATTTCCTTGCCAAGCGGTACACGTCATCAGGCCTATCTCATCAATATCAACTGTGGACCACTTTTCAGAGCAAACGTCAGCTTCCTGATCAATCCATAAACTCTTATATCTCTGAAATGCAGTCTCTCAGAGATCATATAAGTCTTGGAGCACCACAGATTTTTGATGACACAACTAAACAATTCACTGCCTACTTCAACCAGCTACATTTGATTACTATTCTGATGGGTCTTACTGACAAATTTGAGAATGTTCGTGCTTCTCTTCTTTATAGGCAACCATTACCTACTCTTGAAGAAGTTATATCAGAATTGATAAGTGAAGAAACCCGTCTTCACATGCGTTCACCGATGCCCGCTACTGATAGCGTTCTCTACACGTCTCATCCCAAGTCCAAAGGCAAATGGACCAACAACAATCATTCCAAATATGGGGGAAGGACGAACACATCCGAGTGTGCCTTTTGCCATTCTCCTACTCATCTTCTTCTTGATTGTCCTATTCGTAAGTGTCGTAGGTGTGGCATCACTCATCCGCGTCATTATGAGTCTGACTGCCCGAAGAACTCAAAGCACACTGGTTCTCAGAACTGGACTCACGCTGTTGTTGGGCCTACCATTGCTGATACTGAGGTTTCTACAGCCCCTCACCTGACCTAATGGAACTGATGCGTCGCAATCAGGAACTCATGGAGCAGATCATGTCTGGTGCTATGGGTATGAATTCTCCACACTCAGCTGCATCAGGTAATATATGGCTTTTTGACTCTGGGTGTTGCAATCATATGACACCTTGCCCTGATGGTTTCATCTCTAAGAAACCACCTCAGCAATTTACGTCAGTAAGAACTGCTGACAACACTGGTCTACCGGTATCTTTTAGTGGAAACGTTTTCATTCCTCATATACAATTACCGGATGTTCTAAATGTTCCGAAGCTACCTCTGAGCTTAGTTTCGATTGCGCAGCTTCTTGAATCTAATTTGATCATTTTATTTCATTCTTCTGGTTGTGTTGTACAGGATCCAAAGACCAAACAGGTCCTTGGACTCGGCCGTAAAGTTGGACGGATGATTGAAGTGGTCTACCTGCGTCTTCCATTACCCTCTTCCAGTCTTGTTGCCTTAGTTTCCAGCACTCCTTCCTTTGAGTTGTGGCATGCCCGGCTGGGTCACTTATCTCTAGCCAGAATAAAATCATTAGCTCATTTAGGGGTGTTAGGAAATTGTGTATCAAATGACAATATTTCTTGTTTATCTTGGAAACTTGGCAAACATCATGCTTTACCTTTTGAAATGAATGAGTTTAGTTCTACTTCTTCTTTTGATCTTATTCATTCTGATGTATGGGGACCAGCACCACATCCATCCATGGGGGGTGTTCGATACTTTGTTGTTTTTATTGATGATCATACACGTTTCACATGGATATATCTCATGAAACATCGTTCGGAACTACCCAAAATTTATATTATGTTTGCCCGGATGATTCACACCCAGTTCTCAAAATCCATAAAGATTCTTAGAGCTGACAATGCTATGGAATACAAAGAGTCATCTCTTCTCTCCTTTCTTCAATCTCAGGGGACTCTCTCTCAGTACTCCTGTCCTGGAACATCTCCTCAAAATGGTCGTGCCGAACGCAAACACCGTCATATTCTTGATACGGTTCGCACTCTTCTCATCTCTGCTAAATGTCCAGAACGTTTTTGGGGGGAAACTGCTTTCACCGCCGTTTATACCATCAATCGTCACCCTACTCCCAACCTTAATAACAAGTCTCCTTATGAGGCTCTTTATAAGGTCACCCCTGCCTATGAACTTCTAAAAGTTTGGGGTAGTGCTTGTTTTGTTCAATTACAATCTCATGAACATAACAAACTTGAACCTCGCTCCAGACTTTGCTGCTTCCTTGGATATGGCATTGAGCACAAGGGTTATCGCTGCTGGGATCCTATCTCCCAACGTCTTCGTATATCTCGTCATGTTACCTTCTGGGAGCATGTTCCTTTTTCTTCTATATCCAAGTTTCGTGAGTCTCTTAACCTCACAACTCCGTTCTTCACTTATGCTTCCGTCTCATTGGACTCACTCTAATCTGACATCATATCCCCTCCACCTGTTGTTCCAACTTCTTATGAGTATGCCTCTCCTTCAGAGTCTCTTGCCCCTACACAGCCTACCTCTACTAGTATTCCTGATCAACATCAATCATCTGCTCCATCTGCACAACCAACATCTGAGGTGTCTGCTGAGTCTTTGGCTCCTGGAACTTCTCAATCTCAGAATGTCAGACGATCAGAACGGGTAAGACAAAGTCCTTCTCATCTTCGTGATTATCTTGTTTATGCTACTCTGCTGTCAAATCACGAACGTACTTCCTACAAGGAAGTCTCCTCTAACCCTGATTGGCAGAAAGCTATGGATGAGGAACTTCAGGCACTTGACAAAGCTCAGACATGGGAATTTGTCCCTCTTCCACCAGGCAAGTCACCCATTGGCTCCAAATGGGTGTTCAAGATCAAAACCAAACCTGATGGCTCTATTGATCGGTACAAAGCTCGTCTTGTGGCCAAGGGATTCAATCAAGAGTACGATATCGATTATGAGGAGACTTTTGCACCTGTTGCTCGAGTCACTTCTGTTCGCAGTCTTCTTTCCATCCCAGCTACCAAACAATGGCCTCTCTTTCAGATGGATGTTAAGAATGCCTTTTTAAACGGTGATTTATCTGAGGAGGTCTATATGACACCTCCTCCAGGTGTTCGACTTCCACAAGGTCATGTTTGTCGTCTTAGGAAGGCTCTTTATGGTCTCAAGCAAGCTCCGCGAGCTTGGTTTGAGAAATTCAGTTCCACAGTCACCTCTCTGGGCTTCTCACCCAGCAACTATGATTCAGGACTATTTACTTGGACCACTGAGGCTGGCACAATCTTACTTCTCCTGTATGTGGATGATATGATTATTACTGGCAGTGACTCTATAGGCATAGCCAATCTGAAGTCATCTCTCAGCTCTTGTTTTGAAATGAAGGATCTTGGTTCTTTACACTATTTTCTTGGTCTTGAGGTGCTCTCCGATCCATCGGGAATTTATCTGTGTCAAGCCAAATACACCTCAGATCTTTTGTCAAAAGCTGGGATTACTGACAACAAAACAACATCCACTCCTCTTGAGCACAACCTTCATTTGGCTCCAAATTTTGGTCCTCCTCTACGTGATCCTACTTTATATCGCCAGTTAGTGGGGTCACTTGTCTATCTGACAGTGACTCGCCCTGATCTTGCCTATGCTGTTCATACTGTCAGTCAGTTCATGTTTGCACCCTGTTCTGATCACTACGCTGTTGTCCTGCGCATTCTTCGATATTTAAAAGGGACCATGTTTCATGGTCTTCATTTTCCATCCACCTCATCGTTGACTTTGCGAGGTTTTTCTGATGCTGATTGGGACAGTGACATGACTGATCGTCGCTCCACTACCGGCTACTGTTTCTTTCTTGGCGACCCTCTTATATCCTGGCGAAGCAAGAAACAATCTCTCACAGCCCGATCCAGTACTGAAGCTGAGTATCGAGCACTAGCTGACACGGCTCAAGAACTTGTGTGGCTACGCTGGCTACTCTCTGTGGTTACACACCAATTTCATTGTGGTGTGACAACAACAGTGCCATTCAGATTGCTCACAATGATGTCTTCCACGAGCGAACGAAGCATATTGAAATTGACTGTCACTTTGTTCGTCAACATGTGACTCGTAAGACTATTCAGCTTCTTCCTATTTCGACTCTTGATCAACCGGCTGATATTTTCACGAAAGCTCATTTACCAGGACGATTTCGTGATCTCGTTTCCAAACTCCATCTGGCTCATTCTTCTCCCGATTGAGTTTGAGGGGGATGTTAATGTATATAGAGGGCCCAGGCCCATGTCAGTATAGGACCCAAGCCCATTTAGTCTACGTATATATATGTTGTATTGTGTAGTCTAGGTTAAGTATTATCCATTATTTACCTTTTCTCATTGTACGTTTTCTCTCAATCAATATATTGAGGTTTCAAACCTTCAGCATATTCATCGTCTCTTTCAACCATATTCATCTTCTAACACGAATCTTTTTCCATTCCTTAATCGTTTCCTAGCCAAGTATACATCCGTCAAATCTCCGTACCTCCTGAAGATTTTCCACAACACCCCCATTTCCATCTTTTCCGGGAAGTTAAAAAACAGAAACGATGACACTCTTGAAGGCCGATTGAACTTAGTCTCGCCGAAATTAGACACTCCATTGTACCTGTTTTGCGTTGACCGAGCCCACTCTCCTCTCCTCTCTCCCCGCTCTAAACCCTAGTTGAATATTTGTGCCAAAAAATTAGATTTAGTTGAATATTTGTGTCAAAAAATTAGATTTAGTTGAACATGAAACAAAAAAAATATTCTCAAGTGATGCATGAATCTGATTATTTGGTCCCTTTTCAAACGTCATTAGTCACTTTTTTCTATGACAACAGATTATTTTTATGAGTTTGAGTTTATTGTAATATACATCTAAATCGAACAAAATTATTCATTTTAAGTAATTGACTTGCTCACAATTGGTAATAGCACGAAGTCTTACAACTCTGTGCAACGTCTAGAAGATGGACTATGTTGCTTACATGTTACAAGTTCATTGATTTAATGTCTTCAACAAGCCGGTTCAAATCCATATATGAAGATCCACCTTGTGCAACACTTCGAGCACCTGACTCTGCCAATGGTTTTACCGACCGAATAAACTCCTCTCTTTTCACATGAATAAGATCATTCACCGCCTTCTCGATTATAACTCTATCACATGTATCTTTTATGTCTATTCCAATCTTCCACACCTCACTCACAAATCGGCTATTAACTTGTTGATCCACATAAAGTGGCCAACAAAGCATTGGCACGCCCTCCATTATACTCTCCATCGTCGAGTTCCATCCACTATGTGTCAAGAACCCTCCGATTGCCGGATGGGCCAGGACCTCCTCTTGTGGAACCCAAGTCACTATAAATCCCCTTTGTTTTGTTTCATCCACAAGATATTGCGGGACTTGACCATCATCATACTCTCCAAGAACCGAACCCGGCCGTTGAACCCACAAGAAAGGTTTTCCACTATTCACTAATCCATGCCATATCTCGAAGAATTGATCCACCGTCATGCGTGCCATGCTTCCAATACTAACATAAACGACTGATTTTGCTGGTTGCATATCGAGCCACGAGAGACAAGTTCGGTCTTCTTCCCATAGACTGTTTGAAACATCGGACTGTGGCTTAAGAGCCGTTGGTTTGGATGCATTAGCGAGACAATTCTTGTGCAAAGTATGCAATGGACCTATGCAGTAAATGTTTGGGCAGAGATTGCGCATGTGAACGAGTATAGATGCGTCAAGGACATCAAATGTATTGATAATGACACCATAAGCACGAGGAACATGTTGAGCTTCATTCAGTATGATTTGCATAACATGATTAGCTAGGTTATCACTGCGATAAAAGCCTGGGAGATCTCGGCGACGTAGAAAAGTTTCCGTGCCTGGAACACTTTTTATTAGGACATCCATATCGTTACCTGAATCAAATCAACGGATGAATTCACAAACAGAAACAGAATGAGTTATTCCTAATTTGATAACCATGACTACAGTGTATCATATATCACAATTACATCAAATTGATTAAGATTCATTTGATCATACTGATTATATTAGTTTTACTTCAAATCAATTTAATCATTAATAACAGTTTCAAGTAATTAGATAGATAGATAATTAAAATAAAAAAAAACAAGCGATTGATGTTGTCTATTGGTGTTCATCGGCGGTAGAAGGAAAAAAAGTTAGCTCACCGTTGAAAGGAACCTCGCCGGCTTCAATCAGCTTCGGAAGGCACAAATAAGTCCAAAGAGCGCAAGGACTCACAGTTTCAAAATAAATCAAAGGAATCTCGATCTCTTCAGCCACATCAAGTGCAAACGAAAAGGATCCGTCCGGTATAATAACCGTCACCGGACTAGCGGATTTGGAACTGAAGCATCCAGAAACCATCATCTCTCTGAAAGCCGGCTCGGTCACAGTTCTCATCCCTTCAAACACCTCCAGAAACCGTTCGCTGGAACGAGGATGATCGTGAGGGAGTCCGTCGGAGATAGTCTGAAAACAAAAATTACGGTAGCGGCTGAATCGTGACAAGACATTGGTGTGACGGAGGAGAGTACGTTGGATGTGATCGGTATTGAGAACGGTGACGGAGATGCCGGAGAGACAGAGTAGCTCAGCTAATTTGAGCATACAATTCACAGGGCCTTGCATTGGCAAAGGGAAAATCAGGACATGAGGAGGAGGAGACATGATTGAATGTGTTGAAATTTGACAATGGAGGTTGTTTATGATTTATTTGGAATGGAAGATGAACAAGATAATGTTATTTTGAAATGAGAGAAAAGATACGGTGGTATCACCAACATGAATGCTTTATTTTTGTGTCTCTTTCAACCGTGCTTTTATTTATTTCGTTTTTGTTGACGTCTTAATTTAAATTAAATTATTTTATTTAACCATCATTACAAAATATTTTCTGATTCAGATTTATCTCATCTTTATATGATCCGTAAATCATATCGTTTTGTCCTTTCAAAAAATTATTATTATTTTAATGTAAATTGTCATTTTTTAAAGAATACAACTATATATACAAGAGCCCATCCCTTCACTCCCTCCCTCCCTCCCTCCCTTATACTTGGTGCATTGCATTTTTGGAGTTAGATGAAAACTTGATCACGCAGTAGGAATACGCGGAATGGATCGACAAACGTCAAACCCTAAAAGGCTTATGAGTTTACACTAAAAAATATGGAGAAAACTCAAACTCTCTAAGAGAACTTTTATTAAACTTGATAATTCAATTCAATTGAAAACAATAAAGGAATTAATCCTATTTATAACTAGGTTTAACTAAATAAATTAAATCTATCATAATTTTAAACCAACTAGAAAACTATTTAAATAAGCAAAAAAAAAAACTAAATAATAATCCTAATAATAAATAAAACTAACAATAATTATTCTAATAATTAAAATAAGGAAATAAGTTGTCGATAGTTGTCCCGAGACTTAAGTCTCGGTGAAACTCTCAGTAGTTTCTGGTCCAGCGGTCACTGAGACTTGTACCGAGACTTAAGTCTCGGTGAAAGTACCGGTAGGGGCTGTTTGCTCCTTCTTCGATGCCAAATTATGAGCCTTCTTCGATCTCGTTTTCTTCTTTTCCAATGATAGGAGAAACACTTTGATAGTTCCCTAATTCTCCCTACATCAGACACCCTCACTTGAAAAGAACTCGACCTCGAGTTCACTTGAAAAATATATTCATCCGGCCCATAGAACATTCGTTTCTTCCTAACGTTTGGATTTACAACTTGGCCTCCAAAATTCAAAAAAACTAAACAGTCTTCAAATCCCAGCTGAGGTTGTCGTGATCGTTTCCATACGAGCGATATTTTATCAAACTCGAAAGGGTAAGAGATTAAAGTAGCTTTACCGGGAATTGTTTCGGTTTGAACGGAAACAAAATCTTCGGGATTAATCTTCTTGACTTCTGGGAACATAGATTTCGTGGCTCGGGAATGTTTTCAACTGGTTCACTTTCGATTTTTTCCGTGGTTGGTTCGAGATCAGGTTCAGATACTTTGGTCTCCGTCAAGATTTCTTGTTGTGGCTCGGCCACGACGGGGATGACTTTCTCTTCAAATCTGTCCGACAAGACTTCATCTTTTTCGGGTGGCTTCTTCGGAACAAGTGGTTATTTGATGAGGGAAGAAACAAGATACATAATAGAGTCGTTGTTGTTGTCAGGTTTGGGATATAGTTTGTTAAGGATCCGTTCATAATCTCCTGGTAAAAATCGTTCCATCATAAGCTACTTCATTCTCCTCCAAATTCGAATTGGTCCCTTTCTTTGTCGTTGTCTTTGCCCAATCAGTTTATCCCACCAAATAGCGGCGACGCTCTTTAGACGGAAAGCAACCAACTTTACCTGTTTGTCTTTGGGAACCTCCATAATATCGAAAAAACGATCGACCTCGATTTGCCAGTCTAGGAACTCTTCTACACCCATGGTTCCATTGTAACACCCCGATTTTTGAAAGGTATCATTTGAAGTTTATACAGAAACCGATATATTAAGGAAAAATAAGATATTTGATTTTGGGCTTGAATCCTTGGTTTTATAGTCTTGATGGATAAAGGATTCAATTACGAGACCAACAGTTCTTTCCGGAGCGAAAACGGAGCTATAACGAAGAAGTTATGGCCAAAACAGTTTCGGTACGCGCTAGGCTATAGTGCCCGGCGATTGTGACAGTGTCACAATCGCCTGTCAAGGTCGCCGGAGCCCGAAAACTCTCGGTACAATCTCAGCGATTGTGCCCGGCGATTGTGACATGGTCACTATAGCCTGGCACAATCGCCTGGGTGTTTCAGGGTGTTAAAATCGCGATTTTCAGCCCCAAACTTCATTTCTTCATATCTTTCTCATCGTAGCTCCGATTTGGGCGATTCAAGTTGCTACGGTTTCGTTTTTGAGAGCTTTTCAAGGTTATGGAAAGAGATTGGAAGTCTATTGAAGTATACTAGAGTATTTGGTGGTGGTAAGCTTCTCAACTCTCCCTATTCATCTTCTTCCCCAAAGTTTTCTAGGGTTTCATCCACCCTTTGTTCTCCCTTTCATAGATTGAAGGTTTGTAATCATTTTGGTGAACTAGAAGTGTTTTGGTTGGTGAATTCAAGCTTGGGTTAAGGTAATATTCTATTCTCTTCGGTATTGGAAGTTAGGGTTTCGGTATTAGTTGAGGTATTCATGTATATGGTTTGGGAAATGATATTTTGTGGTTGATTATGATTATTTATGGTTGGAACCTTGTGGAACTAGGTTTTGGAAGATTTGGTTTGAAGAACCAAGTTTCTTCAAGGAAAGCTCTAAGTGGGTAAAATCTAGATTTAGTCTAAATCTAGCAAGGTGAGTTTACTAAACTTTTGTCAAAACTGGATACACATCATATTTGCTTAATTGTTGTTATTATCACATAATTGCTCAAATTGTTCATCTTTACGGATTTTAGTAATTGATGGTATTTACATGAGATTATGTGAGAAATATGATATAGAGGTATCATCCTATGATTTATCCTATTTTGTGGAATTATTTGGGGTTTCCAATATGTGCACTCACTATGGGTATTTGACATGTTTAATGAATACATGTTTGGTATATGTTGAGGATTTCCATTTGGAATACTCAAAAGGTGATATTGTATCTACAACGTGTTTATGTGGATATTTAAGTCCTATGTTGGATACATGCTATTAGGAGGGTGTTATTGTACCCGCGGTTGGTACCGGATTATATTTGGTTGAAATATACCTAAGGACCTCCTATATGCATTATGTGGACGAACCAAGTCAGTACACTAGGAGGATGTAGTCTTGGGCGCCACTGTGATGGTATGTGCCTAGACCTCCGCCACTCGGGGAATTTTCTTAGCGATAGTCTTCGGGTGGGCCGGGCCTTTGGGGTGTTCCTTGTTAAGGGCATCAAGGTATATCGACTCTTGGGTGGGACTTGATTGGTGCTTTGGGTCTCCCCTAATGACTCCACATATATTGAACACTGGTTAACTGCTGATAAGAATTGTATCTGTTCATGCATGCTTATTATTGTTCAACTCACTAGGCTTTTTGGCCTAACACTTGTTTTGGTGTCGATGTGTATCTCAGGTTTTAGCAGCACCGGTTCTAAGCGGGCATAGTGCTTGGGTGAGAGATATGAGAATATTGCAATTGGACTTACTTTTGGTAGGAGAACCTTTGGGTTTATAAATGACACCCCGTTTGTAATCTCTTTTCTAGTTATGGAAATTAGATTAGTTGGTTGTTAATTATTGTCCGTTTAATTACGATTGTACTTAAACAAGTTTGTATATTTTCCCCATTTTAGGGAGGCTCTTGCTTTGGCAATTTTTAGTATACCTCATGTCCGTTTTTCGGATTTTTGTTATCCCTATTTTTAGGGTGTTACAAGTTGGTATCAGAGCTCTAGTTTAAGTGAACTAGGCATGAATGTAAGATGTCTAGACTTAGACTGAGTATGTTAGGCAATAATTTGTGAGTTGGGTAGAATTTCTAAGATGGGTTAGTCTTAGAGTCGACGGAAACTATGGTTATCAAGCGTTGTGGCGATGGTAACGAGAACCTTTATGTATTATATGTTCATAATCTCACCTAGCTAATGTTATTATGAGGATATTTATACGTAATGGTGCTTGAAGTGTCGTTACTGTGACAATTTGTAATGTAGTGGTACGTTCTCTTGTGCTCGGTTTACTAACGTTATGTTATTTGGTAGACGTAGTAGTATGTTTCCTTCATGTTCAATTCTGTTAATCTCTTCCTTATTCATTCTCGTGCTTGCATGAACTGCCTTGGTATGTCGACTGTTGGGGCGGTAAGAAAGTTTCCGAATGGGTAACTATTAGAAAAAGTTAATGTTTTATTATTCGTTACTTGGAGTGACGGTAAGTATGGTGATTGCATTAAGTGGACAGTTTCGGGTCCGATTAATTGGTTGGATTAGAACCATAGACTTTTTGAATCGATGTATCCAAGGAGAAATGGTAAGGTGAACCTATGAAGTCCGTGGTTTTGCCTTAAGATTTTGAGCATCTGAATGACGATAGTATAACTAGGGAAAATCGAGGAGCGTGAGTTCAAGTTGATTTGTGAAAACGGTGTACATGCCAAAATATCTATTTTAAGGTGTTTATGTGTTTTACATTAAATTATCAAATGTTAGGTTAGTTGGTAATCTTTGATTATTTGAAGTATTACCTTTATAAACTTTGTGTAACACCACATTTGGGATTTTTGGACGTTTTGATAAAGAGTCACAAATCAATGTGTTTTAACGTTTTATTACATAAAACGATCTTTGGTCAAAGAAATATACTTTTGAATGGTTGTCAGTTTTCATGCATCATTCATGAAATGGAATGTTTTATGAAGCATTACATGCATATTTATGTGATGTATTTGAAAGTATGTATATAGTCCCATTTTATGATTTATATTCTTACCGGCAGTTACACTTGGAAATGCATATTTGAAAATAAATGAGTCTTTAGGACTTCGGTCTGGTTTAATAGCTCAATGTGAAATACCAAATATGATGGCGGTTAATGCGCATCATTTGAGAAGTACATGTTTTGAGTGCGTTGGTCATTCAATTGGAGCCATGTACTGTTTAGACTGTAATGCAGTGGATTCATATGTATATGAGTCGGTCTTTGTTATTTAAAAAGAAAATGGACTATTATTTATAAGTTACTTATTTTAAAGTGTTTATGTTTTTCATTAAATTGTTAACTGCTGATAAGTTTTGGGTTATTTGGATATATTTAACTTTATAAACTTATGTAACACACATCTTCGTGATTCTTGGGCATTTTGATAAATAAATCATTTTGATATATTTCTTTTATGATGTAACATATAAATGGAAGTCATTTTATATAATTGTCCATTTGGGGCATACGATTTTATAAACCGGTGGAAAATGTATGTCATTGAACTATGAGTCATTTTGGCAACATGAAGAGAAAGAGTGCATTTGGAAAACATTTTGTTTCAACCGATGAGAAGTTTTTGTTATTTTGAAATGTTTAGTTTTATGAACATGTTGAGACACCTATTTTGGGGATCTTTGGACATTTTAGTAAATAAATGATGTTGAAATGTTTCTTTGATGATTTTACATATATATAATTGGAGTTCAATTGACGTAAGGGTCATTTTGTGTATTTAATTTTATGAACTTTTTCAAAAATGCATATTATTGTGTTATGAGGAATTTTGAAAACATAAGAGTATGAGTTCATTTGGGAAAATGGTTTGTCTCAACCAACGATGAGATTTTATTTATTTATACTTTTGGATCGTTGGCTCGGTTTTAACTAAATGGAGTCTTGAAGAAATTTGTCCGGTTTAAAAAACAGTGGTATTGTTTCCCTTTGAGTTTAGTGGGAACAGTTCAGTTGCACATATCATGTATGCATATTTTATTGGAAATTTTCGTCATGGTATTTTAGCCAATGTTTTAGAACGATGAGAGCATGTTTATATTTGGCTTTGAACTCGAAAATGACATAAATTATTTCATGTTTTAACCGGGTGCATACGCATATCAATCTACTAGCTTTGTGAAATAAACGGCCGCATTCAAGTTTTGTTGTGAAATCTTATTTCGTGCCGCATTGTGAATAAAGGAGAGAAAACTTTAAGAGTTTAATATTATGAGCATGTGGTCTTGGATTTTGCGAACATCTTATTTCTACAGTTTGGAATTAAACTAAATGCTCTTACAATTGCTCAAATCGCATGCATATGTCTTTACTAAATCTTGGAGAATAAACCGATGCATGCGAGTCACTATGGGAAGTTTTATTTAATGACATTTCATGGTTCATTTGCAAAAATTTTAAGGTTCGATTTTGTGAATTTCCCTTTTGTAGTTTTGTATGGAAGATTTATGGTATTTCGGATAGAACTTTTGCCCAGAACATATTTCAGTTATTGATTTTACTGATAGGAGTTTTTCCGCAATGCATGAAATGAATTTTCGGTTTGCATGACGTAGTAATTACAATTTTGGGCAAGTACGTTTTATCGGTGCGACCTAAATTTGAAACGCGAATAAAAAAATATATATACATGTATATTTATTTATTTATTTGCGTTCCTATTGTGTTGTTACATTTGGGAAATGATCGGACGTATATAGGTCTTGTTGGAAATTTTATCTTCCGACTTTTTGTGTTAAATTAAAAGATTTTAAAGTTGAAGTTGTGAAATCCTCTTTTGTGAGTTGTACAAACTTTTATTGCTCATGTTATAGGACGGAAAGTTATTTTCATATGCATGGCATAAATTGATGCATACTAAGACCCTGTAGTTCGTTTGAAAATTTTGTTACGCATCTTTCGTTATCGTTTTACTAGCGTAAGTACTGCTCAAATGAGTTTTGAAAATGGTTTTATATGTGTGGCATTGGTGATCAATTTTGAAACCTATCGAATGCACGATAGTGTATTTTCACCGCACGTTTAATTGTTATAAAACTTATGTATTTGAGAGTTTTATAAATTTCAAATTGGCATGGTAGTGTGAGAAACCTTGAATTCATTGGGCTATAGGTGTAAGCCCCCTCGTGTTAGAAGACGATATTAAGGACTAAAAGAGTCTTCGGAGTTTGAGGCGTTAGACACGTGTTTCTCCCAGTTAGTTAAGTAACGATCTTTATGTTTCGTTAAACCTACAGATTAAAACCGTGTTCGGTTGTTTGAATATGGTCGGTTTTGGAATTGTGGGAATTTGGTATGACGGCATGCTATGTGTCGGGGGTGTACTATATTGTTGGGTATTCGTGAATAATGATGATGTAATGGTTGACTGGTAAGGATGCTGGATTTGGGTGACTACTTCCAAGAGTAGGTGTCAACTTTGAATCGACATTGTTAGTCGGGAATTAAATATTTGGTAGTATACTCACGTTGCAGAATGGCCATCTCGAGGTTAGGTGTTGGCGCGTGATTTTGAGGACAATGATGGTTGGTGTGCTTCAAAGTACTTCCGTTAGATCTGGTGCGTCTGTAGGACGAGTGGTAATCTTAAGGAAATTAGACGTTGATAATTAAGAAATCAATCATTGGTATTTTGATAATTGTCAGGATTTTCGCTGATTTGGAAATCGATGCTTGCGTTCATGGTGGGAGTTTAGTGGTAATGTTTATTGGAGACATTTGGTGAGAATGTTGAGGTAGACTTTAAGTACAAATCTATTATTGAAGAGACCTTGATGCATCGTATTTAGAGGTACCTAAGGGAAAAGTTTACTTTGGGGTATTCTTGATGGAAATGACTGAATAACGTCGTAAGTTACTCTTAAGGTAATATGAGCAACATAAGGTTGGGAGGCGATCGAGATTTAATGTTAAGAATGTGATTAAGCTAGAACTTAACGTTTATCCTGCTTTGGGTGAGTTATATTGAAAGTTGAGGTTGAGTTGGCGATGGTTCGTTATAAGGAACGCAGCGATAACCTCAACGGGGATGTAATCGAGTTCGTATATGAGGTATGGTTGAGTGAAGGTATTCCTTTTGGACAGGGAATCATTTGACCTCGCCAAGGGAGATATTGGGTGATTGGTTGGTGCTAGATTTCGAGGACGAAATCTCTTTTTAAGGTTGGGAGGATTGTAACACCCCGATTTTTGAAAGGTATCATTTGAAGTTTATACAGAAACCGATATATTAAGGAAAAATAAGATATTTGATTTTGGGCTTGAATCCTTGGTTTTATAGTCTTGATGGATAAAGGATTCAATTACGAGACCAACAGTTCTTTCCGGAGCGAAAATGGAGCTATAACGAAGAAGTTATGGCCAAAACAGTTTCGGTACGCGCTAGGCTATAGTGCCCGGCGATTGTGACAGTGTCACAATCGCCTGTCAAGGTCGCCGGAGCCCGAAAACTCTCGGTACAATCTCAGCGATTGTGCCCGGCGATTGTGACATGGTCACTATAGCATGGCACAATCGCCTGGGTGTTTCAGGGTGTTAAAATCGCGATTTTCAGCCCCAAACTTCATTTCTTCATATCTTTCTCATCGTAGCTCCGATTTGGGCGATTCAAGTTGCTACGGTTTCGTTTTTGAGAGATTTTCAAGGTTATGGAAAGAGATTGGAAGTCTATTGAAGTATACTAGAGTATTTGGTGGTGGTAAGCTTCTCAACTCTCCCTATTCATCTTCTTCCCCAAAGTTTTCTAGGGTTTCATCCACCCTTTGTTCTCCCTTTCATAGATTGAAGGTTTGTAATCATTTTGGTGAACTAGAAGTGTTTTGGTTGGTGAATTCAAGCTTGGGTTAAGGTAATATTCTATTCTCTTCGGTATTGGAAGTTAGGGTTTCGGTATTAGTTGAGGTATTCATGTATATGGTTTGGGAAATGATATTTTGTGGTTGATTATGATTATTTATGGTTGGAACCTTGTGGAACTAGGTTTTGGAAGATTTGGTTTGAAGAACCAAGTTTCTTCAAGGAAAGCTCTAAGTGGGTAAAATCTAGATTTAGTCTAAATCTAGCAAGGTGAGTTTACTAAACTTTTGTCAAAACTGGATACACATCATATTTGCTTAATTGTTGTTATTATCACATAATTGCTCAAATTGTTCATCTTTACGGATTTTAGTAATTGATGGTATTTACATGAGATTATGTGAGAAATATGATATAGAGGTATCATCCTATGATTTATCCTATTTTGTGGAATTATTTGGGGTTTCCAATATGTGCACTCACTATGGGTATTTGACATGTTTAATGAATACATGTTTGGTATATGTTGAGGATTTCCATTTGGAATACTCAAAAGGTGATATTGTATCTACAACGTGTTTATGTGGATATTTAAGTCCTATGTTGGATACATGCTATTAGGAGGGTGTTATTGTACCCGCGGTTGGTACCGGATTATATTTGGTTGAAATATACCTAAGGACCTCCTATATGCATTATGTGGACGAACCAAGTCAGTACACTAGGAGGATGTAGTCTTGGGCGCCACTGTGATGGTATGTGCCTAGACCTCCGCCACTCGGGGAATTTTCTTAGCGATAGTCTTCGGGTGGGCCGGGCCTTTGGGGTGTTCCTTGTTAAGGGCATCAAGGTATATCGACTCTTGGGTGGGACTTGATTGGTGCTTTGGGTCTCCCCTAATGACTCCACATATATTGAACACTGGTTAACTGCTGATAAGAATTGTATCTGTTCATGCATGCTTATTATTGTTCAACTCACTAGGCTTTTTGGCCTAACACTTGTTTTGGTGTCGATGTGTATCTCAGGTTTTAGCAGCACCGATTCTAAGCGGGCATAGTGCTTGGGTGAGAGATATGAGAATATTGCAATTGGACTTACTTTTGGTAGGAGAACCTTTGGGTTTATAAATGACACCCCGTTTGTAATCTCTTTTCTAGTTATGGAAATTAGATTAGTTGGTTGTTAATTATTGTCCGTTTAATTACGATTGTACTTAAACAAGTTAGTATATTTTCCCCATTTTAGGGAGGCTCTTGCTTTGGCAATTTTTAGTATACCTCATGTCCGTTTTTCGGATTTTTGTTATCCCTATTTTTAAGGTGTTACAAGTTGGTATCAGAGCTCTAGTTTAAGTGAACTAGGCATGAATGTAAGATGTCTAGACTTAGACTGAGTATGTTAGGCAATAATTTGTGAGTTGGGTAGAATTTCTAAGATGGGTTAGTCTTAGAGTCGACGGAAACTATGGTTATCAAGCGTTGTGGCGATGGTAACGAGAACCTTTATGTATTATATGTTCATAATCTCACCTAGCTAATGTTATTATGAGGATATTTATACGTAATGGTGCTTGAAGTGCCGTTACTGTGACAATTTGTAATGTAGTGGTACGTTCTCTTGTGCTCGGTTTACTAACGTTATGTTATTTGGTAGACGTAGTAGTATGTTTCCTTCATGTTCAATTCTGTTAATCTCCTCCTTATTCATTCTCGTGCTTGCATGAACTGCCTTGGTATGTCGACTGTTGGGGCGGTAAGAAAGTTTCCGAATGGGTAACTATTAGAAAAAGTTAATGTTTTATTATTCGTTACTTGGAGTGACGGTAAGTATGGTGATTGCATTAAGTGGACAGTTTCGGGTCCGATTAATTGGTTGGATTAGAACCATAGACTTTTTGAATCGATGTATCCAAGGAGAAATGGTAAGGTGAATCTTCAAAAATAGTTGGTTATCAATTTTATGGAGTTCAAATGTGAATCTTCAAAAATAGTATGCATGTGGCTTTTAGTTGTAAACTTAAATTTTATGAGATTTGGAATACATGAAGTAACTGCTTTATCATATACTAAGACTTAATTGGGTTGGGTCGTGATCGTCGAGGATTAGTCGGGTGACACCCTTAAGTGGGAGCCCGGATACCCCGGGAACGTGTGTGTGTGTTAACTTGTCGTTCAAAATATATATATATATATATATATATATATATATATATATATATAGGGAGAGGTTAATTTGAGAAATGGTAAATATATGAGAAATAGAGAAATAATCTTAGCCATTCATCTGGTCAACATTTGCGACTTTGATCGCGAAGCACCGGATAATTCCTTGTGTGGTCTATAGAAGGTAGAGGGGTAATTTCGTAAAATACACGGGATGAGTTCATATATGAATATGTATGAATCACAAAGATTCATATATGAATCTGTTAATTAGTTCAACTGGTTCATATATGAATCTTTGTGATTCATACAGATTCATATATGAATCACAAAGGTTCATATATGAATCTGTTAGTTAGTTTAACTTATTCATATATGAATCATAAATGTTCATATATGAATCAGTTAAAAGAGTTCAGTTGTGAATTGCACTGGTTCATATATGAATATATAGTTCATATGTGAATTATACATGTTCATATATGAACACAGCCCGTGTGTTTTGTAAAATTTACGAAATTGTCCTTCTATTTATGGGATAGCCGCAACTTTTGACCAGTCAAAGCCGCAACTTTTGACCGGTCAAAGCCGCAATATTTGACTAGTCAAATCCGATCTTGACCATATGAATGGCTAGGATTACTTCTCTATTTCTCATATATTTACCATTTCTCAAATGAACAAACACTATATATATATATATATATATATATATATATATATATATATATATATACTAAGACTTAGAGAAAGGATAATGGGAGAAAAATTAAACATTTATGAGAAGACGAAAAGTTTCAATAACATATATGATTACACACTTTTTGGTGTATTAGTCATATATGATTAAGAGTCAGTGTGTTGTAATAGCAACACGTGTTCAATCATATAGGATTAAGATTGTGCATCATGCATGTAATAATATATGGTATTGAAACTTCTCGACCTCTCACAAAAATATTTAACTTTTCGTTTGAACTAACCTATTTGTATTACTATATATGCAAGTGAATATAAATTTTGAACATCAAGTCAAAGAAATTGAAAAAGATATATATATATATATATATATTTATATATATATAATTACAAAGTCTAAATAATCGTTTTTTATATAATCTAATCATCAAGATTCTAAACATTATTGAGCTCTACTTTCTGTATTTTTTAATGATAAAGTATCATCAGCTTAACAAGTTAAAAGAGCATCCACAATGCATAAGTCATTCAATGACTTTTTACTTTGTCACATTAGATTTTCACTAAATTTTTTTTAACAAAAACCTATACTTAAACACCTTTTTCAATGCAAAAACCCTTTCTAATACATTATAATCTATCCTCATCTATTTAAAATGTTTTATAAAAGCCCCTCATTTAATTTGTCGTTTTAAGACACACGTGATATTTTTTAAAAACCATAATTCAAATATTTTAAAACAACACATTAAACGATATTTAAAAAGTAGCTCTAAACCTAAATTCCATATCTCGTTTTAGTTGGAAGTATGAAATAACAAGTTATATGTTAATAAAAGTGAAAGAGAAATAGGGGGTTAATTTTTTTTACTTCTATTTAATAAATTAGATTAATTAATAAATATTAAAAAAGGTTTAAATTGAAAATAATATTAAATGAAGGGGGTAATATGAAATTTTAATTGAAGATGTAGAATTGAAAAGGGGGAAAAGATGAAAATTGAATAGTAAAAAGCCATGTCAATGACCGCTTCTTGTTTTATAACCTTTTCTTCAAAAAAAAAAAACTTTTAAAAAGTCTTCATCTCCAATGCTACCAAGTCTTTGTAAAAACTTTTTGTAAATAGTAAAAAGCTTTAATAACTTATGCATTGGAGATGCTCTAAGAACCTCTCAAAACTTCTTTATAAGTTACTAGAAGTGTACTCTCGCAATGCAGCAAGATACACCACGATTTTAATGTTTCATTTTATCAAGAGATTTTTAAAATCATGCATAAAATGATGGTATCTTGTGCCTAATAATTTGTATTTAAGAGTTTTTTATCCGTATTTTATAATATAGTATAGATAAGTGCATTTTCACCATCATTTTTCTCAACATACAACTTTAATAATCAGTTATTTTAATTTAAATACCAATTTATGTTTGATTTAATAATAAACCACGATAAATTTGTATTATATTTTAATTTTACTATTTTATTGTAGGGAAAAGTCCAAAAAAACCCAATAGACTTTAGTGTTTAGAGTGATCAAGTCTTTGGACAATTTTTTGGAACAAATAAGTCCTTGGACATTTCAAAACTTGTTAACTAAATCCTTGGACTTTTGATAACCTATTGAATGAATCCTTATCAATTAAAAATATAACTTGCAACCTATATAACAGGTAAACTACAAATTAAAAACAAAGTCATCTACTTTATCCGCCTACAAATTAAAAATGGAAAAATTAACTAAAATAGTCAATCTCATCAACCATATTTATTTTTCTTTTACTTTTTTCTAAAATTGCCAAAGTTTGAACATAATGTTTTTTTTTCCTTCATAAGGATTGTTTTTTTTTTCCAAAAAAATAAAAATAACAAACATTCTCACGTAGAAAATTTTATGTATAAAGATTTACTTTCTGCTTATAGTTTTATAAAAAATTTACGTTTTGCATTCTTATAAAGTTATAATTAGTTATTTAATTTATTTTATATCAATTACTTTTTCATTTACATTTTTATTTTATTAACATACACAATCGGATATTAACTAAAATATATCAAAAAAATAGTTTTTTTTTACAAATTACACCGTTATAATCGTTTCGTCAATACATTCAAAATGAACTCAATATTGTTTTTGAACTTTATCTTGTATTATTCAATATCAAAAATACGTAAAAATTATTTTTAATATTTACCCTTTATAATTACAAATTAATCTTATATTATTAAATAAATAACCTTAAAGGATAGAAAGTGTAAATATTAAATATAATTAGTACGCATTTATGATATTTAATAATATGAGATTAAATCCAAAAAAATCAATATTAGGCTCATTTTAAACGTATTGACGAGACAATTATAATGGTGTAATTTGTAAAAATACATACTTTTTTTTGATATATTTTAGTTAATATACGATTATGTATGTTAATATAATAAAAAGGTTAAAATGAAAATAAAAAGATAGAAGAAATAAAGTAAATTAAATAACAAATTATAAAGATGTTTTTTTTTTTGCCAAAAACAGTTTTTAAGGCAAAAAAATAATATGTTTTGCCTATTTTAAGAAAAGACTTTGATAATAAAAAACTAATTATAATTAGACAATAATTAAAAATTACAAAAATAATTGCTACATTAATAAAAAAAATATAATGAATAAAAGTTACAAAATATTTATAAGTAATTACAATAATAAAAGTCAAAATAATATAAATTGATAACTAATTAATTATTTTTATTTAATTATTTTCAACTGATTATATATTTAAAACGTGGATGAATACACCAATTTAATAGGTTTAATTATTTAAATGAAAAATAGTTTTGATTATTTTAAATATAAAATACATCACTTTATGTGAGGACCGCTTTAATGAGAACGCAAAAACCTTGAGGATGCGTTTGATACGCAGAACAGAGTGAAACAAGAAAAAAAAGAACAGACTTATCTCATTTTTTCGCGTGATCATATGTGGGACATGCTAGAACTACTTGGAACAAACATGGGACACGCTTATCCCAGTTCACTCCCCTGAAACTAAGTAGAACAACAATATTTTGACTAATATACTCTTTGTTAAAAACCAAAACCTTAAACATTTATTCTCATCATCCAAGCCTCCAAGCTAGGGGTGTGCAAAACCCAAATAGTCCGAAATCCAAATCCGAACCGAAAATAAGGTGTTTTTGCAAAACCCGAATACCCCAAAATCCGATAATCTGAAACCCGACATTTGGGAGGATATATGAGTTCGGATTGGGTTTGATCCGTTGGCCACCCGACCAATCCGAAAACCCGAAATAACATACATCTATATTTTAAATATTATATATATATATATATATATATATATATATATAAGCTAATTATCTATTGAAAATCGTAAATTATAGTATGTTGAAATATTTTCTAAATTTTAAACTTGCTATCGCTTTTATCAATCTTTCAATCAGTTGTAATCATCTTAAAAAACGATTTAATTTATATATAACTTTTGCATTATATAATACCCGAACCCGACCGACCAACCCAAACCCGAAACAACCTAAAATCCGAAACTTAAAATTTAGGTTTTGATTTCAATATCCAAAATTCAATCGTGATAAATTAGTTTTATGTTTTTGATAATCCATTGTACTATGTATTAGTGATGTAAATTAGTTTTATGTGATGTAATTTATGATTTTCATCAGGGGTAAATTCGTAATTTAACCAGTCTAATTCAGTTATGTTATGTCTTGTCAAACACTGGACAACTGTTATATTATGTTTTATTTTGTCATGTTCCATCTTGTCGTGTAAGACCTTGGTTCGAAAAGCAAGTTAGAAAAGTTATTGGTAATTGATTCATACATTTATTTTAATAATACGTACCTAACATCTTGATAGGGTTTTGACTTTCTAACCAGTACCAAGATTTTCTAGAAATAAATAAATAAATCAATTTAATGAAATAGTACCTGATTCCGAGTATACTGTGCACCCGGTCAAACATATTATAGTAGTTACTTGCTATAACTGCACTCATGACTTTTGGCTTTACATAATTTTATATTAAATAATCACATGATTGAAAATATATATATGTATATTTAACTTCGTATTCAAATATTTCTACAGACCGATTAAATTATACACATAAAAAGTAATGATATTTTCATAGCAACAATCAAACCAAACTAACAAATTTTGGGGCCGTTATTAAGCTAAACAAAACATTGTTTACCAATTGTTTTTTGGGCAATGTTAATGACATCTTTATTTTTATTTTTTTAAAAGAGTATACTGGGCCTATGGCCCAGACTAATCCCTGACAAAGCAACCGACTGCGAAAGCATGCAACCCTGAGATTAAACCCAGTGACAACAAGGCGAATGCAAGGAATCGAACCCGGGTTTAGCTATGAACTCCCCGGTTGTCATTAATAAAGATGTCATTATTAATGACAAAATCAGGTCAATTCATGCATTAAGAATGTAAAAAGCAAGTTTTGATGATGTATGTGGGGAGAAAATCATTTATAAGGGTGTCATTAGCAAAGAATAAGATGTCATTAGCCTCACCCTTGTTTTTTTTGCATGGCAAGACAACTTTTATCACCACGGGATAAATCAATACACCGAACAAAGATCCGAACAAAAGAACCAATTACAGAGCCAAAATACAAATTCCAAACATGAACACTGTTAGTGTATATATATGTATAAGGCCCAAACCCATGTGTGTATAAGGCCCAAACCCATATAGTCTCTGTATAAATACCTTGTATCTTCTAGTCTAGGTTAACTTTCTCATTATTATTTGGTCGTATTGTAAGTTTATTCTCTTAATCAATATATCGAAGTCATCAAGCCTTCAGCATATTCATCGTCTCCTTCAATCATTATCATCTTCTAACATGGTATCAGAGTTGTAGGTTTGCTTCCTTCCTCACCCTCATCGTCACCATTCTTATCTCGCCGTTGCCGCCGACAACCGAAACCCTAGCCGCAGACAACCCTTGCCTTCGCCGCCCGCTGTCAACCGAAACCCTAGCCGCAGACAACCCTTGCCGTCGCCGCCCTCTCTGTCTTTAATCGCTCGGGAACATCACACGAGTACGTCCTCTCTGTCTCTCATCTTCGGTCGTCACTCCAGTCGAATCAGATCGGGATCTTCAATCGTCAGATCGAATCACTCTCAGCGCGACTGGTTCCTTGTTGACCGGACTCGGCCGATCCCTTCGACCGGTGCCTTGCAAAGGACCGGTGTCTTGCTTACTTCAACCGGATCCCTGTTGACCGGAGCCTTGCGCCCGGTGTATTGTCGACCGGACCCTTGCTTCGACCTAGTTCTCGACCGGGTCCTTGTTTCCACCTAGTTCGCGACCTAATCTGTTTCTCGTTACATACATGGCTGCCAATCTCAGTCACTCAAATCCCATTTCGGTTGTTTTCAATGGTAGCAACTACATCCTATGACATCACCATATGACAATTCTGCTAAAGTCCTACGGGCTTTACACCTATGTTACTGGTGCATCCAAACTTCCAGTTCAGGCAGAAACTAAGAATGTTGTTGATTTTGCAAAAGGCATGAATGAGTGGGATATCAATAATGCACGTATTATGGGTTTCATTAATGCTTCCACTACTCCTGAGATCAACCAACAGTTTCTTGGCTATGCCACCGCCAAAAGTCTCTGGGATTTTCTCGCCAAGCGGTACACATCATCGGGCCTATCTCATCAGTATCAACTGTGGACTACCTTTCAGAACAAACGTCAGCTTCCTGATCAATCCGTAAACTCTTATATCTCTGAAATGCAGACTCTCAGAGACCATATAAGTCTTGGAGCACCACAAATTTTTGATGAAACAACTCAACAATTCACAGCCTACTTCAACCAGCTACATTTGATCACCATTCTGATGGGTCTTACTGATAAATTTGAGAATGTCTGTGCTTCTCTTCTTCATAGGCAGCCACTACCTACTCTTGAAGAAGCCATATCCGAATTGTTAAGTGAAGAAACCCGTCTTCACATGCGTTCACCGATGCTCACTACTGATAGCGTTCTCTACACGTCTCATCCCAAGTCCAAAGGTAAATGGACCAACAGCAACCATTCCAAATCTGTGGGAAAGACGAACACATCTGAGTGTGCCTTTTGCCATTCTACTGCTCATCTTCTCATTGATTGTCCTACTCGCAAGTGCCGTCGGTGTGGCATCACTCATCCGCGCCATTATGAGTCTGACTGCCCTAAGAACTCAAAGAACACTGGCCCTCAGAACCGGACTCATGTTGTTGTTGGGTTTACTCTCGCTGATAATGAGGTTTCTCCAGTCTCCTCACCTGATCTCATGGAACTGATGCGTCGCAATCAGGAGCTCATGGAGCAGATCATGTCTGGTGCTATGGGTATGAATTCTCAACACTCAACTGCATCAGGTAACTCATGGCTTTTTGACTCTAGGTGTTGCAATCATATGACTCCCTGCACTGATGGCTTTGTTTCTAAGAAACCACCTCAGCATTTTACGTCAGTACGAACTGCTGACAACACTGGCCTACCGGTATCTTTTAGTGGAAATGTCTCCACTCCTCATATTCAATTACCGAATGCTCTAAATGTTCCGAAACTATCTTTGAGCTTAGTTTCGATTGCGCAGCTCCTAGAATCTAATCTGATCATTTTATTTCATTCTTCTGGTTGTGTTGTACAGGATCCAAAGACCAAGCAGATCCTTGGACTCGGCCATAAAGTTGAACGGATGATTGAAGTGGTCTACCTTCGTCTACCATTACCCTCTTCAAGTCTTGTTGCTTCAGTTTCTAGCACTTCTTCCTTTGACTTGTGGCATGCCCGGCTAGGTCACTTATCTCTAGCCAGAATCAAATCATTAGCTAATTTAGGGGTGTTAGGAAATTGTATGTCAACTGACAATATTTCTTGTTTATCATGCAAACTTGGCAAACATCATGCTTTATATTTTGAAACAAATGAGTTTAATTCTACTTCTCCTTTTGATCTTATTCATTCTGATGTCTGGGGACCAGCACCACATCCATCCATGGGGGGTGCTTGATATTTTGTTATTTTTATTGATGATCATACACGTTTCACATGGATATATCTCATGAAACATCGTTCGGAGCTACCTAAAATTTATATTATGTTTGCTCGGATGATTCACACCCAATTCTAAAAAACTATAAAGATTTTTCGGGCTAACAATGCTATGGAATACAAAGAGTTCTCTCTTCTCTCCTTTATTCAATCTCATGGGACTCTCTCTCAGTACTCCTGTCCCGGCACATCTCCTCAAAATGGTCGTGCCGAACGCAAACACCGTCATATTCTTGATACGGTTCGCACACTTTCATGTCTGCAAAATGTCCAGAACGTTATTGGGGTGAAACTGCTTTCACTGCAGTTCATACTATCAATCGTCATCCTACTCCCATCCTTAATAATAAGTCTCCTTATGAGGCTCTTCATGAGATCACCCCTGCCTATTAACTTCTAAAAGTTTGGGTTAGTGCTTGTTTTGTTCAGTTACAACCTTATGAACATACCAAACTTGAACCTCGCTCCAGACTTTGCTGCTTCTTTGGATATGGTATTGAGCACAAGGGTTATCGCTGTTGGGATCCTATCTCCCAGCGTCTTCGTATATCTCGTCACGTTACCTTCTAGGAACATGTTCCTTTTTCTTCTATATCCAAGTTTCGTGAGTCCCCTACCTTCACCGCTCCGTTCTTTACTGATGCTTCCGTCTCATTGGACTCACTCCAATATGACATCACTTCGTCTCCGCCTATTGTTCAAACACCTTCCGAATTCACCTCTCCTTCAGAGTCTCCTGCCTCTACACAACCTACCTCTCCTAGTTTTCCCGATCAACATCAATCATCTGCTCCATCCGCACAGCCAACATCTGAGCTGCCTGCTGAGTCTTTGGCTCATGGAACGTCTAAATATCAGAATGTTCGACGATCAGATCGGGTAAGACAAGTTCCCTCTCATATTCGTGATTATCATGTTTATGTTACTCTGCTGTCCAATCACGAACCTACTTCCTATAATGAAGCCTCATGTAACCCTTATTGGCAAAAAGCTATGGCTGAGGAACTTCAGGCTCTTGACAAAGCTCAAACATGGGAATTTGTCCCTCTTTCACCGGGCAAGTCACCCATTGGTTCCAAATGGGTGTTCAAAATCAAGACAAAATCTGATGGCTCTATTGATCGATACAAAGCTCGCCTTGTAGCCAAGGGCTTCAATCAAGAGTACGGCATCGATTATGAGGAGACATTTGCACCTGTTGCTTGAGTCACTTCTGTTCGCAGTCTCCTAGCCATCGCAGCTACCAAACAATGGCCTCTTTTTCAGATGGATGTTAAGAATGCCTTCTTGAATGGTGACTTATCTGAGGAAGTCTACATGACACCTCCTCCAGGCGTTCGACTTCCACAAGGTCATGTTTGTCGTCTTCGGAATGCTCTTTATGGACTCAAGCAAGCTCCGCGAGCTTGGTTTGAGAAGTTCAGTTCCACAGTCACCTCTCTGGGTTTCTCACCCAGCCACTACGATTCCGGACTGTTTACTCGGACCACTGAGGCTGGCACAATCTTGCTTCTTTTGTATGTGGATGATATGATTATTACTGGGAGTGACTCTACAGGCATAGCTCATCTCAAGACATCTCTCAGCTCCTGTTTTGAGATGAAGGACCTTGGCTCTTTACACTATTTTCTTGGTCTTGAGGTGCTCTCAGATCCATCGGGAATTTATCTTTGTCAAGCCAAATACACCTCAGATCTCTTGTCAAAAGCTGGGCTTACTGACAACAAAACTGCATCCACTCCTCTTGAGCACAACCTTCATTTAGCTCCGAATGTTGGACCTCCTCTGCGTGATCCTACTTTGTATCGACAGTTAGTGGGGTCACTTGTTTATCTGACAGTGACTCGCCCTGACATTTCCTATGTTGTTCATACCGTCAGTCAGTTCATGTCTGCATCCTGTTCCGATCACTATGCTGTTGTCCTGCGCATCCTTCGATATTTAAAAGGGACCATGTTTCACGGTCTTCATTTTACATCAACATCATCATTGACTTTGCGAGGCTTTTCTGATGCTGATTGGGATAGTGACATGACTTATCGTCACTCCACTACCGGCTACTGTTTCTTTCTTGGAGACTCACTCATATCTTGCGGAGCAAGAAACAATCTCTCACAGCTCGATCCAGTACTGAAGCTGAGTATCGAGCACTAGCCGACACGACTCAAGAACTTGTGTGGTTACACTGGCTACTCTCTGACATGGGGGCTCCTCAACATTCTCCAACTCCATTGTGGTGCGACAACAACAGTGCGATTCAGATCGCTCACAATGAT
Organism: Arctium lappa; assembly: GCA_023525745.1. Lineage (NCBI taxonomy): Eukaryota > Viridiplantae > Streptophyta > Magnoliopsida > Asterales > Asteraceae > Arctium > Arctium lappa. The sequence continues at coordinate 127,472,602 of CM042049.1, forward strand.
GTCTTTCACGAGCGAACAAAGCATATTGAAATTGACTGTCACTTTGTTCGTCAACACGTGACTCGTCAGACTATCCAGCTTCTTCCTATTTCAACTATTGATCAACTGGCCGACATTTTCACTAAAGCTCATCTACCAGGACGGTTTCGTGATCTAGTTTCTAAACTCCATCTGACTCATTCTTCTCCCGATTGAGTTTGAGGGGGGATGTTAGTGTATATATATATGTATAAGTCCCAGGCCCATATGTGTATAAGGCCCAGGCCCATATAGTCTCTGTATAAATACCTTGTATCTTCTAGTCTAGGTTAACTTTCTCATTATTATTTGGTCGTATTGTAAGTTTATTCTCTCAATCAATATATCGAAGTCATCAAGCCTTCAACATATTCATCGTCTCCTTCAATCATTATCATCTTCTAACAAACACAACCAAAAACCTTGCAGCACCACCCTATTTGTGAGGAGCAAACCGAATGGTATTCGTTACTATGACATCTCCCACAACAGCACTTAACAGGCTTTGGCCAGCCCCACGGCTTAATCAAACAGTCTGTTGCCTACACCTGAGCTGCCAAACAGGTCTGTTGCATGACAGTTACCATTGGCTTAATGGGGGCAACCGCATTCTCCATACAACTCTATGATCCCACGCCACGACCAGAAACAATAGCTCAATTCGATTTTACTTCAGCGAAGGATCGACACCCAGGTGACCCAATCCATAGCTAGCACTCGATCACTTCTCGTAACCCATTCGAATGTCTTCAGTTGCAAGTCAAACACACGATCCATAATGTTACTCTTTTCTTTCTCAATGATCACCTTGTTACGGTGTGCCCACGTAAAGTAGAGAATGCAACGAATCAGTGCTTCCCACCTCCGTGCACCTTTCGAGACGTCTCCCATCTGCTCCACCACTCCAAGAAGATCGCTAAGATTGCTTATTGGCTCTAGGTTGAGATTCCACCATTTCTCGATTATCATCCACAATCTCTTCACATCGTCGCAATCACCAATGCATGGTCCACCGTTTCTTCAACATTTCCGCACCTTGGACATAGTACGTGTCCATGTCTATACCGAAGCTATTCAACATCGACCTCGTTGGAATTCTCCCTAAGCACGCCCTCCTTACGAAAATACTAACTTTTTTTTAATGGCCTTAAGCCACACCGTCTCTACACCGTAAGCCCCCTCTCTAGCTCTATTCTCTTCTAATATTAACCTTAGTTTCTTTAGCGTGAACCCTCCTTGCGAATCCAAATTCCACAACACCTTATCCTTACATCCCCTATTTGGTTTGATTTATCTAATCACATTAGTTAAGCTTTCCAACTCCCTCCCCCTCGGTTCCCCCCTCCACCCCCACTTCCACACCACTCTTCTCCATGCCACTCACCTCTCTCCAACACCGAAGCATTCTTAGAGGTTTATAATTGGTAAAGCCCACAAAACTCTTCCTTTAGCCTTCGGTTTGAAACCCACCTATCCTCTCAAAATCTAGTCTCCAAACCATCCCCAATTATCTTTCCAAATGACCCCGAAAAGAGAACCCCCTCCTTGTCCAACTCCTTCCGCACCTTTATGATATTACTCCACACCGAGTTCTCACCCATATTACCTTGAGACTCTTCTACTAGACCCCTTCTCCCTCATATATATACTCCTAACGACCTTCACCCATAACGACTCTCTCTCAACATGAAACCTCCACCACCATTTGCCAAGTAACTCCCAATTTGCATCTTTTAGACTCCCAATGCTAAGCCCACCCCTTTTGAATCCCCCCAACACCCTTTCCCATTTGACCCAAGATAGGAAATATTTTTAACCACATCTAGATTGTTTTTCACCTTTTAAATAGCTGAGCTCCAATGATCTATTCTCCGCATTAACGCTCCAACCAGTAAACCTAGGTATATGAAAGGTAACTGTAACATCCGAAAATCTTAGAGGTAATCTCTGTGACTTTGCATCTATTCAAACGAACCCTAATGACCTAGTAAGAATATTCATTATTACATTTCACCTCTCTCGAAGTAATCAGTTAGACGTTGGATGAAACTCAAGTTTTGGTTTTCGGTACTGAGTGGGCGAGAGTGACATCGATCGTGAAAATTGTCACAATCGCCATGTCACAATCGTCAGAGGGGGAGAACCTATGGTACATATGGCGCAAGAGTGACAGCGATTGTGCCATATGGCACTCTCACGTATCACACTCGCCGAGTTTGTACTGAGAATGGTGAGGTTTGGTGCGATAGTGACCTGTGGCACAATCGTCGGGCAAGGTTGTCGGGCGGGTACTGTATTATAAAAAACCCTTCTAGCCGGATTTTAACCCACTTTTCTCCCAAATATGATATTTACATTTTAAAGACCTAAGGGGTGATTTTTCCTTTCTCTAACCACTTTCCACATTTATTTCTACTCAGGATTTGGTGAGGACACTTATTGCTTCTAGTAAGATAATTAATTGAAGGTTTGCTACATCAAGACTCAAGTCTTCACTCCTCTCCAACCAAGCTAGGACTTCTAAGTTTCTAGGTTTTTTTTTATAAAACCTAGATAGTGAGTTTTCTATAAAACCTAGATAGTGAGTTTTCTACTAACCATTTTAAAATGAGATACACTTATTAATATGTTTCTTGTCATCATTTCATGCTTCCTTACATATGTTAATCACCTGATAAGTTTGACCTACATTTCTATATTTGGTAAGTATTGGTTTTTTTATCACTATTCATAATGTGGGTTTTGATGATACTATTTGTGGTAAGAGTTGGAATACGTTTATGCGATAACATGTATTTGATGATTATTGTATGTGAACTTATACGATTTAGGGTTTTAGACCTAAATTAGGATTTGGAATTATTTGGGGATCTTATACATGTATTTTATTTGATGTGAAATATGTATAATGATGGATTGTGTATATATATTGGATGAACCATGGGTAGACACTAGGAGGATGTAGTCTTGGGGTGCCACCTTAACAGTATGCACCTAGATCTCCACCATTTGGAGTAATGCCTTGGAGGTAGTCTTCAAATGTGTTGGGCCTTCGGGATGTTGCTCATGTGAGTGAACATCAAGGTACATTTTCTCTTGAGGTGAAATTCATTTGTGTGATGGGTCTCCCCCATTGATTCCTTTATGGTTCTTGTAGTTTATTAATGCTTAAATGATTGTACCATGATATTGTTTAACTCACTAGGCTCGTTTAGCCTAACACTTGATTGGTTTGATGTGTATCTCAGGTTCTAGTGGCGCGACCGTTAAAAAGGTTTAACAAGCCTTAGATGAGAGCTTGGGGAACATTTTGGGACGCCAATAGAAGATGTTCATCATTTTTGGGACTTAGATAACAACTTGTCATATTCTCTTTTCTAGATAGGAATTAGATTAAAGGGTTGTTATCCCACATTTCTTATCATTACAAACTTGTAATTATAACAAGCGTGTACCGTTCCCTTTTAGGGAAAAGCTCGTGCTTTGGCATCATTTTTATATACCACATTTGACATTTCCCTTTCCGGAAATTTTTGTTTGTCCCAATTTTTGGGGTGTTACAGTAACGTATCACTTCCACATCCAAAACCTCTCGCCCATGCTTTCACCTCTTCCTCCGACACACCTACTCCGAATAGCTTGCTTTTACTCAAGTTTATCTTCAAACCCGAGACTAAGTAAAAGCATTTCATCACCTTCATTAAGTTCTTCACGTTGGATATATTCCATTCTCCAAAAAAATCCACATCATCCGCATATTGGAGATGGGATATTGGAATGTCATCACGTCCCACTTTTATACCTTTAAACAACCCTTTATTTACGGCTTCGTCCATCATAAGACGGAGGCTTTCGGCCACTAAAAAGAGGAACGATGCTAGGGGGTCCCCTTGCCTCAATCCTTTCCCCATATGGAATTCGCTAGTCGGGGCACCGTTCACTAATACGGAGATCGTGGATGAATTTAAGCATGCATTAATCCATCCCCGCCATTTTCCCCCAAATTCCATCTCTTTCAACATGCCCAACAGAAAATGCCACTCGACCGTGTCATATGCCTTCTCAAGGTCCACCTTGAATATCAACCCTTTCCTCTTTGTCCTTTTTAGAGAAGTCACCGTCTCATTTGCAATGAGTATTCCGTCTAAAATAAACCTCTCTTTGATAAAAAGCACTTTGTTCCTTGCTTATTATCTTCCCCATTACCGCTTTCAACGTTTCCGCCAACACTTTTGATACAATCTTATAGAATATTCCAATGAGGCTAATTAGTCTAAAATCATTTAGACCAATTGGACTTGAGTTCTTCGGTATCAAAGTCAAGAAGGAGGGGTTGCACCCCTAACTTATTTCCTCCTTTTCCAAGACCCAATCGATAGCCACTGTCAATTCCTTTTTTATCACCCCCCAAAAATCCTTTATAAAACCGATTGTGAATCCATACGGTCCCAGGACTTATTGCTTTCACATTCCTTGATTGCATTCCATACCTCCTCTTCCGTTGTTCTCCTCTCAAGATTGGTAGCTTCCCCACTTGACAATTTCTTCACCTGATCCACACTTAGTCTTGGACCGACCCTCCCTTGGTTCGGGAAATTTTCTTTGTATAACTCGTACACATGGTCCTTTATTATCTTTGGGTCCTCCGTCCACTCCGAACCGATGTTTAGGCCTCGAATGAGATTCCTCCTTTCTCTACTTTTGATTGTGACATGAAATTTTTTGGAATTCTCGTACCCCTCTTTGATCCATCTTACCTTAGCTTTTTGTTTCACGATATCCAAGTTCTTTTCTTCCAACTCGAGCCACCTTTTTCGGTCTTCAACATATCTTTGTCTATCGAGGTTCATCAACCGGTTTGCGTCGACTTCTTCCTCCCATTTCTTTATCTCTTCCTTTTACACCATCCTTTTAATGCAAACTTAACATTTTTGAGTTTGTCTTGGAAGATGCAATCCGGTCTTGTTGAAACCACCACTTTACTCCACGCCTCCCTTACTATATCCCCTAAACTTTCGTCTTTCAACCACACGTCAAATAACTTAAAAGGTCTTGGCTCAAAGTCGAGTCCATTGTCGCTTAACATAATTAGCGCATGATCCAACCATCTCCTTTCTAATACTTTTGCACCCAAGTTTTTCCACAACGAACTGAACTCAAATGTTGTCAAAAAACGGTCTAATTTACTATGTTTTTGCCCATCATCACTTACACGGGTGAACCTCTTCCCTCCCATTGGAATCTCTACAAGTTTACCAAATGTGTATTAGGTAAATACTTACCAACAATAGACATTACTTTTATTTACTTTGTCGGATATCGTTTTTAGTCATCAAAATGGATTGTTTCTAATATTCCTTTAACCCGGTAAAAGCTAACTGGTTAATAGTGTTCTCCCTCGATTACTGGGTAAGAACATTTGTAGTTGGCATGTCTCTTATTGCTTGAGATTCTCAATCATTGACATGCACACCCAGTAAGTTAAGTATAACATCAAAAATTCAAAATTACACATAGCATGTCCCTTTCTTTAGAGGTCTAGTGTTCTTCCTATTGAACGAAACACCAAAACTACATACCCACAAACTTGTCAACAAACATTCTATGTTTACACTAAAGTCAAGTACATCCGAGTTGTGCTTTGCCGCACTCCTCTTGAGACGTGGTGTCAAGGTCAATAAGTAATATGCATATGATTTGCTTACACCCCAATGTATTCAATCAAGGATTAGTACTCCATATTCAATAATCATAAAATAACTTATTTTTGTAACTTATGAAAAATAGTTTATTTGGTTTGTTATAATTTTTTTTGAACGACAAGTTAACACACGCACACGTTCCCGGGGTATCCGGGCTCCCACTTAAGGGTGTCACCCGACTAATCCCCGTCGATCACGACCCAACCCAATTAAGGGTACCACTATGTGGCAGGCCCATGATCATGGATGTCACATGATGCTCACCACGGGGTTCGAACCTGGGTAGTCAGGGATACCATTCACTGACCCCCCAGGATGTTACCTTACCAATGGACTATAACATGAAGGACTGGTTTGTTATAAATTGATGAATTAAAATATTATTTCTAAGTAGTCTTTCAAAAAGTTTAGAATCTTTTTCACTTTGTTTTAATATACGGTTAGTACTTTACAAAATTAATAAAAACTCCATACTTCTTAAAGGCGTTTGGTTGGCATAATGTTTTTGGATGGAATGGAATCTTGGTTCACATATTGTTGAAGAAAATTGGAATGAAATGTTGTCAGGTTTGACAACAATCTTGGACTTTGAAGGAATTGGAATGGAATGGAATGTTGTCACGTTTGACCACATGTTTGGTTGACAGAATTTGAATGAAATATGTTAAATGAATTGGAATTTTTCTGTTTGGTTCACAAATTGTAGCTTCGGAATCGGAATTGATTTTTGGCAAATGACCAAAATACCCTTTTTCATTATTTTAATTTTTTAAACAAAAATTACTTTAATGAAATAGTCATTAAATAGTTTAATTTTAACTAAAGTTTTAGGGAAAGAGAGAGAGAGGAGAGATAGATAGAGAGAGGAGAGAGAGGGGGGAGAGAGAGAGGGAGGAGAGAGGGAAAGGGAGAGAGAGGAGAGAGGGAGAGAGAAAGAGGAGAAAGAGAGAGAAAGAGGAGAGAGAGAAAGAGAGAGGGAGAGGGAGGAGAGAGAGAAAGAGAGAAGAGAGAGATGGGAGAGGGAGAGAGAGGAGAGAGAGAGAGGGAGAGAGAGGGAGAGAGAGAGCACTACTACAAATATGACTTTTATACGCGCCTAATTATACACGGTGTTTGTTGTTTTTACAAAAACCGCATATAAAGGACGAATCTGGAACCTTTTTATACGGTTCAAGTCGAACTGTTGCTAAAAATATGGTTTTATACACGGTTCTGGATTAAAAACCGTGTAGAAAGGGCACTCGACAATTACAAACGGTTGCATCGATAAAACCGCATACAAAGGTTACCTTTTATACGTGGTAGTGTATTAAAAACTGTGTACAAATGGGTTACTTTTATATGCGGTTATTGCTACAAAACCATGTGTAAAGGTGTGTAAAAGGTGTCTTTACACACGGTTTTTAGTAAGAAACCGCGTATAAAAGTAACCCCTTTGTACGCGGTTTGTTAAACACAACCGCGTATAAAAGTAACCCTTTTGTACACGATTTTTTACACACAACCGCTTATAAAAGTAACCTCTATATACGCGATTTTTTACACATAACCACGTATAAAATGTCGTACCTAGGGTTTCCCTATAAATACAAATGGAAGACGTCGTTTTTTTCTACCCAATGTGGCTCCTTCTCGAAAACAACACATTTTTGACCTTTTTTTGGCCTTTTTAGAGTTTTTTTTTTAATGGTTTTTGGCATTATTTTTCACAAAGAGTAAGGTATGATTATATCTTAAACAAATAGTTCATCAATTACTATTTTTATATGCATTAATATCATGTTTTTAAGTAATATTATGTGTATATAGTGAGAGAAAAAAGAGAAAAAGTTTGACTGCACTTTTTGGGCAATCGCAGCCGCGTCGTTTCTTCTATTCCCGGCTTTTGAACCGTCGGATCGTCATGATTTTTCGACAGTAGCTTCAAGACATTTATCTACATTATGAACGGTGGAGATATGTTTTGGAGGTCTATAAGTCGTCCTTTTTTGTTCGACAATCTGCAGTATTTTTTGTAGGTTTTCTGATTGTATTGAAGCGCAGCCACGCCGTTTCTTCTATTCCCGGCGTTTGAACCGTCGTATCGTCATGATTTTTGGCCAGTTACTTCAAGAGATATTTTTATACATTCTGAACGGTGGAGATCTATTTTTGAGGTCTAGAAGTTGTCTTTTTTCTGTTCGACAGTCTGCAATATTTTTGGTATGTTTTCTGATTGTATTGGATTCGAGTTTTCATCAATCATGGTCGATCAACCGTGGAAGACAATGAGAAGGAACAACCGTGGAAGACAATGAGTTCGTTTACTTTGAAGCGTGTGAAAGTTGGTAAATTTTGGTAACGAATGAGTGGATTGTTTTAAAGATTATTAGACATGATTATACGATAAAAAGTATTAGAATGTTTGGTTAGTTTGATATGTTACATTTACGTTGACGATCTTTAAAGTTTAATGATTAATGGTTACGTTGAGATGATACATTTACATGTCTAGCTGATTTTTGTATTTGGACTTGTGTTTGAAATGTTCTATTAATCCAATTGGAATAGTATTTGGAAATGTAGCTTATTAGATATAATACAACTTCACCAACATTTGAAATATTGGATAGTAACAAAATCAATAAAAATATTAAAAATATAAATATAACTCATTATACACGGTTCTAGTAAAAAAAACTGTGTAGAAATGTCTGCAATTTTTTTATAAATGGGTACATTTATACACGGTTTTGTTATGAAAACCGTGAAAAATTATTACAGTTATAAACGGTTTTAGCAAAAAACCATGTAAGATAGACACTTTTATAAACGGTTAGTAGGATTTTTTAAACGGTTTCATCTAAAAACCATGTAAGATAGACACTTTTATAAACGGTTAGTAGAATTTTTTAAACGGTTTCATCTAAAAACCATGTAAGATAGACACTTTTAAAAACGGTTAGCAGAACTTTTTTAAACGGTTTCATCTAAAAACCGTGTATGATTGTGACTTTTATACACGGTTAATATTACTTTTCTAAACGGTTTTGAAACCGTGTATAAAAGTTGAGTTTTATACACAGTTTTGGAACTATTTATAAAAGCATAATTTGTAGTAGTGGAGGGAGAGAGAGAAATAGAGAGAGAGGGAGAGAGAGAGAGAGAGAGAGGAGAGAGAGAACGAGATAGAAGGGAGAGAGAGGAGAGAGAGATATGAGTAGGGTTTAGTTTGGGGTAAAGGGTAATTTTGGAATCATCAAAATATGAGATTCCATTACATTGAAATCCTTGGGTTTTATGATGGAATGTTCAAATCCTATATCTATGGAATTTAATGGAATTCAAAGATTCCATCAATTGAAAAGCTTGAACCAAATAAGGTAATAAAATCTGGTCAAAGGAATTTAACATTCCAATTCCACCAGATTCCATCACATTCTGCGAACCAAACGCCCTTTTAATATCTTCTATTCATTTTTATTATTTTATTATTATGATAATAACTACAACTATAATTTTTTCAATATTATTATTACATTGCTATTATAACACAACATAACAGCTATAACATTCAATAAATTATGATGGTACTTATTAAATTTTTTATAATACTTCATATCTTGAAAACTTAGAAATATATAAATAAATATATTTTTTATAAAAATAATAATTTAATCAACATTTTTTTTATCTTTAAACTAATCACATAATATTTCCCATTAACATCAAGACAAAATTTAGGTTGAAAACTTAGAATGCATTGACAGAATGGAAAGTGAAAATCTCTAAAAACATTTTTTCTATTTTAGAAAATCAATCATTATTTATATTATTATAATATTTCATAATTTATCATTCCAGTACACTTTTTAAAAAAACTTAAAATAAAATGTTAAAAATTGAATCTTATTAGTTGGATTAAATAAAATAATATTTTCTCTCTCCAATATAGAGATTATAGAGAATTCTCTATATTTAGAGATTTTTTGATCTTTCTCTATTTTAGCAAACCATATAGCAAAGATGTTGGAGAGGAATAGCAAAGAAAAAGCCAAAAAATTTTATTTTAGCAATGCTGTTGGAGATGCTCTTATAATAAACGTGTACCTTTCATACAATGAAAATCTAAAAGCAAATTTTATTCGTGGACATAGCAAAGGGGGACACTTTTTAACTAAACGAAATGTCTCTTGGAATGCTCCATTTTTATTTAAAACCATTGCCACAACCATTGATTTAATGTCTTCAACGAGTCGATTCAAATCCATATACAAAGATCCATCTTCTGCAACACTTTGAGCACCTGATTTTGTCGATGTTTGTGTTGACAGAATAAACTCGGTTTCGTCGATCCCACATGCATTAGATCTTTCACTGAATAACACTGATTTAAAATACTTATTTCTTTTTCGTTGAGGTTTTTATATCCTCAATTAAACGATTCAAATTACTATAAGAAGTTCCATCCTCGACAACCGATCTTCGTGCCATTTTCATCATCCGATCAACCGGTCTTATTAACTCATCTCTACGTACGTCCATTAAATCCTTAACAATTTTCTCGACTACAACCCTGTCACAAATGTCTTTCATGTCAAACCCTAACTTCCACACTTCCCCGACTAACCTACTATTAACTTGTTGGTCCGCATAATAAGGCCAACATATCATAGGAACCGCGGCGACGATGCTTTCCAAAGTCGAATTCCATCCGCTATGCGTCAGGAACCCACCGATCGCCGGATGAGCGAGAACCTCCTCTTGTGGGGCCCATCTCACCATATATCCTCTCTCCACCGTACCTTCTAATAATTGGGTCGGAAAGTTCTGACCGTCTCCGGCCACCGAGTTGGGTCTCACCACCCACAAAAATTTCTTCCTAGAATTCACAAGTCCGTACCAAAACTCAATAAGCTCCTCCCTACTCAACATGGTCATACTTCCAAAACTAACATAAATCACGGACTTCCGTGACTGCCCATCTAGCCACGTCATGCAGGTTCGATCTTCCTCCCATAGACTATTCGACGATCGAGGTGGCGATGTCATTCGAGCTTCCAATCGGGATTTTAGGTGGGCATGGAGTGGCCCGATCGCATATAGATTAGGAATGTGTTTGCGAATTTGCACCAACGCAGATTCTTCCAAGTCTTCGAAAGTGTTGAGTATGAGCCCATTTGCTCGATACGTCTCTTGTGTCTCCGATGTCACAACTTGGAACGCTCGATCCGATAGATCACTAGCACGACAAAAACTCGGCAGATCACGAAGCCGAAGGTACTTCTCCATCCCCGTGACACCAATTAGAAGTCTATCCATTTCATCATCTTCTGTTATATCATCAATCGTTAGTACAATAATAATTGATTTCACACACTACTAGAAAACATAATTTTCATTGACGGATATTACCAACGGACATAACCTGTCAGTACATTTCCGTCGGAACAACGGTGAACAACAATGGATAGCCCACCACGGGTACTTTTTCGCCACGAATTTAAAATCCTACCAACGTATTTTAAATTATTTTTTTAATGATTTTCTACATGTCCATCGATAGTCCATCAGTGATGGTATCCGTCGGTGATGGCAATTCGTCATTGATCCGTCGGTAATACCTTTTCCTACAACATTTCTTCCAACGGACTTTCACCGACATATCAATGACAGATCCGGCTTTAGCGACGGATAGCTGACGGATTTTGCAATCGGTAAAAGTAATTCAAGTATTGAGAAAACATTAGGGTGTAATGCACCTTTGATCGGAAGGTCCCCGGATTCAATGAGCTTCGGAATGCAGTAAAACGCCCAAAAACAACTAGCACTAACCGTCCGGAAAAGATAAACGGGAATCCCAATCTCTTTAGCAACATCAATAGTGAAACACATGATCCCATCGGCGATCACACTCGAAACAGGAGGCCGATTCCCACAATTCAAGCATCCACCAGGGAGAAGCATTTCCCTAAACCTAGGTTTGGTTACCATTTTGATGGAATCAAAAATATCAACAACTCTATTACCAGATCGAGGGTGATCCGGCGGAAGCCCATCGGAAATGGTCTCGAATCTGAAGCCAGGGTATCGAGAGAAACGAGATACAACATCGGTGTAGCGGAGAAGGCGGCGGTGGATGATGTCGGAGTTGAGGAAGGTGACGTGGAGGCCGGAGAGACAGAGGAGCTCAGCAAGTTTGAGCATGCAATTGACATGGCCTTGAACAGGGAAAGGAAAGATGAGTACATGTGAATCCATGTTGCAAAGTGGGGAATTGAAATAGAAGGATGATGGGTTAATTATATAGGAGTTGATTTCAGTTGCTGTGGATTCGCTTGTTTCATGAAAATGCAAATGACATGGAGATGAACACAAATCATCCTCTTTGCTTCTTCCAACTTGATGTACGGAGGGTTTTTTGTTCATGCCTCATATGCTGCTTGTTTTCTTTTAAACTAGTGTTTATCTGCTAAACCTGTAAAATATAACGAAATTTGTTTTAATTTAATAAATTTGTTTCTTAACAAACAAATGATTTTTGATAAAGTGAAATGTTATTCATTTAAATCTTGGTTGTAACAAAAAATTTAAACGAATGGAAAGCTCAGAGACGCTTTAATATATCTGAATAATCAGAATATTGTCAAGTACCCAACCAACACTATAAGCGCATATATCATCACAGCTTTGCACCAGCCGGGAATCGAACCCGGGTCTGTACCGTGGCAGGGTACTATTCTACCACTAGACCACTGGTGCTTTTTTGTTTACTTACAACTGATTGTAATACTTAACCATTTTAATACAAGTGTCATTGGCGGTATGCCAAAACTCAACATTACATTTACTGGGTTGCTGTACATATGAACATGTTATAGAATATGTATTTTTCCGGTGATAATTATGTAAATAATTGCCTGGTATTTTTTCGATTGGTAGTGTATATATGGTCAACGTTACATTTATTGGGTTGGTGTACATGTAAACATGTTATAGAATATGTACTTTTTCGGTGATAATTATGTAAATAATTGCCTGGTATTTTTTCGGTTGGTGGTATTACATGGTCAACGTTGCATTTATTGAATTGTTTTACATATAAACATGTTATAGAATATGTATTACTATTTTTTTTGGTGATAATTATGTAAATAATTACTTGGTATTTGTTTGGTTGGTGGTATACATGGTGAACGTTATATTTATTAGGTTGCTATACATATGAACATGTTATAGAATATGTATTTTTTTGTAATAATTATGTAAATAATTACTTGATATTTTTTCAGTGATATATTTAACTTAGGGGTTGTTTACCAAATTTTCTATTATATTTTGTATGAATAAATTTGTCTGTCTAGATAAAAATCTATTGTTGTTTATTTTATTTTTTACTGAATCAACCACCTGAATGATATAAATGGCCGTTTTATCCATCGATTAATCAGAAAAAACTTCAACACAAACAAACAAGGAAAACCTATGGGAATCTATAAGCAAAAGTATAAACCTGAGAGAATCCATAAGAACCAACAAGAAAGAGATATGAATCGGAATACATAAGAACCAACAAGAAATCCAAGTTCTCAGTCGAATAATCAAGTTCAAATCTCAAAAATCAAAGTTCATAATACAATCAAAGAGCGTACAGAAATCAAAGTTCATAATACAATCAAAAATCGAAGTTCAAATCTCAAAAATCAAAGAATCAAGAAATCCAAGTTCTCAGTCGAACAATCGAAGAAAAATCGAAGTTCAGAAGGAGGCGTATAGATGGGGGTTTTGACTAAAGATTTGGGTTTGTGATTCAAGGAGGTGTCAGAAGGGGGTTTCGATTAGAGATGGGTTCAAGGCCGATTCGAGTTTTTCATCTTCTTTCTTGATGTGAGATGGGTTCTTCATATTTCCTGATCTGAGATGGAGCTTCATATATCTGGAAGGAGGCGTACATAATGAAAGAGCGTGTTTTATTAGACAGGGGTAGGGATGTAAAATTTTTGGCTGAACGTGGACAACACCACTTCTCCATCTGTGCGAATAAGCTTATTTATGTCTGAATAAGCCATAAGTAAACATTATATTTTGTCTGAGCGAATAAGCTATTTAACCCATTAAGTTCATTAAGTCCTAAGTAAACACCCCCTTAATGCAATATAGACGCCAAAACCAATAAGCCACTTTCCTTTATGGTATTAGAGCAGTCGGTTTTTCTCGTTTTTTTCTTCCTTCTCCATTGTGTCATTGTGCTTGTTCCTTCTACAACTAACAACCCCATTGCCACCATGTTTGAAAAAAACATATAAAAAAAACTATTTTTTAGTTGCACTTGTTGTATCGGAACATCACAAACTTCATTCCAATTACATTGGAGATTGAAATTGTTAAATGTCATCTTGGTATCAAGCTTATCAGATAATCATGTCATTCCACCGTTTGAAATGAAGGTTGCCATTAAGCAACCATTCACATCAATCTTCGGATCAGTCTCGAAGCTATTATCTTTTAATATAACGGAATTTGTTTTAATTATTATTTTTATTTAGTGTAACAAATATATAATCTTTTTATTTGTCGTTTTTTACAAACAATGACTAGTATTCAATAAATAAAATTTATAACTATTAATAGGATTATTTTAATTTTTGATTATGTTAGAAAAATATTACATCAAAATGAATCATGCTACATGGACTATAAACATGTTCACTAGGTAAGATTGGCACAAAATAGAAACATTAAATGTTTGTTATAGAAAAAATCTTGGCGACATTAAATAAAAGCTAGTTGTTAATTTCATTACATTTTTACATTCTTATAAAATATATTTGTAAAATATATTTTTCGTTTCTACAGTTTGTTAAGAAATTTCTATTTTAATCCTTATATTTTTTTAAGTTACGATTTTCATCTATATGATTCACAATTTATTATTGTTTCCATCTTTATGATTTGTAATTTATTATTGTGATCTACAATTTATTCTTGTTTTTTTCTCTCATATTTCAATATAGAAGTTAAAATGGCTTATTTGAGGTGTTTTTTAGCTTATTGCGATTTGACATCGGAGATAAACACCTTTGAGTGTTTGGATGAACAAAAATTAAAATGGCTTATATCGGTGCCAAACTGCTGAAAATCACTTTTTGATAAGCCATTTGGTTTTAACTTATCAACTTATTTGAAAAGTGTTTATGATTTTTTTGGTTATTTTATATGTATAAGCAATCCCAAACATCTTTAAATAACAACTTATTAGCTTATTACGTTTTGGTATCACAATAAGTTAATCCAAACACTTTTTTAAAAACTCTGGTTTAACACAACATAAGTTGATAAACACTTTTTAAAATAAGTATAAGTTGTTTTAAATAAGCAATCCCGAACACCCCCTTAATCTTAACGACAAAAATAACAATATAAAAGGGCATATTTTTAAACAAGCC
Source organism: Arctium lappa (assembly GCA_023525745.1). Lineage (NCBI taxonomy): Eukaryota > Viridiplantae > Streptophyta > Magnoliopsida > Asterales > Asteraceae > Arctium > Arctium lappa. The sequence goes on from CM042049.1 coordinate 127,487,747, forward strand.
ATAGGACTAAAAACATAATTTACTTTCTTATATTTTTTTGAATGGATTACATATTGGGCTGAATCACAATAGCCCAACAGGACTTCATCAAATCAACCCCTTGGAAAAAACTAGAGACTTGTGGAAGCTTTCGGAAATCTCTTTTCTCACCGCTTCAAGAAAAGCCTAGAAACCGCCAACTCTCTCTTTTCCATCCTATAAATAACTCCATCCATCTCTTATCCTGTCTTCATCACAGAATAAAGAGAGATCTTTACCCATCGTCTGAACTTTATCACAGTAGTCATGTCGATCATTCCAAGCTTTTTCACCGGCAGGAGGAGCAACGTCTTCGACCCATTCTCCCTCGACGTCTGGGACCCGTTCCAGGGGATCTCCAGTGCCCTCGGCAACCTCCCCGAATCTTCACGGGAAACAACAGCCATCGCCAACGCCCGAATCGACTGGAAGGAGACGCCGGAGGCCCATGTGTTCAAGGCGGATTTACCGGGGCTGAGGAAGGAGGAAGTGAAGGTGGAGGTTGAGGAAGGAAGGGTGTTGCAGATAAGCGGAGAGAGGAGCAGTGAACAGGAGGAAAAGAATGATAAGTGGCACAGGGTGGAGAGGAGCTCCGGGAAGTTTTTCAGAAGGTTCAGGTTGCCGGAGAATGTGAAAATGGATCAAGTAACGGCTAACATGGAGAACGGTGTGCTGACGGTGTGCGTACCGAAAGAGGAGGAGAAAAAGCCGGTGGTCAAAGCCATTGATATCTCCGGCTAGGTTTTGGAACTTGCGCTCTCCTTTTTAATGTAATATATGTATATATGTAATACTACAGCTAGCAGGATCGATCATGTATACGTCTTTGATGTGGGTTTTGTAAGGTTATTTTTGTGTGTGGTGTTTTTTTTGGTTGAATAAAATGAATGCTTTGTACTTATGGTTGTGGTTTCAAAAGGGTACTCGGGCCTTTGGTTTCTTATAAAGGGATTAAAATGAAGAGAACCAAGCAAGTATATTTGTTGTATAATTTTAATAAGATATACAACAAATTAAGAACATCAGAGAATCAATTAGCATTGGTTGTCAATTCTTGTCAAACCCTCTCGAGTTAGAGCATCTCTAGAAAATTTTGACTTTTTCTTTGCTATTTACTTCCAAGCTTTGCTATATGGTTATCTAAAATAGAGAAAGATCAATATGGTTCTCTAAAATAGAGAAAGATCAAAAAATCTCTAAATATAGAGAATTCTCTATAATCTCTAAATTGACTTTTTCTTTGTTATTCCTTTCAACAGCTTTGCTATATGGTTTGTTAAAATAGAGAAATATCAAAAAATCTCTAAATATAGAGAATTCTCTATAATCTCTAAATTGGAGAATGATTATTTTATTCAATCCAACTAATAAGATTCAATTTTTAACATTTTATTTTAAGTTTTTTAAAAATATATTGGATGATAAATTATAGAATATTATAATAATATAAATAATGATTAATTCTCTAAAATAGAAAAACTATTGGAGTTAGAAAAAAATGTTTTTAGAGATTTTGACCTTCCATTCTCTATTTTAGAAAAAATTTAGCAATGTTGTTGGAGATGCTCTTAAGACAGTCGGTCAAGAGAGAAGTTTCGATTTTGCAAAAAACGAAGCAGGTGGATGTGGCTCGGTAAAGAGTTTTACCAATTAACTATAACCAAGTCGGTTTAATAGAGTTCTTAATTGAAGATTAATTTAATTCTCTTTTAAGCTAACTTATAGGTTTAATTTAATTTGAATCATTATATCAATACTTAGCATCTACGATGTTGCTGCCTACGAGACCCATCCAGGGGAATTTTACACTGTGCGTAGAGAACCCCTCTCACTTTAGGCTTGGTTTTCTTTGAGTTCAAGATATTCGGCATAAGCCATCTTTGCGAATTTTCTGATCTATATACCGTCCCTAACTAACGATGGGCTCCTGATGAATATTTTAAGTAGGAGGCTGACTATATGAGATGATAAAAGGTGGATAAAAAAACGGAGCATATTTGACTCAACACAACCTAACGATACATCCAACACCAATGATTTGTGACGGTAGGGACGATTGCTTCCATTACTAACCAGAAAGATCAAATTCGAAAGAAATTTTATTTGTTTATGTTTCTTAATATTTTATTGATTGAAAGTTGAAAGTAATCTTTAAATAAATATAATTTTATATTAACCTTCTTTAAATTTTATTGTCATTAATAATTGTTATAATTTCAAAATTTATTGTCTTTAACGGTAGGGGTGTTCAAAAAAACTGTTGGACCGTTCAAACCGGTCGAACCAAGTCAAACCGGACTGTTTATGGCGGTTTGAGCGGTCTGGCGGTCTGGTCTGGTCTGGAAAATTGTCAAACCGGACGGTCTGGTCCGGTCTGTGGTCTGGAGGTTTTTTGGGCGGTTTGGACCAAACCGATCGCCAAATATATAAATATATTGTTGGTCCCAAATAGCAGTAAGTAAATAAAAGAAGTATTGTAGAAGGGGGTTGAATACAATACACACAGTTTTTCACTTAATTTAATTCTTATTGATTTGAAATCAAGAATTACACATAGAAAACTTTTGATTGTTGCGGAAGAGAATAGATGAAATCTATTCAAACAATCTTACACAAAGAGAAATGAAGAACAATTGTAAAACACTTAGAAAACAATAAGAACTTCTTAGAGGGAGAATGTCAGTGCACTTAGAGAGCTTGAATGCTTGAGAGTTGGTTATCTTGCACTCCATATTTATAGTGCCTCATGCATTAAATGCATGGGACACCTGTTGAGCAAAGGATGGACACAGGTCTTCAGCAAGGTACAGGATGTACCTTTTGTCTTGAGGTGTTTTTGGCTTAAAGTGTTGACCTGCAGAGAGGATGGTAGAGACCTTTCCTTAAAATGGTATATTAGACAAAACTTACTTTATCTGATCTTCAGATGAGGTCCACGTCAATGCAAGATATCACAATATACTTTGTCAGAAAAGTACAATGTGTTTGAAAGAAATCCTTAAGCATAGACTGCCAAAGACTTGAAGGATCTTCGACTCTTGAAGATGTGAGAACACCTTCATACTCTAAGGAGAGATGAGATCATCGGCTGCCGAAGACTTGAGAGATCTTAGGCTCATGAAGATGTGAGAACAGCTTCATACTCCTGAGAGATATGTGATTGACACCATCCTGGCTGATGGTGTTGATCACTTGGGCATGTTTGGCTTTAGGCTGAGGAGACTATCTTTAATCCGCTTTGAGAGATGTACTCCTTCTTTGTCTTCTTCGGCTGATCTTCGACTTCACCGAACATTTATATAGAAACCAAGCTGCTAAAAGAACCTCAAACATATTCTAAGTAGGATGATATAAGATGGAAGATCAAGAGGTCATCTTCAAATCTTCAGATGACTCAACATATATATTTTTATTTTTATATATATACCTTTATTACAAAGAATAGATGATATAAAGTCCAAATGTCCAAGTATATACAAAAATGTCCAAGTTATTTTAAAAGATTGAAATCTTTATGGATTGTGGAATACAAATAACGGAAAAATGAAAAAATGAAGTCGTGGACTTTATTTGCACTTTGCATATTACTTTTTTTTAGTGTTTTGTCTTGGAATCTTTTGTTAAATTTTGTGGACTTTGTTACTTTGTCGTAGACTTTGTTCTTTATTTCAAATTGACTCAAGCCAACGAGCCTTTAAAATTCAAAATTTTATATGTTTTTATGTTTAAACTTTAAAGCCCACTAAAAGGCCCAAACCGCCTAAACCGCAGTCCGACTTGACCGGTCTGGGCACTTGATGTCAAACCGCTCGGTTTGAAAAATCAATAAACCGCCACTTGTGGTTTGGTTTGTGGTCTGAGGGGTTAAACCGCCCAAACCGGACCGCGAACACCCCTATTTAACGGGTCCATAATTGAGAGTAAAATGTTCATAAAATGTGTATGCTCTTAACAGAGAAGGAAAACAGATATGAAAGATCGTGACTGTGGATGCTCTTAACTTCTATTTCCATACATCCTTTCGTCTCATTACCAAATATGTGTGATGTTTACTCGATGATTCGATAACTTTTAGGCATCGTTTGACAAAAATAATTAGCTTTTTGAGAAACTAATTGAAGTAGCTTATGAAGAGCTTTTTATGATTATTCCAATTATGCCGTCATTAATATTTATCATTATATATTAACTATTAATTAAAATTAATTATTAAAACTTATTATTAATTATTAATAAATATGAATTAATATTATCTGAAAATTATAACATAAATTTTAATTATACATTGATATTAATTTTAATTATTCAGAATTATTGATAATTATATCAACTTTTTTTAATATTGATCAATATATTTTAGTTATCAATTTTTGTTATTTTTGTATTTATGATTTGATTATTTTTTCTATATTATATCTATCGGTTATTTAAAATCATAAATTAATGTAGTTTATTTTATTTTTTAATTTGGTTTAAAATTCAAAATTTATAATATATATAATAATAAATCTCAAATTTTTTAATCTATTATATTATTTACTACTTTATTTGTATTAATTAATATATTTTATTACTATAAATTTGTTTTAATTATATTATTAAATAATGTAATTGATTATTTTTTCTAGATGTCCATTTTGATAATTTTACATGCTTATAAGCTAGTGTTTTTTTCATTAGCTAGGTTATCAGCTATCAGCTAACTTATTAGTTATCAACTAGTTTGTCAAACATAGCCTTGATCCAACTTTTAAACTCATAGTGAACCGGTGGTACAAGGTTCGACTTTGACACCATTTATAACATTAAGGAGTCCAAACTCCAAAGTAATAAAATATCCAATAACTTTTAATCCAACTCAAAATCATGACATAAATTATCAATAACTTTGAACTTACAAATATACTTTTGTATTCATGTTAGATGAATTGTTATATATGTTCAGTAGTTTTAGGAACAAAATGATACATTAATGTAAATGGTTTCAAGATTATCACCCAACTTGTAAAAAAAAACTCTAGAACACTTCAGCCATTGCACTTGCCATGGCTCAAAACTATGCCTTCATGAAAGAGCGAAATTGTTTGTTGCTTCTTTGATCGTCTTCAATGTTGAAATTCGGTCCCACTTTCATATCTTCTCCAAGTTCGTAACTCTAACATAAGAGTTTTGAATCCGATTTGGAGCAAGCAAATCATCATTGCTGCAACTTTTCAGTATTATTTTTTTAATCATCATTACAAGTTCACATACTTCCAATTTTTTTTCAACCAGAGATCTGAATTGATTTCAGATCGGCTTTTTTCACTTCCATTTTAGGCACAGTTACAGTCAGGACTCCGTTTTCCATCGCCGCCTTCACTTGATCCACCTTCGCATTTTCCGGCAAACTAAATCTTCGCATAAACTTGCCGCTGCTCCTCTCCACTCGGTGCCAAGTATCGCCTTTCTCCTCGTTTTCCTTGTTCCGCTCTCCCTTTATCTGCAGAACACGACCGTCTTCAACCTCAACCTTCACTTCCTCCTTCTTCAGCCCCGGCAAGTCCGCCTTGAACACGTGCGCATCTGCAGTCTCCTTCCAGTCGATGTTTGTATGCGCGAACGAAGCAACTTCAGATGACCGGACTTGGTCGGAAAGAGACCGGAAGTTGTTATTGAAGGGGATGCCTTCAAAGGGATCCCAAATGTCAAGGGAGAAAGGATCGAAGACGTTTGTTCGACGGCCACCAAAGAAGCTTGGTATGATCGACATTTTTATCGTGACTTGTTCGTAGGCAAAAACTGATTGAAATGGTTGTTCGATGGACGGTTGGTGGTGTAATGTCAATTATATAACCGATTTTGGCTATTCTACAAAGTTCCAGACAAGTGTACCCAGCCACTCGTATATTCTTTTTTTTTCTCGTCTTTTCTAGAAGATTCTGTTGGCTCTGGAAGTTTTCATAAAAATCTGTCTCCACAAGCTCCATGTTTCTTCAAGAAAAGCCTAGAAACTGGTATCCTAATTCATTGCCTTTTCATCTTCTATAAATAACCAACTTCTCTGATTGGAGAAAGCATAATCTGAGTTTTGATAGCGATCGAGTGAACAAACATCCAACTTTGAATTAAAGTTTCAAACATGTCGATCATTCCAAGCTTTTTTACTGGAAGGAGGAGCAACGTATTCGACCCATTCTCTCTCGACATTTGGGATCCCTTCCATGGCTTTTCTATCAACCTCCCTGAAACTTCACGCGACACAGCTGCGATCACCAATGCTCGAATCGATTGGAAGGAGACGCCGGAAGCTCACGTGTTTAAGGTGGACTTGCCTGGGCTTAAGAAGGAAGAGGTGAAGGTGGAGGTTGAGGAAGGAAGGGTGTTGCAGATAAGTGGAGAGAGGAACAAGGAAAAAGAAGAGAAAAATGACAAGTGGCATAGGGTAGAGAGGAGCTCCGGGAAGTTTTTGAGGAGGTTCAGGCTGCCGGAAAATGCGAAGATGGATGAGGTGAAAGCTAGCATGGAGAATGGGGTGCTGACGGTGAGCGTGGCCAAGATAGAAGAAAAGAAGCCGGCGGTGAAGTCTATTGACATTGCTGGTTGATCATCACTTCTTAACGATGATTATGGTGTAACGTGGATTGGATCAGAATTTGAGTTGTGGAATAATTTTGTACCCCTTGTGTTGTATGCAAATACTATAATATATTTGGAGTCTTTATCGACTGAGATGTGTTGAAAACATGTGTACGAGCCCTTGAACAAATGTGTTTGTGTTAATTTATTTATGGTACGGTGATCATTCTCTAAAATGCATTATCTATTAGAGTTCAATGTAAAGGGATGTTCTCCAAATTTTCTATTAAGTTCATCTGTTTGGAAAAGGAAATGTGGCGTTGTTTATTTATTTTATTCTGAATCTGGATGACAAAAATGACCACTCTACCCCTTAACATAAATTAAATGTTGTTTGATGAATTATTAAATATTTTTTCAAACTCCAAACTCCATTTAATTGTTATAAAATACAATCTTTTGAACCAAATGCAAAAAAAAATAAAAAAAATAATGATTTAATGATCAACAACTTCAGATTCCTTTAACTTCACTTCCAAAAGATTCAAAAAGAATTTCCCAAGTCCAGGACTGTAAAGATGACGAGAGTGGGCAATATTCATGCCACTTTATACTGAACCACTTTCACATTCTCTTTTACATTCTTCCCAATTCCTCATACCCTTCCACAAAAACACATCATCAAACTCTTCCAATCCTCTGGCCACCTCTCCAGCTGCATTTTTATTTCAAATTCTTTTAACATCAATCAATTAATCAAAGACAATGATTCAGAAGCAGACCCTTTCTTGCTACCGAGAGAAGCTGATGTTGGGGTCGAAAGGTAGAGTTTGGTTCTACTTCGAATTCAAGATTTGGGTTATCGGATTTGACGGGTGGATCAGTACTCTCCGTTTTCTTTTGAGTTCTCCATTCGTTAGGAATTGATGGAATTATAAATGGGGTATTGAAACTGGAATCGGCTAGGGTTTTCGCTCTGTGACGAATTTCTCTTTTGCAGATTGATCATGATGATTTTGTTAAGGATATAAAGAGGATTTTGGGAGTGGGTCGACGACCGACCAGATTCTAGGGAGAGGGGTGTCTTGAATAGAGGGTGCAGGGAAAAAGGGAAGTCGCTAGAGTTTTTAACCAAGGGGTAGGAGGGGTCATTTTGTTGGCTTAATCTGGACAAGTGAGGTCTCCTGCCATGAGAATAAGACACTATATTTTTCATTAAGCTCTAAGAAACACCCTCACATGGCTATGCGAATAAGACACCATATTTTTCATTAAGCTCTAAGTAAACACCCTGTCTGTGCGAATAAGTTCACTAAACCATTAAGCCCATTAAGCCAGAGTAAACAGCCCTTTAGAGATTTTAATTTTGGATCTCTATTAAAAAGAAATTATAGAAAACCTGTTTGGGATGCTCTAGTCACCTCTCAGCTTTTTCTTGTTCCTATCTCAGGCCGGGTCTCAAAGTCAAATTGGGATTGTTAATGGGTTTTGATATGAATTTCAAGTGTTTCTTGTTGAAACAGACATCTAGGGGCTGTTGTACTCTGATTTGATTTGAGTGCTAAAAATGTATAATTTCATTGAAAAAACAAGTAGATTAGCGTATATTTCTCAAAATGAGTGAAGAATAAAATTGCCATTTTGGCATCTTATCTGAATGAGATTATTAATTGCAAGTAACAACGTTAACATGCATGTTGTTCACTTATTTGAGATCAAAGTTTTCTTGTCTGTAAATTAGATAGATCTAGCCCATGCCGTTCACCAAACACTTACCATGGAAGACTAGTGTCCAGTGCCGATGCCCTTAGATTTGTCTTAAAATCATACGTCAAACAGCAAGCAGGATGGAACATACCAATTTTAAACAAACAGAGCAAGGTAAACCCACACCACTATCAAATTGGATATGCTGGTAATAGTTTGGACCATGCAAACCTACACGATCGTCTCTACACAAACCCCCTAGAAACATAAGATTCAAATGGCACCTTCTGATCACGACATCAACACAATGAAATTAACGATGACTAAATGGATCACATCGGTTTCTTAGCCATTGTCCTCCACAAGTAAACAAACATTTATATACACCACGACAGATTATTAATCCTAATCAACACACTTGACTTGTACACAAAAAATATTCGAGTAATATAGGGATCGATACGAACCAAATTTTATTCGAGAAACACCAATCGATTTCAGCCAGATATCTGAATTGATTTCACATCAGGTTTTTTCACTCCAACTTTCGGCACAGTCACAGTCAGGACACCATTCTCCATCGCCGCCTTCACCTCATCCACCTTCGCGTTCTCCGGTAGCCTGAACCTTCGCATAAACTTCCCGCTGCTCCTCTCCACACGGTGCCACGTATTGCCCTTATCCTCGCTCTCTTTGTTCCTCTCTCCACTGATCTGCAGCACTCGATCATCCTCAATCTCAACCTTCACTTCCTCCTTCTTCAACCCTGGGACGTCCGCCTTGAACACGTGTGCATCTGCAGTCTCCTTCCAGTCGATATTAGCGTTCGCGAACAACGTTGTTTCAGACGATCGGACCCGATCGGACAGGGAACGGAAGTTGTTGTTGTTGTTGAAGGGGAAGCCTTCGAAAGGATCCCATACGTCGTGAGCGAAAGGATCGAAGACGTTTGCCCGCCGACCACCGAAAAAGCTTGGGATCATCGACATATTCCTACTTGATCGCTAAGAGAAAAATGAACCAGAGATACAAGAATTGCTGATCAGAAACTGAAATTCTGCGGTCTGATTGAGTGGCATTGGTGGTTTATTTATTCGCTTTTAGATGATGTCCTGAAGGTTCTAGAAAAGTTTGTTGAGCGGGTTTCTGGAATATTCTTTTCATTTAATCGTTATTGGGCTGGCTGATAAAGCCCATTAGGCTTACTCATAGGCTCTAGCTAATGACTATGTCAAACCTGGTAGGGGGAGGCCCGACCCATAAAATAGAATCGTTTTAACTAACTTTGTACCAACCGGTCATTTATCAACATAAATTGGATAAGTGTTAAAAAGTATAGTAGTAAACGAATCGAACGTCAATGAACCATTTTTGAACCGTATGACAGGAAGTTCATTTATCTTCGTTTATTTAATAAATGAACGAACATTAGCATATTTTTTTTGTTCGTTTAGTTAAATAAATGAACATGAACAATGGTCTTGTTTGTTCATTTACCTTCGTAAATGTCCCTTTATTTAAATATATTTACATTCGTTTACATTTGTTTGTATATATAAATATATTTATATATTGTGACATTAATATATAAAATCATTAATTAAATTAAATTTTTAGAATTCCTTTTTATCTCTCATACGTTTACTTGTTTTTCATTTTTATTACGTTATTTATAAGAACGAAATGATGATAAACGATTGTTGTTTTTTGTTCATTTGGGTCTGTTTGTTTATGTTTATTTATGTTCGTTTAACATCTTAATGAACGAATATAAACAAACATGAATAAACACATTTTCCTAATAAACAAACATGTACACAATAAAATTTCGTTTTTACCGTTCGTGTTCGTTCGGTTATGTTAAATGAACGAACACGAATAAGCCTCCGTTCATGTTCGTTAGTTTGTTCGATTACGTTAAATGATCGAACACGAATAAGCCTCTGTTCGTGTTCATTTTGTTTGTTTACAGCCTTAATTAAAAGTGTGATCTGGGTTATAAGTTCGGTCTCGTGAACACTAAATGAAAATGATTGTCACCAAGTATTTTATTGTAAGTGATTACTGATAAAAACAATTCGAAATAAATATTGTATAACTCAATTAGTACTGGTGGTTGACTCGGATAGTCAGAATTGTAGGTTAAATAATCTTTAGAGAGATTGGCTCAAATTGCCATAATAGGGAGAGGTATTGGCCACCTAGCCATCCCTCTCCATTTTTTTTTACAGAAATGTCACTATATGCGTAAAAAAGGTGGTGCGTAATTGCGTACCCCTTTTTTGCGCACCCCTCTTTACTTTTATAGAAAATACATTTGCACCTCTTTTACGCATTTGCTACCTTTTTTGCGCAAAAAAAGGGGTACACAATTGCACACCCCCTCCCCCATTTTTGCGCAGGTAGTGACATTTCTGTAAAAAAAAAAAAGGAGAGGGATGGCTAGGAGGCCAATCCCTCACCTTACTATGGCCATTTGGATTAATTTTACTAATCTTTTATCAAGTAAAAGGTTCTTTCCTATTAAGAGACAATCATCATTAAGGGGTTGTTTGTTTTAAAAAAACCCTCTTAATGGCTCTTTAAGTGTGAATCGTTCAGACCTTTTCTACACATCACCTCTTATTAATCATAACTAAAATAAGACTTTAGACCACTTAAAAAATAAACACCACCTAAGTAATCAACGCTTTTATCTGCTTGTGTAACAAAAGAATTATCGAATTTAAGTAGGTAAACATTTTAATATGAAAAAATCCAACTAACATTCTCTAATGGATCGTCTAAGAGCACATCAAGCTCAAACGATTCACTATAGGTAAATATTATACTTGTACAATGGTATATAGTAATATAGATATAGTATATACATGGCATGACATGATAAAAGAAACATTTGTCACAAATCCCCAAAACCGTTGGAATCGATTGCGACGATCTTATGAACACCGAACCTCGAAGAATTTCCTCGGCTCTTGGAGGCTAACCTAGCACTGCCGATAAACTTCTCGCCACTTGTGGCGTGCACAATAGGTTGATCGTCCTCTTTCTTCAAGTCGCTTGGTGGCAAGAAACAGTCCATGGAAAGACCCTTTATGTTAAAATCCACCTCCTCGATCGTCCAAACCTCCTCCATTTTCGTTTGTGAATGGCTCTCCGAGTCCTCCCCGAACCGAAACAACGATACGGTCGTCCGACCACCGTGAGCGATGTTGACTCCATCGATGGTCCGGTAGTCTTGGATCAATGACTCCATGGTTGTCTCCCAAAACACGCTATCACTTCCGGGCGTTTTTATTCTTACGAGATGCGAGTCTTTAAGTTGGTACAAAAGACCTGTTCTTTGACTAAAATATCCCCAAATTGTGTGCTTCATTATCTCCACATTGTTACTGCTTCGTACTTTTAGTGCTGAAAGCTGTGGTTCAAGCTTTAACACAAAGCAATCTTCTCCATTAATGGTCTTCTCTCCAAGGCAAATTGAATTCGAGAACAAATTGGCCGTTGACTTTGGATCAAGACCCTGTCAAAATCAATAGTTGACTTTTCAGAATTGATTGACTTTAATTAGGCAAGAAATTTAAACAATTAGCAGCTAAGACATTCAAAGACGTGCTCCACTCAAGATTATGGTTGGCTAATTGAAATTGGACCCACTTTTGAGAAAATTAGACTACACAAATTTGGTCCAAAAAGACTCGTATTTTTCTTTGCTTAAAAGTCAAAATTAAACCAAACCCCAAAGAAGTTTCGTAATGAAATTTGTACCTGTAAGGAACGACGGAGAGGTCTAGGCGGGCCTCGGGATGCATGAGAGTGGTGCCACGGTGTCTGCCGCCACGCCACCTTGCCGTCGCTGCCGGCGCTGATCTTGTAACCGGAAAGAACCAGTTCTAAAGACCAAAGATCCGGCCTTTTTTGCCATAACACAAACCCACCCATCTCACCACCACCGTTTTTCACGTTCTTGGACCTCATCGCCTTACCACCACCGCCACTAAAACCGTTGCAGTTAATCGTTACTCCGTCTTCAGAGATGAACTCCGACGCCACCATCTTCACCTTCCCTACAGCATACATGCTGTCAACTAAATTCAAAGCCCTTTCTCCTCCCGCCGCCGCTATATACTGTTGGACGATATATTTTGCCATTGAAGCCTCCTATATTAATCAAAAATAATATTTTCATCAACACAATGAAAACAGAACAAAATCATACTAAAGAATTTCTCAATTAATTGAAGTAGTTGTAGAAAAAGTGAGCAAGCAATTAGAATCTAGAAATTGGACTTACGATAGGGTGGTCTTGGATAGTTGGGTTGATGATGGTGTGGTGGGCGGAGGAGATGGGAAGAGGGACGAGGGGAGCTCCGACGACTCCTAGCAGGAGCTGAATCTCGGCGTTCCGACCACCGTAATCAGAAAATTGGCGTCTTTGATCGGTGGAGTGAGGTTTGATCCATGATTTCATGCTTTGCCAAGAGGTGGTGCTGTTGTTGTTGATCTTGGTGTGATCGTCAAAGCTTTCCTCCGGTATGGGAACTTCGAGTACCGTTTCAAGACCATCTTCGTTGTCCAAGTTAGGGCACAAGGTCCTCATCGTTAATTAATCAGCTTCAAAGAGAGAGAGAGAGAGAGAGAGAGAATTAAGGAATGGAAGAAGTGAATGGAAGTGATGAAGAAGGGGGGGAGTGTAAAGGGAAAGAAAAAGGAGGGAATGAATTGAATGACCAACCGACCATGGGCCGTCATTCTAACGTGCGACCTCTTTGTCTAATGTCGTGTCCGCACGCTCACTCTCTTTATCTTTTCTTTTTCTGTCCCTCCCATTCACCAAAGAGTACCCTTTTTCTTTCTCATAACTTTTTACATAAATATATATTAGAATGTAATATTAAGGTTATGACTGTTAAAACGAGTTGATAATTTAGTTGTTGGCTCATAAGTCAGTTACACGTTGAAAGGTTATAGATTGATTGACAAGCTACCTGTTACTAGTTTAGTTTGATAGAAATTAGCTGATAAAGTAGATGACAATATAAACTCAATTGTTGTCCTTTACTTGGGTCTCTAACATGTGCAAGAATTTTAAGGTCTCATAGTCCGAGTGGTGTTGCAATCTCGGTAATCTTAGCTAGCTTTTGCTTGGTTGTGGTGGCGTAATCGTGGTGTTTGTTATGGGGTCTTGATCTGCTTCTTGAGTTGGGGTTGTAAGGGCGGCTCCTTTCGTGGTTCTTTTTCTTCTGGTGTAAGTCATGTCTTTATCTGGTTTTTATGGGCTTGTTTGTTTTTGTTTCTTACAGAATTTTCTGCCTTTGAACCTTCTTGTTAGTTTTGCTCTTTAAATATATTTGTTGCCTTTCAATATAAAAAAAAACCCTGAAATGTATATATAAAGAAATTAATTGAAAAGGGTAAGGACATAATTAGAGTGTGGAAAAAAATTCCTTACAACTTGTTTGAAATACTACATGGTTGCAAACAAAAATTCCTTATAACTTTACAAAAAGTTAATTTATCACTATATAATGTATTTTCAATTAGCTCAAAAATCATGTTTCCTTCCTCAAGAGTAAAATATACTATCTTCCAACTGCTTCGAGGCAATCAAGGAAGGGTACTGATTTGATAAAATAAGTTAGTTTATGATTGCAAACATTACCTTAACAATTAGAATATATCAATAAGATCTTGATGCTTAGTTTATTAAAAAGGTTAGAAATAATAAGGGTTTTTTTTTTTTTTAAAAACCCTCTTAATGACTCTTAAGTCTGAATCGTTCAGACCTTTTTACACACCATCTCTTATTAATCATAACTAAAATAAGGCTTCAAACTTTAGACATCTTAAAAAACAAACGACACCAAATTTAATTGTAACATCTTATCTATTTTTTGAAATTTCAGTTGTAGTATATCAAAATTTACTTTAATTCACAAAAAAGATAAAAAAAATTTATTAACCTTCAGCATAATTTAAAATAATACATTTTATTTTTTTATAATACGATAAATTACTTGAGAAGTATTAATGATGTATTGGTAATAAATATACATATATGATATACCAAAAGTCCGGAACAAGATTGCATCCATTTTCCCATTATTCAAATAAGGGTACGCATGGACATATTCATACCAGGTCCAACAGGACTGTTCTTTAATATGTTAAATGTGTGATCTTGAACAGGACCTCCAAAATTTTGGGGTCCAGTTTTACGTTGTTTAGAGTTTTTAATCAACGAATGTAAAACTACAACTCACCTTAGTCTCACTAATTTCTATCAGAAAACAAATATAATATGTCGTATCATCCTCTCGGTAATTTATATATATGTATATTTCTTATATCATTTTGCATTACAATCGAAAAGTTTAGGTATAACAGGGACTCCAACGTATACGTGTATATACATAATCAGGAAATTTAGATTTAAAATCTTTAATTTTTAAGATATTAAATATAAAATGATTTAGCAATAATAATAGATTAAAAAAAATGAATGAGATGTGTTAGGAGGCAATTAGCAGCAACATGATTTGTAAAGGAGTACGTGGGTTAGATCGAAATGAGGGTGGGTCAGAGGACATCATATAATCCGGTTTGGTTTTGTTTTTTTGGTGGTTAATGCATGGTGGTGCAACCGGCAATTTGTTTGGCGGTTTCCATCCCTTTAAATTAATAATTAAATAAAACCCATTCAATTCTATCAGATCAATTATGCACTGCACGTTCTCTTCATATTTTGTCGCTTCAGACCAGGGTCTTAAACCCCATGACCAGATGAATCGCTTCTTCAATTCATCATCAAAACCTTACAAAATTCAATAATACATATACAATCGCCTCAAATCTAATCATTTTCCCAAATTAAATGTATTTCAATTTACCACGGATATAAAACCAGAAAAATACTTGTAAATTTTTTATTAAAGGTTAAGTTGTTCGTCATGATAAAGACATTAAAATTTTAAATATTATATTTAAAATGTACGATAAAGATGGTTCTTTTTCTTGGAGTAGAAACTAAAGTTTGAAAATGTAGTTAGCTTGGAATGGATAAAGCCAAAGTAGTTAGTACGTCTTGACAAGTTATTTCCATCTAGCTATCCCGATAATTACTCAACACGTTTGATAACTTAAACACACAAACAAATCGAATAATGAATACGATTTTGAAAAACAATAGCGATGATGTTGAAGAGGATATGAGTTGTATTAGTTTAGAATCTTATATATGTTTTACAACTAAAGATGATGTTATACTAATGTTATTCCATTATTTCATGTAATTTGTTTTGCTTAATATGACTACGATAAAATTGGTTTTATACGACACAAAAAATGTTTGAGTGTTCTAATAAACTCTTTTATACGACTTAAGTTTATTGGAACAAACACTCTGAAAAAGTGTCATATAAAAAATGTGTTTATATGAAAGGCTAATAGGCCACTTTGTTCAAAAGTGTTCTAAGAAGTTTTAAGATGTTTAAAAAGATGTCCTATGAACTTATTATAACACTTTCAGATATGATATACAAGTGTTTGGTTCTACAAATCAAGTCCTATAAAATAATCTATTAACAAAAGTAAATATTTTTGTTATCTTATAAACCCGATTTTATTACAGTAATCGTAAAAAAATTCTATGATGTCTTAAAAGGGAAAAAAGAAGAATAAATGTGTATCATTTGTGAATTTTAATATAAGTTTGGAAAATCTTGAATAAAATCGAATATTACAACTAATCACCCTTCAAATTTTGACCTTTGTGAATTTTTCTTCAAATCTTGTTAAAAAAAGATATTTGATCTTTGCATGTAATTTAAATTAAAATAATTATTTAATATATTGAAAATAATTAAAAACTCATAAACTAAATTATTATGTCTCCTGCAGCATGACATGGCATGGGACTGGATGATTCTCACCTGAAAATTCTCGAATTTCAAGATCTTCAATGTTCAAACCGGATACACAAACTCTTGGGAACAATTATTCTTGAGAAAACGAAAAATATTATAAAAAAATCTTACATAAATTTTATAATATGAAGAACTGTAAAATATATTAAAATTCGATACATTTATAGAAATTTAACAGTTTACACGGATTAAAGTAAACCATTCTTGATAGTTATGTATTTTTTTATATCTTGTTTTATTATAGAAAATTCTTTTATATATATATATATATAAAAAGAGCTTTTAATCCATATAAACACGTCTAGTTTTTGAAGTTTAGAGTTGATGAAGTCTTGTCAATACGAGATTGAAGTTTGTGTATCAATCTGACATGATTTTAGAGTAAAATCGTTACAACTGATAATTACTTATTTTGAAAAATAACAAAAACCAAACATGTATACATTGACCATGAGTTAACAATTTCCATTTTGCCACTTTCAACGTCAACCCCATATTCACCTCTTAATATATTTTTCTATCCCGAAAAATCTTTTGAAGATTTATATATTAATTTTAATCACTTGCATATTTTTGCCATCAAAGACAAAGAAACTTGATATATAAAATAAAAGATGATGTTGTCAAATATTCATGTTGATTGTGTGAATCTAATAATGTTGCAGATTTATTGGCCCTCAATTCATGATTGATCACAACCTGGAATAAGTTTAATTAATACACTCTCACTTTCATATAGGTTTTTGGAACTCAAACCTTATAAAAGAATTCTATTCTATATTTAATATAATATAAAAAAATCTTAGGGACTCTTTTTTTATTATTAAAAAATCTCAAAATAAGATCACTAAATACAAACAATATATATTGTGAATTTATGAATTTTCAAGTTTAACCATTTTTAATTAAAATGTAATAAAGAAAGGAAACAATGGAGCAATGGTTGGGCCAATAAGTAGTTAAGTTCGTTAACCGGAAAAAAAAAAAACTGTTACTTATAGAAGCGTAAAATATTAGCCTCATCATATTACGAATAAGATAAGAGATTAATCGTGGAACAAAATTATTTGAATAAAGAAAAGTATAAATTAATGTATTAATAATTGCTACCAAGCTTTAATAATTATTTCACATTTAAAGTATCAAAACAAGCGGATACAACAAATACACGTGCATGTGAGATGTGACTTAGAGCCAAGACTGTCGTAATTTTGCCATTCACGAATGAAAGTATTTTTCGAAAATTCTTGAATAGAATTCAACGGATATATGACTCTTTATTGAAAGTATTTTCGGGAGGAATGAAGACGACAAGAGGAAAAAAATAAAAATGGCACGTTTGAGTGTCTCTTGGAACATATGGGCATGGCATGAGATAGACGAATCTTCTAACAAATGTTTCACATGATGAGATCTACAATGGACAAAATTTATGATCCCAAAAGACACCTTAAAAAGATATGGATTTTGAAGTCTTTTGGTCTTGTTAATG
Organism: Arctium lappa; assembly: GCA_023525745.1. NCBI lineage: Eukaryota > Viridiplantae > Streptophyta > Magnoliopsida > Asterales > Asteraceae > Arctium > Arctium lappa. The sequence continues at coordinate 127,505,447 of CM042049.1, forward strand.
ATATGAGTATAAAGTGAAAGTTATAACTAAAAGGTAAAGTGAAACTAGTATATGCTTTGTATCATTTCATGTTTTAGAAGCGGTTTGCCAAACGGTTATCGAGCAAGTGTTTATCAGTAAGAATCATCACTCTCATTTACCTTATGGGGTAACATTCTCGGCCATCGAAGCGAATGGATGATAAGCATTTATAACACGGTAAACGCTTACCGGGTAAGAGTCATCACCCTCACTTACTGGGTAAAACTCTTGATCAATATCTTCCCTCTTACCGGGTAAGTTTCTCATCCTTGTTATGTTCATTCAGTACAGTAAACCGGTAAACACTTATCAAGGTAAGTGTTTAGTCTCCTTTATTAGAATAGAATATATGTTTTTTGGATGTTGCTAAATGTAAAAATTCTAACCGGTATTATTTATTTATTGGATAAAGAATAAAAGTTGATGTGTATGAGTATGGAAATGATAACGATTTATTTAAAGGAAAAGTCTAGAAAAACCAAATAAATTTTCTCATTTTTAATTAAGTCTCTGAACATTTATTTGAAAAAAAAACATCGAATTTTTTGAAATTTGTTACCTATATCTTTTTAACCAAATAAACTACTTGTAGCAATCTAGGAATGTTTTAAAGTAAACAAAAAAAACTTCATCCTGTTCTCAAATCCCACACCATTCAAACCCTCACACCCAATATCATTGCTCCCCATCGTCATCCCTTGATGTCTTTTCGTCGTTCACTCTCCAGACTGCTCACCATAGTAGTTGATTTACCTTGATCAGATGCGTTTTAAAACCTTGCCATCGATCAACCTCTTTTTTATCTTATTTTTTTGGTTTTTCTATTATTCCTCTTTTTAACATGTTTATACATACTTCCATTAAATTGTTGGAAAAGAGGGAGAATCAAACGGGAAAAAAATCTAAAAAAGGAAGATCAATGTTAGGGGACAATTGCAGCGATGACGAGTGATGGAGAGTGGGTGACAATGGGGTGACGAGGGTGGCAAGGAGGAGCAATGTTGTTGGTTGTAAGGGGGTTTGAATGGTTTAAGATGTGAGAAAGGTAAAACTTATTTAGATTTTTTTTAATTTTAAAACATTTCTAGCCGATTATAATTTTAAAACTTATTTAGATTTTTTTTAATTTTTTTCAAAACGCTACTTTGAGTAGCGTTTCAATAAATATAAGCTAACTTATAAATATATTTTTATAAGCTAACTTATGTTCATCCAAACACGTACCAGGAAAAAAAGCTAGCTTATAAATATAAGTAACCAATTTCTTAAAATATAGTAATTTGTTTATTAGGCTGAATTATTCAAAATGAAAAATTTTAATAGTTTACTTGTTTAAAAAAAAACCTAAAACAAAAAATAAAAAAAATTAATCGGATTTTTTAATTATCATTTAACAAGTAGAGTAGATTTGGACGCGGATTTCAAATCGGAAAAAAGAGAAAATTACATATTTGGTCCTTGTGGTTTATGTGTTTTAACACTATGGATCCCTACTCTAAAATATTTATTAATTGCATTTTCGTGGTTTGCATTTCATAATGCCTTGCGTCCCTGATTTCTAACTCCGTTAAAAATTTATGTTAAATAGGCTACTTAAAAAGGTATTTTAGTCATTTTAATTGTATTTTCTATTTTTTTATTAAAATCACAAGGACTAAACATGTAATTTACTATCATCTTAGAATATATATACATGTATATAACTTCCAAACGCACAGGGACCCGTCCCTGTTATCGCCGTTGAATACACCACCACCATTCCCCTTCCCATCGCCATCGCTGCAACTACACCACCAGATCTCCTTCCTGTAAAATCGATTGCTCAACTCTGGATCTGAAATTTTTTGGTTTCTCATATGTTTCTCATCTCCTTCCCGTAAAATCAATCTCCTTTCCACCACCACCCTCTTCTCCGGCCTCCCCCTTCCCCCCTGAAGAAAATGTGGAGAAACCCATGACCAGACCCACAGAGAAATCCAGGAGAAACCCATGTCGCCTTGAAGAAACCCGTCTCTGTAAACTCCAGTAAGAAAATCAAGATCTGCGAGCCTCCAAATATTGTTCTATATATATTTTAAGTTTAAGGTTTGATTTAAGGTGTATTTGGGTTATGATTTAGATTTTTCATTTAGGGTTTCTTTGAAGGTTTTATTATAGTGCTTGATTTAGGTTGTGGTTTTGGGGTTTTGGATTACACTACTTCAAAAATCGAGTGACGAAGACGGTCCCTGGTCTTATTCTTCTAACCAGGAGGGATATCACAGCGATAGAGTTTTGTAACACCCTTAATTCTGAAGATAGCAACTTATTAAAAAATTTCTAAATACACCAATAAATGAATCATCTACAACCACAAATTTAGATTCAACTACAAAACACATATTCCATCTTATATATATGGACTATAAAGGACGGGTGCTACCAATACCCATACATAGTCACTATCTCCATACTGCGGAAGACTTCACCGAATACTTACTTTCGGATCTAGCTAAGGATCTACTCTTCACAGAATTACTAGAACCAACTCCCAACCTTGAAACCTGATGCACATGCCGACAAATAAAAAGGGTTAGGCTTAACGCCTAGTGAGCTCAAGAGTTTTAACATGAATGAATATATCTTTAAAAGAAAGAGTGCAGTTTAAAGCAAGGTCTTTCGAAATATTATACATCAAAATAGAAACGACACAATTTCCCATAAAATGCACTTTTAAAGACAAAGCTCCCCAAACACACGTTTCTTGTAAGATGATGCAACCCGGAACTCACCCAAAGCGGGGTCATAGTTCGATACTCAAATGTGCTAAAATGTAAGTAATATTTCATATCCCAAAACACCCAAAACTCGGGTGGGGCATAATACTCGACCCTTAAATAACGGAAAACAACCCATAAAATATAACACGCCATTAAAACATGAAACTGAAGTTTAATACTCACGCGACCATAAAATGGGATGAAATCCAAGTATTAAACCATGGACAATTAAATATCCAAAATACAGCGGGCCGACAACGGGGGATACCCGTATCCGTTGAGAGCGAAGGAACATAAAAGTATGCCACTCAACAACGTTGATCGTATGACAATTCACGACACGCTAGCCCAAGTGCCCGTACGACTCCTTGACAAGTTTCACCCAAGAGACAGCTGACCTTAGCGAATACCACCGAAATTATCGCCAAAGGCTCGGCCCACGGGGGATACAACAAAGGCATTGCCCCACGCGGCGAAGGCTCCAAACGCCCATCAGAGGACTCCCCACAGTCATAATAGCTCAACCGGGCTCAGCCCTCCTAGTGCCTACTTGCAAAGACAAGGTCGTAAACCATGAGTCCCGGAGTCCAACCCCGTACCACCCAATTGACCATCAAATAAGACTGACTTATGTGCCTATGGATCCAATGCAACACAGTCTAAAGTTACACGACTACTCATGAATGACTACAACACTCGAATCTGTAACTATCGATAATATGCAATAAAATGCATTAAGATGTACATCACAAATTGGACTCTACATCGAGCCATTAAAACCGGACAAATGCCCTCAAGACTCTTTTAAGCCAATACCGAGCTAAAATGCTCAAAATCCATTTGACCAATAATTACCGGTCCCCCAAATAATGAAATGTCTTTAAACAACGTTTACGAAGACACATACCCCAAAGACGAGATTAACCCAAAACTCGACGCATAATGTGACCAAAGGTTTTCCAAAGGGTTTATGAATGCCAATACACCTAAATGCAAATAACACGGAATAGACTTCTTTTGTACAAATTCGTCAAAGATGCATAACTCATAAAATAGACCTTGTTTATACAAAGTCACCAAGAATACGTAATTCATGTTAGTTAGTTGTTGAAATGTTCAAAACCCAATATAAGCATTTTAAGATGTTAACACAACCCAAGTTTACTAAATATGAAAACTTATCAAAATAATCACTCTTTGACATATAACCAAGTAACACATATTTTTACTTCAAAATACATAAAACTTATCAGCAGTTAACCAATTTATGTAAAACACTTTAAAATGAACATTTTGGCATGTACACCGTTTTCACAAATCAACTTGAACTCACCTTGCTAGATTTAGGCTAAATCTAGATTTCACCCATTGAACTCTTTTGAAGGTCGCTTGAATCCTCAAGCCAAAACCTTCCAAAACCTAGATCCAAATATTCTAAACCGTAAATACCCATATTTAACCATTTAGAAACATTCTCCAAACATTAAATACCAAAATCCCAAACAAGGTCAAAACCCTAATTTCTCCAAGACCATCAAATCCGAGATTTGAGATACCCAACACTAAGAAACCACCAATGGAGCATCTATAACATTATTTCAAGAAAGCTTACCACTTAAGATGATGAGACTTTTCGAGAGCACCCAATCCAACACTTCAACTCGAGCTCCTAACCGTTGAACTTGATGAGGAAGATGAAGATGGAGGTTTTGTGATTCAAGATCCCAAGTAGCTAGATGGTGAGTAATCATGTGGTTTGAGGAGGAAAAACCCCCAAAATGGGTTAGGGTTCGGTTTTGAGGTTTGGGAGAGAAAAGGGGAGAAGATAGAAGTGAGAAATGAGGAGAATGGTGAAAATTCGGACATTTAGAGGACCAGACGCCGCGCGTGACCTTGTCACTATCGTGAGGGCACTATCGCGGAGAATGTACCGCGGGTGGTACACCCCCGGCAATTGTGCCACGCGATAGTGACACATGTCACTATCGTGAGTCACAATCGCGCCACTTGTACCGAAGCCAGAAAAAGGTCAAAACTCGAGATTCTCGCATGGGTCGACTCAAGGTTCGAAAGCACAACATTTTCCACTCAAAAAGATAGGCGGAAAGCGGAGAGACTACCAACGAAGGACGGAAACTTGCTCACGAGAAACCGGGTGTTACAAGTTTCCCTTGCGGAACGATGATGTTGGGGACAATGATGCCATAGTGGTGGGATGAGGAGCAGTGGCTGGAAAAAATGGAGGGATGGTGTTGGTACCGATGGGGAGAAGATAGAGGTTTCACCCACGGATGAAGGAGAAGATGTCGGTGCCGGTAGTCCTGGTTCCACCGAGACAGGGTGTTTGGTCCTGTTGTTTTAACAAAACGAAAAAAAAGACTAAATTACATGGGTGGTCGTTGTTGTCGGAACAATTGTCGGAAAAATCTTAACCAAGGGGAAGGGAAGAGGGAGATGGGAGAAGGACACGTGACAATATATTATTGGTGTTTTGTTTTGATTGTTTTAATTTTTGAATGTAAAATGAGGAAATTGTATAAAATGACAAAAATACCCATCATGTGCAGTGCATATGGACACTTTAACGGAGATAAATCAAACGGAGTTAGTTTTAGGGACCCAATGCGTTATAAAATACAAACCACAAGGATGCAATCCATAGATATTTTAAAATAGAGACCCAAATTATTAAAACACATAAACCACATTAACCAAATATGTAATTTACTCGGATAAAATGTTGAAACAAGTGAAAATTAAAAGATAAAGTTGTTGGACATTACATGTGATTTATGGCAGTATGAACAAACGATAATCTCCCAAATTTCAACCCTTGAATTTCATGCAATTAAAATAAATCTTATTAGCTGTTCAACTTGTTTTTATATCTTTATCATATTCTTATTGTAAATATTATGCTATAAATCCGGATAAGAGTTTACATTATTTTATACAAAATTTAAAGTTTCAAAAGTATAATGGTCAGTAGGTTTTGAAAACCACATCTCATTAGAGCATCTCCAACAGCATTGCTAAAATAGATAAGAATGAGTTTTTTCTCACTAAACATCTTCAACAGCTTTGCTATCTTGTTTGCTATAATAGAGAAAAGTTAAAAATTTTCCAAGTTTAGAGAATTCTCTAAAACTTGATGGTAGCAGAGATAAATGATTATTTTATTTAATATTACCAATGAAATTCAATTTTTATTATTTTATATTAAGATTTTTTTAAAAAGTGTATTAGGATGATAAATAATAGAATATTATAATAATATAAGTTGTTTTAAAATCTCTAAAATAGCAAATCTATTGAAGATAAATGTAATACTTTTTAGAGATTTTCATTTTTGGTTCTCTATTTTAGAGAAATTATAGCAATGCTGTTGGAGATGCTCTTATATGATCACATTTATTAAAAAAAAATAGTATATTTAATCATCTATGGACATGTATGTACGTTTATTTATTCTACTAAAAAATAACTTACTTTTTTTCTTTTTAATAAAAAAGTTTTAGTTTTTCAATATTGAATTACGGGGGAAAAAATTAAACTTTGTTGTATTAAGCAAATATATACACAACCAGTATTTTTTTAGTGAACATAAAATTATTTATTTATTTTTAATAGGGTAAGAAACATAGGGGTAGTTTAATTTACAACTCATGAAAATCTTCCTATGCAACCCAAATCTTAATTGTTGGATTAATGATCGACGGTTACAATATATGTGGGTCCAATATTTTCAATTAAAAAAAATCAAAAAAATAAAAACAAAATAACCGTTTATCATGAATCCAACGGTTAAGATGTGTGTTATATGAATTGTAAGATTTACATGGGTTGTAAATTATTTTTGGCCAAGAAACATATTTATGGGAAAGCATTAATTATAAATTGAAAGGAAGGTGTGTTACAGTTGCCATCCGAACGTTGGGATCATTTAAATTTATATTTGTTAGGTATTTTCGTTTGCAACGGCGTGAATGGCGAAAATAAACATCAAAGCAAAGGGTCCCATTATTTTTTAATATAGGAGTAATTAAAAATTATCACAATTATATATTTCGTATTTTAAAAAAGTTATCACAATTGGAGTGTTTCATTCGTGATCATGTGTTTTACGGTTAAGTAATCGTTTAAAAAAATTACTATTATTTACAAAAGATTGTCACCAAGTGTAAGATCCACATTGGTTGGGGAGGAAAACAAATGTTGCCTTGTAAGAGACTTGATACCTTCTTTATCAGACGCATTTTAAAACCCTGAGTCCAGGGTGTGAATAAAACGGACAATATCTGGTACGGTTAACCTGAGATTTACACCAAGACAAAAAACACTAAGGTTGATTGGGACTGATTAAAACGTGTAAGTTACGACTCTTTGGCATAGAATTCGTTATGGACGTATATATATACATCACCAAACATACATACTTATATTATATATGTACATACATATATTCTCGTGCATGAATTTGTTAAAATTTCAGTCATGGTTATAAAAATACGTCAATGAATGTAGTTGAAGGTAATTGAAAATTAATAGCTTAACGTTTTGTTATCAAGTTCTTACCATAACTTTTATTCTCACACAATCTCAAGTATATGTGGAGCCCCCATATTTAGGCAAAGTTGATTATCGGCAACCCCAACCGGCTCCACAGGGAATCTGTCTCCAAGGACACCAATGTGAAAGAACATATTTTGGCTCACTCAGCGATTGAGGCCAAAAGTATATGTGGAGCCCCTGTATTTATTCTCTAAAAGAGCCCTTAAAAAAGAATGCTCCAACACACACATACACACATATATAAGAAAAAAAAATAGTCCAAGTCTAATTGATGTAGAACTCTAACACCCCCCCCCCCCCCCTTAAACGGTGTCTAAATGGGCACAGATTGTCTCAAGTTGTTGAGAAGGGCTAGCCGAGTGTTGATTATTCCGGAGTGTTGAGTTCCTAGAGTGGTAGATCTTAACTCTATACTATGTAATAATATGTGAGTTTTTCCTAAAAAAACCTTCAAAAAGAAAGTATGTTCTATCAAAGAAGTGCTAGCAAGTGGTAAGGCCCTGGGGGATAATGCATGGTATGCCTATCTACCAGGGTTCGAATCCTGGGGGACGTACTTCGGCGATACCCAGACCTTGGGTCGGCCTTCGGGTCGGTTCGGGTCCAGGTTTACGGGCATACCAGTCTATGGGTATGCGGGTTCGGTCTTGACCGGACTTAGTCGTACCTGGGCGGGTCCAGTCAATTGAGGCTGAACCGGGTCGCCGCGGATTAGTCGGTGCTGCCCAATTGGATGCCCGGATACCGCGGGTGCGTGTGTGTGTGGGCATAACCCAAGTTGCCGTACAAAAAAAAAGAAAGTATGTTCTAACTTATATTGAGGACAAACATTTTTTTTTTTTTTTGAAATAGGATAAACATTGTAAGTCTATATAAACCATGATATTTTAATAGGAACGTTAACAATAATGATAATCATTATATCATGCACGTTCTCATCATGTTTAGGATTTAAGCGTTCCCCCTAAATTCATGATTGCATGAATCCTCTTACTAATACATGTTTTTATTCCTCTTGGCCAATATACAAATATAGTATTTATTAATTTTTACAAGATTGAAAAATGTTTATATATATATATAAATATATATGTATTATCCATCATGTTAAAGTAAATATTATTATCATGACCCTACATGTGTGTGAAGTGTGATGTCTAAATGGCAAAAACAAAACCAATATACCCGTAACTTATAATTATACTTCGATTGCTTATAAAATTTAGAACGTGTGTTGAGATAATAATGAAGAGATTGAAAAGCATTAATTGAAAATAATAATAAAAATCTCTCTTAACGCATGATTGTATATTATTCAACAAAAAGCGAACCCCGTAATTTATCGGCTTTTGCACTGAAATTCCAATTTTGACTCTTGATCTGTCATTATAGTTTTTTTTTTAATTATACAGTTTTAAATATTATATAAACACATTACTTGTATCTCATATAAAACACTAATATAATTCCATTTATATAAAAATATATATGATATATAAACATGATCTTCAATAAGTTGAGTGTAGTTTGATGGATGTTGGCCTTTAACCTATTTTACCAGCCGACCATTCTTAGAGTAGAAACCAATCCAAACTTCAATTCGACGACCTAAAAACATCCATTTCATTGTATTAGATAGGTTGTACATATCTATTATGTCAAATTACGTTTTAGACCACCCATTTTTAAAATCAGTATTTAGAAAATATTATAATTTCAAATTTGATATTTTTGATAAGAAAATTGTAACATGTTTACCAAGTCAAATAATTTATGTAACGGTTCTAGAAAACATATAACTTGATTAACAATTTTTAAAGCCTAATAAACTGTGGCATTTCATGTCCATGTGGACACAACGAGATAAACTTGTACACAAGATACAAGTCTAAACATAAAATCGTGTTTATTAAACATCCCAAGAGAACGATGCATTACTATAAAATACTATTATTTAGGACATTATTAATGACATATACTTTCCATTTTGTCCAAACGAAAAAAAAAATGTAAGAGCATCTCCAACAAATACTTTATAATTTTTTTTAAAAATAAAGTATCAAAACTCAAAATCTCTAAAAAAAAATTACATTTAACTCAAACAATTACTTTATTATATAGATTATAATATTAATTATATTATTAAAATATTTAATACATTTAAAAAATATTATTGTATGTCCTAAACATTTAATTTCAATATCTTGAAGGTGAGAAATAGTTATTTCACTCTCTCTTAAATACGGAGTTTCAAATATTTCTTTAAATTTGGAAATTTCCACTTCTCTCTCTTTCTCTTCTTTTATTTATTTTAACATGTTATAGAAAAATTATAAGAGTAAAAATATATCTTAAATATCTAAAAATATCTATTTTACTATAGTTGACTTGTAAAAGATGCTCAAATGTCAAATATGTGAAAAAGGTTGAGAAACATGTCCATGATGTAAAGACATCATCCGGTTTATAATTAATGTCGCACAATCATAGATTTTTTCGGCGCATTTAATCATCTACCTCAACTTTAATTCATTGGAAAAAAAATTAAACTTTTTTTTATCTATTTTATTGGTAGGATTGGGTTCTGGTGAGAGGTTGAACTTAAGAACATCTCTAATGCAAGTTCTTATAAGAATCTTTTTTTGTACTTTTAGGTGTCGTTTCATTTCCATCTCATCAAATTAAAAATTCACATAAAAGTCTACAATGGTAGTTCTTATAAAAACCTCTTTTTGTGGGTCACATACTTATATAAGTTAAATATATATAATATTAATAATTATTATAAAGTCAAGAAAAAAATAAAAAAATAAGATTAATGTCACATCTCATACATTTCATGGTAAGAATCAAGGTTCTTATTTAAGAACCTAGAGAGATTTTTGTTCTTATAAGAACTCTCCACAATGCTAGTTTTTACTAGGCACTACACTTTTTGCTTATAAGAACATTGCATTGGAGATGCTCTAAGTTAACGTGAGAAGCGTGATAAATGGTTATCAACCGTTGGATGTATATTAGGATGAGATGCACCAGGTCAATTCCCTTATGAAGCCCGATTCATAAGTGGGTTGAGATTATACGTGATCAAGGGTTCAAATCCACTTCTCACGCTTTTCACATTAACTCAACTTTTCATACGATCCTCTGCCCAACTATATATGTATATTACAATAAATCATATGCATTTTTATTGGAACTACAAATTAAATACAAATCATCAATTATGACTGAGATGCTAAAAAAATTCTCAATGTTCATGTAATAAGTTTTATTCAGGTACGTTTGGTATAAGGCATTGGATGAGGTATAACATAACAGAAACTTATTGTCCTATGTTTGACATGACGTTAAACTAGAACAAGAGAAGACTGAGCTAGACAAAAACCCGACCCATTTTTAGTGTCCCACCAAAATTGGCACATTGGTAAAAAAACAGCAAAGATAAGACAATATAAGTATATTACTAAACTGCTCTAGTCAAATTTAAAATTTTAAAATTTTCCAGAATTCTTTCAACCGTCTACCTCAATCTTGTCCGCCTAGTCTAATCTTATCTTCTGTCCAATCCCATCCACATACCAAACAAACTCTTACAATTCAAACAAAAGATAAATAATTAATAAGAGCGTTAAAGATATGATTGATAAATCTGATTTGATATAATTCAACGAAACTCATTCATATTACTATCTAAGCATCAAAATACATATACAACCATAAGGGTGCGTTTGGTTTGCAGACTGGATGGGACGAGACAGGACAAAAACTCACTGTCCCACGTTTGGCGTGACATGGGACAGGACAAAAATTCACGGTCCCACGTTTGGCGCGACATGGGACAGGGATAAAGACTGGACAAGATGGGACAAAAAATGGTATTTTCTTGTTCCACCAAAATAGGTGGAACAACATGGGACAAAAGTGAGGCAGAAACTAAAAATCATTGATTTACCGCTATTTGATGTATAATCCCAATATGGTATTAGTCTTAAGAGTCACCACTACCCATCGCCGCCATTACCACCATCGACGGCCACCAGTAGCCTCCGTCAACCACGATCGGCCACCTCTACCTATTTCTCCACCATAACAAGCTCACCCACCACCTCCACAACCATCGGCTATCGCCACCACCACTACCATTGTCGACCACCTCCACTAACACCGATCACCACCACCTTTGGCCGCTACCACCATCAACGGCCACCGGTAGCCACCACCAACCATCGTCGACCACTTCCACCTCTTCCTCCACTACTACAACTTCGTCCACCACATCCACAACCACCGCTTATCGCCACCTCCACCGATCACCACCACCCATTGTCGTCGCCACCGACGCTTACCGCCAACTACCGTCGGTGACCTCCGCCTCTTCCCCCACTACAATAACCTCTATTACCCCTGTACACCGCCAACACCACTACTATCGTCGCCCACCTATACCCCCACCACATCAACCATAACAACCACCTGCACCACCACCATCCACTATCTTTCACGTTCTTCACAATTACCATCCTTCACGGGCCACCCATCACATTTATCTTTACCTGTCGCTGCAACTATGCATCCGCCAATTCACTAAGATCTTCCAAATTGAATCAAATATTATGTTTTCTTTATATGAATCAGATTTTTTCGAACTACCATCAATTATTTCAGATTATTCATTCAAATTTCCTACCCTTGTTTTTCTATGTATTTATATGTATGAAAATCGTTTAAAAAATAAAAATGTTTTTTAATTAAATTATTTAAAGATATATTTTATTTGTGTTATTTATAACTATTATATGATATATAAAATCATCAAAAAACTTTTAGGAAAATTTGTCCAGTCATGTCCTACCCAGTCCTAGCCATACCAAATACAAGACAGACATTTGTTTTGTCATGTCCAGTCCCGTCCAGTCCTGTCCTAGCCTTTTGTTCTGTCTTGTCCAGTCCTGTCCAGTCATGTCTGCGTACCAAAACCTACCTAAGTGTTCAGATCACCTTGCATGCATCTCGACTAATTAATCCTATTATTTTCTGATGATGACAGTTAAGAAAATCTTCAATGATTCTGAAGAGATTCGAACTAACAGCTAATGAGCAGAAGTCCTCGTCTTATATGTTTAATTATAAACTATTAGAGCATCTCCAACAACTTTGCTAAAATAGAAAGAAAAAAAAAGTGTTTTTCTTCTCTAAACCTATCCAACAACTTTGTTATCTTGTTTGCTATAATAGAAAAAACTTGAAAATTTTCTAAGTTTAGAGAATTCTCTAAAACTTGATGGTAGGAGAGAGAAATGATTATTTTATTCAATCTCACTAATGAGATTCAATTTTTATTATTTTATTTTAAGTTTTTTTAAAAAAGTGTATTGGGATGATAAATTTGATAATATTATAATAATATAAGTTGTTTTAAAATTTCTAAAATAGCAAATCTGTTGGAATTAAATGTAATACATTTTAAAAAAATTCACTTTTAGTTCCCTATTTTAAAAAAATTATAAGAAAACTGTTGAAGATGTTCTTAGAACCAAATGTGGATGGAACCATATAAAGTTGGCATTGGATGGACGCGTTTATGGGGTGATGACTTGGGGATACAAAGAGTCAATTTTCAAAGAGTTTGAAAGTGAGGCAAGAAAAACACATCACAAATTGCAAATCGATCTGTCATCCACCTCTTTAATACCAACCAATCATATGATTGGTTAACATTCGTGTAACAGTCTTGACAATATATATATATATATATATATATATATGGGTTGTTTAATTTGCAACCCTTAAAAATGTTGCAATCCTTGCAACCCACATCTTAACCGTCGGATTCATGATCGGCGGTTACAATAGATATGGGGCCCAATATTTTTAATTAAAAAAAAACAGAAAAATAAAAATAAAATAACCGTCGATCATAAATCCAACGGTTAAGATGTGAGTTGCAAGGGTTGCAACCTTTTTAAGGGTTGCAAACTATCCTTCCACTATATATATATACATATATATATATATATATATTAAATCGTTGTTATGTATAATAATATTACAATTTAAATATGACAATTTTCTTCTATAAGAACATTTTTAGTAGGTCGGTAAATGCTTTTTTATCGGTCGTTTCTCTCCGACCAACCGCTATAAACACCAACAATTTTGTGTTTTGGTATGGAGACCGCCAAATATGGCAGCCTACTATTCATGACCGGCAAAATTTGTGTTGTGGTTTTTGGTGTTTTAATTTTAGTTTTCGACCAGAGTATAAATGAGTTTTTGTGGATATGGGCCCAACACCGTATTTAATTTACAAATTTCTTTTAAATCTTTGTCATGTTGAAGATATATTAGGCATTTGATTATAATGGAGTGAGAGTCGTTAAGTACATATTAAGTTAAACGTTACATGTAATTAAAGGTTGACGATCGCTTACACGTGGACACACATCTTCCTAGTGACGTAATTTGAGTCGCCAACATGTTCATGTGCAATGACATATTATGGTATCATGTTATTAGTGGTAATTGTAGTGTTTATCAAGCCTTTTGGTGTGGTGGTGACATACGAGATCAATAAGTTTTATTGGTTAAGCTATAATATGTAACTACCTAAACTTACAGAAGTAATACATGAGCAAAATAATATAAATCACCGTCAAAACAGCCCAAGACAACGATTAAAATTCAAGGTTTGCGGAAAGGCAACCTAGTACACAACTGAGAATATAAGGAAAATAACTAAAATGGAGGTCTTCTAAGTCCAACTCCAGCTCACACTTTCTCCTTTCCCTTATCCGCATTTCTGTAATACCCTCATTTCTGGAAATAGCAACTAATTTAAAATTTTCTAAATACATCAATAAATGGTTCTTAAACAATCACAATTTAAGGTTTAACCTCAACATACACAATCATTCTATACACACAGTCTATAATAGGGACGGGTGCTACTAAAGCCCAATAATAGTCACTATCTCCAAACTGCGGAAGACTTCACCAAAACTTACACTTGCACAAAGATAATGCTCAACTCTTTATAGAACTGCTAGAATCCAAACCCCCAACTGGAACCTGATGCACATGCCGACAAATAAAAATGGTTAGACTTAACGCCTAGTGAGCTCAAGAGTTTTCAACATATATAAATGAATCGTTTAAAGGAAGAAGAATGCCATTAAAACCATAATCTTTCAAAACGATATGCTCCGTTATTGAAAACGACTCGTTTACCAATAAATATGCATTTTTAAACGAAAGGGACACCGAGTTAATCGTTAACCAAACTAAATTGTTTTACAGACTAAGATCCCAATATAAAACGTTCTTCCGTAAACTTAGATTTAACCCAAAACTTGCTCAAAATGAGAATAGAGAAAGAGAAAGGATTCCCAATTTTATAAAACGTGGGTAAACATGTTATATCTCGAAATACCCAACACGGGTGGAACATGATATGCAACTCATAAACCATAGATAAGAATTTATATAAATAAATATTGTCGTGAACACAGACATTTGAACCAAAACTCACACGACCATAAAATGGACGAAATTAAATACCAAAACGTGGAAATGACGCATTCCATTCAAACCCTAATATACGTGGGAAAAACCCAATATTAAAGTCATCATTTATCATCGACCACACAAACCAAAGTTGGTAAAAATACGACATTTACTTTTAAAAAATACCACGGATCTATTGACGGAGAGACCCGTATACATAGAGAATAGAGAAACATGCAAGTAGGTCGCCCATACAACTTCCTCGCATGCCATCTAAACGTTTCCATCTTGGGTGGCGAGAACACGTAAATGGGGTCACCCGTGATGTTATTGGATTTCACCACACATCCCGACATCCTAGTTCCCATGCCACCACCGACATCACAATCCTCGGACCGATTATGCCTCTGGCCATACTCCGTCGAGTTCCACCTCAAGGACTTACAGACGTGGGTGCCTATCCAATCTAGACAAGTTACAACTCGGAGGCTCGAGCCCTCCTATTGCCTACTCGCTAGCAAACCCGAGCGGTCACTAATTATAACCCAAAACCTCAGGCCTTACACAACAGACAGACTTACATGCTTATGGATCCATTACCACACTGTCTAATGTTACATGACTCCATTTGAAAGACCAAAGCTCCCAAAACATGTAACTCTCCAATGACACGAAAATGCGCCATCATACTCAAAATCCCACAACGGTTATTAAATTCGGACAAACGTCCTCAAGACTCAATTTAGACAAAACCGAGCCAAAGGCCCAACAATTTACGTAAATACCCAATGAAAGCTTGTAGAGACATCAAACACGTTTGACCAACGATTTTGCAAACACCACGACAAAAAGGTAATTAACCCAAAACTTCTCATTGGTTGAAACAAAATGTTTTCCAAATGAAATCTTTCCCTTCGTGTTGCCAAAACGACTCATAGTTCAAATATATGCATCTTCCAACGGTTTATAAACTCGTATGCACCAAATGGACAATTATATGAAATGACCTCCATTTATATATTACATCATCGGAGAAATATATCAAAATGATTTATTTATCAAAATGCCTAAAAATCACAAAGATGTGTGTTACATAAGTTCATAAAGTTAAATATAACCAAATAACCCAAACTTATCAGCAGTTAACAATTTAATGTAAAACACAAACACTTTAAAATAAACATTTTGGCATGTACACCGTTTTCACAAATCAACTTGAACTCGCCTTGCTAGATTTAGGCTAAATCTAGGTTTTACCCCCAAAACTTGAACCACCATTGATGAAGGCTTGAACCACCAAGAAACCTTCCTAGATCTTAGATCCAACACCTCTACAAGATCACCTTCACCACACAAATCATCAAAATCAAACCCAAGATGAATGATGAAAGGAAAAAGGGTGAAATCATCAACCCTAGCTTAACATTAAGAGAGATGAGGAGCTTACCACCACAAAATAATATTGTATACTCCAATAGACTTCCAATCTCTTGCTAAATCCTTGAAGATATCTCAAAAACGAAACCATAGCAACTTGAATCAACAAAATCGGAGTTGTGAGTCAAAAGTTATGAGGAAATGAAGTTCTAGGGCTGAAAATCGGGTTTTATGCTCGACCAGGGGATTTCGCGGGTTATGCCGCGACCATAAGTAGCGGCATAAGTCGCCCGCTTCCCTAAGTCGCGGCATAGTCGCGGCATAAGTCGTGTAGTGCACTGTTCGCCCGATTTTCTTCGCGTTCACTGTTTTGGTCGTAACTTCTTCGTTATAGCTCCGTTTTTGCTCCGGAAAGAACCGTTGGACTCGTAATTGAATCCTTTATCCATCAAGACTATAAAATCCAATATTCAAGTCCAAAATCATATATCTTTTTTTCCCTTTAAAGCTACCGATTCTGTATTAACTTGAAACGATGTTTTTCGAAATTCGGGGTGTTACAATTTCCTACTTCACGCCTGCCTCAAAAGGTTTTTAATATTGAAAGTGCGAGAGTTAGACCGAAGGTCTAGTAAGTCCCCTCTAACAACAGTTCAAGCTATAGCAACATAGAAAAGATTTATCATAAAATAAACTAATTCAGTTTTAAAAGAAACATCAAACTTACACCCATGCTTCTGGCATAAACTACCATCACACGGAGGTGACAGTGTGGTTGGCTCATATTGCCTTATTTGGGACACACACCCCAATGACATATACGGGACACCCCCCCCCCCGGTATGAGCACACGCGGGACACCCCCCCGACTTTGGCCATACTCGCTCACAACAATGTATGCATACATTTCAACATCAACAAAAACGTATTTCACGTTTAATAAATCTCGAATGTATAAAGCACACATAAATACTGGAATGTTTTAAATAAATTACACACGCCTTTAACTACATAAATATCTGAAAACATTTAGTTAGAAAACTCACCTGATGGCAGAGACTTCCTTACGCACGCTCTTAACCTTTAACTGGTCACCTAAGGTAAAGAGTTACAAAAGATCAGACCTGAAACCTACTGGAACAAGTTCACAAACTCGACTCGACTTCGGACTCCCGAGTCCCCTCTCGGTTGCCGCCTCTCGGCTGCTACCAGGGCCACCCGACTCCCGGGTCTCCTCTGTCCCTACCTCCCGGCTTCCCATCACCCGAGGAGCCCGACTCTCGGCCATGCCCGGGTCCCCATCTCGCTCCCGGCTAACCCCTTCCCTAACCAGTCTCCCCAGTCGATGACTCTTGGGATCCTCAGGTCATTGGCACTCGGCCTCCCCCGGATTGCCTACTCCCAGTTCATAGGCGCACGGCCTCCCCGGGTGGTGCCTTCCGATCTCCTCGGTCAGCACCAATGCCCGGGGTTGTGTCTTCCCGGTCTCCCCAGGTCGACACCACCCTCCCGGGTCTGCCTCACCCAGTCTCCCCGGGTTTGGCTCCCCGGCCCCTGGTCTCGGCGATTCGAGGGTTTCGCAGACAGCGACCTAAATCCCATTAAAAGGGGTTTTACCAAGATTTTAAGGTCAATTAACAACTCCTCTCAATAAGGTGATGATTTAAACCTTACACTAACCATTAAATCTAGAAATCCCAAGGGATGCAACTTATAATCCATTGAGATTAGAAAATCAATGGTTTCTTCTCTCCAAACCTTGCCATAACCAATAACCCATTCTGAACCATAAAAGATTAGAGAAGATGCTTACCTTGTAGAGGGAATGATTAGAACCTCCTCCAATGCTTCCCTTATTCTTCAATTTCACCCACTTGTTTTCACCTTCCAAAACTCTATCTTTGGTTCTCTACCCGCCTTCAACAACAATGAATTTGGGAGTGGGGTATTAGGGTTAAACTCCCTTCTTGTCATAATTACAAACTAGCCCCTCACATTTAAGGCTTTAAGCAAACTCACCCCAAACTCCCATTTTATTACTTTGAACCCAGTTATTACATAATATAAATTAAGAGATGCATAGTACATGTTCATATAAACTATCTTGAACCTAAGGTCGTCATAAAACGGGTGTCAAGGGGCAGAGCACCTTGCAGGGTTTGGGGTAAGACCCCCAAACTAAACGGTCGGTTCTAATTGTTATTCAAAAAGCAAAACTAAGAAAGTCGAGTCAAATACTCAGAAAGCCACCCGAACATAAAAAGTTAAGTTCATAAGATAACTTAACTTCGAAAGGTTATCTTGGTTAAGAAGGATGGGCATGGGTCATTTTCTGAAAACACCAAGTCTTGATTTAGAAGGCCAAGCCATCACATCAAAAGACCTAACTTAGCCTAAAAGCCTAGTCACTTTCTAAACTTAGCGTACCAAATGTTTTTCAGTTTTATCTGTTGGTTATTATTTTGATCTTAAAGTAACTATCTATCCACCTAAAATAATTTTCGATTAACTACCTATATAAGTAGTTTTCGATCTCATTTAAAACGTTAGAAAACACAACATATGTGTGTTCGCTCTCGAATTTGACCTTTGTGCGAATTTGGATTATCCTGAAGTAGATTTTGTCATTTTGATAATATCCAAGTCTGAAATAGGTTCGAAATATTACTCACAGAAAATGATTCCGTTCATGATCCAGATTACGATCCAAGTCTATCATGGATATCTAAACCCTAAGCCTGATTTCTAACCATTATATTATTAGAACCCTACCTTCCGAACGCATTTGATATGTTTGAAGTCGCCGCATGAAATCGACCGATTATGAGCCAATCAAAATGAAATCATATATTCATTTGATAACATAAAGTTGTAAATTTTTTGTGAACTAAGCACATTTCTTTCGCTTGTCGCTTTACGATATTGAAGATCAGAAGATGGAATACTGACGGTCTTTACAAACCAAGCAAACCAAATATATTTCACTCGAAAATAGAGTATAGGAATGATGTAATGTAGCCAATCATCTACACTAAAGACTAGATATGGTCAAATGAGCCTGACCCGTGACCCGTGGAGGACAAAGACCGGGACCAACTTGGGCCCGGCCCGGGACCGTTTGGGACCGGTTTGGATCTGTCGGTCCTTAACTGGTTACGATTTTCATCCAAAAACAAGGCTCGACCCTGCCCGAGACCGGTTATGGGACAGGCCCGGTTTTTTATTTAAAAATTATTTTTAAGTGTATTTTTAAATAAAAACGTATTTGATTGACCCAGTTATAATAAAACGTACTTTTTAGTGTATTTGATTGACCCAATTATAATAAAATGTATTTGATTGACCAAATTCTTCAAAAAAATATTTTTTATAAGTTAAAAATCAATTTAAAAAAATAAAAATAAATAAGTGGGCCCGGCTTGGGTTGGGCCCGGCCCGGGACCGGTTCTCATAACCGGGTCTTATTAAGCTTAATCGGGCCTTCGTATTTGGGTCGGGAACAGGACCAAGACCGATCTGCTCGGTCTTAGACCGATTTTTGACCATCTCTACTAAAGACCAATAGAACAAACATAATTACACATAATCATAAAATAATTAAATTTGTCAATAAAAAAGTAACACCTTAAGCCCAAAAGAAGAAAGCTTATAAGCCCAATTAAAGAAGGCCCAAGAGACCACTCAACAATGCCCAAATCCAATCTCAAAGGGGCTTGAAAGAACAAGAAAACCATAACCGATTCAACCCTAAGGAGACCACTTAACAAGGGACACAAAAGCTTGTGCAAAAGGAGACCACTTAACAAGCCACACCGTTCGCTCGAGGAGCATCAAATGAGAGGCAAATCAGATATACAACGATCTACTAAGTGAGCTGACTTAAGATCTCAGTGTCCACAAGAAATCCAATCCCCAAAGGAATCGTTGCTCCACGCTGCAACCGCTAGACTCAAACCCTCGCCCGTTTCACTATTTCTGCAGGCATACCATCATGGAACCAACTATGCTACAACTTGGAGGCAAGGCACAAAGAAGTTGAAGAAGGATGGAGACGAACAATATAAGAAAAAACATTTCATACACATCTTAAAGTAATAATCGGTTCAAGCTCTAATGAAGCACATGAATGCTACACTATCAACGACAACAAGAACTAGAAAAATCCATTTAGTTTCTTCGGTACAATAGGAGATGTAGTGGTAGCTAGCAAAGAAGTACCTCAATGAATTTCTTCCTTCGATATCATCCACTTTACAGGACTGTTTTCACGAAGGAACATTAAAATGAAAAAGCCAGGAGATGACAAAGGCAAAAACCATGCAAGCTAGCAAGAAGTTGAGAAACCGATGGCCTTGCCAGAAGTTTCGAGTGTCTGATGTGGTGGTGTTCCCACCAGGTGCAGTAGCCGTTGATGATATGCCATCATTAGCTTCGTTCCACTGTTCCATTAGTTCAGCCTCGTTCGCGCCAGCAACATTATGCGCAATTGATCCACAGATCTCACATGTTCTGAGGTTTAGGTTGAACCAACTCAAGTTAGCTACCATTTAAACTCAAATATCAACACCAAGTGTGCAAGAAAGATTACCATACAAAAAATGGATTGTCTATTTCAATCTGCATTAATTATATATTTATATTGGAGTCTACACTCCATCTATATCAGGATGACGGTAAATTTTCTTGTTACGAAAGTGTTCATATGACAAACATAGAGATCATCCAAGATTTTGACAAACTTTGTAGGAACCGACAGGAGAACAAAGCATAGTGAACATGTAGACAACTACATATAACAATTTTGCCTGCTCGTTTTTAACTTGTTGTGCACTTCGAATCAATCTACTTCAGTCCAACAAGAAAGCAGCGACGAGAAAGTAAAGCAAGAAAAGGAATAAGAAGTGTCACTTTCTCAAATTAAACAATAAAAAGCGAAGAAAATACAGCACCGTAAAGGTTCAAAGCTTGAACCACTTGTGTTTTTAGAAACTAAGAAATTGTGTACCATTCGCCAATGGGAAATGTAATCGATTGTAATACAAAAACTTTCAATTACTAGAAAAGTGAGTTTCAGCGACGGGCCTTTAGCGACAAAGTGTTTCAGCAAGAGGCTATTGCAACAACATGTCGTCTCTATAAGCTGTTTTTGACGATAAATTGACTTTTAGCGACGACAAAAGTCGTTGCTAAAACACCTATTTCTTGTGACAAATGAAGCCAACTATCAAAAAGATCATTGGAAGTGATCTTGTCCATGAAACCGGGATCCCAACACTAGGAAAGATGCTGTCTTTAAGGATAAAATACAAGAATCATATGTCATATCATATGAACAAGTGCAATACGAAAGAGTCGATCTTTAAGCTTTTAAAAGTGCTTATGTTGATTTGTGTCAAAATCCCACTTGCAGATAACAAAAGGGAAAGCGAAAAGGATAGAAAGAAAGCAAATTCCAGCACGATTAAAGACGGAAAAAACGAATTCAAGGTTATTCAAACATAAAACACAGACAGGATTATTGGTTGCCCACTTCTTTTTCAGCTATTAGATTCTTCTCATTCATATAACCTGCTTTTTTGGACTTAATTTCCCAAAATTATTCCTTCTTTTCCCTCAATAAAGTGTTGACTCCCCATATGAAGTATTCACTCCTCATTTTTTAATCATTTTTTACTCCTATTTGTTGTCTACATTGCACCTGGACTTCTCTTTTTGGCTGCATACCATTTATAATTACCAACATTTAGCTCTTAAATTACCCAGAAACAATGGAAAACAGGGTTGTTAGAGGTAAGTTTTTGGTACAGAAAGTTCAACCAAATTCAACAATCAAGGACCTCAAAATGGCAAACACATCATTTCTAATATAGTACAAAAAACCCAAATCCACCCTAAATAGAATTTAAGAAGCACATATATAAAAAAAAAAACTGAATCTTGGGAGGATTTGGTTGTTTTTGCCATTGAAAACATAAGTTTGAGGATGGAAAGAAGCAAATGGGTATCTGAATAAAATGATAAAAATGGAATCTTGGAAGATGAGTTTGGTGGGTACTTTAATTACTTACTTGTTTCCCTTAATCTTGAACCAAGCTTCAGCACAATGCTTGTGAGCAGCAGCTAAATCTTCTTTACAAGAACAACCTAACTCAATAGGAATCCCATTCTCAGACTCTTGATTGGTTAAATCAAGACTCAAATGACAAATCCTACAATCCCTTTCAATTTTTGACAAATGTACCTTACTGCCCTCATCACAATGGACCCCACCACCACCACCACCACCACCGTTTTCCAGATCCACCACCGAGAACTCTGACACACAAGATTCCCTCCCTTTATCCTCTTCTTCCGACACCACCCCTACAATCTCAGTGGTGGCTGTACTACTTTCTTCACTAGCATCCGATGACCGTGAGCTACCGTCGTCGCCGGCACTGGTGGCGGTTGATTGACGGCGGGTAGCATCTCCACCACCACCACCGGCTTCCAAATCTAGATGGGTTTCTTGCAAAGTTGCCATTTTTGTTAGATCAGAAGTTGTTTTTCATGTAATTATATATAAAATCAGTGAAGGTGAGATCATGAATGCTTGTGAGCACCCTTGATCTCTCTCCTCCTGTTCCAAGTTTACCCTTTGTGTTGTTTAATACATCACTTGATACTTGATAGCCATGGTGATGGTTGGGAAGAGAGAAAGCTTTAAAAAAAACTGATGAATCTATGTAAAGAATTAAATAGTAGCCCACACAGCACAGGAACAGAGAGGAAAGAAAAAGAAAGATTTTTAATTACGTGTAATTTTGCATCCTCCAATTTTTATTTATTTATTTTATTTTTTGTTAATTTATCATCCATTGATTAAGATTTATTCCCTCAATTTTTCGAAAGTACAAGACATT
This sequence comes from Arctium lappa, assembly GCA_023525745.1. Lineage (NCBI taxonomy): Eukaryota > Viridiplantae > Streptophyta > Magnoliopsida > Asterales > Asteraceae > Arctium > Arctium lappa. Next base: position 127,528,584 of record CM042049.1, read on the forward strand.
GTTTGGCAAACTAACTAGGTAGTTTGTAGTTGATAAGCTAGCTTTTTAAAACGCTATTTTGAGTATCGTTTCAATAAGCTAGCTTATGGTCATCCAAACATGTACCAGGAAAAAAAAACTAGCTTATGATAAGCTAGCTTTTTTTTTTTTGCCAAACATAGCCTAAATATGGTTCCCAACACATCAAAGGTCTTGCGGTTTCAACGTCTTTAGAGCATTTCCAATATTGTTTCTAAAATTTCTCTAAAATAAAGAACCAAAAGTCAAAATCTCCAAAAAAATTACATCAATTTTCAACAGATTCCTCATTTTGGAGATAAATCATTTGTTATATTATTAAAATATTTTATATATTTAAGAGTAAATTACGTTTTTCATCCCTGTGGTTTGTTGAAAATTTCCCTTTTCGTCCCCGGTCTTCTTTTATTTACTCTAATAGTCACTGTAGTTTGTAATTCATTTCGTTTTTCGTCCCTATGACTAACAGCTGTTAAAAAGTCTGTTAAATAATTTATTTCCGTCACACTTTACCTTTTCCTTTTTTACTTTTCCCCACTTACCATATCTTCTTTTAGAAACGGCACCTCTACTTCTTCCCCGATGAGCACCACCGTCGGTCACCACTCACCACTATCAACCTTCTTCATTCACCACCGAATACTTCCCTTCTCTTGTTATTTCTCCCTTTTCGCACCGCCCCTAACCACCGTGACCCATCCAGTCGATCTAATCAGAGAATCTGGTAAGTTCATGGTGTAGATGTTCGAGAGGAGGAATGGAAGCTCTGATGAAGGTTCGTCGGCAAATGGGGTGTCGGAGAAAAGGTCTAGAGAAGGGGGTCGGCACAAAGGCGCTAAGGGAACTGGGTGTCAGCGAGCTTCTTTTTGTCTAAAGCTATTTCTCCTCTCTTGTCTTTCTCCACAATACACAGACATGGTAACTCCCAACACTGATTGATTATTTAACACCCTTTTTGGATGCCGACGGCGGCCAAGTGACAACCTCATCTAGGCATTTACGTATCCAAAATATATTCTCTTTGTGGAAATTATAGAGAGCTTTCTCAACACACTATTGACTACCACCACCGGTAGGAGTATGGAAGCTATAAATAATCCTGAAAACAAGCAGAGTTTGACGGATGAAGTTGTGTGTGATTCTATCTTGCTGTTGATAATCAAGCTTTAACCTTTCTTGCACTTGGGAGATGCCACAACTTAGTTTAGTTTCAATCAATGTTCTAAAAAACTCGTCGCACAACCGTCATGGCGCGCCATGGCACCAAGGCTTGTGTCTCACGCCACGTTAAGCTCATGGCATGCCATGATTTAATGCACAATTTCGTAATGCAATATTTGATTTTTCTTTACGATTTTAATGTCTTATTTGCAATTTTTTTAATATATACCATAATTTAACTTGCTTATTACTATTGACTCATTGAGTAACACTATAAAACATATGTTTTTATATATAATGATTTATATGAATTAGAAAAATGACGTCATAAGTGACACCTTGAAAACGCCATGGCTTCACCGTGGCTCCTATGGCTTGGCCTCGCCGCCACGCCACGCCTCATGCCATTTAGAACCTTGGTTTCTATACATGTAGGAGATGCCACCACTTACTAAAATGTATGTGTGTGTTTCTCCGATCACAAATCGATCTAAACAAAAAAACCGAGACCCCTGGGAATTAACTGTGAATCCAAGGAAAGGATACGTGGATGTTGTCGATCGAGAGAGAAGGGATTGGTGGGTGTTGTCAATCGGGAGAGACGGGATAAGGGGAGGGGGTCAGCAGTGCCCAATGTAGGAGATGGATGTCGTTGGTCGTTCATGGAGGTCTCCCGATGGAGATGGGTAGTAGTAACCAGTGCCCCGCTCCCGATCAAAAAAAGTGTGCGGGATTTCGTGTAGAAGAGATGTAGGGGAGACGAAGGACAAAGTGGGAAGGGCGTTGGTCGGTGATGGAGATCGCGGAGTCGGTGATGGGAAAGGAGATCGTCGGTTGGTTATGTATCAATATGTATAATAACATGTAATAATGATAATATATTTTTTATTTTCTAAGAGAAATTTAAGAGTCAAGTAAAAAAGTCAATTGAGTTAAAGGGACAATTTCAACGGTGGTTAATTCCAGGGATGAAAAATGAAATCAATTACAAACCACAGTGACTACGAGTGTAATAAGTAAAGACCAAGGAAGAAAAAACAAATTATAGTACTAACATTTACCAGGAAAGTCAAATTACAAAAATACCCTTTAATACATTATTTACAGCTTTGGTCCTTCAGGTTTTTAGTAACTTACAGATTTGGTCCTTGAGCTTTTAAATTTTTTTTTTCTATGTTTGTAGAGTTACAGATTTGGTCCCTATAGTTTTATTTTCCTCTTGGATTTAGTCCCCATAATTTGTTGATTCCAAAATAGACTTTCGATTTTGCATTTGCGTAACGTTTTGGTCCTCGAAACTAAAAGTTGTTAGCTCCTGACCGTTAAGTAAATGACATTTCGATCATTTATAACTTTTTCATTTTCTAATTTAAATAAATAAAAGTTATATTATAAAAATTATTTTTATTATATAAGCATAAAATAAAGATACCTTAACATGTATCGCATCTCAATCACTGTGTCTTCTCCAATCCAAAACCTATGTAAAATTTGTTTAATTCATATTTTTATTATAATTTAATTTAGGTTTAATAACAATGTAACTTTTTTTAAGTTTAATGATGTAATGTACCATTTGACAATTTATTTTCGCTTCCTATCATACACACACATCATCCTCATAGGGCATTTTGTAAATTATAGTGATGCTGCTAACAGACACAAAATGTTTTGTTCTCATAATTGCTGATGCTCAAATTTATGGTCTTAATATTTCTTTCCATCCGCAGCAACGCGCGAGCATTAATCCCACCTCGTTTTCAACAAATCACAGGGATGAAAACGTATTTTACTCTATATTTAATAAAATATTATTTCTCTCACCTAACGATTTTATTTCAAAGTTTCTTAATGGTGGGATATAATAAAAAAAATCAATCTCTTTCTTGGTAATCATTTTTAGGGATATCTCCAAATTTGCAGAAAACTACACTTTCTCTCCTATTTTCCCCATTTTATAGAAAGTTTTGGAGAAGCTGTTGGAGCGAAAAGTTGCTCAAAATCTCTATTTTCTCCATTTTGGAGAAGTTGTTGGAGATGCTCTTAGTGGTTAAATCAGTTTTTAAAATGGTAGATTTAATACAGGGTAACATGTATATGTAAATCTTATAACATGATTTAAATAAAATATAAATGGGTTTATTTAGAGTGAGTCTGTCTTAAACCAAGTTTATGTTTTTGAAAAAGTATGTTAAATGACGTACTAAGAATCGATATATCATTGTAAATAACGTATATCATTGAGTTCTGATGAGAACAACTTTTTTTGGTTATAATGATGAAATCTCCACCTTCGTTTACCTTTATCATCTTCATAAGTTTCTTATTTCCTTGATCCTTCCATTTCAATCTCTTGTATCGACACTCGATGTTATTCCTCTTCAGCTACGAGTTTCGTAATTATTTATGTAATTCTAACTTCTACAACTGCATTCATAGTAATTCAAATATTCATCTAATTTCATTTATCTTCTTATACCTACTTGTATCACGGTAATTAAAACTTTAAAAAATTCATATATGTAAAGTTGAATAAAGCCTAAAGGTATGTAAAAAGAGTGAAGGTAGAAATAAAGGAAACTAGAGCCGAAGATTTGCATTTTTGTGAACTATCAGATAAAAGCAATTTTCTTAGAAGATATAAAAACATTGTACTTTTTTTAATGCAATTTCCTTTTAGATGATAAAAGGTTTTAGGTTCATGACTATTTAATATAAAATGCAATTTAGACAACATATTTAATTAGTCATTGAATATCTTAAAAACTTTTCGATAAACATTAAGTAGAAAATAACACCAAACAAATACCATTTTTTTAAAAGTAAATTATAGGCATCAAGCGAATAGATATTTAATTTGATATTTCTTTAACAAATTATATTATAATTTTAATGAAATAATAGAAAAATAGCTGTCACGGTCTCAATAGCATTGTGTCACATATGTCGTCGACCTTACCCCACATGAACTTAATCATCTAACTTCGTCATACAATGTTTGATCATAAAATAAGAAATAAAAAAAACTATTTTTAATTATCATCAATAATATGTATTAATAATATATATATATATATATATATATATATATATATAGGTTGGGTTCCGATGAAAATGTGAGATTAACGTGAGAAGTGTGAGAAGTGGTTATCAACCGTTGGATGCGAAATGGATGGACATTAAGATAAGATACACCAAGATGAGATGCACCGCGATTCACCAGATCAACTTTCTTCTAAGGCACAATTTTTGGGAGGCTATTTGATTAAAAGTGATCAACGGTTCAGATCTACTTCTCGCGCTTCTCACGTTAACCTCAACTTTTCACACGATCATTCGGCATATATATATACATATAAATAATTGAAAAGGTAATAACAAGAAATAAATAAAATCATAATTAACAATATTTTTTGTAACTATTTGATGGCCTCTCTCCTTTGGTTATTTCTTTTCTTCTTGATCTGGTTTGTTTCTATCGTGGGTTGTTTGGACAAATTACTTTTTTTTGGTTTTTTGGTTTTCTTGTGTCTTTTTGCAACTCATAAAGGCTGTTTGTACATTTTGTTCTTTCTTTTTAATCCAATTTTACATTTCAAGTAAAAAGAATTCTATATAGATACCAAAATATAACTAGATATAAAAGTAATCATAAAAGGCACAATACAAATTATAATAAATTTGAATTGAACATAAATTTAGTTTCGAATTTCCGTTCTCAATTATGGTTAAAGATTTTTTTTTTAATGTACACTAAACAATTACTTATATGTGCAATCTTTAGACACATCTATGTTTTTTTGTTGTGTATACAACATAACTAAGAAGATGTATAATGTTCTTTTATTTTTTAAATATTTATGAGCGATAGATCGTGTGAAAATTTGAGTTAACTTGAGAAACATGAGGAGTAAATCTGAGTCATTGATCACTTATAATCTCAAACTCATCCATGAATCACGCTTAATAAGGGAATTGATCTGGTGCATCTCATTTTAATGTGCATCAAACAGTTGATAATCAGTTCTCACGTTTCTCACGTTAACTCAACTTCTTACTAGAACTCAACCCAATATTTACGACAATATATCTCATACAAGAAAGTTTAATAATTTAATAAGATATTTTAGTTTTTATAAATTTATAATATGCTTGTTTAATCGTATTAAAGATATGTATAATTTTTTAGTTGCATCAACCATGTAGTATGTTTTCAAAATTGAATTTTTAAAATATGTTTTAAAATTTTAAAAGAAAATATTTTTTATTTTAATTTAATTTGTAAAAATAAATAAAAAAGTAAGGATAAAGTCAATAAACTGTTTTGATAGCACGTGACTTGAATAAATAAATTTCATAATCACAAATTCACAATCCATAAATATTTAACGTCTTTTATGTATCACATATTTAATTTTAAATAAAAGTAATTACGTAATTACAGTATTTGTATTTGATACATATATATATATATATATATATATATATATATATATATATATAGGGGTTTAATCAAATGAGAACTTTGGAATTTATGATAACTGTGAGATCCAATATAAACCACTCATTTGATTTAATTTAATCTATATTTTATATATAGGGGTTTAATCAAATGAGAACTTTGGAATTTATGATAACTGTGAGATCCAATATAAACCACTCATTTGATTTAATTTAATCTATATTTTAATTAAATATAAATGGGCAATATGGTAATTTATTTTTAACAACTCATTTATCCATTATAATAGGAAAGTCATTAATTATAAATCTTTTAATTTATTTCCTAATAGTAATTAACAAAAATACTAGCTTGTTTAAAATTTAAACTAAAATTTAGAAAAAATTGTGACGGCTTTTAACATCTCTCTCTCTCTCTCTCTCAACCATTCTCATCGCCCTTAAACTCCGACGAACACCGATTTATATAAGAGTCTGGATCCTATATGTTTTCCCCTTCAATATCAAGTTCTCGACCAACCATCGTCGCTGTCATCAAACTCCAACAAACACCGACGTACAAGAAAAATCGGTTTCACATTGGTTCATCGGATCTATGGCGTCCTTGTCAGCAATTTGTGTCGTCCTCGCAAACGGTTTGGTCCACCGGATCTGCGGCGTCCATCTTCTCGGGCGGTTTGGTCCTTGCCGGCGGGAGGGAGATGGGATGTCCTGTCGATTTGGTGCATGTGGTTCCACCCCTTCTTTGTTTCCTCTACTTTTTTTTTTGCTTCTAGACGATGAACCAGATGGTTTAAGCATTTGCAAAACAAGATTTGAAGCAGTTGCAAAAGAAGATGGTATACATATCAGTGATGGTTGAAGCAGTTGCAAACCCAGATGGTATACGGAGGCGGTGATACTCATAAGAGGCTACGATTTGCACCTCTCTCTTATCCTTCTCTCGGTAGTGTCATGGTTGATATCACAGTGATATCACTAACTAGTATCACAATGTGATCATAGTGTGTTACACGTGATAAACTGTGTGTCTTCGTTGTTTTAAACTATGGGACATAGGATAAACAATGGGATCACAGTGTGTTACATGTGATAAACTGTGTGTCTTCGTTGTTTTAAACTATGGTACATATGATAAACAATGGGATCACATTGTGTTACATGTGATAAATTGTGGTACATATGATAAACCGTGTGTCTTCGTTGTTTTAAACTATGGTACATATGATAAACAATGACATCACAATGTGTTACAGGTGATAAATTGTGTGTCATCGTTGTTTTACAAAGGATATCACAATATTTCTTATTTATTTTTCTTATTTTTGATGTTTACAAAAGGTATCACAATGTGCATCATATGGTCACCGAAATAATGTTCGCTGGAGAGAGGAGAGAGAAATTTTTTAAAATACCTGACATACCTTTTAATTAAAATTTTAATTACAATTACTAAAATTATTATTTTCCTAATTTATTCTCTCATTTGTGGTTAAGATTGAATCTCACGATTACCACAGATAACCGAGTTCTCCCTTGAATAGTCCCATATATATATATAGGCCGATAATCAAATGAAAACCAAAAATATGTTACAAACCCTTGAGAACCGATATAAAAATATTTTTTTACATGATTTTTTTTTCATCAAACCTATGATTTAAGATATTGTTTCACCTATATTTTTGTTCACCTTGTGAAATAATTGCACGTGAAATTTGATTTTTGATTCACCTAGTGAAATGAAAAATACAGGTAAAAAATATTCATGTGGTGAAACAAATACATGTGAAACTATCATATTATAAAACAAATATATGTGAAACAATATTTTAAATCCAATCATTTGGTGAAAATATATCATGTAAAAAATATTTTTATATCGGTTTTCACAGGTTTGTAACATATTTGTGGTTTTCATTTGATTTAGCCGCTATATATATATATATATATATAGGGGAGGGATCAATTGGAAACCAGTATTACATTAGAAACTTTGGAAACCGAAATTAACCAATCATTGAATTTCTTTTTTTTAATTGATAAGGTTATTTTAGTCTTTTACATAATTTCATAATATATATGGTAATTGTTATTATTATTATATTAATAATTATATATTTTTAATTTATTTTATATATGGTAATGTTAGTCATTTATTAACGTAAAAATGGGATATTTAATTTAGGAAAACAAATTTTAATCATACGGATCCTCTATTTTTTATTACGATGAATCATTGATTGATTAAAATATTAATATAAAAAATAAATATTTAAATTTTCAAGTATTCATATAAAATATAAATATAGTGAAACCTGATGAAATATAAAATGTTAATATAGTGAAACCTGATTAAACTGATTTGATATAGTGAAACATAATGGAAAGGTACTGAAACAAAATATTAATATAGTGAAACCCGATATAGTGAAACAAAATATTAATATAGTGAAACAAAATATTAATATAGTGAAACCTGATGAAATATATTTGATATAGTGAAACATAATGAAAATGTAATGAAACAATAATGGTAATGAAACTTAATTGGTTTTTACATACTGCATATTGATGAACAGGTAATAAAAAGGTAGTCTTGGTATATTGTTATTATCTTTTATTAATAAACTAGTGTTCGGCACCGCGCGTTGCGCGGTGGCGTTGAATTTATTTAGAAAATATTGAAATTAAATGGTGTGATAATCACATATCAGATATTAAACTAATAATAACTGATATTGCACTTGATATGAAGCTGTTTCATCATCCTTAGCTATTTTTTTTATATATATAACTAAGTAACTAATAAGTTTTATGTCATCAAACTTTGTAATTGACTCAAAATGATTTAAGGAAACATGTGAGACTATTGATTATAATAATGGGGTGTATAATTAGTATTATTTTGTAATAATTCATAATATATCGATTTATCCCCAACATATATTCACATAAAATATTTATATTTGCCAAGCAACAACAGTATTGCTACCTAGTTTTATATAATGGCGGGATATTTTGGTAATTTACTTACATTTGTTATAATGTACTCGTTTGTAACTTTGGCTAAAAACCCTCCTCAAAGCCTTTTCCCAACATACCATTGAACGAAGAGTAACAATAGTCGCAAGTATTTTGACCACTTCGACTAAGACTCCGATTAAATTGTTAATTTTTTCCTGTTTGAGTTTTTTCGATCTGCTTGTAATGATAATTGATTATAATTAATTGATTGATTGTAATTAATATTCATTTATATATATTAATGATTCATAATTGGAAAAGATGAAACGTGTTTTGAATTCATGAGTGGCTTTAAGTAATATAGAATGTACATTCCATTAATTCATATTTCTTAAAGAAATAAAAGAATTGATTCTAATTTATTTCATTTATGTATATTACATTCCATTTAAGTAATACAGTTTGGTTTTAATGTAAATTTAAATAAACAAATAATCTTTATATATATTAATAATCGTAGTAATTTTTCATTTATTTTTAATTTATAGAACATTGATTTTTATTCTTTTTTATACATACTATTAGATTAACCTAATAAACTTATAATTTTTCGAATATTGATTGTAACACACTTTCTAATTGTATATATTGATTTTAATAATAATAGTTATTTAAGAAATTTATTGATTTATAAACATTTGTGAACATACTAAGAAAAAAAGAAATTAAATAAATAGACCTATTTAACTTACTAAATAAATATAATAGTAGACTCATTTAATAAATTTTTTTATTTATATGCATTGTTATTTTATTGGGAAAAAAATAGAATTATTTGATTAAAAAAATTATTTATAATCATTATTAGCTTACTAAAAAAATTAATAAATAAATAACTACATTATAAGATTTATTTATTGTAATATATTAATATAGTGGGTTTTTTTATATTTTTCATGAAAATTTTAAATTTCAATACATATATTAATTGGTTTTTAAAATTTTAAAATAAAAGCTAAATAAAAATAAAGGGTTTTTCATGATTTTTATATATATATTTCAAAATGAAAAAAAAAAGTTTTAGTAATTAATAAGAGACAATTAATGTATGACTTTTATTTGAAAATAAATCAAAATTCTAATGATGACTTCTTATTGTGTCACCTAAGCAACACCACATTTAGCTTTTATATATATATATATATATTAAAATATAAGCAAAATCATAAAATCACAGGAATTACAAACACATATTCTAACCAAAGAAGATTGTTAACCATAAATCACGAATCCAAAATAAACCAAACAATACCTTTGATAGAGTCGGAAGATTTGAGTCCATTGAAGAAAACGACATTAGATACTTTTAAAAACTAAAAGAAACCGCTCCAACTTCCTGATCTTCATTGCTTGTGTAACAAAGGGGATGGCCATACCACTAAACCATGGCCCTACTACGAAGAGGAGTGGGATTAGAAAGATAGAAGAGAGTTTTTGATTTCTCCATTGATAATGATGATGATGAAGGTTTTGATTTAGGTATTAGTGTGGAAGAGGAGAGGGATTAGAGAGAAGAAAAGGTTTTTTTATTTCTCCATTAATTAATGATGATATTAATGGTGATAATGCTAAAGGTCATGGGTAAGAGAGGATTAAATTAAAACCTAATAATTTGTTAAAAGAAAATCAAAAAAATGAGAAAAAAAGGAAGGATGAATTCTCAACTCTCGGAGCGCCACATCACCTCCTAATGTTTCTGCTTTATATATAGATATAGATTAATTTATTTATTACCATATATAATTATTATCTTTTATTAATAAATTAATTAATTTATTACCATATTTCATCTTTGTTGCCAAATTTGAAACACAAAAGAAAATGACACATTTACCCTTTTGACATATTATTATTATCGTTTATTAATAAATTAATTAATTTATTACCATATATAATTTAAATGAATCTTAACCATTGATTAAAAAGATCAATGGTTGAAATTTGGTTTCCAAAATTTCCAATGAAATTTGGTTTCCAATTGAAACCACCCCTATATCTATACTACTTTATAATACATTTACATCAAAACTCTTAAATACAATTCTTAATGCATGAGGTACAAGTATTTTAAGCATAAATTTTGAAAATCTATGAATTACAAGCGTGAAAGCAAGATGTACAAGCTTTCCATGCAAATTCTTATGACATTCCTCTTTTATGTTTGATGTTGTTTATCTTTCTCTCCTTCAAAAGCATGTTTTCCATCTTAAGAAACCATCTGCGATTTTTGAAGCTCAATGCACAAGAGACAAATGTTGATTGCTTTTTCAGGCTATTACAACTCCCATCCCACTTTCTACTTCTTTTACTTCTTTCAAAGTATTTGTATTTGATTCAAAATTCAAATCCAAAAGTCAGATTACTTCATCTTATACAATCCTAGGTACTAATTCATCTCACCATTTTCTCCTCTCTTGTTTTGGCTCTCAGGTAAGACAAAATTTGTTGTGAATTTTTGGCTCTCCCATTTTCTCCAAGCTCAGATACCACACCTCCCATTTTGGCGCTCCCATTTTCGGTCCTTTTAAGCATGAATTTTGAAAAACTATGAAGTATAAGTGTAAATACAAGATGTACAACACTTTAAACACAATACTTTTAGCTCACACACCACCACCAAATTAGAAGGTTCAAAATTTGCTTTCATCTCTTAAAGACTTTTCCTCACCCCTTTTCAAGCTCTAGCCACCAAATTGGAATTGTCAAAGGGTTCCTTTCGAAAGACAATTTTTTTTATAACATAGCAGTGGTTTTTTCACAACATGGCAGTAACTTTGGTAACTTCAGAGGATCCTTTTGATAAACAAGCTTTTCTTCATGCCCATTTTTATGTATACGACAACTGTGACTCTAAATAATCTGTTGCATATAATTCATTGTAAGAGGTTTTGTTTTCTCTATTCTTCATGCCCATTTGCAACACATTTTATGTTATATATAAAACTAATGGGTTCTTATACTGCATCAAAGATTTTTTTTTGAAAGTTTTCCGATTGAGTTCAACAAGTGGGTCTACGAGTACGTTGTTTTTGATCAATTTTATTGCTCCTAACCTGTTCCTCTGTTGGTTTAGAGATCATAGCAAGTTTCAGGTTCGAATTTCGTTGAGAAACGAGTGAGATATTGTTGTTTGAAAGTTCGCCGGAGATTCACCGGACTTTCGCCGGAAAAACGGGTTTCGCCGGCGTTTAATTTTAACGATTGCTTTCAATGTATTAGTCTCAGAATATCGTTAATTTGTTGTTTCTCATGTTTTTTCATGTATTTTCAGCCCTTCAAAGACCGAAAAACACTCATCGGAAAATCATATTCGCCGGAGCTTAATCACGTCGAGATACAGATCATATAGCGTTGCATGATCGAACATTTATCCTTGGGATCGATTTAGAATTAAACAAGGATAATTTTGCAAGAAATTTCGTGAATTTTGGTTGAATAACGAAGAAGATATCGAGGTTCAAAGTATGCAGATCGTTGGTAGGGATGATGAACAGTACTTTAACGGAGCATCGTTAAGTCTGTTAAAATCTTGACATTTTGGTCCCTGCTCCGTTAGTTCGTTAGAAATTCTTACATTCCAGTCCAAATGTCAGTTAATTGTCGTAAGTCTCGTAAATTAGTTTTAGAAATTTCCAGTTTTAGTCCCTAAAGTTAATCTTTGTTACTTTTGTTAGGTTTTCTTACATTTTTAGTCCAAATCCGTTAAATCTGTTAGTTTTGTTAAGTAGTTATAATTTTTGGCAGATTTAATCACTGTAGTTTTAGTTTTAAGGTTTGACAGATTTGGTCCCTCAAGTTACGACTTTTAGAAATTGTCACTTTCAGCCCCTATAGTTTTTTTAACTTTTAGATTTTTACAGTTTTAGTCCCTATAGTTGATAGTTTTATATTTTGTCATTTTTAGTCCTTATAGTTTGTAAGTTTTGTGTTTTTACATTTTTAGTCCCTAGACTTTATATTTTGTGTTTTTGTTGTTTTAGTTCTCGTTTTTTTGTATTAGTTTCATATTTTGTCTGTTTTAGTCCCTATTTTCGTATTTTCTTTCATTTTTAGTCAAACATTGTCATTTTTTGTTGATTTTTCATTTTTGTTGTGTTTAGTCCCTGCTTTTCATTTTCTTTTCATTTTTAGTCTGTTTTGTGTCGTTTTTGGCTGTTTTTATCTGTTTTTGAGCGTAACGGATATATTTTTCATATTTTTGCAGGTTTGGAGATTAAAGTCATACTTTTTCCGCGCTAACTTTTCAGAATTAATTTTTGGAAGACAAATTTATAATTTGTTTCTCAGATTTTAATTTTCTGAAAATAGATCTTAATTGTTGTATTCATATTTTTTAAAAGTGTGCAAAAAATTGTACTTTTAATCGAAGTTTTCTTTTGATGATCACATCTTTTACAAATTTCAAGATGTCATATATTGACGAAAAGGGAAATACTGTTCTCACAAAAAGAGACTGTGCAATTGTGTACATGCGGGGAAGCTGAAAATGAAAAATGAAAGATTCAGAATTTGTCTCTTCTTGATGAGATTAAGACATGCATTGAAAGAAAATTCTTTTGTTTTAAAGAATAATTTTGAATGATCAAAATGTACTTCTGATTCTAAGATAAATTTTGCTGAATTAATTGAAGCAAAAGAGAAAGCGATTTCCAATCTTCAAATCAAACTGAAAAAATCTGAAGAGGAATCCAGAATTAATTTTGAAAGCCAGTAGTACAAACAATACTTGGTCAAAGAAAGAATTAATGCAAAAAAAAAGTTTGATGATCTCAGAAGAAGAGCAAATATTGTTGGAGAAACATGTGATGGACTGAAAAAGATAAACTCACAAATCTTTTCTGAACGAAACCAGTTAAGAGATAAAGTGTTTAGTCTTGAGGTTGAGAAGCAAAAGACGGTGACATTCTTGGGTTTCCCAATGGCGTCTAAAAGGTTTCAATCAATAACTTTTATCTGGAAATGTGCAGTACGTACTTTTATATATAAAATAGTTTTATTCAATAAAAATATAATATATTCTAATGACTCATCTTTTCTTGAAGTACTTTTAAATATCAAATATTTTAATAATCACTTTTCAAAATTATGCATTGTTTCAAATTCAATTTTTCTTCAAAAAAAAGTAAATTCAATTAAAACTTATGCATTAAATTTACATTAAAATTTAATAAATGTTACAATTACATAAATATAAATAATATCATAATAAAATAGATCTTGTGTTATATAAAGTTTTTGATAAATAAAGTGACAATTGCTTATAACAGTCATTTTTAATCTGTCAGCACTTAATATAAAATAATGTGTAAACAAGATTTTTAATTAATCATTTATTTGAATCAGACCTCTTATTTCAGTCAGACCTCTTATTTCAGTCAGCGCTTACCCAAAAGTTTTGGTAAACAACCCCTTAGCTTAAAATAATTAAAAATACAGATAGATTCTTAACATAGATCTGCTTTGGGGCTGCTTTGGTTTGGACTTTGGGGCAGACGAGGTTGTTTCAGTATAGTTAGGTTGTTTGTTGTGATCTTTTTGAACATTTCGGTTCGTGTTTTGTTGCTTGGTATATACTTTTGTTTTCGTAATAAAATTGTTGCGCCTTACAAAAAATATGAGTGATATGTATGATCGAAAAAATATATCTACTAACCTTATATCCAAGACCGCCAAGGTAAAAACATTCGTAAGAAGTTAATTTTTGTTCAATCTTTAAATTTGTTACCCAAATTTAGGTCATTTCAATTTTGACATTTACACATCATTTCATAGATAAAACTTTATTATTCTATTTATATAAATTTACGGTGTCTAATGAGGATGACTGATGAGAAAACTTCAAACGGTGATGCCTCGCAAGTTGATGTAGAATTAGCAAAAGCTATATGGAATACTCAATGTAAATATCAAAATATTTGATATTAATTCGTGATATAGTCACTCATAGTATATATTTATATAAAATAATATTGTTGCAGAAAAACGAAAGGAATACAATAGACGATATTATGAACGATAAAAGGAGAAGAACAAAATGAGAAAAAATAGCTATTGGTGAAGGAAGTAGTCAATGTACGACCCTTACGTGAACTTCAATGAAATAACCCATGTCAGTGCAGTGACTATTGTTGAACAAAAAATATCGGTGTCAGAAAAGTTATTTTCTTCAGAATTGTGATTCACCCGCGCTGCATCGCGCGGGTAGACGGCTAGTATATATATATATATATATATATATATATATATAGGGGAGCGATCAAATGGAAACCACTCTAATTTTAAAAACCGTGGAAACCCTCGATTTAATTGGTTAAGTTAATGAAATTGTTTAATAAAATTGTTTAATTTGATGAAATTGTTTCATATAATTCTTTTATTGATGAAATCGTCGCATGTATTTGTATTTTTTATGTAAAAATGAAAAAGTTTCATCAGATTGCGAAAATACATGAAACAATTTAATCAGAATGAGAAAAATAGATGAAACTACATAAAAAAACACAAATATATGAAACAATTTCATTAACAAAAGAATTATATGAAACAACTTGATCGTATTAAACAACTTTATGAACCAATTTCATTAATTTAACCAATGAAATTGACGTTTTCCAAAGTTTTCAATCTAATATGGTTTCCAATTGAAACCATATATATATATATATATATATTGTCTAAAGAAATACAACGATTGACCAAAACGTTGATATATATGTAAAGTTTTCACTAAAACAAAATAAATAAAATATGTGAATCAAAATAAATGATATCATTAGATTCAATAATGGATTGATATTATTTAATTTGTGTGTTTTTCTCTAGTTTTTTTTTATTAATAAAGATTGTCGTTTTAAAAAAATAATTTAATTTGACAAATAATTTAATTTTTTTTAATAATTTAATAAAATTAATAATTTGGTTTGTCTCGCTTATTATGACGCATTTAAGATTATTAAATTGCATCCTTTTTCGTACGCCCATACCTACTGCTCGTCCAGTGATATTTTACTCGTTTATTTTTGTTTTATTAATTGAATTTCATAATTTTCTTTTACAAACTTGTCTTTCCGTTAAAAATTAATAAGACAAAACAATAATATTAACAAGAACAAAATTAATAATGAGAGTTCGAACGAAAAGTCTCCGAGATGCAGAAATAAAGGAAACCAAACCACCCAAAAAAGACAAAAACGCCTGAAAAAACAAAGAAAGAACTAGACAAAACATTCAAACGAACAATAAAAATACAACTCAAACAACCAAAACACACGAAAAATGCTCCCAAAAACACATCAACTGGAAGACGGAGTTGGAACCGCAACCAAAGTCAATCCAAATGTAACAACCCGAAACTAAAAACAACTAAAATATAACATTACAACCCAAATGGTACCAAACAAAATTTAATCCAGAAAACTCAACTCAAAATCCACAACGGTAATACATGACTACAACTGAGATGTACTATGTCTACCGGAACTTCGAGCTTCCTCGATGCCTCTTCCACGACACCACCTCCCATATTTCCCTTGGACGAACTTCTAACTAAACCCCTACCTGAAAATGGTTTTAATTCATGAAAAGTGAAGGTTAGACCATGAGGTTTAGTGAGTTCCCTCTAGAAACAACATGTGCGCCACAAATAGCATTTAAAGCAGTTTATAAGTATTTATAAATAATTCACAACTTTAATACATTAAACGCATGTACAACACATGTTGATGGCACACGATAAGGTAACGCACACCTGTGACAACGTGTCTGGCTCACACTGCCTTTAAATGGAACACACCCCTCATTGGCATAAACGGGACCCCCCCCCCCCCCGACTTAAACCATCACATGCACACTCTTAAATGTATGCATACATAACAAATCACATTTCATATCAATACAAAACATGCAGTTTCATAATCATCTCATGCATTAAAATTCGTACGTCAACAACATTTTCAGTTAGAAAGACTCACATGTCGTCCTTGCTTAAATCCTCCCCACTTACGTTTTTTATCCTTAGATTGAATGCCTACGGTTTAAAAGCAAAAGAGGTAAGTAACTCGATCCACCCCTGCCGTCGATTCTCGTTCTCTCTTAAAAAAATCATCTAAACAAGCCTCACCCGGATTTTTATCCGGTTACACCGTCGCTCGGGACCTCCCCACCTGGGTTCCCGTCCCCGGAACCTCCTTACCCGGGTTCACGACTCTCGGGACCTCCCTACCAGGACCCTGCCTCCCGGGGTTTCTCTTCCTGGGACCCCGCCTCTCGGGGTTCCCCCCACCGGGTTTCGGCCTAAATAAGTTTAGGCGACTCCCAGGTATCGCAAACTAGTTTCAAATCAAGAAATTTGCATATTTAATTGATTCCAAGACTCTACTTAGTAAGCTAACTATCTAAGTTTTCCTTTAATCGATAAACCACAACAATGTCCCCAAAAGAGATACCCAAACCTCATAGAGATCAATCGATTATCATAGATTTCCTTACCACTAAAACCCAACAACAAATCTCACTAGAAATCAATAATAGGAAAAGGTGTAGAGATTACCTTGAGGACGATTGATGCGAAAAACTCTTCCAACCTAACAACCCTTCTTGCTTCTCTTCCAAATATCGCACCCCCTAAATCTCATGTCGTTCTTTGCCTCTTCAATTGGAAATAGATAGGAGATAAAGGTATTAGGATTTTAATCCTTTTCCTAATAATTGCAATTTAGTCATTGGGCTTCCAACCAAAAACTCATTAATCACCCAAGTCCTTTAGAAAATAAGATCTCGGTTATTACACCAAACAACAAGACCCAACAACAGTCTTCAAACTAACTGTAACACCCTCAAACCTGGAAATAACAACTAATTTAAAATTTATAAATACATCAATAAATAATTCATCTACCATCACAATTTAAGATTTAACCTCAACACACACAATTTAATCTCTACTTACTGTCTAAAACAAGGACGTTGCTACTCAAACCCAAGAATAGTCACTATCTCCAAAATGCGGAAGACTTCACCAAATATTTACGCTTGTATAAAGCTAAGGCTCAACTCTTCGTAGCAGCTAGAACCAAACCCCCAACTGGAACCTGATGCACATGCCGACAAATAAAAAGGTTAGGCTTAACGCCTAGTGAGTCCAAGAGTTTTACATGAGTAAATACTTTTAAAAGTGATGCACTTCTCTTAAAATCATAACCTTTCAAATGATGTACATTAAAACGGGGAAACAACTCTTTTCCAATATCATGCACTTTCAAAGATAGACACCTCGTTTCAAACATGTTTATAAATTGATGCAACTTGAACTAACTCGAAACATGAATCATAAATATAACCATGTATACCGTACGTCCGAAAACATGGACAATAGGTCTATTACTCACGCTACCGTAAACGAAAGAAATATAAATATCAAAACACGGGGATGACATATATCATTCAAACCTTAATATACGAGGAGGAAGGTCCAATATTAAGGTCCTCATTCATTGTCGACCATATAAAACAAATGACAATAAAGTAAAACATCTTTCTTATTAAAATACTAAGTCGACAACGGGGGAGACCCGTATCCGTTGAGAGTGGAGGGAACACATAAGTATACCACCCATACAACGTTAATCGCATGACACCTCCCGATATCCCAGCCAGGTGTCCCTACGACTTCTTCACAGGTGTCACCCCAAGTTAGTTGACCTTGATGGCCTATCCGAAGAACTTCCACCTCAAAGGCCCGACGCACTTAAAGACTACCTGTCCCAGGCATTACTTCAAGCGGCGGAGGTCCTAGTGCCTACCGTCCCTGCAGCACTAATAGACTCAACCCTCATAGCGATCACCTGTCAAGTTTTCGGTCATAAAACATGGGTATTGAAGGTCACCTGCAATACCCAATCGACCATCCAAAATAGACTGACTTACGTGCCTATAGATCCAATGCAACACAGTCTAACATTACATGCCTATCCCGAAATGACCAACGCACTCGAACATGTAACCAACGTCAAAATGCAACAAAGTGCATTAGTACGTACGTCATAACTGGGCTCTAAATTGAGCCATTCAAAACCGGACAAGTGTTCTCAAGACTCCTTTAAACGACATTGAGCCAAAATACTCAAACCTCTTTTTGACCAATGATTAACGTTTTTCGATAATAAATGTATTCGACCCGTACCATGAAATTACATGCTCCAAAATACTTGAATGGACTCCAACACAGTTTAAGTCGGGACAAAAGGTTTTCCAAATAGATTTATGCTCTTTATCCTTTCAAAGTCTCATAACGCAAAATTAAACCTTTTATCCAAACAACACTAAAAATGTCTTTTAACCAAATAATCTCATTTATGCAATAAGTACCCAACACACCCATTGATGACTCATTTATCAAAATGTCCAAAAATCCCCAATATGGTGTTTTACAAAGTTTATAAAACTAGACTTCTCAATTAACCAAACCCATCAAGTAATTCAACAAATGACCATTTCCTGTTAGACACATAAATACTTTAAAATAAACATTTTGGCATGTACAACGTTTTCACAATTCAACTTGAACTCACCTTGCTAGATTTAGGCTAAATCTAGATTTTTCCCCAACTTAAGCTCATTTGAAGAACACTTGGACCCTCAAACCAAAAACTTCCAAAAACCTAAATCCATACATAACCAACCATAAATAATCATAATCAACCACAAGGAATCGTTCCTCAAACTTTACACATGAATACCTCAACTGATACCGAAACCCTAACTTCCATAACTGAAGAGAATAGAAGATTACCTTAACCAAAGCTTAAATCCATCAACCAAAACACCTCTAGTTCACCAAAATGGTTACAGACCTCCAATCTACGAAAGGAAGAACGAGGGTGGATAAAACCCTAGAAAACTTGATGAAGACGATGAAGATGGAGGGATGATGGTTCTAGTTCCCAACATGATAGATTAGGAAGAAACACTTAGATTTAGGAGGAAACTCTCCAAAATGGGTTAGGGTTTGATTTTGGGGCTTGGGGGTTGGTTTGGGAGAGAAATGGGGGAAGGATTTGGATTTGGGGTGAAAAATGGGGTTTATGGCCGATTTTTCACGCTTTTGTGCACACAGCAGCTCCGCGTGGCTGGTGGCGTGGGTCCACCCGCGCGGAGCACTGTCGCCCGAATTCTTGTCTACACACTATTTTGGTCATAACTTCTTCGTTTTAGCTCCGATTTCGCTCCGGAAAGGACCGTTGGACTCGTAATTGAATTATTCATCTATCAAGACTATAAAATCAAATATATTATTTTTCCTTAGTATATCAGTTTCTGTATTAACTTGAAATGATACCTTTCGAAAATCGGGGTGTTACACTAACTTGAACAAATTACCCATTAAGTCCACAATCACTACACCAATTCGACCAAGAAAGACAAAAAGTTCCTTGCAAGCTTGGATATTCAATTATAGGACAAAAGTTGGAGATTGTATAAACTATCAATTTGAAGGTATGAATCTCCTTCAAAAACTCGGTTGTTCCGGTAAAGCCAAATATAGTATAAAATGTTTCAGACTGCCACTTTCCACAAGGGCCGATGAGAACTCGGGATGACAATAAAGTCCAAACCAAGAAGATCACCCAAAGAGATTGACGGTAATATAAACCAACCCCACTATCTAAAGATTTGGGTCCAGAAATAAAAACTCTTCGGACAATGGATAAAGCAATGCTCGATGGTTTACGTTACCTTCTCACAACAAGGACAAAGAAGGGAATGAAGATCGATACCTTTATCATGAATAACTGCACGAACCGGGACCCATCTCTATCTTAGCCGCCAAAAGCAGGATTGTATATATAACTAGGCTTGTTCCATACCAAAAGAGTGGCCAACCCTACTTAGGGGTCGTTTATTAAACGCTTACTCGGTATATGCTTGCCAAGACAGTTACCTTACCGGATGGACATGGCAAGAGCATAGAATCTTACCCGGTAAGAGCGGTGATAAGGATGGAGAGTCTTACCCGGTAAGTGAGAGTGACAATTCTTACCCGGGTAAGAGCTTACCAAGTAAATTATTATATACGATACCATTATGATGATTACAATTTTACCCGGTAAAGTAAGTTAATGTGTCGAGTTTTATCGGTAAGCGCTTACCAAGTAAGCATTTGGGTAAACGACCCCTTAATGTTTTATCAATGCTAATCAAGTGTTTAAGGTACAATTCGAGGAATATAAGAGATGCATTTGTTCATAGGTCACAAATATTAAATTTTGAATTAAGGCATCGGTTTTTACATTTATGACATATGGTTATTGGATTAATGTTATGGGTATTCAGTTATATGGTTGTTGGTAGCGAGGCCTGTTAGTCTTGCGAGTGTGGTTACATAGTATAAAACTTTACACCTCCACTGAGTTTCATGTACTAAATTTATCAGGATTGCATCAAACAATGATGTCTTATTGTAAATGAAAGATTTGTTCATGCCATGTTACGTGATATTATGCGGATTTGATGCACGTCAAATTGTTTTTTATTTTGAAAGTACATAAACATATTTTGTTACCATAATGTTATGTGTGGGAAGAGTTAACCCATACAGATAGAGTGCAAGCCGTTATGAGACTATAATGGCTGATATGAGGAATTGCTAATTGTCAATAATTTTGTTTATTGGCGACATATTTTTAGAGATTGACAATAATGTTATTCTTACTAGTGTGTTGGAGTCAACATTGCATGAAAACAATAAAGTTCACTAACCCTTTAAGTCTAATATTCTTTTGTTAAAGTAATACACAATCCAAGACAAGAGAAAGCTTTCATGACTCGAGATTTGTAGGGGGATACAGTTTAGAACATAATTACGGTTTTGAGATAATGTTAAATTGATAAGTGGGTATTTTAAAGATTTGGTATTGAATTATTGTATCAATCTCAATAAGCTATGCATATAATGTTTCACTAATCACTACCGTATTTTTTAGATGAATGTGTGTGAATTCGATATATATATATATATATATATATATAAATATTATATATTTTAATTAAAAAAACTTAAATTTTGTTATTTCATTACATTCCTTTGCATATGTTCTTACAAGACAAATCCAAATATTATACTAATAAAAAAGCTTAATGATTACTAATAAATGAAATAAAATATTTCTATAAACATATAGTTTTTTGAAAAATGATCCAAAAAGAAAACCTATTAATTACCACCACCATGTTTTAATCTTTTTGAAGATCATGTTACACCATATACCAAAACTGTACATCGACTACATGAGTAACAAATAACAAAAAATAAATTTTTTTTTCATACCATACGTTAAATTAAAATTCTTACAAATTAAAACAACAAAATGTTTTATCATAACAAAGTTTCATACAAAATTCACTTAAATATAATCATTTTTTTGAACATTCTACAAAAGTCGAAATCGGACAATCGACAAATCAACTAAAAAGGTAAAAAACTAAAACATTAAAGATAGACAATAATACTGTAATTGGAATAAAAACATGTAAAACAATTAAAAGATAAAAACATATATAATTGGGCTTTAAAAAAAATTGAAAATCATGTTATATTTCACATTGGAAGACCCTCCTATACAACTCTGATTATTAGTGTGAAATATTTATTTTGTAGAAGACATGTTTTTTGGAGTGCATCCAAGGATGTAACATGGAGTTTGGCCACTTATTCCTGTCTCAATCTCACCAGTAATGTCGACTATTGACATTGAGGCTTCATCTTTTTCAGTTTTTGTTTGACCATAAAAATTCGTATTTTTTTGTTTTTGTTATACATATAATATATATAGAGAGAGAGAGAGATTTGGTCATGTATGAAAATTTGAAAATAATAAGTTTATTTATTTTTATCTAACTTTATTTACGTTAAACTATTAGTATATCCATCTATCTTCAACTACCGGTAATTATCTTCAACTATTTTTCTACCTTTCTCTTCATTTTTAATCAATGTTATCAACTTTTACAAATATTTAATCACTTTTGCATGCATGAATTTGATAAAATTTCGACCATCATTATAAAAATAGATAAATAAAGGTGGTTGAAAGTAGATGCGTTTATGTGTACACGCACACACTCGCTTATCAATATTAGTTGAGTTGTCACCAATGAACATTCTAGCTACAGCAACAGAATAGTCATCATAATTTTTAGTGTGTTAGAAGGTTATTGAGTCAATCTTTTATATCAGAATTAGGGTAATGTATCCATTTCGTAAAAAACAATTTACGACTAGGGTTGGTTGGTTTCTAACTCAATGTGTATGGGATTATATTACTTCATCATTCTGCAATTTCAAAATTGGTTTACGATATTTTGTGAATTTTTGTGATGGTGATCTATCAATGTTGTGTACCACCATTTGAATAGTTGGTAGGATTATATATGGCAGATTACAAACAACTTTCCGTTTTATAATTGTCACTAAAACATTTAATCTCAAGCAAACATGCTTAGTCGTTGTAAATGTTAGACCATTCTTATCCATATCATTCCTAATTCAACCATTTGAAATCATCATATCTGCTCATTTAAAACGACCCAAAATGCAACCAACATCCAATGTCACTGTGTCTAAAAATGAATATCCAATATTGTCGGTCGTTAGACATAAAACCTCATAAAAACATTGCAATATAAGGTTGATTATCGATTCATCCAGATCCCACTTAAAACAACTTCTAGTTTATCGAACGGTTTTTTTTAACATCGATCGAAATTTATATGGGAATAAAAACATAAAGTTGAAATATTGAGAAATGACACAACATAACACATGGCAAGAGTCAGAAAAACAGGACAGTAGGAGCTGAATAGTCCATGAAATATTGTATTATTGTGGCTGGTGGCATGTGAACCCATTCACCTTCCTCTTGCTACCATTTTATTGCCCATGTAACTTTCCCTTTTTATTCCAATATTGGTGACTCAATATGTTTCCAAGTACACCATAAAACACCAAATAATATTGGGATTTTATAAATTTGAAAAAAGTTATATGCCAAACAATTTCTTCATAAACTAAATATTTAAAAGTAACCCTTTATTCTAAATAAACGTACTAACAACTTTTTTTTATTGGACCTATATATTAAACCAAATAATGCTTTTTCATAACGTAATCAACACGTTTCCAATATTATATATATATATATATATATACACACACATATGTATAGACATCGTTGAATGGTAAATCATGAACTTAAAAAGTTCATCTCTACTTTCGAAAGGAAGACATGTTTTTTATGTGTAACCACAGGCATCAGGACCGGTTTACGCACACAGACTAATCCCAGACGACTACGAATGGCCTAGAGTCATCGCAAGTAAACCTTCATGGCTACAAGGGTTGTGACAGCGCTTGAATTCAAACCGAGAGAAGATGAGATTTCCATTACATCCCTTGAGTTTTAACCAGTACGGCACGACCCAAGTGGTTAAGAAATACATGTTTCTTTGTAAACAAAACTGAAATCGAATAATGGCAATGCTGGTTTCTATTATCTCAGGTTTACCATATTCATAATAGTTGCAAAATTAGTCAGGGTAAAGCCAAAAAAGGGTACACAATAATTAGATGGAACCAATTTCAATGTGTAAGGAGATCTGTCCCTTTCCCTCTGTAACCATTTCCTTGATTCAGATCCCAACAACCTTCTGTTTTTGTTTAAATCTCAACAAACACATTTCATTCAGCATCATGTGACATCATATTCAGGCAGGAATGCATGTATGATAAGATCTCTACAGCAATTGACTTGGTTCAAATGCAATATACTATTTCATTCATATCATGGACCAAAATGGAACTCTATAAGCTTGGGTTTTGTAAGCCTATAACTATAAATTTTATATATATTATATATATTCAGGAAAAAACGGGAAACTTTGATTAATACCTCAACGTTTGGTTGGACTTCTATGCAAAAGTTGGGAGGGAGATATGAGGAGTTTGTCTTTGGCTGGCTCCAGGATTTTCTAGCCCGCTTTTGATCCAAGCTATGGTGTTCAGATCCGTAGCAATGGTGGCCAATTCTTGGCTTGACAAAGGAGAAAGTTCTTCATATTCAACGAACTCAGGACCCAGTAACGAACGACCAGCAGCATTATCATCAGAACCAGAACAGCAACCATGGCCACACCTTGATGGAGTCACACACTCACCACAATACCCTTTAAGAAATTTAAACCCCATACTGTCTGGTTTAGAAGCCTGCATTAAAGGTCCCTCTCTGGGTACAACACTCCGTAATTGCCCATTTTGAATTCTTCCATTTGGAGGGATATAAACGGTAAACGCTCCATAATGTGGGGTTGGTTGAGAAAGGGTCTCAGGGACATGCTCATTCTGATCTACTGAGGGTACATCTTTAGCTTCCATTGCACTGCCATCTTCGTACTCTAGAGCTTTCACTTGATTCATGTTCCCATTTGATAAAGTGTCTTCTGAGGTTGCCTTTGGTCCGTCAAGGTGGTGGTTGTCAATCTCCATCTTAGTGCTAGATGGGCACATATAAGCGTTAGGCTGGATGCACCTGCGCCTTAGTGTTGAATTCCAGTGATTTTTTATTGCATTATCTGTTCTACCACGCAACAGTTTTGCGATGGAGGCCCATTTGTTTCCATGGATTGCATGGGCATCAATTATAATTCGATCCTCTGTCTCTGCAGAGAATAAAAAAGCTCCTTATGGATCAAGTTCCTAAACATAACATTTATCAGGAGGAAAATAAAATATATATACATCCGTAATTCAAAAATTCCTTACTAAAAAGCGCTTGAACAAGGCTTTCCCTTAATCTACTAAAAGAAACAGCAGACAAATATTTAGAAAACCCCAAGGTCAACAAGAATATAAAAGTAAGTTGGAGACAGTTTGAACGTTTCAGGTAAAGGCACAATGCTACCTAAATTTTATTTTCTTACGAGTTTGTGATTGAAACACTTATGCATGCCATTTCCATATGATCCCTTCAGATTCTAATCAAAATATGTAATGACATTACAGACATCTTTTCTGAATAACTCAGTATCAGAAGAACAAGCAATTCAGGACATGAAGAATGCATATAACCGTGATTTAAAGCCATTCATGATGATAGCAAAGACCGAAAAGCATGATGATTGGTAGTGTCACTTCTGTGGGGAAATAAAAATAAATCAAAGAATGATGTTTGAAATCAGCTGTTAACACAACTGCAATTTGAAGTAGACTAGAAGGTAACATCCACCTTGGTGTGACATAGTCGTCTATTAGTTTAATCCCAGCTGTTTATTTGGGTAGTTAAGTATACTATAAGATAGGGGGAACCATGTCATTCTTAACCATCAAGCATCGAATGCAATAGAGTTCATTTGAGCAAAAAGCATACATGTGGTCTCTTCTTCCTTTGAGAGTGTGAGTGCTTGAGTTACAAAGGCCATTAAGGCCAAACATAATCCTTTTGGAGAAGCTAACTTAGCAATCTTGAGGCAGGTTCAAGTGGCAAGGATGGTTATTAGAGAATCAATAACCCATGGCAGGCCTTGCAGGGAAAGAAAAATAGCTCACCATGAAATACAGCATCTCATAGCGAAAGGCTCCCAGATATGGGCAATAAGCAACACCAACGATAAAAGATAACAATAAATACCCTAGGAAGGGCGTCCCTGAAAGGAGAACCTCTCCAGGGACTAGAGAGATTTAGTGTATAACATGGAGGGTTTTGAGGAATAACACGAAATTCATCGGTTTCAATGAGCAGAAAGCATCCACCTCCCAAAGATTTTGAACTGATACAGATAATTTAAAGATTGTCAAACAAGATCCAACACAGATCTGGAAATTGAAAGTTGTTGGTTTTTGACTACCGAGTAGTAAAATCTCCATGGACCAAGAGAGTGATAATATCAGGAAGCAAAAATATGACAAGAAGGCAGGATAGAACTGTAGCTTACATTTAAACCAACCACATGACAACTGATACTTGGTTACAACTTACAATAGAAATAGAACAGCTTGAACTTATCTAAATCAACAGTGACATTTCCCTAGTTCAAATCACAGAAAGCTTAAACAAAATTGACATAACCCATCAACTGGACGGGAGCTGCTGCATTCCTAAGAAATTGCTTGAGGAACAAAACACTAAAAATGCAAATGCTGGAAATGTTGTCAAGGAGAAGCCCAAAATTGTTCAAAATAAGATTTACAACATCAACAACAGCCACAGTAACCAACCAAGTCCAGAGATCAGACATTCAAAAATATAAAAGCATACTCTTCAAAATAAGTTACGTGAGGACATATTCCCTCACACCTTAAGGTGGACGTATATGAACATGTACTATGACCTAATCACCACTTTGGGTAGCAAGGAAGAGGAATTGAAGTATAGAAATGTATTTCCCATCACTAGCTGATGCATGTCATAATACAAAATCAAAGTCATTAACTAATTATTTCACTTCAAGAAGGACAAAGCTCCCCCATGTGAAATTTCAACTAATGCAGAACTATGCCAACGGAATAAGATCTTAAAGCATTGAGTAGACAAAAAT
Organism: Arctium lappa; assembly: GCA_023525745.1. Lineage (NCBI taxonomy): Eukaryota > Viridiplantae > Streptophyta > Magnoliopsida > Asterales > Asteraceae > Arctium > Arctium lappa. Next base: position 127,555,836 of record CM042049.1, read on the forward strand.
CATTAGGAGAAATAGATGGACAAGAGTTGTGTGCCTTTTAAGAAAAAGAGACGTGAACATGATGACTTTTCATAAAAAGTTCTCACTTTTCTGTTACGACCATTAGATATTTAGGGATCAGGATTTATTGATTTCCACTTACTTGAATATCAACAATCATTTCAGGTTTAATATGCATTTGTCGCACACATGCATATTAAAAGGAACCTATTCAAAGCTAAACAAACCTTGTTAGAGCAACAGGCTGATACATAAACTCGTCAATGAAACATAAAATCTATAGAGCTCACCTTCAATTTAACTGTTGAAAGGCCCAACAGTTCAAGTTAACCTGACTGACTTATTTGTAAAAAGTTACGAATTTTCTTTCATGGTCGTTAGATATTTAGTGATCAGGATTTATTGATTTTCAATAAATTGAATTTCAACAATCATTTCATGTTTAATAAGCATTTGTTTGACACATGCGTGTTAGTGGGAACCTGATCACAGCTAAACAAATCTTTTAGATGTCAGAAGGCACTGTTTCTTAATCTTGGGAACCTAAACTCAATTACCTCACTCTCCATACACAATCAGGTACATAGTAACGATGGAGCCCTTTTGACCTCATATACTTTACAAGGAATGTGACAATGTTATCAAGCCGACATATGAACTCATTTAAAGACTTGTGCAACTTCTCAACTTAACAAATTGAGAAAATTATTTATTTTTTCCTTGCATTTCCAACTCAACTTATCAAAGAATTCATCCCAAATGAGCCTTGGTAGTCCTTTTCATTGTGTTTAATGCATAATATACATTGTAGCAATTAAAGAGAGGGGAAGGGAGCTCATAGGTACCAAGTGAGAGAGTGCGTAAAAGACATAAGGTAAGGTTAAAGACCCACTAATGCTTTAAATGGACACACAATAATACTAAGACGATTATCATCTACCATTTTTTTGAAGTATATATAATATATACGGCAAATACTCACGCACCCTCCTCACCTTTGGTGAGGTTTGAACCCTTGACCTCATGGAGGCCGGGTTCTACCGGTAACCCAAATACCACTTAAGCCAAGGCCAATTGCCTTGGGATCTACCATTAACAACAGGAGTAAATTATGACAATTCCTTTTGAAGACCATGTGAGTGTGAGTGTAAAGAGAGAGTGTGTGCATCAACTCTCATCCATCTTCTATTAAAAGAATTTGAGTTAAGTTTACTGGTTGCAATATATTTTCCCTTATAGCAACAATATAGCCTATTTAATCCGATAGATATACTTCATGCAGTATGTTTGCCCTTATAACAACAATATAGCCTATTTAATCCAACATATATACTTCATGAAGCTGCTACTCAACAGCATTTGCCTAAATTTAAGTCTACAAAGTGTGATGTCATTTAAAGACTCACTTAACTTCTCAGATTAGCAAACTGAGAAAATGCATTTCTTTTTTCCTTCCATTCTAATTGCCAACTCAACTAAACAAAGTGTTCATCCCAAATGAGTTTTGGTAGTTCTTTAATCTTTCATTCCAATTATTGCACGGCATATGTCGTAGCAATTAAGAAAGGGGGGGGGGGGGGGGACTCATAGGTACCAAGCAAGGGACTCGTATAAGACAAACTACTTCGATAAGGTAAAGGTTCAAATGCTTTAAACTGACAAGGCGAGGAAGACTGTCGTATAACGTTTACAACAAAAGTAAATTATGGCAATTTCTTTTGAAGAAGCATGAGTGTGGGTGTAGAGAGAGGTTTCGTGCTTCAACTCTCATCCATGTTCTGTTAAATGAAATTGAGGTAAAAGGCTAGTGGTTGTGACATATTTTTCCCTTGTAGCAACAAAATAGCCTATTTAATCCAAAAGATATACTGCATGAAGCTGCTGCTCAACAACATTTGCCCAATTGAAAGTCTACACAAAATGATCTCATTTAAAGACTTGTTTAACTTCTCAGATTAGCAAACTGAGAAAATGCATTTCTTTTCTTTCCATTGCAACTCAACTTAACAAACCATTCATCCAAATGAGTTTCGGTAGTTCTTTCTCTCCGGTTATATATTGTAGCATTTAAGGAGGGAGGAGAGCTCATAGGTACCAAGCGAGGGGGTCATATAAGACAAACTACTTCAACAAAGGTAAAGGTTGAAGAACTGTTAACGCTTTAAACCGACCGAAGTATTACTAAGAAAATTGTCATCTACCATTTACAACAAGAGTAAACTATGGCAATTCTTTTTGAAGACAGCATGAGTGGAAGTGCAGAGAGAGGGTGTGTGCATCAACTCTCGTCCATGTTCCTTTAAAAGAAATTGAGGTAAGTTTAATGGTTGCCATGATTTGCCTTTTATAGCACAAAATAGCCTATTTAATCCAGCAGATATACTGCGTGAAAGCTGCTATTCGACAGCTTTTCCCTAAATTTAACTCCGCACAAAATGATCTCATTTAAGACTCACTTGACTTCTTAGATTAACAAACTGAGGAAATGCATTTCTTTTTCCTTCCACTCTAACTCAACTTAACAAAGCATTCATCTCAAATGAGTTTTTATAGTTCTTTTAATCGAGTTATTGCAGAGAAATTAAAGAGGGATGGAAGTTCATAGGTACCAGGGAAGGGAGTTGCATAAGACAAACTACATCCATAAAGGTAAAGAGTGAAGACCAACTAATGCTTTAAACCCACACATCGTAATAGTAGGAAGAATGTCATTCACCATTTACAGCAAGGGTAAATTAGGGCAATTCCTTTTAAGATAGTGCACGTGCGAGTGTGAGTGTGGAGAGAGGGTATGCATATTAACTCTCATCCATGTTCTATTAAAAGAAACTGAGACAAGTTTAATGATCAAACATGGATTTGCCCTTATAGCAAACAATATGGCCTATTTAATCCGACAGATGTAGTGTGTAGCTGCTCCTTGACAACATGACTGCATTTCCATGTACACGAATTGTTTACTACAATCCTAGAAGTAACAAGCCACTCCCCTTCCTCGAAAAAAGAACACACACAAGGATCTATTATTGTAATGCAAGTTATTCGCATATTGGGTGATGCCATGTTCTTCAAGCAGAGGAACAAAAATACAAAATTAGCTAAAACAGTGGAACAAAAATTGTGTTGGTCACACTATTCCATAGGTATTTCCATGCTAACACGACCCAGAGCTTACACAAAAGTCCCCATTTGCTTAAATAGTGCCTTGACACAGACACAGACACAAACTAGGGTTCTCAAAAGACTGCCAAAGAGCCATAATCCTGTTAAAAAACATGAAACAAGTGTTGCAAAGACACATTGACAGTCGGTAACTGTTTGACTCACCACCATGATGGAGATTTCCTATAAGTTTTAGATCTCTCCTTTTCCTCTAATTGATTTTATAACTCTTGTTCATCCCCAATTTTATGTTAGCCTTAAACACACTTCTAAATCATATGAAGCAAGTACAGAAAATCAAAATGTATGATAACTAAACCATCTAGAAACGATTACACAACCAGAGTAGGTTATGTGGTGTGATAGATTGTCATGATAAGCACTAAGCCACACAATCAATTGGGACAAAGGCCAATATACTTTAACCTAGATTGAAAATTGAATTCTGTTGTATCGTGTAATCCCCCAAACAACGCTAAATTCCCGGATTCACACATTAAAAGGATTAAAAAAAACTTTAGAACTCGTTCTACATCAATCCCCAACTTGAGTAAAGCCACAAATAAACGGCATGACTTAACTTATGTGTATCATACACCACATACAAGGACAACAGAGACTGAATAATCACTTCAGCCTGAAACGGAGAACAAAAAACCCTACTAAGGAACGGCATTCGTCATCGATGGTTAAAAACAAATGTGATCCATTCACTAACATATATATATATATATATATATATAACCGCTGAATCCTAAGAAAATGCTAATACTGATATTCGATAACGAGGTACTCTTTCTTACCAGTAAAGGGCTTGCGCTCAACGGCAGGGTCTAACTGATTACACCACCGAAGACGGCACGACTTCCCAGAGCGTCCTGGTATACCTCGAGCGATCAGGCTCCAATTCCTTGCCCCAAACTTGCTCACAAGTTCACTCAAAACCACGTCTTCCTCTGGCGACCAAGGCCCCCTAACTTTGCTCTTCTTGTCAGCACCACCGCCGCCTCCGCCACCGACTTCGACCATCGCCAAGTCGCCTTCTACTCCTCCTCCATCTTCGTGACCGGTTGAGACGGCGGCGGAGATCGTATGATCCAGGCTGTGTCCTGTGTCCTCGTTCATCTCTTCACTTGACCTCCGTCTCGCTCTGTGTTCTTCGGTTTGGACTTCCTCTCGCTAACCGTACCAACCCGACTAACTGCAAATTTTGTTTTTCCTGGGGTATAAATGATTCATGTTATGTCACTTTCACCCCTAAACTATATGTTAATTACACTCACACCCCTATATTTCAAAAGACGTTCATATGAAATATTCTCATTTTGATGCATACATTCATTGTGTCCAAACATTCCCTATGTTTCAAGGTAGACAAAACTAATGAAATATTTATTCATATCATATTTTTATAGACTTCATTTTCGATCAGATTTAAAGAATTAAGGATACATTTTATTTGTTTTGATCCAAAATCCAAAATTATCTATGACAATTCTAATGATTTCCCAATACTAATCAAACAATACAATGAGAATAATCAATATTACTGTTTAGGAATCTTGTTCTGATTTTTTTTTATCAATCTTCAGTTAATTTTTTGTTTTTAATTAATTTAATGTTTGCTTTAACGTGTAATTTGATTAAAAAATATTTGACTATTAACCAAATATCTAAAATAATTTTAAATAAATGATCCAGTTTATAGTTAATATTAATTTATAAAAAAAATTAAATGCATTGTATTATTAAGCACTTATTGACTTGTTAAATTTAGATATAATAACACAAAAAAAACATCTATTCAAATAAGTTGAAACCTTTCAAAGAATGATGCATTTGTATATCGAAAATTAAAGTTATTATTCGTGAATTATCCTATGACATATACTTTTAGGGGTTGTTTGTTTTTTTTTTAATCTCTTAATCTATTTTAAGTCTAAATCGTTCAGACATTTTTACACACCACCTCTTATTAATCATAACTAAATTAAGACTTCAGACTTTAGACCTCTTAAAAAACAAACGACACCTTAGTGATATCAAAGTGATTTTGGAAAAAAGATGGGGTTGTAGAGAAAATTTTAAAAAAGGTGGGACCCAAATGCACTTATTAAGAAGTGAAGGGGTATGATTTGTGACTTCTGTTCATTATTAGGTAAATGCCTTGTATTCCCATCATTATAATGCGTTTGTTTGTTAAGGAGATCGATTTTATTAAATTGACATGTGTGCCCCATTTCACATACTATGTTTTTTTTTTTTTTTTTTTTTTTTTTTTTTTTTTTTTTGTCATTTACTAATTTAAAAATAAAATGATTACTAGATAATTATGACTTTTTTTTAAAGATGTTATCTCCAACCGTTTATTCAAAATGAATAAGGTTGTAATAATGAATAAAGCTGTAATTGTGGTTTAATTGTTTTGTCTTAAGATCTGTTTGTTAGCAGTTTAATGAGACTCTTAATTTATTTGGACAATTATATATAATTGTTTGATAGTAATTTAAAGATATACTGAAGTGGCTTATTCAGTAAGCTTCTAATAACACTCTTTCATCCATCTGTGAAAAAACCATCATAAACAAAATCTTCTCAATTTATTCAGACAGATTAATCTATACAGAAAACTTTATTCATACAAAAAATAATAGGATACCAACCAAACAACCCCTTAGACAACTTCTTCAAAATGAATAAAATAAAAAAGAAATGGTATAGTTCTTATTAAACATTTTAATAATATAATTATGTAATAACCTCAAAATTTATAAGTTGTTGAAGCTGCATGTTTTTTTTGTTTAATTTTAATTTTTAATTTTCAATTTTTAAGAAATTGTGGAGAATTTGAAGATGTTATGTCCTAAAATTTCATGTCTCTTTTTTGTACTACCAATTACATGAGACATGTAATTAGAATGTGTGTAATTTATGTTTTCATTTCTTCTCTGTTGACGTGTTTTTATATGATTAGTGGACATGGGTGAAACATGAAAATTTTAATTCTCGAAACATAACATATTTTATTTTGGTTTTTATGTTTTAGAATATACTTTCAAACTATTTGTAAAATTAGGGGTGTTCGTGGTCCGATTTGGACGGTTTAACCCCTCAAACCACAAACCAAACCATAAATGTTGGTTTAGGAATTTTTCAAACCGATTGGTTTGGTAGCAAGTGATCAAATCAGTCAAACCGGACTACAAAAAGACGGTCTGGTCTGACCAGTTTAGGCGGTTTAGGCCTCTTATAGGCTTTAAACTAAAAAAACATAAACTTTATATCAAAAATAAAACTTCTACCAATATAACATTATTACAAAATAGTATATCGAATTATAAAAGAACGTTTATATTAAATTAAAAAACATTGAGCAAGTTAAAAAAAAGTTAAATAAGTCCACCAACAATGGTTGAATTTTGGACAAATATTGAGAAAATTGAAGGACGGTTTAGATTTAGATTTAGATTTAGATTTAGATTTGAATTTTTAACGGATCTTAGAACTTTGTCAATTTAGATAACACGATCAATTAAAAAAATGAAAACTAAAGACATAATTATTTGACGAACTTTTTTTAATTGAGACATAAAAGTTGAGCCTACGACATGAAACTAAATATAATTAAAACATGCGTATTTTTGGCGGTCGGTTTGGTCCAGACTGCTCAAAAAGAGGGTTAAACCGCAGACCAGACGGGACCGAGTGGTTTGGCTATTTTTCAAACTAGACCGGACCGCTAGACCACTCAAACCGCCAAAAACGGTCCGACTTGACTTGGTTCGATCGGTTTGAGCGGTCCAACGGTTTTTTTGAACACCCCTATGTAAAATACATTATTTTTTTATGCAATTAAAAGTGTGTCTCTTACATGTATGATGTATCTATATTATATAATATGTAATATTTTATTAAAGTAAATGTATTTATAATATAAATATATTTTTGTAGTATATATATATACGTTAATTATTTTACAAACGTAGTGTTTTTTAAAAGTATGTGCATGTAATATATTATTACTTTATATATACTAGAAACGTACTCGCGCAATGCAGCGAGATACATCACGATTTTAATTTTATTTTTATTTTTTTGTCGATTTACAGTACGATTTTGGATGGTTTTGAGAAAGTGATAATGTTTTTTTTTTATAAATTTGTTTAATTTAGGCTTAATAGAATCTGATATATAAAACATCTACTGATATTAAGTTAATTCTTCAAAAACAAAAGTGAATGGATCGAAAACGGTAAGAGAAATCCACCTAAATAGAACCTGATAGCTTGAAGAAAAGAAGCATGCCTATCAGGACCGTGCTCGGAGTGCCTATCACGACTTTGCACTTGCTTGACAACAAGTAACTCCCCTGAATCAAGATTCATTCCCATATAAACCCTACCAAACGCTCCACAACCGATCATAACACAACACATTTCCATGTCTGAGCATATCCCAAAATAAGGAATACAATGATTGAGTGGTACTGTCAATTTGAAAAATCTCCTTATTCCTCCAAAATAGCTTTGGCCAGTGCAACAAACAATTAAAAGAACAATACACCATAGTGCACTCAGAAACATATGTAATAGCAGTATGCCAAATTACATATATAACTGTAAACCAATATATGGGGACCAAATGAATAGAAAAGAAACAAATGTTGAAACATCATTTTGATCTTCAACAGAAGAATAATCCACAGTAGCCAAAGCAAAATGCAATCAGAAATATTGACCCACTCCCAAATCCTACAAAGAAAACCAAAGTCTATATAGAACCAAAGAAAATGTTCTAAAATAGATTTGGAGATATCAACAAAACCTAAACACCCCCATTCCATTTTTACAGAAAAATGCACAAACCATCTATAACCCCTATACACCAGAAAAAATAAGTACCACCATATCACCCAAACCTCCCAAAAAACCTCCTTATCTCTCCAGAGCAAGTTCAAGAAGCCTAACCCCCTACCCTGCACCCCCTTATATCAACATCCCATAGCTCAATCCCAAAGCCCCAAAATTGTTTTAAAAGACCAATAATCAGATGGGAAAGCAAATGTTGATAAGATAAAATAGCCATCAACTGAAAGCAAGACATAGTGAAAAAGAGAAAAGCCAGAATCTTAGGCTTACTTGAAATACAATTAGAGCACAATATCTAAAATAACCATATCATATTGAGAATCAATAGGGCAATCCTCAACAGATTCACCTTATTCCACCAAATAAAATAACCTGTCCAATCCCAACACCTGCAAATATCAAAATTCCACACATAGTATAGGCATTTAAGACGAATCAACAACCCCCATATCCCAGACAAAGAAATCAATACATGAGAATAACAAAAAATATGTTCATACTCATTATTGATAAAAGCAAATAAAAAGAACCCACCCCCACACCAAAATAAAGAAGTTTTAGATCATAACCCCTGTGCACCAAGAATGTAATTTCCCAACTCATCCACCAAACCTCCAAAATGGCCTCCTTATTACTCCATAATAAATTCAAGCATCCTAACTCCTCTACCCCACACCCCTTATAACAACATCCCTAAACCCAAGCCCAAATTCCCAAAAGATATTCTCAAGACCAATAAACAAGAGAGGAATCAAATGTTGATACATAAGAGTTATTATCAACAAAGAAAAACCAGTAAGAGTCAAAAGAGATGGTATGGTTTTGACCTTACTATGATTATTTTTGAAAAACCAGTACCAGGCTGAATTGAGATGCTAGGGTTCAACCAAAGGAAATGAAAATAAAGTGAATCGAGATACCATAGTCGATGAGCACGACCACCAATCTTTTATCATTGATGACCCCTTTGTACTTCTCCGGCGAACTCTCTGGCCATCTTCTCCGTCGATTCTGAATCTCAATCAAAAATAAATCAAGATCTAAAAACAAAAAATCAAATTCGAAATCAAAACCAAATTCCAAAATCAATCAAAAACACAAATCTAGAATTATCCTTAATCCCAAAATCAAACCTACATCTAAAATCAAAACCTAATTCCAAAAAAACCCAAATCCAAAACCAAACCCACAGAAGCTTTTCGATTGGAACAAAAAAAAACCTCCCATTTCAAACAAAAAACCCTCCCGATTGGAGGAAAAAAACAAAACAAAAAAAAACATTGCTGCTGGAATTTAAAACCTTTATCAATCTCAAAACGAATCAAGAATGAATCAAAACTATCAAATTGAGCACAAAACGTATCTTGCTAGTAAATTGTGTGTGTGCGTATATATATATATATATATATATATATATACATATATGATTTGCTTAGAAAAAATTTCTAATGAAGAATGTTACTCACCAGATTTCATATAGCCACCAAATTGTAGTGCTCCAAGCCTTAGAGGCAATAATACAACTTTTGAAGCTTCAATTTGATAGTAAGATACGTTTTTGTGATCATCCACTGAAGTTTGTCGAAGTAAGAATTCCAAAATCCAACCAGCTACATCGATGTCCATTGATTGATAACTACAGATTATAGTTTCCAACCTAGATTTACAGCAATCACTTCTTCTACAAAATCCGCCATTCGGAGAACTACAGAAGATGTAGAATTTTGCTTTGAACTCTTAAAAGGAAGTTCTTCATTTGCGATGACAAACTTGCAGAAGTTCTAAAACCATTATTGAACTTACATATTCAGACTCTTCTTGCTTGGAATTATTCTTCCATGATCGTTGGTCCAATTTGAAAACCTAATTGGATGTTCAGAATTCGAAAAGGTGTAGAAGTTTACACTGAACTGATAACATTGAAATTAATGGATTGAAGCATCGAATAGAACATCAAAAGATATGAAATTTACCTGTTCAACCTAGGGTTTCCAATTTCCGATCCCTTCTATTCATGGAGACAGTTCTGAGAGGACGTGGAGAAGTGGCGGAGGTTGAAGGCGGGGAGAGTCGTGGGAGGAAAATGAGGGAAGGGGAGAGTGATGGGCGTAAGGGGTGGGTTGGGTAGTTAACTCAACATGAAACGAATTTAAACGACTCAGATCTTATTTCAGATGAAGTTAAACGGTGGAGATCGAATCAACAAACGGTTGACTCGTCTCCATCCATATATATATAATTTATATATTTATTTTTATGGTAACCGTATCTCTACTACTTTATAAAAAAACTAACACAGTTTTATTGTACAAAATAGTTTCTTGTACATATCAGTTTTCCTCCAACCCCACAGCCCACGTCGTCTACCTCTCCCCCTTTTCCTCCCACGTATCCTGCAAATCTCCAATCATTCCCTGTATATCTCCTCTCCCCATATCACCACGTAAATTTCTCTATTCCTCACATCCCTCTCGATCAGACGAAACACTCTCAATTTTGCCCTGATAAAATACCTGTCTCTTCCTCCTTCTTCTCATCTTTGTTGCGCCCTGCTCCATCGAAACCCTCTTCTTCTTCTCGTCGTTATTGCTCCTGCTCCTCTGCCGATAGCCCTACATACTCCACCGAACCATGTTAAGTTGTAATCGTGTTGTATGTTACTCCATCGTTGTAAGTGACTCCGAATTCCATGAAATTATTTCGAACTGAACATTTTTCTCTCTGATTCCGAATCATTTTCAAAGATAAATTAAGAGGGGTTTCGATTTTGTGGGTTTTCTAAATTTTTGAACTTTATTGTTAATTGATCTGATTTTTTACTGTTTGTGTAGTTGAAAAAATGGTTTTGAGATAGAGAGAACGCAGTGGTTTTAGGCGAGAAAAAGGGAAGAAGAGATTATTTTATGTCGGCAACTTCATTGGTTGTGATTGGGGATCCATTGAAGAAGCTCTGGATTACTTTTACTTTGTTAATTTGGTTCTATTATTCTCTCTGTTGTTTCATTCACCACTTCCGTTTGCCAACAGTTTCGATGCGTTTGAGGCCAAAAAGGTAATACTCCACCAAAATCCTTGAATTTCCTGTTTGTAAATCCATATAACTTTTGTATGTTAATTCTGAAAGATCTTTGATATATGTGTTTTTGTTTTTATTTTGTTTGCAGGACTTGTTCTGGAGTGGAGTGTTTGGTGCTTTTCACATGTTAAGTTGTAATTGACACTAATTTCTCGTCTCTAGAGGTATCTTCTACTCTACTCACAATCAATTCGATTTCAAGGAAATCTCGAAGAAACTCCAAAGGAATTTAGGTAAGTATCGCTTAAACTCCCAACAATCAGATTATTTTTTGACTTTTGATCAATCTCTCCCCTTCTTTGCAGAATCAAACACCTTAGGGAGTTTGGTTCGCTGGAATCCGCCGGAATCTGATGGAATTGGAATGGTCAATTCCATCCTGCTGTTTGGTTTCCAAAGGAATGGAATTGAATTCCATGAAATCCTTCAATTAAGGATTTGGTCATTCCTTCTCATTTTGGATGGAATTGAATTTCATTCCATTGCATTTTCTCAAAATGACAAAAATACCCTCTAAACCCTCTTAACAAAATTAAAACCCATCAGATGTGGATTTGGTCTCCTCTCTCTCTCCTCTCCCTCCTCTCTCTCTACCCTCTTTCTACCCCCTCTCTCCTCTCTCTCCTCTCTCTCTCCTCTCTCTCTACCCTCTCTCCCCTCTCTCTACCCCCTCTCTCCTCTCTCTACACTCTCTCTACCCTCTCTCTCCTCTCTCTCTACCCTCACTCTCTCCTCTCTCTCTCCTCCCTCTCTCTACCCTCTCTCTCTACTCTCTCTCCTCTCTAACTTCTCTCTACCCTCTCTCCTCTCTCTACTCTCTCTCTCTCTCTTCTCTCTCTCTACCCTCTCTCTATCTTCTCTCTCTCCTCTCTCTCCTCTATCTCTCTCGGCATTTAAAAAAATATAAATAAATAAATAAAAATAAGGGTATTTTTGTCATTTTTCAGAATTTCATTCCAATTCCTTTGCAAACCAAACAGACATATTACAATTCATTTGACTGATTACATTTCATTCCTACCAACCAAACAGTTGGTCAAACTTGAAAACATTTCATTCCAATTCCTTCCAGATTCCAATTCCATTGACAGATTCCATTCCATCAGAAATCATTCTGCGAACCAAACGCCCCTTAGGGTACTCCATCAACTTGCTAAAGGTAAAACAAACCCCAACCCCTTTCCAATTTCTACTATTGTTCATCTTTTAATTGCATTTCTATGCTTTAATTCAATCATTAATACCATAAGTTATTTGATATTTGTTATCTGTTTTTTATTAAATCAAACTCCTTCATCATCTTCATTCTTAGAAATCACAAAGAAAATAACATTACACAGTTTGTTTTTTTCTTCCTTTTTTGACTTATGATCATGGAATAATGCTCTAATCAAATCATCAATCCTAATCCATACAGAACATATCAAAAAAACAACCAAACAACCCCTTCAATATTTGTGTTGTTGGCAATGGCATGTTTTATCAAACCAGGAAGTTGTAGATTGCTTCAAGATTGTGAAGAATGCAAGGTCAGCTGCAAAGCAATTGAGTGAAGAGGCACTAACATGGACAAGCATAAACAAAAAATCTTATTGTTCTAGGGTTTATGCAGTCTGATTTGCTTGGAGTCTGGCATTTTTTTTGGTTTGCAGGCTATCGATCTATCTAGGTTTCGATTTAACCTAGGGAGCGATTACTTCCTACCTTCCTTTTACTGTTGTAGGTCGGTTTTCTCCATATCTCTGTATCGTATTTGCTTGATTTCACTGTCACTATTCAGGTTGGATCCTCTTTCTTCTAACAATGCTTTGTTGCAATAGTTTTTATGTGTGCCTCTCCATTTTTGTTTGCATGTGATAATTGTTTATTTACTACTAAATTACATTTGTATTTGATAATGACCGTTCAATCGTTTTTTGTAATTTTCGATAATTGATTACTTGATTGCACTCATGGTGGTATTTCCACAATCTATGTGTGTCTCATTTCAGTTTAGTCGAGCGTGGGTCTTAAAAACCTCAAAAGATTTTGGGGGTGGGGACAGAGATGATCAAGAAATGCTCCCTAGAGATTCAACGAATAATGATGATAACATTATAAGAATAGGTAACACATACATCATTTTTGTGAATTTTATCGATAAGTTCAATGGGTTTGAAGAGAGTTTCTTGATTCTTGGAACCAGGCACACTATCATTGTATAACTATTATGATTAGACTGTCACTTGCATTGGTTGGATTGGAGGGCGGGTTGTTTCTCACTTCTTTTATCTGGTTTCTCAACTCTTGGTTTTATTTTTGTTACTAAATTTTCTCTTCTATTTCTTTTTTTAATTGATTCGAAGAACATAAATTTTTGTTCAATTGCTAGAAACCAGTTAACTTAGTACGTCTTACATACTTAAACGATTTTTTTAGCTTTGATCATATTCAGTTACGTATCTTATTAGTTACAATTATATATGTTATATGGAAACAAATTGCTTACTTTTGTAAGCATGGGTTGAGTCATCAATAATGTTGCCAAGTCTTTTATCAAAAGCTGGAAGTTTCATTCCTCTTTCTGGGTTTATGGTACCGGAGAATTACCTTTGCTTCGACTCACGATTAGTAGGTATGTTGTCTGCCCTTATCCAGACCTAAATTTTCTTTTGCATAAGGATTAGTTAATCGTTCATGGATTCACCGGTTCATGCATGATCCATGTTTCTCTCTTCTATATATGATTTGTAGTGACTTGGTTCAAATAAAAGACACCTCTTATTTATCATTTTCCTATTGGTTTAAGGATGATATACATTTTCTAGGTTTAGAACTATTATTTCCTCTATTAATTCGCTTTCCACGATTTAAATTGAGATGTTCTAATGTTTTGTTGAATTAACATTTATGCTAAAGTTTGCACCTCTCTGTCTTTTTTCCATAAAGACCTCTATCGATGCTGAGGATTTAAGCTTTAGATTATTTGGGTATGTTTAACATTATTGGTTTATGCCAACTTTTATTGTGTTTTACTATAAAATTTTCATTAACTTTTACGGTCTCAATTGACGTCAAATTTCACCTACTTCCTTTTCCTCTTGTGTGCAACTGTTAATTACAAGGCTGAGAGGGTTGCATCCATTCTTTCACACATTTGGTTCGACCTTACAAAACAGGAGGGGGAATGTGGTTTTTAATGTTAATATGTTATTGTGATTGTTTGCGTGACGAGAAATAACATGTTTCGTAATGTTAGTGTAATTGTTCTTGACAAGAAATATATGTTACAGATTCTTTTTTGTTTCTTGGATGTGATGCCTTCTTTGATTAGCATGTGTTCTGGTTTTGTGTGTATATTATTAAGAGTGTGTTAAGAACTCTCTTCAACTACTGTGTTTTTGGCTAGATTTCACTTTTTCGAACTAGATTTGCGAATTTTGATATGGGAATTATGGGTTTTTGATCATTGTAAGCAATTACTGGAACTGGTTTTTGAAATTTTATATGGAGAATTTGGGTGTTTTAGTCTCTTAACTGGGATTTCAAATTTGTAGGTTTTTTGGTTATTTGATTAGTTTTTTAGGGTTTCCAAATAACCATTTTGGGGGTTTCATGTTATCAAATCTTCGATCCAAAATTTTGAAACGGAGGTTCCAGTTTTTCATTAAGGTTTCGTGTATCTTAATTTTGTTCTAATTTAAACCAAAATTTGATTGAATCGGTGATGTTTTGGGGGCTTAACAATGAGGAATCATATTCTGATACGGGTTGCAGTCACCACTTCTTGTCGGAGAGAGAATACCATTTCATTATCTCGATTGATAATGAATTGAACCATTGTCATTCTTGGTTTGTTGCTGTTTGTGGCTAATTCTGTAGTCATTTCCTTGTTATTCCTTCATTTTGCAAGTAGTTATTTGGAAGGAAGAAAAATCATAGATGGCATTACCATTTAGCTTTAGATTCACTACTAATTATTTTTTGCTGCTCTCTTGGTTTTTTTCGTGACATTTTCTTTGTGGTATTATTTGATATGTCTATGTTGCATGCTGTTGCATGCTGTAGGTTGTTTTACTCAATGGGAAATGAGTACTTGGCTTGGCACCGTGTGTCTTGGCCCATCTCTTTCTGTGACTTCTACCTTTCTTTCGTATGTATCATTCTGGCACACTTTTTTTCAAAATGATAGGATCATTGTTCTTTTCTTGTGTGGTTAGTTTGCGTTTTGTATGTAGGTTTTGTCGGTATACCAAACACCGTTCTCCAATTATCAAGATCACTGTTTGTTATAGCATTATTCGTGTCCCTGGTGGTTGCGCATCTACGTTTCCCTTGTTGTATGATGCACGTTCTATAGATCTTGTTCGGTGGATGTGGGTACCGCAGGTTCCGACCGGACTGAAGATGTTTTTCAGTGAATCATTGGCACATGTATTTTGGACACTACTCTGTTCATTCTCTTACATCTGAATTGCCATTGTGTTTTTAGGCTCTGTAGATCTTCTTTGGTGGCACATGGTACCTACTAACATTCTTGATAAATACATTTACAAGAATGAAGCAAACAAAGAAAACATTAGCATTAATGATGTAGAACAAATGAAATAATATTGATTTTTTTAGTACAAGAAGAGCTTAGTAAGAGGAAGTTTGGGGTTGCTCAACTGGCAATAAAGGCTTTGGCCTTTTGAGATTCTCCTTAAAGGTCACATGTTCGAGTCCTGTGAGATTTTTCCTGTAGGGCTCATGGAATTAGTTGAGTTGTGGATAAGTTGGTCCGAACAATCATGATTAAAAAAAAGGATCCCATATTTTTCTTTAGATTCATATCGTCACAGGTATATGTATTTATAAATTTATCACAAGGCCAAGTCATTAGCAGTGAAAATTGTTGAATTATAATCTTTTCAAATTGAAAATAATGTTTTCGTTATTTTTTATTCACGCTTTTTCCATCTATGAAAAAATCCTTTCAAAATAAAAACTTTTCAATCTATATGGATGAATTAATCTACACAGAAAACTTTATCTATGCAGGATGTGATGAAAAATCAATCAAATAGTCATCTTATGAAGTACATAGGTAAATTTACAACACAATGGTAATTACATTCATGGGTTGTTAATTAAACACTATAAATAATTAAGAAAAAATATACAAAAATTTGAAGTATTTGTTTCGGTTTTTAGAATTTTGTTGTGTTTTTCAACTCAACTTACAACGAAATAATAAGAACTAGATCATGTAATTTCGTTTTAAAATACAACTATTTTCTGATCATTAAGAATCATATTCTTTAATTTAAATTTGAAAATGCGGCTCCCTCTTGGCCTTTGATTAAATAGATGGTTTTTCCAGTGTTATAACTAATAAATTGATTACATAAATTAAATATAACTCAAATATTTTCTTATGTCTTTTTTTATGGATTATTTGACTTTAACCTGCATATAAATATTTGCTATTTAGAAATTTTTGTTTAATTAAAAATAAAGCATCACGAAAAAAAAAGAATAATTTGGTTATGTAGCCAACAAAAACAAATTAATAAATGATCAAGACATAAAAGATTGACTATTTTACTCTTTATTAATAATAGGTTTTCTAAGATATTTAAAAAAAAATAAAGCCTTAATTTGAATCAAGGTTCTAAATGATGTAAGATATGATGATGAGGTTAAGCCACAACTATGGCTTTTTTTAAAAGCACTATTACTACTGAGACAATTATTGACCCCAAAACGATTTCAAGGTGGTAATCATACCAATTTGGAAAAAGACTAATGAAAAGAATGAAGTTCTTGATGTTGCATTGTCTATCAAATATGTTCTTCTTACTGTTAGGATTAAAGTAAAGCTACACGAATCTAATCAAAGAACGCCACGATGGAAATTTAATTTATGGGAAATGAAGGTGAGATAGTTTTTGTATATTCTTTTTTCTTTAAGCTGTGAATTTACTCTTTTTTTGGCTTGTGAGGGAGGGAGGGAAAAGGCAGATAGGATTTCTGCTAGCAACCAGAGTTTTTCAATATTATCATCCTGTTCCAGTCTCAGCAAGTGGTATGTCTTACAGTGTTTGTCTGCTTTAAACACATGAGACAAACACCCTTCAAACACGACATCAATAAGTTAAAACACCCTTTTCTATTTTACTATTTGTAGTGGTGCTTGTTGGAAGTTTTACACTCTATTCTCTTCCAATATACCAAAATTCTTTCATAAGTAATGTATGTGTCTCATGATACCAATGCATCAAATAAAGGCACTTCTTCATAATGTTGGTACTTCTTTCTGTCCCGATTACGTTAATTGGTTTGAAATTGAAGTTGTTGATGTACATCCAATAAATGTTGATTGATCAGTTGTTCCGAAATTCTTACAAGCAAATCCTTCTAACAATTCTACCACCAAGTTAAAGGTAGGACCACTTCTTTTCCTTAGATTATTGTACTTTGGGACAAATAGAACACGAATAATATTTAAATTGGTTACTTAAAGAAAAGGATAATTATTTTCAATTGGTAATTTTGGTCTATTCTTGTTACTTTTTTACATTGACTTTTGATGTTCATTCCACTCTAATGACAATTTAATCTTTTCACTTGTCTACATTTGGTATCTGGGTAAATGTTTACACTACTAATTTAGGGTAATTATGTGACTTAACTATCTTTACATCCAAGTAGCAAATGCAACATATGACTATTAAGAAGATTTGTAGGGTGGCAACATGCAATTCTTAAAGTTGAGTGAATGTTATGCATTGACCCTGACATCTCCACTTATTTTGTCGGTTTGTGTTCCTTATTGTTTTCTTTCCCAAGATACGATGATTTACCATGAAGCAAAAGATAACTACGATGAGTGAAAAAATTCACCTATCAAGTGAACGAAAGGCAAGAAAGATATGATTCATTATAGAAGTTGTAACCTTGAAAAGTCATATATGGGTTAACGGGCGTTGAGTCCAAAAAGTAATATAAATTATAATTAATGAATCCTATTATCTCTAAACATAATGGATTGTGATAGTGATAAGTAGGGTTGTCTTCTCAGGGACTTGGAGTCAACGGTAAGTCCAAGACGATGTCATGTGCAAGTATTGAAATTAAAAATAACATTAATTTTTATTTTTAAATTACACTTTATACCCTTATTATTAGTTATTTAATTTACTTTTATATTCCTTTATTTTATATTTTTATTTTTATATCCTACATAATTGTATATTAACTAAAATACATTAAAAATATGTTTTCTTACAAACTATACCATTATAATCGTCTCATCAATACCTTCAAAATGAGTTCAAATCTTATGGGTTTGAAGACCCCACTATCGAGCGAATCTTTTTCGTTTTGTTTTGATCATTTGCCCATATTAACATTGAATTTTAGATATCCTATATGTGATTTAAAAACACATAAAATTGGCATCGTGTGCTGGAGAATAAAACTGGACATTAAATAAGATTATTCTTCAAGTTCTCGGTTTTGTATTCGAGATGCTTCGTGCCGCATCGCGCACGGATACGTATTAACAAATAAACATACTTAAAATTACAAACTTTTTTTGTGTGTATATATATACATATATATATATATATATATATATATATATATATATATATATATAGGGGTTGGATATTTTGCAACCCTAGTAAAAGATTGCAACCCACATCTTAACCGTCTGATTCATGATCAGCGGTTACAATAGATATAAGACCCAATATTTTAAATTAAAAAAACAGAAAAAAATAAAATAAAATAACCGTCGATCATGAATCCAACGGTTAAGATGTGGGTTGCAACCTTTTTCAGGGTTGCAAAATATCCTTCCAATATATATATATATATATATATATTCTTGCAAACAACCCACAATTTAGATGATATAGAACATTCTATAAATAATCGTATTAATTTTTTAATCACAATTTACAAGAAAGTTTAACACTCGCTCCGCATCGTGCGCGGATATATGCCTAGTTTTTCTTAAAATATTTTTGTCGTTCAATTTTTTATTTTTTGATGAAAATTTGTTTTCGACGATGAAACAGTAAATCACTACTATTTCATTATTTTCAGCAATGAAATATGAAACTACTATTTCATTATTTTCAGTAATGAAACATACATGAAATTAAGTTTTGTATTTGGTTCATGAATGAAATTGGATTTTTTATACCGGTAAAACTAAACAACTGCAAAATCGAGAATTTTTTTTGGAAAAAATGAATAAATAAAAAATATTCAAACTATTACAAAAATAGAAGGAGGTATTTTGGAACACCTTAATAGTCATTGATCTGAACGGTATGTACTTGTGCATACAAATAATTAAGTTGTTTTTTTATTTTTATGCACGTGTGCATTATGCACTTGTGCATGTTACAATCTACTTGTATGCACAAGTGCATATCGTCCAAATGAAGGACTAACAGGGTGTTTCTCAGTTTTCCGTTCTTTTGAGGTTTTCCTCTTAACCTGACCGGCTGACCCTACAAAAATATCATATACGTAATTAAAATTGAAAATAAAAAATAAAAATTTAAAAATATGTAAAGACCATATTACCCTTTTTCAGTAATCTATACTATATTATAAAGATGACATAAAAAACTATTAAAAACAAGTTTTAAAGCTTAATGTACCGCTATTTAATGTTAATTACTTAAAAAACTACTATAAAAGTTGTATGTACTACATTTAATATTATTCATTAATTTTCAATCATTATCTCTAACCATTTTAACTCCCTAAAATCATTTCTCACTTTAACTCCCCTAAAATAACTCTCAGCATATTTTAGATATAAAAAATCTAAAATATAATTAAAAAATCTTACAGAATAATTTATAAAAAATTATATTATTAAACCAAAATAAATTACATTATATTATTAAGTCTAAATTAAACAAATTTATATAAAAAAATCATTATCACTCTCTCACAACCATCCAAAATCGTAATGTAAATCGACAAAATCAGAAAATAAAATGAAACATTAAAATCATGATGTATCTAGCTGCATTGCGCGAGTACACTTCTAGTTAAAACTAAAAATAAAAAAATAAATATTTAATTTGTTATAAATTCATTTTTCTTTTTTTAAATATAGATATAAGCCGCTAAAAAGCAAATTTGGTATAACCTATCAATTAAAAAATCATCTATTCATAGAATCGTGGGTTTCAAAAACCGAATCGCGTAATCATCGGGGACGATTGATGCAGTTTCCGTTCAACTGCTTTGGAAGAATCTCCAAAAAAACTGCAACCAAATCGACTACATCAGAGATTCTTCAAGGTTAGCTATTTCAGAAACAAGCTTGAGATGTTGGTGGACCATAATTCGCGCATAAGAAGAAGGTAACATGTTATCGGGCGACTGAGATGAAGAACCGGATGATGACATGCTCATCTTCACACACACAAAAAAAAAGGTTTTCCAATGAGGATGATGATGGAAAAGTGAAATGAGTGAAAAGTCTCCTTGGAGGAATACATATAATGCAATAAAGATAACATTCTGTCCTTGGGGAGTCAATTTGAGGGCATGAGGAGTATCTAGTCCTTGGGCTGGTCCAGTCTTTGACTGGGCTATCCCCCAGCCCAGTCTTAGACTGTGGTTGGGCTCTACGCTGAACCGGGACAGCGGCGGATTAGTGGGTTGCCCGTGGATGCCCGATACCGCCGGGGAGGTGTGCGTGCGTGTGTACGTGTGTTCGTGGTAGTCGTTCGTTGGTTCGATGCCGCTATGCCTTCCAAAAAAAAAAAAAAAGATAACATCCACATGTCAAATCACCTGCATTTCATTTTGCAATTGAAGAAAATAAATAAATTATAATCCAAATTTGTAAAAAAACACAAAAACAATTCATGAATATTCTTCATAAATTTATTGTATTAAAACCTTCTGCAAACCGATCTAGCCCATTGTTCAATTACCAGATTAAACAATATAAACTCCCTGATTCCCCAAGACAGTAAAAAACACACGATTGACAACAACAATAAAGCTCAAACATGAAAAATAATTCATGCAACCCGTTTCATGATTCGTTACTTTTACCAAGAACATCAACCCTAAAACCTAAAATAATTCATGCAACCCTATTCGTGATTCGTTACTCGTATCGAGAACTAGTATTAACCAAATAAAAAAATATCAACGTGAGAAATGATTCATGCAACACTATTCGTGATTCGTTAAACATATCAATGGCTACTATTGACAACAAGAAGAAAGCTCAAACATGAAAAATAATTCATGTAACACCCGGATTTTTTGTTCGAAACTCTTTGGAGCGAAATATATATGAAAAAGAAGAATCATATCTCACTCGTCTTAGCCTCGATTTAAGTGATTCAAGTTTCGTTGGAAAATTAACACACATAACTACAATTTTCGTGTTTTGAGTTTTATTTATTTGAATCGCTTAAGACCCGAAACAAATTCCGAAGTTGGGAGAAAAGTTGGATCTACTGGAAATAAGAATACAAGAATTAAAGAAGAAATTATAACATAAAAAGAAGGCTGGCAGGTTGGTAATGGTGCTTGCCTACATCTAGTTGGTTCCATGTTCAAGTCTTGTGGAATGCATATTCCTGATTTTCCTTAGTAAGGACATCAGGTTCGGCCCAATAGAGAACCAGGCCCAACGTGTTAACCATGGCCTAGTTGTCAACTACCTAACGCTGTGTTCTCTAATCTGGAGTAGTGATGGCCAAAAATCAGGCTCGGGCCGAGTCGGGCCGGGCCGGGTTTCACCCGAAAAGGCGTGGCCCGGTTAGGCTTGGGGTAAACCGGTTTGACCAAACCGGGCCGTGATCGGGCCGATGATTTTTTCGTATTTTTTTAAAAAAAAATTATTTATATAATGGATCACTAAAATACACTTTAAAAATACGTTTTATTTATAATAAATCACTAAAATACACTTTAAAAATACATTATATATATAATTTTAAGTTACAAACTTACAATACAAGTATTTATAGGGGTTTGGGGGGTAAAAAAAATACAAAAAAAGGTCAAAAAACGTATATAAACGGTAACATACAAGTATTTATAACGTTTTTTTTTTAAGTACGAATCGGGCCGGACCGGGCCAAAAACGCCAAACCGGTCCATGATTTCGGGTTTCAAACCGGTTTGCCATCGGGCCGGGTCGGGCTTTCAGGCGGGTCGGGCTCGGTTAACCGATCGGGTCGGGCCAAGATGGCCATCACTAATCTGGAGAGAAAAGAAATGGATGGAAAAGAAAGGGAGAGAAGAGAAAGGAAAGGAAAATAATTTTTTCATTTGTGTTCTCGAAATGGAAGGAAAAAAAAGGAAAGGAAAGGAAATAATTTTTCATGTTCTTGAACAGGAGAGAAAGGAAAGGAAAGATGTCAATTTTACAAATATACCCTTATAAAAATATATTTTTATAATGAAAGATTGGGTAGTTTTGTAATTTTAATAATTTCAGTAATTTTTTTTAAATAGTTTTAATTTTTTTCCTTTTCTTTCCTTCCCTTTCCTCCCACATTTGGGAGGAAAAGTTTGGGAGGAAAGTTATCAATTCTTTTCTTCCGTTTCCTTTCCTTTCTCTCCTAAAAAAGTTTCGAGAACACGAGTTTTTTTCAATTTCCTCTCCTTTTCCTTCCTTTCCTTTCCTTTCCTTCGTTAAATGAGTTTCGAGAACACAATGTAAATCCATTATCATTGGTGACCCATGCTTATTATTAGGAGTAGGGCATTATTTAAAGTTATATAGAATGAAAGAAATCATTTTGGAAGAAAAAAAGGAGGCAGTCGGCGGCTGGCTTCTGTATTTCTTTTTCTAGATTATATATGTATCTATATATTTATTATTCACACATATATATATTATATAATGGAGTTCCTCAAGAGAAGTTGAAGAAAATTAAAGTTTGTTGGTGATTTATGATTTATCAAAGTTGAAAGGTATGAACCTCCTAATCCATACTCTTAAGTTTATATAATTATTGAGTTTTCTTAGTATTTTATAGATGATTTAAATTAAGGAAATCATATTTGTTAATAGATTCATATGGAGTTACAGGGTTTTAAATCTTAAAGTTCAAACTTATAGCTCTTAGATGAGTTTTGATGAATTAATCTATAGGAAATATAGAGTAAATGATTTTATATAATTTGAAGTTGGTATGGTTTATTTTAGGTGTTGTCCAGTTTTTATAAAAATCGTAATAAATCGCTCGTAGATCGGTTTGAGGCGTGTAATATGTCTTTGGAACCGTTGGGATGTCCTTAACAAACTGTATGTTTTACGGAAGAGCTGATTCGGAGTGTAAGTATGCCAAAAATCGGATTTTTTTAGGACATCACTAATCAATCTTCAAATATTCCTATAAAATTGATTAAAAATCCGCTAGGGGTGATTCTTGATGAGTTGGAAAGGACATAGGGTCGTTTAATATTTTGTTTAGAGTCATTTCATTGATTTGGTGATTATATGTGGTTTATCTAGGTAACGAGAAGTTTGTCCAAGTTGGATAAAAACAAGGTTTAACATAACCTAGCAAAGTGAGTTCAAGTTGATTTGTGAAAATGTTGTATATGCCAGAAAATATATTTTAAAGTATTTATGTGTTTAACATGAATTTATCATTTGTGGAGTTACATGATGGGTTTTGGGTTATTTGAGAAGTTTAGTTTTATAAACTTTGTAAAACACCCATATTGGGATTTTTGGGCATCTTGATAAATGAGTCATAAATGAGTGTGTTTGATAATTTATTGCATAAATGAGATTATTTGGTCAAAATGCATTTTTAGTGTTTGTTTGGGTAAAAGGTTTAATTTTGTGTTATGGGACGTTTTGAAAGGATAAAGAGTATAAATCTATTTGGAAAACCTTTTGTCCCGACTTAAACTGTGTTGGAGTTCATTCAAGTATTTTGGAGCGTGTAATTTCATGGTATGGGTCGAGTACGTTTATTATTTGAAAAGCGTTAATCATTGGTCAATGTAGAGTCCAGTTATGACGTACGTACTAATGCACTGTGTTGCGTATTGAGGTTGGTTACGGGCTCGAGTGCTTTGGTCATTCATGTGTAGTCCATTAAGGTTAGACTGTGTTGCATTGGATCCATAGGCACGTAAGTCAGTCTGTTTTGGGATGGTCAATTGGGTGTTGTGGGGTTAAACTCCGGTACCCATGTTTTATGACCGGAAACTTTATAAGTGATCGCTAGGAGGGTTGAGTCTGTTAGTGCTACCGGGGAAGTAGGCGCTAGGACCTCCGCCGCTTGAAGTAATACCTGGGAGGTAGTCTTTAAGTGTGTCGGGCCTTTGCGGTGGAGTTCTTCGGAATGTTCATCAAGGTCAACTGACTTGGGGTGACACTTGCTAAAGAAGTCGTAGGGACACCTGGCTGTGATGTCGGGAGGTGTCATGCGATTAACGTTGCTTGGGTGGCGTACTTTTGTGTTTCCTCCACTCTCAACGGATACGGGTCTCCCCCGTTGTCGGCTATCCGTAATTTAGTTATAAGGATGTCTCATTTTATTGTCATTGGTTCTTTATGGTCGACAGTGAATGAGGGCCTTAATATTGGACCTCCCTCCTCGTATATTAAGATTTGAATGAATTATGTCAAGTCTTGTTTTGGTAGTTAGACCCCTTTCGTTTATGGTCGTGTGAGTATTGGGTCGAGTGTCCATTATTTTCTGACATATGGCATACATGGATTTTTAACAAGGACTTATGAGTTGAGTGTCATGTTTCAATCTTGTGTATGGTGTTTTGGAATACAACGTTTTACTTGCGTTTCTTAAATCGGTAGCTAATCCCTATTCTTGTATCGAGTAAGTGTGAGTTGTATCATTTATAAAGAATGTTTGTAACAAGATGTTTGTTTTCGAAAATGCATGATATTGGGAAAGAGTTGTCTTCGGGTTTAAAGTAAGCTATCGGAAAGAACGTACTTTTAAATGGAGGTTATTCCTTTTAAAAGATTTGTTTAATTATATAAAACTCTTGAACTTACTAGGCGTTAGCCTAACATTTTTTATTTGTCGGCATGTGCAACAGGTTCGTTTGGGGATTGGTCCTAGTGACATCTTGGAGAGAGAGAGAGAGAGAGAGGTGCTAGAAGTGTGCTCGAGGGTGAGTAGTTTGGTGAAGTCTTTCGCTTTGTCTTGGGAATAGCAACTTGTATTTGGGTTTTGGTAACACCCGACCTCTAACTAGTCCTTGTAGAAAAATATATTTACCTTCGTTGATGGTTAGACCTAGTTTAATATTTCAAGTATAAACTTGTTGTAAGCGATCTTATCTATTTTTGAGGCATTATTAAAATTTTTAATTTAGTTGCTCTTTTCAGATTTGAGGGTGTTACAATTCATGCAACCCGTTTCATGATTTGTTACTCGAACCAAGAACATCTATTAAGCACAAAACGAAATCTCAAACGTGTAAATTTGTTACATGCAACCCTATTCAAGATTCGTTACTCGTACCAAGAACAACTATTTACCACAAAACGAAATCTCAAACATGAAAAATAATGCATGGAACCCTATTCGAGATTCATTACTCATACCAAAGAAATACCCCATGAAAAACAAAACTTTATATACAATTCTGGAACAAAATATTATAACATACATTACACGAATCAAGAAATGAACAACCTTAATCTTAATCAACGTTACATGCTCAAACTAAAAAAACAAATAAAAATAGGCCACCTTCCTCTTCAACGAACTCATCGGCAACAGAACATTCTTCGACACGATATACTTCAACAGGTTCCGAAACTCCATCCACCACTTCAACGGTACTACATTGAAGGGAATCAAAGGCCAAAACGACCTCTTTGCTACTAGATGTCGACGTAGACAACACACTGAGTTCTTCGCTGATAGCAAGATCTCGATTACTTCCAACAACATCAACATCCGTCGACCGACATCCATCACTACGTTCCAATCCAACGCCCTGTATGCACTTTCCGGCGATCTCCTGTTGAGAATCCATTGCCAACGAAAATAACCACGAACAAACTACCGAAAGAACAGAGAATAAATTCGCCTGCAAAAAGAACATAAACCCTAAAACAAACCAAACCAGTGTATCTTCTAAATCGGAAACTAAATCAAATACTGAAAACTATCGACAAGATCAATGATTACGAAAAAAAGAATAAAATCGAATTCAATCAGTTATGATACACTACCATAAAAAAACTTACAAATAAGGAAACGATAACCCACACTTAATAATTAAAAAAAAACAAGTGAATATTGAAAAAGACATTGATGCCCCTCAGTAATTATAATTATTTATTAATTAACAAATATAATCTAGATCAATTGGACAGTTAAGATATAGGTTGCAAAATATTCTCCTACTATATAGGTTCAAGTGAAAACCTCAAAAAAACGGAAAACTGAGGAACAACCCTGATAGCCTTTAATTTGTACGGTATGCACTTGTGCATACAAGTAATTAATTTGTTTTTTGGTTTTTATGCACAAGTGCATATTATGCACTTGTGCATATGCACGTGTGCATGTTCTAAATTACTTGTATAAACAAGTGCATACAGTCCAGATTAAAGGCTATCAGGGTGTTCCTCAGTTTTCCGTTTTTTTGAGGTTTTCCCCTGAACCTGACCCGGGTCAGGTTCAAGAAAAAACTCTAAATAAATAGAAAACCGAAAAAACGAATGGAAAAGTATATGAATATGGATGTCAAATTAACGAGAAAAATATGATCGTTTATTTGGTATAATTTATTTCGCTCGAATTTTGTTCATTTTTCGTATTTTTTCGAATAAAAAATAGAGGGTGGAGTTTTTTTTTTTAATTTAAAAATATTGTTGTAACCGTCTGTTTAATCATATCCATCAGATCATCTAATTTAACGGTTGATAAGGTATTTTTTTAGTTTTTCAGTTATTTGAGGTTTTCCTTTGAACCTCCGTCTATATATATATATATATATATATATATATATATATTGGGTTCCGATGAAAAGTTGAGGTTAACGTAAGAAGCGTGAAAATTGGTTATTAATTTGTTGGATAAAAAATGGACGCACATTAGGATGACATGCACCGAGATAAGATTCATCGAGATGCACCAGATCAATTCCCTTCTAAGACGCAATTCATGGAAGGGCATGAGATTAAAAGTGATAAATACTTCAGACCCACATCTCACGCTTCTCACGATAACCTCAACTTCTCACACAATCCTTCACCTATATATATATACACATCGTGAAAGAATCTTAAAAAGGACAATCGGATAACCAAGAATAATGGATGAAAAATTATAAATATGTATTTATAATGTATTTATAACATATGATATATTTTTGTAACACTTGTGTGTTATATGTAATATGAACATGTTTAAAATACAAACCCTGCAATTCTTAGTTTCTTACAACCATAACTATCGCTTATATTGGAAAACAATCGAGATATTTATAGATAATAATAACGATCAAGATATTTATAAAAAAATGATAAAATTCATTCATTATGATCATAGTTTGTAAGAATTACATTGTTTTATTTGAAACCTATTCAAAGGATATGAAACTATGGTATTGTTTTCACGTTGTGAAAAAAAAATACTTGTGAACGAAAAATACACATTAAAAGGTTTCACATAATGAAACTAATACATATTAAAGCCGTGTGAAACAATACTTCAAATTCTAACTTTTTGATGAAAAAAAGAATCATATGGAATAATAGATTAAGATTGCTTCTTACGGATATGTAATATTTTTGTAGTTATACACTTAAGAAAACAAGGGTAATATAATGTTATGTAATATATAAAAACTAGAAGCGTACTCGCAATGCAGTGAGATACATCACAATTTTAATGTTTTATTTTATTTTTTTGTCGATTTACAGTACGATTTTGGATGGTTTTAAGAAAGTGATAATGTTTTTTTTATAAATTTTTTAATTTAGGCTTAATAATATAATGTTTTTATATAAAAAAAGTATTTTGTTAGAATTCGATGATTATCTTATATATTCTAATGACATTTATAAAAAATAACCAATTACATATTTAATAATATAATTAAAACAAAAATATAATAATATAATATATTAATTAATAGTGATACATGGAAAGATCTGCATAAAATGAAGGTCATGCACATACTAAATTGATGGGTGTTAGAAGTCTATAGTAGTAATATGTATCTTGTGCTTTGATACTTGTAAATTAATAGATTTTTAAAATATTGTATAAAATGATGATATCTTGTACCTAATAGTTTGTATTTAAGAGTTTTTTATCTGTGTTTTATAATATAGTATAAATATATATTATCTTGGATTATGCACTTTTTTTTTTTGCCAAAAGAATTGGGATTTTATGCTACAAATGGGCCATAAATTAAAATCTAAAAGCCCATACAAGCATCCAACTTTGACGCTCAAAGTTTGAGCTATAAGTCTATAGCTTTAGAATAAACAATAAATAGCAACCAAGTACATGCAAATTGCAATAAAGGTGCTGATACAACTTAGACCAAAATTCACTTCAGTTCTCTATTAAAGTTATGCTTTATCTTCACTATATATTATCTGGTAAGTGTTTATTGAGACATTTATCTTACCGGATGAATATGGTCAAGGTTCTAAATGCCGTGAGACGTGGTGTGACGGCGAGGTCAAGCCTCAAGCCTTACGAGTTATGACGAGGCCATGGCGTTTTCCAAGGCGTGACTTAAAGCGACAAATCTGTACATAATTTATAGAGTGAATTACACCGGTGGTCCTTGTGGTTTGTCCAAATTTTGGACTTGGTCCCTAAAGTAAACTAACTACGGTGGTGGTCCCTAACTTTTTAATTAACTTTCACTCATAGTCCTTCTATAGTTAACGGCGTTAATATCATTCAACCCCTTGTTTAAATCAAGGGGCAAATCAGTCTTTTAATTTAAAATAATAATTAACCTCTTAAATCTAAAAATCAATAGTCATCTTCAAGATATCAACCCATAATTCACGTTTTCACCTATCAATATTACGACCCGTCCCTCTCCTCATCCACCACCGGAAAAGGAAATTCTTGCTCCGACAACCGCCACCGTAAATTGTGTGACCAGGGATGAAACTATGCTTTCTTCACAATCTGAGGATGAGAAGCAACAACATTGGTGATGGGTTTCGTCTTCTAATCTCAATTAAAACCCATCTATATTCAAGCTCCATTATCTATACTATATTATAAAGTACGGATAAAAAAACTCTTAAATACAAATTATTAAGCACAAGATACCATCATTTTATGCAAGATTTTAAAAATCTCTTAATTTACAAGTATAAAAGCACAAGATACATATTACTATTGCAGACTTCTAACACCCACCAATTTGGTATGTGCAGGATTTTCCTTTTATGTAGACATTTTCATTAATCACTATTAATTAATATATTATATTACTATAATTTTTTTAATTATATTATTAAATATGTAATTGATTATTTTTTTCTATATGTCATTAAAATATATAAGATAATCATTGAATTCTAACAAAATACTTAATTTTTTAATAAAAAACATTATACTATTAAGCCTAAATTAAACAAATTTATAAGAAAAACATTATCACTTTCTCAAAACCATCCAAAATCGTACTGTAAATCGACAAAAAAATAAAATGAAACATTAAAATTGTGATGTATCTCGCTGCATTGCGCGAGTACGCTTCTAGTTAATTAATAGTGATTAATGGAAATGTCTACATAAAAGGAAGATCTTTATCTTTATCAATCAATCATCAATATATTTATATTTATATATATTAAAACAATAACCAAGGTGAATAATGTCTCACATTGATGGAAGAAAGAAAGTATATATATATATAGGGGACGTATCTTTTGCAAACCAGTCAGATTGTGCAAACTTTGTGAACCAATCTTAACCGTTCATCAAGTCTAATGAATATATGATTTTATTATGTTTCCTAATTTAAAAGCATGATTATAATGAATAAACTTAACATTTTCTAATTTAAAATCATGATTATAATGAATAAACTTAACATTTTCCATATATATCACAATCATTATTAATGAATGATAATCATAATCCATAAATATATATATTGTTTCCTAAAATAGTGGTTTGCATAGTTTGTACAAATTGTTTGGTTTGCAAAAGAAACGCACCCTATATATATATATATATATATATATATATATATATATATATATATATATATATATTAAAACAACAACCAAGGTGAATGATGCCCCACTTTGATGGAAGAAATAAAGTTTGACAAATGTTAATGACTATATAAAAGGTGGAGATAATGAATCCGAATGTAAAATGTTTAGGTTTGCTCATTTCGGCTATTTTTTGTTGTAAAAAAAGATTATTATTTATTATTATAATAACAAATGTTAGTGAGTATATTAAAGGAGAAAATAATGAATCGAAATCAATATATTAACCAATATCAAAGAAATGATAAAACAACAACCAATGTGAATGATTTGGCATAATGTGATTGCGAGTTTAAGTTAGTTGTCCTACATTGATGGAGTAAATAAAGTTTGGCAATTGTTAGTGCATATATAAGAGGTGGAGATGGCGAATCCAACTGTGAAATGCTTAGGTTAGTTAAATGTAAAGTTTAACCACCATCATATTTCCAAAAAATATTTGTTTAAAAATATATAGTTGACTCATTTTGGCTGTGTTTTTTTTGTAACAAAAGGATATTATTTGTTATTATAATCTTACTCTTAATCTTTATTATTTCTCAAATCTTTTTACTAACAACTGATAGGGTTGGCTTATATTAGCCGAACCTGTTTTTGGAAAAATAATAACCTTCATAAATTTCGTAACAAGTAAGAACAATAGTGATATGGTTTTAGGACATGTCGTTTGATTTAACATAACAACAAAATTATTATTAATGCATTTAAAACATTTCAGAACAATAAACGGTTATCAATATATACAAATTAACCATGTATACTATTTTCATTGTTTTAGTTTTTATCTCATTAATTGTTAAACGATGAATTACGGTTTAATTTAACTCGGTCAAATAATTATATTAAAGAATTATCGTATCCGCGTAACGTGCGGGACCCACACTAGTTAAATAAGGGAGAAAACGACACCGGATTTACGTGGAAAACCGAAAACGGGAAAAATCCCGGATGGAAGAGACCACCGAGAAGTCCACTATAATCATCAATGTTTACAATATTTGAGAAACCGGAGAAATCGATGAAGAAATACAGATTTAAACACTAATTGAACTATCTATTTTTTGTTGGGAGAAAAAAGATCGTCGGTTTGATACGGAGAGTGATTTTCAAGATATGAAGAAACCATATTAAAAGCCGCATGGAAGTTGCCCGGCCTCCCAATATGAAATGAGACACAGAACTAATGTGAGTAACACGCGAGTGAATGAGCATGCAAAACCGCCATAAACACTGACTAAATTCCACCAATTTTTGAGCTTCATCTTGATGTGTAACACCCCTAAAATGGGACAAACAAAATTTTCCGGAAAATGGAAATGTGGTAATCATTTCAATGCCAAGGCATGAGCTCGCCTCAAAAGGAACAATAAATGTTTGTTTAATTACAAGTTTGTAATAATAAGCAATGGTAAATGACAACTTCCTAATCTAACATCTAACTAGAAATAAGATTACAGTAAGTTGTCATCTACATCCAAAAATGAATGTCTTCTA
This sequence comes from Arctium lappa, assembly GCA_023525745.1. NCBI lineage: Eukaryota > Viridiplantae > Streptophyta > Magnoliopsida > Asterales > Asteraceae > Arctium > Arctium lappa. The sequence goes on from CM042049.1 coordinate 127,587,670, forward strand.
CAATGGCATCCCAAAAATGCTCCCAAGCTCACATCTAGAGGTCGGCTAAACCTTCTCGGCGTTCGCGCCGCTTGAACCTGAGATACATATCAAACCAACAAGTGTTAGACCAAATGGGTCTAGTGAGTTGTACAAGAACATGACATACATTTATAAAACATGGTAGGAACATTTATATCCTTTCAGTCACTAAAGGCCATAAGGGAAATCTATGGGGGAGACCCATCACACCAATGAGTTTTACCACAAGTCAATGTACCTTGATGTTCACTCGTATGAGCAACATCCCGAAGGCCCGACATACTTGAAGAGTACCTCCCAGACATTACTCCAAATGGCGGAGGTCTAGGTGCATACCGTCATGGTGGCACCTAAGACTACATCCTCCTAGCACTTACTCATGGTTCATCCTACATACGTACGATATCCATCTCTATACATAATTCCATATCAACAAGATTCATGTATAAGACTGCATATAATCCCAAGCATATTTTAGGTACAAAACTCCAAAATATGCAATTCCCAACATAATGCCCATGGCTCATCAAAATAACATGTCACCAAGCTCAAATATCATAAATAATAACCTCATCAAGGTCCACATGAATAACCATAACTACATTTCCAACAATCTCAAAGGTAGCAGTTAGGTCAAACTTATCAGGTGATCAAATTTCCACATAAATATGAAATGCTAAGTAAGTAAACACACAAGATATGTATCTCATTTGAAAATAGTAGTAGAAGACTCACAAATCTAGGTTTTATAGCAAAACCCTAGAAACTTGAGATGAACCCTAGAGATGGATGAAGGAGAAGATGATCATGAGACTTGAAACCCTTGGGTAAGATCCTTGATTGAGTGTGGCTTGATTCTTGCAATAAATGTTGGGGATGATGATTTGGAGGCTCCTTGAATCGATCTTGAGAAGTAAATAGGGAACAGAGAGCTTTTGGAGAAAGTAGATGGAAGAACAAATGCTAGAATGGCTGAAATCCCCTTTTTAATTCATCAGGGCGCACACACGGTTCATGGCGTGGGTTGACCCGTGCGGTCATTAGGGCCGCCCACTGGATGATTCCACGGACAGTGCTCCACGCGGCTCACGGCGCGGCCTAACCCGCGCGGCTACCCGCGCGGGGGCACTGTTTTCCTGCTGACTTCTCCTTAAGCTGAAATTCAGAGTGTTACATGATGTAGACTTTAGAAGGCTACATGGACTCCAACTCATCCACTATCATTTAGCACCCTTTTAATATCCATTTTCATGCTTTCATTTGTGAAGGCAAACAAATTACAAAAAATGAAAAGATGGTTTCAAGATGTAAAGCTATGTATTTACGATCTTTAAAGAACACCGGCGCCACCCTTCTCCAGTTCGCCACCGCTGAGTCCACCCTCCAACACCACCACTTGCCACCAACACCTATGCCACAGACACCTCCACCTCCACCATCGATGAGTCCAACTTCTGAAACATGGACAACATCCACCACCAACACCTCCTTTACTCCCCTTCCGCCGCCGCCGCCTTCCCACCTCCGCCGCTGTAAACAACCCAAACTTACGACAAAAGGCAAAACTAACTTTAATAATTAACAATGCCAAACGGCCCAAACCACAATCTAAAATTCAAGGTTTGTGGGAAGACAATCTATTACACAACTGAGATTACAAGGTAAAGAAATACGAGTCTTCTAAATTCGACCATAGTTCACACCTCTTCTTTCCCTTTAGCTGCACCTCCTACCTCACGTCTGCCTGAAAAGGTTTTTAGTTTTGAAAAAAGCGAGGGTTAGACCGAAGGTCTAGTGAGTCCCCTCTAGCAACGTTTTAAACAATGGAAGTAAAGAAAATATTTATAATAACATAAACCAATTCAGTTACATAAACAACACCGTACTCACCACCACGCTACTAGCACACACTACCGTCACTCGAAAGTGACAGCGTGTCTGACTCAAACTACCTTAACTGGGACACCCCCCTAATGGCATAAATGGGACACCTCCGACTTTGGTCATACATGCTCACATTAATGTATGCATACATTTAACCAACACAACTGTATAGACCACGTTTATAATAAATCTCACATGTATAAACATGACATAATAATTAAAAGCTTTAAAATAAACTACCACATGCTTTAACCACTTTAACAATCAAAAGCATTTAGTTAGAAAACTCACCTGGATCACGCAGAACTTTACATGTTAAATTCCTCTATAAAAGAACCTACCAAGGCAATAATAGATAGAGGAAATAAGGGCCACAAAACTCTCTCTCGAATCTAACAGTTAAAAGCCTGCTCCACCACCCCCGGGCTGCCGAATCCCGGTCCTGCCCGGGTTGTCGTCTCCTGGCTCGACACCCTCACTCACTCGGGCTGCCGACTCCCGGCCTCGCCCGGGTCGCCGCCTCCCGGTTCCCCTCTACTCACTCTAGGCATCCCCCGACTCCCTGATACTAGAACTCCCCCGAGCTCCCCCGTCTCCCGGGGTCATGGCCTGGGTCCTCCCCAACCCCGGGTCATCCCCAGTCACACAATTTACATCGCTATCACGGTGGTCGGAGCAAGAATTTTCTTTTCTGGTGGTGAATGAGGAGAGGGACGAGTGAAATTGATAGGTGAAACGTGAATTATGGGTTGATATCTTGAAGATGTCGATTGATTAATAGGTTAATTATTATTTTTAATTAAATGACTGATTTGCCCCTTGATTTAACACAAAGGGTTGGATGATATTAACGTCGTTAACTATAGAAGGACTATGAGTGAAAGTTAATTAAAAAGTTACGGACTACCACCGTAGTTAGTTTACTTTAGGGACCAAATCTAAAATTTAAACAAACCACAGGGACCACCGATGTAACTTAATCTAATTTATATGTATATATATATATATATATATATGTATGTGTGTTTTTACCAGTGTCTTGAACAATAATGAACAAGTTATTAACAATTTAAATTCATATAAAACGATAAAACAAAAGAATTTCTAAATTATAATCGATACAAATGGGTAAATTCCAATCGAATTTTGAAGTACACAAATTCGAAGAATCGAAAGTACACAAATTTGTAACGCCATAATGAGCTTGACGTCGAGAATTTGTAATGCCATAACGAGCTCGACGCCTTATCTCGACGCCAAGGGGTAAAACGTGTAACACCCTGAATTTCCTTTAGCCGTTTTACGAGGTTGTTTAGAGGAAAAGGAAGTTTTTGGGGCTGTCAACAGGACGCACGGGTCGTGCGCCCTCCTTTAGAGAAAACACACGGGTCGTGCGTAGGATCCAGGGCCGAGGCACAGTGCTAGCGCACGGGTCGTGCACATTTCCTTCTTTGAGTTTTTGGGGCTGTCAGAATGCTTTTTGTGATTCTCTTAAATATCTAGAGTTAGAGATATTTTCATAAATATCTCAAACTCAGTTCTCTCTCTCCTCTTTTTCTCTTTTTCTCTTTTTCTTCTTTTGATCTTCAAGGCTAGTTTAGTTGCTAGTTTTCGGTGTTTCTAGCAAGGGTCGGTGTTTTAAGCTTCACCTCTACGCCGTGATCGTTATCTGGGTCTCCGGGTTTTATTCTAAAAACCTACCGGTGAGTTCCTAATACCATTTTATAAACTTTATACATGTCAAAACTCTTATTTGCGAAATCCAAAGTATTTCTACGGTATGATTTCATGTTCTCTACATTTTGATATAAATGAAGTTTTTAGTGATTTTCGGGGTTCCCGATCAGTTTTGACTAAAATGACTGGTTCCGCCTTATTAAAAGTAAAATGATGTTTTACTTGCACACTATGTGGATATGTGAAAAGAATGTTTATGAACTCATTTTAATGAATTTCATTCTTACCAGAAGTTGAACTGGAAATGACATTTTGTTTATAAAATGTGTTTATATCATATGTTTAGTTATGGTTGTTCACATATGTTGTTGTGACGAGTCTGTACCATTACTAGTGGATCCCTAGGTTTTGAGTCAACTGTTTTGTTGGGATGTTATATTCCCCAAATTTGTAGCTATGGATCATATGTTCCTCGGGGGCAACTTGGTACGGTTATGTGAGGCCGGATACTAGCCATGGTTCATAGTGATCATAGCGAAGGAGTATACTTTGGTTTTGCGCTTGGGGCTTGATCTCACGTTGAAGCACGGACTTTTGTGTTCGTATCCGCGGATTCCAATTGTTTAGCTCATAACTCGGATTTGTGGTCTACTTTGTGTTACACCACGATTCTTGGTAAAATGGTCCTTTTGTCATCATATAATGAGTTTTGGACCGAAAAGGCCCGGTTGTGGCGGAATGTTATCTTTTATAAACTAAACCTTTATGAAAAGATTTCTTTATGATACTGATGTTTATATCTCTGATTTTGAATAAACTGTATGTTCTCATTAGGCTTTAAGCCTAACACTTTTTCTCAAATGATGTGTATAACAGGTTTCCCTTAGCGGTGGGTTGCGCATGGTCTTTGAGAGTCGAGCGTGGACTCGAGACATATTTTGAGATGTCTAGTATTTTGGTGTTGGGCATTGTTTAAGTCTCATCTTTTAGTGAATTTTGGATTGTCAAGTGTTGTAGTCTAGACGGTTATGTTTAGATTAGTATTGTTGATAAATTCTATATCCATATGAGTTTTGTATAGTCTTAAGGACTGATCCCCTTTATGGGAAGTGTATATCATTACGGATGTCTCGTTGCCATATTTCCAGGTTTTATTTTACTCTGAAATCTTAGAGTGTTTCAAAACGTGGCGGCAAGGCCACGCCTCGCGCCATTGCGGCGCCAAGACGCGTTTTTTTAGAACCTTGAATATGGTAAGGGCTGAAAATTTTATCTAATAAGAGCGATTATAAGGATGAAGAGTTTTATCCGGGAAGTGAGTGTGACGATTCTTACCCGGTATATTGCTGCATACGATAGAGTTTTGATGGAGTACAATTTTACCCGATAAAGTAAGTTAGAGTGTTGACTCTCGCCGTTAAACGCTTACCGTGTAAGCACTAAGCGTTTGGGTACACAATCCCATACTTCATCTTTATGATTTGTTATTTATAACTATTTTTATCTCTGATTTTTTTAGTCATTATATTTTTATTTTATTTCTTTTCGTCCCAAAAACTAACTCCATGAAAATATCTGTCAAATCAAGGTCATTTAATATATATTTAATTTTCCCTTAAAAAAGTATAATACATTCCATAACAAATAGTCAAATATTTCACACGTCTTTTTTTAATTAAAAGAATAGATTCACCTCGTGTATTACACGGGGTAATTTAAAAAAATTAAATCGTGTTAAAAAACCTTATCTTACAGAGATGAATGATCATCGAAATTACGATGCTATTTTTCCAAGTTTTTTTCTCTCAAAGTTTTTTTTTTGCAACTGGTTACAAAATATCCTTATTTTAGGCAGTTTTCACAAAGAATGTTTGCAAGAAAATAATAAAAAATATGAATAAATATTAAGAGTTTATAAAACAAAATTTATAATATAACGTAAATGAAATTATGAAAAAGGGCATAGTTAAAATATTAATAAAATAAGAATCACGTATCATAAATTACCAAATGCTTCTTTATATACAACATTTTATGTTCTATTGTTAATTATACTTTCATCATCTATAATTAATATTTTTAAAATTAAAATATCATAATGTCAATAAAATAAAATTAAAAATTAAAAATATTATTTTATAAAACTTCATGATAAAAATCAAAATTCTTGTATAAAAATTTAAAAAGAATGAGGTTTTATAAAAAACTCTTGAAAAGTAAAAATTGATATGAAATAGCCAAAAGAAAATTAAGACAATTTAGTAATTATTTGTATCAAATTTTATACTAATAATGACACATTAATTCGTATATATTTATGATATTTAATAATATAATTAAATCCAAAAATACTTAATATTGGACTCATTTTGAAGGTATTGACGAAACGATTACAATGATTTAATTTGTAAAAAATAAAAATGTTTTTTTAATGCATTTTAATTTATATACATTATTTATGTTTATATGATAAAAGTCTAAAATGAAAAATAAAAAGGTAATGGATTAAAAGTAAACTACATACCTAATTATAAGGATCGTAAATGTAAAGTTTAAATTAAAAAATTGAATTAAGGAAAGATTTAATAATGAATGAATGTAGATGTGCTAAATGAACTTATAATGTAAAATGTATCCAGATACATGTTTAGGCGAGAAAATGAAAAAATGGGCTTACCAGAAGGCGACACGTGTTCTTCTAATTACTTATTTATTATATGTATAGATGGGAATAATAGTTTTCAAAGTAAAACATTAACTAGAAAAATTAAAACCCATCTCACGCACTCTCCCCTCCGCACTTCTTCAGTTCTATTTCCCCCTAAAACTCTACTCATACAATTTCAATTCTGGTCAACTTTCTCTAACGACCTTTTATTCCGTTCATCTCCTATAACACACCTCATTCCCTTCTTTTTCCAGCACACCTATGGAGAAGATTATCATGAAAAAAAAACTGCTGAAGAAAGTTGATCAAAATTAAAATCTTAGCAACAGAAGAACTCTTTATTTATTTAAAAAATAAACAGTAATAAAAAAATTATAAAAATATATCATTATTTATATACCTGTAAGGCTGTAACCCTTTATTTAATTTAAAAATATTTAAACTCTTATGCTGTGTTCTCGAACCTCTTTCTACGAAAGAAAGGAAAAAAAAGAAAGGAAAGTAAAAAAAACTCGTGTTCTCGAAATTTTTTTAGGAGAGAAAAGAAAGAAAAACGAAGGAAAATAATGGTAAGTTTCTCCCAAAACTTTCCTCCCAAATGTGGGAGGAAAAGAAAGGAAAGAAATTAAAATCATTTAAAAAAATTACTGAAATTATAAAACTATCCAATCTTTTATTATAAAGAATATATTTTTAATAAGAATATATTTGTAAAAATGACATATTTTCTTTCATTTATCTCCTCTTCAAGAACATGAAAAACTATTTTATTTCATTTCTTTTTCTTCCGTTTCGAGAACACAAATAAAAAAATTATTTTCTATTCCTTTCTTTTATATCCGAAATAGAGAACACAACAATAATCATTCAAATAAAATAGTAGTTTTTTTTTTGTTGAAAATAAAAATTATATAGCAGAAAGGTAAGTTAAAGTTAAACCGAGGGGAGTATGAAACCAGGCACTTCGTTTTTACCTTACAACTCTTGATTTGATAAACCCTAGATCTTCACCACGCTCCATGGCTGGCTGTTGGGGGGACCTTTGGGGCCATCTCCCACGGATCTTCGTCCTATCTTATCATCCAATTGCATTTCATCCAGGTACATCTCTCTCTGCATCTATCCACATCACTCGACCGTTTGAACGATGATACCCGTTGATCATAATTTCGATTATGAAATTCTCAACAGTATTCATCAAATCAGTGAAACAACTATTGCCATTTGTGTATCTATGCAACAATTTCTTTATTTCTTTCTTTGTCTTTTGTTTTCATGTCTTCCTTGCGGAGACCACTGTAACTATCTTATCTTCGTGCTACTTCACCTTTCGTAAACGACATAAGCAAGTCGTTTTCATCCATCTGTTTATGGATGTCATTTTTGAGTTGTCTGATTGATGCTTCATTTCAAATCTCCATTGAAACCCTCCACTCAACACCCTTTATCCCAGATACGTATGTAAGGATTTTTAATACGACATTGCCACTTTTGTCCAGTAAAGAAAGTGTCGTAATCTTATGACCTAAGATATACTTGGTACGTTTTCATGAATATCAAAATTCGTATTTAGATATTATGCTGGAAGTTTAAGTTCTGAGTCAAACTCGAATTGAGCCGTGATGGTTAAGAGATGAGTTATTGAATGATGGCTGGTTGAAAACTCGACTTGATTAGACAAATAACTTGGTAAACATGGCAAAACATTGCTTTTTATGACTGGCTATATATAGAAAGGGTGTATGGATACATAGTCAAAAGATTTAATAATGGAAGTTTAGTGGTGGGTGGATATGATATTTCCTAAGAGAATGAAATTAAAGCTAGAAACCGGAAAACACGCATGGGACTCTATAGTGGTAGACCAAAGTGAAACATATAGACAGAATCTTGTGTCTTTTCTGTCTCATGAACATTTTTAGCTTTTACATTAAGTCCATGATCTCAAAAAGGATGTGGATATTTGTTTCTGAATTTATGTGTGCCTTTGTGTTTGTGCAATTTCAAAGTGCTAAAAACTCAATTATTAAGAGTAAAAAGATTAGCTTCATTGAGTGGAGTATTGACATGCATAACCACGAGTTTAGGTAGTAATTGTAGCCTCTTTATGTTCTTGGGATGGGAAGGTTAGGTGGCATCTTGTTCATGTTAGAAACAAGAGATAAAGACGAAGAAGCTCAAACAAAAAATAGTTGGCATATTCTTATCCAGCTTGAATCACAACATGACTTGATAACCTATTACTTGTGATGCTGTCAATTGGATATGTCCCAATCAAACTATCAAAGTCTATGGCCCAAACAGAAAATGATCGTAAAAATAATGAAATAAACTAGTAAAATGAAAAAAAGTATTCATAAAAGACGACATCAATTATTAGTAAGATGCTGGTCATTCAACATATACTTTCATTACCATAATTCTAATAGCACCTTTCGTCAATTTTTAAATCTTTATTGCCATCATTGTGTTACATTTTGAATCATTGTATACAATCTGGGCAGCTAGAATCTCAAGCCCAGATAAAGTGCTTGAAGCATGTTGTTGCTTAAGATATATGTGGAATTTGATTTATTGCATTTCTCCACATGAGATATTTCTGGCTCCTCTAAAGTTTCCAACTCATCATTTTAGTTTAAGGATACAAGGAATATATAAAACTTCTTTTTTCCAGTAAAAAAATGATATTGCTGTAATTATGGTGCTACATAAACACTGCCCCATCATCATCATCAAAATTTAATGTGGTACATGCCAATCTCATGATTCAAGTGTGATCTTTTTTCCGTTTAAATGACAAGAAGACAAAAAAAAGCAAAAAATTAGTTGTTATTAGTCAAGTCTGGTGTTGCTCAAGAAAATGGAATTGGATTTTACTTGAAAGGCTTTTGAAAAATGGGAACTCCACTTTAAGATTCTTAAAAGATCTGGTTCCAAATGCAGAAAGAAACCTTTCTTTCGCTTTCGAGACTCACCATGAACTTGCAAAATGGGGAGCATATATCTTGTGAAAAAGCAATGGAATATCAGTATGGCTAACAAAGGAGAAGCAGTGATGAAACATGCTTTTTCAAATTTCAACCAACCAACCAGCTAGCCGACCTGAATGGACCAAGGCTCTTTTAATTTAGTAAAATGAAATTATTTGAAAGTTCTGCAAGCTAAAGAATTAGGACCACAAGCAGACAAAGTTAAGTGCACAATAAGTTCAAAGTATCACTCTTATCCCCACCTCTCCACCTCCCAACCGCATACCTTTATTCCCATTAATCCATTGCATCAGGTATATGTTAGACACCAGTAGGGTGCACATATCCTTATAGTAAGAAACCGATGGGTTTCAGTTAATGTTTTTACTAGGATTACACTACTGCTTTTGCTTCAGGCCTTCAATGATGATGCCTCTTTGTATTGTTGTTTGAATTACCTTTTGCATAGACAATCAAATGTTCTCATTTTGCTAATGCAACATGAATTATAGTTACTTTTCCAAACCAAACCCATTGAGATCGGTGGTTGGGAGGCTGAAGTTACACTTTTTAATACACTACACATGTTAGGTTTACTCGCTTCATTACATATCTTACACTGGAAATGGGCATATTTCTTTTCCTAACTTTAATTCGCTTCTTTAGAAAACAGTTTTCTTTCTTCTTTTACTTTTCCCTTTGATACATAAAAGATAAAGTAGTAAAAGTGCGTCCTATGAACTTGCATAATATATCACTCACCTTTTCACTAGTGATCGGCATTATTATATGATGAATCTTGAAGTGTGGTTGAATTGAAGGAGTAGAATTCCAAATGATTTTCATGATACCAAACAATGGAATTTGATGTGTGTGGTTTTTTAATTATTTGAATCATGATCCTATAGAAATACAATTCTCGTGTAAAATTTCAATTCTACACATTCAAATGACTCCCAACTCCTCAGTGCAAATTTCTATCTTATCATTTGGCTGGCCTTAGTATTTTAAACTCAGTTTAAAGTTTTAATCTTTATTAACTTATTGTTGCATGACTATTTTGCATTCGAGATTAGCATATTTCAAAAGCCTACCCAACTGTGAAGAAAAGTGAACTTGTCATTTAGATCCTTATTTGTTTTTTATATCCATGGGAAATTCTATTAAGGCTTTAGCGAGATTAAATCAACAAGTAAACACAATCAGTCCAATTGGTGTAAGCCAGAAGAGTACAGCAATTACAGCAGCAGCTCAGGGTACAGCTAGAATCTCCATTATAACTCCTTAGAAGACACAATGAAGATGAAAAAGGATGAAAAAACTTAACTTGGTGCCCTATTTATTATCATCAGTCCTCAAGTCCTAATGGCTGGTGACATGACTCAATGAGACAATCACTGAAGAGCCAGAGTGAAAGCAATGGACTTTTATACCTATAACAAGTTGGTAGTAGAAGGGAGGGGCAGGGTGGGGTTTGAAGGGGTGTCTGTGGTGGGTCCTTGTGATGGCACTAATTGATTCGTCCTTTCTGGAGTCCGTCCAAATTGAATCATGTGGCATTAAAAGTCCATTTTCTAGCTATCGAGAAAACAACTGGTGGGTTCTCCTAGATACTTCGTATGCCTTCGTAGAAATCTAGTATTTTTGTATGAATGAAAAGAAAAAGAGTATCTAGTATTTGATTTGATACCATGCACTCTCTCTCTCTCTCCATCTGTATATTACAAAGGAAATTTCTAGCCTGACTCTGTTGGGACCCACACATATTGCGAGCCAGTTCTAGCTATGCTTGCACGATTGTACAATTTTTGTAAGAAATACTTGTTTCCTAATTGTTCTACATTTAAGTTCAAGTATCAGGGGGGAAATAGTAGCTATTGCTGGACAGTCATATTTTCTTAAGTGGCTAAGTCCTTTCTACACTAATTAATTCCTATGACATATTACAACACCAATTCGCTAGGGTCTTATGAGTTGTGTGCCCCATTTATTTAAATAAAAGAGACATAGCACCAAAATAATCTGGCCCAATCCTACAAAATGTTGTTAATAAGGCATTAGAGAATCGTCGTCCACCCCATTTAAACTTTCAGCAAAGCAACAGCCAACAGAAAGTAAGTAGCAAAAGCGGCAGCAGCCATGACCCCAGGAGACATGATTTATACCATTTATGAGAAATTTCTTAAGAAGACTTGAAGGTAAAATGGAGAAGGTTGACTTTATAGTCCTAATTCTTTTTTTTTTCTTGCAAGAATTATGTAATTGAAAACTTCCCAGTTTTTATTCATCAAGAGGAACAAAAATCAATTGGTGGGTGAAAGGAAAGATGCGATATAGGGGAAGGGGATATCCAGTTGCATGAGGTAGTGGGAAAGTTTGGGTGTGGGAGGGAAAGTTGGATTCCTCTGTTTTTGGGAATGGAATTGAATACTGGAGATAGTTAGAAAACAAAAGAAAGGTAGTTTTCTTGCACAGTATAATGCTCTAATAGATGGGTAACAGAAGCTGGGTGGATATAATATTCATGTACAATAAAGAAGAGACAATTGTACCTTGGTAGGGTGGTGCATTCTTGTGATGGCCATAAAACCATTACAAAACAAACTCTTTTTTCTTTTTACACCAGACAGTATAACCCAACCACATTTTGGTACCCCACCAAATTTGATGGTTTCTATATACATCTTGGTATTTATTTTGATCACTTCTTTTTGAATTTTCAAATATCTGTGTGAGTTTTATTTATTATTATTATTTTTTTTAGTAGAGGGCCTACAGAGCACCATAGAAAGCCTGCATAGTTGATGTGGTCCATTGATGTTTCACTGGTGTGGACAAAATCTAGCATCATACACAATGATCATCATCAGAAAGTCAACTAACACTGATCCAATGGCTGAGAATATGGTTTCTGTAGATGCTTTCCTACTCCCCTCTTCTTGCAACTTAGTTTTTTCATTTTTATTGCTTATTCTTTCTTCAATCAATCTAATGCCTATATTTTAATGTGTTTGGTAAAAGGAAGTTAGATGATACAGTAGGTTGATTGTGAATACCAGAAGTCCATGTTATGGGCTATCTATCATGCTAAGATTCTCATTGATATAATTTTGGTACATGGTAATAAAATTAAACGCGTTCTAATCCCTAATATTCTCTTGCTCGTGTTATTTTATATCTTTGACCATTTGGGTAGTTCAAAATTCCCAATCTATTCGCACGATCCCTCTGAACATTTTATTCTTGATCTTTAAAGATGTTCTTTTAATCTCTTATCTTTTAAGGCAACTTTTTTATCTTTTGCAGAATGAGAGGAGTTTCACATCTCAGATCTGATCATGGGAATTTTCAGAAGCAAAGTTATTGGTGGTAGATGCCTATAGTAAATGTTTTCTCAGAGTTCAGGATCTATTAAAAGATTGTTAATCATAGGGTGGAGATGCCTCTGCCTTGCAGATGGATTTGCAGCTCCCTTATTTTGGCTTGTTTCAAATCCTAAACAATGTTTTCTTTTAAGTATATAATATTTATATACAGATAATATTTATATACAACAAATGCTAATACATACTTCCTCACCTTTGTTGAGGTTTGAACCATTGACTTTCTGGGAGACTGAACTTTTATCGGTAACTCGGATACCGCAGTATTAATATTTTTTCTCCTAATATTCCTTCTTATCTCATACAAACTTGTATCAGAATTTGACGTAAAAAGCTGAGTAATTTGATTTTTAAAGGTCAAAACAGATTCTTGTTTCAGATAGAAAAGTGACAAGGTGACAAAAACAATTTACTCTTCAAAACTTTTAACATTCTTGTTTCAGATATATCAATCAAACAGTAGGAAATTTAGAAAGAAATCTTATAATTACATCAAATATATATATATATATATATAACGAGTATTTAAAAATGGGTATTAAAACTTAAAAAAAAAAGTGAAATAAATTTTAAAGTCAGATAAGAGGGGTTGTTTTTTATTAATGATGTATGTTTTTGAAGGATTAGAAAGGCAATTAATAATCGCATAAATGGGGAAAAAGGTCCCCCACCACATCACACCATTCTGCCTATGCCATCAACAATAATGTAATTGTTACTTCAGTCCTCTAACTTTAATGACCTTATCACTTGGGCCCTATCTACAAAATTTACTCCCATTTAATTAATATCACCAACTTTGCTTCCAAACTACTGCAAACAAAAACCAAAAATCAAATCCCTTTTATTTTTGGCTTTCACAAACTCATAAATGTATGTTCTAAATTACATATAAATACATCCATCATGGTTGAGAACAGATTCTCTAAAATGGAAAATTTTGGAGATTTTTGTTCTAATAGATTCTCCAAAACCTTCTCCAAAAGGATGCGATGATGAAAATCTCCAAATTTGGAGAACTCTTCTAAAATGATTACTTAGAAAAGAGAAATGATCTTTTATTTTTTCTGCCAATTACAATTCTTGAAATTAAATGTTTCGCCATACGGATTTTGTATTCGAATTCAATTGTTGTCCTTTACTTGGGTCTCCAACAGGTGCAAGAATTTTAATGTCTCAGGGTCGGAGTGGTGCTGCAATCTCGACAATTTAGCTAGCTTTTGCTTGGTTGGTGTAGCGCAGTCGTGGTGTTTGTTATGGGGTCTTAATCTGCTCCTTAAGTTGGGGTTGCAAGGACGACTCCTTTTGTTTTTTTCCCCAGTGTAGGTCGTGTTTATCTGGTTTTTGTAGGTTTGTTTGTTTCTGTTTCATGCAAAATCTTCTATCCTTGAACCTTCTTGTTTTGTTCTTTAAATCTATTTGTTGCCTTTAAAAAATGTTTAGGAAAGAGAAATAATATTTTATGAATCGTAATTAATATTTTAATAATATAAATAACATTGTAATATACTAAAGGGCCTTTGACCTCCTACGAAGTCAGAGGTTCAAACCTCACCAAAGGTGAGGAGAGTGTGTAAGTTTATTTGTTGCATTATAATAGATAAATATTATATACTTAAAAAAACATTGTAATATTCAAAATGAAGAAGTTGTTGAATATGAATTTAATTTTTTCTTGGAAATTTTGAATTTCGATTTTCCATTTTGAAAAATCTGCTGAAGATGCTCTTAATACACCTTTTAATAAATTGTTTTTGTAATGACCATTTAATTAAAAATTAAAGAAATTAATACTATCAACATGATTGTGAAAATATACGTATGTGTTTGATTAATTTGTTTTTATTTGAGTTTGTAATTTTTAAAAGTATGGAACTACAATAAGGGTTGAGTTCACGTGAGACCAACCTGTTTTCGTGAGACCGGTGAGACCAAAAATTTACACTTGAAACTTCACAGCAAAACACTGTGAAGGTAAAAAAATCCGAACCTTCACAGTGTTTTGCTGTGAAGGTTTTTACCTTCACAGTGTTTGCTGTGAAGGTTCAAGTGTAAAATCTTGGTCTCACGGGTCTCACGAAAATAGGTTGGTCTCACGCGATCCCAAGTCACTACAATAATACTTATATTGTTGTTTTACATTTGATTTTGAAATTTCGCTACATAGATTTGAGAAATTGACGTTTATGTATATAATATGTCATGGCCTAAAGGATTGTACCTATATTTGAGCATTATGTGTTTTATATATTTGTCGTGTCAGTGTGAAATGTTTTATGAAGGTTGTAAACCGTTCGTTATTGACCATTTAAATGGTCTTTCAGGACATCCACATGTCAGATGGTCCATACACATTTTTCCCCTTTATTTTAGACATGTATTTTATACTACGTGGTAAGAAATATATACAATACCCATTTATACATTTTCTTTTATTTCAAATAACACCATAATTTGTAAAAATCTCTATGAACACCAATTTGGAATTTAGTTTGCACTTTACACTTCAATGTTTAACAGACATTTATTACATAATTTTTTTAAGTATGAGATGTAAAATCATACACGTATCCATAAACCTATTGTTATTACAAATGATGCGTCTTAAACACATACCCCCTCCTACCTCATTCATATACCCTCTGTAGGAGAGGGTATGGATATAATTCACCTTCTTTTTATACCTAAATGCATATACTTTATTGTATACAAATTCAATTTCTTTTTCAAGAGTTATTGTTTCCTTGACTTAATTAAAGCAACCTTTTTAGAAAAAAGCATAAGGTACAATTTTGTCAAATCACAACAACATTGTATCTTCTTAAAAATCATATAAAATAACATCTAATACAACTCTAAAGGGATAAATGCATCAAATGGAACTTATTCTGTTTCAATTCATGATTAGGTGAACCTATTTTTAAAAGCTTTATTTTGATATCTACGACATGAAATCTCAAATGGGAAAATTGATAATTTCTTAAGAATGGTTTTTTGTTTACATAGATACAATATGTTGCATTTTTGTTTACACGTTATAGTATCTTCTCTTAATTGATATATATATATATATATATATATATATATATATAGGGGTGGGTTCAAATGAAAATTATATTTCATTGTGCACATGAGGACAAATCTTAACCATTGATCAAAACTTAGAAAACTAATCAATGGTTAATACATAATAAAGTTAATTGAGAAGTGATTAAGAACAAAATTGGAAATTTGAATCAGCATCTACCTTGTTTGACTTTTTATTTTATTTTTTAATTACAATTTTTTAACCCCTTAAACTTTAAAATAAATTATCTTAAAAATTACTAATATTTTAATCAAACAAATTACACAAAAAACGAGAATTTCGTGTTCTTCGATATGACATCCATCTCGATATAGTTTTTTCCCGTTTTAACCGTTTTTTACGTGAAATTCTATATATGTGTTATATTCATTATGAATATGCATGCACGCCCTCGGGTGTCCACATTCAGTATGAATAACAAAGGTGAACGCTCATTCACTATTCATGATGAATAATACAATATTTAGGATGAATAATACATGAATTCATGATTCATGTATTATTTATCATGATTCGTGTATTATTCACCCTGAATGTTGTATTATTCACCCTGAATGTTGTATTATTCATCTTGAATGATACATTATTCATGATGAATAATATATGAATTGTAATAACCGTGTATAAAATTATTAAATCTTATGTTGGGTGGAAGTTAACACCAAGTGAAAGTTGAGGGGCCAAAGTGGAAATTTAAAGGAAGAAGGGTTTTTACCCTAAAACCTCACTTTCTCTTCTCATTCATGTTGGCGGCTGAGCTTGAGAGAATGAGGGAGAGCTTTGTGGCGATTTTGGGAAGAGCAAGGGAGGGATGATTTCTTTTGGGATTTGCAAGCATCTTCTTCAAGAAAACTTTAGCGGTGGACATCAGGTGAGTTCTCTTTACTTCCTTTTAAGTGTAAATCGTGATATTGTTCCTGCATCTGTTTATGGCTTTAAGCAACATTGTTTTTGTATAAATCGTATGCATGAGCTGAAATTGTAACACCCGCAATTTTATCGTCGGGTGAAAAGTTAATCATTTCCCAAAGTTCGGGGGGTTAAATGAAACTTGGGTTTAAATAAATATCAACTATTGAGATATTTAAAATATCTCATACTGATACTTGTTTTGAAGACCGGAGAGAGAGAAAGGAAGCTTTGAAGTGGGTTTTTCGATTTCTTGTCTTTTGAGGTATGTTTTTAGCTTAATCTTTCGTTTGAAGTGTTATGGCTGGTGTAGATTCCCGTTGTGTAGCTTTTCAATCGTCTAAATCTGTGTTTTTAACGTTTTGAGTTTGGTCGGAATCTGGGTGTGCTCCGGCGAGTTTGAGTGAGCAGGTCGACCGGTCAGGGAAGACCAGTGGTCGCGCGAAGTGGCATTTGCGCCACCCTTTGGTCGCGCGAAGTGACCTTTGCGCCACCCTTGGGTCACACAAAGTGTCTTTTGCGCCACCCCTTGATCGCGCAAACTTTCTTTGGCGCAAAGCCTTATTTTGCGCCACTCTCTTGTCGCGCAAAGCTTTCCTTTGTGCCACCTTCAGTTCACGCAAAAGCCTTCTTTTGCGCCACCTATTGCTCGATGTTAGCTTCTGTTGTCTTTAAGTTTTAGTCAGAAAGTGGGAGAGTTATCTGCGTTTCGACTTACCAATTCTTTCGGTGTTGTCGTAGGTAGCATTCGTTAGGAAGAAGAAAATCTGAGGTGAGTTCCTACTAACTTTTCTAAACTGTTATATATGTCAAAGGTGGTGTTTTTAACTCCTATATATCTCACCGGTTTCGGATTTTCCGTTTTTATTTACATTTGTTAGAACTTGGGGTTTCGAGATATTTTAGGGTTCCCGAACACTTTTGACTAAAATGATGGGTTCCATCTTGTTAAAGTAAAAGAATGTTTTACTTGCCCTGTTGTGTGGCTTATTTGAAAGAATGCATATAATCTTGTTTTATGATTATCTTTCTTACCAGCAGTTGATCTTGAAAATGACATTTTGAAATATAAATGTTTTGATAGTTATTTATCTAGCTTGGATGGTCACATGAAATATTGTGACAAGTCATGACTATACTAGTGGATCCCTAGGTATCGAGTCGGCTTATTGTTGGGATGTTTGTACCCCATTGTATGTAGCTAGATGCATTTGATCTTCGGGGGCATTTGGTACAGTTATGTGAGACCGGTTACTAGCCATGGGTCAAATGCAGTCTAGTGAACGAGTATGACTGGTTCCTTGGGGGCCTCCCTCACATCGTAGTACGGACCGAAGCGTTCTTGGCCATGGTTCCATGTCTTAGCTCATAACTCGGATTTGTGGCTTACTTTGTGTTCCACTACAATCCTCGGTAAATCGGGTAATCCCCGTCATCGAAAGATGTATTTCGGACCGGTAGTCCTTTTGTACCAAAGAACTCCATTTGTATAACTAAACCTTTGGAATGATTTAATTTGATACAGTTGTTTATATCTCTTTGAAATTATAAACTGTATGTTCTCACTAGGCTTTAAGCCTAACACTTTTTCTCAAATAATGTGTATAACAGGTTTCCCTTAGCGGTGGGTTGCACAGGGTTTTGAGAGTCGAGCGTGGACTCGAGGCATTTTGAGATGACTATTATTTGGTGTTGGGCATTGTTTAAGTCCCATCTTTTGGTAATTATGGATTGTCAACTGATGTAATCTAGATAGTTTTGCTTAGATTAGTTTGTTGTCAATTTCCATAACCGAACACAGGTTTATACCAAATATGAATGTTGTGTTGCCATATTCCCAGGTTTTAATTTACTCTGAATTTTAGAGGGTTACAGAAATGTTTTTAATATTTCTGGAATATTGATGATGGTTCTTTTGAGGGTTATACATGTTGCTTATTATGTTCAGGATTATAGGGAGTTGGGGTGCACAGTGGGTACAATACACTTAAGGATTTTGCGATCCTTTGAGAAATGAATTGGTAATCTCGTGTGCGTGGAATCCGTTTTCCGCACATGAAGGTTCGGGGAGTCTGCTTGGGCCCCGTGGGCGAGAGGGGAGTTTGCTTGGGCCCCGATCGCGGTGGACGAAAGGCGTGAATTGGTGGAGTACCACTGTACATTACTCTTGGTTGTTTAAGTGTGTTTTATTGTTTAAATATCAATTAAACTGTTGGTTCATTTTATTGCATAAGCTCGTTTTCAAGAGGGAACTCACTAGGCCTCGTGGTCTAACCCTCGCTATTTTCAAAACTAAAACCTTTCAGTTAGACGCGAAATAGGTGGATACAGTAAAGGGAAAGAGAAGGGGTGAGCTGTACCCGATTTTAGAAGACCATATAATAGTATTTCTTTTATTCTCAGTTATGTAATAGGTTGCTCTATTGTAAACCTTAAATTTTATTGTTGACTTGAGGTCGTTTTAGGCATGGAGTTCATCTGTTTTGGGTTATGCTAAATGGTTAAATGATTGGGTTGTTACATGAATGACCCATGAAGGTGTAGACACATGGTGCACTCTCTTTTATTTTCCAATTCACAACCGAAATTTGGTTTAATTCATTTTGAATATGTATGTACATCCCCCTGTGAGAGAGTTAACTTATGAAATATATTCTGTATGCTCACTAGGGAGAATTAGACCCTGTTATCATAAAGGTCTTCGTATGACCGAACGCTAGGTCGAGACTTATCCAACTTTATCGTTTGTACCGTAGGTCTTGTGACAGACCTTAGAGTGTGTAAGGGAACTTTAGCGGTTGACATCAGGTGAGTTCTCTTTACTTCCTTTTAAGTGTAAATCGTGATATTGTTCCTGCATCTGTTTATGGCTTTAAGCAACATTGTTTTTGTATAAATCGTATGCATGAGCTGAAATGTTTTTAATATTTCTGGAATATTGATGATGGTTCTTTTGAGGGTTATACATGTTGCTTATTATGTTCAGGATTATAGGGAGTTGGGGTGCACAGTGGGTACAATACACTTAAGGATTTTGCGATCCTTTGAGAAATGAATTGGTAATCTCGTGTGCGTGGAATCCGTTTTCTGCACATGAAGGTTCGGGGAGTCTGCTTGGGCCCTGTGGGCAAGAGGGGAGTCTGCTTGGGCCCCGTGGGCGAGAGGGGAGTCTGTTTGGGCCCCGGTCACTAGGGGTGTTCGCGGTCCGGTTTGGGCGGTTTAACCCCTCAAACCACAAACCAAACCGCTAGTGGCGGTTTGTTGATTTTTCAAACCGAGCGGTTTGACATCAAGTGCCCTGACCGGTCAAGTCGGACCATGGTTTAGGCGGTTTGGTCGATCGATTTAGGCGGTTTGGGCCTTTTAGTGAGTTTTAAAGTTTAAACATAAAAAACATATAAAAATTTGAACTTTAAAGGTTCATTAGCTTGTGTTCATTTGAAATAAATAAAAGTCTACAACAATGTTAACAAAGTCCACAAAAGTTAACAAAATATCCCAAGACAAAACACTAAAAAAAGTAATATGCAAAGTGCAAATAAAATCCACGACGATTTAAAATTATCTTTGGGTTTTTTTGTATATATTTAAGTCTAAAGATAAATTGGATATTTGGGCTAAACAATAGATGATATAAAGATGTATATAAAAAAATAAATATATATATATAGATAGATAAATATTTGGCGGTCGGTTTGGTCCAAACCGCCAAAAAAAACCTCCAAACCGTAGACCGCACCGGACCGCCCGGTTTGGTGATTTTTCAGACCAGACCAGACCGCCTAAACCGCCAAAAACGGTCCGGTTTGACTTGGTTCGATCGGTTTGAGCGGTCCAGCGGTTTTTTTGAACACCCCTACCGGTCACGGTGGACGAAAGGCGTGAATTGGTGGAGTACCACTGTGCATTACTCTTGGTTGTTTAAGTGTGTTTTATTGTTTAAATATCAATTAAACTGTTGGTTCATTTTATTGCATAAGCTCGTTTTCAAGAGGGAACTCACTAGGCCTCGTGGTCTAACCCTCACTATTTTCAAAACTAAAACCTTTCAGGTAGACGCGAAGTAGGTGGATACAGTAAAGGGAAAGAGAATAGGTGAGCTGTACCGGATTTTAGAAGACCATCTAATAGTATTTCTTTTATTCTCAGTTGTGTAATAGGTTGCTCTATTGTTAACCTTAAATTTTATTGTTGACTTGAGGCCGTTTTAGGTATGGAGTTCATCTGTTTTGTGTTGCTAAATGGTTAAATGTTTAGGTTGTTACATGAATGACCCGTGAAGGTGTAGACACATGGTGCACTCTTTTATTTCCCAATTCACAACCGAAATTTAGTTTAATTCATTTTGAATATGTATGCGCATCACCGGATATCCCACATTCAGTATGAATAACAAATGTGAACGTTCATTCATTATTCATTATGAATAATACATTATTCAGAATGAATTACACAATATTCATGATGAATAATACACGAACTTATGAATCGTGAATTAATTATTCACCCTGAATGTTGTATTGTTCATCCTGAATGATAAATTATTCATGATGGATAATACATGAATGACCCGTGAAGATGTGGAGACGTGACGCGCTCTCTTTTGTTCCTCGGTTCACAACAGAATTACTCGATAGGTTCTCGATTCGTCTTGATGAGTGTTGGGTTACGGTGTTGAAGCAACACGATGCCTTATGAAGTTGAAGAAAGTGTTGAAGAGGGTGATGTCGAGTTACATATTTACGGTGTCGAGGTTTTGAACAGACTTGAACGTACATAAATATTCACAATGAATATAACACATATATAACATTTCACGTAAAAAACGGTTAAAACAAAAAAAAAACTATATCGAGATGGATGTCATATCGAAGAGCACGAAATTCTCGTTTTTTTTTATGTAATTTATTTGATTAGAATATTATTAATTTTTAAGATAATTTATTTTAAACTTTAATAAGGTTAAAGTTTTTAATTAAAAAATAAAATAAAAAGGCAAATATGTTTGACGTGAGTTTAAATGATCTTCCATTTTTACCTCTAAGCATCTTAAAATTAAAAACGCTATTTAATATGAGTTGTTGTATCAATAAAGATGGAGTGACTGAGATTTGTCCTTGCATACACAATGAAAATTGAGTGAATTTTCCCCCTCCCTCTCTCTATATATATAATGTTTTCTTAATTATATCAACGATGTACTACATTCCTTCTAGTATAGTTTTCTAAAAATAAAATTATCAAAATAATAATCAAAACAAAATATATTTTTATTTAAACTCTAAATGCCATATAATTTATTCACAAAATTTTAAATACTGTATAATTATTATGTTTCATATTCTTTAGAAAGATTAAACCTTTAAATTGATTGTTGTTGTTCTTTCTTCTTCCTTCAAGGCCCCATTAACCCACTAAAATTCCACTAATGAGATTTGACCTTCTTCACCCAACTTTCAACCTCCAAAATTTGACATCAAATTTAGAGCTTTACAATACAATATAGAGATAATGGCACAAATGGTCAAATCATGGAGAGGGTACAATATAGAGATAATGGCACAAATGGCCAAATAATGAAGAGGGATTGACCTCTTAGCTATCCCTCTCCCTGACTTGCAAAAATGTCAAAAGGGACGTAAATGGAGCCCCAAGGACGCAATTGGAGTCTTGGGCTCCATTTGCATCTCTTTGGACATTTTTGCAAGTCAGGGAGAGGGATGGCTAAGAGGTCAATCCCTCTCCGTGATTTGGCCATTTGAGCTAATTATTATACAATATATCATAGACACTTTGCTTTACAAACTCAATTAGTCCAAGATACTTCTCTATGCCACATTATTATTTCTTTTAATTAATATTTTTTTATAAATTACAAAAAGCACTTTATAAATAAATAAAAGAAAATATTTATATGTTATAATAATTTTTTTTAATACTTTATCAAAACTGACTATCAAATTTATGTATCACGCCACATCTAGTTTATATGGGAATATTGTGAATATTTAATTAATTATAACCTATTTTTAATATTTTAAACAAACAATAATAGTTTAATTCATTCTCTTCTAATTAAGGCCAAAGGACTTATCATATAATAAATCCATATATAAAATGATTTTAAAAGCCTTTGCAAATGTAAATTAATTTTAAATGAATGAATATCAATAATTTTTGCTGGATTAAAGAGGACATGTGCCCAAGAGAAGCACCTTAAATCATGCATCTTTGACCATGAAGATCTGAATATATTTCTGGACTGATTTTGTTGGATTACATAATTATTAATTTTATTTATTTATTTATTTAATATATAAAACACCCACATGCCACACACTCACTGATGGTGAAAAAAAAGGCTCCATTTTGCTTCCAAAACAAGCGTATTTATATAATAATTTCCTACCAAAATCAAAATGCTCTTATCACCTTTATACCACATGCATATTTTGAAACTATTTCTATTTAAAACTATTTTTATTTTTATTTTCAGTGATTCATAATAAATTTAAACAATAATGATAATGTGGCTTAATTAAGGTTTAATAAATCATTTTATAATAAATGATTGACAATTTTTTTAATTATCATTTTAGATATAATATTATCATCTAAGAAACGAGAACATGGATTGGCCACATCAATTGAATTAAATTATATAATCAATATAATAATAATAATAATAATAATAATAATTTTTTTTAATAATATGCACCCCCAAATTGGTGGGAATTTCTAATGGAAAAGAATAGGGTGACCCACTATATTGGTGAGACCTCTCCATGTGCTTGGCTGTATAAACAATATGGGGTCTACTATATTAATAAATGTCCTTTTAAAATATATTTTATAATCATTTTGGATTAATAAAATAATTATTTTTGTTTGTTTGCTTTTGTAAAGAAAACGTTTATAGAGAAATAAATTATTTCATGACTGGTTTTCACTGTGTTAAATGAATTGCATGTCTCATGACATGTAATTGTAAAAATAAAAATAAAAAAAAAAGTTTAAAAACCAGTATTTTGAAAATGAAATGAAAGGTGTCTTTGTTAGACATCACTTTGACAATCTCTTATATTGAGCCTCACTTTCTCCATTTTCTCAAGTCATTCTCCTTCTTCTTTCTTTTCACACATCTCTCTCTCTCTATGAAGATCATAACGGCAACTCAAGGAGGCATCCAAAGGGATCGCATTGATCCCGAGTCTCATATATACTGTCTTGTGAATATATATATGTATCGAATTGGGATCATGCTATCCCTTTGGATTCCTCCTTCAGTTGCTTCCAACTTTATAAATATCAAATATCTATCTGATTATTGGGAAGAAATGGAAGATAGAAGAGACTATGACGTCGACCAAATATTGTATTTTCATTTGGACCTTCAAGTAACTCAAAGGAATGCGAGGGCGATGTGGGCATCTCTCCGAATACAAGTAAGTATAGTTTCATTAATTCATTCGATATTTTAGGTCTTGACTTTACCTTGATGGTTAGATCACTGCGCTCTTAAAGTTTATATATAATAGACAAACTCTTTTGATCATAACATCTTTGTATGACAATTTTCTGGTATTTCATAAATTTCAAAGAACCGCTAAAAGTATATTAATTTTTGTTCATGGTACTCCAATTTTTTCTTTTGGAATTTTAAGGACCTTTTTCTCTTGCGTGAACGCAAATATGTCGATTGAGAAGTATTAAAGTTTGCAAAATCATAGTGCTAATAACATTGTAACATCTGACATAACGTGTTCATGAAAGCATATTCGGTAAATACACATATATATATATATATATATATATATGTGTGTGTGTGTGTGTACTTGTGTGTGTGTGTGTGTGGATTATTATCAAAAACCCTACAAACGAGATAGCTAGCAAGCCAACCAATTATCCATGTCAGATAAGGTTATGGAAGGATGTGTGTCGCCTTCGGCATAAGAAATACGAATTTGTTGGTTTTGATGGATGCATGCTACCATGTGATTGTGGCTCAAACGATAAGTCCAAAATAAACGACATCTAGATAACGTTAATCAACTATCGTGTGGCTATAATATTTGTTTGAAAAGTAAAACAATTAGAAAGTTTGTGAAGTTTCATGCTTTCTAGCTACATTCCCTTTTTCTAAAAAAAAATTCAAAATCTTTGATGCAAAATTCAACATCTTTGATGTGTGTAGCATTTTCTTCCTCCACTTTCCATTTAGGATACTTAGATTTAAGTGGTCTATCACTTGATAGTTGCATGTTGTCTAGTTAATTATCAAGAAAATGTAAAATGGCTTGTTGGGGGCATTTTAGGAAAACAAATCATATAATAAAGGAAGTTAGTATGAAAGGGTACAAAATGGGCAATGGAGGGAAGGGGCTTTGGCAAAGGGAGTCCAAAATCACATGGGTTTAGGGACTTTATTTGGAATCCAAGGGAAGAGTAGGTGATAAATTATGGGCTTCTTTTTAGCAACTTGGGAGCTCATTTTTGAGTGTCCCAAAAATAAAGGGAATCATGCACATGTGTGGTGAGGCCTTCATACAAATTGCAAAATATAAATAAATTAAAACAACTTAAATAAAAATTAATTTGAGAAAAAAAAAGGTTTTTTAAACAATTTGATGACAAATTTTATTAAAATAAGATGAAAGTATAAGTATGTAATTGATATAATTTTTGGTATGAAAACGCTTGAATAACATGTATCGAAAACGATATGTATCGACAATCTAGCTCCCTAGTTTGATTAATGTGTTTTAATTGAGATAGATTTATAACATTACAATAAATCTTGTTTTTAAGACGTTTTTTAAATGACATTTTCCAAAAAGTGGCAAATAAAAAGATTCAAAGGACGATTCACTTTTTAAGTCTTATTAGGTTGCTCAATTTTGTCTATACAACTTATAGTTTTAAAAATATAGAATTTGTTAAGTTGTCTAACTTCGTCCTAACAACTCATTTTAACGTCTTTGTATAGCACCTACCCACAGTTGTTAGTCTTATAAACTTAAAAGTCGCATTAGTTGCTTATTATGACAATCATGGTCATCTTATAATCAATACCTATAATGATAATCAATCATATCTATAATCCACATCGATAAGTCCATATATAAGTAATATTAAATGACCTTTTTAGAAATCATAAATAATAAAATGTTTACGATTATTATAAGAAACCACATAATAAGAATTATTATAAGTTTTTGATACATACAAAATATTGAAGAACATAAATGTTAACCTTCAGTTATTTTATTAAAGTTCAGCACTCTCGAGTCTAAAGTCGAGACCCAATGTAATAAATGTATCTATAAACTTTTAAATACGTTTTAATTAAAGTACAATTTTCGAAAACGATAAACGATGTTATCTGTAATGAGTAATCAAAATCGACGTTAACAAATATCAGAAGATTATAATTAATATGAAAAATCAAAATCGTTAAACTTTTATAAGAAAACAAAATAATAATAATAATCATTTGAAAAGGCGATTATTTCTAAACTTTATGATATTCTTGTCACATGAACCCAACTTTCATATCTTTGCACATGGCTGCTTCCTACCTTTCAGAAGTATTTTCTCTTTAAATGGAAAATGTTGACATGCATATGTTTTGTAATTGTACGTGTATATATATATATATATATATATATATATATATATATAGAGAGAGAGAGAGAGAGAGAGAGAGAGAGAGAGAGAGAAAGAGGAAGATTAAAATGAGAACGCTAACTATTTAAGAAAATAAGAAAACAATAAATCATGTGCAAAATCATATATGATTCGCCATTAATGACCAAAAACTTGACACATGCGACTTTTCCTGCGACGGCGAATCATATATGATTTTGTACATTAATCATATATGATTTTGTATGTGCTCGACCGTTCTCGTGTTTTTTTAAATAGATATTGTTCTTGTATGAACCCATCTCTCTCTCTCTCTACACACACATGTATAGGGGCCTAATCAAATGAGAACTAGGTAGTTTGTGGTAACTGTGAGATCCAATGTGAGCCACACATTTAGAATGATTAATATTAATTTTAAATAAATAAAAAAGGGTATTTTAGCAAATTTATTTAATTCCCAAAATCTCTCATTTTCTCTTATATGTATCATCTCTTTCTCTCTCTACCATATAACCTAACTCCTAAATTTTCTCATTTCCTTTTACAAAAGCGTATCACAGTGTGCTATCACGTATTTTTTATGTTTTTTTCCGATGTTAACAAAAGGATATCATAGTGTACTATAATATATTTTCGATCTTTACAAAGGGTATCACAATGTGCATCACTTATTTTCGATGTTTTTTTCGATCTTTACAAAGTGTATCACGGTGTCCTATGACGTATTTTCGATGTTTACAAAAAGGTATCATAGTGTGCTATCATGTATTTTCGATCTTTATAAAGTGTATCACAGTGTGCGTCACGTATTTTCAATCTTTACAAAGTGTATCATAGTGTGCATCACGTATTTTCGATGTTTTTCGATGTTTATAAAGTGTATCACAGTGTGCATATGTATTCGTCGGAATAATATTTGTTGGAGAGAGAAGAGAAGATAGAGAAGATTTCTAAAATGCCTAAAATACCCTTTCATTAAAATTTTAACTAAAATTATCAAAATTATTGATTTCCTAATTTATCTTCTGATTTGTGGTTAAAATTGGATCTCACGGTTACCACATATAACCGAGTTCTCCCTTGAATGGCCCCCCACATGTATTACAATATGTAGACAAAAGATCGTGTGAGAAAAAGAGTTAAGGCGAGAAGCATAAGAAGCGATTTGGACCCTTGATCATTTTTAATCTCATCCCCCCCATGAATTGCGCTTCTCATGAGAATTAATTCGGTGCATCTCATTAGTCTTGATCTTCAATTAAAATTGATCCAAGGGTTTAGATCCATTCTTGCCCTTCTCACCATAAATTCCCTTCTCACCGGAAACCAACCTTCCCATAGGGGCAGGTTCAAACGAGAAACTAAATATTTTGTGAGAAGGTAAGAAGTGCGATATCATATGTGATACACAAACTTAATCATATATGATTAAACACATGTTACATTAGCAACAAAATAGACGTTTAATCATATATGATTAAACAGTGGTGGATCCAGGATTTTTTCCTGGTGGGGGCACATTTTAAGGTAGATTAAATGCCCGCAAAGTTGTCCAGTGCAATTTAGCCTAAATCCATCATTTCGAGGGATTTTTAAAGTTTTTGTTTGGTTGATTTCAAGGGATTTTTAAGCTTTTTTGTCGATTTTGAGGGACTTTTTCGTTTTTTTTTTGTTAATTTCGAGAATGTTTTTTGGTTGGTTACGATGTATTTTTTTTTTGTTGATTGTATTGGCCGAAAGGCTCATACAGACGTAGGAAGTTGTTACCAAGAGTAACATCTCCTTGTGTTTCTACTTGATACAAGGTGGGGATTATGAAAGTAACTCCACTAATTTGAACCTGTATCTGTTCTGCAACACGATTCATTACCATGATATCATCGTTTGATGTTCTTGCTCTAATTGGGTTTTGTGCGTTAATCCAAAATGCTTCAGGAATAACATTTTTGTTAGCAGTACACATACTAGCACCTGTGTATATGTATAAATGTAAAGCGTATCTTTTAAATCCCTTAAAGTAAAATATACCATTAATATAGATGTTTTTTAGGAAAATCCCATTCATCGGAACAAAGGTTATTCCAATCTTTCTTGTCGAAACAGCAATAACCAGATCAAGTTTAGCCTATGCTAAAGATCTAGTTACAAAAGAAATGGAGTCCGTCTGCCGTGAGAGACTCATTAAAAAGAAGATGCGCAAGGTAAACCTCTGTTGCTCAGAACACCTAGGTCCTGAAACCATTTATGGTTGTAATGACTACGACAACTTCAAAGGGTGGAAGAAAAAGCCATTGAAGAAATACAAATGGAAGAAATCTTCTAAGAAACACTTCAAGAAGCATAAAAAGAAGTATAACAGGTACTTCAGGCGAGGTTACAAAAACCGAGAATTACAAGAAGGCCAGTCTCACGATGACCATAAAGAACAGGACAAGAAAAAATTCTGCCCACAAGGTAAATCTACAGGCAAATGTTGGATTTGTAACGAAGTAGGTCACTTTGCACGTGACTGCACAAAAAAGACTCAACAGAGTCTAAAAACCTTAGAGTACATTCAAACGAATGAACTCGTTCAATTCAACTCAGAAAATGAGTTAAGCTCAGATGAAGAGATTTATCTCTTATATTCTGAAGATGAATCAGATTGCTCAAGAAATTCAGATTAACTTAGCACAGGCTGAAGAGCCCTGGGATCTTGATGATTTGCTCTCTACAGGACATTACTAACCTCTTAACACAGGTTTGTAGCCAAACACCTTTAGATCCTCGGATCAACAAAGGAACTTAAGGTAGCCAAACTCCTTTTTCCCCATTGAATGGGGGATTGGGGGTTGTAATAACCCAAAATTTGATATATTGATCAAATCAAGTTATGACGAATCTTACTTCGATTCAAAGATATGTTTTAGACATTCTTAACAATATAATTAAATCTAAAAAAAAGTTATAAATTAAAATATATTGATATATATATATATGGAGAAATGGAAATTATATCTCAAATGTGAGATCATATGATATGATAGCCACGTGACTTATGCAACCTATGTCACCACCTCAATTTCAATAAGGCATGTCATATCTATTGAAGAATTTGGAGAAGGCACGTGGACAAAGATGATTAATGTTCAGGTCTTAAATTTTGAATACATATATGTATTGTTATGAACATTACTAGAAATGATGAATTTTTAGAGAAGTCGTGGGAAGAGGTATGAAGAGAGAGAGGGGGCATTTAGTGTTTTGTTCATCAAAACGAAATACTGAATGTGGGTTTTAGTCGGTTTGAGAGAAGAAGTTATGATTGTTTAACGGTTAAGACTCGGGTGGAATAATTGAATCAGAGGTGAGTTTTCGTTTAACCATTTTCGAACTGAAATGCATATGTTATCAAATGATTATTATTTCGATGTTATACCAGATTGGTATGTTTGAATTATTACCGTTAACTATGATAAAATGGTTATTATTACATGTTGTTTATTATTAACACATATGGTTGGATTATAAATTTTTGGGATAAAGAGACTTTCACAACAGAAGTCGGGTGTGTTAGGACTATGATGGTCCGCGCAAAAGGTTATATATATATAGAGAGAGAGAGAGAGAGGGAGGATCCTGCGAGAAGTTAAACATTTTGCGAGAAGACGAGAAGTGATTAATCATATATGATTACACGGCTTGTAGGTGTGTTTAATCATGTATGATTAAACGTCTATGTATTGCCAATATAACATGTGTTTAATCATATATGATTAAGCTTGTGTATCATATATGATTAAACACTTCTCGCTTTCTCGCAAAATATTTAGCTTCTCGTTTGAACATGCCCCTATATATATATATATATATATATATAGTGCCCGCGAATTTGTTTCGTGTGGTGGGCCACAACCGATATTGATTGCGGTCTTATCGGGGGGTGTGCGATTAAATTGTGACGACTGTTGTGGTTAGTTACCTGTGTGAGATATTGTGTTTGAGAGCCTACTTTATGAGTAAATGATTTATTTGTGACATTATGTAAAAGTGATTTTACTGAATTATTTATCTGACAGAGATTTACTCACTAGACCGTATGGTCTAACCCTCATTTTATTTTCAAAATATGCATTTCAGGTGAATTTTATATTGGGATTGCTAGCTTGGGTGTAACACCCTAGAAACTGCGGAAATAAAATTTTGAAGAAACAATTCGGCAATAGACTAAGTTGCGGAATAAGGTGTGACAATTTTCATTACACAATCAACCCAACGGGTATAGAGTAGCCAATATTGAGGTAGATAACTAAAGTATAGAACAACATCCTATTAATCTATAAAATATCTAGATTAGGGACGGGTGTCGCTATACTTCCAAAATGAATCTTCAAAAGAATCCCTCACGACCCCAAGGTCGCTCCCTCAGTCCCGACGAGCCCCACTGCTAAGATAACCTGCCAACATGACAACCAAGAGCAAGCGTTAGGCTAACGCCTAGTGAGAACAAGCCAAATAAAAGAGAGTACTAAACCCAATTGGTGCCACGCGGTAGTATAGCCATGAGCTAAGTCAAGAAATCCAATAAACCATTAGTGATTAAACATGGTATAAGTAATACCCACATATCACATAACGAGCTCAACCCCTCTAGATCTGTTGCTCAAAACATTCAAGTCAACCCCTCTGGATCTATCCTTGAGAGTTCCCAAAACAGGGGGAACTCAAGCACATAATGGGATTTCACCTTACTGCACCATGAGACGCTGCCCGACCATATAGGCCCACACCTTACTTATCATGGCAACCCGATGCCTATCCCGTGCTAAAACGTGAACCAAATGCCCAAAACAGGGGACATAGGAACACAGTGCCTATGGATCCATTGCACTAAGACTCAAAGCCAAAGCATGTCATTTCCGAGCATGCCCACATTAAATCAGTTATACAGACAATTCATATGAACAACAGTTCAATTCTATAAATCGTGATTCTTGAAAATGTGAGATCTTTAGAATGCAATTTCCAACGATAATACGTCACTTTGAAACCAGATTTTCCACATTTCAAATAATACATTTATCACATAGCATTCGTAATACAGACCGATTTAGCTTAAGGACTCACCTCAGATTTCTTCCTGATTATAGCCTGCTTCAGACGATTGCTACCTATGACAACACCGATAATCGGTAAGCCAAAATAAAGACAACTTAATGACTTAAAACTCCAGAATACGAACACAACACACTACCAGAACTCAGTACCGGTCGAAGGACACAACCGGTCGAACCCTGACCTCGGTCGAACCCGACACCGGTCGAACCCTGACCTCGGTCGAACCCGACACCGGTCGAACCCTGACCTCGGTCGAACCCGACCTTCGGTCGAACATGACCTCGGTCGAACATGACCTTCGGTCGAACATGACCTCGGTCGAACATGACCTTCGGTCGAACATGTGTCCGGTCAAAGGACACATCGGTCGAACGACTAATCGGTCGAACGGCCAACCGGTCGAAGGACCATCGGTCAAATGACCATCGTCTTGTTTCATCAAGAACACCATAAACAGATCGATGCAGAACCCAGATCCAAAATGAGAAATACTTAGATCTCACAATGGAACGGTTTAAAACCTTCACAACAAGATTATACGCGGCTAAAAGCATTCAGATCAAAGCATTAGGCTAGATTCGTACCTTGATTTGGAGAAAACCCGAAGAACCACTTCACTGCTTCTTTTCTCTTTCTCTCTCTGATTTCTCAAAAACTGATATTTGTGATATTTCCAAAATATCTAAAATCTGATTTATATTTATATAACACAAGTTACATTTTACCCCCTTGGACTTTGGGTAATAGTCAACTTTTCACCCAACCCCAAAATAGCGGGTGTTACAATCCTCCCCAACTTGGAGAAGATTTCGTCCTCGAAATCTCGGCTATGGGAAGAGGTGAGGATACCTCCGCCTCAAGTCCTCTTCCGCTTCCCAAGTCACATTGGCACCTCGATGGTGCTTCCACTGAACCTTGATCATTGTGACTTCCCGGTGACGAAGCTTCTTCGTCTTCCTTTCTAAAATCGCCTCAGGTTCTTCAACGCAACGATTCCCTTCATCTACTCTGATCTCGGAGAGTGGAATGACACTCTCCTCCTTTGCTAGACACTTCCGTAGATAGCACACGTGGAACGTGTTATGAATTCCCTTCATCTCCGTAGGAAGTTCCAGCTGATAAGCTTGAAGTCCTACCCGCTTAGTCACAGAGAACGGTCCAAGGAAACGGGGGCTCAACTTCCCACGCTTCCCAAATCTAATAATTCCCTTCCAAGGGGACACCTTCAACATAACTCGATCTCCCACTTGGAATTCCATTGGCCGTCTTTTCTTATCGGCGTAGCTTTTCTGCCGATCCTGGGCCGCCTTCAAACGTTCGCGGATGCCCTTGACCTTGTCCGCCGTTTCTTGTACAACTTCCGGTCCGGCGAACTGCTTTTCTCCCGCCTCGAGCCAACATACGGGAGTTCGACACTTGCGACCGTATAACGCTTCAAACGGTGCCATCCCTATGCTTGAGTGGTAGCTATTATTGTATGCGAACTCTACCAAAGGCAGGTGCGCATCCCAACTACCCCCAAAGTCGATTACACACGATCTTAACATATCTTCTAGCGTCTGGATTGTCCTCTCGCTTTGTCCGTCGGTTTGAGGATGGTAGGCCGTGCTCAACTTCACACGTGTACCTAATTCCTTTTGTAAGTCATCCCAAAAATGCGACGTGAACCGACTATCCCGATCAGAGACTATAGATAGCGGCACGCCGTGCCGGGATATTACTTCATCGATGTACAACTTCGCCAATTTATCCATTGGTAACGTCTCCCGCATGGCCAAGAAGTGAGCGCTTTTGGTCAAGCGGTCAACTATAACCCAGATGGCGTCGTGACCTTTCAAGGTCTTTGGTACCTTTGTCACGAAATCCATCGTGATGTGTTCCCATTTCCACTCCGGAATTTCCAAGGATTGCAAACTGCCGTAGGGTTTTTGGTGCTCAGCCTTCACTTGCAAGCAAGTCACACACTGTTCCACATAGCGCGCCACGTCGAGCTTCATGACTGGCCACCAATAAAGCAATTTCAAATCTCTATACATTTTCGTGCTTCCCGGGTGAATGGAGTATTTTGACTTGTGGGCATCTTCGAGAAGAAGTTCTCTATTACCCCCAATCTTGGGCACCCAGACTCGCCCATTGAAAAGCTTCACCCCTCGACTGTCTTCGGTCAACAAAAGATGTTGTTTCGCCATGACTTCTCCTTTGAGATTTTCCTCTAGCAGGGCTTCGGCTTGCGATTCATTGATTCTATCAATAAGCGTTGAAGTTACTTCAATCCGTGCAAAGGTAGCACGAGAATTTCCTCCGCAGACTTTCCGACTCAAGGCGTCGGCAACCACGTTTGCCTTACCCGGATGGTAGAGCAACTCGCAGTCATAATCCTTCAACAACTCCAACCATCTTCGCTGCCTCATGTTTAGCTCTTTCTGATTAAAGATATGCTTCAGACTCTTGTGATCCGTATAAAGAGTGCACTTCGTACCGTAAAGGTAGTGCCGCCACAACTTCAGTGCAAATACCACAGCTGCCAATTCCAAGTCATGAGTAGGGTAGTTGACTTCATGCACTTTAAGTTGCCTTGATGCGTAAGCGATCACTTTCCCTCTTTGCATCAGGACACAACCCAAACCCATCTTCGACGCATCGCTGTACACCACAAAATCTTCCGTCCCGTCCGGTAAGGATAGGATAGGAGCTTCACAAAGCTTCTTCTGTAAGGTGCGGAACGCCTCTTCTTGCTTCTCGGTCCACACAAATTTCACGTTCTTCCGGGTCAAGATAGTCAACGATGAGGCTATCTTCGAGAAATCTTGAATGAATCTCCGGTAGTATCCTGCCAAACCTAGGAAGCTTCGGATTTCAGATGGATTATTGGGAGGTTCCCAATTCGTCATCGCCTCAATCTTTGCGGGATCCACCTTGACTCCTTCCTTTGAAACTATATGCCCCAAAAATTGAACTTCTGGAAGCCAAAAGTCGCACTTTGAAAACTTTGCGTAGAGTCTTTCTCGCCTTAACACCTCCAACACTTCACGGAGATGCTGCTCATGCTCTTCTTCATTCTTGGAGTAAACTAAGATGTCGTCGATGAATACAATTATCGACTTGTCGAGGAACGGTCGACACACTCGGTTCATCAAGTCCATAAATATTGCCGGTGCGTTGGTTAGGCCGAATGGCATCACCAGAAACTCGTAGTGCCCATAGCGAGTTCTAAATGCCGTCTTCGGAATGTCGCTCTTTGCTACCTTCACTTGGTGATACCCCGATCGAAGATCAATCTTTGAGAAGCAGCCCGCTCCTTGAAGCTGATCGAACAGGTCGTCGATTCTTGGAAGTGGATACCTGTTCTTCACCGTCACTTTGTTCAGTTCCCTGTAGTCGATACACATTCTCATTGCACCGTCCTTTTCTTGACAAATAGAACCGGAGCTCCCCACGGGGACGAGCTCGGTCTGATGAAACCTTTCTCGAGAAGGTCTCGAAGTTGAACCACCATATCTTGCATTTCGGTAGGAGCCAAACGATAAGGAGCTCGAGCAATCGGAGCCGCTCCAGGAATGAGGTCAATACGAAAGTCCACAACACGATCGGGCGGCAACCCGGGCAAGTCCTCCGGAAACACATCGGGAAACTCGCGCACCACCCTAACATCTTCCAATTTCCGTTGGTCGAGTTTGGTATCGATGGCATACGCCAAGAAAGATACGTATCCTTTCGCCAAACACTTCCTAGCTTTGATTACTGAAATAATCGCCACATCGTTTTTCCTTCCTTCGCCGTAGATTATAGTTGCTTCCCCGTTTGCCATCGGTAAGCGGATCATTTTCTTGGAACATACAATTTCGGCCTGGTTCTTAGATAACCAGTCCATACCTACCACTACGTCGAATCCGCCAATTTGCATTGGTAATAGGTTAATGGGAAATTTCTTCCCCTTAAGCTCTAAGATGCAATCCTTAAGGATACTACGAATTAGAACCTGACCTCCATTTGCTATTTCTACCACAACCGCATTCTCTAACATACTCATAGACATAGCAAGCCTTTGACAGAACAATTCGGATATGAACGAGTAGCTAGCACCAGAATCAAATAACACGCGTGTAGGTACGGAATTTAGAGAGAACGTACCCGACACCACATCGGTCGATGCTTTAGCTTCCTCTGACGACATCTGGAAAGCCCTTCCAGTCGACCGCGGAGTTTCCAACTTCCTCCCGCCAGATCCTCCGGTCTTCAGCTTCGGGCATTCCGCCCTTACGTGCCCCGGTTCCCTACACTCAAAACATACCTGTCCCTTGAGAGGGCAATCTCGGAACGTGTGACCCGTCTTCCCACATTTGTAGCACGTCCCGGGAACAAAGTTGCAAGGGCCGAAATGCTTGCTTCGGCACTTGGAACACCACCTAGCATCACGTCTAGGATCAGCTCCTCGCTGAGTGCTGCTGTTGGCATAAAAGGGTTTCTTTGAGGGCATTGAACTCCCCTCCCACTTCCTCTTCTCGACTTGGCGACCACCCTGATCCCTGCCGAGACTGTAAGCATCCTCCATGAGTTGAGCTTCTTCCATTGCCTCCCGAAGGGTGGAGGTCTTTGTCACACGAACCATCGACATCATGTCCGATGGAAGACCCTTGATGTAAGCCTTGATCTTATCTTTCTCTGTCGGGACCAGATGTCCCACAAAGCCTAGCTTGTCCATGAAGAGACGGCTGTATTCCCTCACAGACATACCTCCCTTCTTCAAATTCTGGAATTCATCCTTGATTCGGTCCAACGACCGCTCGTTACAGTACTCCTCTAGCAGTTTCTCCTTGAAGGTAGACCAAGACAATTGGTCTAGAACAGTTGGCTCCAGCGAAGCAGAGTACACATCCCACCAGGTAAGAGCTATTCCCCGCAGCATTCGGGAACCAAATATCACCCTCTGTTCTTCCCCACATTCGCTTGAGCGAAAAGCTTGCTCCATCTCTCGAACCCAGGCCATACAATCTAAGGGATTGTCCGAGCCTTTAAATTCTGGTGGTCGGCAACCCAGAAAAGCCTTAAACGTGCAAGTCCGTGTCGTTCGATTGACGCCTAGGGTTGCAGTTACCACAGGGGAAATTACGGGTCCGGTACCCCCGGATCCAGCAACAATCACATTCTCGCCAACCGTTTCGGGCCTACGGTTGTTAGTGTCTCGGTCCTCGAGGAGTTTCAAGAACACTTCCTGTTGTTGTGCCATGGCCCTATTCATGGCCAACATCATACGATCCATCATTCTCGATTCGGCCGTCACTTCTTCTATAATAGGCTCATTAGCCTCCAAATTTCGTCGAGGAATATGCTCGGGTCCTCCTCCCAGCACATTACTCACACGTACAGTTTCCCCCACTACGGTCGCCAGCGGATGGTCGGCCGTAGGTATGTCGGCCTCCTGGCCTTCCGGATGACTCCTGGTATTAACCA
This sequence comes from Arctium lappa, assembly GCA_023525745.1. NCBI lineage: Eukaryota > Viridiplantae > Streptophyta > Magnoliopsida > Asterales > Asteraceae > Arctium > Arctium lappa. The sequence continues at coordinate 127,624,465 of CM042049.1, forward strand.
TGGTTCTGCTGAACGCAATCATGCAAAAGAACGGAACAAGGATTATGGAAAACACAGAGAACGTACTTCTACACTTATCAATCGTTATAACAACAGTAATTTAAGTATGCTCACGTAAGACATTTTCATAATAACGTTAGCTAAGTGAAATTATGAACGTATAATACGCAAGAGTGCTTATTACCATCGTTACAACTTTCAACTTGTGCAATTTTCCGTTGACCCTAAGACCATCCTATCTCACAAGATCTACCCCATCTCACGAGTCGTAACTTAATAGTCTCAGCTTAAGTCTAGGCATCTTACAGTCATACCTAGTTCACTTAAACCAAGGCTCTGATACCAACTTGTAACACCCTAGAAACTGCGGAAATAAAATTTTGAAGAAACAATTCGGCAATAGACTAAGTTGCGGAATAAGGTGTGACAATTTTCATTACACAATCAACCCAACGGGTATAGAGTAGCCAATATTGAGGTAGATAACTAAAGTATAGAACAACATCCTATTAATCTATAAAATATCTAGATTAGGGACGGGTGTCGCTATACTTCCAAAATGAATCTTCAAAAGAATCCCTCACGACCCCAAGGTCGCTCCCTCAGTCCCGACGAGCCCCACTGCTAAGATAACCTGCCAACATGACAACCAAGAGAAAGCGTTAGGCTAACGCCTAGTGAGAACAAGCCAAATAAAAGAGAGTACTAAACCCAATTGGTGCCACGCGGTAGTATAGCCATGAGCTAAGTCAAGAAATCCAATAAACCATTAGTGATTAAACATGGTATAAGTAATACCCACATATCACATAACGAGCTCAACCCCTCTAGATCTGTTGCTCAAAACATTCAAGTCAACCCCTCTGGATCTATCCTTGAGAGTTCCCAAAACAGGGGGAACTCAAGCACATAATGGGATTTCACCTTACTGCACCATGAGACGCTGCCCGACCATATAGGCCCACACCTTACTTATCATGGCAACCCGATGCCTATCCCGTGCTAAAACGTGAACCAAATGCCCAAAACAGGGGACATAGGAACACAGTGCCTATGGATCCATTGCACTAAGACTCAAAGCCAAAGCATGTCATTTCCGAGCATGCCCACATTAAATCAGTTATACAGACAATTCATATGAACAACAGTTCAATTCTATAAATCGTGATTCTTGAAAATGTGAGATCTTTAGAATGCAATTTCCAACGATAATACGTCACTTTGAAACCAGATTTTCCACATTTCAAATAATACATTTATCACATAGCATTCGTAATACAGACCGATTTAGCTTAAGGACTCACCTCAGATTTCTTCCTGATTATAGCCTGCTTCAGACGATTGCTACCTATGACAACACCGATAATCGGTAAGCCAAAATAAAGACAACTTAATGACTTAAAACTCCAGAATACGAACACAACACACTACCAGAACTCAGTACCGGTCGAAGGACACAACCGGTCGAACCCTGACCTCGGTCGAACCCGACACCGGTCGAACCCTGACCTCGGTCGAACCCGACACCGGTCGAACCCTGACCTCGGTCGAACCCGACCTTCGGTCGAACATGACCTCGGTCGAACATGACCTTCGGTCGAACATGACCTCGGTCGAACATGACCTTCGGTCGAACATGTGTCCGGTCAAAGGACACATCGGTCGAACGACCAATCGGTCGAACGGCCAACCGGTCGAAGGACCATCGGTCAAATGACCATCGTCTTGTTTCATCAAGAACACCATAAACAGATCGATGCAGAACCCAGATCCAAAATGAGAAATACTTAGATCTCACAATGGAACGGTTTAAAACCTTCACAACAAGATTATACGCGGCTAAAAGCATTCAGATCAAAGCATTAGGCTAGATTCGTACCTTGATTTGGAGAAAACCCGAAGAACCACTTCACTGCTTCTTTTCTCTTTCTCTCTCTGATTTCTCAAAAACTGATATTTGTGATATTTCCAAAATATCTAAAATCTGATTTATATTTATATAACACAAGTTACATTTTACCCCCTTGGACTTTGGGTAATAGTCAACTTTTCACCCAACCCCAAAATAGCGGGTGTTACAATCCTCCCCAACTTGGAGAAGATTTCGTCCTCGAAATCTCGGCTATGGGAAGAGGTGAGGATACCTCCGCCTCAAGTCCTCTTCCGCTTCCCAAGTCACATTGGCACCTCGATGGTGCTTCCACTGAACCTTGATCATTGTGACTTCCCGGTGACGAAGCTTCTTCGTCTTCCTTTCTAAAATCGCCTCAGGTTCTTCAACGCAACGATTCCCTTCATCTACTCTGATCTCGGAGAGTGGAATGACACTCTCCTCCTTTGCTAGACACTTCCGTAGATAGCACACGTGGAACGTGTTATGAATTCCCTTCATCTCCGTAGGAAGTTCCAGCTGATAAGCTTGAAGTCCTACCCGCTTAGTCACAGAGAACGGTCCAAGGAAACGGGGGCTCAACTTCCCACGCTTCCCAAATCTAATAATTCCCTTCCAAGGGGACACCTTCAACATAACTCGATCTCCCACTTGGAATTCCATTGGCCGTCTTTTCTTATCGGCGTAGCTTTTCTGCCGATCCTGGGCCGCCTTCAAACGTTCGCGGATGCCCTTGACCTTGTCCGCCGTTTCTTGTACAACTTCCGGTCCGGCGAACTGCTTTTCTCCCGCCTCGAGCCAACATACGGGAGTTCGACACTTGCGACCGTATAACGCTTCAAACGGTGCCATCCCTATGCTTGAGTGGTAGCTATTATTGTATGCGAACTCTACCAAAGGCAGGTGCGCATCCCAACTACCCCCAAAGTCGATTACACACGATCTTAACATATCTTCTAGCGTCTGGATTGTCCTCTCGCTTTGTCCGTCGGTTTGAGGATGGTAGGCCGTGCTCAACTTCACACGTGTACCTAATTCCTTTTGTAAGTCATCCCAAAAATGCGACGTGAACCGACTATCCCGATCAGAGACTATAGATAGCGGCACGCCGTGCCGGGATATTACTTCATCGATGTACAACTTCGCCAATTTATCCATTGGTAACGTCTCCCGCATGGCCAAGAAGTGAGCGCTTTTGGTCAAGCGGTCAACTATAACCCAGATGGCGTCGTGACCTTTCAAGGTCTTTGGTACCTTTGTCACGAAATCCATCGTGATGTGTTCCCATTTCCACTCCGGAATTTCCAAGGATTGCAAACTGCCGTAGGGTTTTTGGTGCTCAGCCTTCACTTGCAAGCAAGTCACACACTGTTCCACATAGCGCGCCACGTCGAGCTTCATGACTGGCCACCAATAAAGCAATTTCAAATCTCTATACATTTTCGTGCTTCCCGGGTGAATGGAGTATTTTGACTTGTGGGCATCTTCGAGAAGAAGTTCTCTATTACCCCCAATCTTGGGCACCCAGACTCGCCCATTGAAAAGCTTCACCCCTCGACTGTCTTCGGTCAACAAAAGATGTTGTTTCGCCATGACTTCTCCTTTGAGATTTTCCTCTAGCAGGGCTTCGGCTTGCGATTCATTGATTCTATCAATAAGCGTTGAAGTTACTTCAATCCGTGCAAAGGTAGCACGAGAATTTCCTCCGCAGACTTTCCGACTCAAGGCGTCGGCAACCACGTTTGCCTTACCCGGATGGTAGAGCAACTCGCAGTCATAATCCTTCAACAACTCCAACCATCTTCGCTGCCTCATGTTTAGCTCTTTCTGATTAAAGATATGCTTCAGACTCTTGTGATCCGTATAAAGAGTGCACTTCGTACCGTAAAGGTAGTGCCGCCACAACTTCAGTGCAAATACCACAGCTGCCAATTCCAAGTCATGAGTAGGGTAGTTGACTTCATGCACTTTAAGTTGCCTTGATGCGTAAGCGATCACTTTCCCTCTTTGCATCAGGACACAACCCAAACCCATCTTCGACGCATCGCTGTACACCACAAAATCTTCCGTCCCGTCCGGTAAGGATAGGATAGGAGCTTCACAAAGCTTCTTCTGTAAGGTGCGGAACGCCTCTTCTTGCTTCTCGGTCCACACAAATTTCACGTTCTTCCGGGTCAAGATAGTCAACGATGAGGCTATCTTCGAGAAATCTTGAATGAATCTCCGGTAGTATCCTGCCAAACCTAGGAAGCTTCGGATTTCAGATGGATTATTGGGAGGTTCCCAATTCGTCATCGCCTCAATCTTTGCGGGATCCACCTTGACTCCTTCCTTTGAAACTATATGCCCCAAAAATTGAACTTCTGGAAGCCAAAAGTCGCACTTTGAAAACTTTGCGTAGAGTCTTTCTCGCCTTAACACCTCCAACACTTCACGGAGATGCTGCTCATGCTCTTCTTCATTCTTGGAGTAAACTAAGATGTCGTCGATGAATACAATTATCGACTTGTCGAGGAACGGTCGACACACTCGGTTCATCAAGTCCATAAATATTGCCGGTGCGTTGGTTAGGCCGAATGGCATCACCAGAAACTCGTAGTGCCCATAGCGAGTTCTAAATGCCGTCTTCGGAATGTCGCTCTTTGCTACCTTCACTTGGTGATACCCCGATCGAAGATCAATCTTTGAGAAGCAGCCCGCTCCTTGAAGCTGATCGAACAGGTCGTCGATTCTTGGAAGTGGATACCTGTTCTTCACCGTCACTTTGTTCAGTTCCCTGTAGTCGATACACATTCTCATTGCACCGTCCTTTTCTTGACAAATAGAACCGGAGCTCCCCACGGGGACGAGCTCGGTCTGATGAAACCTTTCTCGAGAAGGTCTCGAAGTTGAACCACCATATCTTGCATTTCGGTAGGAGCCAAACGATAAGGAGCTCGAGCAATCGGAGCCGCTCCAGGAATGAGGTCAATACGAAAGTCCACAACACGATCGGGCGGCAACCCGGGCAAGTCCTCCGGAAACACATCGGGAAACTCGCGCACCACCCTAACATCTTCCAATTTCCGTTGGTCGAGTTTGGTATCGATGGCATACGCCAAGAAAGATACGTATCCTTTCGCCAAACACTTCCTAGCTTTGATTACTGAAATAATCGCCACATCGTTTTTCCTTCCTTCGCCGTAGATTATAGTTGCTTCCCCGTTTGCCATCGGTAAGCGGATCATTTTCTTGGAACATACAATTTCGGCCTGGTTCTTAGATAACCAGTCCATACCTACCACTACGTCGAATCCGCCAATTTGCATTGGTAATAGGTTAATGGGAAATTTCTTCCCCTTAAGCTCTAAGATGCAATCCTTAAGGATACTACGAATTAGAACCTGACCTCCATTTGCTATTTCTACCACAACCGCATTCTCTAACATACTCATAGACATAGCAAGCCTTTGACAGAACAATTCGGATATGAACGAGTAGCTAGCACCAGAATCAAATAACACGCGTGTAGGTACGGAATTTAGAGAGAACGTACCCGACACCACATCGGTCGATGCTTTAGCTTCCTCTGACGACATCTGGAAAGCCCTTCCAGTCGACCGCGGAGTTTCCAACTTCCTCCCGCCAGATCCTCCGGTCTTCAGCTTCGGGCATTCCGCCCTTACGTGCCCCGGTTCCCTACACTCAAAACATACCTGTCCCTTGAGAGGGCAATCTCGGAACGTGTGACCCGTCTTCCCACATTTGTAGCACGTCCCGGGAACAAAGTTGCAAGGGCCGAAATGCTTGCTTCGGCACTTGGAACACCACCTAGCATCACGTCTAGGATCAGCTCCTCGCTGAGTGCTGCTGTTGGCATAAAAGGGTTTCTTTGAGGGCATTGAACTCCCCTCCCACTTCCTCTTCTCGACTTGGCGACCACCCTGATCCCTGCCGAGACTGTAAGCATCCTCCATGAGTTGAGCTTCTTCCATTGCCTCCCGAAGGGTGGAGGTCTTTGTCACACGAACCATCGACATCATGTCCGATGGAAGACCCTTGATGTAAGCCTTGATCTTATCTTTCTCTGTCGGGACCAGATGTCCCACAAAGCCTAGCTTGTCCATGAAGAGACGGCTGTATTCCCTCACAGACATACCTCCCTTCTTCAAATTCTGGAATTCATCCTTGATTCGGTCCAACGACCGCTCGTTACAGTACTCCTCTAGCAGTTTCTCCTTGAAGGTAGACCAAGACAATTGGTCTAGAACAGTTGGCTCCAGCGAAGCAGAGTACACATCCCACCAGGTAAGAGCTATTCCCCGCAGCATTCGGGAACCAAATATCACCCTCTGTTCTTCCCCACATTCGCTTGAGCGAAAAGCTTGCTCCATCTCTCGAACCCAGGCCATACAATCTAAGGGATTGTCCGAGCCTTTAAATTCTGGTGGTCGGCAACCCAGAAAAGCCTTAAACGTGCAAGTCCGTGTCGTTCGATTGACGCCTAGGGTTGCAGTTACCACAGGGGAAATTACGGGTCCGGTACCCCCGGATCCAGCAACAATCACATTCTCGCCAACCGTTTCGGGCCTACGGTTGTTAGTGTCTCGGTCCTCGAGGAGTTTCAAGAACACTTCCTGTTGTTGTGCCATGGCCCTATTCATGGCCAACATCATACGATCCATCATTCTCGATTCGGCCGTCACTTCTTCTATAATAGGCTCATTAGCCTCCAAATTTCGTCGAGGAATATGCTCGGGTCCTCCTCCCAGCACATTACTCACACGTACAGTTTCCCCCACTACGGTCGCCAGCGGATGGTCGGCCGTAGGTATGTCGGCCTCCTGGCCTTCCGGATGACTCCTGGTATTAACCATGGTTCTGCTGAACGCAATCATGCAAAAGAACGGAACAAGGATTATGGAAAACACAGAGAACGTACTTCTACACTTATCAATCGTTATAACAACAGTAATTTAAGTATGCTCACGTAAGACATTTTCATAATAACGTTAGCTAAGTGAAATTATGAACGTATAATACGCAAGAGTGCTTATTACCATCGTTACAACTTTCAACTTGTGCAATTTTCCGTTGACCCTAAGACCATCCTATCTCACAAGATCTACCCCATCTCACGAGTCGTAACTTAATAGTCTCAGCTTAAGTCTAGGCATCTTACAGTCATACCTAGTTCACTTAAACCAAGGCTCTGATACCAACTTGTAACACCCTAGAAACTGCGGAAATAAAATTTTGAAGAAACAATTCGACAATAGACTAAGTTGCGGAATAAGGTGTGACAATTTTCATTACACAATCAACCCAACGGGTATAGAGTAGCCAATATTGAGGTAGATAACTAAAGTATAGAACAACATCCTATTAATCTATAAAATATCTAGATTAGGGACGGGTGTCGCTATACTTCCAAAATGAATCTTCAAAAGAATCCCTCACGACCCCAAGGTCGCTCCCTCAGTCCCGACGAGCCCCACTGCTAAGATAACCTGCCAACATGACAACCAAGAGCAAGCGTTAGGCTAACGCCTAGTGAGAACAAGCCAAATAAAAGAGAGTACTAAACCCAATTGGTGCCACGCGGTAGTATAGCCATGAGCTAAGTCAAGAAATCCAATAAACCATTAGTGATTAAACATGGTATAAGTAATACCCACATATCACATAACGAGCTCAACCCCTCTAGATCTGTTGCTCAAAACATTCAAGTCAACCCCTCTGGATCTATCCTTGAGAGTTCCCAAAACAGGGGGAACTCAAGCACATAATGGGATTTCACCTTACTGCACCATGAGACGCTGCCCGACCATATAGGCCCACACCTTACTTATCATGGCAACCCGATGCCTATCCCGTGCTAAAACGTGAACCAAATGCCCAAAACAGGGGACATAGGAACACAGTGCCTATGGATCCATTGCACTAAGACTCAAAGCCAAAGCATGTCATTTCCGAGCATGCCCACATTAAATCAGTTATACAGACAATTCATATGAACAACAGTTCAATTCTACAAATCGTGATTCTTGAAAATGTGAGATCTTTAGAATGCAATTTCCAACGATAATACGTCACTTTGAAACCAGATTTTCCACATTTCAAATAATACATTTATCACATAGCATTCGTAATACAGACCGATTTAGCTTAAGGACTCACCTCAGATTTCTTCCTGATTATAGCCTGCTTCAGACGATTGCTACCTATGACAACACCGATAATCGGTAAGCCAAAATAAAGACAACTTAATGACTTAAAACTCCAGAATACGAACACAACACACTACCAGAACTCAGTACCGGTCGAAGGACACAACCGGTCGAACCCTGACCTCGGTCGAACCCGACACCGGTCGAACCCTGACCTCGGTCGAACCCGACACCGGTCGAACCCTGACCTCGGTCGAACCCGACCTTCGGTCGAACATGACCTCGGTCGAACATGACCTTCGGTCGAACATGACCTCGGTCGAACATGACCTTCGGTCGAACATGTGTCCGGTCAAAGGACACATCGGTCGAACGACCAATCGGTCGAACGGCCAACCGGTCGAAGGACCATCGGTCAAATGACCATCGTCTTGTTTCATCAAGAACACCATAAACAGATCGATGCAGAACCCAGATCCAAAATGAGAAATACTTAGATCTCACAATGGAACGGTTTAAAACCTTCACAACAAGATTATACGCGGCTAAAAGCATTCAGATCAAAGCATTAGGCTAGATTCGTACCTTGATTTGGAGAAAACCCGAAGAACCACTTCACTGCTTCTTTTCTCTTTCTCTCTCTGATTTCTCAAAAACTGATATTTGTGATATTTCCAAAATATCTAAAATCTGATTTATATTTATATAACACAAGTTACATTTTACCCTCTTGGACTTTGGGTAATAGTCAACTTTTCACCCAACCCCAAAATAGCGGGTGTTACATTGGGGAAAAAGGTAGTTGAGAGTGGATTCAATTACCGGTTCGCTAGTATTGATCGGTTTGTTTATATTCTATTATCAGTTGGGTGATCATAGATCGGTAAGGATCTAAATCTCCGGTTATAATTTACTATTGCGGTTAGAATTATTTTTTTCCTTCGTTGTATTTGAGGTGATTCTGGGAAGATTGTATTATCTGATTTTTTTCGGATATTTATTGGTTGGTTTCCTGTATTTGTGGTTTTAAGTTAAATTTTTTGGAAACTGGGTCGTTATAGATGGTATCAGAGCTTTAGTTTAAGTGAACTAGGTCGTTGATAGCCTAGACTTAAGTTGAGGGCAATATTTATTGATCGATTTTACCAGTAAATATTATAAGAGTTTGGTGGTTGTAAGCTAGTGGTTTAAGTGAATGGAGTATTTGCGATTTGTGGTTCATCTAAATTTGAGAAAATTAAGTCATGTTATGGCTTAATTTTATTTAACTAGAAGCGTACTCGCGCAATGCAGCGAGATACATTACGATTTTAATGTTTATTTTTATTTTTTGTTTTTTATTGATTTACAGTACGATTTTGGATGGTTTTTATTGAGTGATAATTGTTTTTTTATATATAAATTTGTTTAATTTAGGCTTAACAATATAATGTTTTTTATATAAAAAAAATTAAGTAGTTTGTTAAAATTCATTAATTATCTTATATATTTTAAATTTTTTATATTTAAATTGAGATGTTTATCCTGTTTTGATTATGTTTATCAGAATTTAAATTTCATAATTTTAGGATTTGGGGATTAGAGATAAGGATTTTGGGGGATAAGAATGAAATTTATTAATTAGGGTTAAAATCATTTAAAAGTAGTACATATTGCTTCATTAATTATTTTTTAAGAGATTTTAAGTAGATTAGCATTAAATAATAGTACATAATGCTTGATACATCACGATTTTAATGTTTATTTTTATTTTTTGTTTTTTTATTGATTTACAATACGATTTTGGATGGTTTTTATTGAGTGATAATGGTTTTTTATATATAAATTTGTTTAATTTAGGCTTAACAATATAATATTTTTTATATAAAAAAAATTAGGTAGTTTGTTAAAATTCATTAATTATCTTATATATTTTAAATTTTTTATATTTAAATTGAGATGTTTATCCTGTTTTGATTATGTTTATCAGAATTTAAATTTCATAATTTTAGGGTTTGGGGATTAGAGATAAGAATTTTGGGGGATAAGGATGAAATATATTAATTAGGGTTAAAACCTTTACAGGTAGTACATTAGACTTTAGTAGTTATTTTTAAGAGATTTTAAGTAGATAGCTTTAAATGATAGTATATATAGCTTAGTGAGTTGTAATTAAGAGTTTTTTATGTCATCTTTATAATATAGTATAGATTATTGGTTTATTGGTTGGTGGGAAGAAAGTTTTGACTAGTGAATATCTAAGAGCTATCGTAACGACTTGTGGGTATGATTTTATGTAAGATGATTATGTGAATCTCATTTGGGATGTCTCTTGGGTGATATTTAAAAGTGATTAGATTAATCGATCAAAAGTGTATGGATTTTTAGACAATGTTATGCTATTCTTATTTTGAGAATTGGTGGCTTTGTGATAACTGGTGACTTTCTTAACGGAGAGCATATTATAATTATGGTTTGATTTACAACCTTTGTTAAACAAAAAGCTCAAAGTTAAGCATTGGTATGCAAGGTTGGTGTTGATATTTTGGAGGCCCATGCAAAAAGCTAAACTTGGCCCTATAATTTTTTTCACCGTTATATGATTTATTGAATTCTTGATTACAGAATAGTTAAAGTTTAGAATACACGTGGAATTATAAAATAATTATAAATAAGATTTGAATAAAAATCAAACTGACATTTTCATCGTTAAATTAATGCTCATAAATTTCCAATGATTGATCTCCTTATAAGAATAATAAGTTAATTAGTAGCAAAATTACAAATAATCATATAATAAGTATATATATATATATATATATATATATATATATATATATATATATATATATATATATATATACTAGAAACGTACTCACGCAATTCAGCGAGATACATCACGATTTTAATGTTTCATTTTATTTTTTTGTCAATTTACAGTATGATTTTGGATTGTTTTGAGAAAGTGATAATGTTTTTTTTATAAATTTGTTTAATTTAGGCTTAATAATATAATGTTTTTTTATATAAAAAAATTAAGTATTTTGTTATAATTCAATGATTATCTTATATATTTTAATGACATCTAGAAAAAAATAACCAATTACATATTTAATAATATAATTAAAACAAAATTATAGTAATATAATATATTAATTAATAGTGATACATGAAAAGGTCTACATAAAAGGAAGACCATGTACATACCAAATTGGTGGGTGTTAGAAGTTTGCAGTAGTAATATGTATCTTATGCTTTGATACTTGTAAATTAAGAGATTTTTAAAATATTGCATAAAATGATGGTACCGTGTGCCTAATAATTTGTATTTAAGAGTTTTTTATCCGTGCTTTATAATATAGTATAGATATAGATATATATGGAAGATCATGCGAGAAGTTAAACATTTTACGAGAAGACGAGAAATGTTTAACCATATATGATTATACGGCTTGTAGGTGTGTTTAATCATGTATGATTAAACGTCTATGTATTGCCAATATAACATGTGTTTAATCATATATGATTAAGCTTGTGTATCATATATGATTAAACACTTCTCGCCTTCTTGCAAAATGTTTAGCTTATCATTTGAACCTACCTCTCTCTCTCTCTCTCTCTCTCTATATATATATATATATATATATATATATATATATAAATAATTTAATATCTTAATAGTGGACAAGTTTTTTATTAATAAACTGATACTACTACATATATTTTTCTAAAAGAAGACAAACAACTAGACATTACTACTTAATGAATTCAAAATTTATAGTTTGAGACATCTTATTTTTATATAAATTAAGCAATCATTATTGGTAATTACAAAAAACACAATCAACAAAATTTTATTGATTTATGGTTATTAAAAAACACTAACATTAAAAATTTTAAAAAATTCATAGAACATATAGAATGTAACACCCGTAAATTCTTAAGGTAAGTATTTTGTGGTATTAGATGCATTTAATTCGCTTTTGTGAGAATATGTGTCCTTGTGTACGTCTTATTATCATGTTCAGATCTAAACGGCATATAATTAAGTTACCTTCGTTAATCGTTCAAACCTTGTGCTCGTTATAGTTTTCGATTGAGTTTTGGGCCATTTTTGGGTGACTCGCGATTGTGCCCTGGCACTATCGCGGAGGGCACTATCGCCCAAGTTGTACCGAGAGGGGGGTGTGTCACGCGATAGTGACACGCGATAGTGACCATAGTCACTATCGCCGGGCATACTCACGGAAGGCGTACCGCGGGTGCGTGTGTGTTCGCGATTGTGACTCGCGATAGTGCCCTTTGGCACTATCGCCGGGCACTATCGCCCGCGGCATTTGAAGGGTTTAAATTACCTTGGCAGTCTCATTTTCTCACAAGTTCACTTTACAAAAACGGGAGAGTTCTTCTTAGAGGCTATTTTTAAGGTTTCTTCATCTACCACATTTACTTCTAAGCTTTTGGATGGTTGGGAGCATTAAGTGGTCATCAAGCTACATTCAAGTGTTCTCATTGAGGTGTTCTTCAAGAATTTCACTCCTCATCTTCAAGCCTCATCTTCTCCAACTTCTAGGGTTTCCATATTTTCTAGGTTTTGGGTTCAAAACCTAGATTGTGAGTTTACTAAACCTTTGTTAAAACTAGATACACATCATAATCTTCTATTTGTTACTTTATCTCTATATGCTCAATATTTGGGGATTCCTTCACGAAAATAGTTGAAAAATGTATATATGTATACGGGTGTTATGCCATGGATATTGTTATGTATCATTGTTTAGGACTTGTCTCATGGATATATGATGTGAGCATTTTGATATGTTAAGGGTATGCATAAAAGAGTATTATGATGATTCTATTTGGAGTACCATTTGGATGACATGTTTATATGCTTGATGATGTATGATTTACATTGGGTCTTTTGTTAGACATCATGAGGATAAGGTGGTAAAAATTATACCCGTAGTTGGTATTGAATTATATGGGTTGAAGTATACCTAAAGGACCCCCTTATAAATGTTATGTGGACGAACAAAGTCAGTACACTAGGAGGATGTAGTCTTAGGCGCCACTGTGATGGTATGTGCCTAGACCTCCGCCATCCGGGGAATTTTCTTAGCGATAGTCTTCGGATGGGCCGGGCCTTTGGGGTGTTCCTTGTTAAGGGCATCAAGGTATATCGACTCTTGGGTGGGACTTGATTGGTGCTTTGGGTCTCCCCTAATGACTCTACATTTGTTGAACACTTGTTAACTGCTGATAAGAATTGTATTTGTTCCTGTACTGTAACACCTTAGGCATATCCCATATCGGCCATGGACAGGAGTGATGTTGGGTGTTATAAGTAATATCTTGGCCTTCCTAACAACAACGCGTTTTGGGGCCACAAGCACGTCAGGTTCTGGGAACTCTGAGGTTAAGCGTGCTTGGGTGGGAGTAGTCCCAGGATGGGTGACCCCCTGGGAAGTTTCTCACCAGGTCGCCATGAACAAATCCGTGCGCTACACGTTGGTTAAATCCAGGGGCAAAGCGGACAATATTGTTGTCGAGGTAGGCGGGATGTTACAGATGGTATCAGAGCCACTCCTGTGCCGTTCGGGATATGGGGCAAACCTCATCGAGGACGATGAGTCCCAAGGGGGGGTGTTTGTAACACCTTAGGCATATCCCATATCGGCCGTGGACAGGAGTGATGCTGGGTGTTATAAGTAATATCTTGGTCTTCCTAACAACAACGCGTTTTGGGGCCACAAGCACGTCAGGTTCTGGGAACTCTGAGGTTAAGCGTGCTTGGGTGGGAGTAGTCCCAGGATGGGTGACCCCCTGGGAAGTTTCTCACCAGGTCGCCATGAACAAATCCGTGCGCTACACGTTGGTTAAATCCAGGGGCAAAGCGGACAATATTGTTGTCGAGGTAGGCGGGATGTTACATGTACGCTTATTATTGTTCGACTCACTAGGCTTTTTGGCCTAACACTTGTTTGGTGTCGATGTGTATCTCAGGTTCTAGCGGCGGCAGTCTTAAGCAAGTTTAGTCGCTTTGGGGTGAGAGCTTGGGGAAGTGCACATGGGCGCGTTATACTTTTGGATATAGACTTCTTGGGTCTATAGATGACAACCCTTTTTGTAATCTTTTTTCTAGTTGTAGAAATTAGATTAGTTGGTTGTTGTTTATCGTCCGTTAAATTACAAATTGTGATTAAACAGGTTATTCGAATATATTCCCTACTTTTGGGAGGCTCTTGCTATGTCAATTTTTGGTATACCCCATGTCCGTTTTTCGGATTTTTGTTATCCCTATTTTTAGGGTGTTACATAGAATCAACAATGATAAAATAAAATTTTCAAGTTAAGGAAAAATCTTAAACAAAATATAATAATGGAAAGTGTTTTTAGAATGAATTTTGGTGAAAGAAAATTATATAATTAAGAAAAACCTTAACATGCTACAGTTAAAAACCTAAATGGTCATAACAGGAATTGAACCCGGGTATTCAGGTAATTATTGTTGACGTTTTAACAACTCAACTACATGGTATTTTATACAAGACCATTGATTTTCTATTTTACATTATAACTATGTTAAATATATAAAAAATTAAATAAAAGTTTGAGGCCCTCGACAATCAAAGGCCCTTTCGATATGCTACTATAAATAAACTTAAGTGTTAAAACAATCTTAGAAACATAAAAGCTAACAAAATCATTTAAAACTTTAAGAAAAAAGTCAACATTTTGTATCTAATCGAAGCTCGACATAGAACTCACGGATGTTTGTTTTCCACCGCCGTTTTCTCTATTGCTTGATTGATACTGAAGAAATTTCAGCATTGAGCATAAAAAGATCCGTCAATTGTTGCCATGTTTTTCGGTTAGAGATTATAGGTATTAGAGCATCTCCAACAACTATGTTAAAATAGATATTTTAAAGATTTATGGTATATTTTTGCTCCAACAGCTATGTTATATTATATGCTAAAATAGAGAAAAGAATAGAGATGGTAGAAATCTCAAAATTTAGAGAAATCTCTAAAACTACATATTTAAGAGAGAAATAAAATGACATTGAAATTAAGGGGTTGTTTGTTTTATTCTAAAAAACCTCTTAATGGCTCTTAAGTCTGAATCGTTCAGACCTTTTTACACACCACCTCTTATTAATCACAACTAAAATAAGATTTTAGACTTTAGACCTCTTAAAAAACAAACGACGCCTAAGTGTTTAGTAAAGATAAATAATATTTTATTAGATTTAGAGTGAATTGTGGATTTGGTCCTGTGGATTTGTGTTTTCTTTAACCATGATCCTCATTTTATGTTTATTGTGGATATAGTCTATGTGGTATGCAATATATTGTGGCTAGGGTCCCTGAACACTAAAATCATTAACTTTGAAAGGTTAAAAACATCATATGCCTTGCACACTATGGGTATAATTGTCAATTTACTTTTCTCTTTCAATTTAACCTATACACCTTTAAAACAAAGAATACTAAATTGTGGATTTTGTCCCTATGCATCACTCATCATCTTTAAAACCCATCTATCATATCTCTTAATTTTTTTTCATCCATTATTCATTGTCAAAGTACAAGAAAAACTAATTTGTTTAAGTGCAAAAAAAGTTACTTGTATTTAAAAATAACAATTGTTTGAAACCAACACTACATCCCAAAAAAGACAACCCATCAAAATAACAATTGTTTACAAATAACTATGTTGGTTTCAAACAATTGTTATTTTTAAATGCATCCCTTTCACGATGCATCCCGAGCCTCTTCCGGCTGCACAACAACACTGCCTCCCCTCCAACAGTGGCCATAGAATGGACGACCCCTCTCCCCACCTTTTCTTGTTTTGTCGACCCGAGATTGAGCGAGAGACAAAGATCAAGCAACACCTTTATCGGTGATCGAACGAGAGACAGATTTTAAGAAGAGATCTACAACAGAGTACTGATGAAGGGAGGGAAAGAGAGATCTGGACCAAGAGAGAGATTCCACTCTGACTACATTCTCGTTTATCTATTTATCTCATCGTCACCTCCATCTCCATTTTTATTTGATTTAGGGTTTAGGTTTTGATTTCGGGGTTGATTTAGGTTTAGGGTTTTATGGTATTGCTTTTAATTTAGGGTTTGTATCTTTTTGAAGGAATTATGTTAAGGTTTTGTAGCTCAGATTATTTGTATTATGTTAAGACTTGTGTTGAGATTTTTGAGTTTGCCATGGATTATTTTCAAATATTATTTATTCTCACTTTTCTCCTCCATTCAATCTTCTGCATCAACCACTTAGTCAAATGCGATTGGTATATCCACTTTCTTGTTTTGATTTCATTTCTTGATTCACTTGAATCTAAAATAACCGGCATTGCTAGGGTTTTGAGTGTTTATGGCTTCAGAATTTATTTTGAGATTTTAATATGGGTTTGAATATGATGTCTGTTTGGTCGGAGAAAACGACTGTTGGTCGGTGCTGCCTAGTGTAAGTTTATCGGAGAAGATGACTGTTGGTTTGGTTTTTTTTTTTAGTTTTTTCAAAAGAAAATAAAAAAATGATTAAAAATACCCCTAATTTAATTGGATTTAACGAAAAAAGTTAACAGCTGTTAGACAGAAGGATGGAATCTATTGGGAATTGACAAACGTCAGGGACAAATCCGAGAAAACAAAGTTGAGGAACAATATTTGCTAAAAGTGACAAACGTTAGCGACCAAAAGTGAACTTTACTCATTGTATAATTTTTTTTTTGTCACGTGTGAGTAGTATTTTAACATGTTATTTTTCACTAACATTTGTTTACTAGTTTCTATCAAACATTTAATTGATCAATGTAACACCCTAAATTCTGGAAATAGCAACTAATTTGAAATTTCCTAAATACATCAATAAATGATTCATCTACAATCACAAATTAAGATTTAACCTTAATACACACATTTCATTCTATACATACAGTCTATAATAAGGACGGGTGCTACTAAAACCCAATAACGGTCGCTATTTTCAATCTGCGGAAGACTTCACCAACTACTCACCCTGGTGCCAAGCTAAGGCTCGACTCTTCATAGAACTGCTAGAACCAAACCCCCCAACTGGAACCTGATGCACATGCCGACAAATAAAAATGTTAGGTTTGACGCCTAGTGAGCTCAAGAGTTTTCAACGTATATAATTTAATCGTTTAGAAAGGAAGAATGCGAGTAAATTCATAAACTTTCAAAATGATATGCTTTATTTATGAAACGACTCGTTTAACAATAACTATGCATTTTAAACGAAAGGAACACCAAGTTAATCGTTAAACAAACCAAACTGTTTTACAGACTAAGATCCCAATATAAAACATTCTTTCGTAAACTTAGATTTAACTCAAAACTTGCTCAAAACGAGAATATAGAAAGGACTCCCAATTTTATAACACGCGGGTAAAACTGTTATACTTCGAAATACCTAACACGGGTGGAACATGATACACAACTCATAATCCATAAGTGAAAATCTATATAATTAAATATTGTCACGAACACGGGTATTAGACCCAAGACTCACACGACCATAAAGTGGACTAGATCAAATACCAAAACGTGGAAAAGACGCGTTCCATTCAAACATTAATATACGTGGGAAAATCCCAATATTAAGGTCATCATTTATCGTCGACCACACAAACCAGAGTTGGTAAAATACGACATTAATATTTAAAATACCACAGGTCTACGACGGAGAGACCCGTATACAATGAGAATAGAGAAACACGCAAGTAGGTCGCCCATACAACTTCCTCGCGTGTTATCTAAACGTTTCCATCTTGGGTGGCGAGAACACGTGAATGGGGCCACCCGTGATGTTATTGGATTTCACCACACATATTGGTCCTAGTTCCCATGCCATACAAGACATCACAATCCTCAGACCTATTATTGGCCCTTGCCATACTCCGTCGAGTTCCACTCCATGGTCTTACGAACATGGGTGCCTATCCAATCTAAACGAGTTTCAACTCAGCGGCTCGAGCCACCTATTGCCTACTCGCTAGCAAACCCAAGCGGTCACCTCAGTAACCAAAAACTTAGGCTTTCCAAAACAGACAGACTTACGTGCCTATGGATCCATTACAACACTGCCTAACATTACATGACTCCAATTGAATGACCAAAGCACCCAAAGCATGTAACTCACCAATGACATGAATTAATCGTCATCATACTCAAAACCCACGATGGTTATAAATCCGGACAAATGTCCACACGACTCATTTAGTCAAAACCGAGCCAAAGGCCCAACACTTTACGTAAATATCCAACGAAAGCCTTTGTAAACATTAAAAACACGTTTAACCGACTGATGAAGACACAACGACCCAAAAGTATAATTAACTCAAACTCAACATTGGTTGAGGCAAACCATTTTCCAAATGGACTCTTTATCCTTATATTTCCAAAATGCCTCATGGCATATTTATACACATTTTCCGAATAGTTGTAAGTACAAAATCATATAAATGTCATTTACATCAAATGGGCTCCATTTATATATATATATATATATATATATAAAAGAAGCATATCAAAATGATTTAATTGTCAAAATGCCCAAAATCATAAATATGCGTGTGACACAAGTTTATAAAGTGAGATATAATCAAATACCCAAAACTTATCAGCAGTTAACAATTTGATGTAAAACACAAACACTTTAAAATAAACATTTTGGCATGTACACCGTTTTCATTAATCATCTTGAACTCACCTTGCTAGATTTAGGTTAAATCTAGATTTTACCCCCAAAACATGAACCACCATTGATGAAGGCTTGAAATCTCCAAACAATCTCCTTAGATCTTAGATCCAACACATCTACAAGGTTTCCTTTAACACACAAGACATCAAAATCACACCCAAGATGAAGGATGAATGGGAAAATGATGAAATCATCAAACCATAGTTTAACATTGAGAGAGATGAGGAGCTTACCACCATAAAATACTCTTGTATACTCCAATAGACTCCTAATATCTTGCTAAATCCTTTAATAGCTCTCAAAAACGAAACCATGGTAACTTGAATCATCAAAATCGGAGTTGGGATAAAGAAGACATGGAGAAATGAAGTTCTAGGGCTGAAAATCGGGTTTTAAGCTCGAACAGGGCTCCACGGGTTACCGGGCGGGTTAGGTCGCGCCACAAGTCGCCCGAATGGGTTAACAGGGCTCCGGGCGGGTTACGGGGGGGCCTAAGTTGCGCCACAAGTCGCCCCGTGCACTGTTCGTCCGGTTTCTCCTCGTTCACTGTTTTGGCCATAACTTCTTCATTATAGCTCCGATTTTGCTCCGGAAAGAACCGTTGGACTCGTAATTGAATCCTTCATCCATCTAGACTATAAAATCCAGGATTCAAGTCCAAAATATTTTATCTTATTTTTCCCTAATATATCGGTTTCGGTATTAACTCGAAATGATACCTTTCGAAAAATCGGGGTGTTACAATCAACTAGCCTTTATGGGTGGCAATTTTGCACCAAACCAAACTAGCCAATATGAGTACCAACTTTACCAATTAAATTGATACCAACTCCACTCGATTGGTAGTACCGTACCAAGTATGTAAGATTGGTTGGTACACGGTATTCAAAGTCGTGCACAATGATAATACCATGAAACCCACTTAATTATTTATTAGTTTTTTTTTTATTTTTTATGTATCGAATGCTAAACATTTTAATTTTAACTATTTTATTTGAACATTTAAAGGTTTGCAAGTTCTATTTTCTGCAATTAAAAACCTTTAAACATTATTTGTGTTATCTGAAAACTTAAAATGTTGCTCAAAATTTAAACAAAATTGAAAGTTTTCATATTTGTAATTTGAAGTTGGTACAAAACCAGTACCAACAAAAAAGTTTGGTTCCATATATAGTTGGTTGGTACATGGTATGAGATTTTGTATACCAATTATAATTTATTGGTATACGGTAATGGGGAAAAGCTTGGTACCGTACCAAGTCCACCCCTACTAGTTTCCTAGCCAACAGTTAACTTATTAGTCAATAGTCAACATTCTACAACTAGTTTTTGAGCTAATAACTAACTTTTATAATATATTTGTTGTATTAATGAAATATAACATGCAATAATATAAACATTAAATAAATATAAATATTATGCCATATTGTTGTAATATGTTATTATATTAATGAAAGATAGCACATAAAATGCACGATACTTGTATACATATGTGTATATAAGCTAGGTTTACTTCTAATCAATTGATCATCTACATTCAAATTACGAAAAATATAATTGATCATCATCTAGTTACACTCAAATTAAAAAAATCAGAAGGGTATTCACGATCGATAGAGATGGGATTATGCAAAGGGTTCACCATATGGTTCATAATGGTCCTAGCCTTGTCGAGCCAAGTGGCTATACAGAGCATGAGTCCTCAACCCGACATTGTCTACCACCGTGTGGAAGATTGGTGCTTTGGATGGAAAGGGAAGTGTAACAATGTTTTGTGTTTTCTCGCTTGTAATTTTTCATTTTATCATAAAGCAAATTGTGAGGATAAAAAATGTTGTTGTTCCAAAGAATAGAACGAGATTATTTTAATGAAATAGCACATTTATATTATATATGTATGCATACATATCTTTTTTCCAGCTCTTATGGCGGGATGTTGTTGGAGGAATTTCAGAATAGAGAGAAAACAAGTGAATTTAGGACTTGGATAAAATCTGATATCGCGTAAGAGCTCGTTTTTTTAAGTTATATTTTAACCAAATTCTACAAGGGAATAATTTTTTTTTGAACGGCATCAACACACACACATCTACAAGGGTATAATGAAATTAACTCAAGGATAATTTCAAATCTATGTAATGACTTTCACACAAATCATTCATTTTTAATTGATCCTATATTAATGCCGATAATATATCTCCATTTAATGGAAATACTTGCTAGAAATAAGTAGCGGGTGACTTCAAAAATAGCAATTACAAAAATTTATCACCTGGTAACTTAGGCATTGTTTGGCAAAAAAAATAGTTTTTTTTGTACATGTTTGGATGACCATAAACTAACTTATAAGTTAGCTTATTGAAAAGCTACTCATAGTAGCGTTTTGAAAAGCTAACTTATCACCTACCAGCTAGCCAGGGTCGTGCCAATCTTTTTGGAGGCCCTGTTACGCCTATACCAAAATTACAAATTTCATATGCCAAGACTATAAATTGATCAGTAGATTAATAAATAAAAAACTATATAAAATATCATATTTAAAATCATACAACTTAATATACAAAAATGTTTTAAAATAATGAAGTTCATTACCATTTATATGAAGTTCAGGAGTTGTCTATCCGTACTTGCCAACGTTATTCAATTGCTCATTACCCTATTCTCCCACCTGCACGAACAAAGCAGATGGTGAAAGACTGAAAGTTTTCTTAGAACTCCTCCTTCCATAGCAAACTACAACACTATTCATGTAACACAATTGTTAGCAAGTGGTTTAAGTTTTGACTCAAAGTTGCAAAAACCATTGTTCTTATGAATCTATTAAAAACATTGTAAATTCCATGTCATTTATTCATTTAGAACCAATATTTTCAGAAAGAAATCAACAAGAAATAAGCCAAAATTAGAAGTCAATACCATTAAGAAAAATATAAAATTTCATAACATTCGGAAATCAAACTACAAACCATTGGTCACTAAATTGAGTCTCCACACACACTCTTAATCGAGTGTGTTTCGTGATTAGAATATGGTGTGTTTTGAGTTTTGTTTACCTATAGAAATTTCAATAGAACATTTGATCGTGAAACCCTGCATCAAGTAAAGATGAGACTATCAAACATTAACTTGGTCCTGTATTGTTTACAGCAACAACTGTTGCAGGTCTGCAACAATGTGAAAACCCATATCAAGAGAAGATTAGACACACCAAGTAAATCATATAAACTCTAATCTTATATGACTAATCTGCTTACCATTTATATGGAACAACCTTGAAAAAAATGAAGAAATATCCCTATTAACCTGTAACTGCAGTCGAAAACGAAATTGCAATTTGTGAGAGTCAATCAAACAAGAAATTGTGGATTTGGTGGAGTCATTGAACAAAAAATAAGTTTTTTTTTTTTTTTTTTTGTAGATTTGGCGATTTAATCAAACCACAACAGCGACTACTTTCAATTTTGGTGGCCATTATCGTCGAACAAGAGAGAAATTAATTGCAGGAGTCATGAAGTCGTATTTGTTCGTCGAACAAGAAGGAAATTGCAGGAGTCGTGTTGGTATTCATCGGGAAAACAAAACGTAAAAGGAGGAGCATGGCTGAGAGTTCAATCGATGATGATAGAGAGCGATTTAGGGATTTGGCTAGAAGCATAAACTGGATTTGGGCCCCAAGAATTTGGGCCCCAAGAATTTGGGGGCCCTGTTCAGTGTAACAGGATGACACATGCTAAGGCACGAGCCTGCAGTTAGCTTATCAGCTAGTTTGCCAAACATAGCCTTAGCAATGGGTAACCTAATAACCTATCAGTAGGTAACCATCAACTGATGACTTTCAACTAATACCTATCAACTAATAACATATCAGTGTGTGTGGTTTCGTCGACTACTACACATTTGAAAAGAACATCTCCAACAGATTCTCTAATATATAGAAAATAAAGATTTTAGACAAATTTTTGTTCCAACAAATTCTACAAAACTTTCTATGAAACGGAATAAGCATAAATGAGAATGCGAAATTCTCTAAACTAAAATGAACTCTCCAAAAATGATTGTCGTGATAGAGAAATAACTTTTTGTTATATTTTCACTAATGAATTTTTTTAAAGCTAAATAGTGAGAAGATAAAAATAATATTTTATTACATGTATAAAATATTTTAATAATATAATTAAATTATAATCTTTATAATAGAAAATTTATTGGAGTTAATATATTTGTTTTGAGTATCTATTTCTCAAATTTAAAGAAATCTTGGAGAATGAAGGTGATCTAACCCACTAAGCTTTGTTGGTTCTCCAAAATCAATAACTCACCTTTCTCTCTATACTTTACCCATTTGCAAAGAAAATCAAGAAACAAGGATTCTTTCCAAAATCGCCATTGATGACGACCTGGTTTTCAGCTTTAATCGTCACTCTCGTCATTCTTTCTGCACAACCCACTTCCTCAATCTCACTCCCATTTCCTAACCCCAACTTCCCCGCCGATGCCGGACACTCGCTCTTAGGCGACGCTCACTTCGTCGACGGTGAATATTCCGTTCAACTCACTCGCCCAACACCTTCAAGCTTCGGTATTATCTTACGTACTACCTCTTTCAACTTCACCTCTACGACGTCGTTTTCCTCCAACTTCACCTTCGAAATCGGCAATGGCGTTGCACTGGTAATCATTCCCGCTGATTTTCCTTCTAATTTTGCTAGGAATACGTCGTTTGGTCTTTTGGGTGTGAATCGATTCCTTGGTATCGAGTTTGATGTCGATGTCTGTAAAATTTCATCTTCTAGGGTTAGCAACGTTTCCAAAATCAATCATGTTCTGAAAGGTGGGGTGAAATTATCATCTTGGATCGATTACCATGCGATCTTGAAGCGAGTAGATGTTAGGTTAAGCAAATTAGGTGATCCCACGCCTGTTGAGCCACTGATTTCATATCGCATAGATTTGGGGGAAATGTGGAAAGGAGAAAAGGTTTTATTGGGTTTAGCATCATCTAATGGAAATCATGAACAGACTACAAATACAAATGTGTATTCATGGAAGTCTAAAATCAAGAATGTCCCAAAATGGCTGCATTCGAATCCTGCTAATCCGAATGATTATTCGACTGTACTTGAAGATGTTGAAACTTCTAAGAAAAGAAATTGTTTTCTTTCTGGGTTCTTATTTGTTGTGGGTTGTGGAGCATTGGCCGCTTTGGTTTTGTTCTTTGTGTGGTCGTATGTTGCTGCTGTGCAGAAAGTTCCTTCGGTGTTGCCTGTTGATTTCAAATACGAAAAGATTGGTGTAGTCGAAATGAAAAACTCAGAAACTGTTAAGAAGTAGAGAGAGGTGATTCTGGTATGTTTATCCACGTTTGTCGATCTGTTAGCCTTCTAATGATGTAAATCTTGAATGTGTGATTCCAAGTTTTTGTTATGTATTGTGTTTGGGAATCCACGAACGTGTTCCTTGATGTATTGAACAGGTTGTTGTTTGATCAGTAATCGGTTAAGGCTCTAATGATATCTGTGTTTCAATTTTAGAACTGATGTTGTTTGAGTAAGGTTTGTTATTTAGAATTTTAAATGATGTTGTTTACAAGATTCATCATTTGAAACCTTTTGTTAAATTGAAGTGGTTTATAAATGTGGTTTGGAAGAAAGCTATATATGACCACTTTGGGTTGTGGTGCACCGATAAGGCTAAGAGGATACAGTGGAATCTCATCTTCCTCGGGTTTGAATCCGTTTGACCAGGCTGCCAAAGCCCTTGTGGCCATGGAGGCTCATCTGCGATGACTCTAGGCCATTCGTGGTCGTCCAACAAGGGATTAGTCGATGCGTGTAAGCTGACCCGGCCCACAATTACCCCAACAAAAGGTATATATATTCTTTAATGTGTTTGTGTTGCAGAAAAACAGATCGGTTCATTTTATCATGAAGAAATATTGCTTTTGAACCGGTCTTTTTAATGGAAATAGCCATTTCAGATAAGATCTGTGTACATCCTATCCGAGGACATCATATGATGTGGATTTTCAAGTCTTTCTTTGGAAAAGATGTGCAAATAATGAAGCACTCCTTCATTAAGTTGTCTTTGTTAACTAAGCTACAACTAAGGAGTTGTATACCAAATTCTTATTGAATAAACACTTACCGCGTAAGAAACGTTTACCAAAATCCATTATGTTGCTCTCCCTTTCCTCTATCAACTACCATCAAAAACGTGGAAAGAGGATGGCTGAAAATGTTACTCAATAAGGTAAACAAGAGTGATAATTCTTGCTGGTAAGTGCTTACCCGGTAAGAGTTTGGGTAAAAGGTCCTCAACTTTTAATTAATCAAAGATGTAACAAAGTTTGTTTTTAGTTTCTGTAATGAAGAATTTTTCTTTTAAATTGACGAACAAAGTTTCAATTTCTTTTATTTTGTACCCATTATCACAGCTAACTGTTGATCTTCTAACATCTTCAAAAATGTTTATGAATGGGGTACGGCTACGTGGACGATAAACTTGATATTCATGATCAAATGTCACATTAAGTGGGAAAAATTTTAAACTGTTTGAGAAAATTTGAAATTTTATTACATAAAATGAATTTAGTGAGAGAATTTTTCTTGGTTACACTAAATAAGATCCAAGACAAATTTTATTACATTTTGATGCATTTAGTCAAAATAACATTTAATAAAAACTTCTGAATTAATCATAATTAAATTAATAGATAAGTTTCAATTCCACATGGGAATTACTCGATAAATTATCAAAGATGTACCCATAAGAAAATCGGGTTGGATAAAACTGAAATCTGACCATTTCAAACAAAATAAACGGATCTCTTAGGTGCCGTTTGTTTTTTAAGAGGTCTAAAGTCTGAAGTCTTATTTTAGTTATGATTAATAAGATGTTGTGTGTGAAAAGATTTGAACGATTCAGACTTAAGAGTCATTAAGAGGTTTTTTGAAAAAAACAAACAACCCCTTAGTTTGGGGGAAATGAAAAATACTAGATGGAGCCGTTAATTTAAACATATTTAATTAAACCATACTTACAAGTTTATTCGAATTTATTCCATGTTTTAAGAAATATAATTTTGATCAGATCAAATGGAATAAATCAGCTGTATCGATTCCTGAGGCGCCACCCTCGCTCTCACTCTATCAAGTTTGTTTTTCCTTCCTTCATCACGTTGCTTTTTAGTTATGTGTTTTTCACACACCTTCTAGAATTCTGTTCCATTCAATCACACATAATTTATTTCATTTATGTGCGGGAGGAACGACTGCATTCATATGTGAATATCAAATCTCTAGCTTTTCTAGTCAGAACATATATATATATATAGAGAGAGAGAAATCGAAGAAGATTTTGAATCAAACAAAAAACGGGACCTAATCGTGTCGTATTAATGGACATTCAAGGAGGCGATGGCTCCTCTAAGATTTACTCTCATGAACAATTAATCATTGAAATCCCTGAAACTGCCCATAAGATCAGCAGTGGTACGTACTCGTTCTTTTCCCTTTCTCCCCTCTATGAGATCCATGGCTTCAAATGTTCATAGAAATTATACATAAAATTAAGAAATCATGGGAAGTGGTTTTTTGGGTTGTTTTTTTTAATGATGCAGACTCGTGGTTTCAAGCGGGGTTTGTTCTTACGACGGGTATCAACAGTGCTTATGTGTTGGGATATTCGGGTGCAGTCATGGTTCCTCTTGGTTGGGTTGGTGGAGTTGTGGGTTTAATCGCTGCTACAGCTATATCACTATATGCAAACATCCTCATTGCCAGGCTCCATGAGTTTGGTGGGAAGAGGCATATCAGATATAGAGACCTTGCAGGCTATGTGTACGGTTAGTAATCACCAAAAAACACAAGAACATATGTAAATTTATACATTCTTGACAACATAATTCATAAAAACGAATGATGTTTTGCAGGTCCAAAAGCTTATTCCCTTACATGGTTATTACAATACGTAAATCTGTTCATGATTAACGTTGGCTATATCATGTTGGCTGGTCAGGCTCTGAAGGTATTCCCAACTGGAATTCAACGAGGATTACATTATCTCGATATCTCATAGTTCTAGATTTTGCAGGCGACTTATATCATTTTTAGGGATGACGGTGCCATGAAGCTCCCATACTTCATTGCAATCTCAGGGTTCACATGTGCCATTTTTGCAATCTGTATCCCTCACCTGTCTGCTCTAAGAATTTGGCTGGGGGTTTCTACAATCTTAAGTATCGTATATATTGCTACAGCAGTTACCCTTTCTCTTCGTGATGGTACCATCTGTTCTCTGCTATTGTGACAGATATTACCACTTGTGATCAGATGACTTATAAGGTTGTTTTTGTTGTTTGATTTTATTTATAGGAATTCAATCTCCACCAAGGGACTATAGCATACCAGGGACACACTCAAGCAAGATCTTTACAATCATTGGTGCTTCTGCAAGTCTTGTGTTTGCTTTCAACACCGGAATGCTCCCAGAGATACAGGTAAAATTCAGAAAGCTAGGATTTTTTGGTAACCGTGGGTATCTGGAAGATGACAGCCACGAAAATCCCCAGTGACCTTAAGAAGGCTCGAACTAGTCACCTATGGCTATGGGGAAGAGACCCAAAGTCTAGCCTACATTTGCCAGTTGAGTTGACCCTCAAGGTTAAGCCAGGACTATGTTATGAAGATCATTGATGTTTTTTGTATTGTTAAATGTTGTTACCTTGTAGGCAACAGTGAGACCGCCAGTTGTTAGTAACATGGTGAAGGCTCTATACTTCCAGTTCTCAGTAGGAGTTTTGCCACTATATGCGGTTGTCTTTATGGGATACTGGGCTTATGGGAATGGTGCATCATCCTATTTGCTCAACAACGTTCATGGTCCACTTTGGTTGAAGACATTCGCCAACATATCTGCCTTTTTCCAGTCCGTTATATCTCTGCATGTAATGTTCTACCTCATACTGCATCCCTTCTGCCATTTCAACCCTTTCCTCCCTTGTTTTTGTCTTAGGCTAACACAGTTTTCAATTTGTTGTTTCTAGATATTTGCAAGTCCGATGTACGAGTATTTGGACACCAAATATGAAATACAAGGAAGTGCATTGGCCCTCAGAAACTTATTGTTCAGAATCACAGTGAGAGGGGGTTATGTCAGCATTACCACTTTCGTATCAGCAGCATTGCCATTTCTTGGAGACTTCATGAGCCTAACGGGGGCAATCAGTACTTTCCCACTGACATTTATTCTTGCAAATCACATGTATCTAGTAGCAAAGGCAAAAAACCTCACTCGTTTTCAGAAGTCATGGCATTGGCTCAACGTTTGTTTCTTTGGTATCATGGCTGTTGCAGCAGCAACTGCTGCCTTGAGGCTAATTGCTGTAGACTCCAAAACTTACCACTTTTTTGCTGATATGTGATTTTTTTATTTCAATTGTAGCTTTTATTGAATGCTTAACCTATAGCCCAGTAATACTTTTCTAGCTATTGATTGTTTCCATACTAGTGTTATGTTGTATTTGGTATCAAGTTAACTTTTAAGAAAATACAGTAGGTGGGGTTGAACCATGTCATCATGTTAATGTGGAATGTAATGTTTTGTCTAGTGATTTATAAGAGTTCCTTTAGATATTGTAGGACTTTTGTAGCTTCTAGTTCTCCCAGATCACTGTTGCTCCTTGTACTAGCTAGATAAGTCACAATGTGCACCCATGGTTCTAAAAAGCGCTCAAGGCCTACGCCTCGAAGCGCCTTGAGGCGAGACGCTGGAAAAGAGAGTCTGAGGCAGCGCCTCCTGTGGGCTAGTTGAGTTGTATGCCTCGAGCCACTAAGGCGGTCATTGAGGTGGTGAGGCGAGGGTTAGAAATTAAGGTTTAAAAATTGACTTACGGATTTTACTTTTTATAAAATAAGCCTGTTCTCTTTCTCGTCTTCTCCTACTCTCTTGTTGCATTTAGTTTTCATTTGTCATCTCAACGTATTCGCATGACTCCCAATTTGAAGAGCATCACGTGTATATATATCTATATCTATACTATATTATAAAAGTTCTATCACCCTTCTTGAAAAAAAGTAGTTATTGGAAAACGGTTTTGGAAAGTTAAATTTTGCATTTATCACCCTTACAATTAATTATTTAATTTATTTTTTATCCCTTGTTTTTTCATTTTTCATTTTACACTCTTATTATTTTAACATAAATAATCGTATATAAATAAAAATGCAATGAAAAAATACGTTTCTTTTTTTACAAATTATACCATTATAATCGTCTCGTCAATACCTTCAAAACGAGCCTAATATTGAATATTTTTAAATTTAACCGTACTATTAAATATCATGAATATTTACGAATTAAATCTCTACTACTATATAAAAAAAACTAACACAGTTATCGTACAAACTTTTGTACAATAACACTTATCACCCTAAACTTTTATACAATAACACTTATTACCCTAAGCTTTTATACAATAACACTTATCACCCTTGTAATGTTACATTTGTCACCCTTACAATTACTTATTTAATTCATTTTATATCCCTTATTTTTTCATTTTTCATTTTACACCATTATCATATTAACACAAATAATCGTATATGAACAAAAATGCAATGAAAAAATACGTTTCTTTTTCTACAAATTATACTATTATAATCATCTCGTCAATATCTTCAAAACGAGCCCAATATTGAATATTTTTTAATTTAACCTTACTATTAAATATCATGAATATGTACGAACTAATTTGTTTTCTATCCACACGTTTTATTTTTTTCCACCGTTAACACATTAAAAATACATAATCATAAAATACGTTTCATTTTTATTATAAATTATATCATTATAATTTTTTATGTCAATAATTGTAATATAAACTAATTATTGAATATATTTATGGGTTTAGGGTTTCATAAATTGTGATTCATAAGTCATGATTGAATTGTTGATGACATGTTTATAAGGAAGTAACATTAATTGTTCGTTATTTACTTACATTCCGCTGCATCGCGCGAGTATATGTCTATATATATATATATATATATATATATATATATAGAGAGAGAGAGAGAGAGAGAGAGAGAGATGCGAGAAGCATACTAATTTGTGAGAAGGAATGTGAGTCACATTGACATAATTTATTAATTTAAAAAAACATAAATAAAAAATAAAAAATAGTTTTAGAAATTAGGATAATTATCATTTTTAATTGGAAAAATCCTTAAAATTCTCATTATATCTTTTAGATTTATTTATTTTGTAATTTCAATTATTTATTAATTTTTTTTCTAAATATACTTTTAATAAAAAAAAATTCACAATTTTAACCAAATATCACATTTGATATCATTATATGAATATTTATGCATATCACATATCATATTATTACATTCGATAATTATATATATATTTTAGTTAATCATATGTGATTATATATACTTCTATTTATAGATCTTTTTGTGATGTAAATATTATCACATGTGATAATTGTATATATTTTAGTTAATCATATGTGATTATGTATATTTCTATTTATAGATATGTGATAATTGTATATATTTTAGTTAATCATATGCGATTATGTATATTTATATTTATAGATCTTTTTGTGATGTAAATATTATCACGTGTCATTATGCGCCATTTATATTCAGACATATATTATCATATGTGATATTTACAAAAATTCACCTAGTGGGATCATATGTGATGCATAATAATATATCACATGTTAAACGAAGTTAATCACATGTGATTCAAAAGGTAAATCTAAAAAATAGAGAAAAAAATGATGAAATAAATAATGAATTAGTTATGGATATCACAAGTGATATTTGATGAAAATTATGATTTTATCTAGAAAATAATAATATAAATTTGATAAAAAAAATTATGAATTTATTAAAATTAAAAAATAAATAAATTTAAAAGATATTATGAAATTTTTAAGGATTTATCCAATTCAAATTGTAATTATCCTAATTTTTAAAACAATAATTTATTTATGTTATTTTTTAATTAATAAATTATGTGGCTCTTATTCTTTCTCGCCTTCTCCCAAATTGACTACCTTCTCGTTTGAACCTGCCCCTATATATATATATATATATATTTCTTTCTTTCCCACTTTAAAGAGTATCCGGTAGACACATAATTTATTTCTTCCCGGTCTCACACTTTGTAAATATTTAGTATTTACTAGAAGCGTACCCGCGCAATGCTGCGAGATACATCACGATTTTAATGTTTCATTTTATTTTTTGTTTTTTTGTCGATTTATAGTACGATTTTGGATGGTTTTGAAAAAGTGATAATGTTTTTTTTTATAAATTTGTTTAATTTAGACTTAATAATATAATGTTTTTTATATAAAAAAATTAATCGTTTTGTTAGAATTCAATGATTATCTTATATATTTTAATGACATTTAGAAAAAATAACCAATTAAATATTTAATAATACAATTAAAACAAATTTATAGTAATATAATATATTAATTAATAGTGATACATAGAAAGGTCTGCAGAAAAGGAAGGTCTTGCACATACAAAATTGGTGAGTATTAGAAGTCTGCAGTAGTAATATATATCTTGTGCTTTGATACTTGTAAATTAAGAGATTTTTAAAATCTTGCATAAAATGATGGTACCTTGTGCCTAATAATTTGTATTTAAGAGTTTTTTATCCGTGCTTTATAATATAGTATAGATATGTTTTGTATAAAATATTATATATATATATATATATATATATATATATATATATAGGGGCGGGTTCAAACGAGAAGATAAACATTTTGCGAGAAGTGTTTAATCATATATGATACACAAGCTTAATCATATATGATACACAAGTTTAATCATATATGATTAAACACATGTTATATTAGCAACACATAGACGTTTAATCATACATGATTAAACACACCTACAAGTCTTGTAATCATATATGATTAAACACTTCTCGCCTTCTCACAAAATGTTTAACTTCTCGCATGATCCTCCCACTATATATATAGGGGCGGGTTCAAACGAGAAGTTAACAAACCATACAATTCTAACAAACCATACAAACCAACTTTAGCCGTCCATCTAGTCTAATAAATATTTGATTTCATTTTGTTTCCTAATCTAAAGTCATGATTATAATGAATGAACTTTGTCATCTTCCAAATATATCTCAATCATAATTAATGAGTCATTCTATTGTTTCCTAATATAAGCATTAATTATGGTTTGTATATTTTTTTTAGAATTAGATGGTTTGTAAAAGAAATGGCCCCTATATATGTGTGTGTATGTGTGTGTGTGTGTATATATATATATATATATATATATATATCGCCTTGGGGCTTAAGCCTCGGACCGACTCGTGGCTTACGCCTCACCTCGTCGAGAGAAAGGCCTCGAGGCCCGATTCCGCCTTTTAAAACCTTGTGTGCACCAAGTGTCAAGACAGCATGGTTGGTTCGAGCATAAAAAAATAACCAGGTATCTTATCATTGCAACACTTCAATGAAGATGAAGCAAGCAATAAAACACGACACACATGAATTGCACCCTTACGAAGATGATATAGCACAAGGAAACCAGTCAGATCTTAATTGTACATCTACAAAAGAGGCCATAACAACTCAATCCACTAACCGAAACA
This sequence comes from Arctium lappa, assembly GCA_023525745.1. Taxonomy (NCBI): domain Eukaryota; kingdom Viridiplantae; phylum Streptophyta; class Magnoliopsida; order Asterales; family Asteraceae; genus Arctium; species Arctium lappa. Next base: position 127,656,885 of record CM042049.1, read on the forward strand.
TGTTTTCACAGCTAAATGCATGTACTTGACAATCAAAGCCGCTACAGCAGTATCCTCCTTTCAAGAAAATCCACTTGAATTTTCCGTGACTAGGTCCAGCCTTCAATGACACACCACAACTACATTCGTGATCTGATATGCAAAATATAGATAACATCAAGATGCATGTGGGAAACAGAAAGAGAAAAACAACCAGAGCCTAGAACCCCTTTCTCTCCCAAAAATGAGGTGCGGAGAAGATAATAATTATTACCTTTTTGAAGTCAAAATGACATTGATCCTCTCACAAATTTAACACCAATCATCCGTTCATTTCTAGTATTAGGATATGATTTATTTATCCATTTCATAGAAAATCCAAAGATATCAGATTTGAAGCTAAAATGAATCCACTAGACCTCAAAAGTCAAAATGGTACATAGGAAAACAAGAAACTACGGAAGGGAAAAAACAAATTGAGGAATATGATTATGAAAGCTGCTTTGAGTTATTCAATAAGACATTGCAGAATGACTTACTTTGGATAATCATCCGGAAACCAGCTTTACAACAATGCAGAGGGAGTTGAGGATTAACAATATAACCCTCAAGTATTGGGTTGCATAAATGAGACCAATGATCTGTCCCTTGAGGGAATTTCTCTTCACCCCTGAGTACTCTTGGAAGCTCCATCCTCTAGGTGCAAGAAAACGATCCTCATTCAATATTGCTAATGCATTTGCAATAAGCAGACACCCCTCCAGTAGTGTCCAAAGACCCATATCCTGTATTTGTATGGCATGTGTTAGTCCACTGTAAAAAGCATTCTTGGAAGACCCAAATCAAAGATACGTGTTCCTGGAAAACATCAAAAACTCATCACAAGTAATAGAGTAGTGGTCACAAATATCTCCTTCCATAACCAATGCTAAATCTGGGAGCCTTGGTGTAGTGAGGTTGTTCCCTTCTCTTTGAATGTTTCTCAAAATTGTCAGCCATGTCTCTTCCTCGTTGAAGCACTAACTTGAGAGTGATAATGGTTTCATGTTTCCAGACCTTTCATTCTCATAAAATTTAACCTCGGAGCCTATTTTGATGACACAGTGGTGTTTCAGATTTTTTTGTTCGAACAAGGGTTCTATTCTTCATTAACCATGGACTGATTCAATCCCAGCACATTTCATACACTGATACACACTTCAATTAGTGAGCTGAACTACATAATTCATTTTACTCGATCTAAGTTTCAAGAGCCAACCCCCCCCCCCCCCCCTTCATACATTTAAACAGAAGAAAGAGATTGTTTAGAAGCTAAAAAATACACAGTGGAAAAGCTTGTAAGGGCATCCTGTATTTATGTATGTAACCAAATTTCTAAGCAAGCAACATGATTAAAATAACCTACATACATCCAGATGTGAGGGTTTCAAAAGTTCTCATCTGAACTACAAATGTGAAGAAGATTATTGGCATTGACTCTCAACACCTAATTAGTTTGAGAGTTCATCCTGATGCCCTCTCTCTTTTGCTATCTGCCATGGTGGACTTACTTATTCCCTAACTATTCTCCTAGCAATTAACATATGACATTTATTTATCTTCCCCTTCATTTACATGTATTCATACTAAAGTTGAAGTCATCATGTATTCAAGTTTCAGAGGTGCTTCGTGGCTTCATAATAACTCTAAATGACAAAACAATTTCAACTGCCCTGCCAACTAGCAGATTCAAAGACATTTCTCTGTCGATCGGAAATCGAAGCATCATTAGTAAAATTTAAAGAATGTTAATTACGTAGCACAATTTCTTCCATAACTGAATTCATGATTTGTGGTAGTATATGAAAGAATAGGAGAAATTACACAGAACATTTTGCTTTCTCGTTGCCCATTTAAACCCTAAACTGATTAATTAAACATCTAGATACGATTCACATAGATCTCTTCTGTTGATAAAAATATGAACTTTGACGTAAGGTAAGAATATAAACCCTAAAACATGAACTCACCTGGTTTAGAGAATCGGAAGATCAGAAGAGTGGGATCGGAGAGGGATCGACGGGTACAGGCCGATGCTGAAGGAACGAATCGTTAAAAGAAAAAAAAAAGGTAGAGACCATACTTTTAACGTTTGTTGCATTTTAGTCCCCAAAGTTTGAAGTTTGATTAACCTGCATGCCTATACTTTATTTATTTTTCATTTTTGTATAACATATATCTATACTATATTATAAAGACGAAATAAAAAACTCTTAATTACTACTTATAAAACATAATGTACTATGCATACATTTCAAAAATCTCTTAATCACAATTTAGTATGCATAAGGTACAACTCATTTGAAAAAATTCAAACTTTACTTTTTCACTATCTTTCATATTCAAGTTTTTTCCCTTCCATTTGGGGTTTCTCCAAAAGAAGAAAAATTATTTACTTGCTCAAATTAACATATTTTTTTAATTATGATGGTACATGCATTTTCTTCATGTATACAAGTTTTTAAAGGCTTTTGAATTCAATAAAATTAACTAATAATGAACATATATATACGTTTAGATACAAAATAATACTATCCAACATTATATTTGTTATTTTTACCTATTCTATATTTTAGTATTTTGAAAAAATATTATTATTCGTTAGATATCGCTGATTAATACATGTTTTTAAAATTCAAATATACATTTAACGATTAATATAATTTCTTAATGTTTCATGATTGAAAAAACTCAAGTTATGTATTTACCACTACTAATTCTACATAAATTATAAATATATGATTTACTCCATATATATCTTTTTTCTTTTTTTTCTGATAAGCTATTACATTAATTTTTTATTTTCATTTACAATTGTTCACCCCGATGCATTGTACGGGTACACTGCTAGTATAGAATAATAATTGTATTTCTCATATTTATATCATATATTTAAGTAACAAAAATAATATATTAGTCACACATCTCCACTGTTACACCATCTGTTAATTTCTTATGGATTTCTTAATAAAAATTTATAGTGGTTGTGGAGTTGTGATTTTTTTTATGGTTATTAATATTACTAGAAGCGTACTCGCGCATGCAGCGAGATACATCACGATTTTAATGTTTATTTTTATTTTTTGTTTTTTTATTAATTTACAGTACGATTTTGGATGGTTTTTATTGAATGATAATGGTTTTTTTATATATAAATTTGTTTAATTTAGGCTTAACAATATAATGTTTTTTATATAAAAAAAATTAAGTAGTTTGTTAAAATTCATTAATTATCTTATATATTTTAAATTTTTTATATTTAAATTGAAATGTTTATCCTGTTTTGATTATGTTTATCAAAATTCAAATTTCATAATTTTAGGATTTGGGATTAGAGATAAGGATTTTGGGGGATAAGAATGAAATTTATTAATTAGGGTTAAAAACATTTAAAAGTAGTACATATTGATTCATTAATTGTTTTTTAAGAGATTTTAAGTAGATTAACATCAAATAATAGTACATAATGCTTAATACATCACGATTTTAGTGTTTATTTTTATTTTTTGTTTTTATTGATTTACAGTACGATTTTGGATAGTTTTTATTGAGTGATAATGGTTTTTTATATATAAATTTGTTTAATTTAGGCTTAACAATATAATGTTTTTTATATAAAAAAATTAAGTAGTTTGTTAAAATTCATTAATTATCTTATATATTTTATATTTTTTATATTTAAATTGAGATGTTTATCTTGTTTTGATTATGTTTATCAGAATTCAAATTTCATAATTTTAGGGTTTGAGGATTAGAGATAAGGATTTTGGGGGATAAAGATGAAATATATTAATTAGGGTTAAAAGCTTTACAGGTAGTACATTAGGCTTTAGTAGTTATTTTTAAGAGATTTGAAGTAGATAACTTTAAATTATAGTACATAAAGCTTAGTGAGTTGTAATTAAGAGTTTTTTATGCCATCTTTATAATATAGTATAGATATAGATATCAATATTTGTTTGTTAATGTGACAGTGAATAATATAAGAAATTGTAGGGTATAAAATTTTTAATAAAAAACTATTTTATGACACATCATGATTCTTGATGTTTCGTGAAATACGTTATAAAAAATGTATAAAGGAAAATTTGTTGGTTATAAGAAAATACAAATAGTTGGATAATTAATTAATTAACTAGAACTGTACCCGCGCAATGCCGCTAGATATATCACGATTTTAATGTTTCATTTTATTTTTATTTTTTTTATTATATATTTAATTATGCTGAAAGTTATTTTAGGGGAGTTAAATTGGGAAATGATTTTAGGAGAGTTAAAATGGTTTGAGATAATGATTGAAAATTAATAAATAGCATTAAATGTAGTACATACAACTTTAATGGTTGTTTTTAAGTAATTAGCATTAAATAGCGGTACATTAAGTTTTAAGACTTATTTTTAAGAGTTTTTTATACCATCTTTATAATATAGTATAAATATAGATATACCTTGTGTAACACCCTAGAAACTGCGGAAATAAAATTTTGAAGAAACAATTCGGCAATAGACTAACTTGCGGAATAAGGTGTGACAATTTTCATTACACAATCAACCCAACGGGTATAGAGTGGCCAATATTGAGGTAGATAACTGAAGTATAAAACGACATCCTATTAATCTACAAAATATCTAGATTAGGGACGGGTGTCGCTACACTTCCAAAATAAATCTTCAAAAGAATCTCTCACGACCCCAAGGTCGCTCCCTCAGCCCCGACGAGCCCCACTGCTAAGATAACCTGCCAACATGACAACCAAGAGCAAGCGTTAGGCTAACGCCTAGTGAGAACAAGCCAAATGAAAGAGAGTACTAAACCCAAATGGTGTCACGCGGTAGTATAGCCATGAGCTAAGTCAAGAAATCCAATAAACCATTAGTGATTAAACATGGTATAAGTAATACCCAAAAATCACATAACGAGCTCAACCCCTCTAGATTTGTTGCTCAAAACATTCAAGTCAACCCCTTTGGATCTATCCTTGAGAGTTCCCAAAACAGGGGGAACTCAAGCACATAATGGGATTTCACCTTACTGCACCATGAGACGCTGCCCGACCGTATAGGCCCACACCTTACTTATCATGGCAACCCGATGCCTATCCCGTGCTAAAACGTGAACCAAATGCCCAAAACAGGGGACATAGGAACACAGTGCCTATGGATCCATTGCACTAAGACTCAAAGCCAAAGCATGTCATTTCAGAGCATACTCACATTAAATCAGCTATACAGGCAATTCATATGAACAACAATTCAATTCTATAAATCGTGATTCTTGAAAATGTGAGATCTTTAGAAGGTATTTCCCAACGACAATAAGTCACTTTGAAAACCAGGTTTTTCCACATTTCAAATAATACATTTATCACATAGCATTCGTAATACAAACCGATTTAGCTTAAAGGACTCACCTCAGATTTCTTCCTGAATAAAACTGCTTCTGACGATTGCTACCTATGACAACACCGATAATCGGTAAGCCAAAATAAAGACAACTTAATGACTTAAAACTCAGGAATAAGAACACAACACACTGCCAAAACACTGATCCGGTCGAGTACCAAAAACCGGTCGAACAACAGTTCCGGTCGAACAGGCAACCCCGGTCGAACCGACATCCGGTCGAAGGGATGTCCGGTCGAAGGGATACCCGGTCGAACGAACCCATCGGTCGAACGACCACCCGGTCGAACGAACCCATCGGTCGAACGACCCTTCGTCTTGATTCATCAAGAACACCAAGAACAGATCGAATGCAGAACCCAGATCAAAATGAGAAATACTCGGATCTCACAATGGAACGGTTTAAAACCTTCACAACGAGATTCTACGCGGCTAAAAGCATTCAGATCAAAGCATTAAGCTAGATTCGTACCTCGATTTGTCCGAAAACGATAGACCTCTTATCTTCTGCTTCCTTCTCTTTCTCTCTCTGATTTCTTAAGAAATCAGATTGTGATATTTTAGAAAATATCTGAAATCTGATTTACATTTATATAACCCAAGTTACATTTTACCCCTTTAAACTTTGGGTAATAGTCAACTTTTCACCCAACCCCAAAATAGCGGGTGTTACACCTTGTAGGTTCGAATTCTAAGGAAATGTGGATAGACACCATTGCCAATCACCATGTATATTATTAAAAAATGATTTTTACCTTTTTTGAAATTAAGGAGTCATTTATCCAATGGATACTCGAAAAATACCGGTAATAGTTTACACTTTCATTCAGCTTATCAGATACGATTTTATTTGGTAAACATTTACCGGGTAAGAGTTATAACTCTCACTTACAAGATAAGACTATCGTCCTTGTTATCGTTCTTATCGGGTAAGATTTTTAATCCTTGTCATCTTCATCAGATAAGGTAAAGTAAGCCGGTAAACACTTATCAAGTAAGCGTTTAGTATTAAGAAAAATGATAGACATTAAACAATCTTACAATTACTGGAAAAAAATGTATAAAAGATGGAAAACCTGCTAATTAATATACAACCCTTGTTTACTTGTATGTGTCCTCTAATATCCTAATTCTTCCAGTTTGCATCTATTAATTCTAGAGACTAGAATTCCTTCCTCAGGTCAAACAAGTATATATTATGCTTGTAGTCCAGAAATAATTGATCAACAGCGATGATCTGCACATGATCCAACCGCATTCTCTAACAAATTAGAGAGCCACCCGACCCGATCCATCTGGTTTAATTCCTTGACTTTGAAAACGAGCTTGAGATCTCACCGATTCATGTTCTTTTTTCGGCTCTTGTTTATTAATTATTTCTATTATCTATCTATAATCTAGCTATTCTCACATATGCAACCAGGAAATGGATTTGCATAGAAGTTCTCCTCATGTTTTGGCTTCACTCCACCCACTCTTCGCCGTGGACTGCTTGTTCTATTTGCATGCAGCTTTTTAACTTCTGATGAGAAATCTTCCCAACTCAAATTCCTTTTGTCTAGTTCATCCAACATCTTCACAAAGTTTCTTCTGCACAAATTACCAAATATATATAGATGTCAGGTATCCTTTCTTCAAGTAGCAATGGTGATAAGAGGTTAGCTCAAGGCTTGGGTATTTGGACACAAGCTGGTCCGGACTAATCCTAGGTCCCTAGGATTAGCCGAGGTGGTGCACACAAGCTGGCCCGAACACAAAGTCGCCTTTATATCACTAGCTACATCAAAGTCGCCTTTATATATAGGACGTCAAATATGTTTAAATATCTTTTTATATGACATTATATGAAAAATATTAAAATATCTTATTTTAGAAATGTTCTAAATAACTTGTGAGGACGTTTTTTCGCGTCCTATTGACTTTTTGTAATACTTTTACATATGGTGCATAATTGTTTGGCCATATAAACGTAAGTCTTATAAAATATTCTATCAGGATACTTAGGAGTTGTTTGGCGGTTGCTAAATAGTTTAGTGCAGAATGATTAAGTGGTCTGAATGATTAAGAGATTTTTATGATATAGTGTAAAATGAAATATGATTGTTTGCTAATTGTTCATAATGAAATTAGGGCTCTTAATGGTTAAGGGAGGGTCAGGATACAAAATCATTAAGAGGATTTTGGAACCATTAAGAGGCCGCCCCTTTTTTTTTGCCAAACAAGATTTACCTCTTAGCGATTCAGATGTTGCCTCTTAATGGAACCATTAAAAGCTCTTAGCGATTCAGATATTGCCTCTTAATGGAACCATTAAGAGGTAAACAAACAACCCCTTAGACATATTTGACGTTTTACAAAGCCGATTTTGTTGTAAGAATGGGTGGGGGTTTAATTGGTTTGATTATTAGATGACTTACTTATCGGGATAAATCGTTTTCTGAAAGCCTCTGAACATCCGATGGCCTTGGATGGCCTTAGCCATGTTTCCGTCATATGTGTACACAAAAACATCACTCGCAAGTGCTAGTGTATAATCCAATGCTGCAAGCTGATTTTGCAATTCTTTAAAAGGCTTCAACTCAACCTCGGTAGCTAAAGTCGAGTGAGTGTATACATTCGGATATTTTTCTTTAAAATCATCGAGTCCGTGTTCTCCATAGATCTCACCCGCCACTATATAGATCTTTGTACTCGAAGGAAATCCCAAAGCCTCGAGAAATATAGCGGACTCTCTAGGCGTCAATGGGCAATTCCCTTGTTGCCGATTTCGCCTGCTTTTGATCTTTTTAACCTTCCAACGCTTTACGCTGTACCTCAGCGCTTTAAGCTCGTCTGCTTCCTTTTCGGAAAGCCCATGAGTGCAGCCAGTGAAAGCTAGCATATCCTTTTCATATCTACAATATTTTGAAGCCCATATAAATCATATATCCTACAATAAATCAGATTTATATAGGACGTCAAATATATTTAAATGTCTTATTAAACTGCTTTATAGGACTTAAGTTTATATGACAAAAAAATTACACTTTGTCATATGTAAAAGTGTTTTAATAAATTTTTAGGAGGCCCAAAAGCGACTTATCAACTTATCGTAGCACTTTTAAGCATAATTGTTTGTTCTTATATATAAAAGAGTCTATTACGACATTTATATATATATTTTACGTCCTATAAAGTTGATTGTAGTGTATTAGCTTTAGATACCTCAAATGGAGAGCAAGATAATGCTCATTGTTTTGTTTAAGTCTGTTGACCAGCTTTCTTCCAAGCTCATTGATCTCCTTGGTGCATTTTAGGGCCTCATACATGGTTCGACACCTCAGCTTTTGGATGGAATCTGGGATGCCATTGTTAGCCAGCCGCGAATCAGTGTGAAGAAACTTAACCACTTTCTGTCGCGTCAACAGCGAGAGAATCTCACCTTCGTAATAACTGGGCTGCATCGAAAACAACCGATTAGATTACTCTAACATGCCCCATCCAACAGAACCTAGATAGACAAGAACAAATTGTCTTTGATTACATATGTGGAACCGCTTAAATTACTGTCCAAAAGGGCTTTTAAGGAGAGAAGGAAATTCCAACATATATAAGGAGAAACGGTCTAAATTCTAGACGACTTAAACATCTTGAAAGATTTCGATCATGTATATTCAGACGTACTTGCCTTTGACCAAGAAATCGGATCCTTTTCTTCGGGTGTCACTCCTGCAACATCTGGTGGAAGCGACTCTACTATCTCGATGTCATCTTGGAGCGTTGTCATGAACTGCTTGATGTCAAATATATCTTTAAAATCGCTGGAAACAGATCAATCTCAGAAAAACAATAACAACTACTTCTGTTTATGATCTATTTTGTGTGATTTAAGTGTTCATTATCATACCTTGGATCGGTCCAAAACGACTTGTGATCTAAAGTTGGAAGAACCAAGGTAGCGTGCATTAGTTTCGCAATCGCCACCATGTCACTTATCTGCAAGGAGATCCAGATCAGAAAACTAATGTCATTTTTTTGAAATGAAACAACAAAATAATCAGATAAACGCAGGATCGAATGACAAGGATGCTAACCCCCATTTTCATTTGGTTCAACCCACCATTTGCTTGAACCAGAATGTAACCATTCGTAGGAGCACTTCGATTTCCTGATGAGAACAAAAAACTTGCAAAATTGGTAGTGAGCGAATCGATTTTCATCTTTTACACAAGTGTGTACCAGATGAGATTAATTTGCATACTTGTTTCGCTTGTTAAACGAGCAATGCAACCATGGTATTTATCGCTTCTGGGATTTCTCCAAATGTCAGGATCCTGCAGTTAAACTTAAGTCCTATAAAACAATATATCTGGGGGTACCATAAAACCGATTTTGTTATAATAAAACTAAAAAGAGAAAGCAAGAAGGTATTCATCAAAACCTGCACATGATTGAGATTGGTTTCATCTAGAATTTGACGCCGGATAACGACAAGGTCTTCTTCGTCGTTGGCCAACTCGGCATTGAAGTTAATCATGTGTATATATTTGGTGAACATGATGGTCACCATTATCAACATGAAAATGGTGACAATGCAGTTGGTCCTGTTTTTCCTTGGCATTAAACATTTCAACAAAGAATTTATTCTTCTAGGTATCTTGAAACATTGACCTACCGACGATGCTAGCCATAGGTGGCGGTGATGGTTGCAATAACCTGCACCGCCACCACCAATTTCTTGCAAAGATTCCATGGAATCAACGTTTTTCTTTCGTCGTGCGGTGATGGGTAAAGTGGTACCTTTACCCGTCTCCCCGCTAGATGACATTGTATCAAAATCGATATGGGAAGGGAGAAAAAAGAGCAAAATAGATGCATGGAGTTATTGAATTTGTGAAAGTTAATTTTGTTTTGATGAAGATGAATAAAATGGATAACTTGTTTTTCGTATTTCTCATTTTTTTTCCTTGTAATTCTATGCGAATTGTAAGCTAAGACACTACTTTCTCTCTCCCAATACATTAATTAGCCAACCATCACCTAAATTCAAGAATATAGATAAAACATGTGATTGGAAACAATTAGGACGAAGGTATGTTAGATACTTTCTAATTATATCTCAAATTCGTTTTAACTATGGATGTCCTCGTCCACCTACCTCAATTAATCCGGAGGGTTCTAGAGAACAACATCTAAGAAGAATCCCTAAAGGCCTAATCCTTATTACAAGTTGAGCTAATCCTAAAAAGTAAAAAAAAAAAATCAGATTATTTTCCATAGGCATACAATGATCGTTCTTATAGAGCATACTTTTTGGCACATGTAGTACAAAATAATTAAAATACTTCAACTTCTTATAATCATAGAGATGAATCTTTCAAACCATCTCCAATTACACTATTCAAATATTTTACCCACTTTTATACTTTTTGTAATAAGATAACAAGAGAGAAAAGATATAACAAATGAATTTGATTGGAATGCATTAAAATCAAAGTCTTTTGACCTCTTTTAGATAGCGTTTGGTACGGAGACGGGACTGGACATGACTGAACTGGATTTAACTGAACTGGACTGGACAAGACAAATATATGTCTTATGTTTGGTACTACGACTAGGACTGGATAGGACAGAACTTGACAAATTTCTCTAAAACTTGTTTGATGATTTTATATGTTATATAATAGTTATAAATAACACAAATAAAATATATTTTTTAAATAATTTAATTAAAAAACATTTTTATTTTTTACATGATTTTCATACATATAAATACATACAAAAACAATGGTTGTAAATTTGAATGAAGAATCTGAAATAATTGATGATAGTTCAAAAAAATCCGATTCATATAAATAAAATATAAAATTTGATTCAATTTGGAAGATTTTACTGAATTGACGGATGCATAGTTGCAACGACAGACAAAGATAAAGGCGATGAGTGGCTGGTGAAGGACGGTAGTTGTGAATAACGTGAAAGATAGTGGATAGTGGTGGTACAAGAGGTTGTTGTGGTTGATGTGGTGGAGGTATAGGTGGTCGACGATGGTAGTGGTGGTGGACAGTGGTAATAGAGGTTATTGTAGTGGAGAAAGAGGCGGAGATCACCGACGGTGGTTGGCGGTGAGCGTCGGTGGTGGCAGCGTCAATGGGTGGTGGTGATCGGTGGAGGTGGCGATAGGCGGTGGTTGTGGAGGAAGTTGTTATAGTAGTGGAGGAAGAGGTGGAAGTGATCGACGATGGTTCGTGGTGGCTACCGGTGGCCGTTGATGGTGGTGGCGGGCATAGGTGGTGGTGATCGGTGTTAGGGGAGGTGGTCGAAGATGGTAGTGGTGGTGGCGATGGCCGATGGTTGTGAAGGTGGTGGAGGAGGTTGTTATGGTGGATAAATAGATAGAGGTGGGCAACAGTGGTTGGCGGTGGCTACTGGTGGTCGCCGATGGTGGCAGTGGCGCCGATGGGTAGTGGTGACACTTAAGACTAATACTATATTAGGATTATATATCAAATTCTTACAAATAACTATACTAACACATCAAATAACATGTTTTCAGCCAAAAATTTTAACAAATTTTCAGCCAAAATTTTAACAAACCATAACATTTAATGTATTAGTGTAGTTATTTGTAAGAATTTGACCTAAATGCTCTATAATATAATATAGATAGTAAAACGGAAGCAAAATCAAAAAATGTAGGGAAACTTGAAATTAGAGTCCCGTACGATGGAATTTTGTTCCGACAATTTACTTGAAAAACTTAACCGGTTTCGTGAATGTATCCACCCATTGTTTAACATGTCCCACATCAGTTGAGTTATCGGTCGATGTGGAACCATTCATGAGGGCTTGAAATTTCTTCTATTTGTCTTGATCCATCGAGTAACGTTGATTTTAACGCATTTTAAAAACTAATATGATCAAAGTAAACTGATAGAGTACAATTAAAGGTCTTCAAAAAAAGATGTACATACATTGAATTATTTCGATACTACACTTTTGGATGTGATATACCGGATACATTTGGTCTAGTATTGTAAATATGACGTGTACAATCATTATTTATTTTTATTTAAAATTAATTTTTTCTATTTCAAGTAGGTTAAACAATTGGGCTAAGCATTTATGAAAACAACTATCTTGAAGCCCATAAAATCACATCCCAAGCCCTAAGATATGATCCAAAATAATCCGCACTTATAAATAGTTGTGATGTAAGAGAGCTAGGGTTTATTGTTTCTTCATCAGGCCAGGCGTCGGAAAGTATCTGCTGAAGCGAGATGGTGAAGGGCCGCCAAGGAGAACGCGTCAGGTATAATCCTTTTCTCGTGAAATCATATTCAAAATCAATTTGGAATTCATTTGATTTGACGTTTTATATTCAATTTTCAGACTCTACACCAGAGGAACGATTCTCGGCTACAAAAGGTTAAGCAGTTCATTCAGTCATTGATAGAATTAGGGCGTTGTTCAATTGTATCACATGTCTATCGAAATTGAAATCGGAAATTTGTTGATTTTGTATTTGGTTTTGATTAGGTCGAAGTCGAACCAGTATCCAAATACATCGTTGGTTCAAATTGAGGGAGTCAACACTAAGGAGGAAGTAGGATGGTACCAAGGGAAACGCATGGCGTATATATACAAAGCTAAGGTGAAGAGAAACGGATCGCATTATCGTTGCATTTGGGGAAAAGTTACTAGGCCTCATGGTAACACCGGTATTGTGCGTGCAAAGTTCAAGTCCAATCTCCCTCCCAAGTCCATGGTAACATACACACGGATATGAAAACTTTAGCAGCATTTTGTGTGTTTTATGGTGTGAAATCTGTCTAATGTGTGTCATTTTTGTTTTTGCAGGGATCTAGGGTTAGAGTTTTCATGTACCCAAGCAATATATAAGGTATCATCTTTATTTAACTTCGCTCTTTCCTTTTGTTTTACTTTGTGGTTAAATAGAATTTGCTGCAATCTTGACATTGCAATCTTGATAACATTTTTAGATTAGTCATAGCCAACTGCCCAATCATACCAGAAACCTTTTGTTCGTCTTTTAGGAATTTGGAGGATGAAAAACCTGTAAATATATGTTTTGGATTTATTATTTGGATGTTGACTGTATGAATTACATGTTCTAGTCATAACAAGCTAGTTATGTCCTCTGTGTAGTGAGCAGAACCCAGCAACTGGTTGACCTGTTACCATCCACTAAAAGTTCTGCAAGTTTTTTTTTAATTAATTGTTGTTTAGCATAATATTCATTTAAGCTGAACTTGTATAATCTCTTAACGAAAGAGACACAAAAAAGCAGCCAAAATCATAATTCTGTCTGTAGTCTTTTTATCTTCTTGTTTGCATAAGAAGATACATGATCACATTGGGTTTGGAAATGATTCTATGCAAACAGATTTTGGTAGATGATTGCTAATTGGTAACATTATGCAATTTGTGTTATTCTTTTCTTTTCAAAGTCTACATATTGCAAGAGTTGTGCTTTTTTCAAGTTGGGTTCTTCATTGAAACAACTGCTCTATCCACTGCGTCGAGGACATATCTACATACCTCTCACCCCCTTCCTGAACCCCACCTTTGGGTGTTTACCTATCACCATGACAATGTCATTACAGGGACTGTTTATGTATGTTCTTTTGACTAATATTTATTCACATTTATGCATGCTGATTCTGTTTATAGGATCTTGTGTTCTTTAGTATCATTATGAAAGTTGTTGGTAATAGATGATTTGTTCTTATGAAGATGAATTCCTGCTCTACAATTCAACTGACTGAAATCCTTTACAACCTCTCTGTGATTGCAGTTTTATCCAAGAAAAGTATGGAGGATGTTGCTGGCCATGAAATTGTTCTTGTAGTAGTTCTTTTGACCATTTGTGATGGAAGGTTTTAATTTTTTGACATGGGAACATTATTCAAATATCATGTACCTTTTCTAATGATTCTTTTCCTAGATATAGCTATCCTAATAGCACTATGTGAAGTATCAACGCATTACCACTAGTTTCACCTTAACAAATGCCTATGAGCAAACAATATGTCTGCTTTTCAAAGGAAAAAGTTGAGAGAAACCCAACAAAGTATCCTATTTTGAATGATTAGGCTCTTGAAACATTTTTTATATAGTATTTTTTTGAATAAATAAATCATTCCAATTCTGCGTTTGGATTGTAGGAATGTAATGTATTGACCGGATTTGAAATCCTTTGACTTTTTTAAAATCCATCATATGATTTGGAATTCCTTAGTAATTGGTCGGGATTTTGAATCCAAATCATGATGGATTTGATAACTCGTTTCAGACTTCAATTGACTTTCACTCAAAATCCTACAAACCAAACACATGAAGAGATTTCAAATCCTCCCAAATTCAAATCACTCCAAATCCAAATCCTTGCATGAAATCCAATCCATTCTCGCAAATCAAACGCACCCTTAAGGAATTCATCATTCTTTGACTCAAGTGAAGGAATTGAATTCCTACCAACCAAACGTGTGGTCAAATTCTATCAAATTTCATTTCAATTATTTCAAAGTCAAATTCTTTCGATGGATTTCAATTTTATCAAATTTCATTCTGTGAACCAACCCTCCCCCCTTAGTTATCTACGTCAATTAAACCTATTTGGTTTAAATGCTATAGGAATTGAGAATTGTGAAACTTATTTAAGTATTTCTATTTTTCTACTCTTACAAGTGTTTTTGGGTTAAAGCTTCTAGAAGTTTGATAGTTTATTTATTAAGAAAGGGGATTTAAATACTCAAAATAAAATAGTTCTATAATTTATTCATTCAAAAAAATTCAGGTACTTAATCATTCAAAATAAGTTATTTTGTTGGGTATTTTTGAACTTTGTTTCTCCTACATATCATTCAAACTAATGTGAAGGATGGTCAAGAGGGTTTGTTTTTCCTGCAACTAACTTTGTTTCTCCTGCACAACTTAGGTTATACAAACTGAAAACAATTAAAGTTTTTAGGGCAAAAATTTTCTTGTTTGGGTTGATTACATTTTTGACATAAGTTACTAGAAGTTTAACTTAGATTTGTCAGTTTTGATGTTTTCCATTCAGCACCCTTTGATTTCTTATGTTGATGGTTTAGTTGTGCAGATTTTGCATTTGCTTTTGGTTGTCACTAGTCTGGGACTTTTAGACCATTTCCAAAACAACACTAAGAGCATCCACAATGTATGTGTTTTTTACCAAGCTTTTTCATAGCTTTTTTCTTACACATTATTGTCACATTAACAACTTAAAAACCTCCACTATGTGAAAAACCTCACTCAAACTTTTTCATTACTTTTTTAAACTATTCAGGGTCCCACTATTTTAACTTTATATCATTTTATTCTTATTTATAAAAATAAATACATTAAAATTCATACAAATACATATTTATTTAAATCAAGAAAATATTTATTAATTTAATTATGTATTTATTTTACATAAGTTTTTTAAATATATAAAAGTTGTATAAAAAGTATGTAAAATTAAAATTAAAAAATGTTAAATTTAAAAGTATGTATAACCGAAAATGAAAATTGGGTCATTAAGAAATCTGTTAGAATTGTATAAATATGTCAAATTTGAGATATTATTTTAAAAATATAAAATATAATTACTTTCATTATGTATTTATTTATATTTTTTATTTAATGATTATATTTAAATAAGATTACTTTAAATGTATTAATAAATAAAACTGATTAAATACGAAACTTTTATAAAATTCTATAAAGCTAAAATTGATTAAATACGAAAAATCTACGAAAAAACAGGTCGTACAGTTACGAACTATGACGAAAAACCTCACGAAAAACCTCAATTGAAAAACCTCTCCATTATGTGAAAACCCTCAAATGGATTTTTGCTTTTTGAAAAACCTCCCAAAAACCTCCCTACGAGTACATTGTGGATGCTCTAAAAACATAAAAATGACAATCTTTTATCTCCAACCCAAGTACCCAACACTAAAAGTCTAAAGCACAAAAAAAATTTGGAGGTCAATAAGGTAGACCTCTATATTTAGAGACAAATAAAGTACAACACTAAAATCAAATATTACTTTTTTATTCAACTTTTATAATTATATATATATATATATTAAGAAATATTATTTTATTATTTTTATTATTATAATATTAAATATGTTTTTAGTATTACTTTTTCAGTGTGTAGTTGAAGTTGAGTTTTTTTTAGTGTTCAAGGGACTCATTATTTTTTAGTGTTTTTACTGTTGTTTTTGTAGTAGTTTGGTTAGAGATATTCATAGAAGGTATTTTTTAGGGTCCTATGAAATTAATTGTAATATATGCAAATCCACGTTTATAAAAAATTAAAAAGAAAGACATGTAGTAGTCTTAACATAGAGGAAAGGAGGAAACCCTAGGTCTAATCACCGATACTTGGACCTGCTTGGGGACCGATTGGTCCCAGCAAGGCTATCTGTCTACTTGGCCTTTGTTTTGCTTTATTTGAATTTAATTTCCGAAGCAGGATTTTAGTATTCGCAAAACAAATTTAACATTGACGTTTAAAAACTTTTTCTTTAAAAAAAATCCTCCTTTACAAAATTACTAGAAGCGTACTCGTATAATGCAGCGAGATACATCACAATTTTAATGTTTAATTTCATTTTTTGTTTTTTTTATCGATTTACAGTACGATTTTGGATGGTTTTTGAGAGAGTGATATTGATTTTTTTTATAAATTTGTTTAATTTATGCTTAATAATATAATGTTTTTTAAGTATTTTGTTAGAATTCAATTATCATCTTATATATTTTAAATTCTTTATATTTAAATTGAAATGTTTATACTGTTTTGATTATGTTTATAAGTTAGTTCTGAATTCAAACATATAGCTTTAGAAATTTGTACATATGCATCATGACCTATAATCTTGAATTCTAAGTAATGTGTATCAATAAATAGTACTTAATACATAAAAACTTGTTTTTAAGAGTTTATTCGATAGTTTAATAATAATGTAATTTATTTTTATAAAATAAACATTAAATATTCTGTTAGATTTTCTTAATTATATTTTAGATTTTTTATAGAGTAAACTACAATTTTCGTCCTTATAGTTTATTGGTAATAACTATTTTCGTTCCTGGTCTTTAAAAATTGTTTTTTTAGTCATCATGGTTTTCATTTTGTTTCGTTTTTCGTCCCTGAAGGTAATAATGTTAAAAAAGCATGTTAAATAAAGGGTATTATGGTCCTTTAACAAATTTCTTTTGGATTAAAAGAATATATATAATATAATATTATATATTTAATATATATAATCCTTATCCTAGCCCTAATACCCATCTTACCCACTTCTTCTTATGCACATTTTCACACTATCATACCCAAAACCACTTGTATTGGTACCATGTAACATATCATGTACGATTTGCCAATCTTTTTTCATGGTTTTGATTCTGGACTCGATGTGTGGTCTACCTAATATATTAGAATCAGGAAGGGTGACTTTCAATGCATGTTCCAAATGTTGCAAGTACCCGGTTTTAAAGCCATTGTCAGCTTTATAGCCTCCAATATTGACCATATTCACCAACGCATCCACAAGTTTGGCGTCCTCAATTTTTGACCAATTTCGGTACTTACGACCAGTGTTTTTATCCGCCATACCTAAAATTATAGATCATTAAAATGGAAGTATTCCTCAAAATTAATATTGCACCATTAAGATTAATAACGATCAACCAATAAAATGCAAATTGTACTATTACAAATCATAAAAGACAATCAAATTGTAGCATTACAAACCATACAAAATCAAATAGAAGCATTCCAATCATCAAACATACTTTGGGCCAAATTGTTTCTAAATTCAGTCCATTCGGTTGAAGTACCTACGGAAGTGATATTATCCTCATCTTGATGTTCAACGTCTTCGGTTTCAATCAGGCAAGGTATGTTTTCAAATGGATCAATTGGCATTTCTTGTCTTATGAAATTATGAAGAAGACAACATGCCATTATGACCTTCACTTTCAGTTCAACAGGGTAGTATGAATTATCTTTTAAAATTCCCCATCTTGCCTTCAAAATACCGAAGCATCTATCTATAACATTTCTTGCAGAAGAATGTTTCATGTTGAAAAATTCTTTTGGTGTAGTTGGTTGGTGTCCATCACGCCACTCATTTAAGTGATATCTTTGACATCTATAAGGGGCAAGAAAACCCTCTCCATTTGTATACCCACCATCTACCAAATAATAATATGGCCTTGGCACCTTCAACCCACTGGGCCTAAGAAGAGCATCTCGAAGGACTCTACTATCAGCTGCTGACCCCTCCCATCCTGCTAACACGTAGATAAATTGCATATCTTGTGAACACACCCCTAACACGTTTGTGGCAATATCATTCTTTCGTGTTCTGTATCTAGGCTTGTCTTCGAGTGGTACTAGGCACTTTATGTATGTTCCATCTAAAACACCTATACAATCCTAAAAAAAAAAAACAAGTCATTACACATATTTACCTTACCACGTAAATACCAAAAAAAAATATTAATTATGTGTACCTTGAACCATTTCCATCTTCGATCGGTAGAGCCCTCAAGAACAGGTTCGGGTTTCTTAAGTAGAGCTGGATGCAATCTATTAACCGCGTTGCAAACTCGAGTAAAAAGTCTACTAATTGTTTCCCCGGAACGATGAAAACAACATGTGACAACCCTATTCTTAACATTATGAGCAACCATGTGTAGGAAAATGGCAACTTGTTCATCAATGTCCATATTCCTAGTTGCTCGTAATCCTCCTAATCTTTCAAGCATATCACATAACTTTTTGAAACACCTTCTATCCATCCTAAGTTGTGATATGCACATGGTGTCACTATCATATGCATACCTATGCAATATTGCAGATCGATCAATGTTTGACAACCCATATCGAATACGTGGTCTATCCCTCATATGTTTAACTACTAAACAAAAAGGGTGATGAAAAACCAAACAATAGCATTCGTAACTTCTTCAAAAAACAATCGCATAATCCTACGTTTGCGTGTTGTGAGACTAATTCGGGCCATTTCCTGTTTATATATCGCACAATGAATAGGTTATTACATCAAACAGAAACATGGGTGACTAAAAAAAGAACATTGAGAAGAGTTATAAACTACTAGAAACATGACCTAAAATAAAGAAACATGACCTTGCATAACACATTTATGAAAAGCATTTGCTACTTTTAAGAGCATTTGGGGTTTGCAAGTATGCTTTTAAGCACCTTTTGAGAAGGGAAAGAGTTTTTGGTAAACAAAAAGTTGCATCCTATAATGGGTTAAAAGCCAGTATATGCCAAAATGAAGATGCAACAAGGGTGATGTTTCTAGTTTCTACCTAAAAGCACCTTTCACCTTTTATTGCTTTAATTTTTTATGTAACTTTAAACAAGCATGCAAGTGTCCATGATCGAAAAACTACATTAAACAATTTTCCTTTTCAGAATAGTACATACAAATCATGAGGTCCTATGCAGAAGAAATTAACTACATGATAATTACTGCAGCTATGTGTCTAGGAAACTTAAACGCAGTTTTAACAAGGATGCCATCCCAAACTAGCTCAGGTAGGCTACAAGCAACCATCAAAATCATAAAGAGATGCATCAATCCTGAACTCTAGAAAATAATTAATTTAGTAGCTAATTTATATGACTAAAAGGCAAAGGTAACATTAGAGAAACTAGACAATTTCCTTTAGTAGCATGGGGAGAAATCCATGTAATCAGTATATAGACCGGAGAAGCGGAATGATAGTTGGGTACTGATTGGATATTCCATGATCGTGAACAGAATATAGTTGACTAACTTTGAGATTTTTAAACTAGTAGTTGATTTTCCTGTTGTCCCTGCAGTAGGCATGTAAATGGTTATAGAAAGATTCGATTATCATCAAATGAAAGTTCTCATGTGTAACAATAATAATGCCTGGTGGCTACTTGCAAAACGCATCACCCTTTTATTGGTATAACCACAGCTCTGACCAAACAGAGTATAACCAAACAAATTATTTTGCAAATCGTTGTATCTAATGCTACTCTTTTATTGGTGCCAATAAAATCTAATCTCAACTTGTAACATTCTCATGTTTGCTCAACTATTAATACGTAAGCGAGAAAAAATAATATCGTGCCTATGCTAATAACATGTTTCCGCACTTAAACTTACCCCGATTCTCTTTTTCCAATGCCTCACATTGCATATTGAAAAGGTATAATCAGTCTACTAGTTGTCCTTAAATAAAGCTACCTGATCCTAGAGAATGACAAATACATCATAATAGTAAAGGTGGATTGTATTGTTATGTCCTATTATGAGCCTCTTAATCCCAAAGCACCTTGTTTCGTATTTGATATCACACTGGATGGTAGTAAAGGAAGAAGCCAGATCTGGTTTCTTACCACTGTCATGATATTATTATTTGAACTCACACTACCATGTAAGATAAAACAAATGTAGAAGTGAAGATTACTCCTCTCATTATTTAACTTTGATTTCAATAATCACATGGTAACTTCATCTCCTCTCATTATTAATGCTATTTCTTTCACCTTTTCTTGCAGATACAAAAACAAAGAAGAAAACTCGATTTCAATCGACTATGAACATTACCAAATCGATTTCACACTGTGAGAAAACTCGATTTCACACTGTGAGAAAACTCGATATCACATTGTGAGAAAACTCGATTTGAAAACTCGATATCACACTGTGAGAAAACTCGATATCACACTGTGAGAAAACTAGATTTCACACTGTGAGAAAACTCTATTTCAATCGACTGTGAATTGTGAGAAATCAATTTCAATCGACTGTGAACATTACCAAATCGATTTACAGAGCCCAACATCTTTCATAAATCGACTATTGTAATCGATTTTCAGAACCCAGAAGCTTTCAGAAATCGATTTGAGTGAAATCGACTACCAAATCCAAATAGAGAAATCAAATTGAAGAAGAGAGAGAGAGAGAGAGAGAGAGAGAGAGAGAACCTGCACTGAATGGAGAAGATAACCTGCGCTGGAGAAGATGATTCTAGTTCAAATCTGCAGAAAACGTCCAGGGGCGAAGTCGATGATGGAGAAGTCGATATGTCTGATATGTTTACGACACCAATGAATTGTGAGAAAAGATAGTAGGGTTTATTTGGAGTGAGGGTATTTTTGGAATTAAATAAATACCACATTCAATTCCATTGAAATCCATGGCTTTTAGGGAGGAATGTTAAAATCAGTTATCCATGGAATTTAATGGAATTGGTACATTCCATTCCATTGAAAAACTTGAACCAAACAAAAGAATGGAATCTGGTCAAAGGAATTTAACATTCCAATTCCACCAGATTCCATCAAATTCTGCGAACCAAACGCCCCCTTAGTTTAAAATCAAAATCAATCCCTCTAGCAATTTGCTTCCCTTTACTCCCCATTGATAGGTTGATTCAAAATCACAGGTAAGCATACACTCAAAAGTTTCTATTGACGATGTTGTCCTTTAATTTCTAGACCCACAATCCTTTCTCCATTATAATTCTCGACTTGTCTGTGTGTAGTGACCCAAGTTTTTTTTTTGTGGGGGAATGAGGTTTCAATGATTACTAATTGCATTCCTTACCTTTGTGAAATTTATAAATATGAAGTGATTAAGCATTTTATATTTCTTAATATTTGTCATTGCTGTGGATTTGCTTTAGGAGGATTTATATTGCCATTTTGTTATCATTTGTGCATGTCATTCTCAATCTGCAGTTAGTATCGTTTTCCTTGCCAAACCAATTCAAATTATAGATCACCTTCCAAACATGGGTATTATTTGAGAACCATATCGATGCCACTCATAATGCTATAAAAATGATGGTGTCCATTGAGTTATTAAGAATTAACTTTGCTGAAGGAGAACGAGCTTCTGAGATAAATTTCTACATGTTAACCTTCATCCAATCACTGATTCACAGTCTTACATAACATGGGAAAATTCATGTAATATAGGGTGGTTCACCAGGAAAGAGGGGCGCCGATAACAGGAAAAGGATGGTAGGAAAGGAGTTGCAGGTTTGGGAATGGAAGGAGGAGAGGTTTCACTTTCTGCGCTGGAAGGGAAAGTGGGCAAAAGATAGGTTTAGGAATTGGGGGTTCAAATAGAATTACATTAAAGTTTAACGATTGTTTTTAATATAGTATAGATAATATATATTCTTTTAATCAAATACAATATATAATTATATTGCATCTTCTAAGTATTATAAAAACACAATACCATTTTAATAAATTGAGTATTTAAAGTATTTTTTCAAAAACATAAATTGTTCATTTCGACACAATTCTTTTTAAGCAGAATCGTGGTAAGTCATCCTCAAAACGCGACCCACCACCCCCCTCTCTCTCCAATCTCACTCTGTTTCCATTTCATTTCATCTTCTCCTCCACATTCATTATTCAACCAGACACAACAATCAATCACAATTACAGAATTACTACACATCAATCGATCGAATTCTGGTTTTGTTTCTGGACAATTTCCAAATGTCTGCAATAAAGACCTCGCCGTCGAGCCGATTGTTTACATTTGGCCTCGTATCAGCATGGTACTCATCAAACATTGGGGTGTTATTGCTCAACAAATACCTTTTAAGCAATTACGGATTCAAGTACCCGATTTTTCTTACAATGTGCCACATGTCCTCCTGTGCTTTGCTCAGCTACATCGCCATTGCATGGATGAAGATGGTTCCTTTGCAGACCATCAGATCTCGTGTTCAATTCGTTAAGATATCCGCTTTGAGTCTAATCTTCTGTGCCTCCGTTGTCAGTGGTAATATCTCGCTTCGATATTTGCCTGTTTCGTTTAATCAGGCAATTGGTGCTACGACGCCGTTTTTCACCGCGGTTTTTGCATATCTCTTGACTTTGAAGCGGGAGGCTTGGCTTACTTATATCACCCTAATTCCTGTTGTTACTGGCGTTGTTATCGCAAGTGGGGTATGCTTAATTTCTTTTCAATTCTTCTGGCATATTGTTTTGTTGGCATTAATTCAATGGAAATTTGTGTAAATTAATTGGAAATTGTTGTTGGTTTCTTGGTAGCAAATTGAGGTGTTTCAGTTATGGGAATTACAGTTCCAATTTTGTTGATATTCTTTTGCTATTTTTACTTGTTAGGGTGAACCAAGTTTCAATCTATTTGGATTTATAATGTGTATTGGTGCTACTGCTGCTAGAGCACTCAAAACAGTGGTTCAAGGGATGTTGCTTTCCTCTGAAGGGTAAAGATTTCTTTATTGCATTTGTTTCATGAATTTGATATACCAAGATTGAAATGGATTTTGTATGGAGGGGTGTAACTGATGTGTGAATACCTTTTTTTTATTTTGGTCAAGGGAGAAGCTGAACTCCATGAATCTGCTTCTGTACATGGCTCCTATTGCTGTTGTGCTTCTACTTCCTGCAACAATGTACATGGAAGAGAATGTTGTTGGCTTAACAATAGCGCTCGCTAGACAAGATTTTGGGATTGTTTGGCTGTTGCTTTTCAACTCTTCCCTTGCTTATTTTGTGAATTTAACCAACTTTTTGGTCACCAAGCATACCAGTGCTCTTACGCTTCAGGTAAAACCTCTTCGTCAGTTGTTGATAACTCTTTGTGCACATTTATTCGGAGCTTTTAAATCATGAAAGCTTATGGTAGGGAGTCAGGGAATCATTTAGATTACATGTTATATTTGATTAGTTTAGTCTAGGCTTTTGAAAAGGGCAATGCTATTTGCACCCCCTTTAATGTCAAGATCAGGTCAAGTCATGCATCAGGAATGTAAAAAGTAGATTTTTATGTTGGTGTGTGTTATGAGAAAATTACTAGGTAGAGATGCATATAGCAATGTATAAGGGTGCAATTAGCCTCCCCTGTAAAAAAAAAAAGATAGGATTACAGTTATAAAGGAAAGTTCAAATGAGAACCATGTATTATTCAAGATGAATAACCTGGATTAATCATGAATACTATTCAAACATGAATTTCATGCATTTTTGTCATGAATATTATGTATTTTCATCGTGAAACTCCTAGGAAACACGCAGCAGGATAACTTTGTGTGTCGATAACAATTTGTCTCAGGTCCTCGGAAACGCAAAAGGGGCAGTAGCAGTCGTGGTCTCTATCTTAATCTTTAGGAATCCTGTTTCTGTGACTGGGATGGCTGGCTACACACTCACGGTCATTGGTGTTATTCTTTATGGTGAAGTTAAGAAGCGCAGTGCCAAATGAGTTAACGTTTCTGTTTAATTTAAGCTGAGATGACTCGTTTTTGCTTCTGGATTCAAGGGTACAGGAACGACCTCCTTAAGGACCTATAGGGTTTATGTGCTCACTGCTGGTGTATACCATCATGCCCTCTTATATTCAAACTCTTTTTGGCACAGAAAACCCATGGAGAGAGGCCAACACATCTCTGATCTGAACTCCCCTGTTTAGAGTTCATATGGAGAAAATTCTTCTTTTCAGTAGTTTTGATATTAATTCTTTCAGGAAAGAGTTGTAGAATTGATCCCACAAAAATATATTACATCGGCTTTGTACTGATTTATTAATTACAGAACTTTGCCAAATTTCCAGTTTAATAGTCTGATCTCCGTGATACTGTAGGAACTCATGTATCTATGTGCAAATGAAGGTGAACCAGGTTTCAACAATGGTACCAGAAAGTTAAACATTCATGAACAATCTGACTTTTGAGTTTTGAGTGTTGTTCGACTCAAATTGAAGAAGAGCGAAAATATGTTTTGATAAAAATGGGCACTCAGCGAAGAATCAATCAAAAAAAAGAAAGCCGATGGGTTCAAAGTTTTAATCAGTTCCCTGGCATGGGAATAATCATCAACCATAACCAATAAAAACGAACACAAGCAAAACAAACCAAAAACTTTGTTCATAAGATGATAACAAGTGTTTTCAAACTTCTGGAATAGAGGCGGTGGTTGGTGTTGCGGCGGCTGCTGCTGCTGCTGCAGAGCGCTTGATGGATGCAGACTTGATGAGATGATTGTAGCTGCCCTTCTCCTTGAATAGCTGTGAGAAATGATGCTTGCAGTACAAAATTCCCTCCAATGCTGCATAGTTTGATGGAGATAGAGAACAGCCTCCATGGGAGCACTTGAAACATGATTTGTGGTATGCTTGGTTTTCCACTGTTACCTGAAATTCAATCACATCTAAAATATCAGGTAAACTATCATTTTCAGTTAATCAAAATCAAACCCATGTCAATTATATTTGACAAACTAGCTGATAAGCTAGTTGTTGGCTAATAAGCTAACCAATAAACTAGTCATATTTGGTAATAGAAAAACTAATTCATAAGCTAAATGGTAATGTAAAATGGCCAATTAAAACATGTTGAAAATTTAATTGGGTAAATATAAGGGGGCATAATCGGAGAAAATGGAAAAAAGACCTTGGAGCTTGTTGAAATACTACTTGCAATAACTTTTCAAAAAGCTAATTTATGGCTAACCAAACGGGGTTTCTACAATAAGCTCAAAACATAAGCTAACTTATTGTTGTAAGAGCGGTACATACCTTCTCCAGAGGATAAGCCGTTTTGCCACAAGTCGCGCATTTCTCTTGGGTCCCCGAGAACATGCCAGCAGCTTTGCTAGGTGACTTTGTCTACACATAAACAGACTTAAAATGCTTCTAACATATCCAATAATATTTGTGTAAGAAAGACCAAAATTTTACCAGCATTGGAGAAGACTTCTCTGCTGCCTTTGCAGCTGTACAAAATGATGCACCCATTAGAGATTCAAACTAATAACAATAACTAAACCAGTCCGAATAACGCAAAAAAGGACCAAATTTAGTGCATAGACAAATGGGGATGAGAAAAAGACTACGTGATTGGAAGTTTTTGTTGAAATTTCCACTCTCCTTGAAGAGCTGCTCGAAGTGAGGCTTGCAGTAGAGCACGCCTTCCATTGACGAGTAATTACTCAGCTGAAACAAAACTATAGTTACTATGCAATATACATTTGTGTTAAACCAAGTGATTTCACAACATGTAGTTTTAATACCCCTGTTGCAGATTGAATTAGAGGTTAATATGGGCATTTCAAATCTCAAACACGAGATAAACCAAGTAACTTAAGACGGGTGCTATAGAATTTCTCTAATGTAAATGACTTCCATCTAAGGGCTTGAAGGGCATTTTAGACACAGTGAATTTGTTCATGAATGACGTAAAGATTATGATAAAGTTCAAGATTTTACTGCAAACAAACATCGTTCTTGCAAAATACCAAAAGAACATTCACTTTTCAAGAATCAGCAATTTCGGCCAAAAAATTGTCCACCATGACGATTCTTTTTGCATATGCGGTTTCACAAATTCGTATAAAACCATCTGTTCTTGCAAAGCATAATGTTTGTTCTGGCATTCTCACAAGTAACACAGTTCGTAAAAAAAAGTCACCTACCATGGCTCAGAAAGTCGAATCATTCTTGAAAATCAAGAATATCTTATAAAAATTTTGCCAACTTCATTATCTTTATACATCAAATATGGTTAAATATATTACAAGAAACTTTAATTAGGATAATGACCCCTTAACAAACATCTTAGATCCACCGGCACCAACTATGATTACCAACACCATTTACATTAACTCGTGAACAAACTATCATATAGTTAAATGAAAAACTAACCTTTAAATCTTTCCTTATAGGTAAATCATATGAAATAAACATCATAAAATAGAAAATCATCATCATACCTTAAGGGTACCTTTGCAATGGCTACACTTGAAGCAAGATTTGTGATAATCAATACCATCAGCAGACAAAAGCTCCACTGGGTAAACTGTCTTCCCACAAGCCTTGCATTTCTGCTGTGTTCCAGTAAAAGACATAATTACCCTTTTCCCCTCTGGATCTGATCTTCAAAATCTTTATATCACCCTTTTCAATTCAGATTCCAATCTCAACCAACACCTGTAAAAGAAGAAACCCCTATATATGTTTTCAACTTTACTCACCCGATCTGACACAAAAATGAACATAAATTGCTGAAAAAGATCTGATAGTTTCTGAAACCCCATAATAATCAAAGTTCCCTTTTTGTTTCAAAAACTAGTTAGGTTTGTTGATATCATCAATTTCACTGAAAACACCTAATATTTTGAGACCCCATTATAGTCAAAGTTGCCTTTTTTGCTTCATAGATGAGTGGGGTTTTATTGGTATTGTCAATTTCAAGAACAACATGAAA
Organism: Arctium lappa; assembly: GCA_023525745.1. Lineage (NCBI taxonomy): Eukaryota > Viridiplantae > Streptophyta > Magnoliopsida > Asterales > Asteraceae > Arctium > Arctium lappa. The sequence continues at coordinate 127,684,590 of CM042049.1, forward strand.
AGATCTAATATGTTGAAACCCCATCATAATGAAAGCTGTTTTCTGTTTCAAATATGAGTTGGGTTTGTTGGTATCATCAATCTCAATAAGAAAATACGAACATAAATTGCAGGAAAAAACATCAAGATTTTGAGACTCAATGGAAAGCAAAGAAAGATTAGATTGGTAGGTGTTCATACCTGGATGAATTCAGAGAATTTGTGTTCAAATTTGAGTTGGATTTGTTGATCGAAGTCAAAGTTGTTCTGATTTGCAGAGATGATGAAGTTTACAGAGGTAAAATAGTGGGGAATGTTTGCAAAGAAATGGGATTTCTGGGGGAATGCGTGATGTTTATTTATTTATATATCAAGCAATGCTGGGGAAGAGATGTGCTTTTTGCAGCGTAGTGGATGGAGCGAAGTGGATGATAATGGAAAATGGAATAGCTCAATGATTTTTAACTGATGTACAAAACTAGTCCCTCGAGTATCTCACGACGTGCACTTTTTGGGACCACAAACTTTTCTTTTTCACATTTTGGTCTATCTTCAATCCTTCATTAAAGTATCTTGTATAGATTTTACAAAATAGAGATTTTGGAGATTTTTGCTTCAACATATTTTTCAAAATGGAGAAAGTAGGAGAGAGAGGTTGAATTTCTCCCGATATGGAGAACTCTTCAAAAATGATTGTTTGGGATCAACAAATGATTTTTTTTAAAATTCTTTTTATCAATGAGAATTCTTGAAATTATATAGTTAGGAGAGAGAACAATATTTTATGAATTGTATTGAATTTTTTTAATAATATAATTCATATTGTGATATTCAAGATTGATTAGTTATTGGAGATGAAACTAAATTTATTTTGGAGATTTTTGACTTTTGATTTTCTATTTTGGAGAATCTGTTGGAGATGTTGTTAGATTGAAGATGAATAAGACATCACGGATATACTTGCTCGATGCATATGCCAAATCGGCATTATATATTAACGACTTGATATGTGTACACGATGTCACTCCATTAAAGATGCACAAGGTTCGGTTTTTTCGGGTCTATGCCTTCCAAGCCCGTTTCAGAAGCAAAAAGAACCCAAACTTTTTATAAATCCGTGCCAGACTTTGGGTGCAACGGTGAACCCTGATTTTTGTCTAGCGGATGCACTTTTAAGGTGGATCAAAGGCCTACAAAGTCGTCTGATGTGGTTTTAGCCTAATTCGACCATTTCGAGAAACATTTTAAGTTTTTTTGTTGATATTTTTTGTATTTTCCAATATCTCGGAGCATCCCTCAAAGTTTAACAGATACACATTTTATACCACAAAAAAAATTCTACGTACAAAATAAATTGAGCAGGTACATAAGACCCCACTCGAGACTTCACGGGCCTACCTTGTTTGGGTGCGAAATTAGTCCTAATTGGGCTTTTTCTAGCTACACCTTTTTCGAGAATTGAAAAAAAAAAGTTGTCTTGATCGAACTTTAAGGTCCAATTGACCCTGGGTTTTGGACTTGGGTTTTGTTTATGCATTTTTACTCAACTTAAATGAATTTAAATGTTTAATATGTTAGATATAAAACCATCTATGTTCAAAGTTATAATCTAATAAATATGTTTTTAGTATCAAATTTTTGACATCGGTGTTACAAAATTGTCTCACTTGAAAATTTTAATTACTTTTATCGATTAAAGTAATCAATTTTTAACATATATTTATGGATAAAAGATTTGTTTAATGAGTCATTTAAGCCAATATGTAATTGCCTTAATTTTTCTTATGGAAAGGCATTGGTTTACGTTTGTCCTCATTTTATCTGGCGTTTGTTGACCAAACTCTTACATTTTTATTTAAGAAAAAAGAAATATTTTTTATTTTTTTCATTTTCATTTTCATTTTCAAGAAATACGCCTTTCTGTAATCTAAAGTAAATGGAAAAAAAGACAACTTTATTTTTAAAATTATCTTAAAATATATGTCACTTCAAGATATTATTACCTTTAATATTTGATTGATTAAAATGTTTCAATTTATTTATATCATAAAATGTTTTAAATGTTTAATTACATGTCGAATTATTTTATTAAATTATATCTTGGTTAAGGATTGTATTTATTTTAAAAACCAAAAATACTATTATCTCTGACTACCCAGGTTCGAACCCCGTGGTAAGCATTCTGTGACATCCATGATCATGGGTCTGCCACATAGTGGTACCCTTAATTGGGTTGGGTCGTGATCGACGGGGATTAGTCAAGTGACACCCTTAAATAGGAGCCCGGATACCCCAGAAACGTATGTGTTAACTTGTCGTTAAAAAAAAAAATACTATTATAATAGATAACTTGCGTATAATAAAACCAAAGCTATTGGGATTTCTAAATTTTAGAGTCAAGAACAAACATGGCCAGATTGATGGCGTCCAACTAATTTTCTATACACGTCCAAGTTCCAACTAATAAAATATTCAAACAAAATATTCCCCAACAATATTACATATATTTAGGGCGCGTTTGGTTTGCGGGAATAGATTGGATTTCAAGTAAGGATTTGGATTTAGATTTGGGGGAATTTGAAATTTTTGCCCATTGCAAAGGAATTCCAAATCCATCAAGTTAAGAAATTTAAAGAGGTCAAAGGATTTCAAATTCGATCAACAAATTCAATTCCTGCAAACCAAACACAGGATTGGAATGGATTTGAAATCCAAATCCCTCCAAATCTATTTCAATCCCACAAACCAAACGTGCCCTTAGATTAATTTCTTGACATGAAAAAGTTGTGTTTTATTATCAAAATTTAAAACTATGAAATAGAAAGAATACATGAAAAGCGACAATTTGATGAAAGGTTTTATGCACATAAGCTCTTTGAAAAGACGAACAAAAATTTCAAGGAGATTTTCCAAGACTAAGGTTTAACATATTCCATAAGCAAATATGCATAATCCAAATTGGTTGATACCAATGTTCTAAAAAATCGTCGCACAGCCGTCATGGCGCGTCATGACACAAGGTTTGTGTCTCACGCCACGTTAAGCCCGTGACACGTCATGGCCTAATGGTTAATGCGCACTTTTCGTAATGCAATATTTGATTATATTTTTTTTTATGTTTTTTAATGTCTTATTTGTTAGTTTGTAATATATAACTTAATTTAACTTGCTTATTACTATTGATTCATTGAGTAACATTACAAAACATATGTTTTTATATATAATATTATATATGAATTTGAAATTTGACGCTATAAATCACACCTTGAAAAAAGACATGGCTTTGTCGTGGCTCCAAAAGCTTGAGGCTTGGCCTCGCCCCCACGCCACGCCTCACGATACTTGAATCATTCAAGTTGAATGCAATATCCAATCTGATAAAAACATGTATAGATAAGTTATAGATTTAGATGTTACGTTTTAAAATCATCTTGTATAGGTGCAAATTTGTATGCTGGATATGCTAATCAAATACATATTTTATTTGTTTTGATACCTTCTTCATGTATGGATAGCTTTTTTATAACTATAAAATCTGATATTTTAATCAACTAAATCTTAATATATATATTCTACAATTATATATTTAAGTTGTGCTAAATTTAGAGGTGATAGATCATTTTGTGGGTTTTGGTTGGTCGGGTCTAACCCATATCTTTTTGTCTAACGAACCTAATTTAGCAAACCCATATCATTTTTCTATGGCTTGATAACTTATGCTTTTTCCTCGCCCTATAAACGGTCGGGCTTGCCCATGAACTAACATGCATAATATATTTTTTAATTTTTTTTAGAAAATAAAACTTATATAAGATCAAGAGTTTTGTAAAATAATGGAAAATATATAATAAATATTTTCAACTAAAAAAATACATAAAAATAAATAAATGGACATAACTTACAAAAAAAAAAAAATAGTTTCACAAAATATGAACATTTCCCTATTCAAGAAATTTTCAAATTTTAGAGTGCAATTTTTCAACAAAAAGTACTTCATGATCTAAAAAAAATAAGATAAATGGGATAAGTGGGAATTGGGAAGAAGGAAATGGGAAATGAGAATTAAGTGGGGATTGATCATAATTATATTTTTTGGTTCTTCTCAAAGAGTTATCAATTTAGGCTATGTTAAGCAAACTAGCTGATAAGCTATCTTACGACTGATAAGCTAGCTGGTAGCTGATAAGCTAGCTGATAACTGATAAGCTAGCTGGTAGCTGATAAGCTAATCGATGAAAAAAAATCATGTTTGACAAAAACTAGCTTATAAGCATTTAAATTACCAAAAAAGACATTAATTATTTATTTATAATTAAAAGTTAATATATAATTATGAATATTAATGAAGAGCATAATTGTAATAATCATAAAAAACTCATCATAAGCTACTACAAGTAGCTTATCAAAAAGTTAGCTTATGACTATCCAAACATGTACCCAGAAAATAAGTTACTAGCTTATTTTTGCCAAACAATGCCTTAAGTGGAAACTGAGAATTGTTCATAATTTTTTATGTTACTTATATATTTTAACTATTAAAATAAATTGTTATAAAACAATGAGGAGCCAATGGGGTCTGTCTAATTTACTTTTTTATATTGTTCATGTTCATTCATTAATTTTAGCAACTCATTCCAAATTTGTTCAATTTTTTTGTTCAACTTCGTTTTCCTAGCAGGCTAGACGGATAAGATCTAACAGGTCGACCCTCGAGTAAATAACTCTAGCCAAATTCTTTTTCTTGTACAAAGTTAATCGATGTCTAAGAGCATCTCCAACAGCTTCCCTAAAATTTCTCCAAAATGGAGAACCAAAAGTCAAAATCTCAAAAAAAAAAATTACATTCATCTCCAACAGATTCTCCATTTTGGAGAATCAAACATTAATTATAATATTAAAATATTACATTGATATATTAATATATTATTTCTCTCTCCTAAATATCTACTTTCCAAGTTTTCTATTGGTGCTCTTAACTAATAATCATTTTTGGGGTTATTTCCATATTTGGAGAAAAACTTCTTCTCTCTCCTACTTTCTCCATTTTGGGGATAGTTATAAAGAAGCTGTTGGAGCAAAAATATAACTTAAAATCTCCATTTTTCCTATTTTCTCCATTTTGAGGAAGCTGATGGAGATTTTCTAATAATATTCCATTCTTTAATTTTCTTTAAGATAAATAAGGAGAAAAATTATATAAAAGCCAAAAAGAAGGGGGGTCCGTAGGGGTAATGATATTGTGCTCCGCACGTCATATTCCTTTTCACAGCCACAACTTCGACTTCACCGCTATATTCCTACGTTTGACTTCCATCTTCTTTTACTTTTCTTTTTCTCACGATTGGATTATAAATTCTTTGTGTTTTTTTATATCACTAATCATTTCATATCTAATAATCATAAACTATCGATGAAGAAAATCAAGTGAATCCATATCAATTAATACATATTATAATTTTTTAATTTAATGATTAAGGTTTATGATATTTGGTTTCTAAAATTTTCATTTCATCGTTCCAATGACTACATATCTCATAACGTATCTCTAGGATGTTAGACTGCTATTCTTGAGACGATCTATCTGTTTGTGTCATAGGCAAATTTAGAAGAATATGCAAGCAGGGGCATAAAATAATAAACATAATATAAAAGTAAACAAAATTTAATTATAAAAAAAAATACAGTTTTATTAAAAATGACAAAAAAAAAAAATTGTATTTTTAGCAACATAGAAGTGGTTTTTTTTTCTCTCTATCGTTGTAAACAAAAATATAAAAGAGAGAGAAATATATTTGAATTTGCAACCTCTAATGTCCCATACAATAACAATAACCATAGAGTGCAACCACTTTTTGTTACCTTAAGAGAACAAACATCAATTTAACGCAAGTGTATCTTTAAGACCCTTAAAAAGATGTCCGCTGCATTGGCATGATAGAGCGGGTGCACATGCAGCCTCTCCAGCTTTCTTAAATCCGCCCATGGTTTGTCTCTCTTGGATTTAGAGGATTGTGATTCATCACTCTACCCCTTAATATAAGAGCACACCTGTTGATTTGAGACCTCTTAGTCATCTAACAGAGTTTGAATCTGTATGTCAACTAGTTTTCGGAATATTGAAAATGCTTGAGAAACGTAACATTGGTAGACAAAACATCATTTATATCACTAATGAATATGTGGATAACCAACATGGTAGATAACCTGTCTCTATTTTTACGTTAAATGGACAATGTCTCCATCATAGAAGGTGAATGTTCATTCACAAAACCCACAATTGGGTGATCCTTAGTTACGATTCCTCGACTCTGATATGATCCCATTAAATCTGTGAGCATGAATTGCAGTTCTCAATAATCATCATAACATTATTAAAATGTTAATTTTTCATTTTCTTTATAAAAAACGAAATAGTTATAACTTAACCGATCAATAGGCAAAAAATATAGTCATATAGACAGGGGCGGAGCCACCCTAGCACCAGAAGGTGTAGTGACACCCTCTCACTTTTTTTTATGCATTATTTTAAAGTCCAATTTTTAAAATGTAATGGATTTGACCCTTCTCCCCCCTAATAATATTTTCAGTTTGTATGTATCTGTTTTTTTCTGTCTCTTTGAGTATCAACACTTTCACAAAAACAAAACAAATGTCTGCTCTATTTAAATATATATATATATATATATAGTTATGTTGTTTAGGTCACTAATGTTTTTCAACTATTTCTTATAATTATTTTTTGGACAACTATTTATTAAAAAAACATATATACTAAAAAGAGCTTCTCAACCTTGAAATAATGAATTTTCTTACATTTTTTCTACACTCCGTAGAAAAAAAAAATTATGGCTTCGCCACTGCATTGCATATAGACACATTTTATAATTTATTATTATGGAATAAAAAGATTCAACAAATATTTATGAAATAAGTTCGATCATTACTGTAGATTTGGTGGGAAGGTGGGGCATGTATACCAAAAAGTGTAGGATTGGAACGTGCTTTTTCCAGGACACAATAATAGGAGTGCCCCTAGTAGATTAATTGCACATTATTGCTACGTGACAGGTAATTCATTTTATTTTATTTTGTTACATCTTTTTTTTTTTAACGAAAGGAGGAGCTAACGGTTTCCGGCAAGGCCGTTAACCGAAGAAGCCCTCGAATTAACATTAGAAAGAGAACACTGATAGAAGTCATCGATACAGTGTGCCAGAAAAGGCGGAACAGAATGAAAAAAACCAGAACAAGTCAGAAGACGAGAATGACGAGCCACCACGTGGGTCGCTTCGTTAGCTTGTCTCCCAATGGCAAGGACCTTGAAGTTTCCGTGAGTGTGGAGGAGGAGCTGAATTTTCCCAATGGTGTCCCCGAACTCCGATAAATTATGGGTGGAATCATGGATAGCGTCGTTGACAACAAAAGCGTCGATTTCAAAAATCATATGGTTGAAACCCAACATAGAGACCCAAGCAATAGCGTCGAGAAGGGCCAAAGCCTCACATTCTTGGGCAGAGGGGAGGAAACTGATTGGAGTAGCTTTGCTCATGATCATTTCGCCTCTGCAGTTGCGAATGATTGCGCCAAAGCCCGCCGAATTAGTTTCCGAAAAGGTAGCAGCGTCAACGTTGCATTTGTAGTAGCCCAAATTTGGAGGATGCCATTTGAGGACGCACGGGGGAGTGGTGGTGGATGGATCCGGGCTGGAAAGACTCCGATAAACGACCCAATCCGAGAGGTGCGTCAAAGCTCGTCGAATGACGAAGCTCGGTTCATGGGGTCCGTTGTTCCATCTTTTATTAATAAAAGTTTTTAAGTAGTTAATGATTAAATATCATAATTTAATGACATGAAGTAATTTATAATTATTATTAATTGATATATCATACTACAAATTACAAAATATTACATATTTTTAGACAACTTATCATAAAAATATGATATATCGTAAGTGTGGGCAACAAATCTTACCAAATAAGCACTTACAAGGTATATTGTTGAATACGGCGTTGCTTAAATGAACTAGAATCTTATGTGAGAAGGTAACTGAAAGTGTTAATTTTTACCGATAAACACTTACCGAGTAAACATTTGGGTAAACGGCCCCTAAATCTTAAGTAATTGAAGTAATCATGGATGCTTTGAGATGAGAATGTGGTTTACGAAGCTAACAATTTCTCGTATGAATCCAATACACACAACAACATTTTCAACCACGATGGAGGTTTAGCATTCATCGGAAAAGCATGGTAATAAATGGTCAAGTAAATGGATAGATCGAAGCTGAACAAGGAGGTTGAAATCAAATCAAATTCAATGATAATCGTTGTCCCCCAAACTTTCCATTTAATTTTAAGTTCATTTTAGTTTGTTTATACCGAGCAATCCCCTCCCTTTTGTGTCATATTTGTTCATTTAGTTCGTTGACACATATGATGAGTACTTATACCGAAGGAGTTCTATTTAAACCGTACACATCAATTAAATGTTCTTTATGTAAAACTCGTGACATACCACATGGATCATCCAATTCAATCTAATCTTTCCTCAAATCTTATATAATTCAAAAGTTGGTTCTTAAAGTGAATTAACAAACATACCCACTAAAATACGGTATTACCATTAAGATGTTAACTATTTAATGTAACAATCGACTCATTTCATCAAAGACAAAATGGTTAGTTTTGAACATGTTGACTTGTGCTAATATAGTTAGCATAAAGATGTGATCCTTGATGCATACCAATGATAATGAGACACACTAAGAGCTTGTTTTCTTAACAACTTATTTGTTTAATGGGACTCGTAACAGCTACATATGATTGTTCGGTAGCAACTTAAAGATATAGAAAATGACTTATTCAGTAAGTTTCTTGCAAAGAGCTTTATGCAAAAAAAACCATGTTTTTTTTTTCAAATATGTCCATCTCAATTAAAAAATCACACTCTTTCTATCTAAAAAACCCTCCAAAACAAAAAAATAATAATATTTAGTTACAGATTAATTCAAAAAAAACTTAATGAAAAATCATCCAAATAAAGAACAGAATGTAAAACAAACCATGGGCCTTATAACCCAATTATAGGCCCAGAAGACTATGACGGATGGGTTACTCAAAATCTCAAATCTGCATCCATTCAGAAGGAAAATTCAGGTGAACAACACAAAACATGATTAACACCATACTACAACTATGTACACCAATTTATATACCTAATCAAATCAGTAATCACCATTGAAATCAATCTACAGTCATCAATGGAGGGATTAACAACAATTTCCTCCCTAATCAGTCATTATATGATCGCTAATCTATTCAAATCAATCAAAAACTTGTCCCTATATCAAGTAATATGAATAACCAAATTACCAGTAACAGGAACCAGAAAACCATACCGAACACCGCCGCTGGGGGGATGGAGCCACCGTTTGAGAAATCGATTTCGAACTTCATACTCATGTTGGGAAACAAAAACCCCCAATTTTGCCCTGTTCCTCCACTCCTCAAACCCTGATTTCTCGTTGCAGTTTCATTTGCGTCAAACAGCTCGTAAATGTAAGCCTCCGCCACCCCTTCTTTCCTCAACGGCGTCCCTTTGCCTGATCGGAGATGATTAATCAAACCTTGCAAGTACATTTCAGCGTAAATTCCACGTGCCTCTGCTTCACTGGAGGGGTCGAAGCACGGCCACCCTGTCTCCGCCACAACCACCGGAATATTCTCGTGTCCGGCGACAGCCATCGCTGCAATAACAGCATCCACCATTAGATCGAACAAGTTGCGGTATCTAACGCCGGTGACTGTGTCCTCTCTGAAATTATAAGGTAGTTCTTGAAACAGTGCGAATCCGATAGGGATCTCCGGTCTTAATTTGTAGACGGAGTACGGATACAAACTCACGAAGAACGACGAGTTCGTTTCGGTTAAGAGCTGGAGTAAGGGTTTGATGACGAAATTACCGGCAGGTTCTTGGAACTCCGCGGACGAAGGCGGAAACGACGTCGTCATGATGTTGACGAAAGAGAAAGTTGTCGAGACTGTGATTTTCAGAATCCCTATGTCCACGAGGGAGCGACGGACGTTACGAATAGCGAGAACGAGGAGGTCGGCGGAGGTGACATCGCCCTGAGCGAGGACGTTGTTTCCGACGGATATGGCGGTGATGTGCGCGCGCGGGTAGAAAGGGACGACGTGACTGTAGATCCAGTGGGATGCAGCGGAGCGGTTGCCGGAGATGGAAGGAATGAGCGAGTTTGGAATGACGAGGAAGAGAGAGATGTTGGTGTAGGAGAAAGCTCGGATGATGTTAGGGTCGGCAACAGGGAGGCGGACGGAGGTGATCTTTAAGGATTGAAGGACAGCGACAACCTTTTCCGGTGGTGGAAGAGTTGGTGAGGAGATGTAAGTGACGCCGATTGTGGTGGTGGCGGTTATGGAAGAGAAGAGGAAGAGTAGAGAGAGAAAGGTGATGAGAGAGAGTGAGTGGGTCATAGTTACAGGGGGGGATGTGTAAATGGAGCGGATTTTTGGATTCAAAATTGCGCAAAACGCCTAGTGGCGTATGATAGCAAAAGGTGGTGGTTTGCTGCAGTTAGCTGTTTACCTCCTCGTGGGTATTGGCGGGAGTTTACGGTTGGGCTAAAATTGGCCCATATTGTATACAACTTTTTTTTGTGTCTTAGTATTTTTATCTTTATTATAATTAACTAGAAGCGTACTCGCACAATGCAGCGAGATACATCACGATTTTAATGTTTATTTTTATTTTTTGTTTTTTTATTGATTTACAGTACGATTTTGGATGGTTTTTATTGACTGATAATGGTTTTTTTATATATAAATTTGTTTAATTTAGGCTTAACAATATAATATTTTTTATATAAAAAAAATTAAGTAGTTTGTTAAAATTAATTAATTATCTTATATATTTTAAATTTTTTATATTTAAATTGAGATGTTTATTCTATTTTGATTATGTTTATCATAATTCAAATTTCATAATTTTAGGATTTGGGGATTAGAGATAAGGATTTTGGGGGATAAGAATGAAATTTATTAATTATGGTTAAAAGCATTTAAAAGTAGTATATATTGCTTCATTAATTATTTTTTAAGAGATTTTAAGTAGATTAACATTAAATAATATTACATAATGCTTAATACATCACGATTTTAATTTTAATTTTTTGTTTTTTTTATTGATTTACAGTACGATTTTGGATGATTTTTATTGAGTGATAATGGTTTTTTATATATAATTTTGTTTAATTTAGGCTTAACAATATAATGTTTTTTATATAAAAAAAAATTAAGTAGTTTGTTAAAATTTATTAATTATCTTATATATTTTAAATTTTTTATATTTAAATTGAGATGTTTATTCTGTTTTGATTATGTTTATCAGAATTCAAATTTCATAATTTTAGGGTTTGAGGATTAGAGATAAGAATTTTGGGGGATAAAGATGAAATATATTAATTATGGTTAAAAACTTTACAGATAGTACATTAGGCTTTAATAGTTATTTTTAAGAGATTTTAAGTAAATAGCTTTAAATGATAGTACATAAAGTTTAGTGAGTTGTAATTAAGAGTTTTTTATGCTATCTTTATAATATAGTATAGATATATTAAATTGAATTATATGTACATTGAATTTGTATTAAAAAAATATTATTAGTTTAACTATATATTAATATTACATTGGATATATATTTTTATTTATTTCAATATATTTATACAATAATAGGACTTTTACGGAAACAATAATTATATTTATATTATGTTATAAAGCAATTTGTATTTACTTCTTACAAACTTCAAATTAAAAAAAATATATATTAAAAAATTATGTATAATGAATAATACATATAAAATATTTCAATTTTATAAGGGAATTTAATTAAAATAACCGTATTTGAACATCGTATTACCGAAATGCCCCAAATCTCGTCGAATTTGCCAAAATACCCCATATGTCCGGGATCCGTGCCCGGGATGAGGCTCGATCCCGGGGTTAAAGTGGTTCGGCCGGGAAAGGGTTCAATCCCGGGGTTATGTCCGGGATGAGGCCGGGATCCCAGGGTTAGGGCCGGGATGCATAGTGTTTTTTCAATTAGTGGTATGCATAGTGTTTTTTCACGAGATTTGAAGTGGTTTCCCGGGGTGAGTTACAATTTGTACGGGATAGAGGGATAGAGGCCATGATGGTAACAAGTTAATATGATTTTATTGATTCTAATATATATATTTACATTTTATACCCTTATAATTATTTAGTTAATTTATTTTATACCTTTTACTTCTCTATTTTTCATTTTGCATTTTCATCATATTAACACATATAATCGTATATTAACTAAAATGCGTTAAAAAATACGTTTTAATTTTAATAAGTTACACCCTAATAACCGTCTTTTTGATACCTTCGAAATGAGCCCAATATTTAATATTTTTGGATTTAATTATTTAATTATATATCATATATACTACATAAGTAATATTTTTGAATATCATTAAACCACTACCAAAAATCATATAAAATTAACAAATAAGATGGGACTCCCATTAAGCATATTAAGATGCTAACAAACATGTCTTAAATTTGATCAATCATTTCACCTTATGTTTTTACCTGATTTTTTTTACCATTGACCCATTAAACATAAAATTCAAATTCAAATATTCTCATTTTAAAAATAAATGTATTGAAGTTGTCGTCTTTGTATAATCGATAATTATTAAAAGTTTTACAATAATAATTATATTAAAACTAAACCAGATATAATATATAATAAATAATTAAATAAAAAATATGCAATATTGGGCTCATTTCGTAGGTATCGAAGAGACGGTTATAATGGTGTAACTTATTAAAATTAAAACGTATTTTTTAACGCATTTTAGTTAATATACGATTATATGTCTTAATATGATGAAAATGTAAAATGAAAAATAGAGAAGTAAAAGGTATAAAATAAACTAACTAAATAATTATAGAGGTATAAAATGTAAATATATATATTAGAATCAATAAAATCATATTAACTTGTTACCATCCCGGCCTCTATCCTCTATCCCGTACAAATTGTAACTCACCCCCGGGAAACCACTTAAAATCTCGTAAAAAAACACTATTTGCATCCCACTAATTGAAAAAACACTATGCATCCCGGCCCTAACCCCGGGATCCCGGCCTCATCCCGGACATAACCCCGAGATTGAACCCTTTCCCGGCCGAACCACTTTAACCCCGGGATTGAGCCTCATCCCGGCCACGGATCCCGGACATATGGGGTATTTCGGCAAACTCGACGAGATTTGGGGCATTTCGGTAATACGATGTTCAAATACGGTTATTTTAATTAAATTCCCATTTTATAACTTAACACCTCAAACTCAAAGCAACAAGTCGACCCACTAATTTTAAATTAGTAGCCCACAACTTGAGCCTTATAAAAAATTCACAAATCTTATTTTTTATCCATGTGGGACAAGTTGTTACAATAATATTCTTATTTTATTCTTTCTTAAACAATAAAAATGAGAACTTAGGAATATTTTCTAGAAACACATATTGTGAGTTCCAAATGAACTAATCAAGAACCTGAATTTCTAATCAATTCTAGGTTCTTAACTTAACTCCACCCCCACTCTCTCACACACACTCTCTCTCTATTTATATATATATATATATATATAATAAATAAGTAACTAGAAGGACACGTGTTGCTTTCGGGTTCATGCATGTATTTGGACGCATTTTAAATTATAAGTTCATTTAGCATATCCACATTTATTTCTCCTTAAATCTTTCCTTAATTCAATTTTATTAATTTATAGCTTATATTTACTACCCTTATAATTAGATATGTTATTTACTTTTAATCCCTTACTTTTTTATTTTTCATTTTAGAATCTTATCAATATCATATAAACATAAATAATATATATGAACTAAAATGCATTAAAAAACATTTTTATTTTTTACAAATTGTACCATTGTAATCGCTTCGTCAATACCTTCGAAATGAGTACAATAATGAATATTTTTGAATTTAATTATATTATTAAATATCATAAATATAAACGAGTTAATGTGTCGTGATTAGTATGAGATTTGATACAAATAATCACTAAATTGTCGTGATTTTTTTTTTGCAATTTCATATCAATTTTAACTGTGTATTTTTCCATAATTTCATTTACATTCTATATCACACCCCTGAAACCAACCGGGTCGTAACGAAACGTCAATACTTAAAACATACGTCTTCTAAAATAAGTCGCAGCGGAATATTAAACATTACATCGGATAGTCTTTTAAGAAACATATGAAATACTAATCAACAACTTAAGAACATAAACTTAAATCCAAATTCAAGCAGTCTGCTACATAACCAGTCCTCATGCCAGACCTTTGCCCTTATCGACCCCGACCTTTCCTGATCCTGAGATACACACTAAAGTTAGCTTTACACTAAGCGAGTTCATGGTTTTCGCATCGTCATCCATCAATCATGAAAATAATTCAGATATAATAGTCATATCATAATTTACTCACAACGTATCATGCATTTTAAAACATATCTTGCAATTATGAGAAAAATGCAGCGTGCCATCACTTTATATATTTACGTCTATTGGCATGGTGGGGCTCCGTCATCCCGTCCATCTATAGTCAAGCTCAGAGGTGCTCTCAAGCATATGTCTTGACTACCGTCTCATAGTGCAGTCCAGAGGTTCTCCTTCCGACACATGTACTGACTATATTCGTCATCTGCGGTTTCCCGCCGTCCAATACCTGCGTCCCGGTAATGAGCCCCACACTTATAGCCACATCACATCAGTTCAATTTAATCAATCACAACACACGTTGTACGTAGCATGCATTTCGTCCAATATTTAGAATAATGGCATACCCAGATAACATCACCATACATGCACTTGTGCATATAAATACATATGAATAAACTTTGTATGCATATCGGTCACAACAAAATGTAACACGTTCATGTAGTCGTCATTCCACGCGTCATCCAAAAACTAGCATGCTTTTCATATTTAAAAAGGTTATAGCATGCTCAACAAAATCATCATCAATATAAAAAGAACATACTTTTATACATGCGTGTATCCCAGTTAAAAGTCATATGAAACTCACCTCAATTAATGTCGATTTACTCGCTACTTGGTAGCTCTCAATCCTACATAAAATCACAACGTTTTATCTAATTATACACTTTTAACAAATAATCGCTAAACTATCAAAGTTCTCAAACGAGTTCCTTAGACTCATCATTTTCTAATGGGTCGAATGTCTAGAACTCATTCCTCATACCGATTTTACCCTCGCTTGCAAATATGAAATATGCACACATATATATATATATATATATTATACACATAAATATGCATAATTCTCCAACCATTGTTTTTTTTCTTTTTCTTTTTTCAACATCCAACGCCATAAGTGCCACACACACACACACACACACACACACACATATATATATATATATATATATATATATATATATGGAAATGTTCATTTGAGAAACACTAAATATATGAGAAATAGAGAAGTGATCTTAAACCATTAATTCGGTCAAGATCGACGGCTTTGACCGAGAATTAGGGGATAATTGCTCTCATGGTCCACTCCCGTGTTCCTCACATTGTTTATTATTCGAAGGGTATTTTTGTAAATTATCCAAACGCATTCATATATGAACGCAGATATTAATATCACTTTTTTTTTCTTTTTTTTAGCCGTGTGTTCATATATGAATGCATGCAAAAAACAGAAGTTCATATATGAATGTTAGTAGACGTTCATATATGAATGTTAGTAGAATGTCACTATTTTTTTGTACGTATTCATATATGAACGCATGCATTCATATATGAACGCATGCATTCATATATGAAGGCATGCAGTCAGTGTTTATGTAAAAATTATGAACATTCATATATGAACGCATGCATTCATATATGAAGGCATGCAGTCAGTGTTTATTTAAAATTACGAACATTCATATATGAACGCATGCATTCATATATGACTGCATGCCTTCATATATATGAACACGCGCATTCATATATGAACGCATGCATTCATATATGAACGCATGCCTTCATATATATGAACGCATTCATATATGAACGCATGCATTCATATATGACTGCATGCCTTCATATATGACTGCATGCCTTCATATATATGAACACGCGCGTGCTTTTGTCAAAGTTACGTAAATACCCTTATATTTTTGGAAGAGCCGTAATTTTTGACCAGTCAAAGCCGCAATTTTTGACCAATCAAAGCCGAAACTTTTGACCAATTAAATCCAATCTTGACCATATGAATGGCTAAAATCACTTCTCTATTTCTCATATATTTATCATTTCTCAAATGAACCAAACACTATATATATATATATATATATATATATATATATAATGGAAGCTATCATCATCACTTTGAGGCTACTGAAACCCCGCGTCCATCCAATTCTCTTGCTCCATAAACTACTTGATATAATAACACTTATATACATACACATGTATATAATCAAGACCACCCTTTTTTCTTGAACCAACAGTGGCCATGGCGCCCTTATTAAATCCATCTACACCTGCAATACTATTATATATATATATATATATATATATTATATATATATATATATATATGCATACATATAATCTAATATGTCCCTCCCAACGCATCATCCATAAGCAACGCACACAGGTGTATATATATATATATACACATACACATATATATATATATATATATATATATAATCACCATGCATCCTAGACTTTTAGTTTTGTGATTTAAACCTTTAGGGACGACGATTACGGATTTCTTTATTGCATCGAATTATCCATTTATAAAACACATGCCAACATTCGATCGACTCAAGAGATACATGAACACCGTAACCATTGTCGGAGAACATAATTTCAATATGTTTTACGGAGGTTTTTCTTACCTTGAATCGTAGAATTCTCGCGCCTAACTAGATAGCCATTAACACTTGCT
Source organism: Arctium lappa (assembly GCA_023525745.1). NCBI lineage: Eukaryota > Viridiplantae > Streptophyta > Magnoliopsida > Asterales > Asteraceae > Arctium > Arctium lappa. The sequence goes on from CM042049.1 coordinate 127,701,619, forward strand.
CTCTCTTCCTTCTTTCTCGATCGGTAGTGATGTCTCTGATGAAGACGATCGACTGACCCCTCCCCAGAAAATGGAAAGCTCCATCCTCTTTTCTTTGTATACGTAATCCTAACTGTTGCCGCCCCCAAAAGTTCAAAATCCCTACTCCCACGTCTCAGTTTAATGCGGCGAGCTTTAAAATGGAATTTCAAATTCCATATTGATTACATCTTACAATTGCATCTATATGCCTAAATGTTTGGAACTTAACACTTTAGGCCCTTAAGCTTTCTTGAATTAATTATAATGAGACTTTGAAACTTGGGGTGTTACATTCTATTATAAATTTTGTTTTATAAATTCTTAATATTTATTCATATTTTTTATTAATTTTTTGCAAAATATCCTTTGTAAAAACTACCTAAAACAAGAACATTTTGTAACCAACTGCAAAAAAAAAAAAAAAAAAAACTCTGAAGGAGAAAAAAGCTTGGAAAAATAGCATCATACTTTCGATGATCATTTATATATGTAAGATAAGTTTTCTGTCATGATTTAATTTTTTAAATTACCCCGTGTAATACATGGGATCGAACCTAGTATATATATAGGGGTGGTTTATTTTGCAACCCAGTAAAAAGTTGCAACCTCGTGCAACCCTCATCTAAACCATTCATTTAGCTCATTCATTATGAATTGCATCAATGATTATTAGTTTCATGCAATAATCTTACCTCAAATGCATAGTATTGCATTAAATGCAAGCACTAACATGGAATGCATGTTGTTTCATGAAAGTACTACCTTCATCCGATACATCGCATGAACCGTTATGTGCATCGACATCTTCTGCAGAAATTCGATGAAAACATGTAAATTCATTTAAAGAATCAATGAGAATCCAAATGCAATGGGCTAAATGAATGGTTTAGATGAGGGTTGCACAAGGTTGTAACCTTTTATTAGGTTGCAAAATAACCGTGGCCTATATATATATTCAATTTTTTAACATTGTTTAAATTCAGTCCCAAGTATATTGACATGCTATTATAGGGGTGAGCATGGGACTAGTACCGTACCGAACCGGTACCGTACCGAAAATTCCCGATACCGAAAATGTGGAAAACTCAATACCGAATACCGTACCGATTAGACCGGTACGGTACCGGTTCGGTACCGGTACCGGTAACACTAACGATATTTCGGTACTAGTACCCTATCAGCACCGAACCGATTACCGATTATAGGAAAAACATGGAACCGATTACCGTACCGAAATACATGGGACGGTCCGGGATCGGTACGGTACCGGGACGGTACCGGTTCGGTATCGGGATTTGGGACTCCTTGCTCACCCCTATGCTATTATACTTATACATTTTTTTACTATACGTTGGACCAAAAAGTTGATTACCTGCAATTCCAAATGGTCCCACATGGAACCGATCTCCACGAACTAGAATGGGAAGTACAATTTTTTGGCCCACTCAACGGTTGAGGAGGGGGGTTCGAACCCGGGACTTGTCTTGTGATTGTCTAAGGCACATCACATTTTTGCCAACTGAGCTACACGTCGAAGGCACAATAAATTTACTATATTATACATCATTTATAATTTATTGTATAGATACTTGAACATTCTAAGATTAACTCATAAAAAATGATAAACATATTCAAATACAAAATAAATATCAAACAAATATCGATACAACAAACTACTCGATAAAAACAAATAACCAAAATAAGACTATTTGAGGGCGTTTGGTTCGCATAATGTGATGGAATCTGGTGGAATTGGATTGTTGAATTTCTTTGACCAGATTCCATTCCCTTGTTTGGTTCAAACTTTTCAATGAATGAAATCTTTGAATTCCATAGATATATAGGATTTGAACATTCCATCATAAAACCCAAGGATTTCAATGGAATGGAATCTCATATTTTGATAATTCCAAAGCTACCCTTTACCCCAAACTAAACCCTACTGACATTGATTATCAACATACACCAATTCTCTCACTCTCCTCTCTCTCTCTCTCTCTCTCCCTCTCCTCTCTCTCTCTCCCTCTCCTCTCTCTCTCTCCCATCTCTCTCTCTCTCCTCTCCTCTCTCTGTCTCTCTCTCCTCTCTCTCTCTCCTCTCTCTCTCTTTCTCTCCTCTCTCTCTCTCTCTCCTCTCTCTCTCTCTCATCATTTGTGTGCTAAAATAATCAAAGCAATTTTAGTTAAAAATTAAACTATTTAATGACTATTTCATTAAAATAATTTTTGTTTAAAAAAATTAAAATGATTAAAAAGGGTATTTTGGTCATTTACCAAAATTCCATTTCAATTCCGAAGCTACAATCTGTGAACCAAACAGAAAAGTTCCAATTTATTTAACATATTCCATTCCAATTCTGTCAACCAAACAGGTGGTCAAACCTGACAACATTCCATTCCAATTCCTTCAAAGTCAAATTCTTTTGACAGATTCCATTCCATCCAAAAACATTCTGCGAACCAAACGTCCCCTTTATCTCTCTCTCAAAACTACACAAATATACAAAAATAAACTTGAAAGAGACAAAATATAAATGTAGTACTAGTATGTTACATAGATAGATTTTTAATATATATATATATATATATATATATATATATTAAAAACATGAATATGGTATGTTTCATCTCCAACTTATACTAAAAATACAACAAAAATAAATATTGACGTATTTATTTTTTTATTTTTTTAATGTTATATATATATATACTATATTATAAAATACGGATAAAAAAGAGCAAATTGCATGAAAAGGTAACGTACTTTAGTCTAATTCATGTTTTAGGTAACATACTTTTAAAATTTCTATTTTGGTACCTGAGATGTGAAATCTCAAACTTTTAAGTACCTAGTTATATATAAATGCTTACTAGGATTAGGTTTTTTTAGACATGACATTTTTTATTTATTTTTTAACGTCAACTAAGAATATAAATTCCATGTCATCATTTTTTAAAATGTAAAATTTATATTTTTTAATTAAGAAGAAATTTCATATATATTTTTTTAATTCTTAAACTTATCACAATTTTTTTAAAAACAAGCAAATCAAATTAACGTATTTTTATTAAACAATAAAATTTGTAATTAATTTTCTTTATTAAAAAAATGACCATAAAACTTGTAAAACTATTTAGGTGATTGTAATTCTTATAATTCTTTATTAAAAAATATCATAAAACAAAAATATTGCAAGAATTACAATCATTTAAATAGTTTTATAAATTTTATCGTCATTTTTTTAATAAAGAAAAAGAATTACAAATTTTATTGATTTAAAAAAATTACGTTAATTTAATTTTCTTAGTTTTTAAGAAAATTGTGATAACTTTTTAGAATTAAAAAAATATATACGAAATTTTCTTCTTAATTAAAAAAATATAAATTTTACATTTTAAAAAATGATGATATGGAATTTATACTCTTAGTTGGCGTTAAAATAAATAAATAAATAATATCATGTCAAAAAACCTAATCCTAGTAAGCATTTATATGTAACTAGGTACTTAAAAGTTTGAGATTTCACATCTCAGGTACCAAAATAGAAGTTTTGAAAGTACGTTACCTAAAACAGGAATCAGACTAAAGTACGTTACCTTTTCATGTAATTTGCCCAATAAAAACTCTTAAATACAAATTATTAGGCATAAGTACCCATAATTTTATGCAAAATTTAAAAAATATTTTAATTTACAAGTATCAAAACACAAAATACATATTACTACTGCAGACTTCTAACACTCACCAATTTGGTATGTGCATAACCTTCCTTTTATGCAGATATTTTCATGTATCACTATTAATTAATATATTATATTATTATAAATATAAATTTGTTTTAATTATATTATTAAATATGTAATTGGTTATTTTTTCTAGATGTCATTAAAATATATAAGATAATTATTGAATTATAACAAAATACTTATTTTTTTTATATAAAAAACATTATATTATTAAGCATAAATTAAACAAATTTACAAAAAAACATTATCACTTTCTCAAAACCATCCAAAATCGTACTGTAAATCGACAAAAAAACAAAAAATAAAATTACACGAATACATTTCTAGTTATATATTTGATTTATGAATTTAACATCTATATTTATGTTGTTTTCCATTTACAATAAAGAAAACCAAGTTTACCAATAGCCTCATGGTAGGATTTTAATTATTTTTTGTTGTGTTTTATTTGAACTTTGAAGCATAAAAGTGGTACCATGTGTTTATTCTTTTGGATGGTTTCAGCTCCCTGAAACTAATTCCGAAGGATGTTATATTTCATAGAAGTGTTTGTGGTCTGGTTTGGACTGTTTAACCCTCTAAACTACAAACCAAACCATAATGGTGATTTAGAAAATTTCCAAACCAAACGGTTTGGCAACGAGTGACCAAATCGGTCAAATCGGACCACAAAAAAACGGTTTGGCCTGACCGGTTTGGACCTATTATGGGTTTTAAACTAGAATAAACATAAATTTATCTCTAATTTAAAGTTTCCACCGATGTTACATTATTAAAAAATACCGAATTATAGAAGAAAAATCTATCTTCAAAATTAAAAAACATTGAGTAAGTTGAAAAAAATTTAAGCAAGTCCACCAACAATAGTTGGAATTTTGAACAAAAATTAGCAAGTCGAAAGACGATTTGAAATTTTAGATTTTGATTTTTGGCGGATTTTAAAATTTTGCCGACGTATGAAACAAGGACAATTGAAAGTGAAAACAAAGAACTTAAGATCTTGGATGAACTTTTTTTTTAAAATTGGGACATAATAGTTAAGTATATAACACGAAATTTTTTGGCGGTCGGTTCGGTCCACACCGCTCAAAAAAAAGTTCAAACTGCAGACCAGACCAGACCGAGCGGTTTGACTATTTTTCAGACCGGACCAGTTTGACTTGGTTCGACCGATTTGAACGGTCCAACGATTTTTTTGAACACCCCTAATATTTATTTCACGTACCATGGGATGGTTTGAAGGGAGGAACATGGATTTGTATGCCAAAAGACATCATTGAAAAATAACCATTATACATGAAACGGTTATTTATGACATTGAATTCTTAGGTGGCAATCCATCTATTAGTCAATCATACACCAAAGTAGAAGGTTGTTAGAGTCTTGGTTTTGTTTTAAGTGTATCATGCATATATAAGTTGCTACTTGCTTATCATTACATTTGATTGCTTAAATTTTGAAATATTTGATTTTTTAGTTTTCGATATATATTTTTTCTAGTTTTTTTTTTGTTAAGTAGGGTTTTCCCCTCCGGTGACCATGACAAGAATTTTCAGACAAATGATCAATAAACGACCATAATGATTTTTAAATAAATCTTACTTTTGTAAGTCAAAAGGATTGAAATCAGGTTCGTAAGGACCGATTTTTGTGCACATATGAAGGATTGAATGCATTATTTAATAACTTAATTGGCTTCTCATTTGCTAAACCTAAGGTGATAAATGTGATTATAATTAGTCAATTAGTACCTAGAGAAAACATATCCAATCCTAATTTGTTGTTTGATATGTGAAAAGTTGTCTGTTTGTTTAAGATTCTATTATCTTTATCTGTTTAACTTTAATCTTTCTTTTTTCTTTTTCGATAATGAACACTGTATTTATGATTCGAAGAAATAAATCAAAATCTATTTATTGATTATGTCTAGTTAACGAGTTTCTTAACGTTATACTTCTTTAATAACACCGACTAAATGCCATTCACTTCTAGATAGCACTTTTATAAAGATATAGTAATGAGCACATATGACCTCCAAGTTGTTTCTTGGTTAAACTCTTTCATCAATCAAGTCGTAATTAACACCTTTACCTAAACTCCTCAGCCCTCACGGTTAAGCTAGCATTACATATATAGCTTGATTAATCGTTTCTATAACTCATAGTATCTTCTTAAATAACAGTATTGAACTTCTTGCAATATATATGTTTATGAATAACGTATATAGATATTGAAACTTCTCGTAGTATGTGATGAATATATATCAAAACTTCTATTTGTTGTAACCGAATGCATTATTTAATTTCTTTTGGTACGAGGTAGTATAGTTTAACTACTTTGCCATTAAATATTCTCATAAAAATATAACTAAGAAATAATACGAATACACCATACTTTACACACAATACTTCATACGATAAATTTTCATTATTTATAAAGTAGTTATATATGAGACGGACTTGAATATCGTGGAAGGTAAGAAGCGTATGCTAATTAAGGAAGAGTTCATATGTGAATCATTGTAAAATTTAATTTAAAAAAATATATATAAATTCATATGAATAAATTTGGATGTATAAATTAATTAATATTTTATGTGCTAATGTTTGAGTGATAAGAACTCCAGTATAAAACCCCCACCGCTACGGCTACATTGGGAATCATATCTACTCGATGGAACCCTAGACCAATCTCCCCTTTCCTCCCATCGGAAATTAACCTTACTCCGATCTTAATTCCTCCATCTCGATCTGAACCTATGGAAGTTACCGACTTAATTACAGGTATATATATATATATATATATATTCTCTCGTCACCTTCTTGTCTCAATTCCTATATAATTATTGTTGTTTTTTGTTAATTACTTCTTTCGTTCATTTGTGCAATCTTTGATTGTGAAATTTTGTTATATGAAATATGTCTTCCTAATTACATGCTTGCAAATCGAGGTGAATTAATGTGGTTGATATAGGACCTGTAATTCTTTTTTTGTATTTAACTATAATCATTTAATTTATATATGTTATATGATAGATCTGGATGTTAGTTCTTGTGGCTAAGTAATTATATATGGACTTTAGTATGACCCCATTTTCAGAATCTATGTTGTAAGAAGATGCATCAACTCTTTTTTTTTGGTCATCCCTAGAATTACCAATTCGCACAAGCACACACAGATATGCGTCAAATACGTGTTTTTTAGACAACATAAAATATGGTTCCATTCCATTATGGAAAATCGATGCAAGATCGATGTCGGCTTCCTTGGAAATAAAGAATATAGATCTACTTTCGTTAATATGTTATTATTGTGTAATTAAAATTTGTTACTAGTAGGTATTTATATATATAAGCTGATCAATCCATTTATATTGATCTGGGGTTCTTTCTTAGAGATCTAGGATCATCAAGCAATAATATTTGGGCATTAATTTCAATTAAGATATATGGCAAAGGTATTAGTTAGTTCTCACCTTCTTGAATCTATGTATTCGGTGGGATGACAATAAAATCCATTTTCTTAATTTGCCTCTGCCAAAAGATCATATTCTCTCAATTGAAGATGGCCAGATTTATCTTGTCTTCATTTTTTGTTTTTCATAGATAAAATCAAACTAAAAGGTTGTTAATCACTTGACCATTGATTGTATAAAGCATCTCCAAGAGCTCTCCAAGAGCAAAAAAGACATTTTAGGGTGCGTTTGGTTTGCGGGATTTGAATGGATTTGGATTTCAAATCCATTCCAATCCTATGTTTGGTTTGCAGGAATGAATTTTGTTGATCGGATTTGAAATCCTTTGATCCTTTTAAAATCCTTTAAAATGATGGATTTGGAATTCTTTTGTAATAGGCCGGGATTTCAAATCCTCCCAAATCCAAATCCCTCCAAATCCAAATCCTTGCTTGAAATCCAATCCATTCCATTCCAATCCTGCAAACCAAACGCGCCCTTAGTGTTTTTATGCTCCTTTTGTTTTTCCTTTTTGAAAAATTATGGAAAAACTGGTATACCGAGTTCTTGAATTAGGAGAGAAAAGTAATGAAAGAAAAAAAAAATTCTTTATTTGTGTTCTGCAGAGGCCAGAGGGAAGGAAAAGAAGAAAGAAAGAATATAATTTTTGTATGTCCTGAACAAGGGAGAAAAGAAAGAAAAGATGTCATTTTTATAAATATATCCCTTAAAAATATAACATTTAAATTTAAAATTAAAGGCTGAGTAGTTTGGTAATTCTAGTAATCTTTTTAAAGGAATTTAATTTCCTTTCTTCCATTTCCTCGCACATTTGGAAGGAAAGTTGAGAAGAAAATTTATTGTTATTTTCTCTCCGTTTCTTTTTTTTCCTCCTAAAAAAGTTTTGAAAACATGAGTTTTAATTTATACTTTCCTCTCTTTCCTTTCCTTCGTAATAAAGGTTTCTACAAAACATCGTTCGAGATGCTCTCTAACAAAAAGGACACTTGAACAAAAAGGAGTAGGTATTTAGAGTTGATCGCCTAATAACACCGACTTCCCTTGATAACATCCAAATTAATTTGACATGCTTTTGGTAAGAGATGGACATTTCCCATATAATTATCTTTAGGTGCATGCAAGGTTCTAAAAGATGTGAGGGTGACAAAGTCAAACCTCAAGCCTTATGAGTTACGTTGAGGCCACGATGTTTTTCAAGGCGTGACATAAGGCTACATATATTTATTTATGTATGTTAGTGTTTTGAATAATACCTTACAAAAAATAGATTAATATAAAATTATAAAACCAAAAAATAAAGAAAAAACATTTATATAAAATATATAGAGTTTATAAGAAAATGATATCAAGAATGTAAAATCGAGGTTAAATCTCTTGAGTCTCTAATCACAGCCTTCTTCAATCATCAAAAACTTCGTGTTCGACTCTCCATGTATGGGAATGAGAGTAAGGGTTACCTATTAAGGGTTTTAGTTTCCAAGTTTCTTTTTTATGTTTATTTAAGTCTTAGCTAGGTCTTGTACATAGTTATAACTTATGCCCAAGTTATATATTAGAAAAAAAAAGTATTAAAAAAACCCGTCTTAATTACAAATTATATATCGTGTCGTAACGCGGCATAACACGCCATAATGTGTTACAATGCAAGTCAAACCTTAGAATAGAGCCACTGGGGTTAACACAGCAAAAAAAAAAAAAGCCTTGGCGGCATAGGCCCTAACGAATTCTTTAGAACCATTGGGTGCATGATTGATATATATATATATATATATATATATATATATATTGGAAGGATATTTTGCAACCCACATCTTAACCGTTGGATTCATGATCGACGGTTATTTTATTTTTATTTTTCTGTTTTTTTTAATTAAAAATATTGGGCCCCATATCTATTGTAACCGCCGATCATGAATCCGACGGTTAAGATGTGGGTTGCAAGGGTTGCAACCTTTTTAAGGGTTGCAAATGAAACAACCCCTATATATATATATAGTATTTTTGCAAAATTTGGTTTTTAATTCCGGATTATATATTGTTTTCATACTTCTCTTTAGAATTCAAAGTGAATGTTACAAGAAGAATCTTAGTAACTAGTTTTCATTCTAATCATTGATCATTTTGAACTAAAAGAGAATTTTTGGATGAAATTGTTACATTTTGAATAATATCTTCACGCCTAATAGTTACATAGTAGAGTATATATAGAACGTCCATAAAAAGATTGGGATGGAGATAAAAGAGCTGGTTGACAAAATCCAACTGGACCATGGCATCCGTTCGATCAAGTTACCCAAATCGGGCCACCTACTTGAATGATTTCTTGTTCCAACCTGCACTGCTGCACTTTTGGCACCTCTAGTTTTTTGTTAGATTACACACTAAATGCTTGCCAATTTGGAGTGCATCTTGTCAAAAGCAAAAGCGAGCGGTGACTCGATAAAACTCACTGAGCAAAAGCGAGCGGGGACTCGATAAAACTCACTGTAAGCCGGTGGAACCCACAATTTAATCTGTCCTGTAACATCAACATACAAACACATAGGGATAAGTATCAGTCTAATCTGCAAGCAGCCACAAACATGCATAGATGTTCCCCCTGCACACTTTGCATATAGTTACATTTCTTTTCTTCCTCGTGATGTTGCTGGAATAGTAATTAATTAATGTATTATCTTTAAACAGGGTTCACAGAAGATGGCGATGAGAAAATGCTGGAAAAAAATCTGAATAAGAACGGATGACGAGGAAGAACTATTCTGCTTTTCTTTCAGATGATATCCTTTTAGAGATCCTTAGAAGGGTTCCTACTGATTTCCTTTGTTTTAAGTCCAGGTTTGTCTGCAGAAGATGGTTCAATATTATTACTAACATGATCTTGCTAGAACATTCTTCTTTCATCATCCAGGAGTCAAATGGATCTCACTTAGCACATCATGTGGTTATAAGGGAAGAAAAACAAGGACCAGAAATGGAAGTGCAACAACTTGACATACCTTACAGAGGCCGGATAAAATCTTGGTGTAACTAGTTCCTTTTGATAATGGACCCCAACAGAAAAGAATCTCTGTACGTTTTCAATCTAATCACCAAGGAAGGATTACATCTTCCCCGATGTTCTACATCTTGCGGAGGACACACTATACTAGGAAATATGGAGTGGCGCTCTCCTTTGATGGATTCAAGGGAGTATACAAAGTCGTTCACATGTTTATGGGACCACCAATCCAATGTCAGATTATTGTATTGAAAAGGGTGTTACGTCTCGTGCTTGCTTAAGGTGGAAAAAGCGCAAAATACCTTCTTATATGTGTAAGGGGCAGTATTATTGGGGTGACCCGGTTTCAGTTTAGAGCACGTACTTTCATTGGGTTGTTAATTCTTCCAATTACTTGGTTTCCATAGATATGGTGAAAGAGAGTTTTCCAAAGACGCCTACCAGAATCCGATGATGATCGTATGAGAGGACAATACTCTTTTGTTCAGGTGGGTGGTTTTCGATCTTGCTCTCCTTGATGATGTTTGTTGGGAGCAAACTGACTTATGGATTCTTAAAGATGTCCAAAGTATGCGAAGTGGGAGAAGTTGCAATCAATAAGAATCCTCAGTTATGTGGACTTGAACATATATCCACCTACCACCGCTCTTCCATTTCCTATCTGTAGTGTGATAAGTAAGAGATATCTTGTCTTCAGGAGACTTGGATCCGTGTCTGGGCTGTTTAGTTATGATCTGAAAGATAAACTCGTGAAAGAGCTACACATCCAAGTTGGAGTGGGTGATTGTTGTGTGGTTCATTCAATAGCACCAAGTTTTCTGTAAGTTAGTTAGACTTGCATTTGCAATTCATGCCATAAACCACAAGTAGAAAATCTAACAACATATAAGAGGTGTTGTTCTCCAATATCATGTAGGATGATGGAATTAAATATATGCTACCTGGTACTTGGATCATGTAAGAATGCAATGCTGCTTGTATCACAGAGTTGTATCCTGCTGTTTAATAGCATTGATACATGTACAATCATGTTAGATCAAACATCTTTTAGGTCTTTATGCTACATTGGTTCCAACTATACTCTACCTTGTGTGCATAAGATTCATTTATCTCTCTCTTCCTATATATAGTTCTTTACCTTTGGGATAACCGTGTGTTTTACAAAGTGAAGATAACAGTGGATCTCTTTTGGTTAATTCTGTATAGCTAATGAGTCCTATATGCAAATTGCTATATATGTTTTAATTTGGTTGTCTTTTCTAAATTTAGCAATTTCAAGTCTGCAAATACGTTAAAAGGTATATGTTAAGGTTCAACATATGCTTACTCTATACAACCTCGCAGCTCGAATTAATCTTCACGGGTAGATGGGTTTGGTTCGTTTAATTATCTGGGATCTTGAAAAGAACAAAGTTGTATTTCGCTTTAATGAAATTCAAGATTTATAAATTTCAGTATATGAGTTGACGACATATGTATTGGATTTTTTAGCTTCAAAATTTTTCCATTTTTTTGGTTGAAGAGGTTGGTTTTATCACATACAGGGACTTGACACTCTGGGCCTATGTGCCCCTCTAGCCTCCCGGGGGTATGTTGGACTCAAACATAAGTTAGACTCGGATGTTCCTATGTGTTGGAATCCTTCTTCTCTCCTCAAAAGCTCTTTTGAAGAGTAATCTATAGGGTTCCACATATCTTACATGGTGTCAGAGTCAGGGTCTAGCACCGACATCCGTTCCAAGATCTAGCCTCCGTTTGAGGGGCATGTTGAAGTCCCACATTCACTACACAGACCATCAAATCTGTCTTTTCTAAGAGCTCTTTTGGAGAGAGATTCAAATGGGTTCCAAATACCCTAAAGATGTCAACACAAGATTTTACAAAGATAAACACTCCTGCACCAAGAACATAGAGACTCGTTATGTTCCAAACCATACAGCTCCTACCGAATACCATCCTATGTTTTTTCGCAAACCAACTAATATCTCGTTAAGTTTATAGGATGCCAAAAATATTTAAGTGTCATAATATATAGAATGCTTTATAAGACTTAATTTATATGACCAAAAAATAAAGTGTTCTATTTGAAGGCGTTGTAATAAATTTATAGGACGTGTTTGGATGTTGTAACAAGTTTTTTAGAACATTTTTATATAAAAAAATCGTATTAGCTATTTTATAAGACACTGAAAAAATGTCTTATAAAAACAAGTGTCATATAAAAAAACGAGTTTATAAAACACTTCTCAAAAGTGTCCTACAAAATATCTAATACGATGCTTTGTAAATATATGTCCTAAAAAACTTGTTAAGACGCTGAAAAACGTCTTATAAATTTATTATAACGCCTTTTGATAGGACGTTTTATTTTTTCGTTCTATAAATTAGGTCTTATAAAGCAATCTATTAGGATTTAGGATGCTTAGAAATATCGTCCTATAAACCCAATTTTGTTGTAATGACTCGTTACCTTAAAACACACATTTTTATTTTTCTCATCTTCGGGTCGCATTATAAGATTCTCGGCTATCTTGGTTTATCACCAGAAATTTAAGCCACCAAGTCAACAATTTTTAATATACTTATAGCAATTCGAGTTGATTACAATCAAATGTTTTGACACTAGACTTGCATATTTGCCACTTAGTAGTAGTATTATTTGGTGAAGATCAATTAAAGCTCACAATTTAGCACTTGTGAGTCAGAAGGAAGGATTACAAAAAAGAAACCATGAAATTAAAAGTTGAAAGAAGAATTTTTATCTATTGTATCCGATGAAAAAGGATAGTCTGTTACCTATATATACAAAAATTCCTACAAGGACATAGATAGCAACCAAAGATTTATAGATACTTGTCCAATATTCAACAAAATCAAGAAAAGACAACTAAAATAAAACATAGCAATCTGATGCACACAAGATATATAGAGTAATTGGCAGCTGCTTAACATTTACCTTTCAATGACTAGAGTTCAAAATTAGATGCGTTTTCGCCAAGTTCAAATGCTTTTCTGCAAGCATTTTACTTGCACAAGATGTAGCAAAAATCCCTAAAAGATGTTTTCTCATACGATTAGCAAGTATTAGTGCAGTTAAACCACAGGAAGAAACACAAGAGTACAAGCAAGATTGCATTCTTACATTACCCAGGTAGCAGTAGAGAAATTATCTGTTTAAAGCTTAATTCAATTATCCTATACATTACAATAAGAACAACACCTCTTTTATGCATTAGAGTTTCCAATTATGGTTCATGGCATAAGCTACAAGTCTACCTGACTTACAGAAAATTTGGTGCTGATGAATGAACCACACAACGATCACTGCCTCCAACTTCGATGTCAAACTCTTTCACGAGTTTATTTTTCAGATCATAACTAAAGAGACCAGATTTGGATCCAGGTTTCCTGAATATGACATATCTCTTACTTATAACGCTAGAGACAGGATATGGAAGAACGGTAACAGGAGGATATACCAAGCCCAGATGACTCGGGATACTTATTGACTGCAACCTTTCCCACTTCATCCTTTGAAAATCTTTAAGAATCCATAAATTAGCTTGCTCCCAAGAAACATTATCAAAGAGAACGAGGAAACCACTCATCTCAATAAAAGAGTAATGGCTTCTCCTACGATCATCGTCGGATCCTGGGAGGGGAGTTTGGGAAAACTTTTCTTTCACCATATCCATGGAAACCAAGTACATGGAAGAACGAACATTCCAGTGAAAGTACCTGCTTTGAACTGAAACTGGGTCACCCCAATAATATTGCCCTTCACCCATGTAAGAAGGCACTTCGATCTTTTTCCACTTTGAGCAAACACGAGAGGTAATATCTCTTTTCAAGACAATAATCTTACATTGGATTGGTGGACCCATAAACACGTGAACAACCTTGTATACTCCTTTGAATCCATCAAAGGAAAGGGCCACTCCACATCTCCTAGTATAGTGTCCTCCGCAAGATGTAGAACATCGAGGAAGATGTAATCCTTCCTTGGTGATTAGATTGAAGACGTACAGAGATTCTTTTCTGTTGGGGTCCACTATCAAAAGGAACTCGTTACACCAAGATTTTATCCGCCCTCTGTAAGGTATGTCAAGTTGTTGCACTTCCATTTCCGATCCTTGTTTTTCCTCCCTTATAACCACATGGCGTGCCAAGTGAGATTCATTTGACTCCTGGATGATGAAAGAAGAATGTTCTAGCAAGATCATGTTAGTAATAATATTGAACCATCTTCTGCAGACAAACCTGGCCTTAAAACGAAGGAATTCAGTAGGAACCCTTCTGAGGATCTCTAAAAGGATGTCATCAGGAAGAAAGGCAGAATAGTTCTTCCTCACCATCCGTTCTTCTTCAGATTCTTTCCTGCATTTTCTCATTGCCATCCTCTTTGAATTAACCCTGTTTAAAGATAATACATTAATTAATTACTATACCAGCAACAACATCAGAAAGCAATATAACTATAAAGTGTGCAGTATGAACATGTATGCATGTTTGTGTCTATGAATAAAAAAAACATGTACTTTCTTCTCGAGTATTGAACACATACTTACAACTTAAGTCTTATCCCTGTTTTTAACTTCCAGAAATTTGAAAAAAAAAACTTGAGAGTTTAAACATGAAACACTAGACTGATACTTTGACCTCATGTGTTTATCAAATAATAATGTTGGTCTCTGTGTTGTTCCATAAACAATTTTGTAAGTTCCCCCGTTAATGGCAAGCCTTCTCATGGGATTTGGGAAGTG
This sequence comes from Arctium lappa, assembly GCA_023525745.1. NCBI lineage: Eukaryota > Viridiplantae > Streptophyta > Magnoliopsida > Asterales > Asteraceae > Arctium > Arctium lappa. Next base: position 127,716,622 of record CM042049.1, read on the forward strand.
TCATATATGAACACGACTTCTTACAAGACACTTGTTTTTATAACATTGTTCAAATAATGTCATATAAAAAGTTTAATATGACAATTTTATTTCAAAAATGTTCTAAAAAATTGTTAGAACTAACAAAAGTGTCCTATCAAATTATTGTAATGCCTTTACGTAGGTTACAATTATTTGGTCATATATAATTGTAGGACATTTAGACATATTTGGTGTCGTATAAAGCCGATTTTATTGTAGTGTTCATAATGCTATGGAACAATATTATTATTCGAGTAGATATACAAATCACTTTAAATATTAGAAGTCGGATAGGCAGATATTGGATCGAGTGGAGTGGGAAAAAGAAGAATGGAACTGAAATTTTGGTCTGAAGATATCCATTTTTCGTAGAGGGACAGAGAAGTTATCTTCACCTAATGGCCTCTAGCATGTTTTAAAGAAAGTCTACCTGATCTGAAATGGATTGAAAATAAAAGTGTACATCTTTGTTTGAAACCGATTTAGAGCACTACAGATCCGTACAGATCTTCATGCACAATAAATTGTGCATCTTCTTACAACATATATAGATTCTAAAATGGAGTCCAACTGTTTGAAATTAAACCAGCATTCATAATGAATTCTAGAATCAATCAGCCACAAGCGTTACCATCCATTGATCAGATCTAAAGATTCATCGCATATACATACTGATTAGCTAAATAGCTAGCTAGCTAAATACAAAAAGAAATTACAGATCATATATCTTGTTCGTCAATCCACCACATTCAAACCAAAATACAAGCAAGTAAGGAAGACAGATTTGATATAAAAATCACAATTCAAGATTGCATAAAGGAACGTATAAGAAGTAGATAAAAACAAACATCGATCATCAAATGAAATTAAGACAAGGTGGCGAGAGAATTGATATATACCTGTAGGGCGGTAGCTTCCACAGGTGAAGATCGAGATTGAGGATGATCGGAGTAAGGTTTCCGGTGAGTTATCGGGAAGAAATGAGATTGTTTTAGGGTTTGATTGAGCAGATATGCTTCCCAATGTAGCCGTAGCGGTGGGGTTTTTATACTGGAGTTCACAAAATCTTCTTACACAAAAACATTAGCAACGTGAATTATCAAGAGTAAACTACGATTTTGGTCCCTGTGGTTTATTAAAAGTTCCCACTTTTGTCCTTATGATTTTAAAATTACATGTTTTATCCTTATAATTTGTAATTCATTGTTGTTTACATCCCGAAGCTAACTTTGTTATTGGTTTACCGTCAAATATGAGGGATGAAAACAACAATAAAAATTATAAACTATATAGACGAAAAAAACAATAAATTACAAGCCACAAGGATGAAAAAGAACTTGTAAACCACAAGGACTAAAACCATAATCTTAAAAATACAGGAATGAAATTAACAAATTTCAACATACCCACGGTAAGGACGAAAAATAATGTTCTTTGCTCAAGTATTAATTATCTAGTTTGTGACACCGTGCATTGCACGGTGATGAAATATGTTTTGTTGGGGAATATGTAACTAAATTAAGAAAAAACGTAATTCATCAATTAACAACTAATGAAATGTACTATTACTTTCATTTAAGATGAAACCGAATTAAGATGAACGTATTAGGGGTGTTTTGATGTATATACAAAGTGTGTTACATTTTTTAATTACATTTGAACATTAATTGCGGAAAGCTAAAGACTAAGGATAAAGGAAAATTTCCTCTTGTCACGGTTAGATATTAAGCTATCGAGCTATATCTTCACCACAATACGAAATCTATTGTTGAAAGGTCATAAGTAGATACACATTATTTTTCTTTCATGATTTTAGTTTATATTGTTTCTCTTAAAAAATATCATAATTGTTTTTTATTTTTGTAAAGGTAATAATTATACAAATATTTCACATTTGTCATGGTACATGCACTTGAACAAACAAGAGGACCCAAAAAAGTAAGTAACACAAAGAAGAAGTTGACACATACAAGTTATATAAGGAATGATATAAACATGACATATTACTTTGATTCAAGAATTATATGAAAAGAATTAAAAGAATAATACGAGAACAATTGTTTTTGAGATATTTTGTGTAAGGAGTGTCTTAATAAGCATGATGATGGAGCGGAACTTACAAATGAAGAAACTTTAAGTTGTGAATTGAAGTTTGGTTGATGAGTATCGTCCTTTTCGATGATAAGTTCATGTCATCAATAGAACGATGATCAAACAAATCATATGTCTCTCCCTCACGGTTTTTAGTGCAAATCTTTGGCTGACTCATGATTCTAGAAAATGAAGACGGTTGTCATCGGTGTTTTTAATTAAGCAATATGACAATGTGACTTTGCATTCTTTCTCTATATTGACATGATCACAAACACATGGATTAGTCTTTTTTAACACAACCCAGAAAAACATAAAAAAGATTATGTATAAAAAACCTAAGTTGGGAAATCGAAAAAATTGAAATCATAAGTATAAGGAAGAGGTATCCTATTTATAGACAAAGAGAAGAAGATGAACATTAAAAGCAATGAGATGAATGGTTTAGAGTTATGGTTTGAAATTAAATATAAAAAAGGTAGGAGAAGATATATAGATAGACTTGATATTAACTTGTAGTTCAACATTCATGTAAAATTACCAAAATACCCAACCCACAATGAAACTCACATTATTTATATAGGACTAGAAGAGACTTTTAACATATTAAATATTTTATAAAATACAAAAATACAAGAAAATTCATACAAAGATTTCTAGCTTATCATTGTGTGACATCATTAACTATGATTCTTACTTGGGAGGCTAATGACACCATATAGCTAATTACACCATGTACTTTGCTAATTACACCCTTGTAAAAAAGTTTCACCTCACACATCAACATTAAAATCTGCTTTTTACATTTCCAATGCATGAATGACCTGATTTTGACATTAATAAGGGTGTCATTATCATTGTTTCTTACTTTTATATATATAAAAGATTTAGGGTTTTTATATCCCTACCCCTGCAAATTTTTTTATAAAGTTTACCCCTTACCCTCTCACATAAATTGAATTATATTTCATAATTACAGTTTTAGTCCCTGAACTCATTTAATAGATTTACTTTATATCTTTTAGTTTTACATTTTACATTTTACATTTACATTTTATTAACACATATAAGCGTATATTAACTAAAATACATTAAAAAATAATTTTTAATTTTAACAAGTTACACCATTATAATCGTCTCGTCGATACCTTCGAAATGAGCCCAATATTGAATATTGTTTGATTTGATTATATTATTATATGTCATATATTATACATTGGTTAATCGATTAAAAAAATGCATTACATCGAACGTAAGTTTTTAACATCAAGATAATAAACATACTAAATATATTGCGTATTTTTTTATTTCAACAGATTCCAACTTTTATTATTCATTTAAATCAACATATTCACGAGTACGAGTACGCTCTATATATTCTTCATACGCATCTAATCTACGTTTGTATGGGATAATCCACGACCTTGTATCTGGAAGTGCATGACGTGTCCAATGATGTATGAGTGTAGGCATTGGGTAGTCTCCTTTTAATACCACCTTTATGTAATGATTACCATTAACATGCACTATTGCAATTGACACGTCTTGGGATGATGACGGTGGTTGTGTCCTGAATGGTAAGTATGTCGCACTACCTTCCATATTGAGAACATGTAGTATGACATTGAACCTTGAAACAGTTAGAATTCCCATTTCAGGCATAGTGATCCAATGCCTAGGTGGTGCAACCACGTCTTTCTCAAAAAAATCCAACGCTTCGTAAATTATTTGGCACTCGTTGCCAATCACTTCATAGTAATAACCAAAATACTCAGTTAGTTCACCCATTAACTCGGTTCGGATAGTGTCCCATGCATCTTCATGACCACCGAAACAAATAGATATGACTCGAAATCCACAATTTCCATCGCCTAATACATCTTGTACTTGTGCGATGTATGGATGAAATAAACTCGAAATTTGATCAAGATATGGATTTGTGGGGGTGGGTTGTCGTCGGAAGTGGGAGCTATGCCTCGCTGATTCTTGATGACCAAAATCTTCAGAGTTGATAAATGTTGGCGCGTTAGAACAACTGCGTCTACGAGGGTCTTCAATAATCTTTTTCTTTTGAGTTTGATTCTTTAGAGAAGGGCGTCCACGAGTGGTTCTATGAGCTGAGGGTTCATGAAACAACGTTTTTTTCTGGCATTAGTATATCCTTTAATTTTTTTAACAAGCTTTTGCGACCAGAAACTGATTGTTTGTTGAAATTTTCTCTAAACATAGAACTTCATCGTCACATTGAATATCGTCATCTTGTGCGGACACACATGGCGAAAAATCAAGTGTTTTCCAAAATACATCGATCGCATCAAGTGGAATGGGTATGTTTTGACATGTATACATTGCTTGTTCATGCGCACATGGCAACCCATGACTTGTACGCAGTTTACAACCACAATTTTCAGAAAATACGTTAGTCTTGAAAGATCGCTCATGTTCACTGTAAATCATATCAAGTGCATAAAATGAAACAAAGCCCCACAAAATTTTGAAGTGTGGTTTTTCAAATCGATGTTTCCTAATATTTTTACTCATTTCGAAACTTGCTTTGATCGATGTGTCTTGTGACTGAATTACAACATGAATATGAGATAAAATTCTTTTTAAATCCACTTGTGAAGTCTCCAAATATTTTTTTAATTTTGAATGTTGGCTTTCAACTCTATTTGTTGTATAATGTCCAAAATTTAAAAATTGATCAACCCAAGTAGATACAAACATTTCCTTATATTGCGTCAACCATACACGTTCCAAGTAATTTAAAACCCCTGAAAATATAACAAATATACGTCAATATCTTTAGTAATAATGGTTAACTTTTTATACAAAAAATACCTGGATAATTGAGTAACTTTTCTTGGAGTTGTCCCAAATTGTACGTGTACCATTCTTGATTTGGAGATTCAAGTAACTGTACCCATGCTTGATGAAAAGAATTCCACGATTGAGACTCGTGTATCGATGCTCTACAATGTTTCAGAATATTCTGATAGATGTGTCATCTACAAAGCAATTTTTTAGCACCCGGAAATACCACTTTGCATGCATTAATCAAAGTCAACTCTCTGTTTGTGACTATGACACCCGGGTAAAAGTTATCGTATATCTTGGACTTTAGACATTCTAATGCCCAAATAAAATTAGATACATTTTCTTTATGCATGAAAACAAATGTTATGCAAAATGTTTTGTTTGTTGATGTTACACCAACTATCTCAAGAAAAGGCATATCGTACCTGTATAATAAACAAAATAATAATATTAAACAAAATAATAATATTATACATTAATATAATACACATGCATATTCCCGTACCTATTTGTTTTATATGTGGCATCGATGACCCACACTTGTGGGAATGCACGCCAAAGCTCCAATGATTTTGGATGAATGAAAAATAAATCTTCCAACTCGTTTGTTTCATTATTTGCATGAGTGTCAAAATCATAACCTTTTTCAACAAAAAAATCTAGAACAACCTGCATTTTTGGTCTTCCTGCCTCGTTTCTTGTCTTAATCTTTTGAAATTCATTGTATATTGTTTTTGACGTAGATGCATTTTCTACATATTTACTCTTTAACGTGGATAAAATGTATCGTGGCTTGACATGTTGGGCTGATAGATCTTCAACTAGTTGAACTTCAGGTTCGTTCAGCCGCATTGCATATGCATGACCCTCCATATATTATGCAACGACATGATTATGTGTATCACACACAACCCTCAACGTCCACCAACGATGCCTAGATGAATATAGCGCTATCAACTCAAATGGACAACCAAACTTTCTTGTTCTAGTATGACGACTCGAAACTTTGTCACATTTGTAAACCCCACTATGTTCACACATAAACACGATTTTATAAACATCTCCTCCATTTGGCTTAGCCTTTGATCTTTTGGTAACAACAACGACACCAACCGAACGTCCCACATTACGCACCCAGTCAGTTATTTCTTCTCGAGATTCAAACACCTGAAATTATTATATTTTGTTATAACCTTCACTTGTACCCGTAAGTTAAAATTAACATAAGTGTTAGTTATCATAATATTGTACCTGGTTGGTGGCAAATTCTGATGTTGGTGTCATATCTTCTCCCATGTTTGTCATCTGCAACTTTGATATATATATATATATATATATATATATATATATATATAGAGAGAGAGAGAGAGAGAGAGAGAGAGAGAGAGAGAGAGACGAAGATGCAGAGTAATTCATTCGAACGATTATGTTCGATATATATAGCAGTGCGTAGTATCAGGGAATTGAATTGATTATTTGATTTGATTTAAAAATCAAAATGTATGTAATGATCATATTTTTAGGTAGATGCATGATCAGCATGTTGACCATGCTTTTTACTGTACAACTTTTTGGAAAAATCTATTTTTTCTTCAGTAATTTACAAAAATTCATCACAAAAAAAACCCGATAAATCAAATGTATATGATAACCATGCTTTTTACTGTACAACTTTCTTGGAAAATCTATTTTTTCTTCGTTAATTTACAAAAATTCATCACAAAAAAAACCCAATAAATCAAATGTATATGATGACCATGCTTTTTACTGTACAACTTTCTTGGAAAATCTATTTTTTCTTCGTTAATTTACAAAAAATCATCACAAAAAAACTCAATAAATCAAATGTATATGATGACCATGCTTTTTACTGTACAACTTTCTTGGAAAATCTATTTTTTCTTCGTTAATTTACAAAAATTCATCACAAAAAAACCCAATAAATCAAATGTATGTAATGATCATATTTTTAGGTAGATACATGATCAACATGATGACCATGCTTTTTACTGTACAACTTTCTTGGAAAAATCTATTTTATCTTCATTAATTTACAAAAATTCATCACAAAAAACCCAATAAATCAAATGGGATTAAAAATAACGAATGTGGATTCATGTTCAGGTGTTCATGAAGAAGTTGATGAATTAATTGTATGGTCTAGATTAGGTTGCATAGATTGCACAAAATACTAGGGTTGCAAAAGAAACCAACCACACACACACACACACACACACACACACACACACACACATACATACATACACACACATATATATATATATATATATATATATATATATATATATATATATATATATAGAATGATTCTGTTTTCATTAATCGACATATGATATCCCAAAATAATCGACATTTTTGATTTCCACAATTAATCATATTTGATATCCACAATTAATCGACGTTTGCTACAGATCACATATAATAAAATAATTAAATCTAAAAATATTCAATATTTGGCTCATTTCGAAGGTATCGAAGAGACGATTGTAATGGTGTAACTTGTTAAAATTAAAATGTATTTTTTTAACGTATTTTAGTTAATATACGATTATATGTATTAATATGGTGATGGTGTAAATGAAAATTAGAAAAGTAAAAGGTATAAAGTAAACTAATTAACTAATTATAGGGGTATAAACTGTAAATATAAATTAAAAATGTTTTGAAAATTGGTTATGTCGTGTACGTGAGGAAGCATAGTTAGTAGGAGAGGGTATTGGGACAATAGGGGTAGGCTTAATAACCCCCAAGATTTATACATTTTAATTATTCCAATATCTATTATGTCTCAAAAGATAATCTTTCAAACCTTATAAGATTCTGAATTTCCAAAATAAATTTTAAATTATTTTTTTACGAGCAATTTAAAATGATATTTGTAATATGGAAAAAGATTAATATGACTATTTGTTGAAGTTAGCATAAATAATGCATTTTTAAATTTTAATGCTTTTTATACAATTTTAATTATGTAATTATTAAATTAGAGGCTCTAAAAAAGAATTTATAATTTTTAAATTTGAATATTTTAGGGCTTTTATGAACTTCTAGCTAATTTAGTCGCAATATATTTGAAATCGCATGATAATCATTAAAAATTTAATATGCATTATCTTATACTAATCGTTACATATTGATATAGGTCATTATTGGTTTTCATATTACAAATATTTTTCTCTAAATTGACCTTAAAAAATAATTTTAAACCCACTTTGAAAAATCAGGAATTTTTTTTATTAAACATAAAAATAATTAAAATATTTTAATTATTTTTTTTTATTAAAAATAATTTTTTTTATTTATTTTTGCACAACCCATTAGCAACAAAACATCCAATAAATCATGTTATCGATTAAAAAATAATTAAAATATGCCATCTCTTAACTACTAATAAGGTCCGCGATACCCATATTTGTTTGTAAAATTTAATTATAGGCCCAAAATGAGGTTTTGAAAGTTGATTAAAAAAAATAGAATAAACCTGTAGTTGGTTTCATCTAAAAAATGAAAATTATTTGTTTGGTATTCAAAATTAGAGAAGGATCGCGTGAGAAGTTGAGTTAATGGTGAGAAGTGGATCTGAATCTCAAGCCCTCCCATGAATTGCGATTTAAAAGGGAATTGATCTGGTGTATCTCGATTCATCTTGTTTCGGTGCATCTCATCCTGATGTACGTCACATTTCTCATCCAACGGTTGATAACCATGCTTCTCACCGTTAACTCAACTTCTCACAAGAACCCAACCCTCAAACTTAAATCTTCGTGTTTCAAATATTTAAATCTTCATATTTGGAGTTATGAATCAACCTTGTTCTTCTTCAAAGATATCAGATTCAAAGAGATCTTTTTTCAACGATTTTGTGTTGGATTCACTTGTCGTCATAGTGATCCTTCAAAGTTCAAACATACGGCAAGCTCTATATCGGTTCCTCCGAATGACGTGACATATGTTTGTTTAAAATCCTGCTACTCAAAGAAAAAGCCAAATTTGAAGTTGTCGTGCTACCTTTTAGAAATCACGGGCCATGGTGGCAATGATCGTTCTAATAGCGTTATTTTATTTCCATAAATACTACCACAATATAATAACAAATATATATTATCGATCATAACGAAAATAAAACAAATTATAACATTTGTCTTTATTATATAAAAATCAAACTAAAACAATAATATTAACATAATTATTGTTATTATTTAAAATTATTTCGATTTCTTTTAGATTATTATTCAATGAAATTGGGCTACCCCAATGAGAGAGCCCCAATGAGGTTTTGTGATGATGCGGATGAAACGAGTCAAATGACCTCCTACCTAAGTAGGGAAAGACACGAACCTAAAGTGCCTTTGCATTAACTACAGCTAGATGAGATAGATGCAATGCTTTTTTAGAGTACGGGATGACTCAGTCGGGCAGTAAAACAGAACCTGTCAGTTACGCCTTTAGGGGCCGCCACGTATAGCTTTAGTTTATGCTGTAGCATCGGTTATTGCGCTGATTACGAATGACCCAATCTATCTATAGCAACCACCCCAACTTTTAGTAGATGAAGATGCGCACCTAGGAAAGCGCGGAATAGACCTACGTGTCGGCCAGTGTCGAGGCATAGATAGGGACCATGAAAGCATGGGATTCAATCGAACCTTTTCGGAAAATTCCTAACGCAAAAGAGGGATGCTAAATGGCATGAATTATTCAATGTCAGTGAAGTCTAAGTATGTGCCACGGCATTTTTCAAAGAGTGACTTAAAGCTGCAAATTTAATTTGTATGTCATGGCGACTGGCGAGCCTAAAGTCGGCATGGTGTGAGTCACACCTTACACAAAGCTTATGAGCCTTATCACGACAGCATAGACATGTCTTCTGTCATGACACAACTTTTAGAACCCGTGGTAAGAGGTTGGGTGTTTACCAAAACCAAAACCAAAACCAAAACCAAAACCAAGCTCTGATCATTGATTGTGCATCTGACCGGAGACTTCTCTTACCCGGTAGTAAGAGGCTCTTACTCTGGTCAGTGCCTGGTTTTCCCTTACCATATATACCTAGCAAAGGGCTCGCTCAAGTGATAAACGTTTAACCACACGACTATTGGGGGTAGGTAATTTTGTTTCATGGAAAACCAAGAAACAATTTATTGTTGCTTTGTCAATTGCATAAGCCGAATATCGAGCCATGGCCAAAGCAACATGTGAACTTGGCTTAAAAGGGCCGGTCAATTAAGGCCTAGTCTGGGACCGGTTAATGTGCATCTCTACTACAGATTGAGAGTGTCAAATATTAGTTGCATCTTTTCCTTAACTTATGTAGTTACATCGAGTAATAAAGAGAGTTCCATATGAAGATCCTGTCACTGAATTGTTAATAAACAAATACAATCCATATACTAACAAATTATGGCTTACTTAACAGAACAAAATACACTTAAAGAAACTACCAAAAAGAACAACACTGTAGAAAAATTTTCTATTGGACAAACCAGAGAAAGGTAGCCATGATAATATGAACCTACAAACAAGCTAGAAATGGTCATATCTAGGAAGGTACACATGCACATAATCACGACATATATGAACAGAAAAATGATTAGAAAAATTTATGAAAGAAATAAATACATAGAGTCTACCGGCAAGGATGATAACTGCATCATTTGTGGTTCTGTGTTTAACTACAAGCACCAAGCACATTGGTTAAGAAATATGTAGAAAATTTTCATAAAATTGTTACAGACCTGTTGGTTGGTCTCTTGTCTTTGAATGAGAAGGACCCATGTTCGAATCTCTATAACGACCTTATCTTCAAAAAAAATTTAAAAAACAAAAGCCATAGGAAAAAAAAAATTGAAGGTGAAAGTAAGAAATTTGACAAACACAAGATTCGAACCCACGCCCTTTTTTTGAAAATCTTTAACACAGCAACATAAACCAACTCTATAACCACAAATTTGTGTCATAACTTTAGTTCCTAAAAATATAAGGCTACCCAATGAAATGAAACGATACGATGTCACCTTCAGTAACGTAACTTTATTCCATTATGGCAGGGAACAATGAAGTGGTGGCACGTACACTCGGTCCGTTCATGGTTAACATGCTTGTATGCATTCCCCCACCTCCAGCTGTCAAAAGAAACAGTAGTCATAGTAACATGAAAAGAAATGTTGCAAACAATGATCAACTAGAGGATAATAGAAACATTGAAAAGAGATTGACCAACACCTCCACATAGTGCAACTGTACATACCTTGCAACGTATATAATCCCACATTGATCCTAAATCAAGTCTGTGACCTTAAACCAATTGTTGGAAAGAAGGAAAGCCATAAGAAAGGAATGTGTATCAATCTCTTCCAGTTGTTCAGTAAGGGAGATCTGTTATGTTTAGAATGTGAATATTTTTTAATAGGTTTTTTCCTTAATTTAGGTGGTTTCCTTGTTATCTTTGTATTATAAATCTTGTACAGCCCTGTGAAGTTATATACAACAGAAAATACTTTCGGTTCTCTCTTTATTTCATGGTATCAGAGCTAAGCGATCTCTGCTAGCTTAAAGTTTCGATCTGTGAAAATCAGTGTTTTCGTGTCCAAGTTGATTTGTATTCAACCTGTTTTCGACACTGTCAGGTTCTACCACCCATCAATCTCAAAATCAAACTCCATCCTCTTTCCCATCTGCAGAAATCAATTCCTCCCTCCAAATCAGCCAACATAAGCTCAACGGATTAAACTTCCGTGAATGGTTCCAATCAGTCCTACTCGTTATTAGAGGAAAAGGAAAAACTGGGTATCTTACGGGTGAAAACAAGGCTCTAGACCAGAAGGAGGGAAGTTACGAGGTATGGGAGGCAGAAAACTCCATTGTTATGGCATGGCTTGTCAACTCAATGAACTCCATTGTTATGGCATGGCTTGTCAACTCAATGAACCCAAATATTGGCAGGACTTATCTGTACTACAACACCGCCCATGAGATATGGAAGGCAGTTCAAGAGATGTATTCTGATCTTGAAAACACCTCACAGTGTTTTGAGATTCGATCGTCTCTTCGTAATACCAGCCAAGAAGGAAGGTCTGTAACTGAGTACTATAATGTACTAACCGAACTATGGTAGGAGATGGATGTCTTCTACAACATAATCCGGTCATGCAGTCAAGATAGTACTCATTATGCCAAGATGCTTGAAAAAGAAAGAATCTTCGATTTTCATCATGGTCTCAACAAGGATATAGATGAGGTTAGGGGAAGAATTCTTGGTACTAAACCTCTCCTCTCTCTTAGAGAAGTGTTTGCAGAAGTACGACGAGAAGAAAGTCGAAAAAAAAAGTGATGTTGCAGACTCCACCAAATGTTGAAATACAAGGATCAACACTTGCTACCTACAGATCTGAAGGTCAAAGGAATGCAAAAGCCAAGAATGTCAAGGTTTGGTGTGAACACTTCAAGAAACCATATCATACGAAAGACCAGTGTTAAGAACCCTCTTCACATCCGCCAAACCCATTCACATCCGCCAAGATGGAGGTCTTAAGAACCCTCTTGCGGTCTACTAATCCTTCCTCAACTCAAGCAAGTAATGGGACACACAAAGGTAAGTATATTCTATCCTCCCTCTTAAAAGGAGATTTTTTTGAAGGATGGATAGTACATACCTGTGTACTTCTGATCATATGACAGAAACATGAAATTATTGAGAAACTTTAAACCAATCACCAACAGCATTACTGTCACAGTTGCTGATGGCAAAGTTTCTCGTGTTACCGGCACCTGGGAACATCATTTACGATGACTTAAAACTGAATTCGGTTTTATATGTGCCAAACCTTCGGTTTAACTTACTATCAGTTACCAGGCTCTTAGATCAAGATTGCGTTGTAACTTGTTTTCCTACACATTGTGAATTTCAAGAGCGGTCTTCCGGGAAGATGATTGGCATTGCTAAAGAATTTCATGGTCTCTACTACTTCCTTGGTTCTCCTCTTAAACCTCCTTATCAAAGACACCTTTCTCTATCTACTATGTTTGCGTCTAATGTTCTGTTATGGCATCAACGATTAGGTCATCCTAGTTTTGATTACTTGCATCGTTTGTACCCAAATCTATTTATCAATAAAAGTCATTTGGGGTTTCAATGTGAAAGTTGTGTTCTTGCAAAGCAAACTCGAAAATCTTACCCAAACCATACCCACAAACCATCCCAACCATTCAGTATTATCCATAGTGACATATGAGGTCCATCACATACTCTAAACATCAATGGATCTCGTTGGTTTATCACATTTATAGATGATCACACTCGTGCTTGTTGGGTATACCTACTAAAAAACAAATCTGAGTCTGGAGACATCTTTAAACAATTCCACAAGCTCGTGGAAAATGTTTTCCAATCCAAAATCCAAGTCCTTCGAACAAACAATGGTGGGGAATATTTTGCCAATGATCTAAAAGATTACCTAAATGAACTGGCATTCTTCACCTATCTTCATGTACCCAAACTCCTCAACAAAAATGGAGTGGCTGAGAGAAAAAATCAACACCTACTTGAAGTATCAAGGGCAATCATGATACACAATAATGTACCGCACTGTTTTTGGGGTGAAACCGTTCTCACATCAGCCTACTTAATCAATCGACTCCCCTCTAAAGTTTTGAACTTCTCTACCCCCATACAACATCTTCAAAAGTGTTTCCCTAACCATAGAGTTCTAAACACTCTTACACCACGAGTCTTTGGATGCACAACCTATGTTTACAATGCATGTCCAACTTGTGGGAAATTAGACCCTAGAGCTGTCAAGTGTATCTTTTGTGGGTTACTCACCTACCCAAAAAGGGTACAAGTGTTACTGTACGGCTTCAAAAAGGGTGTTTGTGACCTGTGATGCCACATTCTTCGAATACAAAGCTTTTATCCCACTGTATCTCTTCAGGGGGAGAATCTCAACGAAGATATCCATTGGGATCCCTCAATCTCTCTTCCTGTGTCACTACGTGAGCCTAGCCAAATCCCTAGTCCAGACCATTCAGCGGCCCATGAGGAGTCAGTTCAAGGGGGAGATACTCAAGCACCCCCTATCCAAGTGTATTCCAGAAGACCAAGACTTGGTAATCGCCAATCATCAACACCTGAACCATCTTCTTCTGCCGAATATCAAGAATGTGAACCTACCGCACCTCAAGGTTCTAATGATCTTGATGTTCCCATTGCTATCCGAAAAGGGGTTCGAAACTACAGATACCCAATATCGAGACATCTCTCATATAGTAAGATTTCTTCAAAATACAAGGCTTTTCTCTCACAGGTGGATAAGGAAGCGATTCCCAAATTTATTCATGAGGCTCTATGTGATCCAAAATGGACAGCAGGAAATAAAAGCTTTGAAAGAAAACAAGACATAGGAGGTTGTTAAAGTTCCAGCAGAAAGAAAAGTAATCGGGTGTAAATGGATCTTCTCGATTAAAGTCAGAGCTGATGGAAAGGTCGAAGATACAAATCTAGGCTGGTTGCTTAGGTTTACACTCAGACTTATGGAATCGACTATGAAGAGACATTCGCTCTAGTAGCGAAACTAAATTCCATCCGAGTCCTACTCTAACTTGCAGCAAACCTAGATTGGGATCTGCACCAATTGGATGTAAAAAATGCATTCCTTAACGGAACGTTAAAAGAGGATGTGTACATGAAGCTACCTCCAGGTTTTGAGGAAAATGAGGATCCAAACCGAGTATGTAAATTGAAGAAATCCTTATACGGGTTGAAACAATCACCACGTGCATGGTTCGAAAATTTGTGCTCAGTCATAAAGCAAATCGGATATGTGCAGAGTTAAGTCGATCACAACTTGTTTGTGAAGCACTCCAATGATGGTAAGAAGTCAATATTACTCGTATATGTCGATGATATGATCATCACGGGGGATGATTCTCATGAAATTGAAAATTTGAAAAACCAATTGCAAAGTACATACAAATGGGGTTGGCGTGACCTAGCGTGCGACCCCGGTCACATGGCTCGCTTTTGTGGGTCTGGAAGTTCGAGGGACTTGGCTAAGTTACGGACAAGGTCATGTGAACGCCTGTTGCAGCTTAGTCCGGAGGTGATCTCTTGTTGAGTCGGACTCCGAGACCCCGGGTTTAGTGGTGATGAACTCGTGAGGACTCGGGCACCAGGACCCATGTGTAGAAGCTTTGGTCTAAGAGAGTTGACACTTAGTCATCGGGGGTACTTTGGGAATGACACGTGTAGAGTCGGGCCCAGGACCATTGGCTTATAGGTGTAGCTCTATGGTGTATAAATAGGCGTTAAGGTCGGGCTCTAGGACCTCAGGTATTGTGGTAGAAACTTGAGAGGAGTTAGTCATCGGGACCGTGATCTTAAAACGCTACTCGATAACATTGAAACATGGCTTTGTGTTTTGCCATAGTCGACGGAAGTGGGTCTCTCCCGTCACCGAAACGTGTTGCCTTGGGTACCGAGTCTATATGTGCTTACGATGATTTTGGGGTATATCGTATTATTTGATTTTTGGTGTTTTGTGAAGCGAGTCTTACCACTTATTACCCGTGTGGGTTTGGATGTCGATTTGATATAATGTAATCCTTTTACCATTCTTACTTTGCGTGAGGCCTCACGATGAATACGACATGCCTCGTCGATACCGTATCACCATGTCCTTAACACGTTTGGTCGCTAGCCCTAAGGGTGCTTAAATTTCCAACCAACCCAGACAACCCAACCCCAAAAAACGCAAAAAAAACTCAAACGGAGGTAACCCGATACATAACCTATAAAAATTTTGCCTAAACCGCATCTATTGGGTTGGAAGCGGGTTAGGCCCAAAGTAACCCGACCAAACTTGTACGCTTTTCTTTTTTTTTAATGGTTCCAGACTTTTAGTGGTTCTTCTTTCTCTCAATTCTCAAGTCTTGCTATATTAGTCCTAGTTTAGATCTAATCATGAGACCACACCGATTGAAATCGCACAAACCTAACCTTTAAGTCTTCAAAAATCTTCAACATCGATCTAAACAAGAGCCAATAGGTACTCTTTTCTTCTTTTGTTAGCCTTGTTTTTATATTTCCTTTTTTATTTTAGTTTTTTTAAACACAATCACTTAGATTGTAAAATGATGTATTAAAGTTTTAACCCGACTAACCTAACCAACCCAACCCGCATGGTTTGGGTTGAGATTTTTCAAACCGCAAACATTGGGTTATGTTGTTCAAATGCCTTCAACCCGGCCAACCCAACCCATGAGCACCCCTAGCTAGCCCCAAGACTTGGTAATCTCAAAATCACCAACACCTAAACCATCTGCCGAATATCAAGAACCTTGAACCTACGACACCTCAAGGTTCTAATGATCTTGATGTTCCCATTGCTATCCGAAAAGGGGTTCGAAACTGCAGATACCCAATATCGAGACATTTCTCATATAGTAAGATTTCTTCATAATACAAGGCTTTTCTATCACAGGTGGATGAGGAAGCGATTCCCAAAAATATTCATGAGGCTCTATGTGATCCAAAATGGAAGACTGCATGAGGAAATAAAAGCTTTGAAAGAAAAAAAGACATGGGAGGTTGTTAAAGTTCCAGCAGAAAGAAAAGTAATCGGGTGTAAATGGATCTTCTCATATTAAAGTCAGAGCTGATGGAAAGGTCGAAAGATACAAATCTAGGCTGGTTGCTCAGGGTTACACTCTGACTTATGGAATCGACTATGAAGAGACATTTGCCCAGTAGCGAAACTAATTTCCATCCGAGTCCTACTCTAACTTGCAGCAAACCTAGATTGGGATCTGCACCAATTGGATGTAAAAAATGCGTTCCTTAACGGAATGTTAGAAGAGGATGTGTACGTGAAGCTACCTCCAGGTTTTGAGGAAAATGAGGAGCCAAACCGAGTATGTAAATTGAAGAAATCCTTATACGGGTTGAAACAGTCACCACGTGCATGGTTCAAAAAATTGTGCTCAGTCATGAAGCAATTCGGATACGTGCAGAGTCAAGCCGATCACAGCTTGTTTGTGAAGCACTCCAATGATGGTAAGAAGTCAATATTACTCGTATATGTCGATGATATTATAATCATGGGGGATGATTCTCATGAAATTGAAAATTTGAAAAACCAATTGCATTCGGTGTTTAAAGTTAAAGATCTTGATTCTTGGAAAACTAAAATATTTCCTTGGAATCAAGATTGCTCGAAGCAAACAAGGAATTTTCATCTCTCAACGGAAATATGTCCTAGATAGATCTTCTAAGAGAAACAAAAAAGATGGGGTGTAAACCAGCAAGTACTCCCTTAGAACGGAACTGGAAGTCTAAAATTAGTGACAATGATCCTCCGGTTGATCGAGAGCAATACCAACGACTTAACGACTTGTAGGTAAGTTAATTTACCTATCTCTCATGCGTCCTGATATTGCATATAGTGTGAGTTTTGTAAGCCAGTATATGCACTCTCCCACTAAGAGACACCTTGAAGTTGTTCAACAAATCCTCAAATACATGAAAGGTACACCCGGAAAGGGGTTACTATTCATGAAAACTTACAGAAAGGATGTTGAAGGGTTTGTTGATGCTGATTGGGGAAGCTCAAGCAATACTAAGCCAACAACAGGTTACTACACCAAAGTATGGGGGAACAGCAACATAAACAACATGATCACACCATCATTTCACGTCTATTCTAAAAACAACTGCAAGCACTATCTTTTCACTCTAATATAATATCCTTGGCACAACACGTCAACTTTAACAATCAGCAATTCCAAGATGTATATACTTAGGATGCTGCAATTAATATGAGACATGATCTAATTCTTCCAATTTATAATACAAAAAAGACCATCAATTCTCAGTAACGAAGACATGCAGCAGATACATCAACCGATTTGGTATTAACCCAAAAAGCACAACAACCGAGGTCTGCAATTCAAAAAGATACAAACATTTGTTCAAATGACATAAAGGGTACGTCTTAGGATAGAGATACACTCTTAGGGTGGTGGAAATGAAGACATTATTTGGAGGATTTCATTATATACAAATTAAAGAATGTACCAAATGACATACATAAAACACTCGATACAAAAGATGTAAGACATTAAAAATGAAAAAAACCCAGCGATAGATAAAGAACTACCAACTACATGTTACCAAATCTACAGGGACACATTACCAAAACAATAAGGTCGTGACGACTAGTGGTGACTATGCAGTTCTATTTGGGACACGTGCCGCCTAAGAAGAATGAGAATCTAGCTGATCAAATTCATCCAAATTGCAGAAGCAGATCATGTTCATAACCAACTAGTTAAGACTTTGAAACAAGAGCAGGGAAACATTCGGACTTTACATTGCAAAGTACATACAAATGAATCGGAGACAATGGAATGTCACAGACTAGTAATAGCCAAATCATTAGTGTAGGGGTTGCTCAATCTCTTCTTAAAAGCATGTTAATAGTTGTGTTTGGTGTTTGTAGTTAGAGACAGAATCACAAACGCTTCAGTTATCATTCCTCCAATAGACCTTATGTATTTCATTGTTTCTGATAATTTTTCAGTTCTTATAAGTTGATTATTCAGTTTCCTACATGTGTATATTCCAAGTTATGACTGTTTCTCGCTTGTTTGCAGGTTCATATTGCTACGATTGTCTTGATATGATTGTCGTGGTTACCTTTCTCCGGTTTCTCCAATTCTTCTACATCATTGTTTCTTTTGGTACTAAGGGTTATATTTATCCTTCTTATGTCATGAGCATCGAATTTTTAGCATATTCTTTTTATTCATCATAGCTATTTGTCATCATTGAGGTCGACATAAAATTTGCAACAACAAATATATGGCAAAACTCACACAAACTCCTCATCATCGTGTGAGAAGAAGAGTTGAGGTGAGAAGGTAAGAAGTTAATAAAGGATAAGGACCTTTGATCACTTTTAATCTCACCCCCACCCCATGAATCAAGCTTAATTAGAATTGGTATCGATCTATTATTTGATTGATGAAAATAAAAGAGATTACAAAAGATTATATAGAAAAACTAATTACACTTTGGACCCTAGACTTTAATCAAATATACACTAGCTGACTTAGTCTAATATTCCCCCGCAAGTTCAGCGCGGTTAGCAATCTGCAACTTGGTCCGTAGAAACTCAAACTTCTGAGAAGACAAGGGCTTTGTAAAGATATCAGCAATTTGGTCGTCTGTAGAGATGAACTTGACATTTAGTTTCCCTTGAGTAACTTGTTCACGAACAAAGTTATAGTCTACTTCGACATGCTTGGTACGGGCATGAAAGACAAGATTAGCAGTGAGATATGTCGCACCAAGATTATCACACCAAAGTGTAGGGGCCTGGCTATTCAACCCAAGTTCCTGAAGAAGGGACTTCAGCCAAATCAATTCAGCAACAGTGTCTGCAATGGCCTTATACTCGGACTCTGTTGAAGATCGAAAGACAGTTTTCTGCTAGTGAGCAGACCAAGAAATAAAATTCGAGCCTAAGTAGATAGCATATCCCCCCGTGGATCGACGATCAATTGGGCAACCAGCCCAGTCAGAGTCTAAGTAAGCTTGAAGATTCGGGCTCCAATGAGAATCAGAAAAGGCATGAAGCTGATAGCCCGTATTGTGACGAATCCACAAACCCAAATTGATGGTGCCCTTAGAGGTAACGTAAGATTCGTTTCACTCCGGCCCAATGATTTTCAGTGGGAGCATGCATGAACTGGCAAACTTTATTAACTGCAAAGGCAATATCAGGACGAGAAAGGGTAGCATACTGAAGAGCCCCGACGGTCTGCCTATAGCGAGAGGGATCATCAAGTAATGGGCTATCATCCGGTAACAACACATGAGAGGGGCTCATGGGAGTAGCAATCGGTTTGCAGTCTGCAAGACCAGCGCCAAGATTATAGAGATGTAAGGAAGAGTGGATGGTGGTGGTGGGGTTGGTGAAGGCTGGTAGGGAAACACATGTTCGTTGAAGCGAACATGTCGGGCAATGTAAATCCGGTCGTTAGACGGGTCAAAACAGCGATAGCCATGGTGAACGGTGTTGTAACCAAGGAAAACGCAAGGAGTGGACCGGAATTCAATTTTGTGATGATTGTATGGACGAAGGTAAGGGAAGCATTGACAGCCAAAGACTCGTAAGAAGGAATAATCAGGTTTTCGTTTGAAGACGTGTTCAAAGGGAGATTTGTTTGAGGAGACACGAGAGGGGAGACGATTGATTAGGTAGACGGCGGTTTCAAAGGCAAGGTACCAGAAGCGTTGAGGAAGACTGGACTGAGCCAAGAGAGTGAGTCCAGTTTCTACAACATGACGATGGCGGCGTTCAACAAGGCCATTTTGTTCACTGGTGTGAGGACAAGACCGTCGATGGATGATGCCAAGGTCGCGACAAAGATCGGTGAGAGGCCGAAATTTGCCCCCCCCCCCCCCCCCCCCACATTCAGATTGAATACACTTTAATTTGGTGTTAAACTGGCGTTCAGTCATGGTAATAAAATGTGTGAACACAGTATACACATCAGATTTCTGATTTAAGGGATAAATCCACATATAACGTGTGAAATGGTCAACACATAAAAGAAAATAACGATGACCATCAAGAGATGACGCGGGAGAAGGGCCCCAAACATCACAATAAACAAGATCTAAAATATTATGGCTACGAAAAGTGGAAGCAGGTAAAGAGGACTTTGATGATTTTCCCAATTGACAAGAAGAACATAAATTATTTGAGAGTTTGTCTGAAACAGGTAAAGAACAATAAGAAACAACTGAACGAAAAACTTGAGCATGAGGATGTCCTAAACGCTGATGCCAAATGGTCGAAGAAACTTTGACAGCAGTGAAGGCAACCTTCGGCAGAGACTGAAGTTGAGGAAGACGAATGGAGTACAAACCATGTTCACTAGGGCCCGTAAGGAGGGTAGTGCGTGTAGACTCGTCCTTGACAACAAAAAAAGAAGAGTGAAATTCAAAGAAAACATTGTTATCAAGACAAAATTTTTGAACAGATAAAAGATTTTGTTTTAGTTGAGGAACATGAAGAATGTTAGTTAGGGTAAAGGTTTTGTTTGGTGAGTATATTTTGGATGAACCAATGTGAAAAATGGGTACAGAATTACCGTTACCAACAAGTAAAGAATCGTTACCATAGTAGGCCTCTGAGTTATCCATGCTAGATAGGTCTGGTGTGGCATGATGGGTAGCACCAGTATCTGGTTTCCAAGTAGAGCCAGAAGATGAGCCAGAAGATGAGCCAGCCTCTGAGTGTGATGTAAAATTAGCCTGTGGTGTAGGATGAGACTGGTTCGGCTGATTTGGGCACTGGGACGGTAGATGACCGATGCCACACCTGTTGCAATGGCCATAGACCGTGTTTTGGGTTGAAGCCCAAGAAAACTGTCGGGAGCCATTGCTATCCCGAGGGCGATTGTTGAAACCACCACGTGAGTTGCCACGAGAAGAACCACGAGATCCCCGACGACCTCGGTTATTGTTGAAAGACCGAGAACCATAATATGCTTGTGCCCGAGGGGTGGGAAAGAGGTTTAATTGATAACCAAGTTGAGAAGCCACAAGTTGAATGCTTTGAAGTTGTTGTTGAAGTTGATCTAGATTCGGTTGTTGAACCGAAGATACAGCAGCCGTTAGTGGCTGGGAAACTGGAGCAGTGTTGGTGTTGGTCAGGAAAGCTTGTGGAGTTGAGGACTTTGTAAAAACATAGTCATGATCACACAAAAGACCATGTAGTTCATTGAAGCGAACAGGAGGTAAACGAGTCAATAAATTGCCTTTAATGACATTGTATTCCTCTCGAAGCCCTGCGATAGTTAGCATTACTAGGTCTTTGTCCTTCATTGGTTCTCCAATGTTAGCAAGAGCAGTGGCATATTCGTTAACTCTGCTTAGGTAGTCAGCCGGTTTTTCATCACCCTTCATGGTGATTCTAAGCAATTGATTTTTGAGAGTAAATTCATGAGAAGCTGTAACAGGGGCATAAGCTCTTTCAAGAGATAACCATACCTCACGTGATGTTTTGCCCTGAATGTAATGTGTTGATAAGAATCCTCGGACACAGTAGAGATGATAAGCATTCGAATATGGGCATTGTTTGAAATCCACGGGATGTAGCTTGGATTGTCGGTGGTTGCTGATTCATTAGTGACTTTCTGATCAGGGCACGGTACTGTTCCATCAACATAACCAAAGAGATTATGAGATGTGAGAAAAGCTTCAATCATAGAACGCCAATAGCCATAGTTGGTAGGTTTGAGAGAGAAGGAGAATTTGTGGGAATTGTGAATGGTTTTCTCCTGATGTGAAAAAGCAATTATAGTTGCCATGGATTCAGATGTTGAATTTGTCTGGAAGTTAACGTTGATCGCAGATTGCAGAAATCGATTGTTGATTGAAACCGATTGTTAATTCTGATCGCCGAGTGTTAGTCGCCAATTGTTGAAGTGCAGACTGTTAATCGCCAATTGACAGAATTGAAGAGATCGCCGATTGTTGAAATCGATTGTGGATTGCAGGTTGTTGAAGTCTGACGCTGATTGTTGAATTCCGATTGTGGACTGTTGATCGCCGATTGTGAAGTTGGGCCGGCAGAATTGAAGCGGCGACTTAAGGTTAGAGAAAATAGAACGGCTCTGATACCAAATTAGAATTTGTATCGATCTATTATTTGATTGATGAAAATAAAAGAGATTACAAAAGATTATATAGAAAAACTAATTACACTTTGGACCCTAGACTTTATTCAAATATACACTAGTTGACTTAGTCTAATAAGCTTGATACAGGGTGGGGTGAGAATAGCATCATAAAAAGACTAACTATCTTCAATCTTCTTTCTACTTCAACGTCTGCCACTACATCAAAATCAAGTGCATCTGTGCTCCCATTTAAAGCAGAAGCATCATTCTGGGCAGCAAGCAGATTATATCACCACAATTCTTTACTTAATGCAAGTGTCAAGACACAACAACCATTATGAAATGGTAAGGCATAATAAAAACATGAAGAAAAAAAAGTTATGAAACTTAACACTTTCTCATCACTAACCTCAGAATCGTATAGTTGATCACATCTGGAGGCACAGGAATTGTAACACCCCCTTCCCGAGATGGAAAAGGAGGTTACGTCTGAACCTAACACAAACTGCTAACAAGAGCATACAGAGCATTAATAAACCTTGATTAAAATAAGCACCATCAAAAAAATAATAATTGTCTTGAACGATACACTTTCTTTCTTCCAATACTTACATCAAAACATTAATAAAACCTAAAACTTCTTACCAACAAACCTCTTATATAGGATGAAGCTCTGAATCCCTTAAACTCTCTTTAGATTCCCTTCGAATACCTGCCGCGAGCAAAGAAATGCGGCTGAGCCAAACGCTCAGTGCACAGATACAATAGATAACATACGGATAACCGAACTCAATACCGAATACAATAAAAAACTAGATGTTGGACACGAGGCTCGAATTTTTGAGTGTTCATGAAAGCTAGATCGAGTATTAAATCATTCAACATCTAACTTCAACAACATACCAAAATATCCCAAACAAAGAAAAAGAAACCAAAAGAAGTTAGACCAAAATACTCAATTTAATTGTTTAACCAAAAGTCATAATAAAATGAATATATATATATCCGAATTCATTATATCGAGAAAGTAATCTCGACAAACACCAGAACTAGAGCTGTTAAATCTAAACAAATATTGTCCACTGAATACCAAACTAATCTGAGAAGCTTAAATCAAAATCATATCATAAGATTGCATAACGAGCTCGAATAAATAATCGCATACACTTGAGTTTCATGTCACACATAAACAGATACAACAAGTGTCAGACATAAGCCACATAGGCACGTACGTTGGACATTCTCATCCAACTGTACTAAATAATGTGAGATGCGGTGTTGGGCACTACACCGTCATCCACCCTACAAACTAGGGTCGACCCATACGCCTCCCATCACACCACGCCAGCTCTCATCAGAGCACACAAAGTCAAAAGAAGACGCCGTGGACTGATCACACCGCCACGGGTGGTGTCACGTCATCGGTGCCACAATGACGTGCCTATGGTACCCCCATAGGTGGTTAGTAGCTCGGTACACCTTAACGTATAAACTTCAAAAGTATGTCACAACACATGTGATCACACTAAATAAATATCAAATCATACTAATTACAAAACGAATCAAAAAAAGGGATATGAACGTACAAAAATATTGACCAGTTCACTTAAAAGCTTTATTTTTTGAACATTCTAAAACTAAAAGACTTATAAATCGAAAAGAAAATTAAATGGGACGAGTTTAGTAGACCATTGACATAACTTCATGTACAAACCTTTACAAAAGAGTTGAAACAAAAAACGTACGGCGAATCAAACCTGAACATAGACCAGAAATTTCACACTCACAACTTTTCGAAATCGTGTCGTACTAATTTCAGCACTTTACACGTTTACAAATCCAATATTTTCTCATACTTCAAAGAGGTTTTAGAAAACTATATTTAAACAGAAGTTTTGAATATACATCTTAGGATTCCAACGAATCAAGAATGGACTGAATCGGATTTAAAATAGATTTTATACGAATTTTCGAAAACAGTCGCGCTGTTCTGGCCTAAAACGAGACCAGTTTTGAAAAACCCAGCTTTTAGACATCTTAGCATAAAAATTACAGTTTGCTCGTGTGAGAGTAAATCGTAGACGACATCTCCAGCTTTTCAAAAACATATCGTATGCCTTAATCCAATAAACGAGCGATTTATTATGATTTTTACAAATAACACTAAATTTCAAAAAGGAAATTCAGCAGATTTATAAAATTGAGTTTGACGTTTTTAACATATTAAACCACGATTTATCTTATGCAAAACCAATAGAGAACTAAACGATCAACTAATTTGACGGAAAAGAAACTGACTTGATGGAAGAAATAACACATTGACCAAATCGAACGAAAAGAGTCGAAACGAAAAGAAAAGAAATCATACATATATGTAACGAATCAAATAAACGTAAAAGGAATTAACATATAAACAACGGATCGAATGAACACAAAAGTGGGGAACATGAAGAAGCCGTACACTTATATAACGACTCAAATAAACGCAGATTAATGAGGGAAAATAAGAAATCCGTACCTTAACTTATGAAAGATCTCTTAGATGCCTCCAATGAACGGAAATCCTTCACGATCAAAACTTCAAACACGAACCCAACCTCAAACCTAAAAATTGATGTTTTGAACTCCATAGATTTCAACCTAAATGTCCTTTTTTTTTTGTTTCTTTTGCTTCCGTAGACGATTATATGCCATAAAACCAAAAGAATTGCTACACCTCCCAAAACCCTGATTTGAAAATAATGCCACCTCCGTGAAACACCAAGTTATCCAAATCTTAATTTTTTATATATATATATATATATATATATATATTTCTTGCCTATAACATATCTAATCCCTCTACTTTCATAAGGTTGCTAAACTTGACATCTTTAGCATTATTAATGTATTTAGCATCTTATATTAAACACCCAATTATTAATTTAAAAATATCTTAAAAACTACGGATATTACAGGAATATTTTTGCTTCCATCATCATGTGCAACTTTAGTGATTTGCTGCAGAAGGCCATCACCAAAGTCTCTGCTCAAAGAGAGAACCACTTAAAGAACACGAAAAGTGTGCTGATTATGTATAATGACATAAAGAACTCAGCATTTACCTTCTTAGAACTCACCCCCACCCCATGAATCACACTTGATACAGGAATTAATCTCGGTGCATCTCATTCTAATGTGCATCCAAGGGTGGAGATCCCTTCTTGCCCTTCTCACCATAACCTTCATTCTCACCGGAAACCAACCCATTTATAA
This sequence comes from Arctium lappa, assembly GCA_023525745.1. NCBI lineage: Eukaryota > Viridiplantae > Streptophyta > Magnoliopsida > Asterales > Asteraceae > Arctium > Arctium lappa. The sequence goes on from CM042049.1 coordinate 127,742,515, forward strand.
AACCATAACTGTTAGTAAGTTTGAACACAGACCTGTGCAGAGAGCGGAAAAGACTTTCTTACTTTCTGTTGCAGTCTTCAGAATTTTCAGATAAGCGATACAAATTTGCAGATGTAGATCTAAACTATGCCATAAGATATCTCATGCATTACTTTTCAAAGTCAAACAAGGTTACAGTATTCCTATAAGTTAGTTAACTCAAGTCTCAAGACACAGTAACCATTATGAGATTAGAAGGCATAATAAAAACTGGAAAAAGAAGTTATGAAAGACACTTTCCCATCACTAACCTCAAAAATTAAAAGGTTGCTGACATCTGGATGCAGAGAAATATATTTGTTTTCATCTTCATTTGCAACTTCAGTGATTTGCTGTGGAAGGCCATTATCAAAGTCTCTAATCAAAGCTAGAACCATTAAAGAAGACAAAAAGTGTGCTGGTTATGTGTAATGGCATAAAGAACTCCATCTACTGACACACTGGACAGTTAGCATTTACCTTCATAGAACTGCCCAACTAAAACTAGCTTATCCATAACTGGAAAAACCATGTAGCTGAAGGAAAACTTGATCGAAAAATGCAACAGATACAAAAGATGTTCCAAGCAAAGACGCTCAATCCAAGAAGGGAAGAAAACAAGACTTACTTGTTTTAGTAGTTCTTCCTCTGTTGAATATGGAGACCATTCCAATAAGATGGGTAGGTTTTAATTTGAGTCATCTTTATGTTGTGATTGTAGGGAATCAAAATCCTCTGTCATAAAGTTGACCATGTAGTGAACCTGCAGTTTACGAGGGACTTCAGATTATATCATATGTTATTAAAATTACGAACATGATTCAGGATCTAGGAAGTGACTTCATCAGAATTCACAACAATGCACAGCAAAGAAATGGTTTGTCTCTACATTTTATCACCAAGATATCTTTTTAATGAAACATATTTTATGGTAGGTGGTAACTAATAAGCCCGTGAAAAAGAAAATAATAGGACAGCTGAATTTTACCATCACTGTCAACCATCTTCTCACCATCGGGAGAACCGATGCTTTGGGTCAATGTCCCGCCCACAAGAGAGCAACAAAGTAGAGATGAAAAGCATAAAACAACAAAACGATATCCAAGTCACTCCAATTCATGGAAGTAGGTCCAATCTAGGTAATGTCATGTTAATCCCAAGGTGACCATTCAAACATGTTTCGGAGGTACTTGGGATTACTGTGTTGTCAAAAAGAAGAAAAGAACCGAACAAAAGAGATATCGAGTATCATTTGACTAAGAAAGTGCCAAAAAGCAGACAGAAGTCTCAATGGTTCACAAACCACACACAATGAATAGCAAAACGTTTGAAGATCTATTGATGTGATGAAGTACACAAAAAGTCAAAACATGTCCGTTAAGTAGCGGCTGAAAACCAGCACATGCTCCAAGCCTCATAGAGCCGGTGTTCAAGCCATTTCCATCTGAACGTCTACAAGTCAACCAATCAAAAAAGATCACAAGCAAACAGTCAAGCATGAAAAGATAACAAAAAAGCCTCATATCAAAAAAGGTCACAAGCAAACAGTCAAGCATGAAAAGATAACAAAAAAGCCTCATATCAAGAAGACAACAGCAGCATTCACTTCCCAATCGCAAATTTTGACTTCTTATCTGAAACCCTGAAATTCAAACACTGGCACATTGCTTCTGGATCGCCGTCATCACTAATTTGAATAAGTAAACCTAGTGTCACAACCTCTAAAAAATGTGAGACAGTTCTCAAAACAGTCATGGTGTCTTTAACACAAAATATTCGGACCGACTAAAAAGAGACGAAGTTTTCCAGTAAAAATCATGGAATTTACCGGATTGTTACAATCTTAAAGCAGCAAAGCTCAACTTTTAAGCATTTATCTCAAGTTTTGAAGGAAAGAGAAACCTTAAAATGTCTTTCTCTGCTGATCTATATACTTCTATATCATCTGTAAACTTGAACAATGCATTATGTAGTCTAGTGATTTTCTTGACAACACCATTAAGCAGGTTTTGGAATTATATGATATTGATCTTGTATACTGCCTTTGCTTCAAAAAAAAAAAAAAAAAAAGTGTTTCCTCATAAATCCCAATGACTGATATCATCAAATACTTCCTCCTGTCCATGAAAATTGCAACTTTATTTGAGACATGGTTCTGAAAAATTATTTGGCTGTGTGTCAAATATCTCAATGAAACAAAATATAAGAATCTTGACCTATTTGCAATACCATCAATTTAGTTGCAATGAAATAAGCAAACTTCCCAAAAGAAGAAAATGTTGCAATTTACATGATCCAACACAAAAAAACAAGTGCTGCCATTTTGATAGGAAGGAGGAAATATAGCATTACCAACGTAATTGACTTGATATAGAGTTTGATGTATCTGAAATTTTTTCTCAACTTACGATTCAATACCAATTATGAGGTTGAGAGGTAACCTATTTGACTTTGAAAGTTGATGAATGTTGGTGATTTTAGAGTCATCAATCAATTTTGGTGTAATTGTGTTTCACTTGAGATCGATAAGGTGACAAGGCAAACAATGTGAGTTAGGAGGTGCGGAGAACACACTCACTAATGTGGCCTCTATCACCTTAGATTGCCGTTATGCCGCCCCCGGGGGGGTTGGGAGGTCAAGGGGTTGCGTGCCCTTGCAGGGTCAAGGGGCAGCACCCCTGGCGGTGGTCCCTATACTTGGTGAAAATATTTTGGATGACCTGGTTGAATTGAATTTCAGAAGGTTGAAAACCTTGAAGAGGTTTACTAAGAACTTTAAGTTTCAGGATGATCTAGTCGAATTTCAGAAGGTTGGCAACCTTCTTGAAATTGTTCTTAAACTTGGTGAAATTTTGCCCAAGTATAGTTCAGAGGTTGTGTACTCAAAGCCTCTGAACTCAGAGCTCTGAGTCTCCGTACAAATTTCCTAAGTGACAATGTTCAGAACCGTTGGTCCTTATGATCAGAGCCTCTGGACCTTTTGGGGCCTTTAGACCTTCAGAGCCTTTGGTCCTTGTGATCAAAGCTTCTGGACCTTTAGAGCCTTTGGTCCTTGTGATCAGGGCTTCTGGACCTTCAGAGCTATGGGGCCTCTGAGTCAGTTGTAACTGTTTTCTAATCTTATCAATAAGCAGTTATGCAGTTACATATCAACCACAAACCTCCGGTAACCGTCGATCTCTCTTATAAATACATAATCGTTGATTTGGTGAAGATATAATGCAAATCAAATGCAACCTTTTCAAATGTTGCAACCAATGCAACCCAATGAAATTTAATCCTAACCGCAGAACATCCCCCCATTTAAGAAGTATTTTCGTATTTAAATTTTTTTTAAATGTAACGGCCTTATCCCCAACCGTTAATTGTTTAATTGTGTGGTATAGATAAACTTGCATTGGTTGCAACATTTAAGGGGGTCGCATTTGATGAGCCCTATATATATATATATATATATATATATATATATATATATATATATAGGGAGGATCAAACGAGAATGCTAACAATTTAAAAGAATATGAAAACGGCCAAATCACGTGCATAATCACATGTGATTTTACATTAACGGTCAAAAAAGGTGTGCGGGCAACTTTGGCCGCGTCTTCAGATCGTGGAGCAAAGTCGCGTGAATCACATGTGATTTTGTACATGATGTTAGTGTAAAATCACATGTGAATAGACCGTTTTCTTATTCTCTTAAGCATATAAAACACAAAATTGAACCTTAATTCAACTGCAGACAGAATGGTCAAAACTCATAACCTAAAAAATCAGTGCATTTTAGACTGGAGCTGATATCTACAAGCATATTGATTAAAAAGAAAGGTGCAAAGACAAAGTAATAACTTATCATCAGAGATGCAAGGCAATTGGCCAAGACATGTCTCCTAGGGTACCGCATCGTTACAAAAAAGACTGTCAAATTTGTTATCATTACAACAACAAAAAAGCTAAGTATTATTTGGGTCCACAAGATTCTCATTATTATGAAGCGAAGTTTACAACATTTGACTAATAAATCATTGTATCTGAAGTATCACCTGGAGTCACAGCTACCTCACGATATTACCATGAAGCTGGAAGCTATGAAGTGATTAGTGGCTATTGTAAAATCATGGGGAGAGAGAAGATCTATGATACCTTTACAGTCCTCCACAGCTCGTTTTCGTCTTTGTATCTGAAGTTGGAGTAAGTGAACCAGTGCTGCTAACGCTCTTTCCTGAAAAGGTGTTATTTTGAATGTTCGGCATATAGGGGATAACAAACAGCCTTAGCACATGACCCAACAGCAAAGCTGCAAAGAAAATCTGAAAGCTTGACATAGACTCTTCGGATTGTGTTGCATTCCATTCCTCAAAACAAAAAGCAAGCTGTGTCAGATAAAAGAAAAAGATGCAACATATCTTGTTTAAATGGGAACTCAAAGAAATAAAATACAATCACTACGCTTTGCTATAAGGCAGCATGTTATGAACATCCCATTTCCCAAACCAGAGAGCCTGCACCAAAAGAAATCTCAATAGATCTTTTATTATTGCAGCTTTTCACCCTACTCACCACATATAAATATTTACCAACATGTGCATGAGATCATTAGGAATCCAAACAATGATAAATAAATAAATAAATAAATAAATAAATAAATAAGAGAAAATCATAACTGTAGGTAAGTTTGAATACAGACCTGTCCAGAGATCGCAAAAGACTTTCTTACTTTCTGTTGCAGACTTCACTATTTCCAGAACGGCGATACAAATTTGCAGATGTAGATCTGAACTAACCCATAACACATCTCATGGATTACAGTAGGTCTAGCATGTTGTGAAAATAAGGAAACCCAACTAGCAATAAGATAGATAGTTGGACCTCACTATAAACACAAATACCCCAAGAACAATGAACGTATGTTCTTATATCGAGATAACAACGGAAATATGATCAACGAATGTGAGATAATTAATTACGAAGTATATGCAACAATATCCAAACATAAAATGCAAGATAAAGCAAGGTAAGAGAGACACCAATATTTTTACGTGGAAACCCGGAAAGGGAAAAAACCACGGGCGGAGGATGCCGAGAACTGATTCACTATCACTTTTATGATGATACAATTGAGAGAAAGAAAACAAGAAAACTGATTAATATATCAGTTATTGAGAGAGAAAGAGCAAGATAGAAGGTGATCTTCAATGTGTGTTTTCCTCTCTTGTTCTCATGCCTATTTATAGAACAAAATGTAGTGAAAAATGGGCTGGTGGAGCAAAGGATTCCAGCTGTAAAACAGCTGGAAACACCAATGAAAACAGCTGGAAAAAGCTGTCAAAATATTGCAAGGCAAACATTTCTCACAAATCTCCACCTTTGACTTCAATCCAAAAACCCAAAAAAAAAAAGCTCCACCTCGTCTTCAAACCAAGTAGAATACACCAAGAGCACAATCTCCACCAAACTTCATCTCAAGCCAAAAACATCACCCATAAACAAAGCAATACCAAAGTAATCAAAGTTCTCGAAAAAGCAGTATCCTCCGCCAATTCGCCCCTAAGGGCATCAACCCCGTCTTTCAACACCAACCAAGTCCAAACACAAACTGAACTTGGCTACCGGAAGCGGCTTCGTTAGCATATCCGCTGCGTTATAGTCAGTGCTAATCTTCACAACTTTAACATCACCTTTCGCTACAACCTCTCGGATATAGTGATGCCGAATATCGATATGTTTCGTCCTATCGTGAAACATTCGATCCTTGGTCAAAAGAACCGTGCCTTGATTGTCGCAGAAAACCTCTTCGACTTTCAAATCATCACTTAATTCACCAAAGAATCCTTTGAGCCAGACAACTTCTTTCACGGCTTCGCTAACTGCCATATATTCTGCTTCCGTTGTAGACAATGCGACAGTAGGTTGCAAGTGTGCCTTCCAACTAATGGCACACCCATCAAGAGTAAACACGTATCCAGTGACGGATCTTCTCTTATCAAGATCCTTGGCATGATCGAAATCTACGTAGCCAAGTACCCCTGATGAATTTCTCCCAAAATGAAAACACAGATCTGCCGTCCCCTTCAAGTAACGAAAAATCCACTGGACAACTTTCCAATGTTCTTTACCCGGGTTGGCCATATATCTGCTGACCATAGAGACTGCATAAGCAAGGTCAGGTCGGGTACAAATCATGGCGTACATCAAAGATCCCACCGCACTAGAATACGGCACTCTCGCCATATAGGCGACATCTGCTTGAGTTGAAGGACTTAAAGTAGATGATAACTTGAAATAAGGCGCAAATGGAGTGTTGACAGACTTTGCTTCAGACATATTAAAGCGGCGAAGAACTTTCTGAACATAACCTCGTTGTCTGAGGTACAACTTTCTTGCCTTTCTGTCACGTATAATCTCCATTCCAAGAATCTTCTTTGCGGCTCCCAAATCCTTCATATCAAATTCTGAATTTAACTGGTCTTTAACTTTCTGAACTTCTCCCATGTTTTTAGCTGCTAATAGCATGTCATCCACGTACAAAAGCAAATATAATATCGACCCATCGTCACACGTCTTAAAGTAAACGCAGCTGTCGTACGACGAATTTGACAAGCCGTGTGTGGTCACAAAGGCGTCGAATCTCTTGTACCATTGCCTGGGAGACTGTTTGAGGCCATATAGAGACTTTATCAATTTGCACACGTGACCTTCTTTACCCGGAACTTCAAAACCTTCCGGTTGGTGCATAAAGATCTCTTCCTCAAGTTCACCATTCAGAAAAGCGGTCGTGACATCCAATTGCTCAAGCTCCAAATCATAGGACGCGACCATCCCTAGCAATGCACGAATGGAAGTATGTTTCACCACCGGTGAAAAAATGTCGTTATAGTCAATACCAGGAATTTGACTATAACCCTTCGCGACTAACCGAGCTTTATACCTTGGCTTTTCATTTAGAGTAGCCCCTTCCTTCAATTTATAGACCCACTTGCATCGAACGGCCTTCTTTGTCTTGGGAGCGGAAACAAGCTCCCAAGTTCCGTTCTTTTGCAAAGATTCCATCTCCGCTTGCATCGCCAACATCCACTCATCCGCATCATCTTGTTTCATAGCCTCACTATAAGAAGTAGGCTCAACAGTATATTCCATTTCCTCCGCTACGTTCAAAGCATATGCTACAAAATCGGCTTCTTCGCGATACCGTGCCGGAGGCACGATTTGTCTTCTTCCCCTATCACGAGCAATGCTCGGTTCGGGCTCTTGTGGCAAAGGTTGTTATAAAGAATCATCTACCACTTGATCACCAGTAGTGGGAGAAGAAGAAGAAGAAACAGCATGTGAATCATTTGTAGCAATCGGACTCGAAGCTTGAGCCAAAGGTAGCTCCACCTCTGCAGGTGATTTCTCTTTCGGAGATTCGGAAATGGTATCGGATGTAGGAGGCGGCGAATCAGTCAACATCGAAGATTCGTCGAAAGTTACGTCTCGACTTATAAGGATCTTCTTTGTTTCCGGGCACCATAGCCTAAAGCCTTTAACTCCGTATTTGTATCCAAGGAAATTGCATTTCATAGCTCTCGGTTCTAACTTCCCGTTATCAACTCGTGCATACGCCGGGCAACCAAAAATCTTCAAATTTGTGTAATCGGCCGGTGATCCGTTCCATACTTCCATAGGAGTCTTCTTCTCAAGAGGGACTGAAGGAGATCGATTGATGATATAACAAGCGGTAGAAGCCGCTTCCGCCCAAAACGACTTGGGTATCTTCGAGTTAGAAAGCATGCAACGAACTTTCTCAAGAATAGTGCGATTCATCCTTTCGGCTACACCATTCTGTTGAGGAGTGTGGGCAACGGTACGATGCCTTGTAATGCCATTCTTACGACAATAAGCATTAAACTCCTCCGAGCAAAATTCCAAGCCATTATCCGTTCGGAGGTATTTCACCTCTTTACCGGATTGCTTCTCGATCATCGTCCTCCAATCTTTGAAAACTTCAAAAACATCACTCTTGCGTCTTAAGAAGAAAGCCCACACACGACGAGAGAAATCGTCGATAATAGTGAGCATATACGAAGCTCCACCATAAGAAGTAACTCGGGCCGGACCCCAAAGGTCAGAATGAATGTAATCAAGTGGCCCTTTAGTCGTATGAATGCCACCTGAGAATCTGACCCTCTTCGTCTTGCCGTACACACAATGCTCACAAAACTGTAAATCGGTAACTTTGTGGCCGTTCAACAAATCACGTTGACTTAGCTCGGTCATGCCTCCAAGGCTCATGCAACCGAGACGTAAATGCCACAATTTTGAAAGATCACCATCAGACATTTTCTTCGAAGCAACTGCAACGTCACCTGTAATAGTTTGTCCTTGCAAAACATAAAGGTTAGCGGTACCTCTTTGAGCTTTCATTGCAACTAACGCTCCTCGCTTGACCTTTATTGCTCCGTCTTTGCCAGAGAACTCGTAGCCCTTTTCATCAAGGGCACTGAGAGAGATGAGGTTTCTTCGGAGTTCGGGAACATGTTTCACATTCCGAAGTGTTCGGATGACGCCATCATGCATGCGGATTCTAACTGTGCCTTGACCGACAATGGGGCATGTAGAATTGTTCCCCATCATCACCACGCCTTCGGAAACTTGCTCATATGTGTGAAACCAACTCCGGTTGGGACACATATGAAAAGTGCAACCCGAATCAAGAATCCATTCTTCCGTGGCCTTCTCGTTGCCGTCGGATACTATCATGACTTCACCTTCATCGTGCTCAACAATATCGGCTTCCCCGGAGGAACCCGTTGTCTTGTTCTTGGCTTTGTTTTTAGCTTGGAGCTTAAAACATTCGTCAATGGTGTGACCCTTCCGCTTACAGAAATTACAAAACTTCTTCGTCTTTACACGAGATTTTGATCTTGATTTGCTTGAAGAACTTGAGCATTTTTCAAAAAGTCTCCCTCTTGCATTTAATCCTTCGGTCCTTGGTTCATGACCGGGATTAATCTCCTTCATCTTCTCCTTCGAGCTCAACGTTGTATAAACCTCATCAAGTGATAGTGAATCCCGGCTATAAATAATCGTATCCATAAACGTACCAAAAGATTGTGGCAAAGAGCATAATAAGATTAGACCCAAATCCTCATCGTCATACTTTACCTCAAGGTTTTTCAAATCACCAACTACCTCTTTGAATTTCGATAGATGTGCCGAAATTGAACCACCTTCAGATAAACGAAGGGCATATAATTTAAGCTTCATATGAAGCTTATTGGGTAAGCTCTTTTCCATAAACATTCGATCTAATTTAGACCAAATTTGATACGATGTTTCCTCCTCCCCAACATCTTGTAAAACATCGTTAGAAAGGTGCAATCTAATTAAAGATTGGGCCTTCAAGTCATTTATTTCAATATCCTCATCCGTCCAAGAGACGGGCATGAAAGCCCGACCCAAAATATATTTATGTAAACTTTGTTGGATGAGGACATCTCTCATCTTTATCTTCCATAAGGGATATCGGGTATCCCGTTCCAACAAGGGAAGGTCGAATTTCATTGTTGACATAAATGAAAATAATTTAGCAAATCAATAATCTCACGAAACTTCTATTGATCAAAAAAAAAATCTCGATATAAATAACTTGGGCTCTGATACCAATTGTTGTGAAAATAAGGAAACCCAACTAGCAATAAGATAGATAGTTGGACCTCACTATAAACACAAATACCCCAAGAACAATGAACGTATGTTCTTATATCGAGATAACAACGGAAATATGATCAACGAATGTGAGATAATTAATTACGAAGTATATGCAACAATATCCAAACATAAAATGCAAGATAAAGCAAGGTAAGAGAGACACCGATATTTTTACGTGGAAACCCGAAAAGGGAAAAAACCACGGGCGGAGGATGCCGAGAACTGATTCACTATCACTTTTATGATGATACAATTGAGAGAAAGAAAACTGATTAATATATCAGTTATTGAGAGAGAAAGAGCAAGATAGAAGGTGATCTTCAATGTGTGTTTTCCTCTCTTGTTCTCATGCCTATTTATAGAACAAAATGTAGTGAAAAATGGGCTGGTGGAGCAAAGGATTCCAGCTGGAAACACCAATGAAAACAGCTGGAAAAAGCTGTCAAAATATTGCAAGGCAAACATTTCTCACATAGCATATACACACAATTGTAATATAGGATGTGTCATGAACTATAAACCACTTCATGAACACACTTAAACCATAACATCTACAAGACTATTCCCTGAACCCATTCGTGACGAGTATAAGCATATCCGAATTAAGTAATTAACCTATAGAGAATGTGTCATTGTACTTGATTGGTTTCTTTTCTCCTGGAAGCATGCACTCACTTCTTCTATACCCTCCCATCATTGATCATCCAATGAGAATACAAGAATACATGGTCAAATGCAGGACCATTGTCACATTGAAATTCAGAACATGTAACCCTACAAAGTAAAACCAACCTAATTAATAAGAATAGCATCGTAAAAAGACTAACCATCTTCAATCTTCTTTCTACTTCAACGTCTGCCACTACATCAAAACCAAGTGCATCTCTGGTCCCATTTATAGCAGAAGCATCATCCCGGGCAGCAAGCAGATTATATCACCACAATTCTTTACTTAATGCAAGTGTCAAGACACAACAACCATTATGAAATAGTAAGGCATTATAAAAACATGAAGGAAAAAAGTTATGAAGCTTCACACTTTCTCATCACTAACCTCGGAAATCATATAGTTGATCACATCTGGAGGCACAAGAATATTTTTGCTTCCATCATCATGTACTTTAGTGATTTGCTGCAGAAGGCCATCACCAAAGTCTCTGTTCAAAGAGAGAACCACTGAAACAACACGAAAAGTGCGTTGATTATGTATAATGACATAAAGAACTCAGCATTTACCTTCTTAGAACTGCCCAACAAAAACTAGCTTATCCATAGCTGAAGCAACACTGGATAGAAAAATGAGACAGATAAGAAAGATGTTTCAAGCAAAGGGACTCAATCGAAGAAGGGGTGGAAACAAGACTTGCTTTCTTCAGTAGTTCTTCCTCTATTGAATATGAAGACCATTCAAATAAGATAGATAGGTTTATATTTGTGTTATCTTTACTTTGTGATTGTAATAAGGGATCAAAAGAGTATGGCATAGATGCAGTTTACGAGGGACTTCAAATTATATCATATGTTATTACAATAATAGACATGCTTCAGGATCTAAGAAGTGACTTCGTCAGAATTCACGACAATGCACAACGAATAAATGATTTGTCTTTACATGTTATCATCAAGAATTCTTCACAGTAAATCAAGTTGTAACCAACCATATTTGGAGGTAGGTGGTAACTAATAAGCCCGCAAAAAAAGAAAATATCAGGACAGATCAATTCTCACCATCGGGACTACTATCTTGTCAACCATATTCTCACCATCAGGACAACTGACGCTTTGGGTCGATGTCCTGCCCATTCATAGAAAGTACGTCCAATTTAAATAAATGACATGTTAACCCCAAGCTGACTATCCAAACATTTTTCAGAGGTACTTGGGATTACTGTGTTGTCAAAAAGAATAAAAGAACAGAAAACCACAATAAATAGTAATATATTTTAAGATCTATGATGTGATGAAGTACACAAAAAGTCAAACCTATCGGTTAAATAGCGGCTGAAAACCATAACATCTGCTCCAACCCTCATAGAGCCGATTTAAAGCCATTTGCATATGAACATCAACAAGTCAACCAATCAAAATGGAAGGACAAGCAAACACACAAGCATGAAAAAATTACAAATAAAGTAGCATATCAAGAACACAAGAACAGCATACTCGATCGCAAATTTTGACTTCTTATCTGAAAACCCCGCAATTCACTCACCGGCACATTGCTTATGGATCCATACCACCTTCATCATCAAATTTGAATAAATAAACCTAGTGTCACAACCTCAAAAGAAAATGTGAGACAGTTCTCAAGACAGTCATTGTGTCTTTAACACAAAATATTCACAAGATTGATAGATTTCAAGATTGGGAAACAATCATCACGAGTATACCATCTAACTAAACAGAGACAAAGTTTTCCGGTAAGAGACAAGCAATTTACTGGTTCATTACAATCTTAGAGAAGAAAAGCTCAACTTTTAAGCATTTATCTTAAGTTTTGAAGACAAGAGAAACCTTAAAATGTCTTTCTCTAATGATCCATACTTCTACATGAACACGAACAATGCATTACGCAGTCAGGTGGTTTTCTCGACAACGCCATCAAGCAGGTTTTGAAAATTTATTATGTTGATCTGAATAATGCCTTTGTTTCAAAATAAACAAATAAGTGTTTCATCATAAATCTGATGACTGATATCATCAAGTATTTCCTCCTGTCCATTAAAATCGCAAATTTTGATTGGAGACATGGTTCTAAAAAATTATTTGGTTATGTGGCAAATATCTCAATGGAAGACGAAATATAAGAATATTGACCAATTTATGATACCAGCAATTTAGTTACAATGAAATAAAAAACAAGAAAATGTTGCAATTTGCATGATCCAACACACAAGAGAATGTGTTGCCATTTTGACATGAAGGAGGAAATATAGCATCATGCACCTGCTACAGAGCTTGATGTATTTGCAAATTGTTCTTTAACTTTTGATTCAATACCAATTTTTGAGGTTGAGAAGTAACCTATTTGACTTTCAAAGTTGATGGATACCACTTCTTCATCCGGAGGGAGTACAATTATAAATCAATATACGCAAAGATTGTTACTAAATGTAACTTTCAATGCCGGTAATCTCAAACTCTCTCAAAACCAAAAAAACACATGAAAATTTTGGCAAACTTGTAAGCAGGTCAATAATCTACCAAAATCATAAAACAAAACACAGACCGTAATTCAATGTGGGTAACTCATTTTCTCGCGGATAAGTACTAACTAATAGTCTAATAGTATTTAAAAGTACCGTTACAGATTTCTTGAATGACCATTGATGGCACCAAGCCACGACAAGAATCACCACCAAGACAAAATTGATTATTGAGAAATTTAGGACGATCCACAAGCCAGTGATAGCATAGGCATAGCAAACAAGCATTTACCTTCACTTGTATCTATAAGATGTAGATCTAAACTAACCCATAACACTTCTCATGGATTACCTTTCAAAATGAAATACGTATTCCTATAAGTTACTTACTTGAATCTACATTAAATGCAACTTGTAGCTCTTGTAAATACACACAATTGTAATATAGGATCTGTATGAACTATAAGCCACACATTTTGTAATAATAATATAATAAACATGTTATATCAATAATAATAATAATATAATAAACATGTAAAACATAAGTAAATTTACTCATGTTATATCAATAATAATAATATAATAAACATGTAAAACATGGGCTCGTGCTTTCCATGATACAAGAGTTCTGATCAGAATCCAAAATCTGAAACAAAAAACCCTCATTTTGTAATTGCCAAAAAACCCTCATTTTGGTAAACATATGGAAACTACCAAAAAAAGAACAGAGGAAATAATTAGAATATAGTGAGAACCCAGATGGATTAAACTATAACCCACTTATTTTATTGATGACATTTGGTGTACCAATAATCTACCAAAATCATAAAACAGAACACAAAATTGGACAATAATTCAATGTGGGCATCTCATTTTCTCACGGATAAGTACTAACTAATAGTATGGGGGAAGCTCAAGCAATACTAAGCCAACAACAGGTTACTACACCAAAGTATGGGGGAACAGCAACATAAACAACATGATCACACCATCATTTCACGTCTATTCTAAAAACAACTGCAAGCACTATCTTTTCACTCTAATATAATATCCTTGGCACAACACGTCAACTTTAACGATCAGCAATTCCAAGATGTATATACTTAGGATGTTGCAATTAATATGAGACATGATCTAATTCTTCCAATTTATAATACAAAAAAGACCATCAATTCTCAGTAACGAGAACTAGCAGCAGATACATCAACCGATTTGGTATTAACCCAAAAAGCACAACAACCGAGGTCTGCAATTCAAAATGATACAAACGTTTGTTCAAATGACATAAAGGGTACGTCTTAGGATAGAGATACGCTCTTAGGGTGGTGGAAATGAAGACAAATTATGTGGAGGATTTCATTATATACAAATTAAAGAATGTACCAAATGACATACATAAAACACTCGATACAAGAGATGCAAGACATTAAAAATGAAAAAATCCAGCGATAGATAAAGAACTACCAACTACATGTTACCAAATCTACAGGGATACATTACCAAAACAATAGGGTCGTGACGACTAGTGGTGACTATGCAGTTCCATTTGGGACACATGCCGCCTAAGAAGAATGAGAATCTAGCTGATCAACTTCATCCAAATTGCAGAAGTAGATCATGTTCATAACCAACTAGTTAAGACTTGAAACTAGATCAGGGGAAACATTTGGACTCTACATTGCAAAGTACATACAAATGAATCGGAGACAATGGAACTATTATCATTAGTGTAGGGGTTGCTCAATCTCTTCTCAATGTTTCTATTATCCTTTGTTTGATCTTAAAAGCATGTTAATAGTTGTGCTTGGTGTTTGTAGTTAGAGATAGAATCACAAACGATTCAGTTATCATTCCTACAATAGACTTTATGTATTTCATTGTTTCTGGTAATTTTTCAGTTCTTATAAGTTGATTATTCAGTTTCCTACATGTGTATATTCCAAGTTATGACTGTTTCTCGCTTGTTTGCAGGTTCATATTGCTACGATTGTCTTGATATGATTGTCGTGGTTACCTTTCTCTGGTTTCTCCAATTCTTCTACATCATTGTTTCTTTTGGTACTACAGGTTATATTTATCCTTATGTCATGAGCATCGAATTTTTAGCATATTCTTTTTGTTCATCATAGTTATTTGTCATCATTGAGGTCGACGTACAATTTGCAACAACAAATATATGGCAAAACTCACACAAACTCCTCATCATCGTGTGAGAAGAAGAGTTGAGGTGAGAAGGTAAGAAACGATCTGGACCTTTGATCACTTTTAATCTCACCCCCACCTCATGAATCACGCTTGATACGGGGTGGGGTGAGAATAGCATCATAAAAAGACTAACCATCTTCAATCTTCTTTCTACTTCAACGTCTCAATCTTCTTTCTACTTCAACGTCTGCCACTACATCAAAATCAAGTGCATTTGTACTCCCATTTTAAGGCAGAAGCATCATTCTGGACAGCAAGCAGATTATATCACCACAATTCTTTACTTAATGCAAGTATCAAGACACAACAACCATTATGAAATGGTAAGGCATAATAAAAACATGAAGAAAAAAAGTTATGAAACTTAACACTTTCTCATCACTAACCTCGAAAATCATATAGTTGATCACATCTGGAGGCATAGGAATATTTTTGCTTCCATCATCATGTGCAACTTTAGTGATTTGCTGCGAAGGCCATAACCAAAGTCTCTGTTCAAAGAGAGAACCACTTAAAGAACACGAAAAGTGTGCTGATTATGTATAATGACATACAGAACTCATCATTTACCTTCTTAGAACTCACCCCCACCCCATGAATCACACTTGATACAGGAATTGATCCGGTGCATCTCATTCTCAACGCATCTCATCTTGGTGCATCTCATACTAATGTGCATCCAAGGGTGGAGATCCCTTCTTGCCCTTCTCACCATAACTTTCATTCTCACTAGAAACCAACCCATTTATAAAACCATAACTATTAGTAATTTTGAACACAGACCAGTGCAGAGAGCGGAAAAGACTTTCTTACTTTCTGTTGCAGTCTTCAGAATTTTCAGATAAGCAATACAAATTTGCAGATGTAGATCTAAACTATTCCATAAGACATCTCATGCATTACTTTTCAAAGTCAAACAAGGTTACAGTATTCCTATAAGTTAGTTACTTGAATCTACACTAATAGGATGTCATGAACTATAAGCCACACATTTCATGAACGCACTTTAACCACAACATCCACAAGACAATTCCCTGAACCCATCCCCTAAAGAGTATAAGAATATAAGTAATTATAGAGATCGTGTCCTTGTACCCGATTGGTTTCTTTTCTCCAGGAAGCATGCACTCACTTCTTCTGTACAGTCCCAGCATCCAATGAGAATATAAGAATACATGGTCAAATGCTAAACGATTGTCACATTGAAATACAGAACATAGTAAAACCAACCTAAATAAAAAGAATAGAATCGTAAAAAGACTAGCTGTTTGTTTACCTCTTAATGGTTCCATTAAGAGGCAACCTCTGAATCGTTAAGAGGTAAATCTTGTTTGGCAAAAAAAAGTGTTTGGCTCTTAATGGTTCCAAAATCCTCTTAATGATTTTGCATCCTGACCCTCCCTTAACCATTAATGATTTCATTATAAACAATTAGCAAACCACCATATTTCATTTTACATTATATCATAAAAACCTCTTAATCATTCAGACCACTTAATCATTCTGCACTAAATCATTCAGCAACTGCCAAACAGCCCCTAACCATCTTCAATCTTCATTCTACTTCAACGTCTGCCACTACATCAAAACCAAGTGCATCTGTGCCCCCATCTAAAGCAGAAGTATATCCAGGGCAGCAAGTAGATTACATCACCACAGTTAGTTACTTAACTCAAGTCTCAAGACACAGTAACCTTTATGAGATTAGAAGGCATAATAAAAACTGGAAAAAAAGTTATGAAACTTGGACACTTTCCAATCACTAACCTCGGAAATTAAAAAGTTGCTGACATCTGGACGCAGAGAAATATATTTGTTTTCATCTTCATTTGCAACTTCACTGATTTGCTGGAAGGCCATTATCAAAGTCTCTAATCAAAGCTAGAACCATTAAAGAAGACAAAAAGTGTGCTGGTTATGTGTAATGGCATAAAGAACTCCATCTACTGACACACTGGACGGTTAGCATTTACCTTCATAGAACTGCCCAACTAAAACTAGCTTACCATAACTGGAAAAACCATGTAGCTGAAGCAAAATTTGATCGGAAAAATGCAACAGGTACGAAAGATGTTCCAAGCAAAAGACGCTCAATCCAAGAAGGGAAGGAAACAAGACTTACTTGATTTAGTAGTTCTTCCTCTGTTGAATATGGAGACCATCCCAATAAGATAGGTATGTTTTAATTTTTGTCATCTTTATGTTGTGATTGTAGGGGATCAAAATCATCTGTCATTAAGTTGATCATGTAGTGAACCTGCAGTTTACGAGGGACTTCAGAATTCAGATTATATCATATGTTATTAAAATTACAAACATGATTCAGGATCTAAGAAGTGACTTCATCAGAATTCACGACAATGCACGGGGAAGAAATGGTTTGTCTTCACATTTTATCACCAAGAATTCTTTTTATAGTAGATTAAGTTGATGAAATGAACCATATTTAAGGTAGTTGGTAACTAATAAGCCCGCAAAAAAAGAAAATATCAGGACAGCTGGATTTTCACCAGCACTGTCAACCATTTTGTCACCATTGGGACATCTGATGCTTTTGGTCAATGTCCCGCCCATAAGAGCAACAAAGTAGAGATGAAAAGCATAAACAACAAAAAGGTATCCAAGTCACTCCAATTCATGGAAAGTATGTCCAATCTAGGTAAATGTCATGTTAATCCCAAGTTGACCATCCAAACATTTTTCAGAGGTACTCGGGATTACTGTGTTGTCAAAAAGAATAAAAGAACGGAACAAAACAGATAGCGAGTATCATTTGACTAAGAAAGTGCCAAAAAGCAGACAGAAGTCTCAATGGTTCACAAACCTGATAAGAACCCAACTGAAGTATAGTATTAGATAATCAATCAAAGAAAAGAGTCACAAGATTACTGGTTTTCGAGAGCCAGTCTCTCCCAATAACTAGAAGAAATAACCAAAATTTTCCAGACCCCTCTACCACTACTAAAATAATAATTTATATTGTCCCACCCACAAGGAAAGCAAATAAACAATTAAGGAAAGCAAATAAACAATTAAGGAAAGCAATAATTATTTTCAGAATTCCCCCTTAAACTTCTTTCTCTTTTCCTTTGGTTGCCCTCCTTGTATAGACTTTTACTATTGGTGGCTTATCAATACTCCCCTCCCAACGATTCACCTTGTCCTCAAGGTGAAACTCCGAAAACTGCTGGCAAAGATCCCTGTAAATTTCCCATGTGTCTTCAAGTTCAGATAGCCCTTTCCACCCAATTAGGACCTCCAAGTTATTGCCATGTCCATATCTTAACCCTTTTAGTGTTCCAGGTTCAACCAGCACCCCTCCGGTGTCCAACAGTCCTTGAGGCAGCGGGGTGGGGTTCAAGTGATCACCCCTAGCGGCCTTTAACTGTGACACATGGAAGACCGGGTGAATGTTGGCTTCTGGGGGAAGCTGCAGCTTGTAGGCCACTTTTCCAACGCGAGTTAGGACCCGGAAGGGACCATAGTAACGGGGAGCGAGCTTGACATTACTGGTAGTGGCCATCGAGAGCTGCCTGTACGGCCGCATTTTCAGGTACACCCATTGCCCTTCTTCGAACTCCACTTCGCGTCGGTGTTTATCAGCAGCGGTTTTCATCTTCTGCTGTGCTCTTAACAGTTGTGCTCGAAGTTCAGCCAACAACTTATCGCGGTCGACTAGCAGTTGGTCCACAGCTCCATTCGTGGGCTCGGCTGTCGGAAACGGAATTACCTTCGGTGGGTCGCGACCATACAACAGCTTGAATGGGGTTGATTTTGTCGCGGTATGAAATGACGTGTTGTACCAGAATTCTGCCCATGGTAATCCCGTCGCCCAAGTTTTAGGTCGTCCGTTAGCATAGCAACGTAAATAGGTTTCCACACAACGATTCACAACCTCCGTTTGCCCATCACTTTGGGGATGATAGGCCGTACTGTAATTGAGCTTGGTCCCTTGAATGCGCCACAGTTCTTTCCAAAAATTACTCAGAAAAATTTTGTCGCGATCCGATACTATCGATCTCGGTATCCCATGTAAACGGACAACGTCTTTCACGAAGACCTTGGCTACTGCTGCTGCTGTGAATGGATGCTTGAGCCCAATAAAATGTCCGTATTTCGTTAACCGATCCACCACTACAAGAATAGCGTTTAGACCGTTCGATAACGGTAACCCTTCTACAAAATCCATCGATATATCCTCCCACACTTGGCTCGGGATACTCAAGGGTTGTAATAAACCCGCCGGAGACAGAGTAGACACTTTATTCTTTTGGCATACTTGGCATGCGGCCACATACTCCTTGACGGTTCCTTTCATCCCTTCCCACCACACATCCGCCTTGATTCGTTGATAAGTTTTTTGGAATCCACCGTGCCCGCCGATAACACCATCATGATATTCCCGCAGAATTTGCGAGATTAATTCTGATTCCTTAGGTATCAACAACTTATTTTTGCGGAACAATACCCCACCTTGCCATTTGTACGGACCGCTGACGACTTCCCCTCGTTGTAACTGTGCGAGAATTGCCGCCCATTTTGGGGTTCTTTTTAACTCGGTGGCCACGTTGCTTAGTTCTATGCCATGCATAACAGACAACCCCATCAATGATGGTTGATGATTTATACGGGACAGCGCGTCGGCGGCTACATTTTCTCTTCCCGGTTTAAATTGTATTGTGAAATCATAGCCGATCAATTTGACCAACCATTTCTGGTACTCTTGCGCCACCTCCCGTTGCTCCAACAAGTATTTCAAACTACGTTGGTCTGTCTTCACGATGAATTTCTTGCCGAGAAGGTAATGCTTCCACTTTCGAATTGCCAAGACTATCGCCATTAACTCGCGCTCATAAACTGATTGGAAACGGGCACGTTCGGGTAAGGCTCGGCTGAAATATGCTATCGGTCGTTGTTGTTGCATAAGGACAGCCCCCAATCCGGTGCCCGAAGCATCCGTTTCCACTACAAACTCGTGTCGGAAGTCCGGAAGAGCCAGTACGGGTAAATCAGCCATGGCTTGACGAAGTTTCTGGAAGGCAGATGTTGCATCTTCATCCCATTCAAATATGCCCTTTTTTAGCAACTGTGTCAAGGGGCGCGCGATGTCCCCGTACCCTTTTACGAACCTGCGGTAGTAGCCTGTCAACCCCAAAAAACCCCTCAATTCCTTCACATTTCTCGGAACTGGCCACTCTAACATCGTTTGTATCTTACCACGTTCAGCCTCTACACCTTGACTGGAGATAATGTGGCCAAGATATTCCATCCGTCTTTGCCCAAAAGCACACTTCTTTCGATTGGCTACTAACTTATTAAGCCGAAGGATTTTGAACACTATTGCAAGGTGTTGCTCATGCTCGACCATATTCCGACTATATATAAGAATATCATCAAAAAAAATCAGCACAAATCTTCGCAAATAATCCCGGAACAATTCGTTCATAAGTGCCTGGAAAGTTGCTGGGGCATTGGTGAGGCCGAAAGGCATTACGAGGAATTCGTAATGCCCGTCATGCGTGCGGAAGGCCGTTTTTTCCACGTCTGAATCCTTCATCCGGATTTGATGATAACCTGACTTTAAGTCCAACTTCGAGAAAATTTGAGCTCCACATAGCTCATCGATCAATTCATCCACCAAGGGAATGGGAAATTTATTGGGCACTGTTGCTTTGTTTAGAGCACGATAATCCACGCAGAATCTCCAACTCCCATCCTTCTTCCTGACTAATAAAACCGGACTAGAGTACGGGCTATCACTCGGACGAATAACTTGGGCAGCCAACATCTCCCGAACCAACCCCTCGATCTCGTTCTTTTGCTCATGTGAATAGCGATACGGTCGAACACATATCGGGCTAGTGTTAGGCTGAAGTGGAATCGCATGATCATGCTGCCTTTTGGGCGGTAGAACTCCTAAAGGTTCAAACACATCTTTGAATTCCTCTAGAAGATGAACTAATTCAGCCTTCTCTTGATTATTGTTCCCTGATTCTCCTTGCAAGCAATGAAGGTCTAATAACATGACATCATCCCCGGCGCTCCATCCTTTAACCAACGAGTTTAGCGACACTGGTCCCTTTTGTAATCGGGGTTCACCTTGGATCACCACCTTCCCACCCTGGGCTTAAACTTCATACGGAGATTTTTCCAATTTACCTTCATATCTCCCAAAGTTTCTAACCACTGCATTCCGAGTATAACATCCGTGCTTCCAAGTTCCAAGGGAAAAAAATCGGTCCTTATCGTCACTCCCGGCAACCGCAATTCCACGTCTCTACATATACCACTCCCTCTCACCACTTGTCCGGTACCCACCCGCACTCCAAAAGGTGTATCAACATCCACCTTTACTCTTAGTTGCTCCAACTTTTCTTTGGCCACAAAGTTATGAGATGCTCCGCAATCTATGAGAACGATCACTTCCTCGTGATTGATTTGTCCCCTTACCTTCATGGTACGGGGAGATGATAGTCCAATGACCGAGTTAAGTGACAATTCCACCGCCGGCTCTTCCTCTGTCTCCTGTTCTTCGTCATCGATTCTTTCTAGCTCATGTAGTTCCCCGTCCGTTGGTTCGTCTTGAACCAGTAACAACATAAGTTCCTTATTCTTACATGTATGGCCCACCCGGTACTTCTCATCGCACTTAAAACAAAGTCCCTTAGCTCTTTTTTCCCGTAGTTCCGTCTCGGTCAATCTCCGAGTTGTACTAGGAGTAGTTTTGGCGATATAAGTTGGTGCGGTCGATGTCGTCTTACTAACAGCCATGTTACCGTTATTAAGAGTGGTGGATTTGGACAAATTTCCCACTGCTCCTAATGTTGGCTTGTACGTCGTCAGGTTAGCCTTGGATCCGAACCCGCCACTTATTTGAACATTCCGATCCTCTACCAATTGAGCCATTTCCATCACCCTCATCAACCCTTGCGGCCTCAACAATCTTACTTCTGCTTGCACTCCGTGTTTCAATCCGTTCACGAAATTACCCTCTAACACTTTCTCCGGCAGATCAGGCATCGATGCCGCGAGAATCTCGAACGAATGGCGGTATTCGCGAATTGTTCCTTCCTGTTTCAGGGCCAATAACTGTTCCCATGCTGAACCTCTGATTGTCGATCGAAACCGGTTAATCAACAATGACTTGAGTTCTTCCCATCGTACCACGGGTCGACGACTATCGGTCCATTGGAACCACGCCAATGCTTCCCCTTCCATACAAATTCCAGCCGTCGCAACCTTCTCTGTTTCTTCGAACCTTTGTAAGGCGAAGTACCTTTCTGCTCGGAATATCCAACCGTCAGGATTATCGCCATTAAACAGGGGTAATTCGACCCTCTTCAATCTCCATTCCGCTGCGAACCCTCCATTGTTTGTGGATTTCGAACCCCCAAATCCTCCAGGGTGTGGTACTACTGGAATGGGGATTCCTCTCGTCCCCCAATTTGGTGGCGTCACGACCTTCGGACCTTCATCATCTATGGCCGGCTTCCCCGTTCCAACCGTTTGTGTTGAACTTGGCGATGCTTCTAGATCCTGTTGTATCGTCGTTCTCGACGGCCCACTTTGAGGCCCATTTGAGTCTAATTTGAGCATCATCGCCTGAATGAGACGTTCCAGGTCATCCATTCGTTTATTTTTTCCAGCGTCGTGATTACATATCATCTGGATGCTCGTCTGCATGGATTTCACATTAGCATCCAGCGATTGCAGATTTGTATCCATCGCATCCAACTTGTTACCCATCTCCTGGACTGCGTCTTCTACTGCATCTATTCTCTCGCCTTGATTTTTGGGTGCCATGGTAGCCAGAATCAAGGCTCTGATACCAAAATGATAAGAACCCAACTGAAGTATAGTATTAGATAATCAATCAAAGAAAAGAGTCACAAGATTACTGGTTTTCGAGAGCCAGTCTCTCCCAATAACTAGAAGAAATAACCAAAATTTTCCAGACCCCTCTACCACTACTAAAATAATAATTTATACTGTCCCACCCACAAGGAAAGCAAATAAACAATTAAGGAAAGCAAATAAACAATTAAGGAAAGCAATAATTATTTTCAGAATTCCCCCTTAAACTTCTTTCTCTTTTCCTTTGGTTGCCCTCCTTGTATAGACTTTTACTATTGGTGGCTTATCAAAACCACACACAATGAATAGCAAAACATTTGAAGATCTATTGATGTGATGAAGTACACAAAAAGTCAAACCATGTCCGTTAAGTAGCGGCTGAAAACCAGCACATGCTCCAAGCCACATGGAGCCGGTGTTAAAGCCATTTCCATCTGAACGTCTACAAGTCAACCAATCAAAATGGAAGGTCACAAGCAAACATTCAAGCATGAAAAGATAACAAAAAAGCCTCATATCAAGAAGACAAGAGCAGCATTCACTTCCCAATCACAAATTTTGACTTCTTATCTGAAACCCTGAAATTCAAACACTGGCACATTGCTTCTGGATCGCCGTCATCACTAAGTTGAATAAGTAAACCAAGTGTCACAACCTCAAAAAAATATGAGCTAGTTCTCAAAACAGTCATGGTGTCTTTAACACAAAATATTCAGACTGACAGACTTCATGATTGGGAAATAATCATCATGAGCATACTATCTAACTAACAGAGACGAAGTTTTCCAGTAAAAAACATGCAATTTACCGGTTCGTTACAATCTTAAAGCAACAAAGCTCAACTTTTAAGCATTTATCTCAAGTTTTGAAGGAAAGAGAAACCTTAAAATGTCTTTCTCTACTGATCTATACTTCTACATCATCTGCAAACTTGAACAATGCATTACGCAGTCTAGTGGTTTTCTCAGCAACACCATCAAGTACTTCCTCCTGTCCATGAAAATTGCAACTTTATTTGAGACATGGTTCTAAAAAATTATTTGGCTGTGTGTCAAATATCTCAACGAAAGACAAAATATAAGAATCTTGACCTATTTGCAATACTATCAATTGAGTTACAATGAAATAATCAGACTTCCCACCAAAACAAGAAAATGTTGCGATTTACATGATCCAACACAAAAAAACAATTTGTTGCCATTTTGACAAGGAGGAAATATAGCATTACCAACGTAATTGCCTTGCCATAGAGTTTGACATATTTGAAATTTTTTCCTTTTTACTTTTGATTCAATACCAATTTATGAGGTTGAGAGGTAACCTATTTGACTTTGAAAGTTGATGGACACCTCTTCTTCATCTGGAGGGAGTACAGTTAACAATCACATACACTAAGATTATTGCTAAATGGAACTTTCAATGCTTGTAATCCCGTTCCTTCTCAAAACCTAAAACCAGAGCTGAAAATTTTTGGCAAATTTGCAAGCATGTGGTCAGTTATCTTGGAAAATGTTAAAAAGAAAAAGATTAGGTAAACATATGAAATCTAACAAAAAAAGAACAGAGGAGAGAAACAGAAAAAAGTGAGAACGCGGTTTCTTCAACTGAGGAGGAGGTGGCGGCAGAGGTGGAGGCGGAGGAGCATAGGAGGGGGAGGAGGCGGCGGCGGAGGCGGGGAGGCGGAGGAGGAGGCAAGAATACATGGTCATATGCAAGACCATTGTCACATTGAAATACAGAACATGTAACCCTACAAAGTAAAACCAACCTAAATAAAAAGAATAGCATTGTAAAAAGACTAACCATCTCCGATCTTCTTTCTACTTTAACGCCTGCCACTACATCAAAACCAAGTGCATCTGTGCACTTGGGCAGGAGGCAGATTATATCACCACAACTTCTTAACTTAATGCAAGTGTCAAGACACAGTAACCATAATAAAAACATGAAGAACAAAAAAATAATGAAAGTTGACACTTTCCCATCACTAACCTCGGAAATCATATAGTTGCTCACATCTAGAGCAGAGGAATATCTTTGCTTTCATCATCATGTGCAACTTCAGTGATTTGCTGCAGACGGCCTTCATCAAAGTCTCTGTTCAAAGAGAGAATCACTTAAAGAAGACGAAAAGTGTGCTGATTATGTATAGTGATATAAAGAACTGGAAAAACGTGTAGCTGTTAATTTTGAGAAATGGCTGCACACCATTAATGAAGGTGCTGCAGTAAATATATATTATTTGAGAGAGGTTACAGATCCTATCTTATAGGAGATAACATCAAAGTTTGTTTTACAAAGAGATTACAACAAAAGACTAGTTCAAAGATTGATTGGGTTGCTGAGATTTTGCTTGACTTGGACGTGTTGTTGGATTAGGCTTGGATCATCATAAGCTCGTCCATGTGTAGTTCTGTAGTAGAGGCGGTGAGGACGGTGACAATGGGATCGTAGGACGAGTCTAAACCACCGAGCATCATATGTTGCAGATCAGTATTCGAGACGGGTTGACCGGAGGCTGCAAGTTTGTCAGCTAGTTGTTTGGCATGGAGATAATACTCCGCCATTGTCTTGTTACCTTTGCGCATATTCTGCAGTTCACGCTTGAGGTGTAACGTGCGAGCTTGGGATTGAGAAGAAAAATGGCGTTGTAGGGATTCCCAAACTGCTCGAGATGTGGTGAGGCCGACCACTTGCGCTAGGACTGGTTCGGTCAGAGAGGAGAGCAACCATCCGAGAAGGATTTGGTCTTGCTTCTGCCAGGTAACATAGGCTGGATTTAGATTAGTTGAACCAGAGAGACAACGCGGGGGGCAAGGATGGCTCCCGTCGACGTAGCCTTCCAAGTCGTACCCTTTTAAAAGGGGCTGAAATTGAGTTAACCAGAGGAGATAACTGGTGTTGTCAAGTTTGACAGAAATCAAATGGTAAACCTGTATTGAGGGGATGGAAGATGCAGCGACAGGAGGGTTGGAATTATTTGCACCTTCTGCCATTGGTGGTGGATATAGAGGATTTAATGAGGAATCGAATTAGGCTGATACCATGTAAATTTTGAGAAATGGCTGCACACCATTAATGAAGGTGCTGCAGTAAATATATATTATTTGAGAGAGGTTACAGATCCTATCTTATAGGAGATAACATCAAAGTTTGTTTTACAAAGAGATTACAACAAAAGACTAGTTCAAAGATTGATTGGGTTGCTGAGATTTTGCTTGACTTGGACGTGCTGTTGGATTAGGCTTGACAGTAGCTGAAGCAGAACTGGATCGAAAAATGACACAGATAAGAAAGATGTCTCAAGCAAAGGCACTCAATCGATGAAGGGGTGGAAACAAGACTTGCTTGCTTCAGTAGTTCTTCCTCTATTGAATATGAAGACCATTCAAATAAGATAGATAGGTTTAGATTTGCGGTATCTTTACTTTGTGATTGTAAGGGATCAAAAGAGTCTAGCATAGATGCAGTTTACGAGGGACATCAAATTATATCATATGTTACTACAATTACAAACATGCTTTAGGATCTAAGAAGTGATTTGTCTTGCATGTTATCATCAAGAATTCTTTTCACAGTAAATCAAGTTTAACCAACCATATTCTCACCATGGGGACAACTGATGCTTTGGGTCGATGTCCTCTGCCCGTAAGAACAACAAAGTAGAGATGAAAAGCATAAAACAACAAAAAGATATCCAAGTCACTCCAATTCATGGGAAGTACGTCCAATTTACGTAAAAAACATTTTTCAAAGGTACTTGGGATTTCTGTGTTGTCAAAAAGAATAAAAGAACAGAATAACACAATAAGTAGTAATATATTTTAAGATCTATTGATGTGATGAAGTACACAAAAAGTCAAACCTATTTGTTAAGTAGCGCGGAAAAACCATCACATCTGCTCTAACCCTCATAGAGCCGGTCTTAAGGCCATTTGCATCTGAACATCTACAAGTCAACCAATCAAAATGGAAGGACACAAGAAAACATACAAGCATGAAAAAATAAACAAAAACAAAAAAGTTGCATATCGAGAACACAAGAACAGCATACTCAATCGCAAATTTTGACTTCTTATTTGAAAATCATCAATTCACACACTGGCACATTGCTTATGAATCCATCCCACCATCATCATCTAATTTGAATCTATAAACCTAGTGTCACGACCTCAAAAGACCTAACTAAACAAAGACGAAGTTTTCCAATAAGAAACATGCAATTTACCAGTTCACTACAATCTAAAATCAGAAAAGCTTCTCAAGTTTTGAAGAAAACAGTAACCTTAAAATGACTTTCACTAATGATCTACACATCTACATTATCTGCAAACTCGAACAATGCATTAAGTAGTCAGGCGGTTTTCTTGACAACACCATCAAGCAGGCTTTGGAAATTTATTATGTTGATCTTTTTTTCCTTGAATACTGCCTTTGTTTAAAAAAAAACAAAGAAAGGTTTCATCATAAATCCGATGACTGGTATCATCAAGTATTTCCTCCTGTCCATGAAAATTGCAACTTTTGATTTGAGACATGGTTCTAAAAGATTATTTGGTTGTGTGGCAAATATCTTAATGGAAGGCAAAATATAGAATCTTGATCTATTTGCAATAGCAGCAATTTAGTTACAATGAAATAAGCAAAGCTTCCCAAAACAAGAAAATGTTGCAATTTACATGATCCAACACAACAAAAAATATATGTGTTGTCATTTTAACATGGAGGAAATGTAGCATTATGCACTTGCTATAGAGCTTGATGTCTTTGCAAATTTTTCTTTAACTTTTGATTCAATACCAATTATGAGGTTGAGAAGTAACCTATTTGACTTTCAAAGTTGATGGACACCGCTTCTTCATCTGGATGGAGTATAATTATAAGTCAAATACACAAAGATTGTTGCTAAATGTAACTTTCAATGCCGGTAATCTCAAACATTCTCACAACCAAAAAACACATATCAAAATTTTGGCAAATTTGTAAGCATTAGGTCAATTATCCTGGAGAAAATGTCAAAATAAAAACTATTATGATTGAATAAAGCTAAAGGTAAACATATGGAAACTACCAAAAAAAGAACAGAGGAAATAATTAGAATATAGTGAGAACCCAGATGGATTAAACTATAACCCACTTATTTTATTGATGACATTTGGTGTACCAATAATCTACCAAAATCATAAAACAGAACACAAAATTGGACCATAATTCAATGTGGGCATCTCATTTTCTCACGGATAAGTACTAACTAATAGTATTTAAAAGTACCATTATGATTTCCTGAATGACCATTTGCAGCACGCAGCACCAAGCCACTGCAAGAATCACCACCAAGACAAAATTGATTATTGAGAAATTTAGGATGATCCACAAGCCAATTATAGCATAGGCATATCAAACAAGCATTTACCTTTGCTTGTGTCTATAACAGATAAATTGCAAACTGCTCTCGAACTCGGATAATATGAAATGCGCCGATCAATTGCCTCAAACGTTGACAAGGTGAATTACAGAATCAGTAAATAATCCAATTTTGAGGATAACAAAGGGAATACAAGTGTATCTACCATTAAAAAATGTATATGTTCTTACACTTTCATACTTGTTTTCATCTTGCAGCTAACAGGATATCTACCGCAGGAATCTAACAAAGAATCAATCATTCACAAAGCCATGTGTGATTCATCTATATCAAGTATCACCAAGTTTATTTGACTACGAATTAATTCAAACTTTTCATCCTAACTTTTCACAAATAGAAGTACAGACTATTCTATATAGTTATTTCCTCATCTAATTCTACATCAATATTTCCAAACATAAGCATCAGTTGTGAAATGTTTAGTGATTAGTGAATTAGAAACTATATTAGAACACTTTGCATAGTCACCAATTACAGAAATGATCTCTCTTTCATCTTTGACATGACCACCAGAAGCCTTATACAAATATGGTATACTCTGTAATCATGATGACCTTATCAGCAGCCATTTACCAAAAAGAATAAGTCAACATTCCCTTGACAACGCAACTCTTTGAGTTGAGGAGTACAATATCATATTCCACGGTACATTATGTTGCAAATCTGCAATTTCCTAGTATCTATAAGGAATCAAAGTGTAACTGACTTCAGGGAAGCAGTGATATCATATAAAGATGTGTGGATCCTAAAGCATATTTGATAGGTTGATTGATTATTAAAAAAACGTATTGAAACTTCATGGTAGCAGTAGCACCAAACTTACATCCTCTATCATAGCATCCCAAAAGCATGGTTTGTGTAAGAAACATACCAGGTTTGGAGCAGCCGTTTCAACTCTAGACAGAATGGTCATAACCTAAAAAATCAGGGAAATTTTGTAGACATAGAGTGGAGCTTTTTTAGACATAGAGTGGAGCTGATATCTACAAACATATTGATCAAAAGAGAAAGGTGCCTAGACAAAGTAACACCTTACAATCAGAGATGTAAGGGAATTGGCCAACACATGTCTCACAGGGTGCCACATCGTTAGGAAAAAACAAACTGTCAGTTGTTATCATTACAACAACAAAAAAGCTAAGTATGATTTGGGTCCACAAGATTATCGTCATTATTAAGCGAATTTTAAAACATTGGACAAATAAGCATTGTGGAGCAGGCATGTTGAAACTACGATTTTGCCATAAAATCAATGGAGAAAGAGAAGATCTGCCATACCTTTTACCGTCCTCCACAGATCTATCGTACCTTTTACTGTCCTCTACAGCTCGCTTTCATCTTTGTATAGAAGTTGTAGTATGTGAATCAGTCTTCGTATAGAATCACTGTTCACATCTTCCCGGTCTACACTTTGCTATAAGGCAGCATGTTATTAAGTTACAAGCTAGTAACTTGTCATGCATATTAACATCGACATTCACAAAATGAACATCCCATCTTCCAAACCAGAGAGCCTGCAACAAAAGAAATCTTGATAGATCTTTTATTATTGCAATTTTTCATCCAACTCACCACATACAAATATTTGCCAACATGCGCATGAGATCATTACGAGTCCAAACAATGACATAAAAAAAACACAACCCTTAGTAAATTAGAACACAGACCTGTGCAGAGAGTGCAAAAACTTTCTTACTTACTGTTGCAGTGTTCAAAATTTCAAGACCAGAGACACAAATTTGCAGATGTAGATCTAAACTAACCCATAACACATCTCAAGGATTACATTTCAAAGTCAAATACGGTTAGAGTATTCCTATAAATTAGTTACTTGAATCAACATTAGGTGCAACTACTTGTAGCTCTAGTATATACACACAATTGTAATATAGGATCTGTAATGAACTATAAGCCACACATTTCATGTTAAACCACAACATCCACAAGACTATTCCCTGAACCTATCCCCTAAAGAGTATAAATAGCTCCTAAATAAGTAATAATAGAGATTGTGTCCTTGTACCTAATTGGCTTCTTTTTTCCAGGAAGCATGCACGCTCTTCTTCTGTACCCTCCCAGCATCCAATGAGAATACAAGAATACCAGCCATTGTCACATTGAAATATAGAACATGTAACCTACCAAGTAAAACCAACCTAATCCTCTTCCTATTTCAACATCTGCCACTACATCAAAACCAACTGTTTCTGTGCTCCCTTTTAAAGCAGAAGCATCATCCTGGACCGCAAGCAGATTATATCACCACAATCCTATAATTAGTGCAAGTCTCAAGACACAATACAAACAGAAAGAAAAAACAGTTATGAAACTTGACACTTTCCCATCACTAACCTCCGAAATCATATAGTTGCTCATATCGAGGAATATCTTTGCTGCAGAAGGCCATCATCAAAGTCTCTGTTAAAAGATAGAACCACTTAAATGGATCGAAAAGAAAGAACCACTTAGACAGAGACATGAATTGCAACAGGTTTCTTCAATCATACAAAAGAAAATAAAGAAAGAAAGAAACCTGATGAAAATAGCCTGATTCATAGCCTGATTCAATGCAAACGGATTGTCGCTGGGTCAGGAAGAGGACCAAGATGCCTGCCCTTTGGAGTTTGGAGTTTGAATAATGCAATATAGCATCACCGGTAACTCTGCGATTCTGATTGATTCACATATCTGACACTTCCAACAATAAGTAATCAAGACATTGGTGCCAATATGAACCTAGAAACAAGGAAGAAATGGTCATACCTTGGAAGGTAGGTAAATAATCAATATGCATATGAAGTGAAAATTATTAAGGTCCAAGAAAGAAATACATAGAGTCTACCGGCGGCAAGGATGAACAACTGAGTCGTTTGTGATTCTGTGTGTAACTACAAACACCAAGCACAACTGTTAACATGCTTTTATGCATTCCCCACCTCCAGCTGTCAAAAGGAAACAGTAGTCATAGTAACATGAAAAGAAATGTTGCAAAATATGATCAAACAGAGGATAATGGAAACATTAAGAACAGATTGACCAGCACCTCAACATAGTGCAAATGTACATCAGACCTTGCAACGTATTTAAATCCCACATATAGCAGCAACCAAGGGTATTATGACACATAACTATTTGCTCATCACTCTATGGAAACATTGGGAACAGATTGATCAACACACACAAAAAAAAAAAACTATGAAAGTACACTGAACATAGGGAGCCTACAAATTTCAAGTATGGGGATATAATATTAGTTCCAACTCTATCCTCCTTGATAAGCAAATAGTTATGACACACGAAATAGAAGCCTTCAAACGGAAAACATGGAAACTTCCATACTAAATCCCCTAAAACCGATATCTGTAGGTCTGCCAATATGAGAGTCAAAGTGCTTTCACATACACGGTATTTCTCCAAAAGTACTCTGGTTAACTTGAGACTGCTCAATGCAAAAGAAAATTTATGTTGCTACTTACAGTTGATAAAGCAAAAGCAAGATTGTTGCTAAATGGAACTTTCAATGATGGTAATCTCAAACTTTCTCAAAACACAAAAATACATATGAACGTTTTGGCAAATTTGCAAGCATCTGGTCAATTATCTTGGAGAAAATGTCCTAAAGAAATAGATTATGCTTCAATAAAGCTAGAGGTAAACATATGAAAACTAACAAACAAAAAAAAAGAACAGTGGCAATAAATAGAACAAAGTGAGAACAAGGTCCCTTTAATTGATCAAAAAAAAAAAAAAAAACCCAGATGGATTCAACTATAACCCACTTATTTTATTGAACGACGTTATGTGCAAAGCTGTGGCAGCCATTAAAGACTGTAGGAAGGTGAGAAAGCCAAATTGAGCTTTCTAACAATACCTAAAGATCTTGATGTTCCAATAATCTACCAAAATCATAAAAGAAAACACAAAAGTGGACCGTAATTCAATGTGGTTATCACGGATAAGGACTAACTAAAAGTATTGAAAAGTACCGTTATAGATTGCCTGAATGACCATTGGCGGCACCAAGCCACTGCATGAATCACCACCAAGACTGTATGTATATACACACAATTGTAATATTCCCTTAACCCATTCCCTAGAGAGTATAAGCAGATCCTAATTAAGTAATTAACCTATAGAGAATGTGTCCTTTTCTCCAGGAAGCACGCACTCACTTCTTCTGTACCCTCCCAGCATCCAATGAGAATACAAGAAATACAGAACATGTAACCCTACAAAGTAAAACCAACCTAAATAAAAAAGAATAGCATCGTAAAGAGACTAACCATCTTCAATCTTCTTTCTACTTCAACATTTGCCACTACATCAAAACCAAGTGGTTCCATTTAAAGATTATTCTTCAATAAAACCAAAGGCAAATACATGAAAACTAACAGAGGAAAGAAACAGAAAAAAGTGAGAACAGAACAGGGTTTCTTCAGTAGAAAGAACGTATTCAGGGTTTCTTGCCATGTTGATAGACAGAGACATGAATTGCAATCTTCAATCATAATAAAGGAAATAAACAAAGAAAGAAACCTGATGGAAATATATAGCCTATGCAAACGAATGTAAATTACCCTCCGCTTCTAATCCTAAAGTTATAACAAGTTGAGACTCTAACATTGATCACACGATTTCAATAGCAAATACCATTGAAAAACACAGATGAATGACGTTATAAAAGAGAATAACGAGAAAGAGTGATTCTGATTTACTTTGAAGAGAAATGTAGGACGTTTT
Organism: Arctium lappa; assembly: GCA_023525745.1. Taxonomy (NCBI): domain Eukaryota; kingdom Viridiplantae; phylum Streptophyta; class Magnoliopsida; order Asterales; family Asteraceae; genus Arctium; species Arctium lappa. Next base: position 127,775,593 of record CM042049.1, read on the forward strand.
ATCGAGTATAAATAATGTCTATGGTTCTAGAAACATTTGAAGCTCTCATCAAGAACTGATGCATATGATTCGGTTGGATTCAATAAATAATATTTCGCGGATCCCGGCATTTATTTAAGCAAAGTGGGATATTTTCTCTTTCCAATCAGATCGTTGGAAAAAATGGGATTCTGATCATTAATAGAGTAAATTACACTTTTGGTCCATGTAATTGTCACTAACTATCAAATTTAGTCATTATTTTAAATTATTTACAGTTTTAATCAACATGGTTGCTATTTTATTTAATCCCTCTAGTTGTCATTTAGCGTCAGATTTGGTTCATTTTATTAATTCCGTCTTTTTATAATTTTTTAAATTCTTTATCTTTTTTTTATTTTTAAATAAATCATGCTCAAAACATGGGTACAACCTATTGATGCATTCAACCTCACCCCATGAATCCGATGGCCCTGAGCCTAGCTTCATTTCAGACCATCTAAAATATTATTCCAATGTCAACAGTAAAAAAGTTTGAATCATTTTTTTTACCCTATTTAAAATATTATTCCAATGTCAACACTGAAAAAAATGCACACAGTCTTACAAATGTACAATTATTATGATTTTTAAGTAATTAAGACAATTTAACCTTTAATAATAGCAGTAACGAGTGTAGATTGGAAAATAGTCAACTACTTTTGAAAATAAATACTTATTTAGAAACAAACTAAAATAAAAGTAGACATTTATTTTAGGACAAATGTCGATTAAGAAATGTTTAACTAGGCCCTTGACTCCCTTTATTTACAACTTGACAAAATAAACCATTACACTTGTTTACTTTACAAAGTTACCCAAAAAATTTGGGGTGTTACATCATATGTTTGAGGTTTAACAATATTATTTGTAGTTCAAAATGATTTTTTTTACCATTTATTCTTTACCCGTTATTTTAATGGGTATGATATGGATATGGATAAAAGTCTTATTAAATGGGTAATTATCCGTTTTGCTACTCGTTATTTTAAATGAATAGAGTAACGAAATAACCCTTACCCTAACCATACCCTACTCGTCGTCAGCCCTATCTAGAAGCTAATCGTAATTTTTGGAAACTTAAGTAATCAAAATCGGGCCAAAAATGTGTTTTCATAAGTCGAAGGACCAATATGAAGTTTTTAGAAATTATTAATAATTTAAATTGTAGCAAAATTGGAAACTTTAAAAGTTTAGAGGCCTAAATGAAACTTCAAAACAACTTGATAAAACAACGGGTCATACATGGGTTACCCAGTCCAAACCATACATTGCATCTGACCCAGGTCCGCACGTAATCGATGACCCAACTGCCATCAACCCAATTCATGCAATGGCCCAGTGTTTGCCCCAGAATCCCAAATTGAACCCACGGGCCACAAGCCCACAACCATTATCCACAAGACCACAACCCATTTGTGACTCGTGAGTCGTTACTCGTAGATTCAATTTCTAAACATTGATTATGTGTTAGGTTTCGCCTAAGCTACAGTTTTACAAGATTGAATCTTTATTGCTAAACCGAAAAAAAGGAATTCTATAACGAGGGAATGAGGCTCTTTTTAGGGGGTTCGTTATAATCAGCAAACTAACCTCACATCAGATGGATAGCGATTCATATCACCTTGAAAGCATGCCTAACCTAATTGTGTGTGAGCAATCAATCGTGACAAGTCGAGCAATTTAATATTGACAACCATTAAGCCAAATTTGGATTATGATTTTTACACCAAACAATTTGATCACTCAAAAACGACCTCATACATAGGGGTGTCAAATTTGTATCAAGTAAAATAACCATGGGTATCAACAATACCACCTAAATTTTGGTACCAACTTAATCGGTATTAACTTAATTTGGTACCAAGTATGTAAATTTCATTGATACACGATAATATAAATCATATACCACAGTATACCGTATCATACCGACTCTTAATTAATTAAATTATTTATTTATTTATTTAGCATCCTTCAAACAATATTCGTTTTTGGCACAACTAACTATTCCACATTCTTGCTTAATTGCTTTGTGGTTGCCATATATTCCATGTACTTACAGAAGACCCTTAGGTGGCGTTTGGTTTGCAGAATGTTTTTGGATGTAATGGAATTTGTCAAAGGAATTTGACTTTGAAGAAATTGGAATGGAATGTTGTCAGGTTTGACCACCTGTTTGGTTGACAAAATTGAAATAGAATCTGTTAAATGAATTGAAATCTGTCTGTTTAGTTCACAGATTGTAGCTTCGAAATTGGAATGGAATTTTGATAAATGATCAAAATACCCTTTTTCATTATTTTAATTTTTTTAAACAAAAATTGCTTTAATAAAATAGTCATTAAATACCTTACTTTTTAACTAAAAACACTTTAATAAAATAATTATTAAGTACTTTAATATGTCAAAAATATGATATACACAACCCAAACATAACAATAAACCAAATGACGTTACTAGATCGATACAATAATTTGATCAAACATAGTAAGCACATTCATAATTTGATCAAAACACAGTAAGCACATCAAAGGGGGTTAGCTCAGTTGGATAGGTAACATCCTGGGGGGTGTGGGGTGAAGCCACACTACCCGGGTTCGATTCCCACGAGTGACACTTTCCTAAGATATCCAGATTCTGGGTCTGGTCCTTCAGGGTCGGGTCTGGGACCGGTTCGGGTGGGTCCAGTCTATGGGACCCTCTACCCTGTCGGGTTCAGCCAAAGGCTGGGCCGGGTCGCAGCGGATTAGTGGGATTGCCCGTAATGGAAGCCTGATACCACTGGAACGTGTGTATGCGTTAACTTGTCGTTAAAAAAAACACAATAAGCACATTAACAGTAAACACATGGGTTATGTATTACACAAACCATGAACCAACAATAAACACATTCATAATTTACACAAACCATCAGATTGAAATCGATGGAGAAGACGAGAGCGAGAGAGATAACCTGTGTTTTCTTGCTGCAATGGAGAAGACGAGGGCTTCGATGGTCTCTGATGGAGAAGACGAGAGAGCAGATTGCAATGGAGAAGACGAGATAGAGTTCGATGATGTCTAATGTCGACTGTGAATCAAAAAGGGTGGGGTTTATTTGAGGTAAAGGGTAATTTTGGAATTATGGAAATGTCAAATTTCATTCCATTCAAATACCTTGTATTTATCATGGAATGTCTAAATCCTTCATCCATGGAATTTGTTGGAATTGGAATATTCCATTCATTAAGAAACTTGAACCAAACAAGGGAATGAAATCTCGTCAAAGGAATTCAACATTCTAATTCCATCAGATTCTGTGAAGCAAATGCCCTCTTACTATGGCCTGAAGTTTTTTATGCTTTGGGAATTGGATGATCTATTTGTGTTCAAAAGTTATTTAGCATAATATGTTTCTTAGGTTATTCTTCATGTTCGAGTGCATATTTGTATTATCGCTCATGTTGCTACAATTTTCGATGTTGATCAAGTAATTGCAAAATTATTATTATATTATGTATACAAATATAACAGATATTCAAATTATATATTTACAATGTTGGTATAAAGCTAGTAGCCTAGTACTAATATGTACAAACCGAAAAAACATGGTACCAATTAATAAGTTAGTTGATAAACAGTATGAAATTTTCCATATCAACATATTAGACAAAAATTTGAAAGTTTGACCATCACGGTTAACCATCAATTTTTTCTCTATATACACTCTCAATCTATGAAACTTGAACAAAAATGTCTAGACTTGGTTTATAGAATTAGCAGTTGTAGAATTCTATAGAAAACTTTAGGCTACGTTTGGTACATGGAATGGTACATGGAAAGAACAAAACTCACTGTACCATGTTTGGGCGCGATATAAGACAAGACAAAAACTCATTGTCCTACGTTTGGCACGGCATGAGACATGCGGACAGAGACAAGAACTTGGACTGGGTGGGACAAAAACGACTTTTTTTTGTTCCACCAAAATAGGTTATTCATGATAGGACAAGGATGAAAATTGAAACAGAAACTAAATAATTACCAATCTAACCTCATTTGATATAACCCTAATATGATATTTGTTTTAACATTCACTACCACCATCGTTGGCCACCTCTATTACTACAATCTCTTCCACCACCTCAACAACCATAGTCGGTCACTTTCACCATAACCACCACCACCATCGGTTACCACTACCACCACCCGCCACCACCTCTACCTTCAACACGTCGGCCACAACTACCACATCTACCATTGTCATCCTTCACCACCACCATTGTCCACCATATTCACATCCTCCATAGTCACTACCGTCCACCAGCCACCACCGTTTCTTCCTCCACCACCATTGTCACTTCAACAACCACCATCGCGCCTCGTGTTCACTATCTTTACATCCTCCACAGCCACCGTTGTCCACTACCACCCCCACCGCCTACCACCACCACCTCTACCTCTACCTCCACCTCCACCACATAAGCCATAACTATTCCCTCCATCACTGTCGACTGCCACCACCACAATTGTCCATCATCTTCACATACTCCACAATCACTTTCATCCACCAGTCTCGACAGCCTCTACCCCCACCACCATTATCGCTACAACAACCTCTACTTCGCCTCTATCAGATCATAAGAATATTCCAAACTGAATAAACATAGTTTTTCCTTTGTATAAATCGGGTTTTTTCGAACTACCATCAATTAAATCAAAATTTCATTCAAATTTGGTGTTATTATATACTTATGTAATTATGTATATGAAAATTGTGTAAAAATGTTAATAAATTAAATTATTTAGATATTTACTTGATTTGTGTCATTTATATCTATTATATGATCTCAAACAATTTTAGTGACAACTTATGTAACACCCGTAAATTTCAGACTTCTGATAGTGATTAACCAATTATGAAACGGTATTTAAGATAACAATCTATGAGGGTTTTTAGTTAATAATCATGTTGGAAAAGTCGGGATTCAAATTGGGCTCGAAAAAGGACGAAAACGCACAAGAAATAGGGTTGGCACGACTTGGATCTCATTGTTTGTCGTTCTGGAAGTTCAGGCGACTTGCCTAAGTCATGGGTAAAGGTTGCGTGAAGGCCTGTTGTAGCTTAAGAAGTCTGAAAATCGGAGTTTTTCTTCATTTAGCCATATCTTTCGCATTTCAAACCCGACTTAGCGATTTTGGAGGCTATAATTTCGTATTTTGAAGCTCTTTAAGGGGAGAACAAAGAGGATTAAATATTTCCTTTATTATTTGGGGTTCCTAGAAGTTAAAAGGTAAGGTCTAAACCTTTGTTTCTTAACCTAGGGTTTAGAATTTTTGCATCTTCAACCTCCTTACCCTCTTTGTAGTGTTTTACTAGAGTTTGGAAGTAAAAAAAGTGTTCTTGAGAGTTTTCACCTTAAGATTGGGTACCTAGATTGAAGATCTCAAGTCTTCACTAAAAAAAACTCACGATTTGGTGTAAAAACCTAGATGTAACACCTGTAATTTTCGGTAAGTAATTGTCACCCGGTCGTTTATGTGACTTGTAAACAATAGGGTTTTGTTGGGAAATGTTTTGTTTAAAGTCCCTTGGAGTATCGGGAGTATTGGCAGTGAAAAAGTCGAGTTGCAAGGCTCCGGAAAGGTTCCACGACAATGCCCGACGACTATGACGAGTCATAGTCGCACTGTCACAATCGCATGGAGTGTACCGTGCACTGGCACACACCAGCGACTATGACCAGCGACATTGACCAGGGCAATGTCGCATGGTCAATGTCGCACATAAGGGGCAGGCTGTTGTTAAGACGGGATTTTCAGCCTTTTTCTCATTTCCTCTCATCCATACTTCTCCTATTCTCTCCCAAATCGTATTCCTTCTTTCTCCTTCAAACCCTAACTTATTTTTGGCTCAAATCCTTGTATTTTATGGAGATAAAACACCATCAAGTGGTAAAATGGAAAACTATGATCAAGGATTCACCATCTCCATCTTCATCTTCAACCTCTAGCTCATTTTTGGATTTTCTAGGTTTTCACCAAAACCTATGTGGTAAGTTTACTTTCTCCATCTCTAAACCTTGTTAGGTGATGTAAATGCTTCATTGATGGTTTCCTAGTGTTTGATTTCTTCAATTTCGGTTTGTAAGATTTTGGAAGATTTGGGTCCAAAATTAGGGTTTTGCCCAAAGTGGAGGTTTTGATGTAACGTGTTTGGGGATCAATTTTATATGGTTTGGGATGTATATTTATGGTGGAAAATTTTATGTATCTAGGTTTATGGAAGTTTTGGACCTTGAAGATTCAAGTTTCTTCAAAGGAGCTCAAAGTGGAGTAAAATCTAGATTTAGCCTAAATCTAGTAAGGTGAGTTCAAGTTGATTTGTGAAAACGGTGTACATGCCAAAATGTTTATTTTAAAGTGTTTTGCGTCTTACATGAAATCGTTAACTACTGATAAGTTTGGTTATTTTGAAAGTGTTTAACTTTATAAATTTATATAGCACACATCTTTGGGATTTTGGGCATTTTGTTAAATGTGTCATAGATGAATGTGTTTTAACGGTTTATTGCATAAATGGATATTGGTCAAAATGCATTTTAGTGTTTGTTGGGTTTCACGCATCATTCATGTATTGGGACGTTATGAAAGTAAAAGTGTGTGAGTCTTTTGGGTTGGTTCATTCCCGACCTTGGGAACATTTTAGAATTAATAATCTTTTCTTTTGGTTTGGGCCGAAGGCCAATTGTGATTTGAGAAACAAAGTTTTGGTGAAAGATTTAATATGGGTTATGTAACCATATTGGCTCTCTTGTTTTAGCCAAGCGTTCATTCAGCCTCTTGGGGCTTGATTTGTACTCGGTTGAGTATTTGGAACATTTGTCGGTTTTGGTAACTCGTTAAGGAGCCTTTGACGTATGGTGTACTTAGTTGCACCTTATTTGAGAGTTACATGTTTTGAATGTGTTAATTCATTCGTTTGAGTCATGTAACGTTTTAAACTGTAATGCATTGGATCCATAGGCATATGAGTCGGTCAGGTGGTTTAGTTGGGGACTTTATCCCCATTTTGGGACTGGATATTGTTTATGGCTAGCGGGAGCTCGAGGTATAGATCATGGGTGGTTGAACTCGATAACCGCGTAACCTCTATTGGAGGGCACGAGGTATAGATCTTGGGTGGTTGAACTTGATGCCCGTTTGTAATCCAGTCTAATTACTAATCGTGGAATTTAGTGTTCGCGTTTGAAGTCCAGTGAGTGGTCCCCAAGTCATGTTTTTTTATGTAAGCTTGCGGTGGTACTCTGCAGAGCCGTATACGGAGCTAAGTCTTGCAGTGGTGCCCATTGTGAGCCGGATTTTGTGGCGACACTCATTAGAGGTTGAGTAGACACTAGGGTCATTTGGGTATCTTGCGGTGGTAGCTCGGTTGGGAGTCGTATACGGGGATCCATGGCTCTATGTGAAGCTCGAGAACATTGATAAGTAGCTTAACTTTGTGTGCCTGCCACTTTCGATGGAATTCGGGTATCCCCCGTCACCGAAAGATGTTGTTTTGGGTATTGAGTTTTATTATCCAAGTTTTAAGTGACGTTTTGTATATATGGATCTTATCCATGATTTATGGGTTGAGTATTATACCCCGCCCGTATTTTGGGTGTTTCGGGATATAAAGTTTTATCCATGTTTCATAAATTGGGAGTCCGCTCCCCATTCCCCTTTTGAGTGAGTTCTGTATTGAAATTAATTTACGAAGGAACGTTGTTATTTTGGGGTTTTAGTCCTTAAAACAGTTTGGTTTGGAAAACGTTTATTAAGGTGCATCATTCGTCTAAAATGCATATTATTGGAAAACGAGTCGTTTTCACATTCGAAGCATATCATTTTGAAAGATTATGATTTCAATTGTATTCTTCCTTTTAAACGATTAATTTATATATGTTGAAAACTCTTGAACTCACTAGGCGTTAAGTCTAACATTTTTATTTGTCGGCATGTGCATCAAGTTCCAGATGGGGGTTTGGTTCTAGCAGTACTATGAAGAGATGTGCTTAGTTTTTCACAAGTGTAAGTATTGGGTAAAGTCTTCCGCAGTTTGGAGATAGTGACTATCATTGGGTTTTAGTAGCGCTCGTCCTTGTTATAGATTGTATGTAGAGAATAAATTGTGTGTGTTGAGGTTAAACCTTAAATTATGATTGTGTATGAATCATTTATTAGTGTATTTAGAAAATTTTAAATTAGTTGTTATTTCCAGATCTGAGGGTGTAACACTAGAGTTAACATAAATCTAATAAGGAGAGTTCTAGTTAGTTTGCAAAACTATATACACGTCAAAAAATCTCTATTTTGGGTGTTGAACACATTTTCATGGATTTAGTTCATATTTGATGAGTTTTGTGGTCTTATGTATTTGTGCATATTTAGGTTATGAATTTCTTAAAGATTGGTTATAATATGATCATCGGTTGTTTTGAGACACCAAAAGATATATATTCCATCAAATATGATTTATTGGATATTTGGATGATTTGAGACAAAATATTATTTTGAATCTTGAAAAAGGTAACTTGGATTGATGTTGTTTTCATTGGAATTTGTTTTATAAGTTGACGGGTTTTTGGAGACAAATGTTGTTTGGAGATTTTACCCATCTTATGAACTTTTGATAAAGGCATGTTAGCTCTTTTTGGTAAGAAGTGCGTAATATTTGATAAATAGTTAAACACCACTTATTAGGCTTTTGTAGGAATTTTTAGGGTATAAACCATGCTATTTGAACCTTTTATTATTATGCTTCAACCAAATGACAGTTTATGGATCTATTTATGCCATATGTTTTATTAAAGGTATGGAAAACATGTTGTTTGGCTTATGTAGGTTATATTGACGTTATTTAAATAGTCAAGTATGTTATGGGCATATTGGCTTGATTTTAACTTAAATGAGTTTTGGGGACAATTGTTAAGTTTTAATAACTCAATGTGAAGCTTTAAACGTATGATACATTTATTGCATGTTTGTTGGATCATTACATGTTTTGGTTGTGTCTATCAGTCAATATCAAGTCATATAATTTTAGATTATTATGCAATGGATCATAGGCATGTGAGTCAGTCATATTGATATTTGAGAAGTCGGTATTGCATAGAGGAACCTGTGTGGGTTGGACTTCGGGATCGTAGTCGGTATTGCGAAGAGGAACCCGCGCCCGTGTGGCTTAGACTTCAAGACCGTGGGTATTGCGGAGGTGATCTCTTGTTGAGTCGGACTCCAGGTTTTACGGTGATGAACTCGTGAGGAGTCGGGCACCAGGATCCATGTGTAGAGGTTTTGGTCCAACAAAGTTGATACTAAGTCATCAAGGGTATTTTGGGGATGAACTCGTGTGGAATCGAGCCCCAGGACCATTGGCTTGTAGGTGTAACTCTATGGTGTGTAAGTAGGCATTAAGGTTGGGGTATTGTAGAGATGAACTCGTATGGGTTGGGCTCCGAGAACTTAAGTATTTTGATGGAAACTTGAGAGGAGTTAGACACCAGGACCGTGATCTTAAAGCGCTACTCAATAACGTTGAAACATGGCTTTGTGTTTTGCCATAGTCGACGGAAGCGGGTATCCCCCGTCACCGAAAGGGGTTGCCTTGGGCATCGAGTTTATCTGTGCTCTCAATAATATTTGGAGTATATCGTATTATTTGATTTTTCGTGTTTTTTGAAGCGAGTCTTTATCACTTATTACCCGTGTGGGTTCGGATGTCGATTTGACATAATGCAATCCTTTTTCCATCCTTACTTTGCATGAGGCCTCACCATGAATCCGACATGCCTCGTCGACACCTGTATCACCATGTCCTAGGCACGTTTGGTCGCTAGCCCGACTTAGGCAACCAGTTGTGCTTCAAACGAGGATCATCGAGCTGCCCACCTAGGTGTGTTGCGAGACACACAATACCACGACGTCAGGTAGGGAGTTTGGTTGGGACGACACATCTGCTAAAAGATAACGCATGTGTCCTAAGATGAACTCAATGAGAACAGAAATCTCATAGCTTGAAAGGCCATAGTCCCTCTAAGAAGTTGTCCGTGGAGGAACACCTCTACATATCTAGTTAGGAGGTGGGTTCTGTGTGGGGCGGTTAGCGTTGTCGGTTATCAATTTTTTGCCCAAATATACCAAGAGCCCAAGAACAAGGAGTTGAACTACAAACTCCCGTAAACCATACCAAACAGGAATAAGATTTCCAAGACTAAACCTGAACCAACAAAAACGACTGTCTTTGCTTCAATTGGAACGTCTTTGCGTGAATTGGAACAAATCCACCTCCAAAACTAACCTTGCCTCAAAACAAGTTTCCAGCTGCCAAAAGAGCCTTTGGCTTAACAGTATCCCAGCATTTGCTCTCCAAGGAGGTCGGCGTCTCAAATCTCAGCAAAGTGAGAAGGGTGTCTAAGTTTATTTGTTGCATTTGCCCTATGTAATATTGTATCTTTAAAAAAAAGTTTCCACTCCAAGCTCTAAAAGGCCGAATCAGGATACACAAATCTGGTTTTTACGGCAGAAGCACCAATTTGACCTGCAACAAAATTTCTGATTCCGCAAATGGGCTGAAACTGGCCCTGCTGCTGAATTACTAAAATTGTTATAGGAGTTGATCATGTCTTGCTAAAGGTGTCTCCTTCCATGTGAATACGCAATAAAGTGAATAAAATGATACCTTTTTTGACACATGTGTCTCGAACCGACCCTAATTGGAAGAATCTTGAAGAACGATCTGAAAGAAGAAAAAGTGCCAAGTATGTAGGAAACAAGTGAGAGGAAACTGATAGCATTATGAAAGGGGATCCACTGGAAAAATCACAAATCTAAACAGCATAAATGCAGATAAAATCAAATCTATATTTCTTTCCAAGATAAAACGCTATGCCGCTAGCATTTTACTTCAATCAAAAAGCCCTAAAAGATGTTTCCTGCACATTTATGCATGTATCAGTGCAATTAAAACAACAGAAAAACAAACCGACCCTAATTGGAAGAATCTTGAAGAACGATCTGAAAGAAGAAAAGGTGCCAAGCATGTAGGAAACAAGTGAGAGGAAACTGATAGCAATATGAAAGGGGATCCACTGAAAAAATCACAAATCTAAACAGCATAAATGCAGATAAAATCAAATCTATATTTCTTTCCAAGATAAAACGCTATGCCGCTAGCATTTTACTTCAATCAAAAAGCCCTAAAAGATGTTTCCTGCACATTTATGCATGTATCAGTGTAATTAAAACAACAGAAAAACAAACCGACCCTAATTGGAAGAATCTTGAAGAACGATCTGAAAGAAGAAAAGGTGCCAAGCATGTAGGAAACAAGTGAGAGGAAACTGATAGCATTATGAAAGGGGATCCACCAGAAAAATCCCAAATCTAAACAGCATAAATGCAGATAAAATCAAATCTATATTTCTTTCCAAGATAAAACGCTATGCCGCTAGCATTTTATTTCAATCAAAAAGCCCTAAAAGATGTTTCCTGCACATTTATGCATGTATCAGTGCAATTAAAACAACAAAAAAACAAACCGACCCTAATTGGAAGAATCTTGAAGAACGATCTGAAAGAAGAAAAGGTGCCAAGCATGTAGGAAACAAGTGAGAGGAAACTGATAGCATTATGAAAGGGGATCCACTGGAAAAATCACAAATCTAAACAGCATAAATGCAGATAAAATCAAATCTATATTTCTTTCCAAGATAAAACGCTATGCCGCTAGCATTTTACTTCAATCAAAAAGCCCTAAAAGATGTTTCCTGCACATTTATGCATGTATCAGTGCAATTAAAACAACAAAAAAACAAACCGACCCTAATTGGAAGAATCTTGAAGAACGATCTGAAAGAAGAAAAGGTGCCAAGCATGTAGGAAACAAGTGAGAGGAAACTGATAGCATTATGAAAGGGGATCCACTGGAAAAATCACAAATCTAAACAGCATAAATGCAGATAAAATCAAATCTATATTTCTTTCCAAGATAAAACGCTATGCCGCTAGCATTTTACTTCAATCAAAAAGCCCTAAAAGATGTTTCCTGCACATTTATGCATGTATCAGTGCAATTAAAACAACAGCAAAAACAAACCGACCCTAATTGGAAGAATCTTGAAGAACGATCTGAAAGAAGAAAAGGTGCCAAGCATGTAGGAAACAAGTGAGAGGAAACTGATAGCATTATGAAAAGGGATCCACTGGAAAAATCACAAATCTAAACAGCATAAATGCAGATAAAATCAAATCTATATTTCTTTCCAAGATAAAACGCTATGCCGCTAGCATTTTACTTCAATCAAAAAGCCCTAAAAGATGTTTCCTGCACATTTATGCATGTATCAGTGCAATTAAAACAACAGAAAAACAAACCGACCCTAATTGGAAGAATCTTGAAGAACGATCTGAAAGAAGAAAAGGTGCCAAGCATGTAGGAAACAAGTGAGAGGAAACTGATAGCATTATGAAAGGGGATCCACTGGAAAAATCACAAATCTAAACAGCATAAATGCAGATAAAATCAAATCTATATTTCTTTCCAAGATAAAATGCTATGCCGCTAGCATTTTACTTCAATCAAAAAGCCCTAAAAGATGTTTCCTGCACATTTATGCATGTACCAGTGCAATTAAAACAACAGAAAAACAAACTGACCCTAATTGGAAGAATCTTGAAGAACGATCTGAAAGAAGAAAAGGTGCCAAGTATGTAGGAAACAAGTGAGAGGAAACTGATAGCATTATGAAAGGGGGTCCACTGGAAAAATCACAAATTTAAACAACATAAATGCAGATAAAATCAAATCTATATTTCTTTCCAAGATCAAACGCTATGCCGCTAGCATTTTACGCAATCAAAAATCCCGAAAAGATGTTTCCTGCACATTTATGCATGTATCAGTGCAATTAAAACAACAGAAAAACAAACAAGAGTAGATGCATGATTATTTTCTTACATGATCCAGGAAGCAGACATTATTTGTCCACAACATCCATTATCCCATATTATATAACTAAAATAATATATCATCCTTTATGATCTTAGACTTTATACTTATAGATTTTGGTAATATAAGCTGCTGCATTTCTACCTCACTTGTCAAGAACTTGCTGTTGTCGACTGAACCACACAATGTTCGTTACCTGCAATCTCAATGTCTAGCTTTTTCATCTGTGATTCCTTCAGATCATAACTATATAGAGCAGTCTCAGATCCGGGTTTTCTAAAGATAAGATATCGCTTGCTTCTAACGCAAGTAACAGGAAGAGGGAAAATGCTACCAGGATATATGCTTGAGCCCACATAGCTTGAAATGTTTATCGACTGAAATATTTCCCACTTTGTCCTCTGGAAATCTTTGAGCATCCATATGTGAACTTTATCTGCAGAAACTTTATGAAGGAGAGTGAGGAAACCACCCATTTCAACAAGAGAATATCGGTTGTTCATAGGATACTCATCACATCCCGGTAGGCAAGTTTGGCGAAATCTCTCTTTCACTGTGTCCATAGAAACCAAATACTTAGAACAATGAACATCCCAATGAAAGTATCTGCCTTGAACAGAAACGGGGTCATCCCAATAATACCGCCTTAGACCCATATAAGAAGGCCCGTTAATCTTTTTCCATTTTGAGGACCCACAAGATGTAACATTACCTTTCAAGGCCAAAAGCTCGCATTGGATTGGCGGGCCCATAAAAACATGAACAACCCTGTACACTCCCTTGAATTCATCATAGGAAAGGCCCACTCCACATTTGCAACCATAATGCCCTCCGCAGGTAGTAGAACATTCCGGAAGAAATGATCCTTCCTTGGTGAGCAAATTGAAAATGTACAGAGTTCCTTCTCTGTCAAGATCTGTTATCAGGAGGAGTTCGTTACACCACGATTTTATACGACCACTATACGGTATATCAATGTATTGTTCGTTCATTTTAAGCCCGTGCTGTTCTTCCCTTATATCTATGAAACGAATTGTGTCACTTCCGGTTGGCTTCCCGAGGATTAAAGCAGCATGGTCTAACAAGATCTTGTTAGTAATTAGATCGAACCACCGTCTGCAGACAAATCTAATTTTATAACGAAGCATATCGGCTGGAATCTTTCTAAGGATCTCTAAAAGGAGATCATCAGGAAGAAAGGAGAAAAAGTCCACATTCTTTTTCCTCCTCGTTACCTGTTCAACTTCACATTGTTTCTTCTTTTTTATTGCCATCTTCCTTCAACTCTGTTTCAAAATTAAGCCACACTTTTATTCTCTTTAATTTGACATCCATATTGTTACACAACACTTCTATAACTATACAAGTGAGCACGAAAGACATGCATGAATAGACTTGGGATTCTGTGAGAATAAGAGTTTTGATGAGAATGGTGAGAACACTTCTGAGTGTTCTGAGTCTTCGGGTGTGTTGATTTTTTGTTTAACGGCTAAAAAAACGGGGTCCCTCAACTACCTTCAATTGTTAGCTGGCGAAAAACATGAACCTTCATTTACATCCATCTACCTTCATCTACTTTCACTTTCAGTCACCCTCACGAACTTTTACATATCTTCAATCACTTTGACAGGCATGAATTTGTTAAGGTTCGGTCTTGATGATAGAGGTAAATGGAGGTAGATTAAAGTTTTGTTCTCACGTTCTCACCAAAAATTTCATTCTCACAAGAACCCAACCCTGTATGAATATTTGTATTCATTTATGTCAATTGCAGACGAATAATCAAACACTGAGCATAAATCATGGCTTCAAGTATGAAGATTCACGGGATTAAAAAACCACGCCCCAGGGGAATCTTTTGTTACAATAGAAGCAGAAATGATGTGGATTATTTAATAATCGAAGTTGATTTGCTTTATAAAAAGATCCCAATGAACTTCTATGAAATGATTTCATGAGATTCAGCCAATTGTATTGATCGTGATACGTCCATTTGGTATCAAGTACTTTCTTCATGAATGTTTAATATGTATTTAAAACTTAAGTTTTATTCCTGCTTTTAGTCTTACTTGGTGTGCCCGTATTGGACAATAAACAATGAAACATAAAAGACTAGACCGACACTCAACCTTGTGTTTTTGTAGGTTGACGGATACAAAAAGTTGTGTTCGTCTGGATGTTGACTACTGTATAATTCCATAAATAAAACTTTGATTTTGCCCCGTTAATTAATTTTGAGAAGCTTCCAAGAACACCTAAATATGCAAAATCCAGAAGGCAAAAAATATGCTATAAATAGGCAAGCAAATTTCTATGGGATTTAGGGAAAAAAAAACTCCACATCTAACATTAGAGATCTATTTGAGCGAGCATCCTCTTTATAATATGCTTGTTTTATTTTGAATTAACACATGTAAATATACGGTTTCTAGGTATAAGCATGGTTGTCGCATTCTAAAATGTCAACAACTATTGAACTTCTATTACATTTTATTGGAAACCTCAATACAATATTTCTTGTTCAAATTGAAATATACGATTGCAAGTCACTTTTAAGAATTACAAAGAGAGGGCCAGAAAATCCAATGAAGCATTCATTGTGGTTTGCTTAAATTTTTGAGTACCGTTAAAGGCAGCTCAATTAAAACCAAGAAACAGTGGAGTTTGAGCATGTGGTACTGCAGAATACATGCACGCAACTTCTAATGAAAAAATAAGATTCAATGAAGGTTCGGCTCATCTAGCATGTACTAGTCAACACCCTGCTTTCTATGTTCCATCATTGGTATGTAACAATTGAGATTGATATCTGGCCAATTTAAAGATAATTCCGATTTATTGGTGAAGTGCCAAAAAAAAAAAGATTTATCATCCTACTGAAATCGATTCAAGATGGTGAGAACCAACTAATACCTTCTATAGGTATCTCAATTAAAATCCTAGAAATGGTATTCTCCTTATGGATTTTGTTGCTTAATTTAATGATCCGTGATGTAGAAGAAAGAACTCGGCATAAGGAAATGCAAAACATGGGCCTACAAGTTTAGAAATTAAAATAAACAAAGGAAAGTAGATTTATATATGTTACTTCCCAAGGAAGTCCACATCTTGCCTAGATCTTCTTTCAATTTTCAAAATGTCATGGAACAACAATATTGTTCGGGTAGATACACAAATCACTTTAAATACAATAAGTCAGTGATAAGCGGATTGGTCCGACTGGAGATAGAAAATAAAAAGAATTTAATTTGATATTTTTGGGGAATATTCATTTTCCTCGAGAAAAGCAGAAGGTATCCCAACCTAACGGCGTTTTGTACCAATAGAAACAAAATTCCAAACAATACAAATAATGAGAAATTGGCAAGCATGTTAAAAAGTATTTGTTTTCACATCAACCTCTAGCCATGTATGAAATAAAGAATGTTTTACAATTTAGAGACTTTTGCCATGCTCAATTCATAATATACTATTAGAGATGTCACACGTACGGATCAGAACAAGGAATAAAATCAAACGGGCGTATCAATTTGGGTGGCTTATTTGAACATGTCATGGGTTGGCCAGATTGCATCAAGCCGCTCCATCCCCAACCAGCCCTCTTTTCTCTTTTATTTGCCTATTTTACTACAAAAAAAGGAATATTTTTATGATGGCCAGGTATGGATGTCTTCATGCACATTCATTACGTTTCATGTTTTTCAGAATGATTGTTTCCCTAACTCAAATCCTTGACCTTCCGATCATAAATGAGATAAATGATTAACTTAGTATGTGTTCACGTGTTGATGCATCATTTGTAGTGCTATATCTATTTCCAACAAAGAGGTAATTCTTCTTTTCAATCTACTCCATATGAGATAGACACTCCGTTTTGGTCCTTCCGAAAAAAAGATATGCAATTCTTATTATATAGAAGTTGCCATTGATATTCGTTTTAACCCTTGCTTACACGGTCTTCACACTTATCTAAGAAATGTAATTGGATTTTTTTAGAGCAATAAAATTAAAAATAACCTTGAAAATATGTCATGTTACATTTTTTGGTACGTGAGCGTTGAAGGAGGGAATACAACATCTTATATTTAAAGACAAGATAAGATGACATCTTATGTTTAACCTTGAAAACATAAGATGTTGTAATCTCTCCTCCGACCCCCACTTGCCAAAAAATGTAACATGACATCTTTTCAAAGTTTTTTTTTCCTTGTTCTACAAAAATCCAACTACATTCCTAGAATAAGTGTGAAGATCATGCATTCAATGGTTAGACGAATATCCATGGAAACTTCTGAATAAAATAGAATTGTATATATCAAAAGAAATTGTCTTTCTCATATGAAACGGAATGAAAAGAAAAATTACCCCTTTGTTTGAAACAGATATATCCCTGCAAATGATGCATCACATAGACATGAGGCACAACTTGTTCATCTTCTTAGAAAATAGATTCTAAAAAGGAGTCTATTGTACTGATTAGCTCAAACCTATAATTGCCTAACCACAAGAACTTCGCCTATCAATCAGATCAGCCCATAATTAGCTACACACCAAAGGAAATTAAAGACTACAAATAAGATCAGCACACAATAGTTGTCCATTTCAGCATCTAAGACAAAACAATTTCACATCAATAATACATAAACTTGTTCATCTTCTTAGAAAATAGATTCTAAAAAGGAGTCTACTGATTAGCTCAAACCTATAATTGCCTAACCACAAAAACTCCGCCCATCAATCAGATCAGCCCATGATTAGCTACACACCATAGGAAATTAAAGACTACAAATAAGATCAGCACATAATAGTTGTCAATTTCAGCATCTAAGACAAAACAATTTCACATCAATAATACATAAAACAACGAAATAAGTGCATAAACAGCCACATTAACGAAATTGAGACGAGAAGGTGATCAGATCGAACCTGTAGGGCATTAGCCGCCAGGAAATCGACGATCATTCGCATAAGCAATCGGGAGACTAATCGGGAGAATCCAGGGGGAAAGGGGGAGAATCAGGCGTGATTGAGGTTTTTCTAGGGCTCAATTGAGCAGAGAAGCGGGAGATTCATATGCTTCCCCATGTGGCCGTAGCGGTGGGTTTTGTGCTGTGACTATATTTTAACAAGTATTTTTTTTTTTTTTTTTGAGAAAGAAAAAAAAAATACTTGTTAAAAAAAATATTTTAACAAGTATTTAGGTATATTATTAACAGATAATTTTTAAAAATATTATTAATATGAAATTACATATCTACAACAATTATATACCGACTCATATATACCTAGAAGTATATTTTAACAAGTATCTAGGTATATAATTATCGTAGATGTGTAATTTTATATTAATAATATTTGAAAATTTATTCTTGTCCAAAAAGAATACTTTAAAAATTACATTTATATTAAATGGGTTAATCTTGTAAAGTTTAAAAATTATCTAAAATTTTTAAAATTAAATAGGTTAAAAGTACATAGAAATACTTGTAACCACTTATTTCGTTTTATTGAAAAAATAAATTATTAAAATGTATAGTTTTTTATTACAGTATATTAAATATTTGTAAAATTAAAAATAGGAAAAAACATGATAATGAGTCAACTTAACTTGTTTTGATATGTATTAAAAAACATCTGGTTTAATATATCACTTATCTTGTCTAAACCGTTTATCTGCAGCAGATGATTATTTGTTAAGCAAAATATGTTTTTACGATTAAAACGAAATTATATAAATTATTTGTTACACAACATGTTTTTGGTAAATTTATATTTATCATCATTGTTTTAAATCATTTGAACCACGTCTCCTTTTCCTTTACTTAATACATATTCAGATCATACTTTCTTATATGAAAAAAGAAAGGTGTTTGCCTTCTTGCTTGTAATTTGTTTTCTTCTTTATAAAATTGTCTGGATTCTTCCTTCCAAAAAAAAAGTTTTATAGTTTATGTTGATATATTAAATTACATTTTTATATCTATTAATAATTAGGATTTGAATTTTAATAGGTTGCCTTTTAATGCCATAAATTTTAAAATGTGAATGAACATACCTCCTACTATATGTGCCCCAACATCTAAGATTTTATGTAAGACATGATACCAACGTTATAAAAACGCCTTGTTTAATGGTTTTTATTTAATCACACTAATCATGGTGTTTATAAATCACGATATGACATGTTTAATTAGGAAAAGCAGGTGAAAGAAGTTTATATTCAAAGTTATCGATTAATAAATTCATGTCAAACCATGTCTAGGTTTAGAAGATTGTCTTTATATATATGCGTCACCGTTTTTCAACATGTCATATTCGTCTCATACATGACAAAATGTCTTATGTGTGACAACCGATTTTTGATATGAAAAAAATGAGGTTATTTCTAATCTAAAACAAACCATCCGCAGGAGTAAACATATAGTACCATTAAGTTGTTATTAAGACTGTGAAATAAAATATCATACATATCTTCAACTACCATATTTAGATAGGAGGGCAATCTCAAAATTGTATTCCTTAATTTTATCTTTAATATATATTGAGAAGAAAGAAACGTAATTGAACCAATTCTCCAAATGCTCAAATGCAGGTATGGATTATATACAGGTTAATTCAACGAGTCACAAATTGAAAGAATTTAATGATAGGAGTTTAGTGAACCATTATTGTGATTCTGAATATATAATGTTAGAACAATCGGATTTCTAATGAATCAAAAGCAAATGTAGACTCCTAGGATTTACAATCACAACTTTTTTTAAGTGGGGCACTGAATATGTATAGAAATCCAAAATATTCTCATCCTTTCATTGATGTTTTAGAAAGCTACATGTAACAAAAGTTTTAGATAAATGTCCTATGATAATTACTGATAATCAAAAATGAACTTAATCATAATTAAAATTTATTTTATAAAAAATTTCGAGAATTGTGTCGGTGTTCATGTCTAAAACCAGACCAATTTCAAAACTCCTAGTTTTCAGCCAAATTAGAACGAAAACCAGAGTTTGCTCTTCTCACAAAGATTTACAGTAGATATCTCAAGGTTTTCAAAAACATATTGTACGTGTCATTCCAATAAACGACCAATTTGTCATAACTCTACAAGTATTACAAAAAAAATTAGGATCAAAGACAACACAATAATCATATGATTTGATATTCTAGCTTATTTAACTTAATAGATTGTATATTTATAGCCGAATGAAACAAATCCATACAACTTGGTGGAAGTACGTATATATATACACAATTAATTGAATAAACATGAATCGAAAGAATACTAAAGAATTTTGTAACACCCTATTTTTATCTTAATTGAGGAAAAGTGTTGAACTGGGTAAATCGGTAAAGGAATAACCACATATGAAGTATGTCAATAGTCTCATGTGGTTGTGACACCTGTCACAATAGCACCAATGGTACTAATAGTATGGTCGTATCGGCTATAGTATCATGTGGTTGTAACACCTATCACAATAGCTCCAATGGTACTAGGAGTATGGTCGTCTCGACTATAGTGACATGTGGTTGTGACATATGTCACAATAGCACTGCGTTACCGAGTGTTCAGTCGTCTCAACGAATGTGTCATGAAATTATGACAATGGCACGATAGTTGGCATAATAGCATCAAATGTTCCGAGAGAACGGTCGAGGAATGGCCGGGAGAACGATTGGGAAACGGTCGAGAAAGCCGTCGAGAAAACGGTCGAAGAACGATCAAAAAACTCACCGTACGGGCCAGGCTATAGTGTCCGGTGAATGTGTCAGTGGCACTATAGCATGTCAAGGTCGCCAAGGGGGTAAAATGACTCTCGGTACACTTTGGGTGACTTTGACATGAGATTGTGACATGGCACAGTCGCATGTCACAATTGCGGTCGGGGTGTAGTGCATAAAATCAATTTCCAGCCTCTTTATTCATTTGGTCAAATATTTCTCATCTCAACTCCGATTGTGACGATTCAAGCTGCTATGGTTTCGTTTTTTTAGAGATTTTCAAGGATAGATTGTTAATTTTGGGAATATATAAGATTATTTGGTGGTGGATTAGAAGCAAAGATCAAGAGTCATCAACACCTCCATCTTCAAGATTTTTGGGGTTTTCTAGGTTTTCACAAAAACTTAAGTGGTAAGTTCAATTCCCCCATTCTTTATGGGTTATAAATGTTATATTGACGGCTCTCTAGGGTTTATATGTCTCAAAATTTGGTTTGGATGGTTTTAGGGAAGTTAAGTCAAATTAGGGTTTTTTGCCAAAATGGAGATTTTGATATAAGATGTTTGGGGAATGATTCTAAACACTTGGATATGTGTATTTATGGTAAGAAAATTGTGGATCTAGGTCTTTGGAAGTTTTGGCTTGAGGATCCAAGTTTCTTCAAATGAGCTCAAGTTGGGGGAAA
The DNA here is from genome assembly GCA_023525745.1 of Arctium lappa. Classification (NCBI taxonomy): domain Eukaryota; kingdom Viridiplantae; phylum Streptophyta; class Magnoliopsida; order Asterales; family Asteraceae; genus Arctium; species Arctium lappa. Next base: position 127,796,989 of record CM042049.1, read on the forward strand.
ATATAGATTTAGCCTAAATCTAACAAGATGAGTTCAAGTTGCTTTGTGAAAACTATGTACATCCCAAAATGTGTATTTTGAAGTAATAATGTGTTTACATTATATTTATCAAATGTGTTGAGTATTTGACAAAGTTTTCATAATGTGTAAATTTGGGTGGTTACATCTTATAAAATATCTATCATTGGTTTTCGAGTGTTTTGACATGTAAACCTCAAGCATATATTTTTTAAGTGATTTATTGCACAAATGAAAGTTATTTTATGTTAACGTGATTTTGGTGTATTTGGTTTATAAATCGTTGGGATTTGACACGTCGTCATGTCATAGAATATTTTGGGAATATGACGAGGGTTTTTAATTGGAAAATGATTTATCCCAACAAATTCATGTTTTAAGTTGATATTGTATTTGAAGAATGTATTGCGTAAATGTCGTTTAAATGTGTGTTATTATTTAGGGATCGTTATTTGTTGGTCAAAAAGGATTTCGAGCACTTTAGCTCAGTTTTTATTTAAAAGAATCTCGGGGACACTAATCCGGTTTTAATGGCTCAATGTAGAGCCCATTTATGATTTTTCATATTAAAGCATCTTGTTGCATAATAATGGTATTTACATGCTCGAGTGTGTTGGTCATTCATGTGTAGTCGTGTAATATTAGACTGTGTTGTATTAGATCCATAGGCACACGTAAGTCAGTATTTATTTGATGGTCAATTGGGTATTTCGGGGTTGGACTCTGGGATAGGGATGGCAGAAAACCCCGAACCCGACGGGGAAACCCGAAACCCGACTAAGTTCAGGTCGGGTCGGGTTAAACAATTTCGGGTCGGGTCGGGTAACGGGGAATTTTTCGGGGATTTTATCGGGTTCGGGGACGGGGCAAGGTATCCCCGCCCCGATATATATATTTATATTATTAAAAAAAATTATATATATATATATATATATATTATAATAAAATTCTATATATATATTATATAAAATTTATATATATTATATATAAAATTATTTATATATATTATATATAAAATTATTTATATATATATTATATAAAATTATATATATTATGAAATTATATATATAATTATATAAATAAAATATTAAATTATAGGGTCGGGTTCGGGGATCGGAGATTCCCCATCGGGTCGGGCTTGGGGATCGGGGATTCCCCATCGGGTCGGGTTCGGGGACGGGGCATAAAAAATCCCCGACGGGGCGCCCCAAATAAAAACCCGACAGGGAACGGGGCGGGGACGGGGATGGGTTTCGGTTTTGGGGACGGGGGACGGCAAACCCGCCCCGAACCCGCCCCGTTGCCATTCCTACTCCGGGACCTATGTTTTATGTAGAACCTTTCAAGTGTACACTAGGAGGGTTGTGTCGTTGTGTTGAAGGGCGTTTGGGCCTCTGCCACTTTGAGGTAATGCCTTGGAGGTAGTCCTTAAATGTGCCGGGCCTTCGGGGTGGTATTCATGGTAATGATCACCAAGGTCAGTTATCTCTTGAGGTGTAGCTTGAAAGGAGTCGTAGGGACACTTGGGTTTTCATGTCGTGAAGTGTCATACGATTAACGTTGTATGAGTGACATACCGTTAGCTCCAATTTTTTGTATAGAAAGTATTGAAAAATAGGCTAAGTGTAGGAACTTCATAAGACTGCTGGATACGCCAAGGTACACCATAGAAGTGCCAAGCTTAGAAGCTCTGTCAACCATCTACCTGAGAAGTTCCCAACCAGATCATTCTTAGATCACAAAGCCTCTGTGATCACTCACAGAGCCTCTGTGATGGCTAACCTCTGGAGATGGAAGACCTGACGATATCAAGACTCAATGGTCAAGACAAGATCATGTGCAGAACACGTGGGTCTGTTGTATGAAGATTCTTAGGATCATCATATGCGCGTCCACGATATTCTACTTTCCAGGTGGCATTCCTTTTATGGAATGTCAACCTTTGTCTTGTACAATTATGTGTTCCCCCCTTGTATATAAATGGAGCACCTCATGAATCATTATTTTCACGTGAGCACACACTGTTAAAAAGCACCTTGTATTTTCAGTATTATCTTTGAGAGCATTTTGCACACATTTGTGCATGTTCTTGGTGTATTGATCAAGTTAATGAAGCCTTTGATTCAGTGACTAAATCTTATTCTGTTCATTGGTTGCTTTGTTACTTGCTTGTATGTTTACTACCAAACTAAACCATTCTACTACATCTAAAATCGCTTTCGTACTCTTATTATTATGGTTTATGTAGTTTTAGTGGTTTATCATTTGATTAGAACACCCTCATTTAGGATCAACACATATTTTTGTGTTCCTTCACTCTCAATGGATACGGGTCTCCCCCGTTGTCGGACAACAGTATTTTGGATATTTAATTGTCCATGCTTTAACATTTGGAATTCATTTCATTTTATGGTCGCGTGAGTATTGAATTTTAGTTTCATGTTTTCGGTGATGTTTTATATATATGGATTTTTATCCATAACTTATGGGATTGAGTATTATGCCCCACTCGTACTTTGGGTGTTTCGGGAAAAAAAAAAGTTTTATCCGCATTTTTATAAATTGGGAGTTCAAATTCTATCACATTTTGAGTGAGTTTTGGGTTGAATTTACTTTATGAATGAATGCACTATGTCGAGATACACGTCTTTAAAATTGTGTGTTATTGGAAAACGGATCGTTTTCATAGCAAAGTAAATCATTTTGAAGGATTGTGATTTAAGTTGCATCCTTTCTTTTTTACAATATATATAATCTTGTTGAAAACTTTTGAACTCACTAGGCGTTAGCCTAACCTTTTTATTTGTCGACATGTGCATCAGGTTTCGGTTGAGGAATGGTACTATCGACTTTGTGGAGACATGAGTGTTAGTCATATGCACGAGAGGGAGTAGCTTGGTGAAGTCTTCCACAATTTGGAGATAGCGACAGTTATTGGGTTTTTAGTAACACCCGACTTTAATTAGTCCTTATGTAAGACTTTATTTATTTTGTCGATGGTTTAACCTAGAATTGTATTTCAAGTATGGACTGGTCGTAAGAGATTTTATTCTACTTTGAGGTATTGTTGAAAATTTTAAATTAGTCGATTTTTCCAAATTTGAGGGTGTTACAAATCTATACCTTGGATATCGTTTACTAATCATCGATCTTCATATTCTTTCACAATCAAGTCTTTATTGCAACACCTTTTTCAAAACCCTAAGGGGCGTTTTATTTGATAGAATGGTTTGGAGGGATTTGGATTTGTGGAAGGATTTGGAGTTTGAGGGATTTGGAAGGATTTGGTATGTTTGATGTAACACCCGTAATTTTCGGTAAGTATAGAACCACCCAGACATTTCTGTACATCGTGTTTGGTGGGATTCATGATGGGAAAACCCTACTAAAAGTTCCAAGGAGTGTCGAGGACCTTAGTGTCGGAAAAGATCGGATTTTCGGGTTTCGGGGAGTTTGGGCGAAAGTGACAGCGAAAGTGACATGAGTCACTTTCGCGTGTCACTCTCGCGGAGGGCCATTTGGCCGCGGTACATCTTCGACGAGAGTACCTTGTGAGAGTGACCATGTCACTTTCGCTTGGCACAATCGCATACGGCCAGATTTGCTTAAAATCAATTTTTTTGGTTTTTTCTCATTTGTCTCTTCACCCACCTCATCCTTCTCTCCCAAGAACCGAACCCTTTATCCCCATTGTTGATTTTGGGCGTTTGAAACACCAAACCTAGAGTGTTTCATGTGATTCTTCCTCATCTAGCAAGATGAGGAAGCTAGAGTTAAGCTATCCTCATCCTCTCTATCCCCTTCATCATCTTCATCAATTTCTAGGGTTTCTACCTAACCCTTTTCATCATTTCGAAGGTTGGTAGTAATTGGCTCATCTTGGTGACCTAGAAGTATCTTGGTTGGTGGATTGAAGTTATGGTTAAGGTAATCTCCTATTTTCTTCATTTATGGAAATTAGGGTTTTGGATATATGACTAAGTTTGGTGTAAAATGTTTGGGGAACAATTATATATGATGGAATATGTATATTTACGGTTGAAAATTTATGGATTTAGGTTTTTGGAAGTTTTTGGCTTGAAGATCCAAGTTTCTTCAAAGGAGCTCAAAGTGGGGTAAAATCTAGATTTAGCCTAAATATAGCAAGGTGAGTTTGTGAAAACGGTGTACATGCCAAAATGTTTTATTTTAAAATGTTTGTATTTTATCTCAAATTGTTAACTGCTGATAAGTTTTAGTTATTCTGAAATGTTTAGTTTTATAAGCATGTTGAGACACCCATTTTAGGATCTTTGGGTATTTTGGTAAATAAATCATGTTGAAATGTTTATTTGATGACTTTACATATATAATTGGAGTTCAATCGATGTAAGTGTCATTTTGTGTATTTGATTTTATGAAACTTTTTAGAAAATGCATATTATTGTGTTATAAGGCATGAGTTCATTTGGAAAAATGGTTTGTCTCAACCAACGACGAAATTTTATTTATTTATACTTTTGGTCGTGTTCGCATATTAGATGGTCAAGCGGGTTCCAATATTTATATCGGTTTCTATTTGGGTATTTACGTAAAGTGTTGGGCCTTTGGCTCGGTTTTGACTAAATGAGTCGTGTGGACATTTGTCCGGAGTTATAACCGTCGTGGGTTTTGAGTATGATGACACTTAATTCGTGTCATTGGTGAGTTACATGTTTTGGGAGCTTTGGTCTTTCAATTTGAGTCATGTAACGTTAGACAGTGTTATAATGGATCCATAGGCACTTCAGTCTGGCTGTTTTGGAAAGCCTAAGTTTTTGGTTATTGTGGTGACCGTTTGGGTTTGCTAGCGAGTAGGCAATAGGTGGCTCGAGCCACTGAGTTGAAACTCGTCTAGATTGGATAGGCACTCACGTCTGTAAGTTCTTGAAAATGTAACTCGGCGGAGTAAGGCCAGAGACATAATCAGTCCGAGGTTGTGATGTCGGTGGTGGCATGGGAACTAGGATGTCGGGATGTGTGGTGAAATCCAATAACATCACAGGTGGCCCCACTCATATGTTCTCGCCACCCAAGATGGAAACGTTTAGATGACATGCGAGGAAGTTGTATGAGCGGCCTACTTGCGTGTTTCTCTATTCTCAGTGTATACGGATCTCCTCATCATTGATCCGTGGTATTTTAAATGGTGATGTCGTATTTTACCAACTTTGGTTTGTGTGGTCGACGCTAAATGATGACCTTAATATTGGGCTTTTCCCACGTATATTAAAGTTTGAATGGAATGCGTCTTTTCCACGTGTCGGTATTTAATTTCGTCCATCTTATGGTTGCATGAGTTTTGGGTCTAATGTCCGTGTTCACGGCGATATTTATTTATGTGGGTTTTTATCTTTGGTTTTATGAGTTATGGGTCATGTTCCACCCGTGTTGGGTATTTCGAGGTATAACATTTTTATCCGAGTTTTTATGAAATTGGGAGTCCTCTCTCTATTCTCATTTTGAGCAAGTTTTGGGTTAAATCTAAGTTTATGAAAGAACGTTTTATATTGGGATCTTAGTCGGTAAAACAGTTTGTTTTGGTTAACGATTAACTCGGTGTCTTCTTCGTTTAAAATGCATATTTATTGGTAAACGAGTCGTTTTCATTAGCGGATCATATCATTTTGAAATATTATGATTTTAATGGCATTCTTCTTTTTTTAAACGATTCATTTATATATGTTGAAAACTCTTGAGTTCACTAGGCGTCAAGCCTAACCTTTTTATTTGTCGGCATGTGCATCAGGTTCCAGTTGAGGGTTTGGTTCTAGCAGTTCTATGAAGAGTCGAGCCTTAGCTTGGCACAAGGGTGAGTAGTTGGTAAAGTCTTCCGCATATTGGAGATAGTGACCGTTCTTGGGTTTTAGTAACACTCGTCCTTATTATAGACTGTATGTATAGATTCAACGTGTGTATTGAGGTTAATTCTTAAATTGTGATTGTAGATGATATAATTATCAATGTATTTAGAAATTTTAAATTAGTTGTTATTTCCAGAATTTATGGTGTTACATTTGATTTGTAAGATTTGGAATGAAAGTGAATTCTATTATTTATAAACAACTTACTAAAACAAATTATAAATTATTATAAAAATAATTAGATTACCTATCTATTAATTGAATATTACAAAATAAATGTTTTAAAGACATTTTAAAACAATATTAACTACAAATCCCACAAAATCTCGTGAAATATCAATCACCCTAGTGGGGTTTTAAAATCCTACATTTGTGGGATTTTAAATCCAGAAAATCCATCAAACCAAACATAGGATTAGAATGAAATTTAATTCCAAACCCTGAAAATCCAATTCATTAATGCAAACCAAACGGACCCTAGTGGAATTTTAAAATCCCATGTTTGTGGGATTTCAAATCCAAAGAATCCATCAAACCAAACATGGGATTATAATGGAATTCAATTCCAAACCCTGAAAATCTAATCCAATCCCATCATACAAACCAAACGGACCATTTGCAAGAATGGAATGGATTTTGGGTGATTTGGATTTCAAATCCATTCCAATCCCATGTTTGGTTTGCATGATTGTCCGGATTTGAAATCCTATGATTTTTCTGAAATCCATCAAACATAAGATTTTGAAATCCCACGGAGGTGGTTGGGATTTCACGGGATTTCGTAGGATTTTTATACCAATAATGTTTAAAAACATGTTAAAAACATTTGTTTTCTAATAATCAATTAATAAAAAGATAATTTAATTATTTTTGTACCTTTTTTTTTAAATAATAGAATTCAATCTCATTCCAAATCCTATAAACAAAAAACACATCAAATATTCCAAATCCAAATTTCTTCAATTCCATATCCTTCCACAAAATTCAAATCCCTCAAAACCATTTCACCAAGCCCCTAACTTTATCTCTTCAAACAATTATGATTTTAGGGTTTTTGATATTGTATTATATTTATGATAGTAAAAGTTTCAGTTGTAACCCCTCATTTATTCCTTAACAATCACTACACCTCAACAATACACATACCAACTACATCCTTCAAAGCTGGAATAATTACATATTAAACCCTCTAAAATACATGGTATCACAACAGGCCCCACAAAAACTCATCCCAATGCAGGAAGCTGGTTACATCACAATGGCCAACCTACTTAAGAGCATACAGTGACACGGACCGCCACTTCATGACTCTATCGCAGAGGAAAAAAATACGTTCTTAAAGGTGCTAATAATACATCACCCCTTTTAAAACAGAAAAGGTTCATGAACAAATAGCCATTTCTTAAATCAAACAAATATAGGTAACATGTGTAGTCTGGATTTTGTTGTATGATACAGCAACAGGATAAATAAAAACAATTTCATAACTCCTAAATCCTCTACCCTAAAAAAATACTCTCAAGAAACTTATATACAGAAACTTTTCGTCCAATGATCTCTCTAAAGAGAGAAAGGCATTTCAGCTCTTTATAGAGTTGAAAACGGTTACTTACAAAGGCCGGTATTCCTGAAAACAGTTACAGTTGCTTGTTCTCAGAAGCATTATCGTCTCAGACTGTGCCAAAATACTGAAATTCTAGCTTTGTAGATTCGGAATCATGCTTTGTGTTGGAGAAATGGGAAGGGGGTTTGGAATCTTGAAGTTTTGTGTTTTTGTAATTGAACCGATTAAAGCATCCATCTGGCTGCTGATCACAGCCTTGATGTGATAACCCTCCGCTTCAATCGCCATTTTCTGCGAAGAAAAGTAATCACAAGTATCCATTTTCATCTCCTCATTTGTTCTGCACCAAATCATAACAATATCTAAATCACCATGTTTATTAGCAAATATCATGTTTAGATGACATTACATTTTATTGAACTTGGTTTAGAAAACAAAACCAAACGAGCCGAGTAAATCCCACACAAAGTATGGTATGGGGAGGGTAAAATGGAAACTTTAAGGGAATTGAATCTATGCTATAACAAGCTTAAACAAATTAATGAACAATTCAAACAGAAGATTAAGACAATAATACCTCATGATTAATTTTGACCAACCACCACATCCAGCTAATGCAAGGTCCTCAATGGTAGCTTCTCTTAGTTTTTCAGGCTTTCTTGATACCAAAATCAAAGGCCATCCACCAGATTGAAGTTTTAAGTACAATTGTATCAAGAAAATATGTTTCATATGCTTCGCCTCTCTAACACAATCATCGCAACCATAACGATTATATCTGCACCATAGAATATAAAAAAACTTAGGTTCATTCATTTAGTCCATTTCATTTTTGACTCCAATTGTTACAAATTGAAGATAAAAAAGAAAAAGGATTACCCGTACAACAATGGGTTGGTACGGAGAGTAGTGTCGGAAGGAAGGAAGTCATCGGTGTCCATTAACACAACATCACGACCACCATCATCTGACGTGATGCCATTGAAGTAATTCTCAACCAGTGACACCGAAATGTTCAACTCTCTCATGTAATGACCTTCTTTAATGTACTTAACAGCAACATCTTTACAAAATTCAGGTAAAGAATATCCTTCAAAGCTATTAATCTCTGCATGTAAAGCAGCCATTTTGCAATGATCATACTGATGATGATCAGATTTTAACGATTCGATAACTCCAGCTTCCCTGCTTTGACACGATTGTAGCATAACGGTCAATGCAACTAGCAAAGTCATCAACAAGATCCCGACTATCACGAGTGAGCCAATGAAGATAGTCGCAGCACAAGAAGACATATAGATCACAGATTCCATTCTAAATTGGCTTCCCATATCTGCATCAACACAAGAAGAAACAAGATTCAATGATGAATCTTAAACCTTTTTTGCCACAAACTTCATCAATTGGAATAACTATTCAATACCCATCTTTGGATGTTGTAAAACAAGAATCTTGATATCCAAAAAGCATAAAATTTTAAGCATACCAGATCCTTCCTCACTTGTGAGACTTCTGGCAGAATACTCCCTTTCCATCTGATGGCCATATGCTGACATCTTGAGACACTGGAGTTGTTAAATCTAATTAAAAGACTTACAAAATTCTCTCATATATCATAGAAACCAACCTGCAAACAAGAAAGATAAGCTTTCAAAATACTACAATTCATAAAAGATAAACAGGTTTATAAACAGATCAAGTGATCAACCTATTTTTTTCCCTAAATTGAACAGAAACAGAAGATACCCAGATCCATTTTTGCCTATTTATAGCAAAAACGTTATTAGATAAGCAACTTATCCAATCATCTTGAGATTTCAACAGTTAGATATGGCCAAATAGGTTCCTGGTTTGACGGACCCATCTTGGTACAAAAAGAATTTGGATTTCTATAACTTCAGATATACCCAGAAAAGAATTCAGATCAAATTTAGGCTAAACAGAAGAATCTAACATTTGACTTGTCAACAAATAAAAAAGAACTTTTAAACAATCAATCACTATTCACTAGGATAAGAATTGATGAACAGGGGAGTGTGTAAAAGACCTGACAGCGACATTGAAGATGGTTGAATGCGTAAACGAGATTGAAGAAGTGATGCAAATGGACAAGTAACCTCCATAAAATCAAATGGTCAAATCTGAGTGGTTTTTTTTTGAGAATCGGGTTTGAATCGGGTTGGATTTAGAGAATGAAGAAGACGAAATTGTGGGAATTGGTCTTCAATCATACTCTGTAGCATACAATTGAATTTCGACACGAAGTATCTCGAAATTAGCTACAGATTCGATTTTCATATTAATTTGGATGATGGGTATAATTTTGGATCGTCTTGATTGCAACATGGACGTGAAAGCCTTGATGTGCTTGCCACCAGCCCATTCGAATCTTTCATTTCTATTTTCCGAATTGTTTATAATTAGCAAAATCTGAATTCTATGCCCATCGAGGTCCTCTATATTTATGTTATACACATCATGTATATCTCAATCCAAATTAAGTAAAAAGTTATGGCTTCACAAATGAAAAGCACAGTTTCACATTGTTACATGATACTTGCTACGTGAGGCCGTTTACAAAATGCTTATCCAGTAAGTGTTTACCAGAGAATTTACCATGGCGGATGAACATGATAAGAGAATAGGATCTTACTCGGTAAGAGCGAGGATAAGGATGAAGAGTCTTACCCGGTAGGAGAGAGTGACAACTCTTACCCAGGTAAGCGCTTACCGGGTAAATTGTTGTATAAGATAGCATCGTGATGGTTAAAATCTTACCCGGTAAAGCAAGTTAGTGTGTCGAGTTTTATTGGTAAACGCTTACCGGGTAAGCATTTGGGTAAACGGCCCCTTAGCCCGATACTGGTTGGGATCGATTACAAATTTTATGGAATATTAAGGTTCAGCCAGAGCTAGTTTTGTAATAGAATTCAAAACTTTCTACTGAGGAAGATAGCTTGACTATAGAATATGACTATGAGGAATATTTTTTTCATTAAATGAAAATATATGTTCTAAATGATATTATCACCTATTTGAGCATATTTCAGATATAGGAGGCTTTGTTGAGCACATAACTCAGATTTCCCTTAAATAATCAATCCCACGTATATTTGTTTACAAAAATTGTTTAATTATGATACTTTTGGTTTTAAAAAGATATAATATTTGATCAAATATAATTTAATAAAAAATAATTAATACGTAAAATACATCTTATTCATATTTTTTATAAGACGCGTGAATCATGAATAATTTTATAAATATTTTTATAATAACTAGTTTATAACTCTGCATTTTAACTAGGGATGCTCACGGGTTAGGTTGATCGGGTTGAAGGTGTTTCAACAATCCAACACAATGTTGGCGGTTTAAGAATTTTCAACTCAACTCAACCCAAACAAAAGTACAACCCAACCCGTTCGAGTTGGTCGGGTTGGTCGGGTTGTGTTTAAACAAAGTAAAAAAAATATTGAAAACATAAAAATAAGGAATTTTTTCTTTGAAATACGATCCATCATTCAAAACAATATACGAGTTCGTCAAATATTTAGGTATTACCTATAACTTTCCAATAATGTCCTCTTATGAGTTCCATTTCTCGTTATTGTCGAGTTGTTTTTGGTAACTTATACATATTAAAGAGGAATATAAATAATTTTAGAGAAGTCGCTAAAACGTTTATCGGGTTATCGGGTTTGTCGGGTTACTTTGAGCCTAACCCAATATCAACCCAATAATTTCGGGTTGTCCTAATTTTTTATCGATTATATGTCGGATTACTCCGGGTTGATTTTTTCCCGGGTTGGTTGGGTTGGTCGGTTTTTTTAACACCCCTAATTTTAACTATTAAACAATTATTGTATTTTGTTCTCTAAAACAATTATTATATATTAAACCAACATTAGATTTTCTTGATATGGAAAAAACATCATGGTTTGGAAACATGTGAAGATACCAAAATACTTTTTATTTGGGTGCATGTCACTTAACTCACATGTGACTTGTTTATTTATGTTTTATTTTTCAAGTCTTTTTTTTTCCATAGCCTTTTATCCATTATGTTTAAGAAATAAAAAGTTATATAATATGAGATGATATTACATTTAGATGCTGTTTGTTTACCTCTTAATAGTTTCATTAAGAGTCAATATCTGAATCGCTAAGAGGTGAATCATGTTTGGCAAAAAAAAATCTGTCTCTTAATGGTTCCAAAATCCTCTGAATGATTTTGTATCATGGGCCTTCCTTAACCATTAAGCTTTCTGATTTCATTCTGAACTATTACCAAACAATCATATTTCATATTGCATTATATCATAAGAGTCTCTTAATCATTCTGACCATTTAGAGGTTTTTATGATATAGTGTAAAATGAAATATGGTTGTTTGCTAATTGTTCGTAATGAAATCAGAGCTCTTAATAGTTAAGGGAGAGTCATGATACAAAATCATTAAGAGGATTTTGGAACCATTAAGAGACATCCTTTTTTTTTGCCAAACAAGATTTACCTCTTAGCGATTCGGATGTTGCCTATTAATAAAACCATTAAGAGGTAAACAAACAATCCCTTAATCGTTCTACACAAAACCATTCAGCAACTGTCAAACAGTCCCTTAGAGTCAAATTCTCGAAAAATTCTAAACATGGATGCAAAATAATTAACAAAATATGTAACAAAATAGAAATTAAGTATAAAAAATTACAGTTTCAATAAAAATGATAAATAAATGGCCTCTTAACTAATAGTGTCACATATAAAATCACAACTGATAAATCTTTAAGACTTATAAAAAAAATAGCCATTACATCAACCAGCACCAAACCCTCATATCCCCTAAAAAAAAGTTGTCCTTAGTCCTTACTAACCATTTATTTCAGTCCCACAATAATTTCAGACCTTGATAATTCAGAATATTAGCCTACTGTTATGAATAACTGAGAGTAGAGAGAGAGACGGCGAGATTGAGAGAGATGGAGATATGAGAGCCAAAAGCTTATTTTCTTATTCAGTAGATGATACATATATATAGATACATATTGCTTAGCTACCAAGAAACACAATACATATATGGTACATATCTTTACCAAATACAAAGGGGATTGACATCCATTCCATATTCATCCATAACACTCCCCCTTGGATGTCTATCAAGAGTACTATGCCTCGTTAAAAACCTTACCAAGTAAAACCCTGTGGGGAAACTTAATGAAGGGAAAAGAGTACATAATTACTCCAAATACGCTTGGGGTTGTTGCCTCGTTAAAAACCTTGTCAGGAAAACCCAGTGGGACAAAAACATGATCAAGGGAAAAAGAGTGCAACGCGTATTTTCTCCCCCTGAAAATCACATCACTTGAGCTCTTTCAGTCGACGCATCCCAATATCACGAACCAGCCTTTGAAACGTTGAGTTCGGAAGTGACTTGGTGAATAGGTCAGCTAGGTTCTCACACGAACGAACTTGTTGAACACTGATGTCGCCGCTTTTCTGCAAATCATGTGTGAATAAGAACTTTGGAAGTATATGCTTGGTTATGTCTCCTTTAATGTACCATTCCTTGAGTTGAGCGATACAAGTCGCATTGTCTTCATACAAGACTGTTGGTAACTCCTTATCAAGAATAATACCGCAAGATCCACGAATGTGTTGTATTACATTTCTTAACCAAACACATTCCCTACTGGCTTCGTGGATAGCTAAGATCTCAGCATGATTGGATGAAGTGGCTGCTATAGTCTGTTTTGTGGAGCGCCAGGAAATCGTTGTTCCACCAACGGTAAACACATACCTGGTTTGTGATCGACCAGTATGAGGATCTGACAAGTATTTAGCATCTGCAAAACCAATTAAACCTGTTTTTGATGGGTTAGCGAAATATAAACCCAAATCTTTAGTACCCTGAAGATATAGAAATATTTGCTTTATTCCATTCAAGTGCCTCTTCGTTGGACACGAACTATATCTCGCTAATAGATTCAAAGAGAATGATATGTCCGGTCTAGTATGGCCAGCGAGAAACATAAGTGCCCCAATAGCACTTAGGTATGGTACTTCAGGATCAAGGATATCTTCATTATCTGTTGGAGGTCGGAAAGGTTCCTTCTCAACATCAAGCGACCTCACAACCATAGGGGTGCTCATTGGATGTGATTTATCCATATAAAACCTTTTCAACACCTTCTCTATATAAGTTTCTTGATGCACAAGAATTCCACCTTTAAGGTGTTCGATTTGTAGCCCTAAACAAAACTTTGTCTTTCCAAGATCTTTCATTTCGAAACCCTTTTTCAAGTATTCTATTGCCCGAGGAAGCTCACCAAGAGTCCCTATTATATTTAAATCATCCACATACACGACAATTATGACATACTCGGGTCCATATCTCTTTATAAAGATACACGGGCAAATCGAATCATTCTTATAACCTTCCTTTAGTAAATATTCACTAAGGCGATTGTACCACAAACGCCCTGACTGTTTCAAACCATATAATGATTTATTTAGCTTGATTGAACATTGTTCTCGAGAACTTACTTTACATGATTCAGGCAATTTCAATCCTTCGGGGAGTTTCATGTAAATATCAGTGTCAAGTGACCCATATAAATAAGTTGTCACGACATCCATTAGACGCATATCAATCCCTTTTTGTACTACCATACTTATAAGATATCGAAAAGTAGTTGCATCCACCACGGGAGAATAAGTCTCCTCATATTCGATTCCGGGTCTTTGTGAGAATCCTTGTGCTACTAGCCGTGCTTTATATCTCACAGTTTCATTTTTCTCATTACGTTTCCTTATGAAGACCCATTTATGCCCGACAGGTTTTATACCTTCAGGTGTACGGACGACAGGTCCGAAAACTTCCCGTTTCATTAGTGAATTCAGTTCTGCCTGCATTGCGTCTTTCCATTTTGGCCAATCTTTTCTATGCATGCATTCATTGACATATTTTGGTTCTTGATCCTCCTCATTTTCAATCACATTCAGCGCTATATTATATGCAAAAATATCATCGACGTCGGTTTTGTTTCGATTCCATACTTTTCTAGACATGATATAATTTATTGAGATTTCTTCATTTTCAGGTACCTGAGGTTCTTCTGGAACCATCATGTCTAGTGTCTCTTCGGGAGACTCTTCTGGCGTTTCTCTTACCTCGTTTTGACCATCTTGCCTATTAGCTCCCTTTTTCTTTCGAGGATTTTTTTCTTTGGAACCGATTGGTCTACCACGCTTCTGGCGTGCTCTAGACTCATTGCTTAAGTTGTCTTGCCCCTTTGGGATATCAATTTTAACGGAAGCATTAGCGGCTGGTCAGTGAATGCGTCTGGTAATTGATTTGCAAGTCCTTGCAAGTGAATTATCCTTTGAACTTCTAGTTCACATTGTTTAGTTCGAGGATCAAGATGAGATAATGATAATTCACTCCAGTTTATTTTACTTTGATTTTCCAGCTGTTTAGTCCCTTCCCCTAATGCTGGGAATTATGATTCATTAAAGTGACAATCAGCAAATCGAGCCGTAAATAAGTCCCCTGTTGATGGATCTAAATATTTGATTATAGATACTGATTCGTATCCGACATATATTCCCAACCTCCTTTGAGGTCCCATCTTTGTGCATTGTGGTGGAGCAATTGGAACATAAACCGCACATCCAAAAATCCTTAGATGGGAAATATTAGGTTCCTGACCAAAAACCATTTTTAAAGGGGAGGAGGCGTTATAACTTATTGGCCTGATGCGAATTAGTGTTGCTGCGTGCAAGATAGCATGGCCCTAGGCGGAAACTGTTAATTTAGCTTTCATAATCATTGGTCTGGCTATCATTTGTAGTCGCTTGATAAGCGATTCAGCAAGCCCATTTTGCGTATGAACATGAGCTACAGGGTGCTCGACTTTTATCCCAACAGACATACAATAGTCATTAAATACTTGGGATGTGAATTCACCAGCATTGTCTAAACGAATTGCTTTTATAGGGTAATCTGGAAAATGTGCTCTCAATCGTATTAATTGGGCAAGTAATCGCGTAAAGGCCAGATTGCGACTTGATAATAAGCACACATGTGACCATTTGGTTGATGCATCAATTAAAACCATAAAATACCTAAATGGTCCACAAGAGGGGTGTATTGGCCCACATATATCCCCTTGTATCCTTTCCAGAAAATTAAGAGATTCAAACCCTACTTTGGCTAGTGATGGGCGAGTGATTAGTTTTCCTTGTGAACAAGCAGCACAAGTGATATTATTAGCTTGAAGGATTTTTTGGTTCTTCAAAGTATGCCCACATGATTGTTCTATTATTTTTCGCATCATTACTGACCCGGGATGGCCCAACCGGTCATGCCAAAGGATAAATCTTTCTCGGTCCATAAACTTCTGGTTTATGACCACATTTGATTCAGTTGCGCTTATTTTAGTGTAGTATAAACCGGAAGAAAACATAGGCAATTTTTCCAACACTTGTTTCTTTCCTGTCATCATACTTGTAAT
This sequence comes from Arctium lappa, assembly GCA_023525745.1. Lineage (NCBI taxonomy): Eukaryota > Viridiplantae > Streptophyta > Magnoliopsida > Asterales > Asteraceae > Arctium > Arctium lappa. The sequence continues at coordinate 127,812,962 of CM042049.1, forward strand.
GTGAATATATTCAGTATGTTCTTCTGTTGTAGTCTCAATATGGTATCCATTCTTACGGATATCTTTGAAATTCAGTAAATTTCTGTGAGACTTGGGGGAATAAAGTGCACTTTCAATTTCCAAATTAATATCGCCTGGTAATAGCACATGTGCTTTTCCAAAACCTTCAATTATATTTGTACTTCCGGATATTGTGTTGATATTTGCCTTTTGCATAGATAAGTGAGAAAAATAACTCTTTTTCTTGAGGATTGTGTGTGTTGATGCACTATCCACCAAACATATGTCCTCGTCATCAATATCCAGTTGTTTTAAGCAATCCATATTTTCTAAAAGAAAACATTAAAATTTCATAAATTTCCAGCAAGTAAAATAGAGTAGGTTTTGTTGGATTGTATAATAAATGACTACAATGTCAAGGTGAAACAGTGAGTCGTGCGGGTCTACCCGCGGCTTTGCCCACGATATGAGTCTCGCAACTTACTGTTTGATTATTTTTTTTCAAGTTTGTATAAGATGAGAATATTGTTTTAAAAATTCACACAATATGATATTCATCACTAAATTCCATAAATATCTTGCTCGTTTACTAAAATAGGAAATACATGAAAACAAAAGAAGAAAAAAAAACTTGACATATTGCTTAATTTTGGGATAGTGCTCATTCATTGATAATAAAATCTCCAACATCCAAGTGAGTTGCTTTGTTGTGGTCTTCAGGACCATCAGGGCTTTCGTTTTGCTCATAAGTGTAATTCACTTATGCCCCTTTCCTCTCATTCTTGAGGGATTTTTGATAAAGTTCAACCAGATGCTTTGTTGTTCGACATGTCCGGGCCCAATGATTTTCCATGTCACAGCGATTGCATGTTCTACTTGTCGGTTTTTCTTTCTTTTCATATGAGTTTTTCTTTTCATGGGTATGTAGCTTTGGAGTATTAAATTGGACACCAGGATATCCTCCACGACCACTTCCTTGACCGCGACCGCGACCGTGACCACGGTCTCTACCCCGACCCCGACCCCGACCATGACCCCGACCGCGTCCTCTAATTCTGTTTTGATCATTATATGTTGTCGCATTCGCTTCTGGGAATGGGGCGGTGCCTGTAGGACGGGTCTCATGGTTTTTCATAAGGAGCTCATTGTTTTGCTCAGCTACTAGTAAACATGAGATCAAATCACAGTATTTCTTAAATCCCCTTTCACGGTATTGTTGTTGCAATAGCATATTAGAGGCGTGAAAGGTGGAAAATGTTTTTTCTAACAACTCCTCATCATTGATCTTTTCCCCACATAGGGTTAATTGAGAGGTAATTCTAAACATAGCTGAGTTATACTCGCTTACTGACTTGAAGTCTTTAAATCTTAGATGAACCCATTCATAACGTGCCTTTGGCAATATCACGGTTCTTTGGTGATTGTAGCTGTCTCTCAGATTTTTCCAGAGGATGAGTGGATCTTTTATAGTGAGGTATTCAGTTTTTAGGGCTTCGTGTAGATGATGGCGTAAGAAAATCATCGCCTTTGCCCTGTCTTGGGTAGTTTACTGGTTTCCCTCTTTGATTGTTTTTCCGAGGCCCTTAGCATCCAGATACATTTCAGCATCCAATACCCAAGACAAGTAGTTTTTCCCGGTGATATCCAAAGCCAAAAATTCAAGTTTTGCAAGATTTGTCATGTTTAACTATCATAAAATATAAAAGTTAATAACTTTAATAATAATAATTTTTTTTATGGTTTTATAACGATTCAATTGTTTAAAACAAAATTCCAATTTCATAAACAATTTATTTGAATTGGATACATTAATTAGGAATATAAAGCTTTGATTATTTTTCGAGAAAAAAAACGATACAATTGATTGTAAAAAACAAGTTTGGTTGTTATAAAAAATCTTTGTGCGCTAAAATATCAAAATTTATGCCTAAAGTTGCAAACTTTATTTATAAAATTAATTGTTTTGATGTTTAAAGACAGATTTTTATATTTGATGAACGTGGAAAAATAAACCTAAACGTGGTTTTATCTTTTGTGATAGGGTGGTAAGAAGAATGGGGTAGAATCAGATTGACCGAAAAAGATTGCGGGACAAAATTAAAACTGATCTTTAAAGGTGAAACCCTAGGGGATTTGAGCGTTCTTGTTTCGTCGTTTGCTTCTCCTTGGTGTCGCCTAGTCTCCTTCGTCAAGAGTCTCGTGCTGATAACGTGTTATGAATAACTAAGAGTAGAGAGAGAGATGGCGAGATTGAGAGAGATGGAGATATGAGAGCCAAAAACTTATTTTCTTATTCAATAGATGATACATATATATATAGATACATATTGCTTAGCTACCAAGAAACACAATACATATATGGTACATATCTTTACCAAATACAAAGGGGATTAACATCCATTCCATATTCATCCATAACACCTACAATGTTATACAAAATTGTTAACCATTAATCTAAAATGTTAATTAAATTTTTTTTACTCATAAAATATTAATTAAATTAATGAGTTAAAATAGTAATCAAACACTTCATTACCAAACACAAAAAAATACTAATATCTAAATAACTATAAAGGGCGGGAGACAAATTGCAACAAGCAGCCGGAGGCGTAGGGTGGCAGTGGGTCCCAAGGGTTGTTTTCTGCACAAACTCCACTTGCTGACGCATTCACAATCAAATATAAATGTTAAAGAATTTTTATTTATTAGTTAGTGTTATATTATATTCAATATATCCTAAGTAGATAATGTGTTATTTGACAATTGGTTCAACGTTAATGAAACGGGATAAAAAGACGTGTCTCTTTGACATGATATTATTTTAATTGGGTATAGATGTTAAAAATTAAAAAAATAAATTGTACAAAGTCGTATAATTAAACACATCTTTTAAAACTTTAATATTATTTGTTGTTTTATTGGTATAAAAGATGATTAAATAATTGAAAAATAGGAAAACGGAGATTGGTTAAGATTCTATATTATGGTTTAGAGTCTTTTTTTTTTTTTACAGTTTACGACATTAAACCGGTCCTTTTGAGTAGGGGTCAGTGGTAGATCCAATATTTTTGCCTAGTGAGGACACATTTAAGATAGATTAAAGGTCTGGAAAGACTTAAATCAACAAAGTTTTTTGGTTGATTTCAAAATACTTTTCCGTTTTATATATTTCAAGAGATTTTTTTTTTGGTTTTTTTGGTGATTTCTAGGTACATTTTTTTGTTTGGTAGAAAATGAAAAACATGTTTTTAACATAGGAAAAGGGGGGATTTTTTTTTTACTATGGCCCATCCCTCCACCCTCTAAACACTAGATCTGCCCCTTGTAGGGGTGCTAAAAAAATACGATCAATTCGACCCACTTAACCACAAAAAGCCCAAAAAACTCAACCCAAAGTAAAATGACGTATAGTTGATACAAAATTACGTTTAAACCGCATTTATTAGATTGAAATTGGGTTAGGATAATTTGAAGTCAACCCAATCTGATGATCACATAGTCTTTCTATACTATGGATTAAATATAATTGTTAAGTTCCTAATTAAATGTACATACTTGTTGCTTCTTCATTCCAGGTGAAACACGCATTAGCTGGCCCTGATCCGCGTAGACCAAGGACGAACACTTAGACATGAGACCAACCCGTAGTTAGATATATTCAAAATTATACTATAATTTCAACCATAATTTTATGGCCAAGCACTTACCAGCTTCAGACATCACCCTCACTTACCTTATCGTGTAGCATTATCGGTCATCAAAATGGATTATTGGTAAGTGTCTCAAACCCGGTAAGCGCTTACCGGGTAAGAGTCCTTTTCCTCATTTGCCGGGTAAGACTCTTGGTATTTGCTATGTCTCTTATCGGGTAAAATTATTAGTCATTTCCATGCTCAATCGGTAAGTTAAGTGATATTTGTAAGCGCTTACCCGACAAGTGTTTAGTAAATGGCCCCTTACCTTCTTATTTGCACGAAATTTCAACTTTATTTCTGTTGAATTTGTTAGCCTTTTTTATGTTCTCATTTTTAATTTACTTCATTTAAACACAATTACTTAGTTATATCGTAAAATGATGTATCAAAGTTTCAACCCAACCTACTAAAACAATCCAACCCATCCCACAAGGTTTTTTGTTGGGTTGAGTTGTAGTTTTGCTTGGTTTGAGATTTTTCAAACCACAAATACTAGGTTAAATTGTTCACATGCCTTCAACCCTATCAATCTAACCTTGTGTAGCCATACTTTTGAGCACTTGTTCGTTGCATTAGAGCATCTCCAACAACTATATTAATTTTTTTTCTAAAATTAAGTAAAAAAAAAGTCAAAATCTCTAAAAAATTGCATCAAACTCCAACAGCTATTCTATTTTAGCAACTCTAGTATTAATTATCTTATTAAAATATTCAATTTATTTAATTATATTATCAAAATATTTAATATATGGAAAGTTGGGAGATGAAAATTTTGTCTTTTTAGGCGTAATAATTAGTTTTAAGAGAAAACTATCTATTTAGAGATTTCTCTAAATTTAGAGATTTTTACAATTTTTCTTCTCTTTTTTTCTATTTTAGCATAGAGAATAATATAACTGTTGGAGCAGCAAAATTGCTAAAATCCCAATTTTTTCTGTTGAAGATGATGTTAAACTTCATTTTCATTGAATATATTTGAGCAAATTGCTAAAATATGAAGGTCATATGTGCAATAAACATATAACTGATGGACTGAATAGAACATACAGGTTTAAAAAGGGGTTAAATTGTAAATTATAGAATTCAAAAATCACAATGTAAATAAAACCCCCAATTTATTGGCGCTCGATTGCTAAATTTTCCAACGTAATCCGACTTCCGACTTCGATTTCTTTCCTGCAACTTTCTGTCAGTTTTCTTCTCTCTGCTGGTAATTGATTTGATATATTTGATGAACCTCTGCTAGTAATGACGGTGAAAGTATTCTGTGTTGAAAAAATATCTGCTTCTTTTTTAAACTTTGATAATTACTTATCCTGTTTGACGTTCATAAAATTTTACATATTTGAAGAAAGACTGTGACTTGGGCCAGGAAAACTCATTTAAGCTTAAGGTCGTATCTCTAATTGACCCAAATGTCATTGAAGTTTGAATTTTTGTATGATTATGATTCTTAAAAATTAACGTGGTTAATGCCCGAGCAGAATCCCAAGTTGAATGCACATAAGGTGTTTGATGAAATGAGTGAGAGAAACGTGAGTTGTATTCTCGTTTCTTGTAATCCTCTGGTTGCATTGTTTATTGTTGGTAGATCTATTTCATCGTCAAACTTTAGGAAAAAGAAGCACGAGCTTAATGGAAAAAGAACAAAAACAAATTGTGAAGAGGTAAAATAGTCATTTCTATCATCAACGTTCATTCAGCACAAAAAATAACAACAATTTTCAATGAAAAAACAAATAAACTGCAATTTAGAACCCTAGGTCTGTGCTCTGTCTTCTCTTTTGTTTATGATAATCTATTTTCTCTAACTAATATCCTCATTTCTTCTTGTCCCATATCTTTGCTACCCCGGTTTAATTTCTAGCATAGAGGGCATTGAGGTATAATTGCGTTATGAATTCAGTTAACTTGTGTAGTGAGCAACTTTTATGCATTTCTGATGCCTAAACGGAAGGCGAAAAGGGTTACCAAGCAGTCTAATTCATCTCATGTGGATGATACTCGGCGTGATGTTGCTACAAATGGAGCTCCGGAAGAAACTACATTCATTGACCAAGAAGGTATATGCAGTTTTGAGTTATCAGTTATGCAAACATAGCAAGAGCATAAATGTGTACTTGATTGGTAATGATTTGGTGGTCCGATTAAAAATTCCTTGTTTATGGAAATTTATCGCTCCCTGCATCCACGTGTTATAATAACCTAATAACATCTATTCATTTAATGAAAATCTTGCGCTTGAGGATTGGACGGTGACACTGGCTACTCATAAGACTATTAAAGCATCTATTCTTTTCATAATTTGTAGGTCTTTCATGACGAAGTTCCAGTATTTGTTCCAACAGTACCGTTTTTTGTTGAATCTACTTACGGTTTCACTCTATCAGACACTTCTATTAGTGAGTATCTGAGGCCGTTCGAAAAACCAGATATCATATTTTGACTTCTTTGAGTGAAGAAAATTGAAATCTTTTTACAATTGGAACTTGATATGTAGTTATTTGCCTTCTGGAATCAATAAAGACAGCAGTTTGTAGAATTTTAAAGACCCTTTATGGTAGCTCTTTTGGTATTAACTACTACATCGACACTATTCCTGTCAAATTTGTATATAGGGATTTTCGTTGTTGACTTCAACTTATGGTTTAGATTCTTGTAGGTCACGTACCATTCACTTGATGGTTTTTTTTCTTGTTAGCAGCACCAGCATGTCTTTCTCAATGACCTTTTATCGTATAGAAACATGAAGCATATAGAGGTTATGAATCAAAAGTTATAAGTAGGTGCTACTTGTAGAGCAGTAGTTTTAAGGCCTGTACATATCTTGAACCTTGGTATTCCAATTTCCAAGAATGCCCATTCATTCTTCCACGTTCAGTTGTTGATCCATGGCAGCTCAATCACTGAAAACTACTTCCAAGAAAAGAGTCAGTTATGACTTGCAACTAGTTTGTTGATGATCTATTATAGTACTCTTTCTTAAGAAGAAGCTAAACATGCTGCATATGTTCTCTTACTTCGTGTGCTTATTCAGTTGAACGCCAGAGTGCTGCAATCCGGGCCATTCGTGATATGGAGATTGAAAGATTACTAACTGCTCTGCACTTGCTAAAATCCAATATGAGCAAGGAACAGCTACAGACTCCAGTGCTTCAGTTTTTTGAGGAAAATCTTCCAAACCTAACTGTGTCAAGAGCTGAGAAAGATGGACGGATTGTAGTTAAACGGAAAGATAAGGATGATGACTTATCCATGAACACTGCTGATGGAGGAAACACTATCTCTTCATTTCTACAACATATGTCTATGGCTTATCCTGACTGCTCTACTGCAATGCCATCTATTGGTGGCTTTGAGTTTTCAAGTAGAACTGGTATGTTATGCAATAAGGGTTCGAGTATTTATTTGATGCCCAACAGTTTACCTACACCAGTTGAATCACTGCTCTCATTTATCTCTAAGTTCTCGCTTGGTGGCAGGGAAAACAAGCTTCATTGGTGCTGAAAATCTTCAGATCAAGGATTTTGTATGTTCTTATGCATTTTGATATGGGTTTCTTCATTAATTTTATCCCCTGTTGTTTATTTGTTTTAACACACTGAATTAGTGGGTGTTCTCTTATTTGTCTCATGTTTTAGGTTCTAGAGGAGCCATCTGACACTCATATTCTTGGCATAGAAGATTCTCTGCAAACTCCTGGGGTATGCTGATCCAGATCATTTTTGTGTGTCCCTGTTACATGAGACTTTTACTGTTCAACAGTAGACAGATTGGGAAAGCTGCATATTTCATTTTTTAATAGAACAATGTGAACAAGACCCAAAAGCAGACCATTAATTGCCAATAAAACTACATAGTTCTTCTGTTATATTTCTTTGACATACAAGCTATATCTTGGTGGCCTTCTTGCTACTGCAAAAAGGAAATTTGCATAGTGAAGCTCTGGGTCATGTGTCTTTGGTTTTCAGCTGTTTGATATTTGGAGTTACTATAATTGCAGGCGACTAGCCAGAGGTTGTCTGTTGGAATGACACCTAAAACTTTAAGGCTTCCGAAACAGGGTGAGATGCTTCTGTCGGTTCATGGTTCACCGCTTGGTGTTTTCAAAGAAAACAACATGGACGCCATACATGGTAAAGCTATTTTAAAGATTGTCACTTTCTTCCTGTACACAATCATCATTTAAAGGACATGTACATAATTTCAACTTTCCAATTATGCTGGATTGTTTCTTATTCCTGCAAAATGATAATTGGTTTGTCTTTTGAAGCAAACTTCTCAGTTAATCAAACGCTATCGATCATCATTTAATTAGTTTCATTTCATTTGATGATTTCATCTGCAGAAATAGAGGAAGAATGAGCCGTTGCTACAAATTACTGATTTCTGGAAGGGAACTGTTTAATCTACTTCTTCGGTTCTATTTCTGTGCATATAGCTTTGCATCTAGTTGTTTTTCTACAGTTGCTCTTGAAGAAATTGCTTTGATGCAATTCATTGTATTAAAAATGTATGTTGCACATTGCTCTGTCAAGATTGAGCTTTCAACTTCATGTTATCTGGATATTTGCTTGAGTAGTTGTTTGTTTTCATTGTTTTGCAGTAAAAGTACAAGTTTTTTTTTTCTTTTCTGCAGATGGTGAATGCCTTGGTGTAAGGATGGATTTTTTTTTATGCAACAAATGTTCAATATACACATTTTGCATGGTGATATCAATGTCAATGTTATTGTGTTGTAATTATTAATTACGTAAAAGAAGTCACATCAAAATGAACCAATGCTACATAGGCTGAAAAACCGTTTATTAGGTAAAATGAGTATGAAGTATGAATAATTGAAGGTTTGTAATGGTAGTTGAGAGAAGAAAAATTCATTGTCACACTAAATAGGTAAAACAAACTTTGTTACATTGTGATCCAAAATGCCTTAAATTGAATTATTAGCTGCTCCCATTCTTTTCGAAAGTAGCATGCACATAATAGAGAATGAAGAATAATTGAATATGATCAAACAAGGATAAATACATAGAAAATTGCAAAAGGAACAAGAATATCATGAACCTGATAGCAAGAACAGCTCTAATATGGAAATGTACCTAAACACTTTCACGATATGATGGTTATCCTAGCCTTAAAGCATAATAACTTAGTATCATGTCCAGATTCAGATAACTTGATCACCAGTTGCAAACATCTAACTGAAACACAACACAGCTTTCAGTTCTGAACACAACAACTGTCTGATTGATGCTGAATCTGTTCCACAATACCTACAAAGTGCTCAAATCCTTCCACCTATACCTTGCTAATATCAACTGGTATTCTCAAATTAACTTTGGTAGGAACAGAATCACGATCAGATGATCCGAGTGCCCCTAAAGCATCTAGAAAGAACCTTTTATTGGGGACAATGCCATCTCGGTCCATATGCTTCATCAGTTTCTGTAACAGCTCCTTCATGTTTGCTTTTGTGTAGGATTTATACAAAAGTTTATATGTTGAAGAATCTACACGAAACATCTCACTATTACAAGCAGTCTCAAACAGCCTATCTGCTTCCATTGGTAAGCCATTCAAGCAGTAGACATTGAGCATGACATTTAAAGTTGAAACCTTTACTGTCTTTTCTGACTCTATCATCTTATCATATATCTCCCTTGCCCTTGAAACACAATCACAACATCCATACATCATGATCATGCATTCATACGTGATGAAGTTTGGCGTGTATCCCATATCCGTCATCTTCTGAAAAACCAAATCTGCTTTCTCTCTAAGCCGTGCTTTCCCATAATTCGTTATCATTGAATTAAAAGTAGAAAGCGTAGGTCTCTCTTTTGACCGCAACAAGCTTTTAAACACTTGTTCCATCTTTTCAAACTCTTGCTTTCTTCCATATGAATCAATCAACAGATTATAGCTAATGATATCTGGTTTTATCTGCTTACTCTTCATACGGGCAAGTACTCCTTCCATTTCACCTATCATCCCATTCTTACCATAAGCATCCATCACACCGTTGAATGTGAAAATATCGGGGGTGACAATACTTTCCTCCAGATCTTTAAACAAAGATTCTACCTGAGCAACATTTCGTGCTTGAGCAAGTGCTCTGAGAAGAATGTTGTATGTCACAATACTAGGTTTGCACCGTTCTGTACCCTTCATTTTATCAAAGTATCCGAGAGCCTTAGATAAAGCCTTGGGTTTGTCTTTCGAGTGAAGGTGGGCGGTGATAAGTGAATTGTATACAGAGGTATCAGGTCGGCACCCACTGTTTCGCATCTCGGAAAAGAGCCACATTGCCATTCGGGTTTGTCCCTTTTTTCCCATCACAGAAATTAGTTTCGAATAGACCCCGTTATCTGCTACGTACCAACGTTGTTTTTGCATCCATCTAAACACCTAAATGAAAGAGATATTAGTGTTGATCCAAAAGCCAATGGTCAAAAAGTTCAACACTTTGTCTATGGTAGTACTTCCTATCTCATTTATCATCCAACCTTCTCTTCCTCAAATTCTAAGTAAATTGTTAAGAGCATCTCCAATGGATTCCCCAAAATTTCTCCAAAATGGAGAACCAAAAGTCAAAATCTTCAAAAAAGAAATTACATTCATCTCCAATATATTCTCCATTTTGGAGAATCCAACATTGATTACATTATTAAAATATTCCATTCATCTATTTAAATATTATTTCTCTCTCTAAATATTTATTTTCAAAATTTCCTATTGGTGGAAATATATTAAAAAATATTTCTATTACATGGTAATCATTTTTGGGGTGTTCTCCAAATTCGGAGAAAAAAACCTTCTCTTTCTAGCTTTCTCCATTTTGGAGATAGTTTTAGGGAATCCGTTGAAGCATAAAATTGGTTCAAAATCTCTATTTCCCCCAATTTCTCCATTTTGGAGAATCGGTGGGAGATGCTTTTATGAATTTAAGATAAAAAGAAAAAAGAAAAAAGAAAAAAGAAAAAAAGATAACCATTTGACCAAGAAAGCTTTTCAAAATCAAACATCTGCAGCTGAATTCATGTGTTTAAAATTATAAGTAGGAAATCCTGATGGCAATTGGCAAATAAACTATTTAAAAATAAACATACAGATTGAGCAAAATGTGTTTTCCAAATTCAACTTTCATGAAAAAATGGCTAACCTCAAGACATTGAAGCCACTTATCAGACTTGCCAAGCTCCTCGAACAGAAGAAAACAGTGCTCCGTCCTCACAAACTTGACATACTTGTTTAGTGTCGACAGCAACGGCTTGTCGTAGTTAAAGTTCTTCAAGAGTGTCCGTACCAATTCTTGAGCCTCTGCGTTTTCCTCGGACTTGGAACTTCTCTTGGATCGAATCGTTGAACCACAGATAACTGTGTATCTGGTGGGTTTATTTTGAGGATGGTCACGACATAAGTTGAAATTTAGGGACGAAATGTGGGTGAATTTCATATGTGTTGTGGGAATCGAAAGGAAATGGAGAGATCCACTAGAGAAATTTGCAGACATTTTTAAAAGTTAGAAGTAAGATGCCAGGGATGTTGACGATCTTAAAGAAAAGGGTTCATTGCAAAAAAAGGCCTTTTAGGCCTCTCGACGTTTGCCATTTTTTTTGGATATGTGTTCCCATGGTAAGAGGCGCTGATTGGAGTAAGATGCTCTACTGGAGCTCGCTGACTGAAAAATATTTGTTTACTAAGGGTTCTGTAGTAAGCGTTGCCTGACCAAAAAAAATACCATTTTAATCCTCTATATGATTAAACAAGGAATGAAGTATGACTGTTTATATAATTAAGGGGTCGTTTACCAAACGCTTACCCAGGGAAGCGCTTACCTTACTTACCTTACTGGATGAATATGGCAAGGAACAAAATCTTACCCGGTAAGTAAGTGATAGAATTTAATTTCACGGGTAAGCGCTTATCCGGTAAGCGTTTGGTAAACGGCCCCTAAGTGTTGAATAACAGTTCCAAGAAGGAAAACTGTTGAATAACAGAAAACTACAATTTTCACAATTTAAATATATTTAGACAAGAAAATATATTGAAATTCATTCATATTCTCAAGTAAAATATAAAAAACAAATAAAGAATACTAAATAGATATTGTTTTTAACTATAGAAAAATAAGATACTCAAAACATAATAGTTTGAATATACCAGACCTTAATTTGAAGCATTTAAAAACAATTGATTCGCAATATGATCATGCAAATCAGCCATATATTCATTGTAATGATGCGCTTCATCGATCACTTCCTTTGAAGTCCATTTATGGATATCTCATGTATACATGATTCAAGAATCCTTTCACCACATTTTCATTATTCCAGTTAATCCTAGGTTTCTTGGGTTGTGAAGATTTTTCAACCTTTTCCATACTCATGATACATTTGAAGGCACATATCCACTTCAAAGTTGTTAAAGGCTCAAGTCGCACATAGGCGCAAAGGGGTCTCAGGGGCTAGGCGCAAGCGTAAGGCGCGGGCAGGGACGGACCCAGAAATTTTTTGATACGGAGGCACCATATAATATAGACAAAAAATAATTACAAAAAACACGGTTTTTATTGTCTTCATCTTTTTACCGACGTTCAATATTGTCGGATGTGTTTTTAGCCTAATTCCACCACTTCGAGGATTTTTTTAAGCTTTTTGCTTGATTACGAGAGATTTTTAGGGGTTTTTTAATCAATTTCAAGGGATTTTTTTGGTTGATTTTAAGAGTTTTTTTTCGGTTTTTTAGTTGATTTCAAGAGTTTTTTTTGGTTGATTACAAGGTATGGTTGTACCTTGTTAGAGTTTCCAAAATAATACGGTAGCACCTTTCAAAACGATACAGTTGCACCTTTCACTAACCTAAGAATTTTTACCCTTCGCCGGAGAAATAATACGGTGGCACGTGCCACCATTACCACCATACTTGGTCCGTCCTTGGGCGCGGATCTCATGAGGCACGCTTAGGCCCACAAGGCGCCACAGCCAAGGAACAGGGCCTTAGTGAGAAATGATACGATACATTTGTCTAAAGCATTGCTTGTCCTGAAACTTTTCCCTTCTTCCGTTGTATGATGGTTTCATATTACACATCTAATGTATGTTCTTATCAATCATGAGACACATGAATATGTATTATGTTACTTTGTTAACGATGTGTTACAATAAAACAGTTACAAGGTAATTTACTAATTTATACAATTTGATATCAATATATCATTGAACCTTGAGAGTCGAGACTGACCTATAAATATATTTCACTCTGCTTCAAACATGGATATATTTGTTGACTTTTTTTCAAATAAATAATTCTTAGGATCAACAGAATCAACTAAAGATTCATTCATTTAGGATAAATAGCACCTTCATCAACTGGTTGGTTCTGTACAAGGAGGGGTGAAGATACTTATAGATTAAAGTTGTTGTGCAACTTGTGGGGTCTTTGAGAAAGGCTAGCAGATGCTTCTTCATATTGCTTTCTAAATGCTAGTAGAGGTGTGGTGTGATGGCATCACTAGTAGAGAGTTTTGGAGTTGGTTTCTGCATCTTTATGTTGCTTCCCAGATGCCTCTTTGCTTACACAAATACTAGTTGACTATGTTCACGAATCTATATAAATATGAACAGGGCCGGTCCTGAGGTTTTGGATGCCCATGGCAAAAAGTCATAACAATGCCCTTGGAGGGAAGTAATGTAATGATGGCTCAATACATGGGCCTAACTCCTAAGCCCATAATCACATTCTAGGTGTAATCGTATAAACGATTAGCCAAGAATAAGACAATGATGTTATTTTCTTGGTCAAGGTTATTATGTTACTTCCTTTAGTCAAAACATTATACATGTAAGGTTCAGAAGGGAATAAAGTAGTATACTTATTTGGTTGAGAAATGTAACGTAAGGTTAGAATTCTGTTTGTAGTAGTTAGATGTTTTGGAGGAAGAATTAGTTAATTGGGAGAATTAGTTGATCTCTTGTAATCCAAAGCCATAAGTAGCTTGCCACAAACCTCAATTCATGGAAACAAGCAGCAGGAATGAAAGCTATGCACCTGGCTTGTATATTCAAGTTTCGTGTGCAGTTGAAACATTCACTACTAGCTAGAAAAGAACATAAACCATCAAATTGAAACCAAAATTTCTCAATAAACTATAACCCAGGACGACTGTTTAAACTAAAAGTAAGCTATTGTTTCATCACCAAAAGATGCACTATATGAACTCTTTTAAAGACTATACTTATTCTGATCGAACCTCAAAATGATCACATTTCGAACCAATAAAAAGTAGTTTAGAACATCGAAGGCCAATAAACTTTGTCCTCAATATGATCACAATTCAAATCCCTAAAAACTAGTTTCAAAAATCCAAGACCAATATATAAATAAGCAACCTTAAACAAGAGTCCTAGTAAGTGGTCTACAAGATAAAAAATCAATCAAGCCTTAAAGACTAGGACCAAACACCAGTCAAAATTGAAAAAAAAAATTCTAACTCTAAAAAGCAAACAGGCAAGTGAGGAAACAATAAAGCTCAATAGTCAATACACAAGACTCTCAAAACATAAACATTAGACTATTAAAATTTAAAAATTACCTCAATAATCAATACACATGAGTGCAAAAGTCTAAATCGATGAATGAGTGAAATAGCCAAATAGGTTCTGTCTGACTCTTCAAGACAGTAGAACCGCAGAAAGCCAGAAACAGAGAGGAAAGTTGCAGTGTCGCAGTGGGCAGAGCCGTAGACCGCAAGAGCAGGTCCGGTCCTGAACTGAAGAGATGACTGATGAGAGTCGAGAAAGCAAGAGTTCGAGATTTCGAGTATTCAATCGACAGAAGATAGAGCAAGTGAGTGAGAGATTTTGATCTTTGATGGTTCGATAGCGCCAATACTCCGATGTTCTGTGCGTCTTGGCCGGAAAGTGTATCGGTAAAAAAAAATAGGCCCAAACCCTAACCATAACCTAACGGGCTTGATCAGATGATGCCCTTGGGCTCACTGCTGCCCTGGGCCGGCGCCGGGCCGGGCCGGGCCTGAATATGAAAAAAGTAGACTTTCATATTATGTTCATAAAAAAGTATTTTATGTAAAAATCTATATGTGTGTGTAAGATTTTCGTAAACTAATTGGTAATTTATATTTTTTTTTGTTATTTATATATTTGCAAATGAACTAGTTAGTTCAGATGCTTTTTAAACAAGAATGTTTCATTCAACATCAAATCATATACAAGGTTAAAATAATAACCTTTTGTCATTCAGACTATCCATGCAGAACAGTTACCAAACAGTCATTTTTTATTCAACATGAAATCATATAGCGTCTCTTAATCATTCTGATAACCTAATCATTTTGTTGCATATCATTCAATATCTGTCGAACAACCCATAAGTTGCGTCAAAAGTGAGTAGTGGCCACTTAATTCAAGGGAATATTAATATGATTGTGCGAGAAAGGTAACGATACATTAAAGGGATTGTTGTTATGTTATATATGTACACTTAATGTTACAAGTGAGAATTAGGTAATTGCATATTGTTGTACATGTTGAGATTGTTACCATAAATGTGGTCTCACTGAGCCGTAAAACCTGACTAATATGGTGCAACACGGGATCGGAATCGACAAAAGAAAAAGGCATGTTTAGAGGAGTATAGACATCGTTAGTTAACTATTTCATATGATGCTTAAGACTTTAAATTATGTTGTGAAGCATAGTATTTTGGCCTTTTGAGTCTATATTCGTATTTACTTTGGTTGTAAGTAAGACCATCTTGAGGTGGGAATTTGAAGTGAGTTTGTAAGCTAAGTAAAATGTCATATATCTCTAACGGGGGTTAGGGGGTGTGACAATTTTATTCCATTTTTTGGTTGATTTCGTAAAATTTCTCAATTTTTAGTATTTCATTCTCGTTATCCTTTGCCTTTTTTACTAGGTTTCTAATTTTGTTTCCTTATGCATCTAGGATTTTAGTACTAAATAGAATATTTTGCAAATTAAAATCAACTAACCAAATTAAAAGAATCTTATATCAATCAAACAAGTTAACATCAACAAGACAACAACTAAGGTTGAGAAAAGTAAAATTTAAGCTAAGAAAATTAATATCATATTAACAGATATAACACAAATATAGAATTTCTGGCACATATGAGTTAGGGGCGTAGGGCAATGGATGTAAGCAACGCACAATGTAACAAAATAAACAATCAAAACAAATTGCAATAATTAATAGGCCAAGGGAAGCAAGAAAAAAAAAACTGAATCAGAATTAGGTCAAAGGACTAATATCAAAATTTGGGCAAAAACATAGGTCAAGAGCCAAAACTTAGTATATCATGTAAACATAATTGTATAACATTATAATTAATCAATTTAAGGCAAATGGCTAATATCAACTTTAGGTCAAAAATATAAATTCGAATTAGGTTTTGGGACAAAACCTGAATGAGAGACTGAGAGATTGACTATAACACTTACCGGACAATCATATTTACCACATTCCTAATCCAGTAATAGATTAATGCCCTTGGTTTTGGTGGTTGGGCATAGGCATGAGCCGACTATTTTTCCTAGGCTAAAACAAAAGCACTTATCAGATTCTTCAAAAAAAATTCAAAATGGAGAAACAATAGTAAAAAATTTAAAAAAATTACATCAATCTCCAAAA
This sequence comes from Arctium lappa, assembly GCA_023525745.1. Lineage (NCBI taxonomy): Eukaryota > Viridiplantae > Streptophyta > Magnoliopsida > Asterales > Asteraceae > Arctium > Arctium lappa. Next base: position 127,829,329 of record CM042049.1, read on the forward strand.
GATTCTCCATTTTGAAGATAAACCATTAATTATATTATCAAAATATTTTATATATTTAATAAAATATTATTTATCTCACCTAAACATTTCATTTCAAAGTTTCTCATTGGTTGAATATAATAAAAAATCATTTATCTCTCTTGGTAATCATTTTTGTGGATATCTCGAAATTTGAAAAAAATTACACTATCTCTTCTATTTTCTTCATTTTGGAAAAAATTAATTTGTAGAATAAGTTTTGAATAAACTGTTGGAACAAAAAGTTGCTCAAAATCTTCATTTTCTCTATTTTGGAGAAGTTGTTGAAGATACTATCGTGGGTGGTTGCAAGGACTGCTTGGCATGGCTCTACTAAATACCAATGGTGCCAACAAAAATTTGGTCTTATGAAGGACAAAAATCCAAACACGTCACTATTTTACACGAATAAAAATCAATTTAAAACATGTTACAATATGCATATAACCCGTCATTTTAATATTACAAGGTGTCCTATGAGTATTAATAAGATGATATAACCATTGCTAGATTACATGAGTTCTATCCACTTTCACTCTAATACTTTATATATAATAAACACTTGCACATCTTTTTTTATATCTTAATTTGATGATGTTTGAACCTTTAGGGGCGTTTGGTTCGTAAAATTTGATGGAATCTGGTGGAATTGGAATGTTGAATTCATTTGATCAGATTCCATTCATTTGTTTGGTTCAAGCTTTTCATTGGAATGGAATCTCTCAATTCCATTAAATTCCATAGATAAGTGATTTTAACATTCCATCCCAAAAGCCTAGCATTTCAATGGAATGGAATGTGATAATTCTTTAATTCCAAAAATACCCTTTGCTCCAAATAAACCCTACTCTTTCTTTTATCACAATTCAAAGCCGACGTAAACATCATCAGACATAATCGACTTCTCCTCTGGACGTTTTCTGCATAAACGAACTCAAATCATCTTCTCCATTGCAGCAGGTTATCTCTGTAACACCCCAAAAATAGGGATAACAAAAATCCGAAAATCGGACATAAGGTATACTAAAAATTGTCATAGCAAGAGCCTCCCAAAAGTGGGGAACTTAAATGAATAACCTGTTTAATCACAATTTGTAATTTAACGGACAATAAACAACAACCAACTAATCTAATTTCTACAACTAGAAAAGAGATTACAAAAAGGGTTGTCATCTATAAACCCAAAAGATCTAAAGCCAAAAGCATAACGCATCAGTGTGCAAAAATCCCCAAGCTCTCACCCCAAGGCAACCTACACTTGCTTAGAACCGGCGCCGCTAGAACCTGAGATACACATCGACACCAAAACAAGTGTTAGACCAAAAAGCCTAGTGAGTTGAACAATCATAATCATGCATGTACAGTTACAGTTCTTATCAGCAGTTAACCATAGTTCAACAATTATGGAGTCAATAGGGGAGACCTATAGCACCAATCAAGTTCCACCCAAAGAGTCGATATACCTTGATGCCCTATAACAAGGAACACCCGAAAGGCCCGGCACACTCGAGGACTACAACCATGGCATTACCCCGAATGGCGGAGGTCTAGGCACATACCATCACAGTGGCGCCCAAGACTACATCCTCCTAGTGTCTACTGACTTGGTTCGTCCAACATATCATATAGGAGGTCTTGCGGTATATATTCCAACCAAAACATTTCGATACCAACCATGGGTACGATATTACCATCCTAATGCATAAATCCAATATGAGACTCAATTTCCAATATAATCAATGTTTGAATGTTCAATCATTAAAATGCATTCCAAGTAGAGTTTATCATCTACTATGCCACATATATCCCAAAACATTTCAAACCAATAAAGTACATCATGGTATTTTCCACATAATCATCTTCCTCACATTCCTTCATATCAAAAACCCCAAATACTTGAACATATGGAGACAAATAACGACAATAGAAGCATATGATGTGTATCTAGTTTTTAACAAAGGTTAGTAAACTCACTATCTAGGTTTTTTGACCAAAAACCTAGAAAAGATGAAACCCTAGCTTTTGAAGATGAAGAGGCTTGAAAGCAAGGAGATGAGGATCTTGAATGAAGCTTCAATGGAGACACTTGAAAGAAGCTTGAATGAGCACTTAATGCTCTCAACAACCCAAACCCTAGATTTAAGTGAGTATGTGCTTGAAACCCTTAAAAATCGCCCAAGAGAGAGAGCTCCCGTTTTTTGTAAAGTGGTGAGTGAGAAGTGAGGCATTAACTCCTATAAAAACAGGATACTGGTCACGCGGGCGATAGTGCCCGGCGATAGTGCCCCGGGCACTATCGCGGTCACAATCGCGAGCTTCCCCCCGCTCTCGGTACACTTTGGGCGATAGTGCCCCTGGCGATAGTGCCAGGGCACTATCGCGAGGCACAATCGCTGAACAAACCAGCCTGCGGTACCAACCGGGCGATAGTGCCCTCCGCGATAGTGCCAAGGCACAATCGCGGGCACAATCGCCGTCCTCTCAACTCGGCCCGAAAACTTATCCGAAAATGATAACGAGCACAAGGTTTGGATGATTAGAGGTAGTAAATCAATATGTGACATTCTAACATAGTCGAAGATCTTAAAATGCACTTAAAGACACATATGCACACACATAACGAAGTTAAGGCATTAAAGGAGACAAAATACTTACCTTAACAGTTTGCGGGTGTTACAATCTCTCTCTCAATGCATCTCTTCTTCATTTTGATTTCTCTATTTCGATTTGGTAGTTGCCGATTTATCAAAATCAGTCGATTTGGTAATTGATTTCACAACAGTCATTCAAATGTATCTATTTCAATTTCACAATGTATTTATTTCGATTTGGTAGTCGATTTCACAATGTATCTATTTCGATTTGGCAGTCGATTTCACAACAGTCATTCAAATCGATTTGGTAGTCGATTTATCAAAATCGATTTCAGAAAGGTATTGGGTTCTGAAAATCTTTCACAACAGTCATGCAAATCGATTTGGTAGTCGATTTATCAAAATCGATTTCAGAAAGGTATTGGGTTCTGAAAATTGATTACAACAGTCATTCAAATCGATTTAGTAGTCGATTTATCAAAATCGATTTCTGAAAGGTATTGGGTTCTGAAAATCGATTACAATAGTCATTCAAATCGATTTGGTAGTCCATTTATCAAAATCGATTTCTGAAAGGTATTGGGTTCTGAAAATCGATTACAACAGTCATTCAAATCGATTTGTTAGTCGATTTATCAAAATCGATTTCTGAAAATTGTTGGGTTCTGAAAATCGATTACAACTGTCGATTTGGTAATGTTTGATAATGTGCTTACTGGTAGTCCATTTATCAAAAATCGATTACAATAGTCAAAAGGGGTATTTTGGTCATTTACCAAAATTTCATTCCAATTTTAAAACTACAATCTGTGAACCAGACAGATTCCAATTCTGTTAACAGATTCCATTCTGTTAACAGATTCCATTCCAATTCTGTCAACCAAACAGGTGGTCAAACCTGACAACATTCCATTCCAATTCCTTCAAAGTCAAATTCCTTTGACAGATTTCATTTCATCCAAAAACATTCTGTGAACCAAACGCCCCCTTAGGGTGTATGGTTAAATTTGATGGAATTAAAATTTATTGAAAGAACTTGATTTTGAAGAAATTGAAATGAAATTTGATAGAATTTGATCACACGTTTGGTTGGTAGGAATTGGAATGGAAAATGATGAAATTCAATTCTTTCACTTAAGCCAAAGAATGATGAATTCCTTAAATTGTGGAGTTCAATAAGGATTTTATCATTTTCATTATGTGAACCAAACATAATATTTGGAATTTGGTCAAATGAATTATCCATTATAGTTCTTTTAATTTTTTCAAAATTAATGAACCAAACACCCCCTTAAGTCCTTAAAAGATTATTCTTACTTTTGGTTCCACTTTCATTAGGACAGTAAATGGGTTTATAGGACGCAAAAAATGTCTAAATGTCCTAATATATTGCTTTCTAAGACTTAATTTATAGACTCAAACAATAAAACGGCATATCTAAAGATATTGTAATAAGTTTTGGGATGTTTTTTTGGCATAGTAACAAGTTTTTTAAAACATTTTTATAAAAACGTTGTATTAGTTGTTCTCTATTTGAAAATGTGTCTTATAAAAAGAAATGTCCTATAAAAAATGTTTTCATAAGATTATTATAAAAAGTGTCATATAAAATAACTAATACGGGGTTTTGTATTAAAAGTGTCCTAAACTTTTTTGTTAAAACGTTCAAAATAGTTCTATATACTTACAATAACACATTTTTATAAGACAATTGACGGTTTGGTACTATAAACTTTAGTCTTATAGTACGGGGTCTATTGAGATAACACGAAATTATTGGTGTTTTAAACCTGATTTTGTTACAATGCGTTATGGTGGGTAGACTTAGACCTTTCGCCAAAAATCCACTAAAATACATGCGCACTAAACAATATGTAAAGATGGTTTTTGTACCATTTTTTTTAAAGTTAATGATGTAGCACGACCGCAAGAAAGTGCCAGTTTGATCATTGAAACGATGAAATTTAGTTATAATATGTCGGTCCAAAGCATAACCTTACGTCTTACTCAAAACGTAGTTTTCACCTGAATCTTGGACCTTGTGTAATGATATTTTTAGATTTTGAATAATATCAATATTAATTTAGAATCAAACAATAAAATAGCATATCTATAGATATTGTAATAATTTTTTAGGACGTTTTAGGCATAATAACATGTTTTCCAAAACATTTATATTAATGACACGCTGTGTTAGCAAGGACGGAGTGGCAGATCCATAAAAAAAATTTGTTGGGGGCACAATATAAAATAAAATAATAATTAAATAAAAAATATTATTTCATTAAAAATAATAAAAACTTACCTCTTACAAATGAACTCCACTCTTCATTGTTCTGAATTGACTAATTTTTTTTTTCTATGGTACATGTCAATGCCACATTCATAACGTCATCACCAATAACAATAACAAAATAAAAATTAGAGTAAATTACATTTTTAGCCCCTATAGTTTGTTGAAAATTTCTATTTTCATCCTCATGATTTTGAAATTGCGATTTTCATTCTTATGGTTTATAATTCATCACATTTTTCGTTCTTATGATTTAACTTTTATTGCTATCTTCATCCTTATAGTTTTACTCATTTCTATTTTAATCCTTCATACTTAAAAATAATGTTTTGGCCTCAGGGACGAAATAAAAATGAATTGCAAACTATATCGACAAAAACCGAATTTTCGAAACTACAAGGATGAAATCCTCAATTTTTAGTAAACCACGGGGACGAAAACGTGATTTACTCAAAAAAAAATTAATGTCATGGTACATATCAATTTACTAGATTCGTCAAAAACTTAGAAGCTAAGAAGCCAACAAATTAAGATTCCGTTATAAATAAGAAATCAAAATTAAAGATCAAAGGCAAAGTGTTTTATGAAGAATCATGGTGTGCTCGTTCTTGACTTCTTGTTCAGTCGTTTAATCTTGTTTGTTTAGGGAATGGAATGGTGAGTGGAGTGAATGGATTAAAAATTTAAAATACCTTAATGGATGATTGACTAAACTCTAAAAAGCCTACAGGGAATTTGTAGCTGGGGCCCTTAGTATCTTTAGGTTGGATGCCAAATAGGAAAACTTAATAAAAAAAAGTATTTTAAGCTTCTTGGGCTAATTTAGGGTCCGTTTACAAAATGTTTATCCAGTAAGTGTTTACCGGATCAATTATCTTACCGGATCTACATGGTAATGACGTAGAATCTTACCCGGTAAGAGCCATGACAAATATCGAGAGTCTTACTGAGTAAATGAGGGTGATGACTCTTACCCGGTTAGCGTTTACCGGATTAATTATTGCACATGATGTTGTTTCGATTGACTAGAATCTTATCCGATAAGTTAAATAATAGTGTAGATTATCACCGGTAAGTGCTTACCGGGTAAACGGCCCCTTAGTTGGGGGTCTGGGCGTAGTAGCAGGCTATTTGAGTCGGGCTTGAGAAAATAATACCAGACTCGGAATCGACTGAAGCTTGTTTAACCTTTTCAGAGTCGAGCTCGAGCTTGAATATTTTTTCAATGTTTGAGCTCGAGCTCTATGCTCGTTTATGAGCTCGAATTCGAGATTGGTTAAATCGTTTATTTACTGAAGATCAATAATTTTGTAAACATATGAATATGTCTGGCTCAAAAAAGTGTAGGCTCTTGAGTCGACTCGTAAAGTTTAATCGAGTTTTCGAATGAATTGAGTCGAACATTTGTGTTATGGAGCTCGACTCGTTAAGTTAAGCGAGCTTTATTTTGTGTTCGAGATCGACTCGAGCTCAATAATTATTAGGCTCGAGCTCGAGTAACTCGTTAAAAGCTCAACTCGTTTACATCCCTAGTCTGGGCCTGACCATCAAAGCCTCCATCTGCCCCTGGGCGGATCAACATGAAGCATTGTGGTATCTCGTGCTACCACATACTTGTTTTCATTGAAGGTAAAAAATTTAAGTTTGAAAAGGTGAAACATAGATTTTGTGTGCGCAACCATAGCTATTGAAAGTTTAATAACGTGATTGAAATTTTGTAAATAAAAACATGGAAAATTCTTGAAAGTTGGGAATAATTTATTAATATTTGAGGCTAATTTTTGTATACTTTTGTTAATAGAAACGCATTTTTTAAATTAAACCTCATTTTATTATATGATAGTTAGTTGTTACAATCACTTTGAAATTTTTCTGGAATCCGTCTTTGCGTATTAGTTGTTCTATATGACACTAGTTAAAAATGTGTCTTATAAAAATAAATGTCCTATTATTTTTTTCATAAAGTTATTCTAAAAAGTGTCGGCGTTTTGTATTAAAAGTGCCCTAAACTTTTTGTTAAAACGTTCAAGATGATTCTATAAACTAACTGTAACACCCTAAAAATAGGGATAACAAAAATCCGAAAAAAACGGACATGAGGTATACTAAAATTGCCATAGCTAGAGCCTCCCAAAAATGGGGAATATAAATTAACAACCTGTTTAATCACAATTGTAATTTAACGGACAAAACAACAACCAACTAATCTAATTTCTACAACTAGAAAAGAGTTACAAAAAGGGTTGTTGCCTATAAACCCAACAGTCTATATCCAAAAGTATAAGGCGTCCATGTGCACTTCCCCAAGCTCTCACCCCAAAGCAACTAACCCTGCTTAGGACCGCCGCCGCTAGAACCTGAGATACACATCGACACCAAACAAGTGTTAGGCCAAAAAGCCTAGTGAGTTGAACAATAACAAGCATGCATGAACAGTCAGGATTCTTATCAGCAGTTAACCATAGTTCAACAAATGTGGAGTCAATAGGGGAGACCCATAGCACCAATCAAGTCTCACCCAAGAGTCGATATACCTTGATGCCCTTAACAAGGAACACCCCAAAGGCCCGGCCCACCCGAAGACTATCGCTACGAAAATTCCCTGAGTGGCGGAGGTCTAGGCACATACCATCACAGTGGCGCCCAAGACTATATCCTCCTAGTGTACTGACTTGGTTCGTCCACATAACATTTATAAGGGGTCCTTTAGATAATTTCAATCCGCATAATTCAATACCAACTACGGGTATAATATTACCACCTTATCCTCATGATGTCTAACAAAAGACCCAATGTAAATCATGCTCATCATGCATATAAATATATCACCAAAATGATGTTCCAACTAGACTCATCATAATACCCATATATGCATACATTTGACATTTCAAGGTACCCACATTACGTATCCATGAGTCAAATCCCAAATAATGGTACATATAACAATAATCATGGCAAATCACCCATAAATATACATCTTCCACTATTTTCATGAAGAAAGCCCCAAACATTTGAACATATAGAGATAAAGTAACAAGTAGAAGATTATGATGTGTATCTAGTTTTAACAAAGGTTTAGTAAACTCACAATCTAGGTTTTGAACCCAAAACCTAGAAAATATGGAAACCCTAGAAGTTGGAGAAGATGAGGCTTGAAGATGAGGAGTGAGATTCTTGAAGAACACTTCAATGAGAACACTTGGATGAAGCTTGATGATCACTTAATGCTCCCAACCACCCAAAAGCTTAGAAGTAAATGTGGTAGATGAAGAAACCCTAAAAATCGCCTCTAAGAAAAGCTCTCCCGTTTTTGTAAAGTGTTCTCGTGTGAAATAAGACTGCCCAAGGTGTTTTAAAAATGATCAGACCACGCGGACGATAGTGCCAAGGGCACTATCGCGGGTCACAATCGCGAACACACACCCACTCACGGTACACTTTGGGCGATAGTGCCCCTGGCGATAGTGCCAGGGCACTATCGCGTGGCACAATCGCTGGAAACCCCAGCCCGCGGTACCATGTGGGCGATAGTGCCCTCCGCGATGGTGCCAAGGCACAATCGCGGGGCACAATCGCCGACCTCCCAATTCGGCCCGAAAATTTAACCGAAAACGATAATGAGCACAAGGTTTGAATGATTAAAGGCGGTAAATCAATATATGACATTTTATCATAACCTATGATCATAAAATGCACATAGAGATACATATGCACACATAACAAAATTAATGCATTAAAGGAGACAAAATACTTACCTTATAATTTTACGGGTGTTACACTAACTATATTACACATTCAGATAAAACATTTTACTGTTTGATACTATAAACTTAAGAGTTAAGACCTATAAAAGGTCTATTGAGATACCATGAAATTGTTGGCATTTCATAAATCCGATTTTGTTACGATGTGGTATGATGGTAGACTTGACCTTTCACCCAAAACCCACTAAAATACATGCATACTAGACTATATATAAAGATTGTTTTTGTGCCATTTTTCAAAGTTAATGATGTAGCACGACTGTACGAAAGTGTCAATTTAATAATTGAAACGGTGAAATTTTGCTAATAATAAGTCAATCCAAAGCATAACCTTATGTCTTGCTCGAAACGTAGTTTCCACATGGATCTTGGATTTTTTGCGTAATGATCTTTTTGGATTGTATACAATAACATCAACATTGATTTAGTTTATTTGATGTATTCATTTTTTTGGGGGGAAGAGTGTCTTAGGCTATACCTAAACTAATCATTTGACAAATTATGATTGTAAAACATCAGTCCTGATTGAACCTCAGTGGTCACAATTATTGTGTACGTCTGGATTCGTACCCTGAGCATATGGGATATTTTACTACATCCCCAGGGTATTAACCAAAACGCACAAACCCTTGTGGTTTATTTGATGTATTCATAGAATGTCTCTGACAATATAATTGTAAATAATACAGAGTAATGATAAATACGAAGTTTTTAAAAACAAAAAATTGATCATTAAGAAGAAAAATAAAAAATATTAATGATTAACTAATAATATAAACAATAAAATGTAAAAGAGGATTTGATCACAAGTACTCTTCAGCCAGGTAAGATTATAATCATCACAATGGTATCGTATACAACAATCCTAGTATGTTCTTACTCGGTTGTCACTCTCACTTACTAGGTAAAACTCTTCAATCTTATCTTCGCTCTTATCGGGTAAAATTCTCTACTATTGCATGTTCATCTGGTAAGATAAATGTCCCGGTAAACGCTTACTGGGTAGTGTCTAATAAACAACCCCTTAATTGATGAATGAACGTGTAATTTTATAATTTTATTATTTCTTACATACATTTATTTTAACATTTAAAAGAAAAGTTTTAGAAGAAAAAATATAATTATTTTACTTAACTTTCCTTTTTTTCCAATTGAAATTTTTCCGAAAACACGAGATATATTCAATCCTTTTCGTTCATTTTTAAGGAATAGGAATGAAAACGGGAATTAATATATTAAGAATGGGAATGAATACATTCATTACAATATATTTATATTCCTTCCGTAAACGCTCCTACCTGGGGTTCCCTTACCAGGGTTCGAATCCGGGGGGAGACAGAATGTCTTTTCCGGTGCAAGTCTATGAGGTAGAGCTTGTAGGGTCCACAAAAGTGGACCACGGGGCCTTGGATCCCCGCCAATAAACCTTTTTTTGTATTTTTTTTTCCATTGTTAACGTTTGTTTTATGAATCTATAATGAATGACATTCACCAAAAAAACATCTCCATCATCAAACAAACACAGGTCTGCATCTTCTTCAACAAGAGACAAAAAAAACAACTTTTCCATCACCAAGACATCATCTCCATTTTTTAACATCAAAATTCATCTCCATCACCAAGACACCAACAATAGCTAACATTTCTGATTTCTCTCTTCCTAAAAAAAAAAAAACCTATCCAAGTAGAAGAGAAATCGGAAGGTGGATGTTATAAGTAAAAATCGGAGAAAAAAAACCCGGATCAAAGTGATGAATCGAAGAGAAATCTTCAATCTGAGATGAAGAAAAACCTTCGACCTAATGGAGAAAACCGACTGCGTCATTCTTCTGATCGAGATGGAGAAAACCCTAACTGAAATGGAGATAAATCTTTAAAAAACATGAGGAAAAGAGGAGGTGTAGAAATATAGATGGTGACACTGTAGGGAAAGATGGAGAAAACCCTAACTGAAATGGTGACAATCTTCAAAAAAAAACTTGAGGAAAAATGGAGGTGTAGAAAGGGGAAGATATGGTAAGGAAGACAAGGGGTTAGGATATTTCTTTTTTTCTTTTTTGAAGTAAACCCGTAGGATACTTCTATTCCCCCCAATTTGGGGAGGAATGATTTTTACCCAAATCAATTATAATCATTAATTAATTTATTGAAACCAAACATCATTTTTCATTCCATTTTCATTCCTTATTTGAACCAAACATGATTAATGATTATCATTCCCATTGATTACCTTATAATACCCCCAACCAAACACCCCCTAAAGTCGAGTGGGCAATAATGAGCTCTTTTATCTTCATGTTGAATATTGAAAAATATATTTTTTTATTCATTATTTATGTTTTAATATCGATAAAAGAGTGACTGATTTTCCATGTAAGACATAATATTTTATAACAATCTATAATATAATATTTTCTTCTTTTTTTTTTTGGTTACAAAATATACGCTCATATTTTTAACAATGAAAATGAGTATTATTAATATTCTATTGTAAAGTATATATACAGGGGTTAAATTATGTGAGGACTAAAAATATGTTGAGAACCTTGAGGACTAATCTAATCTATAAATTAGATTAAATCAAGGGTCATTTAAAAAATATGTTTATTAATTGAAATAAAATGGGGAAATGAGGGCATTTTTGTCAAATTAACTCTACTTCTTGTCTTCCTCTTCCAAACCCATCACATACCTGCATCGATTCCAAAACCAACTCTCATCACAAACCCCATCTCAAATCCTCCTGTGACGCTGACGCTGCTCACCGCCGACGCTACTTACAGCTTATATCGGTTCTCACGGTTTTCAACATTTTTGTGGTTCTCATTTGATTATCGTTCCCCCCCCCCCCCCTCTCTCTCTCTCTCTATATATATATATATATATATATATATATATATATATAGGGGCATGTTCAAACGAGAAGCTAAACATTTTGCGAGAAGGCGAGAAGTGTTTAATCATATATGATACACAAGCTTAATCATATATGATTAAACACATGTTATATTGACAATACATAGACGTTTAATCATACATGTATTGACGTTTAATCATACATGATTAAACACACTTACAAGCCATGTAATCATATATGATTAAACACTTCTCGTCTTCTCGCAAAATGTTTAACTTCTCGTTTGAACATGCCCCTATATATATATATATATAGGGTGCGTTTCTTTTGCAAACCAAGCAATTTGTACAAACTATGCAAACCATTATTTTAGGAAACAATAGATATATTTATGGATAATGATTATGATTCATTAATAATGATTGTGATATATATGGAAAATGTTAAGTTTATTCATTATAATCATGATTTTAAATTAGGAAACATAATAAAATCATATATTCATTAGACTTGATGAACGGCTAAGATTGGTTCACAAATTTTGCACAAGCTGACTGGTTTGCAAAAGATACGTCCCCTATATATATATATATATATATATATATATATATATATATATATATAGAGAGAGAGAGAGAGAGAGAGAGAGAGAAATAGAGCGAGAGAGAGGGTTGGGTTTCTGTGATTGGTGCCATTTTGGTGAAAACTGATTATCAACCGTTGGATGAGAAATTGACTAATATTAGGATGAGATGCACCGAAATTAACATTAATGAACAGACATTAATGAAGATGAACAAACACATTTTTTTTTCATGTTCTAAACATAAAAAATTTTGTTTGTTTATCATTCGTATTCATTCTTCCGATTAAGTTATAAGAATAAATATTGATAAGCCTGTGTTCATGTCCTTTATATACAACCTTCTCATCCTTGGGCTTAAAAAAGGAAGAAAACTAAAGATTATTTTAAATCTTTAGCATTCCTTTCAACGGGTGTTTGCATCTAAAAAAATTGCAAATTTTCGTTTAATTAATCAAAGCTTTAGATATAAAAAAATTCCTATATTCCAAATATTAATTGTTTTTTTTTTACTTTTCATAGTAACCGATGCCTCCAGTCCTTATAAATAGACACCTTTGTAGTTTTTTTTTCCTCAATCAAACTCACTCTCTCTAAAATCTTGAACACTAGCAATTATGTGCTCCTCATTATTCCCAAAAGCAGTAGTCCTTGTTCTTGTAATACAAATGAATGGAGTTGTCTCTAGTTCTAATGTCGATACAGATCGTTTTGCATTACTGGCAATTAAATCCAAGATTACAGATGACCCTCAAGGTGTTTTCAGATCTTGGAATGATTCCCTTCCTCTATGCCAGTGGCAAGGAGTGACATGCGGTCATCGACACCAAAGAGTCACAGTCTTAAATCTAACGGGCAAGGGTTTGGTAGGTTCTTTATCACCTTATGTAGGCAACCTCAGCTTCCTCAGGCACATTATCTTCAAAAGCAACAAACTTCATGGAAGTATCCCCTCAGAAATAGGTCGTTTATCTCGATTACAACTACTATCCCTTCCTGATAATTTATTCACCGGAGAAATCCCGGTAAACATATCAAGTTGCTCAAAACTATGGTACGTTAATTTAGCTGTTAATATGCTATCTGGGAAAATTCATATTTTGAGTTCTCTGTTGATGATCAAAATGTTAGGCTTCGACAATAATAACTTCACAGGTGGGATTTCACCGGCCATTGGCAATCTAACGTCCCTCGAAATACTCGTTTTTTCTCATTGTCCCTTGGGAGGAAGCATTCCAGAATCCTTCAATCAGTTGAAAAACTTGCAAAAATTGAGCTTCGGAGAAAATGGCCTTGTTGGTGCCTTTCCATTGTTCTTATTTAACCTTTCCATGTTAGAACTTCTAAATTTTCCTGAAAATCAACTTCTTGGCCATCTACCCTCAAACTTGTGTTCCAATCAACCCCATCTCCAGAGACTAGAGTTAGGGAAAAACCACTTCACTGGATTCCTTCCACCCTCGATATCGAATTGTTCAGAGTTGGAAACCTTTGATATTGCTGAAAACTATTTCAAGGGGGAAATATCTATTGATTTTGGAAAACTGCAATATCTTTGGTATGTAGGTCTTGGTCCCAATAATTTCGAAAGCAAGGGTCTTGGTGGCATGAAGTTTTTTGATTCTTTGTCCAATTGTAGCAATTTATAAACTTTAGAACTCACTGACATCCAATTAAGAGGGGTGTTACCCAATTCTCTTGGGAACTTCTCATCCAAACTGCATTATCTAGGACTTCACTTGAACTACATCACAGGCAGCGTCCCATCATCTATAGGCAATTTGTTTGGTCTAACTGAACTTAATCTAAGTGGAAACAACTTCACAGACAAGATTCCTGAAAGCATTGGCATGCTTGGAAACTTGGGATACTTGAATCTATCCGATAACAGTTTCTCTGGCATCATTCCAAGATCTATAGGAAACCTGTCATTTGTACTCGAAGTGGATCTAGCTACTAACAGATTGGAAGGCACTATACCCTCGTCTATTGGGGAATGCAAAAAGTTGATACTTGTATCGCTCTATGAAAATAAACTTAGCGGAAGTGTACCAGAACAACTATTCCAACTGTCTTCACTTTCAATCTTACTAGATCTGAGTCGAAACAATTTGTCTGGAGTGCTTCCACAAGAGATAGGCAACCTGAAAAACTTAGGATCACTTAATTTGTCTGAGAATCATTTATCGGGCCAACTTCCAAGTGCCTTAGGCAGCTGCATCAGCCTTGAACACTTAGAAATTTCTGCCAATTTCTTTCATGGATCGATTCCATTATCATTGAGTTCTTTGAGAGGCCTCCAATATATGTTGATGTGTCTCATAATAACTTTTCTGGACATATTCCTACATATTTGCAAGAAATTGCTTTGAAGCAACTTGATATTTCATACAATAATTTCGAAGGCGAAGTGTCTGTTAAAGGTGTCTTTGCCAACACAAGTGCAATTTCAGTCATTGGGAACCCTAGACTTTGCGGGGGAATACCAGAGCTTCACCTTCCCATATGCAAAACTAAAAGAAGCAGAAAGCTTTCTCTTCGTGTAACTGTTGCCATTTCACTATCATCCACTGTTGCAGGCCTGGCTTTGGTGTCATTACTCTTATTCTTTTGCTGTATAAAGAAGAAGAGAGACAAACCATCAGAATCAACATTGACCGAATCTTTTGAGAAGATTTCGTATGGAAGGCTTTTCAAAGCGACCCAAGGGTTCTCTGATTGGTACAGGTGGTTTTGGTTCGGTTTATAAAGGAGTTCTTGATGAAAATGGTCCGACAGTGGCTATCAAAGTACTAAACCTCCAACGCCGAGGAGGTTCGAGGAGTTTTATGGCTGAATGTGAAGCCTTGAGAAATATCCGTCATCGCAATCTGGTGAAGGTTATAACTTCTTGCTCAAGTCTCGATTTCCAAGGAAATGATTTCAAGGCCTTAGTGTACGATTTCATGCCAAATGGGAGTCTGGAGACTTGGTTGCACTCAAGCACGACAGTAGACCATTTGCATCAACTTGATCTTGTTCAAAGAATAAGCATTGCCAAAGATGTGGCTTGTGCTCTTGATTATCTACACTATCGTTGTGGAAATGTTGTTGTTCATCGTGATTTGAAGCCAAGCAACATTATATTGGATGCCGATATGGTTGCTCATGTTGGAGATTTCGGGCTCGCAAAAATTCTCTCTCTTGACGAACTTTCTGATGCAAACAAGAGTAGCTCAAGTCATGTTAGAGGAACCATTGGATATGCACCACCAGGTAAACTGGCAAACATTACTAATCTATTTTATCATGTTATCTATTTTACTATACATATAATTCTACATGAGTTGCAGAATACGGACTGGGAAATGAGGTATCGACTGGTGGAGACATCTATAGCTACGGAATCCTATTGCTAGAGATGTTGACAGGGAAAAAACCTGTTGACCCAATGTTCCGAGAAGGCGTAAGCCTGCACTCCTATGCTAGAAATGCCTTGGCTGGTGGTTTTGTGCTTCAGATTGTGGATCCAATGCTTCTACATGATGATGTCAAAGAAAGGTGTTTGATTTCATTAATGGAAATCGGAGTGCGATGCTCTTCTGAGTCTCCACAAGATCGAATGGATATTGGTACCGTTATCCATGAGCTCTTCTCAAACCTCCACCCATAAAGATAAAGCTAGAAATGTGTTTCAATCCAAATAAAATGTTTGTTTCTTATCTCTAGGATGATATGTGGTAGACTAATGGTGTTTCAAGTATGTATTGGACAAACATATATAGTAATCATATATTATGTTTTCATAATAATATTAATATTCATGATCATCTATCTAAGGGGATGATGGGCAAAGATTCCAAGCAAAATGTCCTAGATGGTAGACCTTGACTCTTATGCCATGTGAGAATATTTGGAACCTCATTAAATTACTCTCTGGAAGATCAATTTGAGGATGGAAGGGGGATTCCAACATATATTGAAGATAAAGTGTCCACGCCTAACCGGCGTGTAACTCTTTAACATTTTTTAAGAAATAATAAAATGATACACCTAATCAGCATGTCTAGTTGTCCACTCAATAAACGGGACAGACCCCAAATGTTGATGTGGTGTGCACTAACCAAAATTCTAAGCAGAAGTGGTTGTAATATCCTATGCACCACATTACCAATAACCAAAATAAAATAAACACAAGCTAATAGAAAAGTAGCCGCACCAGTTACTTTAAACAAACATAAACAGTAGCTAGGGAAGTATAAAAAGACACAGTGAGTGATCCTGTTACCAGGTCTGCATGGTCTTCCTTCTGCTTCCCTAGTCTCTTTGCTGTTTGAACCATGCTGCTGCTCTTGATCTTGCTTTTCTTTTCCATTAGATGGGGTCTGCTATCAGCTTTGCATTTCCCTAAACCTCCTCTATTGCATCATCAGGACAGATGGTCCACCATCCCTGTCTGCTGTTACATGGTAAATCTATTTTAAAGATTGTTGTTTTCTTCTTGTACACAATCATCATTAAAAAGAACACACGCATAATTTCAACTTACCAACTCTGCTTGATTGTTTCTTATTCCTGCAAAATGCTAATTGGTTCGTCTTTTGAAGCAAACTTCTTAGTTAATCTAACACTATCGATCATCATTTCATTAGCTTCATTTCATTTGATGATTCCATCTGCAGAGATAGAGTAAGAATGAGTTGTTGCCTACAAATTTGATTTCTGGAAAAGAGAACTGTTTAAATCTACTTCTCTGGTTTTAGTTTTCTAAGGGTAATAGCTTTGCATCTAGTAATGTTTCTATAGTTGCTCCTGAAGAAATTGCTTTAATGCAATTCATTCTATAGTTGAACTGTTTCAACTTTCATGTACCCATCACTGAAATTAGTTTTGAATAGACCCCATTACCTGCAACGTACCAACGTTGTTTTTGCATCCATCTAAACACCTAACTGAAAGAGATATTAGTGTTAATCCAAAAGCCAATGGTCAAAGTGAACTGGCCTTCTTTTAACAAATTCCATGATTTTAACGTTGTTCCAAAAATTCAACATTCTGTCTATGGTAGTACTTTCTATCTCATTTATCATCCAACCTTCTTTTCCTCAAATTCTAAAAGATAACCATTTGACCAAGAAAGCTTCAAAATCAGACATTTGCAGCTGAATTCATGTTTAAAAAGTAGGAAATCCTGATGGCAAGTGGCAGAGAAACTATTTAAACATTAACATACAGGTAATTAGGAGCTAGGGATGAAGTGATGGATGAGGGTGAAAAGGGTTTATTTCAACTAGCATAACCACAAACACCTGGAAGGCAGTAACCGATGACCGTTTAAATAAATACACACAGAGATTTCAAGCACAGGGATGGGAAGATAAAAACAACAAAGACTATATCTAAATACAAACACAAATGGTAAAATGCCAATTTAAACCCGAATTCTACAACAAACGGTGCTGAAGCATATCCATAAATGTGTACCCGTTTTATGTTTTACGTGGATCGAAGCTATGTCTGTAGATTTAACTGCATTCGGTGTTCTTCACAGCAATATCATGTGGAGGAAGAAGCGGCCACAAGGGAGCAGATAAGGGGGTGTTTGGGATTGCTTATTAATAAATCTCCAAATTAACTTACGAAAGAGCAAGATTTGAGGCCAGGGGGGGAGTTCTTAAGGAAGGCCAAGGTTTGAGAAAACAAAAGGAAATCAATCAAGATCTTTATAATATAGTATAGATAAGTAAATTGTATGTTTTGAGATTTTTTGGTAATTTTACATCACCTTAACTCTTAAGTTTAACGTTTTGAGCTATTCAATTTCTTAATAAAAATTCAACCTAAAGTTAACTTCCCACGATATCTCTTTTCATGCCTCCATCTATGGTCCTCTATGGTTTGTAGACATTTTATTTTTTTAAATCAATATTCTAGGTTTGTTTTTGAGGTTCACATTTGGGAAAACGGACCAAAGGTTGAGACAAAAGAGGATTCACTGGTGGGAAAAGTGATCGAGGGTAGACGTAAAAACGTGGTTAAGTTTTTTTTTCTTTCGGTTTATAGCTTCAAAATCACTCCCAACTCTCCTTATCATTGTGTGTTTTTCAAGGATTTCTCGTATGTTTCAAACTTTGAGGCAATGGGTCCTATAATTCAAGAAGATGGAGGTTTTAACGAGTTTATTGGGATGAATTATTTTCATGCATGGTCTATCACTTTCTACTCATTTAATTTCAAAAGGAAACGGTAAGTTTATGGATGATTGGTATTTGAGCTTCTTCTTCTTTTAATACAAAGTTTAGGGTTGGCTGAAATTGAACTCTGTGTATTCTTTTAGTTGATGGAGATAGAGATGGAGGTTTTATGGAGTGAACTAGGATTGTTTGCCTTTTATGCTTGGTCTATCAAAGCATAACTATTAATTATAAATAAATATTAAGTTATAGTAATTTTAATTAAAAAATATTAATTAATTTTAATTATACAATAAATATTAATAATTATTATAAATGTTATTAACTATGTCAATTATTTGTTTAATTATTATTCAATATGTTCAGATATCAAAAAGTAAATATAATAATTCTAAAAATGTTTATGTGAGTTATATAAAAATTAAAATTATACTTATTTTATTTTGTAGATAATTAAAATGTGCTAAATAATTTTAATAAACTATTTAATTTAATTATTAATTAAATTTTGAAAAAATATTAATTAATTAGGATGTGTGGGTTGATCAATTTTATTGTTATTATATTATATGTAATGATTTACTTAAAATCGTAGATTAATGTAATTTTTTTAAAACTAAAAGCGTACTCGCGCAATCCAACGAGATATATCACAATTTTAATGTTTCTTTTTATTTTTTGTTTTTTATCCTGTAATATATTATAGATTTAATAATATAATGTTTTTTATAAAATAAACATTAAATTTTCTGTTAAATTTTCTTAATTAAATTTTAGATTTTTATATTTAAAATTTGATTTTTATTCTGTATTTAGTTATGCGGAAAATGATTTTATGGGAGTTGAAGTGGTAATTGATTTTAGGGAGTTAAAGTAATTAGAGATAAGGATTAATAAATAGCATTAAATGTAGTACATAAAGATTTAATGATTGTTTTTAAGAGATTTTAAGTAATCTATACTATCTTATAAACCAGATTTTAAAAACTCTTAAAAACAATTTTTGTTGCACAATGTACTACTATTTGATGCACAATCTCTTAAAATCTCTTAATTACAATATCATAAGCTTAATGTACCAGTTGTCAATGCCAAATTCAAATTAAGAATTCATCTTCCCGAGACCGGCCGCTTGTCTTCAAGGCCTAAGCCCCAAGATGACGATTCATGCTCCGATGTGATTAAAGATCCCAAACCATACGATTATACATTAGGGTTCTCTTCAGTTCTTGCTTTCATCTCTCCCGGTTCGATTCTCCATTGCACCTCCCATACGATTAGGGTTCGTTTCCATACTCGCTCAATCTTCTCCTTATTCGATCGAGGTTATTAATTGTATTCTTTTTGTACGTGTTCTTCATCTCAATTAGTCATTGGTAGGTTTTATTTACTGACATGTTTATCTCAAGATTTCTCTAATTTTACTTGCCTGATTATTTGTTTATTTGTTGCGGTGGTCCTCCTTGCTCCATTTTGTAGGATGATTGTAACACCCGTAAATTCTTAAGGTAAGTATTTTGTGGTCTTAAATGCATTTAATTCGCTTTTGTGAGAGTATGTGTCATTGTGTACGTCTTATTATCATGTTCAAATCTAAATGGCATATAATTAAGTTACTTTCGTTGATAGTTCAAACCTTGTGCTCGTTATCGTTTCGGTTAAGTTTTCGGGCTGTGTGGGTGACCGACGATTGTGCCCGCGATTGTGCCCCTGGCACTATCGCGAAGAGCACTATCGCCAAAGAGGTACCGCGGGCTGGTGAAGGCCAGCGACTGTGCCACGCGATAGTGCCTTGGCACTATCGCCCAAGTTGTACCGTGAGCAGGGGAGCCTCGCGATTGTGACCCGCGATAGTGCCCTTGGCACTATCGGCAGGCACTATCGCCCGCGCGGCCAGACTGCTGTTTTATAGGAATCAATGCCTCATTTCTCACTCATCACTTTACAAAAAACGGGAGCTCTCTCTCTTAGGCGATTTTTGAAGATTTCAAACACATACTCATTTATTTCTAAGGTTTGGGTTGTTGAGGGCATTAAGTGCTCATTCAAGCTTCTTTCAAGTGTTATCATTGAAGTATCATTCAAGATTCTCATCTCCTTGCATTCAAGTCTCTTCATCTTCAAAAGCTAGGGTTTCATCTTTTCTAGGTTTTGGGTTCAAAACCTAGATTGTGAGTTTACTAAACCTTTGTTAAAACTAGATACACATCATAATCTTCTATTTGTTATCTTATCTCTATGTGTTCAAGTATTTGGGTTTTCTTGGTGAAAATAGTTGGAAATATGTATATTGGTGATGTGCCATGATTATTGTTATATGTATCATTGGTTGGGATTTATCTCATAGATACATAATGTGGGTACCTTGATATGTTAAAATGTATGCTTATATGGGCATGGTGATAATTCTAGTTGGAACACTATTTTGGTGATATGTTTATATGCGTAATGAGCATGATTTACATTGAGACTTTTGTTGGACATTATGAGGATAAGGTGGTAATATTATACCCGTAGTTGGTATTGAAATATGCGGATTGGAATATATCTAAAGGACCCCTTATAAATGTTATGTGGACGAACCAAGTCAGTACACTAGGAGGATGTAGTCTTGGGCGTCACTGTGATGATATGTGCCTAGACCTCCGCCATCCGGGGAATTTTCTTAGCGATAGTCTTCGGATGGGCCGGGCCTTTGGGGTGTTCCTTGTTAAGGGCATCAAGGTATATCGACTCTTGGGTGGGACTTGATTGGTGCTTTGGGTCTCCCCTAATGACTCCACATTTGTTGAACACTGGTTAACTGCTGATAAGAATTGTAATTGTTCCTGCATGATTATTATTGTTCAACTCACTAGACTTTTTGGCCTAACACTTGTTTGGTGTCGATGTGTATCTCAGGATCTAGCGGCGGGGGTCTTAAGCCAGTTTAGTCGCTTTGGGTGAGAGCTTGGGGAAGTGCACATGGACGCGTTTTACTTTTGGATATAGATTTCTTGGGTCTATAGATGACAACCCTTTTTGTAATCTCTTTTCTAGTTGTAGAAATTAGATTAGTTGGTTGTTGTTTATTGTCCGTTAAATTACGAATTGTGATTAAACAGGTTATTCGATTAGATTCCCCATTTTTGGGAGGCTCTTGCTATGGCAATTTTTGGTCTACCTCATGTCCGTTTTTCGGATTTTTGTTATCCCTATTTTTAGGGTGTTACAAGTTGGTATCAGAGCTTTAGTTTAAGTGAACTAGGTATTGTTTAACATATCTAGACTTAAGCTTTAGACTTTTGACCTCACTGTCCAATGGGGGTAGAAATCCTAGGTGGGGAGAGCGATAGGATTACGGAATTACTTTAATTAAAAGTTGTGATGATGGTGACAAGAATTCTTGTGTATGGTTCGTTCATAATTTCACTTAGCTACTGCTATTATGAATGCATTGTTACGTGAGCATACTTGGTTTACTATTATTATGATAATTGATGACGGTATTAGTACGTACAATGAGTTCAACTCGTGTAGTCTTTTCTCAATCTATTTCTCGTACGTTCATGGCAGATTCTAATGGTGAACACTCGTAGTAGATTACCGGACATGCCAGAAGGGCAACCCGAAGTGGAATCTGCAGCGGCACGACCTCCGGTGGGAGCAACCTCTGATGACATTCCCATACCCAGAATATTGGGAGGAGGGCCTGAACATATTCCGCGCCGGAACCTCAACACAGGTAACGCCATCTTGGAGGAAGTTACCATGGAGACCCGGCTTCGGGATAGCATGATGTTGGCTATGAATGCGGCTTTGGCTCAACAACAGTTGGCCATGACTTCGGCCATGACCCAACAACAAGAGTTTTTCATGAAGCTTCTAGAAGATCGTGACGTCAGTAACAGTCAGCCTGAGACTATGGCTGAAAACGTTATTGTGGGGTCGGGAGGACCGAATGTGGTGACGGTTGAAGAGCCATCCGCCGAGGGAGTCAGAGCAAAGACAAAAGGGTGCACCTACAAGACGTTTCTGGGGTGTCATCCTAAGGAGTTTGCAGGTTCCGATAACCCAGTCGCTTGTATGTACTGGCTCAAGGAGATGGAAATGGCTTTCGAGGCAAGTGAGTGTGATCCCTCTCAGCGGGTCAAATTTGCTTCTCAATTGCTTCAGGGAGAGGCCCTGATTTGGTGGAATCTCACTCGATCCGCCCTCACCCCGGAAGTCCTGGCTAAGTTAACTTGGCCGGTGTTCAAGGAAAAGGTGATGGACAAGTACTGCAGTGAGCGTTCATTAGACAAGTTGGAGCGAGAGTTCCGAAATCTGAAGAAGGGGAATACGTCGATTGTTGTCTACTCCAAACTCTTTTTGGAGAAATTAAACTTGGTGGGACATCTAGTTCCCGACGAAAGGTCAAAGATTAAAGCTTATCATCAAGGATTACCGGCCGAGATGCGAACGGCGGTGAGAAATGCAAAGTGTTCGACGTTACAAGAAGTTATTGAGGAGTCCTTACTCGTGGAGGACGACATCAATTCGGAAAGGGATGAGAAGAGGTACGTTGGGGAGAAACGGAAGTGGGAAGGGCCATCTGGGCCCGTTCGCCAATCAAGACCCTTTGTGAGCGGGAGGTCGGGTGATCAACGCCGTGAAGATTGGTGGTGCCACAGGTGCAGGTCAAAGCACTCGGGACCGTGCGCTACAAGAACTCACTTCGGTCCAGCAGGGTGTGTCAAGTGTGGTAAGAAAAATCACACGACCCGAGAATGTTCCCTCCGTGGGTCAGTATGTTATGAATGCGGAGAGCCGGGGCACATGAAGCGGGAGTGCCCGAGACTAGTTAGAGGAAATGGTGGAAATTCTGTGGGTTCGACGGCTAGAGTCGAGCAACCACCAAGAGCACCGAGTCGAGCTTTTCAGATGACTACCGAGGAGGCGAAGGAGACCGCAGATGTCGTTTCGGGTACGTTTCTAGTAAACTCCATGTCTGCTCGCGTCTTGTTTGATTCGGGTGCTACCTGTTCCTTTGTGTCTGATACCTTCTGTAAACAATTCTCCACTCCTGTTAGTGTTCTTCCTGATGCGTTAGTAGTAGAAATAGCTAATGGAGATCAAGTGATCATTCGTGACCGCTTTCGTGATTGCACTTTAGAGATCGATGGAAATTCTTTTGGATTAGATTTGTTACCTATGGCTATAGGAGGGTTCGATGTAGTCATAGGCATGGATTGGTTAGTAAGGTATAAAGCGGACATCTTTTGCTCCAAAAAGATGATCCAAGTTCCATTGCCGGAAAAGGGGGTGGCTATCATTTATGGAGAGAGAGGAAGGAGGAATAATCCTATCATCTCCTCTCTAAAAGCTCGCAAATTCTTAGCGAAGGGTTACCCTTCGTACTTGGCCTACATTGTGGACGCTAAGAAAGAAAAGAGGTCGGTAGAAAATGTGGAAGTGGTACAAGATTACTCGGACGCCTTTCCGGAAGACTTACCCGGATTACCGCCTGAGCGGCAAGTGGAGTTTCAGATTGATCTCACACCGGGAGCGGCTCCAATAACACGTGCTCCATATCGTTTGGCACCGACAGAAATGAAGGAGATGATGGCGCAACTTCAAGAGTTGTTGGAGAAGGGCTTCATTCGACCGAGTTCGTCACCTTGGGGAGCACCAGTACTGTTCGTGAAGAAGAAGGATGGATCTATGCGGATGTGCATAGATTATCGGGAGCTAAATAAAGTCACGGTGAAGAATAAGTATCCTCTACCTCGTATCGACGATCTTTTTGATCAACTCCAAGGAGCGGGATGCTTCTCGAAGATTGATCTTCGGTCCGGTTATCACCAAGTGAGAGTGAAGAACGAAGATATTCCGAAGACGGCTTTCCGGACGAGGTACGGTCACTACGAGTTTTTGGTGATGCCTTTCGGCTTAACCAATGCTCCGGCCGTATTCATGGACCTAATGAACCGTGTGTGTCGCCCATTCTTGGATAAATCCGTGATCGTCTTCATCGACGATATTTTAATATATTCAAAGGATGAGTCCGAGCATGGAAGACACTTACGGGAAGTATTGGAAGTTCTAAGGAAGGAGAAGCTGTTCGCGAAGTTCTCAAAATGCGAATTTTGGCTCCAAGAGGTGCAATTCTTGGGGCACGTGGTATCAAAGGAAGGGGTAAAGGTGGACCCGGCAAAGATCGAGGCAATGTTGAGTTGGGAACCCCCAACAAGTCCGACGGAGATCTGAAGCTTCTTGGGTCTAGCGGGTTACTACAGGCGTTTTATTCAAGATTTCTCAAAGACGGCTACACCGCTCACTTCTCTTACGAGGAAGAACGTCAAGTTTCTTTGGACCGATGCACAAGAGCAAGCGTTTCAGACGCTCAAGAGGAAATTGTGTGAAGCTCCGATCTTGTCCTTACCCGAGGGATCGGAAGACTTTGTGGTGTATAGCGACGCTTCCAAGATGGGGCTTGGGTGCGTGCTAATGCAAAGAGGGAAAGTAATAGCCTACGCGTCGAGACAATTAAAGGATCATGAGAAGAACTATCCGACTCATGATTTGGAGTTGGCGGCGGTGGTTTTCGCGTTAAAGTTGTGGCGACACTACTTGTATGGGACCAAGTGTACTCTTTTCACGGATCACAAAAGTCTCAAGTACATCTTCGACCAAAAGGAACTCAACATGCGGCAAAGGAGATGGCTAGAGCTTTTGAAGGATTACGATTGTGACCTACTCTATCACCCCGGTAAGGCCAATGTGGTGGCGGATGCATTGAGCCGGATGAGTCATGGTGATGGTGTCAAAATGTCCCTTGCAAGGATCGATGTGGTGTCAAGTTTGTTGGAGAATGTTAAAGCAAGCCAAGAGGAAGCACTTAAGGAAGAGAACCTCAAAGACGAGGTCATGGTGAAGCAAAGGGAACTCTTATCGGAAGATGGTCGTGGACTCAAGCTCTTTCAAGGACGGATTTGGGTGCCGAAGTTGGGAGGAAACCGGAAGTTGTTACTCGAAGAAGCGCATAAGTCGAAATACTCTATACATCCCGGTAGCACCAAGATGTATAGAGATTTAAAGTTAATGTATTGGTGGCCGGTGATGAAGCTAGATGTAGCTAGCTATGTGGAGAAATGTGTCACGTGCCTCCAAGTAAAGGTGGAACATCAAAGACCGTATGGAAGTTTACAACCGTTGTCCATCCCCGAGTGGAAATGGGACAATATCACTGTGGATTTCGTGACCAAGTTGCCAAAGACCTTGCGTGGCCACAACACCATTTGGGTAATCGTTGACCGGTTGACCAAGAGCGCGCATTTCCTTGCAATGCGGGAGACCTTGCCAATGGAGAAATTGGCCAAGCTTTATATTGATGAAGTGGTATCGAGGCACGGAGTTCCGCAATCTATTGTGTCGGATCGGGACAGTCGATTTACTTCGAACTTTTGGGCTTGTCTGCAAAAGGAGTTGGGTACTCGACTAAACTTGAGCACGTCTTACCATCCTCAAACGGATGGCCAAAGCGAGAGGACAATCCAGACATTAGAAGATATGTTAAGGTCGTGCGTGATAGACTTCGGGGGAAGTTGGGATTCACATCTACCGTTAGTGGAGTTCGCGTATAACAACAGTTACCATTCTAGTATCGGAATGGCACCGTTCGAGGCTTTGTATGGACGGAAGTGCCGAACCCTGGTTTGTTGGTTAGAAGCGGGCGAAAAGCAATTCGCCGGACCGGAAATAGTTCAAGAGACGGCCGACAAGGTGAAAGAAATCCGGGAAAGACTAAAGGCGGCACAAGATCGACAAAAGAGTTATGCGGACAAGAAGAGAAGACCGGTGGAGTTCCAAGTGGGTGATCGGGTTATGTTGAAGGTGTCTCCGTGGAAGGGGATCATACGTTTCGGGAAGCGTTGGAAGCTTAGTCCTCGTTTCTTTGGACCGTTTGTTATTTTGGAAAAGATTGGCTTGCAGGCCTATCGGTTGGATTTACCGCCGGAAATGGATGGGATACATCCTACATTTCATGTTTGTTATCTTCGGAAATGTCTAGCCGAAGAGGAAAGCGTGATCCCTTTGTCGGAAATTCGAGTGGACAATGGGAATCGTTGTGTGGAAGAACCGGAGTCGATTTTAGAATCGAAAGTGAAGAAGTTAAGGCATAAGGACGTGGTCATGGTTAAAGTCCAATGGAAGCACCATCGGGGTGCCAACATTACTTGGGAATCGGAAGATGATATGAAGAAGCGTTACCCTCACTTGTTTGCTTAGGGTAAGATTTCGGGGACGAAATCTCCGTTAGGTGGGGAGGATTGTAACACCCGTAAATTCTTAAGGTAAGTATTTTGTGGTCTTAAATGCATTTAATTCGCTTTTGTGAGAGTATGTGTCATTGTGTACGTCTTATTATCATGTTCAAATCTAAATGGCATATAATTAAGTTACTTTCGTTGATAGTTCAAACCTTGTGCTCGTTATCGTTTCGGTTAAGTTTTCGGGCTGTGTGGGTGACCGACGATTGTGCCCGCGATTGTGCCCCTGGCACTATCGCGAAGAGCACTATCGCCAAAGAGGTACCGCGGGCTGGTGAAGGCCAGCGACTGTGCCACGCGATAGTGCCTTGGCACTATCGCAGAAGGCACTATCGCCCAAGTTGTACCGTGAGCAGGGGGAGCCTCGCGATTGTGACCCGCAATAGTGCCCTTGGCACTATCGCCGGGCACTATCGCCCGCGCGGCCAGACTGCTGTTTTATAGGAATCAATGCCTCATTTCTCACTCATCACTTTACAAAAAATGGGAGCTCTCTCTCTTAGGCGATTTTTGAAGATTTCAAACACATACTCATTTATTTCTAGGGTTTGGGTTGTTGAGGGCATTAAGTGCTCATTCAAGCTTCTTTCAAGTGTTATCATTGAAGTATCATTCAAGATTCTCATCTCCTTGCATTCAAGTCTCTTCATCTTCAAAAGCTAGGGTTTCATCTTTTCTAGGTTTTGGGTTCAAAACCTAGATTGTGAGTTTACTAAACCTTTGTTAAAACTAGATACACATCATAATCTTCTATTTGTTATCTTATCTCTATGTGTTCAAGTATTTGGGTTTTCTTGGTGAAAATAGTTGGAAATATGTATATTGGTGATGTGCCATGATTATTGTTATATGTATCATTGGTTGGGATTTATCTCATAGATACATAATGTGGGTACCTTGATATGTTAAAATGTATAATATATGGGCATGGTGATAATTCTAGTTGGAACACTATTTTGGTGATATGTTTATATGCGTAATGAGCATGATTTACATTGAGACTTTTGTTGGACATTATGAGGATAAGGTGGTAATATTATACCCGTAGTTGGTATTGAAATATGCGGATTGGAATATATCTAAAGGACCCCTTATAAATGTTATGTGGACGAACCAAGTCAGTACACTAGGAGGATGTAGTCTTGGGCGCCACTGTGATGGTATGTGCCTAGACCTCCGCCATCCGGGGAATTTTCTTAGCGATAGTCTTTGGATGGTCCGGGCCTTTGGGGTGTTCCTTGTTAAGGGCATCAAGGTATATCGACTCTTGGGTGGGACTTGATTGGTGCTTTGGGTCTCCCCTAATGACTCCACATTTGTTGAACACTGGTTAACTGCTGATAAGAATTGTAATTGTTCCTGCATGATTATTATTGTTCAACTCACTAGGCTTTTTGGCCTAACACTTGTTTGGTGTCGATGTGTATCTCAGGATCTAGCGGCGGCGGTCTTAAGCCAGTTTAGTCGCTTTGGGTGAGAGCTTGGGGAAGTGCACATGGACGCGTTTTACTTTTGGATATAGATTTCTTGGGTCTATAGATGACAACCCTTTTTGTAATCTCTTTTCTAGTTGTAGAAATTAGATTAGTTGGTTGTTGTTTATTGTCCGTTAAATTACGAATTGTGATTAAACAGGTTATTCGATTAGATTCCCCATTTTTTGGAGGCTCTTGCTATGGCAATTTTTGGTCTACCTCATGTCCATTTTTCGGATTTTTGTTATCCCTATTTTTAGGGTGTTACAGATGATATCAAAATTTTTCCAAAGAGAACTAAACAGAGGTCTCCATTCATCCTTGGTAAGGTTTAATTGAGTTCTTACATTCTCAAACTTTTGAAAATATCTCTATCTCGACTTTGATTGTCTTCCTCATTTGACTCCATTTAGGGGTTGTTTGTTTTTTTAAAAAATTCTCTTAATCTTTCTTAAGTCTAAATCGTTCAGACTTTTTTATACACCACCTCTTATTAATCATAACTAAATTAACCACCTCTTATTAATCATAACTAAATTAAGACTTCAAACTTTAGACCTCTTAAAAAACAAACGGTACCTTACTCATGTATCTTTTTTTTTTGCTTTCATATCATCTTCCACGTTTGATTGTATATGTTATTTTTTAAAACCAACCCGAAAAGTCTTTTTGGAATGGAAATACATGCTTTAATTTTTGAACTTGCAACCCTCGCTAATGCATTTGAGTGGATTAGATCAAAGTTAGAAATGATTTGCATCTTGGCAGGTACCGTTTTTGCTTGGATTTAAGCCATATGCAACTCCACAAACCTGATTTTTGCAAGTAAGCTCTGAAGAAGGTTGTTCACGTTCCTGAAGTCTTGATGGCCATATACAACTCCAAAACCTGATTTTTTGCAAGTAAGCCAGATCTTTCTTCTTCTTTCAAATCATGTTTGTTTATTGGTGTTTTTATTTGTTTTCATTTTCAAAAAACGAAGACGATTCAAGATTTCAATAAACCGTTCTTGCTCCTGATGTGTGTATTTGTGTTTTTCTTCAAAATTTGAATCATTTTTAGCGTTTCCATTAGATCTGTCATAATTTCAAGTTATGGGGTTGCTAAAGATCACCGATTTCTGAAATTTAATAATGGAGATTCATGTGTTTTTTGAATCTTTCAAATGGGTTTTTAACTTTTTATATTATTTGTTCCTCTTTCTATTTAACCTTTTTTGGTGCAGGTGGGGTGGGGCGTATTGTTTTTCTCCATCTCTCGATCGATTCTTCATATCAGATTCAAGCATTTGTTCGTCTTTCTATTTCACTTCTATTCGACATATTTCTTTTCTTTCATATTGAAAATTTCGAAAAAAATCGTTTTAGTTTTCTACTTGGTTTCTTTTGAATGGTGTGGATCTTATTATTTACAAGTTTTTTTTATTGGTTTGGAAGCATCTGTGGAAAGTGGTTTGGTAGGAGGAACATTTGATGCAATTGGGTGGCAAAGGATGTTGGATCAGACGACAAACAGCGCCTAGATGACAAAATTTCGTAAGTGTCCAAACAATAGTTTTTTTGGTATTTTCTTTTGATTGGGGTTAAGTTGATGTTACAAGGAGCCTGGTTTCTAATATTAAACAACCAATGATAGATATTTGTTCCCATAGTTTGAAAATGGTTATGGAAATCAGTTTGGATATCTACTGGAGTCGATAATAGTATATTGAAAATTGACTCTTTTGTTTGATGTTTTAAGTTGTTTAGGGAAAACTTGTATAGATGTGTATTTTGATATTATTTCATCTGCAGGGACTGCACAATAGTAAGTTTATCTTCTCTTCAAAACCTCAGGTATCGTTTGTTTATGTTCGTTCGAACAAACATAAACGAACACGAACACACCTGATTTCTAAAAAGGAACTGTAACACCCTCAAATCTGGAAATAACAACTTATTAAAATTTTCTAAATACATCAATAAATACTTCGATCTACAAACATAAATTGAGAATTAACCTCAATACTCCCATCATCCTATACATACAATCTATGAAAAGGACGTGTGTTACTAAACCCAAACAATTGCTATTCCCCAACATGCGGAAGGCTTCACCGACTACTCACTCTTGTAAGGCTAAGGCTCAACTCTTCATAGCACTGCTAGAACCGAACCCCTGACGGAAACCTGATGCACATGCCGACAAATAAAAAGGTTAGGCTTAACGCCTAGTGAGCTCAAGAGTTTTAATATAAAGAATATATCTTTAAAGGAAGAGCTCAAGAGTTTTAATAAAAAGAATATATCTTTAAAGGAAATGAATTTAGTTTAAAGCAAGATCCTTCGAAATAATTAGCTTTAAAATGTAAACAACACATTTTTCCCATGATATGCACTTTTAAAGACAATGCTCCCAATAGTCACATTTCTTATAAAACGATGCAACTCAAAACTCACCCAAAACGGGGTCATAGTTCGACACCCCATTTGTGAAAAATGTGAATAACCATTCATATCCCCAAACATCCAAAAAGTGGATAGTAAGTAAAGCCCTCAATTTATAAGAATATGAAACCAAACTTTACTTCTCAAAATACTTCAAACGTAAATGAAGTATAATACGCAACTCATAATTCTTGAGTAAACAATTCCCATAAGTATAACGACACCGAAACATAAATAATAAAATGACACAATTACATACCCAAATAGCACCTTCCGGTGATGTGCGTGGCGGAACACAAAGTTAAGCCACATAACTATGTTATCGAACTGCACCTCAGATCAAAGACTTTAGAGCACACTAACACAAGCGTCACCTCAAGTCCCCAACACCTTTAGTGCACACCACTTAACGGGCGTCACCTCAAGGACACGGTACCTTTAGTGCCCACTCCGTCGAGCTGCACCTCAAGGTTAACCGAGCTTAGTTCCCATTCGTTTCCTAGTAGAGTTCCAACCTCAAGGTTCTCATTCGACCTTTAGTGTCTACCCACTAGCATTCAAGATAGGAATCTCAACTCCTTACTTGATAACTCAAACATGCAACACCCAAATGACACGAAAAGTACGTCTTTATACTCAACAACTCCACAACGGTTATTACCCCGGACAAATGTCCTCAAGACTCAATTTAGTCAAAACCGAGCCCAAGGCCCAACAACTTACGTAAACCCCCAAATGAAAACCAGTATAATGTTGAAACGTGCTTGACCGATAAATAACAATTCCCATACAATGAAATGACTTTAAATGGCGTTTATAAAGACACATACCTCAAACATGAAATAGACTTCATTTGTACCAAATTCACCAAGATGCATAAATCATGTTATTACTTACCAAGATGACCAAATCCCACTTATGAGCGTTTTATGAAACTAAAATAAGCCAAGTTTATCAAATGTGAAAACTCCTTAACATACTCACATTTTAACAAATACCAAGTAAAATGCATTTTTACTGCAAATTACTCAAAACTTATCAGCAGTTAACCATTTCATGTAAAACACTTTAAAATAACCATTTTGGCATGTACATCGTTTTCACAAATCAACTTGAACTCACCTCGCTAGATTTAGGCTAAATCTAGATTTCACCCATCGAGCTCTTTTGAAAACCACTTGAATCCACAAGCCGAAATCTTCCAAAACCTAGATCCAAACATTACCAACCGTAAATAAACATATTCAACCTTATAGAATCTTTCCCAAACCATCTACATGAATACCTCCATTACTACCGAAACCCAACTTCCATAACCGAAGAGAATAGAAGATTACCTTAACCCAAGCTTGAATCCACCAACCAAAACACTTCTAGTTCACCAAAATGGTTACAAAACTCCAATCTATGAAAGGGAGAACAAAGGGTGGATGAAAACTAAGAAAACTTTGGGGAAGAAGATGAATAGTGAGAGATGAGAAGCTTACCACCACCAAATACTCTAGTATACTCCAAAATACTTCCAATCTATTTCCATATCCTCGAAAATCTCTCAAAAACGAAACCGTAGCAACTTGAATCGCCCAAATCGGAGTTGAAATGAGAGGGTTATGAAGAAATGAAGTTTGGGGCTGAAAATCGCGATTTTAACACCCTGAAACACCCAGGCGATTGTGCTAGGCTATAGTGACAATGTCATAATCGCCAGGCACAATCGCTGAGATTGTACCGAGCGTTTCTGGGCTCCGGCGACCTTGACAGGCGATTGTGACACAATCGTCGGGCATTATAGCCTAGCGCGTACCGAAACTGTTTTGGCCATAACTTCTTTGTTATAGCTCTGTTTTCGCTCCGGAAAGAACCGTTGGAATCGTAATTGAATCCTTCATCCATCTAGACTATAAAATCTATGATTCAAGTCCAAAATCAAAAATCTTATTTTTCCTTGATATATCGGTTTCTGTATTAACTTGAATTGATACCTCACGAAACTCGGGGTGTTACAATCCTCCCAACCTTAAAAGAGATTTCGTCCTCGAAATCTGGAATCACCAAGCACCCAACATTCACATTTGAAAGATCTATTGATTCCCTATCCCAAAGGGATGCCTTCATAAAACTTCACCTCATATACGGACCCGATTACATTCCGGTTGAGGTTTGCACTGAGTTTCTCATAATGTGCCGTTACAAACTAAATCTCAACGTTCAATATATTTTACCGACGTCAGGATGAACGTTGAGTCATTGATTAATCATTTTCTTTCTCGACAATTCTCGGTTGCCTCCCAACCTTAGATTTCTCATAACACACCGAAAGCAACTTATGACCTTATCTAGACATTTCCACCAAGAATACCTCAAAGCAAACCTTTCTCTTAGATACCTCTAAATGCGATGCGTCATGGTCTCCTAAAAAAAACGATTGGTACTTAAAGTCTACCTCGACATTCCCACCAAATATATCCAAAAATCATCACCATTTATCCTTCATTTAAATTCCATCCTCGAAATGACAATACTTCCCATGATCCAACCGGGGTACCTCCCAAACATTCCTAGATCCATTGACTCCAAGAAAACAAGTCGACGCCTAGGACTACACGGTGACTTCGAAAACGTGGACATCCCGTCCAAGATTTCATTCCAGACGGATGATCGCACTAGGGTTGACGCCTAATAGAGTGCTAAAATTTTCATTTATTACAATTTATCATACGGACCATAAGAACTTCCTTTGATCGCGGAGCCTACTAAGACGATACACCATCGACCTATATTTGAGGCTAATTTTTGTATACTTTTGTTAATAAAACCGCATTTTTTTTATTTAAACTTCATTTTATTATATGATAGTTAGTTGTTACAATCACTTTGAAAAATTTCTGGAATCCGTCTCTGCGTATTAGTTGTTCTATACGACACTAGTTAAAAATGTGTCTTATAAAAATAAATGTCCTATTATTTTTTTCATAAAATTATTCTAAAAAGTGTCAGCATTTTGTATTAAAAGTGCCCTAAACTTTTTGTTAAAACGTTCAAGATATCCTATAAACTAACTATATAACACATTCAGATAAAACATTTTACTGTTTGATACTATAAACTTAAGACCTATAAAAGGTCTGTTGAGATACCACAAAATTGTTGGCATTTCATAAATCCAATTTTGTTACAATGTGTTATGATGGTAGACTTGACCTTTCACCAAAAACCCACTAAAATACATGCATACTAAACTATATATAAAGATGGTTTTTGTGCCATTTTTCAAAGTTAATGATGTAGCATGATTGCACGAAAGTGCCAATTTAATAGTTGAAACGATGAAATTTAGCTAATAATACGTCAATCCAAAGCATAACCTTATGTCTTGCTCGAAACGTAGTTTCCACATGGATCTTGGATTTTGTGTAATGATATTTTTGGATTGTATACAATAACATCAACATTGATTTAGTTTATTTGATGTATTCATTTTTTTGGGGGAAGGGTGTCTTAGTCTATACCTAGACTAATCTGTTGGTAAATTATGACGATAAGACATCAGCTTTGCTTGAACCTCAGTGGTTGGATTCGTACCCTGAACAGATGGGATATTCCACTACATCCCCCATGGCCTTGACCAATACGCACAACCCTTGTGGTTTATTTGATGTATTCATAGAATGTCTCTGACAATATATTGTAAATTATTATATTACTCGAGATCGACTCGGTCAACACTCGACTCGAATAGGCTCGACTCGAACTCGGGCTCGACTCGATATACTAACGAGTCAAGTCGAGCGACCTGATACTCGACTCGATAAGCTCGTGAGATACTCGATAAGCAAAATAATAATAATAATTAGTAATATTATTTTAATTTAATTGATAATAATAATAATAATAAACTCAAGTTTTTTGATTTTTTTTTTGGAAAATGATGGTGTAAAAGACATGGGTAAACTCTTGATGGTGTGTATCTAATCCATCCCACATTGGCGGGATATAGAACCCAATGCTTTGAACTCCACTATATATAGATCTTTCTCCTCCATTGTTTTACATCTTTTGCTTTTGCTAAATGGCTTGAGCCTAAAGGCTTGAGCCTATGTAGGGTGTAAATGAGACGAGACAACTCGTGAGCTACTTGAGATCGACTCACTTGAGATCAATTCGGTCAAAACTCGGTCAACACTCGACTCGAATAGGCTCGACTCGAACTCGAGCTCGACTCGATGTACTAACGAGTCGAGTCGAGTATAATGATACTCGAACTCGACTCGCATCATTTACACCCCTATATATGTGTGTTCAAACTTCTTCTAACAATTCAATTAGCAGGAGGATTGAGATTGTTTAAGCAATTCACAAAAGCCAACTACAAAGGTATAAGGAGGGAGTCTAGGCTAGCTTAAAGCCTAAACGAATAAACTCTCACACCTAATAGGTTATTAGATAATCATCTCGTTTTTTCAAAATGATCATTTTAGATGAAGTAAACATTTAAATATATAAATTGGGTTAAATTGTAACATTTGAACCAGACACTTGGAGAAACATTGGTCTTGAATGGACCGCAAAGGTTTGAGGAGGGAGTCCAACCTAGTTAAAAGGTTAAGCTGATAAACTATCAGACTTGTTAATTAGGTTATTATAATAATCACAGTCTTGTCCTTTGATTGACCTTAAATATGCAACCGCTCAAAATAATTTCTGGGTCCACCGCTGAAGCGACTTGTAAACAAAAAACACAATAAAAAAAAAACCTGGATACATCTCTTTTATTGTCGGTAAAGGAGAATAGGAGATGATTGATGGAGATGGAGGTGGCTATTAATTGAGGAAGCTGGTGTGATATTGCCGTAGGTTAGCAGGTATTTCTGGTGTGATAGTGCCGTAGGTTAGCAGGTATGCATTAAAGCCAATGAATAAATTCAATTTATATTTATATAGGGCTAGCTGTCCCGATGGAGACCCTCTTACATATGTTATATTTATATTAATATTATAGATTATTTAAAATGAGTAATAAATAAAATATAAACGTTTATGTCATATATTAAAGATCTTATAAATTAAAACAACAAAAAATGTCTAAAACGACAAAATGAGAAGAATATCACAAAGAGTCATTTTAATTTTTGATCGGCAAATTATGAAATTAAATAACCGCTTTTGATTTTGAAACAAAATACATATATATATATTTTAAATCAGGCATGAAACACAAGTTATATTGGACCTCAAAATTTTGGAAGTCTTGTTCAAAAACCCATATTTAACGCTAATATATAGACAACCCTGATTTAGTTCAATGTTTATAGATATCTATATTTTAAAAAACATAAAAAATACAATAGCTAAAAATGTTGTAATTCAAACTCTTGATTCTTAAAAATCCAACCGTTATTCCCGTTATCTTGGCCTCCATCAAACATCATTCTCAATTCAAAGTAAATTAAAAAAAAAAAAAAAACTAATAAAGTAAATTGAAAGAAAAACTAATAAAACTGAAAAATAAACACTAATTAAATTTATTCAATCTTCCAAAACCATTGTTCTTTCCAATCAGGACGGTTTTCTTTGTTATATTTAAATTAAATGAAAATGAGATGAGGGAATAATTACAGTAGGGTCATATTCAAATCCGTAAAAATAAAAATAAAAATAAAAAACTGAGGAAACATAATATTTGTTCATATGGACTTTATGCACATGTGCAATTGTGCATACAAGTAATTTGTAACATACAACGAGCATATGCAAATGTGCATAACATGCACACGTGCATAAAAACAACTTCAATTACTTGTTTACACATGAGACACACTTGTCCCACTCCAAGGAACTAAGTAGAACAACAATACTTTGACTAATATACCCTTTGTTAAAAACATAAAACATGTCTTCTCATCATCCACGCCTCTAAGCTAGGGGTGTGCAAAACCCGAATGGTCCGAAATCCGAATCCGCATCCGAACCGAAAATAAGGTGTTTTTGCAAAACCCGAATACCCCGAAATCCGATAATCCGAAACCCGACATATAGAAGGATATTCGGGTTTGGATTGGGTTTGATCGTCGGCCACCCAACCCGTCCGAAAACCCGAAATAACATAAATCTATATTTTAAATACTATATATATATATATCTAATTATTTTATGAAAATCGTAAATTATAGTCTGTTGAAATATTTTCTAAATTTTAAACTTGCTATCGATTTCATCAATCTAAAATTTGGGTTTTGATTTCAGAAACTTAAAATTTGGGTTTTGATTTCCATATCCAAAATCCGATCGTGATAAATTAGTTTTATGTTTTTGATAATTCATTGCACTATATATTAGTGATGTAATCTATGATTTTTCACCAGGGGTAAATTCATCACTTAACCGGTCTAGTCCTGTTCTGTCCAGTTCTGTCATGTTTTGCCAAACGCTGGAAAGTTGTCATGTTTTGTTCCGTCCTGTTCCATCTTGTTTTGTCCTGTCTTGTCTGCATACCAAACGCACCCTAATGGATTAGTGATCGATTAAACTAAAAAAAGCCTAAAGGAAATAAGTAGTTGGATGCCCAATAGGAAAATTAAATAAAAAAAATGTTTTTTCAGCTTCTTGGACTGATTTAGTTGGATCCCAATAGGAAAGTCTTTCTTAAATACGGTGGTAAAAAGAACTAATAAATAGACCAAATTGATATCAATTGTATCAAAATCTTTAGAATTCCTTTTTACGGGTGTTTGCATGATTTTTGTATAAATAGATAGCACTATAATAGTTTTTCTTTCTATCAAGCTCCCTCTCTTTTAAATCTTCAATAGTACTAGTGTCAATTATGTGCTCCTCATTCTTCCCAAAAGCCGCGATCGTGGTTGTTGCTCTTGTAATACAAATAAATGGGGTTGCCGCTAGTTCTAATGTCGATACAGATCGTCTTGCATTGCTGGCAATTCAATCCAAGATTACAGATGGCCCTCAACGTGTTTTCAGATCTTGGAATGATTCCCTTCCTTTATGCCAGTGGCAAGGAGTGGCATGCGGTCACCGACACCAAAGAGTCACAACCTTGGATCTATCGGGAAAGGGTTTGGTTGGTTCTTTATCTCCTTATATAGGCAACCTCAGCTTCCTCAGGTACATGAACTTTAGTAACAACCAACTTCATGGAAGTATCCCTCTTGAAATAGGCCGTTTATCTCAATTACAAATCTTATCCCTTCGCCATAATTCATTCACGGGAGAAATCCCGGTCAACATATCAAGTTGCTCAAAGCTATGGCACCTTAACTTATATTCCAATATGCTATCAGGGAAAATTCCAACTTCTTTTAGTTCTCTGTTGATGATGAAAAGGTTAGCCTTGGGCGACAATAAGTTAACGGGTGGGATTCCACCATCCATTGGCAATCTCACTTCCCTCGAAAGACTCTTTTTATCTAGATGTCCGTTAGGAGGAAGCATTCCAGATTCCTTCAACCAGTTGAAAAACTTGCAACAATTAGTCCTTGAACAGAATAGCCTCGTTGGAACCTTTCCATCATTCATATTTAACCTTTCCAAGTTAGAAGTTTTAAATTTTCCAGAAAACCAACTTCTTGGTCGTCTACCCTCAAACATATGTTCCAGACAACCCCATCTCCAGAACCTAGAATTTGGGTCCAATCACTTCGGTGGAATCTTTCCACCTTCAATATCAAATTGTTCAGAGCTGAGTACATTTGATGTTTGTGAAAACAATTTTGAGGGGGATATAGATATTGATTTTGGAAAACTCCGATATCTTAGGTGGTTAACTATAGGACTAAATAAGACTGGGAGTCGTGGTGGCATGAAGTATTTTGATTCTTTGTCTAATTGCAGCAACTTGGAAGGACTGCAACTTGAGGGTCTCCAATTAAGAAGGGAGCTACCTAATTCTCTTGGGAACTTAACCCGACTGCATACCCTAATACTTGAATCAAGCTATATCTCAGGCAGCCTCCCTTCATCTATAGGCAATTTGGTTAGCCTAAGAATGCTTTATCTAGCAGCAAATAACTTCACAGGCATGATTCCTGAAAGCATTGGCATGCTCGGAAACTTGGGAGAGTTGGATCTAGCTTATAACAGTTTCTCTGGCATCATTCCTAGATCTATAGGAAACCTGTCGTCTATACTCCATTTGGATCTAGCTAGTAACAGATTGGAAGGCACTATACCCTCGTCTATTGGGGCATGCAAAAAGTTGATACTTGTATCACTCTATGAAAATAAACTTAGTGGAAGTGTACCAAAAGAACTATTCCAACTGTCTTCACTTTCAATCTTACTAGATCTGAGTCGAAACAATTTTTCTGGAGTGCTTCCACAAGAGATAGGCAACCTGACACACTTACGATCACTTTATTTGTCTGGCAACCATTTATCGGGTGAACTTCCAAGCAGTATTAGCAGCTGCTCCAGCCTTGAACTCTTAGATATTTCTGGCAACTTCTTTCATGGATCCATTCCAGTATCATTGAGTTCTTTGAGAGGCCTCCAATATGTTGATGTGTCTCATAATAACTTTTCTGGACATATTCCAACATATTTGCAAGAAATTGCTTTGAAGCAACTTGATATTTCATATAATAATTTCGAAGGTGAAGTATCTGTTAAAGGTGTCTTTGCCAACGCCAGTGCAATTTCAGTCATTGGGAACCCTAGACTTTGTGGGGGAATACCTGAGCTTCACCTACCCATATGCAAAACTAAAAGAAGTAGAAAGCTTTCTCTACGTGTCGTTGTTGCCATTTCACTATCGTCCACTGTTGCGGGTCTGGCTCTGGTGTCATTTGTGTTGTTTTATTGCTGTATAAAAAAGAAGAGAGATAAACCATCAGAATCAACATTGACCGAATCTTTTGAGAAGATTTCGTATGGAAGGTTTTTCAAGGCGACCGAAGGGTTCTCTGCAGCAAATCTGATTGGTACTGGTGGCTTTGCTTCTGTTTACAAAGGAGTTCTTGATGAAAATGGTCTGACAGTGGCTATCAAAGTACTAAACCTCCAACACCGAGGAGGTTCCAGGAGCTTTATGGCTGAATGTGAAGCCTTGAGAAATATCCGTCATCGTAATCTGGTGAAGGTTATCACTTCTTGCTGTAGTGTCGATTTCCAAGGAAATGATTTCAAGGCCTTGGTGTATGATTTCATGCCAAACGGAAGTCTGGAGACTTGGTTGCACTCAAGCACAACAGTAGACCATTTGCCTCACGATAAGTTGCATCAACTTGATCTAGTTCAAAGAATAAGTATTGCCAAAGATGTGGCTTGCGCTCTTGATTATTTACATTATCGTTGTGGAAATGTTGTTGTTCATCGAGATTTGAAGCCAAGCAATATTTTATTGGATGCCGACATGGTTGCTCATGTTGGGGATTTCGGGCTGGCAAAAATCCTTTCGCTTGACGAACTTTCTAATGCAAACAAGAGTAGCTCAAGTCATGTCAGAGGAACCATTGGATATGCACCTCCAGGTCATTACTAATCTAATCGATTGTTTTTTGGTATTATGTTTTCTATTTTATTAATTCTATATGAGTTGCAGAATACGGACTAGGAAATGAAGTATCGACCCGTGGAGACATCTATAGCTACGGAATCCTTTTGTTAGAGATGTTGACAGGGAAAAGACCTGTTGATCCAATGTTCCGAGAAGGCCTAAGCCTGCATTCCTACGCTACAAGTGCTTTGGCTGGTGGCTTTGTGCTTCAGATTGTGGATCCAATGCTTCTACGTGATGATGTCAATGAAAGGTGTTTGATTTCATTAGTGGCAATTGGAGTGCGATGCTCTTCCGAGTCTCCACAGGATCGAATGGATATTGGTACCGTTATCCATGAGCTCTTCTCAAACCTCCACCCATAAAGATAAAGCTAAAAATGTGTTTGAATCTAAATAAAATGTTTGTTTCTTATCTCTACAATGAGATGTGGTAGACTGTCGGTAGTATGTATTAATTGAATAAACAAATATAGTAATCATATATTATATTTCTATAATCATATTAATAATTAATTTCCAAGATTCAAGAAGTTGGGGATTATTCATAGATTTCTTGATTTTAAGCAAAGCATATCAAGAAGTGGGTCTTAAAATGGAGGTCATGCTCCACGGATAAGTTGTCGGGCACCCAAATGAAGTGGGTTTTGGATAAAGGTTACCCTGCTTTATTCATCTTCCTCTAATTTTTGGTAAAGGTCCCATCTTTTTTTATCTTTTAACTATGTTAAAAACAATTTTTATAACTTTCTATCTTAGTTCCCCAAGTATTTTGTTGTTTGTGACCCATCAACCAAAAAAAGTACGTTTAAATCAACCAAAAAAGTCCTTGAAATCAACTAAAATAAAAAACCGAAAAAGTCTTCCAAAATTGACAAAAAAGTCTTAAAAATCTTTGAAATCAACCAAAAAAACTTAAAAAATATCTGGAAACGGTGGACCTTTAATCTACCTCAAAGGTTAAAAATACATCGGACAACTTCATGGACCTTTAATCTACTTTAAAGGTTTTCAACAAACAAAAATCTTGAATCTACGATTGATTGCCCGTAAAGGAGACGGTTGGGGGAGATGGGGGAGGCTATTAATTAAGGAGTTGGTGTGATATTGCCGATATGCATTAAAGCCAATGAATAAATTCAATTACATTTTATCCCATGGAGACCCTTTACACATGACATACTCATATTAAAACTACACATCATTTAAAAACGAGTAATAGACAAAAAACAATCATGTTATATTAAAGAACTTATAAATTAAAACAACAAAAATATTTAAAATGACAAAATGAGAAGAATATCGAAGAGTCATTTTAGGGGGCGTTTGGTTCGAATGATTCCGACAGAATTCGAAGGAATTGGAATGGTCAATTCTATTGGCCAAATTCCGTTCAGGTGTTTGATTTATAATGGAATGGAATTGAACTCATTCCACCATTCATGGATTTGGTCTTTCCATCACAATTGAGAGAACGAATTCAATTTAATTTCATCTCATTTTCTCAAAAAGACAAAATTATCACCATTTTCCCTACTGATTTACCCATACCACCACCGACAACCACCATTCTAAACCACCGCCGACCACCATCGATCTGAACCACAATTGTAATTGGATTTCGGTTTCAAATTTTTTAAAAAGGGATTTTTTTGTCGTTTACCAATATTTCATTCCAATTCCAGAACTACATTATGTGAATCAAACAAACATATTCCATATCTTTTAACATATTTTATTCCAATGTTCGTCAATCAAACAAGTGGTCAAACATGATAACATTTTATTCCAATTCCTTCAAAGTCAAATTCTTTTGACAGATTTCATTTCATCCAAAAACATGGACCCTTAGTTTTTTATCAGAAAATTATATAGCCGTTTTTTATTTTCAAAGAAAATAGATAGGTATTTCTTGAGGTGGGTTCACACGTCTATATATATCAGGCACCGAACACAAATTAAATTGGGCCCTAAAATTTCAAGGGTCTCGTTCAAAAACCCATATATAACATGCTAGCTAATAGACGGCCCCTTATTTTATAATTATCAATAAAATAAATTATTGATAAAACAAATAATAATATGATTTAATAAGCTCCCAGGGAGTGAAATAATAAATGTTAATATTGGTCTTATCATTTTTACAGCTTGTGCAAGTAAGGGCGGAGCCGGATTTGGATTTAGGGTGATCCTACGTTGTGTTTTCGAATTTGGGAAGGAAAAAAAAGAAAGAATTTTATTTTTGTTCTTGAGAGTGCAGAGAAAGGAAGGAAAAAGAAGAAAGGAAATTAGAAAATATGTCATCTTTACAAATATACTATTAATTATTTTACTGCGAATTGTGATTAGATAGATGTGTAATTTTATAAGTTCTTTTCATTCGACATTTGGAAGGAAAGGTTTGAGATAAATTCAATATTATTTTCCTTTCTATCCTTAATAAAACTTGAGAACATAAGAAATTTTCTTTCCCCCTAATTAAATTTTCTTCCATTTTCCTCAATTTCATTCGTAAAAAAAGACTCGGAGAACACAACTTTAAAGTTTTATACTAATTAGTTAGCTAAAAAATGTAATTTAATTCAATGTTAAAAGATATCTATATTTTAAAAAACATAAAAAAAATACAATAGCTAAAGATGTAATT
The DNA here is from genome assembly GCA_023525745.1 of Arctium lappa. Classification (NCBI taxonomy): domain Eukaryota; kingdom Viridiplantae; phylum Streptophyta; class Magnoliopsida; order Asterales; family Asteraceae; genus Arctium; species Arctium lappa. The sequence continues at coordinate 127,871,960 of CM042049.1, forward strand.
TGAACTCTTGATTCTTAAAAATCCAACCGTTATTTCCCGTTATCTTGGCCTCCCTCAAACATCATCCTTAATTCAAAGTAAATTAAGAAAACCAAATATAATAAATTGAAAGAAAAACTAATTAAATTGAAAAATAAATACTATTAAATTTATTCAATCTTACAAAACCATTGTTCTTTCCAATCAGGAGTTTAAGTTATATGAAATTGAGATAACGGAAAAGTTATGGGGCAACGAGGCAAAGGCAAAAGAGAGAGCCCAACAACATGATAGGCGATATGGAGAATAAACAACAATGGGGCAACGAGGAGTGGCTAGGGGGAGTGATACCGGTGTTTGCGTGGAGTTTGAATGTCGTAGGATTTGGAAAGGGTAAAATTGATTTAGGTTTTTTTTTACTTTAAAATTTTCCTAGTCAGTTACATGTAGTTTTTCTTGGGCTAAAATGATGTATAAGTAACTAATCTTTAAAAGTTCGATGATTTAATTTATTGAAATAAAAATGTTCAGGAACTTAATCGTTCAAAATGAGAAATTGTAATGGTTTTTTCATTCAAAAACACATTTCAAGGACTTAATCATTCAGAATGAGAAGTGTAATGGTTTTTTCATTCAAAAACATAGTTTAAGGACTTAATCATTCAAAATGAGAAAGTTCAATGGTTTTTCATTAAAAAAAATAATTTAGGAATTTTATCATTCGAAATACGATAGTTTGTCGGTTTTTTTGAACTTTTCCCTTTTATCATTTGGGTTTCTTTTTAACTTTCAAAACCTGCCAATATCATCACCTTCACCAAACCTAACCAGAAGATCAAGTAAAGCTTCATACCGTTCAACATGTTTCAAAGAAGACACCAACCACCACTATAACCTTAAAGCCTTCGAAACATGGCACTTTAATTTGTCACCAACTCAGATCTGTTTTTTGATTGGATTAGTTTGGGTTTAATGAACAACCATAACCAACATCTTCATATATGTTTGTTATTTTAATTAGGGTTTTAGTTTTTTATTTAGATCTTGGCTGCTTTGCCGGAGGAGAAGACCAGACAAAAGTGGGATATTGTCGACCTGAGAAGAGTGGGGAGATGTAGGGCTGTAAACGAACCGAACGAACACAAACTGAGGCTTGTTTGTGTTCGTTCGTTTAACTTAACCGAACAAACGAACGATAAACGAACGGAATTTTTTGTGTTCATGTTCGTTCGTTAAGAAAATATGTTTGTTCGTGTTCGTTTATGTTCGTTCATTAAGAGCTAAATGAACGAACATATACGTACGTAAACGAACGAACATAAATGAACATAAACGAACACAAATGAATAAAAAACAACCATTGTTACTCATCATTTCATTCGTAAAAAATAGCATATCAAAGTAAAAATAAAAAAGACGGATAAACTTAGCAGGTATAAAAAAAGAATTTTAAAAAATTAATTTAATTAATGCTTTAACACATTAATGTCATAATATATATAAATATATTTATATATAAAAACAAATATAAACGAACATAAATGAACGAACATAAACGAACGTAAACGAACATAAATGAACGAACATTAACGAACGTAAATAAACGAACGAGGTCATTGTTCATGTTCGTTCATTTAACTAAACGAACAAAAAAATGTGTTCATGTTCGTTCATTTATTAAATAAACGAACATAAACGAATTATCCGCCGAACAATTCGCTGAACGTTCGGTTCGTTTACAGCCTTAGGGAGATGTAGGAGTGGGGAAGATGTGTTAAAGATGGAAAATAAAAACAAATCTAATAAAAGAAAAGAAAAAAGGAAATGAAATGAAAATATTTGGTTAATTTTATAATAGAAAATTAAATAAATTATTAAAAAAAACTAAAATACCCTTGAGTTAACAATTTTTTTTAACAGAAGTTAGTCAAAAGACCAACAATGAAACAAAATGGCAAGCACACAATGACTGAATTGTAATTAATTTAAAATATAGACCAAACTTGATAATGAGTGATAACCATAAGAACCAAAAATGTAACTTACTCTAAAATAATTGAACATCAGATGGTTTGCACATCAAAGACACCTTCGACCTCAAACTTTAGGGCACCTCCAATAGGAGGTTTTGTTTTTAGAAAAGACGGATCTTAGACCATCTATAACATTGGCACTAAAAAAACACCAAAAACACTGAATTTGATGGCTTTATAAACAAAACAAAAAAATCAACTTCAATCATACTCTAAAAAAATTATATTTAGACATAAATATTAAAAAATCATTTTTTAATAATATAATAATTGTCATATATATTTATTTATGTAAAATTAGGTCTTATGTATATTTATTAAAATAAAAAATGATAGATTAATTGAATTGGAATGGGGATTACTTTTGTCATGTCAAATTGAACACTACAAATATACAGTGTCCTACACTCCTACTTTCCTTTGTCGGCATGGAAAAATTCCATTTGCCAACGATTGGAGTCGACCACCCGATAATTGCGGGCCCAGTTAAATTTTTTAAGAAAAAATGTAAAATCTTAAAGGAAAAAACAAATGAAATAACAATATGGAGAGAGCAACAATAAGACAGAGAGAAGAAGTCTATAATTCTCATTAATCATAAGTTCTTTAAATAAGAAGGAGTTACAAGTAGATAGTTAGAAGATATTTCAGTTCTAATCTAACTCTGATATATTTATCTCTATCTCTATCTCTATCTCTATCGTCATATCCTTTAGACGATGACACACTTATCCTACAACACTCCCCCTTGTGCCGAGTTAAAGGAGTGGTGGTGCACAGTTGTTTCCTCGTTAAAACCTTACGCCAAAATAAAACCCAGTGGGAAAAAATAAAAATATGACGAAGGAAAGAGTACAACGCACCAGTTTCTTTGCAATACATAGACTTATCCTTCAGTCTAGTTTTCTCTTAGATTCATACTTTAATCTTGAGAGTTAGGAAAGCATGATGGTATATAAACAGTTGTCTCACTAAAACCTTACACCAAGGAACAAAACTCAATGGGAAAAATAAAACATTGGTTGAAGGAAAGAGCACAACATACCAATATCAAATATATAGTAGACTCCCCCTTTTGTCTACTACTCCTCCTGATTCGTGCATTAATCAAGAGAGTTTTGGAAAACATTTCCATTTACTTTCTACACGTTTCCCAATATATGGTTTTAGGTAATGACTTCGTAAAATATGTCACATTCTTTTGACACCTTACTTGATTCACTTGAATCTAAAGGAGAGTCTTTTATTGCTGATTGTATAGAAACTTAAGCAGAATATGCTTTGTGTTATTACCTCTGATGTATCTTATGTTCATTTCTTTGATACATGATGCATTATTTCCATATATGCAAGTAGGATACTGGTTGAACTCAAAATTACTAACTCCTCTAATATATGTAATGATAGTCCTTAATCATATACATTATTTTATTATCTCATGGAGAGTAATATTCTTGGATTAGTTCAAGGAGGTAGTTACAAAGGATTGCTTAGTTTACTTCCAAGCAATCGACGTGTTCCTTGTGGTAATTCTTTATCCAGTTTGGGAACAACCTTTGTATGGGTCAGACAGATACCTAATATCAGCAAACACATACCAAGACATTGTTTGGTGTTTTTCTATAAGAGCTAGTACTTTTGTTGCTTACATTCTAAGTAGGTATTGAAGTTCCATTATCAATCTCATTTTTCTTTCTATAGGGAAAGTATATACCCATGTCAATGGTTCCAAAAGATTAACTTGATATCATTCCAATGACTTTGCGTTGGCGCTGAGCTAAATCTAGCTAACAAGTTCACTGAGAAATACAATACATGGTCAAGTGTATTATGTTAAGTACGATAATGCGCATATTGTACTTAGATAGGGAATTCTAACTCCCAACATTTTTCGTCATCATCCTTTAGACGAAATGGATCTTTCCTTATATCCGACACTTCGACTGATCATGGGAGTGCTAACCGGATTCGCTTTGTCCATATTAAATTGCCTGATTATTTTCTGGACATATGCGATCGGTGAATTAATATTTCACAAACTCGGTGTCCTAGCTCAAATATCTAGACAAAACCAAGTCTTCCCAAGATCTTTCCTCTCAAAATCAGATTTCAAGTAGCTTGTGGTTCCTCTGATTTCATCAAGAGTGCCTATTATGTTCATAACATTGACATATAGAGCTACTTTGAAAATCTGGAACTTGTTTTCCATAATAAATACGCAAGAGAATAGTTCATCGTTCTTATATATCATTTCCCAATCAAGTATTCCATTAGGTGGGTATACCACATCCGCTTAGATTGCTTTAATCTATAAAGTGGGCGTTTCAATTTTATTGCAAACACATTTCGTGGTTTAGAGTTACTTGATTTTGGTAATGTAATATCATCAAGTACTTTTATATATCTCTAAATCTAGATCCCCGTAGAGATATGTGGTAACCACATTCATGAGTTACATTTCCAGTCATTCGGAAGTATTAGGTTAATTAATTAGCAGAACGTTATAACGTCCATCACGAGAGAGTAAGTCTTCTCATGGTCAATCCAGGGCGTTGTGAGAAACCTTGCGCCAAAGGAGAGCCTCATACATTAGGACTTCATTATTCTCGTTACGCTTTCTGACAAAGACTCAGTTATGTCCTACGGGCTTTACACTTGGTAGGTTAGCACTACCTGACCAAATACCTGATCCTTTGTCAAATAATATAATTCTTTCTGGATTGTTTCTTTGCATTTATGCCAATATGCTCTTTGTTGATATTATTCAACTGAGCCTGGTTCGATGTCGTCGTGCTCGATCATCTTATGAGCCATCGTATATGCGAATAAATCATCAATGATTATATATGACCTGTCCATCAACTCATATATACTCTCATAGTTCATTTGAGATTAATATTCATCTCTAGAATCAATATTAACTTCGGAGCGTCCTCCAGTGATGATTCATGGACATAATTATAATTAGAGACAATCTCATGAGAGTTTTGTGTATTGATGATAAATGGATGTGCCTAACTATTCTCTTCCTTTAGAATAGTATCCATCAAACCAAGTAGCTTCCACCACTTCCATTTGGTAGCTACTACCTCAACCACACCTCCACTATGTGTGATTGCAACGCACTTTCCAGTGGCGTTGTGCCCCTGTTGGGGACTTTTTAATCTTGCGAGTATATTTGCAGCTCGTATATGTGATCTTGTCACTTTTGGAATATTAAACGTATCAGGTATCGAGTCTGATTTGTTTGATTTCAACATTACGTTGTGAAGTTTTAGAGATCAAAATGAGACAGAGTGAGAATATTCAATGACACTTCCTGTCATTCCCATGGAAAATCATTTTTCCTATCTCCCCCCAACGACGGGAAGACTGTCTCATGAAAGTGACAACCCGCAAATCTAGCGGTAAAGATATCACTAGTCAAATATTCTAATTAGCGGATTATTGTTGGGGGTTCATATCCAACATTTATCAAATCGTCTTTAAGGACCCATTTTGATGCGCTGTGGGGGTGCAATTGGCACATATAATCAAACATGCGTAAATGTAAAGTATCAGGCTTATATCCAGTTACCAACTGGTACGTATGAGTCTGGTTAGCAAGTAGTGGGTCTAAAAACGACAAAAAAAATTGCATACAATAATTGCATAACCCCAGGTAGATGTGGGTAAATTGATGTGCATTACTAATACCCTAGATGTCATCATATTATTTTGATAACAAATTCTATGAGACCATTTTATATATACACATGGGGTATAGGAAACTCTACATTGATCCTAATACATATGCAATTAACATCAAATCCTTATGATGTAAATTCTCCAGCATTCCAAGTCATGTAGACTTGATGAAATAATAAGGGTAGTGAGCCCTTAAACGTATAACTAGTGCTAGGAATGCAATATTTCATGTGGACAATAATACGACATGCGTTCATCGAGTCGAAACCAGAACCATAAAGTACTTTAATGGTCCGCATTCTGGATGTTTATGTCCATAAATATCACCTTGTATTCGTTGTAACAATGGAATATTTTTTTGTATAATGTCCTTAGCTTTAGGACGATCTCATTCCTGTATTGGCTAAGGATTAGGGTATATACAAAAGTTTTATGTATTCAAGAGGGCATATTATGATAGCAATGTTGTTTCTTATGTTGCAGAAGTTAACAGTTGCAATTTGCCTTATTTTGCCTTTCACTCGAAATAGAATGTGTTTATGTGTATTTTGCAATACACGGATCACTATGCTATAACCATGGTGTCCAACACGGTCATGTCGAAACATATATATGTGTTATTGCCCCCAAATTTTCTTTATTGGTGACAAAATATGTTTCGATGACCCAATAATCTACTAGTTTGACACATTAGTTTCCATGATATATGTTTCCTTTCATATTCATTGGAATTTATGTATATATGCTCATTTTCATTTGATACGAATATCTTTACAAGGTTCCTATTAAACTTGTTCCACCAAGAAAGTGACAGTCCATCGTCTAAGTAATTTGGTTGGATGTATTATAAAACAAGTATTAGTCTATCTTTTTTTTTTGATTGTGTGATAGGTCAAAAAAAATCAATTATCCTCGATACATTCCTAAACGGAACGGAGAGTATTGAATTTTTTTTATTTTTTTTGATGTATTTATTTACATCTATAATGGTTACATATTCGATTTTACTTTAGCAAATAAATTAATTTTGGTACTTAAAATTAATTTCAAAGAAACATATGCATAATCAATATTAAATATTAAAACAAATATGTTATATTTCATTTTCAACGTGTTCCCTTTTTGATAGAAGCACTTTTTAGTGCATATCTTATTTGATTGTCCATTATCACTTGGGTAGTAGTTGTATCCTACTCCAGGTGTTGAAAAATCATTCCTGACTCTTACCAATAGTCCAATACCCTGACCCTTTATAGGGTCTCGTCCACATGGTGCAGAAATGTCACATGTGTGAAATTGTTTTTAACTCACAATCCTTTGGAGTTGTTTCCACCTCTAACACTTTCACTATCGATATCGGGAATTTTATTTTATCCGGACATATGTGGTGTTATTCGAAAGAACCTTGTTATGTCTCTCAACCACTTTCATTAGGTTGATGAGTTTGTCTAAAGGTTGCATTCCAACTTATAATTATTTACAATTATATATGAAAGGTGGAAATAATGTTAAAAATCATGTCATCTTTTGTGAGTTCCTTGCCACAGAGATTGATACGCGTTTTGGATATAACATTTCTTTGTTGACATCAGTTACCTTTTTGTAATCGAGTAAGTGGGTTTCATTCCACTGTACGATTAGTTCGGGAAGTACATATTCATGAGTACTTCCGATTATCCCTTTCGAGAAATCCCACATTTCTTTGGGGGTTTCTAGTAAAGGTATTCCTATGAAATTTAAGATTTATATGTCGTCTCAAAACATGAAGGTGTTTGCTTGTACCTTTTTAAGAGGTTGGTTTTAGAGTCAATAGGGAGTTGATGAACTTTAGGTATTTTCTTGTACCTTTTCAAAAGTAGGTTTATATACTCATTTATAATACCCAGATTCTTTTGAGTTTACAACGTTGATTTTGGGATGAGTTGTTTCAACCATTTACATATATAAAGGATAATATATGATTTTTCTTTTTGATAAGAAAATGGATTATGGTTATGAAATTTCATTATCATAACAATATTGGATTTTGTATGCTTTAATTTTATTGATAATACTTCATCAATATTTCAATTTTTGCGAAAAAGAAATCACTCAATCTATTGGATTTCCAGGTAGTAGGGGAATCACATGGATTTCTTAAATCCATACAAACCTTAGGGCTATTTACACCCGTTTGACAAAATCCTTTGATGTATTGCGATTAATTCATCAATAAAATACATAGATAACATTTGTTATTTGGTAAATTTTGACATGAGGTCAAAAAAATTCATACCATATTGGTATTTTGGGATCTTTTGGCAAGAGGCCAAAGTGACTATGAGTTTGGCATATGAAACAATTTTAATACCTTAATAGCATTTTTTGGAGCTTTTGGTAAAGATCAAAATATATGAGCTTGGATGTGTAACTTCCAAAAAATAATTATATAGTTTAAAATTATGAGTAGGAACCTACAATCAAGATAAATGTTTGATTTTAATATTTTCATACGATTTTTGGAGCTTTTGTCAAATAACAAAAGTTATGGGGGTTGGAAGTGTAACTTCTAAAAATTAATTTTAAGATTATCTATACTACATTATAAAGATGGCATAAAAAACTCTTAAAAACAACTGTTAAAGCTTAATGTACCGTTATTTAATGCTAATTACTTAAAACTTAAATAAAGAATGAAAACTAAATCTCTTACTATTTAATCATTATCTCTAACAATTTATTCCTAAAAAATCAAATTTTAAATATATAATATTTACTAACTGATAAACATAATCAAAACGGGATAAATATCTAATTTAAAATATATAAGATAATCATTTAATTATAACAAAATACTTATTTTTTTTATATATAAAACATTTTAATCATTATCTCTAACAATTTTAACTCTCTAAAATCACTCATCAATTCAACTTCCCAAAAAATCAAATTTTAAATATAGAATTTAACTAACAGATAAACATAATTAAAATGGGATAAATATCTTAATTTAAATATAAATAAATTTAACATATACAAGATAATCATTTAATTCTATCTACATTTATATCTATACTATATTATAAAGATGACATAAAAAACTCTTTTAAAACTTAAATAAAAAATGAAAACTAAATCTCTTACTATTTAATCATTATCTCTAACAATTTTAACTCCCTAAAATCACTCATCATTTCAACTTCCTAAAAAATCAAAATTTAAATATAGAATATTAACTAACTGATAAACATAATCAAAACGGGATAAACATCTAATTTAAAATATATAAGATAATCATTTAATTCTAACAAAATACTTATTTTTTTATATATAAAACATTATATTTTTAAACCTAAATTAAACAAATTTATAAAAAAAACGTTATCACTTTCTCAAAACCATCCAAAGTCGTACTGTAAATCGACAAAAAAACAAAAAATAAAAGAAAACATTAAAATCGTGATGTATCTCGCTGCATTGCGCGAGTACGCTTCTAGTGAATTATAATGAAGATAAACATTTAAATATTAACATAAACAAATAAATAAATTGTAAACTAATTGGATAACCATTAATAAATATTAATATTAGTTTAAAACGATAAATGCTATCATATCCATAAAAACTATCATACTCACATGAAATTAAAATATGTTGAATCAAAATTAATGTAACATAACAACCAAATATTGCAATAAATAAATAATTGTTTTTTTCAAATATCAATAACAATCCTAATCAACCCAGAATGAAAAAAAAATATTATAAGAGTAAATCTCGAAAGAATTAAATAGCGTTAACAAATATATATATATATATATATATATATATATATATATATATATATATATATATAAAATAAGTTATAAGTAAAACTTTAATTAATTATAGATTGTTAAAACCAAATAACCATGAACCATTTTTTTTTTCTTTTAGCATGGTGAAGCAAATATGTAATATAATGAATAAATTAATACTAATTTGATAAAAACAAATGACATTTTAATTTTATATAAAAATATTAAATTGGGCAACCACTTAATTAATAATAATATTAATAACAAAAATAATATAATAATAAAAGACATATGGTATTCAAATCATTCTCAAGGTGGAAAAAAAACTTAATTTATCTTTTATTGATGTCTAACAACTGCGGCTATAACCCAACAAAAAAAATGATAAAAGAAAATTCCGGCCAAACATCGTCTAAGCCCAATATTTTAATGTTTGTTAGTTAATTATTATTTAGGGTTCTAATATGTCTTTGAACTTCATACATTCATTTATATCCACTTATCCATATCTTGATTCAATTGGAATAAATGATAAAATATAACCAACAAAACACAACATACATAACAAATTACTTCGAGACTCAAAAGCGAACACTTTTAAAAACAAGCCAATATGCATATAAAATTTTCAAAACAAAAAGTTAACCGAGACAGATTTATGGTTTATGACATGAATATTACGCCACATAAATATTATATGAGTGTAAGAATTCTTACTTGGATTGTAGCATCGACGGAGGGATAGATTTATGAAGTTAGAAACCCGAAATTTGATTGTCGAACTAACCGATTGAGCTTACGTGCTGATAACGTGTTAAAGGGAAAAACAAATGAAACAACAATATGGAGAGAATAACAATAAGACAGAGAGAAGAAGTTTATAATTCTCATTAATCATAAGCCCTTTAAATAGGGAGGAGTTACAAGTATATAGTTAAGAGATATTTCAGTTATAATCTAACTCTGATATATTTATCTCTATCTCTATCTCTATCGTCATATTCTTTAGACGATGACACACTTATCCTACAACACAAAAATAATTATATTTTCCACCCAAGTCCACAATTATGGGCCTGGTTATTGCAGACCTAGTAAAATAAATGCACAATCAGGAGAGGAATGGCTAAACGCCAAATTCTTTGTATTAGTTAACTATTTAAGTCAATTTTCCATAGAAATATCTAAATCCCACTTGCAAATGCAATTATAAAGCAAGGTCATGTCATCACTAGCTTCTATAAAAAAAATTTCTTTAAACCGTAGGTTTCTTTACGCTCTGTTCTCGAGTTTTGGAAGAAAAGAAACGAAAAGAAAGGGAATGAAAAGGAAAGAAAGAAATATTTGTATTTGTGTTATTGAGATTGAAAGAAGAAAAAGGAAAGGGAATGAAAAAAATAAAATAAATTTTCATGTTCTCGAGTAGAGCGAAGGGAAAGGAAAGGAAAAGATGTTAGTTTTACCAATATACCCTTATTTATTTCGTAGTGAAATGTAATTAATGGGTATATGCGTAATTTTATAAACATTTTTAATTCTTTTTAAATTCATTTCTTTCCTTTCCTTGGGAGGAAAGTTTTGGGAGGAAAATCAACAATATTTTCATTCATCTTCCTTTCCTTTCCCTCCTTAAAAAAACTCGAGAACACATTTTTTCTTTCCCTCCTACTTTCATTCCCTTTTCCTTCTTTTCCTTCATAAAAAAAACTCGAGAACACAGTGTTAAAGTAGTATAAAAAAATAGAGTAAATTATGGATTCGGTCCCTAACGTATGTCAATTTTTATGGATTTAGTCCTTTATATTCATTTATTACAAAAGAACTCTTCACTAATGCAGTTTTTTACCGATTTGGTCCCTCACACTAACGGCCATCCAACTATTCCATTAAATATGACATTTTTAGCATATTATTTATTTTACAATTTACAAACCATATGAACCAAATATGTAATTTACTCTTAATTATGTTTATATGTATATACTATGTATTATATATTTATATATTATAAACTATATTTATATTTTATATATATAATTACTTATATGCATATGTGAATATCGTTCAGATGAACGGTTACGATAATGTTCTTTAGTTCTTTTTTTTTTAGGATTTTTCCTTAAACTTCCCTCAATTATGATAATGCCTATTTTAACATTTTCCACAAACTTAATCGTGGTCTTCGGCTTACCCTGGGCCAAGGTGTGGAGGAGTGTGTCTGCTTTTATGTATATATAAATTATGAGCTCAGAAGGCTTTAAACCATACTTTATTGCATGTTTTATTTTGTAACATTAAAAAACCTTAAAATAAATAAATAACTTTTTACGGTAGTGAAAGTATCCTTGACACATAGTTTATACTAGTTTTTAGATAATGTGTTGCAATATACTTACCAAAAGCAAGTCTTTTGTCCCCTCCTTGATTGGGTTTAAAAACTCTCTCTTTTTTTTGTTTTTCTTAAATACCGTGTTTTTTGGGTTTAGACATAAATTTGCTAAAAATAACTAATTAATAGACCAAATTGAGATAAATGGTATCAAAATCTTTAGAATTCCTTTTACGGGTGTTTGCATGATTTTTATATAAATAGATAGAATTATAATAGTTTTTATCTTTCTATCAAGTTCTGTGGATCCCAGTACAGTTCAATAAATACAAATTAACAATAAAGAGTAAAGATTGAATCACAAAATATGATCATATGATTAGATTGATCGATAAGGGTTTAAAGCGATTACAAAGATAATATGAGATATAAGTCGTAATCATTAAATGACCATCCAACCTCCAAACCCTAAACTTGTACAAAATAAATTTTAAATACCATGGGCCTAAACCTAAAGCTCAAGGCCCATTAAACAAGACTAAGCCCAATAACAAATTCAAGGTTTTCACAAACACTTTAATAAAATAAATAAGACTCGATAATTCTTTATATAACTTCTATTTAATAGGACATTTATGGTCCTAACAATTATTGTAGTCTGATTTGGGTGATGTAATCGAGTATTTCTCTTCTTTCCTATCATCCTATGTTTATGTCATGAACATGACTTGTGCTGTAATATGTTCATGTTTTTATACTTTGTTGGTTTTTGTACTAACACTTCTTATTCGGAGCAAGTAATTGTTCGGTAGGCTTTTTATCTATCTTAGTTGTCCGGTAGGCTTTTTATCTATCTTAGTTGTCCGGTCTCAAGATGTAGTTTTGAGTAAATTACAAATTTCGTCCCTGTGGTTTGGTGAAATTTTGGATTGGGTCTCTTAAATGAAATAATTACAAGGATGATCATTATGGTTTTATTTTTGTTATGGATCAGGTCCTTCATATTAACAGTCGTTTAATCTCCGTTAACTTAGAAGCATTTTCATGTTTCTGTTGTATTATGAAAGTTTTAATTGTTTCAAGGACCTGTTTCGCCAATTTTTAAAACTCAAGAACCAAATCCATATTCCTATCTCTTCTAAACCCATAGTTGTTTTGCCAATCTCTCCTACTTATTCCCAATATCCCCATGAACGATCATATCTAAAATAGGTCAAACGAAAAAACAAAGATTAAAACCCAGAAAAATAATCGAAGAACATAGACAACACAGACCCAGTTTTGAATAACAAAATCAACAATACAAACCTATTTTTAAAGAATAAAATCAATAATACAAACCCATTTTTTTAATAACAAAACAAAAGGCAAATCCCACTTTTTTAAGAACAAATCAACAACAAAACTTTTTTTTTTCTAAAACCATTTGTGTAGATCTGGACACAAAGAAAACCCTAAAATTCATACCATAACCCAAAGAAACAATTCTAGTTAAATCAAGAACACAAATCGAAATTTGTTAATAACTCATCAAGAACACAACAACATCAAGAATCCTAAATCTAAATCGAAAACCTCACCATATAAAAAGACCATTTCCAAAACCCTGACCAGAACCCTAATCAAAACCCAATAGTTACAAAGAAAAAGATGCAACAAATGCAAATTATCCAATTTTCGTCAATTTCGAAAGCCTCCTTCGATTTCTTCACCGAAGGATTCACTAGAAGAAATAATAGCTTCGATTTCTTCACCAGATCTAGATTGACTTGATAAATGTCTTTGTTCAGTGAAGCCTTTTGTGTTCCGTTTCGTTAATGGCAGTGCACGGTTGTTCTAGAAAATCGAAGATGGTGATGGATGGAGGTGCGTTGGAGGTTACTGGGAAGGGATGGAGGTGTTGGAGGTTACTAGAAGAAGCCGTATATGCCTATAAGGGGTGAGGTATTTGTTTTTTGAATTTGTTTTTTGTTATTATTAGCGAGTTTTATAAATTGGCAAAACAGGTCCTTAAGGCAATTAAAATTTTCATAATACAACAAAAACATGAAAATGCTTCAAAGTTAACGGATATCTTAAACAGATATTAACATGAGGGATCGAATCTATAACAAAAATGAAACCACAATGACCATCCCTGTAATTATTTCATTTGAGGGACCCGATCCAAAATTTCACCAAACCACAGGGACGAAATTTGTAATTTACTCTATAGTTTTATATATTGTCGTCAAGTTTGGCATCAATCGTTCTCCTAACCTTCTTGTGTGTATATGTTTTATTTTTGCTCATTGAATTTTTTATGACTACACATTGATATCAAGTGCACTCAAAAGTCGTTGCCTTTTCTTAAAGCATGATAGTCTCCAATTTTGTTAGACCTCATGATTAGCTTTTTCGCTGACACCAAAGTTGGAGTTAAAGACTAATTGAAATCCTAGTCTTTGGATCACTTGTAGGAGACTGTTAGGCTGGATAATGATGGGGATGTTGAATTGTCTTTTCTTGTTTCCCAAGGTGATTTTTTCGATCACTCTGTATGTATCTACATCTTATACATGGTTTGTAACTTTGTATGGTTCTTCTCTTTCTTTTTCTTTTTGTTATTGTTACTTTTAATTACTTGTAGGAGACCCTTAAGTTGAATAATGATGGGGATGTTTATCTTTCTTTCCCAAAGTGATTTTTCTTATTACATTGTTTGTGTCTACAATCAGTGTGTATGGTTATTGTTTCATTTTTTTTTCCTTTTGATGATTTCTAGGAGATTGACAATGATTTAGAATTGTTGTTGTCATGTAATTTCTTTACCCTCTTACCCTTGCTTGTTGATCTGTTCATGGTCTGTAACGCCACCGAAAAGTCCAAGACTGCTTGACAAAAGGAAATCGAGCCTCCGAGGGTCCTTGGGCGAGAATGCCCGCGACTATGACAAATGTCACAGTCGCATGTCAAGATCGTGGGGGCTTGGGGAGCCGTGGTACACCGCGCACGATTTTCACCCGCGACTGTGACATGGGCACAATCGCCCGTCACAGTCGCTAGAGTGGTACCGAAAGGGGGTGGAGCTCAACGACCTTGCCAGCGACAATGCCCTAGGGCAAAAGTCGCAAGGCACAGTCGCCTGCGACCATCTGGAGGTATTTAATTCCACATCTGATCTCCAACTCATTTCTATCCAACCCAATCCGTTCCAAGCGATTTTTGAGAGCTTGGGTGCAATTCTTTCTTCCTCAAAGCCCTCTCCTCACTTGATACAAACCTATAATGAGTTGGAGACATTTATGGTTCATCAAGAGCACTTTTGGAGCATAAGAGTGCGGAAATCCAAGCCATCAAGTCTCATTTCATCCATTTTCTTCAAACCTAGGGTTTCATCAAATTCTCCAAACCCCTTTTCAATCTTGTAACACCCTAGAAACTGCGGAAATAAAAATTTCGAAGAAACAATTCGGCAATAGACTAACTTGCGGAATAAGGTGTGACAATTTCATTACACAAACAACCCAACGGGTATAGAGTAGCCAATATTTAGGTAGATAACTGAAGTATAAAACGACATCCTATTAATCTACAAAATATCTAGATTAGGGACGGGTGTCGCTATACTTCCAAAATGAATCTTCAAAAGAATCTCTCACGACCCCAAGGTCGCTCCCTCAGTCCCGACGAGCCCCACTGCTAAGATAACCTGCCAACATGACAACCAAGAGCAAGCGTTAGGCTAACGCCTAGTGAGAATAAGCTAAATAAAAGAGAGTACTAAACCCAATTGGTGCCATGCGGTAGTATAGCCATGAGCTAAGTCAAGAAATCCAATAAACCATTAGTGATTAAACATGGTATAAGTAATACCCAAAAATCACATAACGAGCTAAACCCCTCTAGATCTGTTGCTCAAAACATTCAAGTCAACCCCTCTGGATCTATCCTTGAGAGTTCCCAAAACAGGGGGAAACTCAAGCACATAATGGGATTACACCTTACTGCACCATGAGACGCTGCCCGACCGTATAGGCCCACACCTTACTTATCATGGCAACCCGATGCCTATCCCGTGCTAAAACGTGAACCAAATGCCCAAAACAGGGGACATAGGAACACAGTGCCTATGGATCCATTGCACTAAGACTCAAAGCCAAAGCATGTCATTTCAGAGCATACTCACATTAAATCAGCTATACAGGCAATTCATATGAACAACAGTTCAATTCTATAAATCGTGATTCTTGAAAATGTGAGATCTTTAGAAGGCAATTTCCAACGATAATACGCCACTTTGAAACCAGGTTTTCCACATTTCAAATAATACATTTATCACATAGCATTCGTAATACATACCGATTTAGCTTAAAGGACTCACCTCAGATTTCTTCCTGATTATAGCCTGCTTCTGACGATTGCTACCTATGACAACACCGTTAAATCGATAAGCCCAAAGATACAGACAACATGCTGACTTACAACTCTAGAATACGAATACAACAACTGCCAAACATAGCTACGGTCGAACACAGCCCCGGTCGAACAACCAACCCGGTCGAACAGGTCCGGTCGAATAGGGTCCGGTCGAACAGGGTCCAGTCGAAAGAACTTCCCGGTCGAACAACCCCCGGTCGAACGAACCCCCCGGTCGAACGACCCTTCGGTCGAACGATCCCACCGATCAAACGACCCTTCGGTCGAACAACCCCACCGATCGAACAACGGTCCGATCGAACAACGGTCCGATCGAACAACGGTCCGATCGAACGACGATCGTCTTGTTCATCAAGAACATCAAGAACAGATCGAATACATAACCCAGATCCAAAATGAGAAAATACTCAGATCTCACAATGGAACGGTTTAAAACCTTCACAACGAGATTCT
Source organism: Arctium lappa (assembly GCA_023525745.1). Lineage (NCBI taxonomy): Eukaryota > Viridiplantae > Streptophyta > Magnoliopsida > Asterales > Asteraceae > Arctium > Arctium lappa. The sequence goes on from CM042049.1 coordinate 127,888,636, forward strand.
ACGCGGCTAAAAGCATTCAGATCAAAGCATTAAGCTAGATTCGTACCTTGATTTGGAGAAAACCGAACAACCACTTCACTGCTTCTTCTCTCTTTCTCTCTCTGATTCTCAAGATCTGATTTGTGATATTTTCAAAATATCTAAAATCTGATTTATATTTATATAACCCAAGTTACATTTTACCCCCTTGAACTTTGGGTAATAGTCAACTTTTCACCCAACCCCAAAATAGCGGGTGTTACAAATCTTTAGGTGGTTTGGTACTTGAGGTCCAAATTTGTGGCCCTAGGAGTGTATTGTTGATGGATTCAAGTTATGGTTGAGGTAACCTTCTTTTTTTTTTCATCTATGGAAATTAGGGTTTTGATATGGGTTAAGATTCTTATGTAAAAGATTTGGGGAACGATTCTAAATGTTTGGGTACGAATATTTACGGTTGGAAATTTGTGGATCTAGGTTTTGGAAGGATTTTACTTGTGGATTCAGATTTCTTCAAGGAAACTCAAGTTGGGGGTAAAATCTAGATTTAGCCTAAATCTAGCAAGGTGAGTTCAACTTGATTTACGAAAACGTTGTACATGCCAAAATGTTCATTTTTAAAGTGTTTATGTGTTTTACATTAAATTATCAGTTGTTGAGTTATTTGGGCATTTTGATAAATAAGTCATAATTGAAAGTGCTTTGATGGTTTATTGCATAAATGGAAATTATTTGGTTAAAAGGCACTTTTATCGTTTGTTTTGGAGGGATGCTTAATTTTGTGTTATGGACGTTTTTGAAGGAATAAATAGTATAAATTCATTTGGAAAGTGATTTGTCCTAATCTAAATTGTATTGGAGTTCCTTCATGCATTTTGGAGCATGTGTTTGTATGACGCGAGTCGGTTGCGTTTTATTATTTGGGGAATGTTATTTGTTGGTCAAAAAGGGTTTTGAGCACTTTAGCTCGGTGTCGACTTAAAAGAGTCGTGGGGACAATTGTCCGATTTTAATGACTCAGTGTAGAGCCTGGTTATTCTTTACATACCAATGCACCTTGTTGCATGTTGATGTTAATTACATGCTCGAGTGCATTGGTCATTCCTGTGTAGTCATGTAATATTAGACTGTGTTGCATTTGATCCATAGACATGTAAGTCAATCTGTTTTGGGTGGTCAATTGGGTATTGCGGGGTTGGACTCCGGTACCCATGTTTTACGACCGGAAACTTTTCAAGTAGGTACTAGGAGGGTTGATTCTGGAAGTGCTACCCGGGAGGTAGGCACTAGGACCTCCACCGCTTGAAGTAATGCCTTGGAGGTAGTCTTTAAGTATGTCGAGCCTTCGGGGTAGAATTCTTTGTAATGTTCACCAAGGTCAACCGACTCTTGATGTGAAACTTGTTAAGAAGTTGTAGGGACACTTGGGCTATTATGTCGTGAGGTATCATACGATTAACGTTGCAAAAATGACATACTTTTGTGTTCCTCAACTCTCAACGGATACGGGTCCCGTCGTCGGCCAATAACATTGTAATTATTAATGCCATACTTTATTATCGTTTGGTTTGTGTGGTTGACTGTAAACGATGACCTTAATATTGGATTCCCTCCACGTATATTAAGGTTTGAATGAAATATGTTATCCCCACATATTGATATTTGGATTCCTTCCATTTTATGGTCGCGTGAGTATTGGGTTTAGTGTCCATGTTTTTTGTGACGTATTGTATACATGGTTTATTAACCATGATTTATGGGTTGAGTATTATGCCCCACCCGTGTTTTGGGTGTTTTGGGATATAAAGTTTCATTCATGTCTTCATAAATTGGGAGTCGATTTATATTCACGTTTTGAGTGAGTTTTGGGTTGCATCACCTCATCAAATAAGTTTTTTACATTGGGACGTCCATCTTTAAATCATACGTATTATTGGAAATGAGTCGTTTTTATATTTAAAGTAAAGCGTCTTGAAAGATTATGATTTAAGTTTCATTCTTTCCTTTTGCGACCTAATTATTCATATTGAAAACTCTTGAACTCACTAGGCGTTAGCCTAACCTTTTTATTTTTATTTGTCGGCATGTGCAACAGGTTCCGGTTGGGAATAGTTCTAGTGACAATATGAAGAGATGAGAGCTAGTTGTGTGCTCGAGAAATGAATAGCTTGGTAAAGTCTTCCGCAATTATTACAGGATAACAACTTGTATTTGGGATTAAGTAACACTCGACTCTGGTTTAGTCCTTGTATGTCATTGGAGTTTAAATTCTTTGAGGTTAATTATAGAATCTTAACTTGAGGTATATTGAGTTTTGAATTGTAAGAGAAAGTTTTATTTCTTACTTGATGTTATATCGAAAATTTTTAATTAGATGTTTTTTTTTTCCAAATTTGAGGGTGTTACATGGTAATCTCATCTATATCCAACTCGAGTGCATTTAATTTAGTAAGGTGATACAATACTTTTTGTACTTGTGTGGGTAATCATTATCCTTTTTAATTTAATAAGGTGACACAATATAGTTTGTGTATATTTATTTTTAAGCCAGACATACTTGAATTTTCACCTAGGGTAGATTAGAAGAACTCCAATAGATTTTAATTATACCAATTTTTAAATTAATAAAAAAATCAAAATCTTCAAAAATATATATTTAAATACTAACAATTTATGTATCTTAATATTAGCGACATTATTAAAACTAGTTGTGTACCCGTGCAAAGCGGCGGGATACATCTTGATTTCGAGGTTGACAACTAAAACCCATAATACAACTCATAATTAACAAATAAAACCCGATATTCAACTTACCGAGTAAGCGCTTACCGGAAAGATATTCAACTTCATTTACCTTATCGTGTAACATCCTTGGCCATGAAAATGAATTGTTGGTAAGCATTTAAAACCAGGTAAGCACTTATCGGGTAAAAGTCATTTCCCACACTTACCGGATAAAAGTCATTTCCCACATTTACCGGATAAGACTCTCGATTCTTCCCTTGTCTCTTACCGGGTAAGAATCTTGGTCCTCGCTATACTGAATCAATAGGTAAATAATATTGGTAAACGCTTACCCGGTAAGTGCTTACAGGGTAATTTTCCTACTGGATGAACATAGTAAGGCCAAGAATCTTACCCGGTAAGAGCAATGATAAGGATGGAGAGGATGATAACTTTTACCCGGGTAAGCGCTTACCCGTTACCGGGTACATATTGCATACAATACCGTTTTGATGTACCATAATCTTATCGGATAAAATAAATTATAGTGTTGACTCATATCGGTAAGAGCTTACCGGATAAAATAAATTATAGTGTTGCCTCTATGGCTAAACAAAATAGATTTTAATTATACCAATTTTTAAATTAATTAAAAAAATCAAAATCTTCAAAAATATATATTTAACACTAACAATTTATGTATCTTAATATTAGCTACATTATTAAAATATTTTATATATTTAATAACCCAATAAACTTTAAAATAAACTTATATTGCATCCACTTTCATTGGTTGTCTTTTCTGTTTTAAACATTTAATTTTTAGGAGCTCTCTAAGGGTGTATTTTGTAATTTGGACATAACATAACAGAACAGAGATTAATGTTTCATTTTTGGCATTATTTTTATGTGGAATAGACAGAAACAAAGTGGAACATTCTCCACCCCATAAGTACAGGGTGGAACAAGCCTATATTTTACAAATATACCATCGAAATAAAATGTAATTCCCTTCTAAACGTCTCTCTTTTAAACTTTTACCTTAGTGGTCTCAAAATATGTATAAATTTTGACTTTATATACTTTATAATAAATGGATTATAGCATAGTTGTTCGAGATACTTTGATAGCATGTCCAACAACTATGTTAGAATAAAAAAATTGTTGGTTTTAGAGATTTTTTTGCCCCTACAACTTGAATGTTAAAATAGTGAAAAGATGGAAAAAAAATAGAGAGAAGATAAAAATCTCTAAATTTAAAGAAATCTCTAAAATCCACTATTTAAGAAAAAGTAATAATATCTTAATATTTTCACCAATAAAAGACATTAAGTAAAATGTTTAGGTGAGAGAAATAATATTTTATTTAAGAGAGAATTACACTTTTGGTCCATAACGTCTGGTGATTTCTTTGAAAGAGGGACATGTACTTCAATAAGTCAAGTTGTAGTCCATGATGTTTGGATTTTGCTTTCAAAGAAAGACCTGGTCACTAACTTCGTTTAAAATAACCTTTAGAGCTAGGGGTATATTTGTCCAATCATGTTTTCTTATCTTTTTGTAATCCTTTTTTATTTTTTCTTGCTTTTATAAGAAATCATCAATCTTTAAAGACCTGTTATGTAATTAACTCTAACTTCACTTTTCCCTCGGCTTAAACCATCCCCAATCTCATCAGGATCCATTTAATTTGATAATCTTCAACACCAATACTCCAATGTAATGAACCACCAACTCTCAACTCCCAAATTGAATCAATTAAGAAAATCTAAGCAAAACCCTTGAAACAAATTGAAACCCCACTTAATTTGATCCTCAAAAAGGACGACAAAATCAAAGAAGGTTGTAAGACCCCGTTTAAAAAAGAACGTGTAATTATTTTTTACCCGAATTAAACCGTAATTAAAAATGACAACCTAAGATAGTTGGGGGTTTAAATCAATCAATTAACTAAACACATTATAATTACTATAATAATAATAATAATAATAATAATAATAATAATAATAATAATAATAATAATAATAATAATAATAATAAACATGTATATGTAATTTAGATTGGCAATGAGTAAATTACAAATCTATCATATGAGTAAACTACAATCTCACGTCCCTATGGTATTCTTCTTCACCGCCATAACTTTCTCTCTCTCTTTCTCTCAAATATTTATTTTCTCTCTCTAAAACTCAACTTCTCTCTAAGATTGCTATCAAATCGTTGAAGTAATTGAAGAAATAATTACATATTCGGAATCTACTATTCGAGTCCTTCTTGGAGGTATAAATTTCTTCTTAAGTTATTTAAGTTGGTAGGTTAGGGTAATTGAAGTTGGTTGGTAGATTATGACATGTTATTGCAAAGTTATGATCAAATATATTTTTAGAAATGCTTAGGTTTGTCAAAATTACAAATGGATAAAGTTTATAATCAAAATGGTGATATTTATATCTAGATGTTTAACCGCACACCAAGTGATCGGTTTAATGTCTAAGAGAATATAATTTTGTGATTAAGCTTAGGATGATAACCATTAAGTTTTATGTTATGCGAGTGATAATAATTCGATGTTTAAATAGGCAATCGAACGAGTTAAAGTTCGTCGTGAGTCTCGGTTGATTGAGTGATACGTCTCAACTTGGTTAAGGTATGGATTTCATTTCTTTTAAGTCGTGGGCAACTTCCTAAAGGTGGTTCATCGCCTTGTGATTGATCAACCGAACATGATCAACAAATGTGAAATTATACACACACATACACATTGATTTTGGTTTATTGAATCAATTGTTTGAACATTTTGATGTTTTATTAAAATGTGTCTCGTATAAGATTGTTTATGAAAAATGTGAAGTATATAGATTATAATTTCTGTGATCGCCATTTGGGTAAGTGGCACATGTTTTGTTTTCATTATTATTTACGAATTTATATTATAATCCATTCACTGAGCCCTGTGCTCAGCCGTGTTTTTGTTTTCTGACACGGCAGGTTCGAAGTGACGTTTACGGGGACGGGATTTGAGATCGAGCGTGAAAATTTTGGAGTTCTTAGACTCGCATTATTATATAAACGTTCTATGTTTATAAAAACTTTTTGAAGTGTAATATTTTTGGACTGTAACATGTTTAGAGTTATTAGTAGCTCTGATTTAGTTGTGTAATTATGTTAAGTCCCGTTCGTGACATCACCCGTTCCGAACCACGGGGACAGGGGATGTTACAAATATGGTATCAGAGCATAGGTTTCAACTTGTAGATTAAATAGGCTTAACCTGTGAGGATTGGGTAGACATTAGAATGGGTAGACTAGAATCTAATTTTATTTACTGATTTTCAATCCGTAACTGTTTTGAATTCTGATCTTGATGTTGTTCTGTTTAGAATGTCGAGACGTGGTCACCCTAGCAAATCCAGACCTCGACTTGAGGGAAACCCCAACCCCAACCCAATAGGGGTTACAAGTGAGCCAAATATTGTTGATGTGGTCCGTCAGACCATGTCAAGTATGATGCCTACATACCTTGTGCAGGTTGTGTTAACTTAATTGATTTATCTGTTTATGCCTTTTTTTATACCGGGGCAACACACTCAGTTGTTTCTGAACAATTAGAATCTCAGTTAAAACCTTATGAACAAACCACCGAATTTCTAGTCGTGATATCTACCCCTACGGGTGGTTCAATCTGTGTGTTAACTCAATTTTCAAACTGTCCGTTATTTATTTGAGATCGCATACGGGAGGTCACTATACTTCCAATGCATATGTCCCACTTTGAATTAATATTGGGGATGGACTAGTTGTCACACCACCGTGCAACTATAGACTATACCGCCAAACAAATATTTTTTGGGGATATTGGCAAACCAGAGAGAATCTTCAAATGAGGTACTTCAAAAGAAGATGTTTGCGCTTTAACCTCTATTACTGTGAAGCAGTATACTTAGCAAAGTAACAAAGGTTTTCTGGCCTCGTTACAAGATCCCGAACAGGTATTCCCTACTTCTACACCCATACATGTTGTTTCCGAATATCTTGATGTGTTTCCCGACGATCTATCGGGTATACCACCAGTCCGGGAAGTCTAGTTTACCATCGATCTAGTCCTGGGAGCTTCTCCTATTTCCAAGGCTCCCTATCGAACGACTCAAACTGAAATGAAGGAACTCAAAACTCAACTCGATGATCTATTGAAGAAATGTTTCATTCGACCCAGTGTCTCACCCTGGGGAACTCTGGTTCTCTTTGTCAAAAATAAAGACAGTACGATGCATCTTTGTATTGATTACCGGGAGCTTAATAAAGTAACGATTCGTAACTAGTATCTGTTGCCAAGAATCGACGATCTGTTCGATCAATTACAAAGGACACGATACTTTTCCAAAATTGATCTTTGGTCTGGGTACCATCAACTTCGTATCCGAGATTGTGATATTCTGAAAACTGCATTTAGAACTCGCTATGAGCACTACGAATTCTTAGTAATGCCTTTCGGGCTAACTAATGCTCCAGCGATCTTTATTGATCTTATGAATCGGGTTTTCAAGGATCATCTCGACGACTTTGTTATCGTGTTTATCGATGACATATTGATATACTCAAAGTCAAGATAGCAACATAATCAACATCTTCAAATTGTCTTAGAAACTCTTCGAACGAAAAAGTTACGCAAAACGTTTCAAGTGTGAACTCTGGCTTGATCAAATATCTTTTCTCGGACACGTAATATCTGCGGAAGGTGTCAAATTCGATCCAACGAAAATTAAATCCGTCACTAAATGGCCTCGACCTACTAACGTATCTGATTTTCATGGTTTTCTAGGTTTGGTTGGTTACGATAGACAATTCGTTGAAGGATTTCTCTAAAATATCTCCACCGTTAACTCGATTACTCCGAAAAGGAGTCAAATTTATTTGGAGTTCTAAACAAGAATCTAGTTTCGAGGAACTGAAACATCGATTGGTTACCGCGCCTGTTCTTGTATTACCGTCTGGCACCGACGAGTTTCAAGTTTACAGTGATGCTTCAAAGAAAGGCCTCGGTTGTGTTCTTATGCAAAATGGTAGAGTGATTGCATATGCATCACGTCAATTAAAGCCTTATTAGGTCAATTATCCGACTCACGATCTCGAATTGGTTGTGGTTATCTTCGCCCTCAAAATTTGGCGCCATTATTTGTACGGTGGGACATGTGAAGTTTTCACCGACCACCAGATCCTAAAATATATATATTTACTCAAAAAGAGTTAAATATAAGCCATCAAAGGTGACTCGAAATTCTAAAGGATTATGATGTTGATATACAATATCATCCGGGTAAGGCTAATGTAGTCGTCGACGCCTTAAGTCGTAAAACCGTGGAACATGTCTTTTCTTTACTTGTTCCTACAGAGTTGGCTTTGAAGATCGAACGGTTCGGACTGGAAATCTATCCGAGTTCGCAAACGGAAATTCTATCGAATCTAATGGTAGAAACGACTCTAATTTCTCGGATCAAATAAGCCCAACAAGACGACAGTAAATTGTGGGCAAACTTCCAGCAAGCACAAGAGAATGTTAGTTCGGAATTCAGGATCGATGATGATCATGTGTTGTGGTTTCGGGATCATCTTTGTGTCCCAAATATCTCGGAGCTTAAAGATCTAATTCTGACCGAAGCTTATAACTCTATGTTTTCTGTTCACCCGGGTACAACAAAAATGTATCGAGACTTACAGACCCATTATTGGTGGGTTGGAATGAAGTGATATATCGCCGACTTTGTATCTCGTTGTCTCACTTGTCAACAAGTTAAAAGTGAACATCAACGTCCAGGTGGTCTTCTCCAATCGTTAAACATTCCCGTATGGAAATGGAAACACGTAACTATGGATTTTGTAGTCGGACTACCCCGCACGACCTTGAAAAACGATGCAATTTGGGTAGTGGTTGACCGACTGACGAAATCGACTCATTTTCTTCCTATTCGACAAACTTAGTCAATTGATAAATTGACAGAAGTATTCCAACGTGAGATTGTATGTCTCCATGGCACTCCTGTATCGATTACCTCCGATCGAGACCGACGTTTTACATCTCGATTTTGGGAAGGTTTACATAAATCTTGGGGCATACGTTTGAATTTTAGTACAACCTTTTATCCGCAAACTGATGGGTAATCTGAACGTACGATTCAAATATTGGAAGATATGCTCCGAGCATGTGCGTTAGAATGGCATGGAAGTTGGGATAGTTACTTGTACCTAATAGAGTTCTCCTATAATAATTAATAGCTGGCAGTCGAGTATCGGCATGGCCCTGTATGAAGCACTTTATGGCCGAAAATTTCGAACATCGACTTGTTGGAATGAAGTTGGAGAACGTATTCTCGAAGGCCCAGAATTGGTACAAGTTACTACCAAAAAGGTCGAGATTGCTCGTCAAATGATGAAAAAGGCTCAGGCTTGTCAAAAGAGCTACGCCGACAAGCGACGACGACCTATCGAGTTCCAACCGGGAGATAAAGTTTTCTTAAAAAGTTTCCCCAACTCGTGGTATTAGACGTTTCGGTCTCAAAGGAAAGTTGAGCCCGATATATATTGGCCCCTTCGAAATTCTGGAAAGGGTTGGATTGTGGCATACCGGTAAGCTCTACCGCTACAATTGTCCGATATACATAATGTTTCATGTCTCTTCACTTCGGGGTACAAATATCATCCCCTACACATCGTTGAATATCCCTTGGAACATATAGAACCAGATCTGTCTTATCGCGAGGAACCTGAAGCGATTATTGATCGTGACGAGAGATTTACACGGAAGAGAGTGGTTCCTTTCATAAAAGTTCTTTGGAAGAATCAATCGGAACGTGAGGCGACGTGGGAAACTGAGGAACATATGCGACGAGAATATCCGAGTTTTTTTAATCGATGTAAGTTTTCTGTCTAAGTTTGATTTCGGGGACGAAATCTCTTTTAAGGGGGGGGGGAATAATTGTAAGACCCCGTTTAAAAAAGAACGTGTAATTATTTCTTACCCGAATTGAACCGTAATTAAAAATGACAACCTAAGATAGTTGGGGGTTTTAATCCGTCAATTAACTAAACACATTATAATTACTAAAATAATAATAATAATAATAATAATAATAATAATAATAATAAACATGCATATGTAATTTAGATTGGCAATGAGTAAATTACAAATCTATCATATGAGTAAACTACAATCTCACGTCACTTGAGGGGGAGGATGTAGATGTTCATCACTATAGATCTATGATAGGCTCCCTCATGTATCTAACAGCTTTAAGGCCAGATATTATGTTTGATGTATGTGTGTGTGCCAAATTTCAAGTAAGACCTAAGCAATCACATTTTCAAGCAGTCAAGAGGATCTTCAGATATCTCAAAGGACAACCTAGGTTGGGTCTTTGGTATCCTCATGACTCACCATTTGATCTACTTGCTTATTCTGATAGTGATTTGGGTGGTGTAAACTTGGAAAGAAAGTCTACATCAGGAGGATGTTAGTTTTTTGGAACAAGACTAGTGTCATGGCAGTGTAAAAAAGCAAACCACAGTGTCCACCTCTACAATAGAAGCAGAGTACATAGCTGCTGCAAGCTGCTGCTCACAAGTGTTATGGATTCAGAATCAGATGCTGGACTATGGTGTTACTTTTCTGCACACTCCAATCTACATTGATAACAACAGTGCAATAAGCATTGTTAATAATCCGGTGAAGCACTCAAAAACCAATCATATAGAAATAAGGTACCATTTTATTAGAGATTGCAATGAAAAGAAGCTAATTCAGGTTTTGAAAGTACACACAAGTAACCAATTTGTTGATCTATTCACCAAAGCTTTTGATGTTGGTAGATTCACATTCTTGGTCACAAGTATGGGCATGATAAACACTGAATAAGCATCTTTTGATTTTCTTTATGTACCATTTTTATATAAACTCCTTTCTGCTACTTTCTCATATTATATGGTGCATGGTGCTGCTAACCTTGTGTGTTTAAGTGTTTCAGATTGCTTCAATTGGGTATTTGGTACTTCTAGTTCAGTTAATACTGCTCTCTATATTACTCATGATAACAGTTCAAATATGGTTAAGTATGGTTACTACTGCTAGGTGGTTTATACTGCCAGTGCAAAGTTACTACTACTTGTCGTATTTCTACTGTTAACCAGTGTTACTACTGCTGGTATGTGTTAATATTGCTAGTCTGTGTTAATACTACCAGTTTGCGTTACTACTGCTAATATGAGTTAATATTGTGGGCTTGTTAATGCTGCTAGGGTACTTAGTACTGCTTCTAACTGAAACCCTCCACCTATAAATACCCTCTTTGACCGCCAAAATCCAAACGGCTCTTTGAATTTCCTACGAGTGTTCTTTCTCTCTCTTTCTCTCGAATTCTTACTTACCAGTGCGTAACCCTAGCTTCGATCAAGAAGATGGCAGGACTCGACTTCTTTGATGAACACAACGACCTCGCCATGTTACAGAAACTCAATCAAGCTGAGGGTTTCCATGCTATAGTGGATTTCCTCAAATCGTCGCACATTGCCTACGCACTCACTGTCAATCCCACAATCTATGTGGAACACTTGCGACAATTCTGGGCAAATGCCTCAATACAGACCGTGGAAGGAAACCAGGTTATTCACTCAAGGGTTTGTGACAAACCCATCACCATCACAGAGGATTGTATACGCACTCATATATGCTTAGATGATGCCTCAGGTATTACTTCTCTACCTAAGGAAGATCTCTTCCAAGTACTTAGTCGAATGGGGTATGAAGGTCCCACTGATGTATACAAGTTTTACAAGAACAGATTTTCACATTAGTGACGATTCTTTGTTCATAACCTACAACATTGTATTTCTAGAAAAACAACGGGATGGAGTGAGTTCGGCAGTACCTTAGCTTATGCTCTAGTCTGCTTAGCTACCTCTAGAAAGTTTAATTTTTCTCAAATGATTTTCAATGATTTAATGTCAAACCTGGATACCAAAACAAAACGATTTTATATGTATCCTAGGTTTGTACAAGAGATTCTACTAAAGGAATTGACGGATCTACCCTCTTTTGAAGAGGTGTATGTACCAAAACCTCCCAAAGGGAAGGTATTCTCTAACATGAACAGGCCTAGCAAGGACTTTTCTGGACAAGACACTCCATTGTTCTCTACAATGATGGGTGTGTCTCATTCCCATGGTGAGGCATCAGGGTCACAGCCCACATCTGACCACCCAACTGATGACCTACCCACACCATTCAGTTCAATTAATACTCCTCAGATCCCTATTGTCAAGCCAAAATCCCCCATCACCAAAACATATATAAGGAAAAAGGTACAGAAAGTTCCTTCCCTTGTGCATGACCAAGGCAAAGAATATGCCATCACTATTGATAAGAGTTATCATGAGTATTGCCATCACTAGACCAAGGCAAAGAATACTTCAGGATCAAGAGAATGGGTGATCATTATGAAGTGTATGCTACATGGGGTAAAATTATTAGAAGTTGTTCTAGGTCTGATTTGGAAGAAATGCACAAAGTTGGGCTGAGCTTATATGGTAAAGTGTTGAAAGAAGTTGGGATGAGTCTAACAAAGATGGCCATGGAATACTTGTGCATGACGTTTGATTCTGAAAGAGTGCAGTATGTTATTAGAGACTTGCATCTTGAGAATAAATTCAAAAGAATAGATAATTGGATGTTATTTGAGAGATGTGGAGTCTATGCCATCACTATTGATAAGAGTTATCATGAGTATTACCTGGTTGACAAGGTGTATGACCACAGCAAGGCAAAGCTGCAAGGGATGTTGAAAGCAAAGTTGGTCTGCCCTAAAGACTCAGAAATGGCAAGGATAGTGATCAAAAGAATCATCAATCAGAGTATGGGATTAAATCCTGATTTGGGAATTTGAGCAGTTTTGAAAGCATCATGAAGACTACAATTTTCTGAAGAACTTAACTTATCAGTTTGAAAAGTTAAGTTAGGGGGAGATTGTTGGGTCTGAAATGTGCTAAGGATGGATACTACTGCTAGAGGCATTAATACTGCTACTTGAAAGATTACTACTGCTAGTAGAATTACTACTGCTTGAAGGGTTAGTACTGCTAGAAGAATAGTTAGTACTGCTTGGAGAGTTAGTACTGCTAGTAGTTAGTACTGCTTGAAGATTAATGATGCTGGATGATTAATACTGCTGAGGATGAAGTTAATACTGCTTATGAAGATTAATGTTGCTTCTGATAATAATGTTGATAAAGATGCTTAAAGTGAAAGAATAGGAGTTGGGGATAAAGATGAAGATAATTATGGAATGGATTATGAAGATCAATTTTGTTTTGATAATTATCTTGTAATTAGTTATGTATATATAGTTTAGAAGTCTTTGATAGAGACACATATAATTCATATAGAATACGTTCGTTTAGAGAGAATTATTCTCAAGGTTCTTAGAAGTCCTTTCAATAGAGAAGTATTGAACGTCTGTTGAGCATGTTCAACATATTGAGGTTTTGTTTATAATCATTAAGTTAAACCAATATAACTTGTGATTTGAGTTAATACACTGTTTGATTAATTTACTGTTAAAGTGTTTTTTCGCGACTTCTTTAACATAAGTTTCTGAGTGTTTATTAAATTCTTGTTTCAAATTTCGATCCTGACACTTCTTCACCGCCATAACTTCCTCTCTCTCTCTCTCAATCTCAAATATTTATTTTCTCTCTCTAAAACTCAACTTCTCTCTAAGATTGCTATCAAATCGTTGAAGTAATTGAAGAAATAATTACATATTCGGAATCTACTATTCGAGTCCTTCTTGGAGGTATAAATTTCTTCTTAAGTTATTTAAGTTGGTAGGTTAGAGTAGTTGAAGTTGGTTGGTAGATTATGACATGTTATTGCAAAGTTATGATCAAATATATTTTTAGAAATGCTTAGGTTTGTCAAAATTACAAACGGGTAAAGTTTATAATCAAAATGGTGATATTTATATCTAGATGTTTAACCGCACACCAAGTGATCGGTTTAATGTCTAAGAGAATATAATTTCGTGATTAAGCTTAGGATGATAACCATTAAGTTTTATGTTATGTGAGTGATAATAATTCGATGTTTAAATAGGCAATCAAACGAGTTAAAGTTCGTCGTGAGTCTCAGTTGATCGAGTGATACGTCTCAATTTGGTTAAGGTATGAATTTCATTTCTTTTGAATCGTGGGCAACTAGTTGTTGTAGTTGGCCCTTCCTAAAGGTGGTTCACCGCCTTGTGATTGATCAACCGAACATGATCAACAAATGTGAAATTATACACACACATACACATTGATTTTGGTTTATTGAATCAATTGTTTGAACATTTTGATGTTTTATTAAAATGTGTCTCGTATGAGATTGTTTATGAAAAATGTGAAGTATATAGATTATAATTTATGTGATCGCCATTTGGGTAAGTGGCACATGTTTTGTTTTCATTGATTTTCGAATAACCCAATAAATGGGCACATTATTTGGGATGCTTTCTATGGCGGCTTTGTTGTCATGACGTCCTGCAGATGATGGTCCACCAGAGTTAAGCCTATGTGGCTTACGTGAACCCACTCGGGGGGGACTTGGCTGACTTTGTTGGCTCCAGGGCGGATGAATCGATTCTAGAATTTTACCCACAGAATATGTGACCGTGGTTAAATTCACGGGGGACTCGTTGTGTGTGCCTGCATGCCGACCCAGTTCGTGTGGCTGATCACCCCACGAACACGACTGGAATTGACGGACTTTATTTATATTACGTTTTGAAGTTAAAGTGTGAAATGTTCTTGAGATTATTGCTTTTGATTATATTACCAAACACTTCTCTTGATTTAAATGAACTATGAACTTCAGTCTCAAAGAACTTTCTTCGAATCGAATTTTTATGTCTTCCGCTTCGTTATCGATGTTTTCATTATTATTTACGAATTTATATTATAATCCATTCACTGGGCCCTGTGCTCAGCCGTGTTTTTGTTTTCTAACACGACAGGTTCGAAGTGACGTTTACGGGGACATGATTTGAGACCGAGCATGAAAATTTTGGAGTTCTTAGACTCGCATTATTATATAAACGTTCTAAGTTTATAAACACTTTTTGAAGTGTAATATTTTTGGACTGTAACATTGTAGATCCCAGTACAGTGCAATCAACAACAAATAATATCAAAGATGAATAAGATTTGAGTCACAACTACTAGTCATATGATTAATATGCAATCAAAGGGTTACAGGTTTACAGAAATGATTTCTGATCAGAGAGAGTAAACCTATTGACTAGTAATCTAAATTATGAGAGTTGTGTAAAACTCTCTAACCTCACAAATGAACTAGAAAAACACATTAAATACCTAGGCGCGCAGGCCTAATGGGCTTATGGGCTTGGGCCCATCTAACAAAATAACTTTCAATTAATTACAAATCAAACCCTTATAAATACTTTATTCCACTTTCAACACTCAGGACTTTCAGTCCTAACAATCTCCCCCTAAAGTTGAATAAAGCATTTATCTTCTTGAAATCTTCAAACATTGATCTTCTTTAAATCTTCAGGTTTGATCTTCTTTCCCTCTTGAATCTTTGAAGAACTTTGGTGTTGCATATCTTCATATCTTTCCAAGCCCCCCTTTGAATAAAGCTTTTGGTCTTCATAATTTCAACTTCGTAACCAGATTCAATGTACAGTAGCCTCGACTGAATGCACTATCAAGCAGCTTTCAACTGTAGAAACTCAACACATCGGATTAACACACAAGAAATATAATGTGAGAGTTACTTGACATTCCACGGTGCATCTTCAGTTTAAAACAAAGAATCTGTCTTTGAACCACGAGTTGAATAAACTTTCAACGTAAGAACTTGTTTCAATCAGCATGTAGGAGGAATCAACATATAGAAAACACCATATGATACGGGATAGAAGAAATACAATCTTTGAAATCTTCATCTTTTTTATCTCTAGTTTGTCTTCAGAAAAGCAAACTTTCACGAATCATCTTCATTCAGAAATTGAATCATTATGGAATGATTTTTTTAATGATTTCTTTTCACCGATCTTGAAAAACTTGAACTTTCTTTCTTTATAACTTTGAAATTGAACTTTGTAAAGTTCTCTCCCCCTTTTTGATGATTGTGAACATCATGATCATCAAAACTCTTCAATTTCAACACATTCTTTGATCTCCTCCTTTGTAATGATTTGACATTCTCCGCCCTTTGATATGATTATCCGTCAATTCATGAAATGTATATATCCGAATCTTTTCAAATTCAGACATAATGAATAATGTAACCTTGATTCAACAGATGAAACAGTTAGTATGCATGTAAGTAGCACAGAGCCACTTTGTACAACAAATGTACTTTGGAAAGGAGTTTTTGTGATGTTCACTCCCCCAGGGCTTCCATTCAATCATTGAAAAATCACAAAGGAATTTTCTATGAATGTTATGACAAGAAAACTTATTCCTTGTGTGCTCGTGCAAGTGTATGAATGATTGAAGCTACTTAGCTTGATCAAGCTCAAATTGTGTAAACTGTTGAGACAACAACAGATATTACACGGACTCAATGTGCATAAAAGAGGTGCGAAGGTGGGGCAACTTTCCTTCTTTTTTAATATCTAACTCTTCCGAGTGAAGACTAGATAGCAGATATGTTGCGTCCCCAAAGAAAATGAAACATTTCTTTGTTAAGAAAGAAACGAGTGGTTGGTGGGGTTAATGCAAGAGTTGGCATGGGCTAGGTGCCTTTTCAATGATGGTCACCAAAGAATGTGAATCAACTAGAAGATGTGGCTACCCGACTCAGAAAGTGGTAGGTGCAGAGTTCTGGTATTATTGTAACTCTGTTCTCACACCCTCTTTCTTTTTATCATTAAAGCTCACTTCTAACCAAACTCTCTTTTTCATTTTTCCGCTCAGCACAATGAGAAAAACTCAACCGGATGAGTTATCTCCCCCACTCTTTGAATTATGACCCCTCACCCCTCAATCACTCTAGGATAACTTCCGGGGTAGGATACACTTGTTAACGTGAATCCATGGAAGTACTATTTAAGTTCTCATGCAAATCCCATGTAAGTCCTAACAAAATGGTTTCTCAACAGTTTAACTTAAACATTTAAGCTCAAATAAGATAACACTGTCAAAAAGTATGCTCGGGAGATTTGAGCAATTGAACTTTGAAAATCCGACAATGTATCAATCAAATCAACTAAACTGGTTAGGGTATCAAAGAAGTGGATATTTTGTTTATATAAACAAATATAAACAATTTTGCAATGAAATCACAAGATTAGAAATTATGATTGATGCTCAACAACATTGAATTTCCAACGGGGGTATTACCATCGAAAAATTGTTTCGCTATGAGACATGGTAATAACAAATACAAATGAAGTACTGAACTTGTGTGTGTGAATACG
This sequence comes from Arctium lappa, assembly GCA_023525745.1. NCBI lineage: Eukaryota > Viridiplantae > Streptophyta > Magnoliopsida > Asterales > Asteraceae > Arctium > Arctium lappa. The sequence continues at coordinate 127,905,807 of CM042049.1, forward strand.
TTACAGTATAAGGATAAGATAATACGCAAGTATTGATCTTTAGAAACACACAGTCAGTTAAACCTTAAAGCTCAAAAAAAATGAAAAACATTTAAATTCACACTTCTAGATTCATGAAACCTTTTGAGAATCAGAAGTGGTTTGAACATTTCAGAAACTGTTTTTCATGCTTGAAAGTTGTTCTTCTTCCAAACAATCAGAGATCTAGATCAAAATATATTTACCTTTAAGCTCCCCCTCAAATCATGATATAAGGATATAGATCTATTAAGCTCCCCCTGGATATTTGCAATAATATCCAAGTCTGAACGTTGAAGAACGGGTCCTGATCTGTCATGTGATCAGAAGCCAAACTTCGTTGAAGTCCGGGTTCTAAGCTGATTTACTTAGAAGCCATTGTTCTTCTACTCCTCCTTGACAGTAGGTGCCTGCAACACAGAATCAGTTTTCGGCTTTGGTACCCACTGGTATTTGGGTCCATGAATGTTAGTTGCAGTTCTTGTGGGGGATATAGAATAAGAACCATACCAGAAATGATCACTGGATTTGTGAATATGATCATGTGTACGACAATAAGAACAATGGTATTTATTACCTGACAACCTGAGTAATTGATCTCTCGAGTAGATATGATCAGGTTTACCTTTACTCGCATTGTTTTTCTTGGCATTAAACGCATGTATGCATGATTCTCTTTCTTTCAGCTCATCTTCAACTGGGTTCTTCTTCCAGACCAGTTCCTCTTCTTTGTATCTCCGTCTTCTTTGATTTGTACCTGAACCATCTGGATCCAATGCAACACAGTCTAACATTACATGACTACACATGAATGACCAACGCACTCGAGCATGTAATTATCATAAATATGCAATAAAATGCATTAAGATGTATATCGAACATGGACTCTACAAAGAGCCATTAAAATTGGAACAAATGTCCACAAGACTTTTTTAAGTCAAAACCGAGCTAAAATGCTCAAAACCCAATTGGCCAACAAATAACGGTTCCCCAAATATAAAACGCATCTAAACGACGTTTATGCAGACACATACTTCAAAGGTGTGATTAACCCAAAACTCAACACGGATTGGGACATATCATTTTCCAAATGGGTTTATACCCTTATGTTTTCCAAAATATCTCATAATACGGAGACATGCATTTTCCAAATGGTTTGTGAAATCAAATACACCAAAAATGCATATATCATGAATTAGATTTCATTTGTACAAAAATCACCAAAGATGCATAAATCATACTATTACTTGTCAAGATATCAAAATCCCAAATATGAGCATTTTATGAGACTAAAACAACCCAAGTTTATCAAATGTGAAAACTTATCAAAATACCGAACACATTGACAATTACCAAGTAAAAACATATTTTTTACTTTAAAAATACTCATTTTGGCATGTACATAGTTTTCACAAAGCAACTTGAACTCACCTTGCTAGGTTAAGTTAAACCTAGGTTCCAAACTCAACTATTTGCATCCAAAAGTGTAGATTCCACCATTTCCAAGTCCTCACCAACAATAAGCTAGGGTTTCTAAGCAACCCATTCTTTCAAGTCTAGAAATGAACCAACATCAAGTAAGACTTTTAGATCTACAAAGATCCTTATACTAAAGAGAAATTTTATGTCGATCTGATTAGTTTGCAAATTTTATCGATCTATTAGGGAGAGAGGGTAGGATTCGAGAAAAAACATCGATGGTACACCCACATATGTATATATATGTTGTTGTATCGAGAAAAAACCAAGATTTCGTCGCCCATCGTTTCCTTATCGACAGAACCCATGAAAAAAACACATAACCCATGAAAAAACCACTACTACCCGTTGCTTCCACGAAACACATAACCCATGAAAAAATGGTGAAGGGGGTTTCACCAGAAAAAATGGTGGTGGTTTTCCCATTTGGTATTTGAAAAGTAGAAGTCGTTCTTACGGCCATTAATGGTTGCTTAGTTCTAGAAATCTGCTAGTAGTGGATAAATTATTCAAACTATGAAACATAAAAAAAATCTAAGGATATAAGATGCATGAGATTTTTTTTTATCCCAAAAATTCTTGATACTAGTCGAAAAAGAATAGACTCAACGACACACACAAAAACGTAAAATAAAAGACACAAAATTGGAGTTGAGAGAAGAAGATGAGTTTGCATCAAGGTTATGTAGGATGTGATTCACCACCCCACGAGTGCATCTTCCGAAAGTGGAGTGGCTTCAAGATAATAGGCACTTTCACGATACCAAAGCTTCTTCCAACAAGTCCACCACCCAAAGAACGCGATCTAGGCAAAATTCCCGAACTTTTGATCACACAAATCCTCCCAACAGTCCATGGCATGATCCCTGTAGGAACATTGTGATCACAAAAAGAAGGTTGCACAACATGAGCAAAAATTATTAAGTTAGGAATTTTAGCATCTTGAAGCACCTCTTCACTATTGGGAAGTAAAGAAGGCTTGCTCATGTGCTCAAAATTTGCCCCAAAAATATCCAACACTTTCTCAACATCACTCTCATCCTTACCAACACATTTTGATTTTTCATTATCACTTGGTAAGGGACCTCTATTTTGATTTTTCAACTCGTCGACTAGTTGTCCCATCTTGGTATTCAAGGCTTCAAAAGAGGATGTGAAATTTCCCAAAAATGTTGTAAAATTTTCCGTTACGCTTGGGGAAAAAGTTTCAAAAGAGTGAGATGGTTCGGGTTGTTCAAAAACATTATCGGGTGGGTAGTTGGAAACAAAGGACGTGAATCCATAATGAGGATCACTCTCTTGAAAATCACAAGAATAATCAAAATTCCCCTCCCATGATTGGTCATATGTATTTATAAACGTGGCATTCCAATCTTGACAGGGAGGTGAAAATGAAGTGTATGTGCCATCATCTTGAATATTTTCCAAAAAGTTAGGATGCGGTTCCCATGAATAATCGAAAGTATTAAAATACGAGGCATCCCAACTAAAACCATCCATTATGATGAAAGAAAAATCAATGGAAAACTCAACGTATAACTCAAGAAACTCTAGAAATACGCCAATCCCCGGCAACGGCGCCAAAAACTTGGTAGCGGAAAAACCGTATAGGTCCACAGTGTGGGCGCAAGTATACACCGACACTATGGCCGCTACAAGTAATAAAGTGGTAAATATACCGAGATCATATCCACAGGGATTGGACTTCAAAATTTCGAGTCCTAAGTCGAGAATACACCGATTTAAATGACAGAAGAAGGAAATATTTTTGAGAGAGTTTGGTGCTTTTAACAACAAAAAATAAATAAGAAACTAAAATGGGTATAGGTGTAAGTTTTCCTTGAGATTTATGTAGTAAAAAAATGGTTAGTTACTTTGTAGCATGAAGTGTCTATAAAAATCTCCATCTCTCGAAAGTGGATTTTTAAAGACCGGTCCTACAAAATACCCATAAAGTGTCCATCGTTACCAACTCTTAATCTTACCGATTTAATTACGTTGATAAAAATCAAGTTCTACCGGTGCGGAGATTTACACCCAAATCTCTTTGTGATATAAATCTCCTCCGACGTTTGAACCACAGTAAATCATGCAAAACTCGTACCTCTACGTGATTATCAAAGACTCTCTCAAATCTTTGTGCATCCCTTAGGCCGTATTTCGAATCCGCCCCTCTCGAGGTTTAGATTTAATATTAACACTTCAAAGTGATCGGCTTATCAACGTTGAGTTTAAGTCTCGACTCAAGTGACCAAGCTCAAGAGCTAGTAATGATGGCCACACCCAAGTGTTGCCTACTAGTCTCAAGTCGGCTCACACCTACACCCAAAAGATGATTAGCTCATAATAAAGATAAAAGACATAATGTAAGAAAAGAAATACTTGTTAACTACTTGCATTAAATAAAGAGATAAATAAAACTACAAAGTTAGACAGAAAGTAAATGCGGAAATTAAATGCAAGAAAGTAAAAGACTATAAATTAAACTATAACTAAAAAATGTAAAGATGACTAGAAGTGTTACATTGTGGAGCTTTCTTGGTTGGTGTTCTTCTCAAATGATAACAAACCTACCTATTTATAAGGGAAAAGCAAGCTTTTACCCAATGGGTAATACCCAACAGCTAAAGGATAATAACCATTGGGTAAAAGAGTACAATGATTAGCAAGATTCCTCCAACTAGCATCCATCTTCTAATTTCCAGCTAATTTTCATCCTTTATTTCTGCAATACCCCCAGAATACGAATACGTAGCCAATACCGTATTTATCCTCGGGTGCCCTCGGGCGCCACAGTGGGCAGACTGTGCCCACTGCGGAACAGTGACGTTTTAACCAAAAATGATGCGTTTAACCATAAAAACATTCTCAACAACTCCAAATGAAAATAAAATAATAAAAGAAAGAAATACAAACAAATAAAAAGGAAACACAACTAAAATGAAAGAAAAACTCACACAGATGACGTGTAAATAACGCTCAAAATGAGAGTTATCACTTAATAATATAATGTTTTTTATATAAAAAAATAAGTATTTTGTTAGAATTCAATTATTATCTTATATATTTTAATGACATATAGAAAAAATAATCAATTACATATTTATCTATACTATATTATAAAGATGACATAAAAAACTCTTAATTACAACATTTTAAGCACAAATTACTATTAATTAAAGCCAATTACTTAATTTACAATTTGATAATGCTTTGGTACAACTTCTTTAGCATTTGAATCCATTCTAAACCAAATTTAAACTCCCCTGTCGTCGCCAATTGTTCTTCGTCTTCTTGCTTCAAGAACATCGTTCCAAACCCTAACCCTACCACCAGACTCCGTCGTCCCTCTTTCCCTGCTATCGACGTATTCCCGCTCCCAAAAATCGACTCCCAAGATGAATCCACTCCAATCAAGAACACGATTCCAGTTCTCAAGGTGACGTTTCCCTTCCCCAGATTACATCTCTCTTCTCTCTTCTTTCTTAAATTCTTAGTTAACTTGTTTCCATCTGCTTTTCCTTGTTTCTAATTGCATGTTCGATCTTCTCCATAGGGTTTGTTCTAATTTTTCTCAGGTTAGGTTTTTTTTCTATTTGTTGTGTTTTCATCGAGAACCTTCATGTCTAGATTGTTTTTTGTATAAGTTGTCTCGATAGTTTATAACTTCCAGCCAGCCAGGTTTGATCTTCTCCATCCCAAAACTTCCAAGAACTCTCATTACACAGAGGATTAAGGTAATTTTTTTGTGCTTTGTTAATTTTCTACTACTCTGCAAGTTCTTGAATATCTAATGCTTCACTCTTCAGCTAACGCTCTGGATTCATATCGCTTTCTTTATATCCACCTCTATCGATTTGTATAAGGTAAATCTCGAATTCATTCAATAATTTCTTAAATACCCTTGACCATTTTATCATCAAAATCATACTGATAACACACTGGTTTTGTAATTTGATTTAAACGAAAAAGGTGATTATATGTAGTTTGACAACCCTGGCTTTGTACATGATCGAGATTTGTAGTTTACAATGGTCGTTTTGGGATAAAGTGTCGTCGGTGAGAGACTATTTCTATTGTTCTCCGCTAGGATTTATGTTCTTTTTGTTTGTTTTCATCTTCTTTGTTATAGCTTTTAGTCATTAAAGGTATTTCCTACATGTTTAATCGTTTATAGATCATTTAAAAATGGCCCATTGATTTTTGGTATTATGAACAATCTCATTTTTTGGATATGTAGGTAGTGTCAACTGATTTTGTATTTTGTTAAGAAATTTCACCAATCATACCCACAAGTTTTGATTAATCCTACTCATTTCTTGTGCAATTTTTTGGGGATGTGCACTCCATCTCATGGAAGTTTAAGGTTGCAAACACTTATGATGTAGATGTTAGTTCTTGGTTATAGTATATGTGGCATGAACTACTCTGTGTATGGGGCATGGACTACTTTGTCCAAGTATCTTTGTTAGTGGATGCAACTAATGTTGTAGCTAATGGATCTGGACCCTCCATGTGAGTTAATTAATGGAATGGACACAATTTTTTTTGGTAGTTTGTTGTTTTTGTTCATATGTAGTTTGGCATGTTTTTTTTATAATTTATTTGATCTAATAAAATTTTACTTTGTGACTTTCTATTGGTTTGATTAAAGTTTACTATGGTTCATGCATTCTCTTTTGTTTAAATGGGTATTGCCCGTTTTAGTCTTATGACTTAACATTTTCTTTTAGGTACCGGATTTGTGAAATAAATTGTTTACCAAGTCTTATCCATTTTCTTTTAGGTATTGTGATCGACGATTGATGTATAGTCCAAGTTCGACAAAGACAAATCCAATCCCATCTGGTTTTGGTGGTTTTGCATCTACTTGCTATGTGTCAGACTAAACTTAAATGATTGTATGACATTTGTTAAGCAGGAAAATGAAGGTCTTGAGCTTTTAAAGACTGCAAAAGCAAAAGCTAGATACATGGGAAATGTGTTTTTCTTTCACCTCTTCAAAGATATCGCTTTCTGAATGTGCATTGTAGTTTTAACTTTAAAATCTTGTAACATTTCATTGCAGGTTGTCATTGGAATGGATGTGGGTGCATCTAAATTCTATGATAATGAAGATTAAACTTATGATTTAAATTTCAAGGAAGAGGTATAAGTCAACTCAAGGAGGACCCTTTCGATCATTATGATTGGGAGCATTATCCAAAGATGATAGCAGAACCTGGTGATCAGGTGCAAATTGATGGTGATGATCTTTTTGTTACAATTCCTAAGCTATATTTAAATAATGTTTATATGATTCTCATTTTTCTCTATTTGGTTCAGTGTGTTGAGAAAGCAGTCGAGGAGAAGACTAATTCCCTTTTTCTGAAGGTATGTTTACTTACTATCCTTTTATTACCATGAGTATTTTAGTCTTGGAAATTTGTAGTTATTTGTTTAGTTTATAGCTTAAAATTTGTTTACATTAGTGGAATAACTTAGGGTATTGTCATCATACCCATTTATATTTTTGAACAAATTCAAATGTGTATAATTTACTATTTTCAGGTGAACCAAATTGGGTTTGTTACAGAAAGCATTGAAGCCGTTAAGATGTCAAGACGTGTTGTTAGGGGGAGGGGGGGTTTGATGGCTAGCCACAGAAGGTGCAATACGGTTTTAGATGGATGAATTCCTACTCTTTATTATATATATATATATAATATATATAATATATATATATATATATATATATATATATAGGATAAGGATCATGTGAGAAGTTGAGTTAATGATGAGAAGTGGATCTGAACCGTTGAACTCTTTTAATCTCAAGCCCTCCTAAGAATTGCGGCTTATAAGGGAATTGATCTGGTGCATCTCAGTGTATCTTATCTTGGTGCATCTCATCCTAATGTTCGTCCATTTCTCATCCTAATGTGCGTTCCATTTCTCATCCAACGTTGATAACCACTTCTCACGTTTCTCACCTTTAACTCAACTTCTCACCAGAACCCAACCCTATACATACATACATACATATATATATATATATATATGGTGAATGGATTGAATCTCTGCTGATGATTGCCTTATGATTTTGCAGTGGTGAAACCGATGACACTTTCATTACATATCTATATGTTTGATTGACCATGGTAAGAGTTTGAATTTACACAAAGTCCATGTTTGCTTTTGATTTGTTATCTCTTGTGACCTTATTTGATGAAGTAAAATAGGGTCAGATCAAGACTAGAGCTCCCTGTTGATCAGAACCCTTGCTATGTACAACCATGTAACTGTTGCAGTTTTGCACCCCAAAAGGTTACATCTTGGTTGGCCATGTCTACCAAGTTTTAATTTTGTTTGAAAACTGGTACAACTTTTTAGGATTGAAAAAGAATTGGGATCAACAACAACTAATGCATGTGCAAAATTTTGTGCATCGGTGTAACCTTATTAGATTCACCTCCCCATTCTCATTTCTTTCACCGTCCCATTTCTTTCCATGGAAACACATCCTAGAAGCTGCCGACAGATCTCCAAATTCAAAGGTATAATTCTTTCACAAATCTGTACTATGCATTCTCTCTTAAGTTTTCTTAAATTTTACATCCCGTTGCATTGCCAGGGTACGAGACCGTCACTTACTGAGTAACACTCCCGATCCTTGCATTCCCTCTTACCGGGTAAGATTTTCGGTTTTTGTTATGATCACCTGGTAAGGTAATTGAACTAGTAAGTGCTTACCAAGGTAAGTTTTTAGTGAACAACCCCTAACTTTTCATATATCCGTGTTATGCTCATATATTTGCTAGAATTTGTGTTTGTTGGGGAATGAGCAGATGAGCAAAAAATACTACCATTTAAAGCACAATCTCTTAAAATCTCTTAATTACAACTTCTTATGCATAACGTACTACATTTTAAAGCACAAAATCTTAAAGCATTACCTTTTTTTTAGTTTTAAATTATCAGCAGGAGCAATTACGCTCCCAAGACATCGATTCCTGCTCCCAAGACATCGACCCCTCTCCCAAGGCGACGATTCCCGCTTATTCTTCAAACATAATTGGCTTTCTTCAATATTTAGCTTTTCTCCATAATTATGGATACGGATACAGAGCTTCAAAGGGGAACCATTCGATACGGAGCTTCAACTGGTAACCATTTTCAACGGTTCTCTGATCTGAAATCCATCGCTTCTCATACGGTTAGGGTTTCAATGTCAACTCTTTGCTCAATCTTCTCCTAATTCGATCAATATACATGTTATGCTCTTTTTTTGCGTTTGATGACATAATCATTTACTGATTCTGAATGATGGATTACTTATTTTTTGGATTACTGATACTGATTTCATTTTTTTTTTGGTTTGTAGCTCTAATAGTTTCGATTCTTAAATCTTTGAACTCAAAGTTTTCGTTTTATTTGATCATTTGCAGCCTAAGTCTTCTGAAATGTTGTTTTGCTTGCTTTCTTGCTATCACATGTTTTGCAAGTGAGCCCAACATCTTTTTTTCCCTATAATTTATCCCTTTGTATCTGACAAATCCATGAAGTTTGTATGCAACATATTTTTTAGTACATCTGTAATAAGATCGTGGCTTAACTTTTACAAGGCTTCAACTAACTACTCTATGATATTGCAGCAGAAGAAAGACAAGTCTTTTACTAAAAAAAAGACAAGTCTGTGAAGTTAATTATACTTGGTTTCTTTTGAGTTCCCATGTTTGGTATACAGGACGAGATCATTATCTCGATTCTTATGATTTCCTGGTTGTTGCATGTTGTTTAGGTATTATAATGCCGTACAAGTTGCTGTCAGGTTTGCTGATATTGGTATCTTTTACATGTTCCTAATTGTTCATACTCATTTTCGTGGGTGTTCTTTAATCCCATGAATCAGAACTATTGAACAAGATGACCCCATTTGAAATATTTCATATCTTTTGATTTTCTTTGGTTTCTTTCTTTCTGCTCCCATGTCTAATTTTTGAACACGTTCTTGCAAGTATATTCTTTTGAACATATTTTTAGATATTATGGGCATTCAACTAGCATCTTACGCATATACCGAGTATATTAAGCTTAGACTAATAAATTAATTGATTGCAAGTAAACGGTAGGTTGAAAAAGATAAGACTCAATTATCTATGAATTTTGTTCTCAATCATTCAGTCAAAGAATTCTAAAGAATTCTAAATACTTCTCTCCCCGGATCTTGCATAAACTGGGTTATAAGAAACAAGGGAACATGGTGCACTTGGTGGCCCCTTCTGGACTTGGATACTTTCTTTTAGCAAGTTTAAATTTTGTTAAATTTGTAGCCCGACCTAGATGGATAGACGACCAACTTATGGAGGGCACTTGGATCATGCTACACATGCTACCTAATGATGGTTTTGTGTATTTCAGCTTTGAATCCTGATAAATAGATAGAGTTTAAGCTACAAGAGAAGGCTAAAGTCAGTCACAATACCCAGTTATAAAGGTTATCTTCATATTCCCTGTTATTCATTTTCTTGTGAGAGATGTTGGAAGTTTCAAGTTGAAAATTATGAGACATGCTTGCACTAATGTTTCGTGTGTCTCAATTACTAATTTACTATTGTCATATTACTTTGATCCTGCTCTTTTTAATTTGATCCCACTCTTTTTCGATGTTTTTACAATTTTGTAGTGTTTTAGATTTTTGTTTGATTTTACAGTGCCTTTTTCCAATATATCAGTTGATTATGGATCTTGATGTGTGAAGCCACCAATCATCTATGGTGATGTTAGTCATCCCAAGGCCTTCTTGATTGTTTTCTGTTCCACCATGGCTCAAGAAATGACCAAGTGCCCAAAGAAGGGTAATGCTCACCGGGCCAGTTATCTGTAAGTTTTTCATGGTTTCTTTCTCTATTGTACTTTGGTATTGGATTACAATGAAGAGAATTGCCCAATTGCGTCATGCTTTAGGTCTCCAAGTACGTAAAAGCAATTTGCAGAATCCAAATAAGTTTTGTTTTGAATCACAACAACAAAAATTAGCACATGCTCAGGCATATAAATGACTCATATGTGATGTTTTTTCAGTCCACTAATGACATTTATTAAAGGATTTTCTATCTTGAAAATGACTTGTTCATGTTACTTGAGTTGGGATTTGATGTTGGAGCCTGGGAGTTGCGTACAAAAACCTGTCCAATATATGCTCTTAGAATAAAAAGTTGCTTTTATATATAGATGAATCATCATATTGGTTAATGAAAAGGTCCCTGGATTTATACTACATATTAGGGGCAAAATGAATACTTGAAATCAAAGAAAAGCAAAAAAATGGTTGTGCTATCCAAAGCAAAAACCGACAATGTAATTGAGCTTCATTGTGATAAAATCTAATGCCTAATTTTATGTATTCTACAGGTGGAACATGGGGAAAAAACCCTCTTATTGCATGGGACAAAACTGCAAGTGCTGCAGGTAGAGTATGTTCCATTCTAAGCAATTTAATGTTGGAAGAGAGTGTTCAAATTAGATAGGTATTTCTCATAGTTTTTCTTTCGTGCTTTTTAATATAAGATCATGAGTGATGATATAATTCTGGTAAGATTTAACCCCCCACCCCAAAGGTTAAATATGATGTTACATAGTGTTGTGGGTTTTTCCCATTCAACTACACCTATCATAAGCTTATGAAACCTAACCGAGTGCCTGCTAAGTTTATTCCCTTTCTTTTCTATATCAACTTATTTAATTGAGACACCCCCATCCCCTTGCTTTTCCTTTAGATGTCATTTTAAGTTGTGTGATCTTAAGCTTATGTGACATGGGATAAATTGTATTTTGTATTCCAGGTATTTCTCATATGTTAGTGTTGTGAAGGCCATGAAATTGAACGATTGCAAGGAAGTGTCAAGGAATGCTTTTTTAGTGTTGCTTTGGGCCAATTTTAGAGCATTTGATGGTGTGTATCTGTTACATAGCCATTAACTTGATATCATTTGTTTTTTACTTATTTTTTTGTTTAGAAATTGTCATTTGTGGCTTCACAATCTCTCTATTTTTCTTTCAAACACTTGGACTAATGTAGTCATTTTTTGAAATAAATAAGATTATCAGTAACGTTTGCACGTATTAGCCTTGGCCCTCATTTCTTTTACTAAATGTATTATGGTGCTTTACTTAGGGTCCGTTCACCAAACACTTGCTCGGGTAACTTTATTTATTATTTTTATTGCCATGATAGAATTGCATTGTAAAATTTTTCGCTCATTCATTTGGTGCTTATGTATTAAACAGACTCCTTGTATATAGAAAGTTGCATTGTTTGTAATGTGAAAAGTTGCATTGATTTACAATTATCCAGTTATTCGGGGCTGACACAAGTCGAAGATTCATTATCCTGTCATGAATAATGGACATTATTGTAAAGGACAATTAATTCAATGGGTCCATACCTATTTTCAGTATAATCGATTTCCTACCGGTATCTTAAATGGTGTACGTTGATTTGTTGCTCTTTTATGTTTGTCATTTCATTGATGGTAGTAATCTTGAAACTTTTTTGCACCCGCCGCATTGCGCGGACACACAACTAGTAATAATATAATTAAAACAAGTTTATAGTAATATAATATATTAATTAATAGTGATACATGAAAATGTCTGCATTAAAGGAAGGCTCTGCACATACCAAATTGATGAGTGTTAGAAGTCTGCAGTAGTAATATGTATCTTGTGCTTTGATATTTGTAAATTAAGAGATTTTTAAAATCTTACATAAAATGATGGTACTTATGCCTAATAATTTGTATTTAAGATTTTTTTATCCGTGTTTTATAATATAGTATAGATAAATCTCAAAAATAGAATAACCGTTAGATTTGGAAGTAAAATTTCTTTCTAGAAATTTTAACTATTGATACTTTATTAAAAAAAATGATATAACCGCTGAAGATGCTCTAAAACTTATAAAATATACGTGAGCTTGTAAAACTTTTGTTTGTAACTAAACAAAATAGTACATTTTATAAATTAAATAAATAATTTAAAAAAGAAATTATTTTAATAATTATTATCAAGGTGAAAATAAAATATATAATAAAAAAACTACCGAATCCTACTGAATCCTCATTTCAAATAGGGAAATTGGCACAAATAGCCATATTACACCTCCATTTTCACCACTTAGCCATGTCTCTCCCGTATTTGCCGATTTGGCCCTAGGACCGCAATGGAGGACAGCTAAAAGTCAAAAAAAGTCGCAGATTGCGGCAGGTCCGCAATGGGCCGGGTCACCTAGGTCTGCAATCTGCAATATCTCGAAATGTGTCATCCCCATAACAAACATTAATGCAAGTCCACAATCAGACCTAGGTCCTCCATTGCGGACTTAGGGCCAAATCTGCAAATACAAGAGAGACATGGTGTAACACCCTGAAATTTTATCCTATTTGGAGAAGAGTGTTGAATTGGGTGAACCGGTAAAGGAAGAAACATATATGGTTGTCTCGACCATAGTGTCATGCGGTTGTGACACCTGTTACAATAGCACCAATGGTACTGAAAGCGTGATAGTCACAGCTATAGTGCCATGCAGTTGTGACATATATCACAATAGCAATGGAGATTACCAAGTGGTTGGTCGTCCCAACGAATGTGCCATGTAATTATGTCAATGGTGTAACACCCGTAATTTTTGGGTAAGTACTATTTCGAGTTAGTATAGGAATCGATCTTTTGAGAGAAATAAAGTAAATGAGATCTTGACATTAAATTCTAGATTTTATAGTCTAGATAGATGAGGAATTCAATTACGAAAACAACGGTTCTTTCTGGAGCAAAAACGGAGCTAAAATGAAGAAGTTATGGCCAAAACAGCGGTCGGTACAAGCTTGGCTAAAGTGCCTAGCAAAAGTGACATGTGTCACTTTAGCTTGGCACTATCGCTGAGAGTGTAAAACTCTCGGTACATCTGGCGCGAGAGTGCCTCGCGAAAGTGACATATGTCACTTTAGCCAGGCACTATCGCGGAGCGGGTCAGAGGGGTTAAAAATCCGATTTTTGGGGGTTTTCTTCATTTCCTCATATCTCCTTCACCACAACTCCGTTTGAGACGATTCTTTTTGCTATGGTTTCGTATTTGAGAGCTTTTTAAGGATAGATTGTTAGTTTTAGGAAGATTGAAGAGTATTTGGTGATGGATTGGAAGCAAAGGTCAAGAGTTCATCATCACCACCTCTATCTTCAAGAATTTATGGGTTTTCTAGGTTTTCACCAAAACCTATGTGGTAAGTTTACTTTCTCCATCTCTAAACCTTGTTAGGTGATATAAATACTCCATTGATGGTTTCCTAGTGTTTGATTCCTTCGATTCCGGCTTGTAAGATTTGGAAGATTTGGGTCCAAAATTAGGGTTTGGCCCAAAATGGAGGTTTTGATGTAACATGTTCGGGGATCGATTCTATATGGTTTTGGATGTATATTTATGGTGGAAAATTTATGGATCTAGGTTTTGAAGGACTTTGCTTGTGGAATCGGAATTCTTCATGGAAACTTAAAGCGGGGTAAAATCTAGATTTAGCCTAAATCTAGCAAGGTGAGTTCAAGTTGATTTGTGAAAACAGTGTACATGCCAAAATGTTTATTTTAAAGTGCTTGTGTTTTATATTAAATTGCTAATTGCTGATAAGTTTTGGTTATTTGAATATATTTAACTTTATAAATTTATGTAACACATATCCTTGTGATTTTTGGGCATTTTGATAAATAAATCATTTTGATATATTTCTTTGACGATGTAATGTATAAATTGAGGTCATTTTATATAATTGTCCACTTGGTGCATACGATTTTATAAACCGTTGGAAAATGCATATCATTGAACTATGAGTCATTTTGACAACATGAAGGGAAAGAGTTCATTTGGAAAACATTTTGCTTCAACCAATGAAAGGTTTTGGGTTAATTAACTTTTGGGTCATGGTGTTTGCATAATTGTTGGTCAAACGTATTTTGATGTCCCTAATGGCTTTCATTTGGTATTTACGTAAACTGTTGGGTCATTGACTCGGTTTTGACTAAATGGAGTCTTGAGGACATTTGTCCGGTTTTAAAAACAGTTGGGAAATTTTGGAGTATGATGGCGATTATTTCATGCCATTTGGGAGTTACATGTTTTGGGAGCTTTGGTCTTTCAATTGGAGTCATGTAACGTTAGACAGTGTTGTAATGGATCCATAGGCACGTCAGTCAGTCTATTTTGGATGGTCGATTGGGTATTGCAGGTGACCCGTCAGTACCAATGTTTTATGACCGGAAACTTTACAAGTATGCATTGGGAGGGGTTGAGTCTGGTAGCGCTACAGGCAAAGTAGGCGCTAGGACCCCCGCCGCTTGGAGTATTGCCTGAGAGGTAGTCTTTAAGTGTGTCGGGCCTTTGGGGTGGAGTCCTTCGGGATGTTCATCAAGGTCAGCTTTACTTGGGGTGGGCTTATAAAGAAGTCGTAGGGACACCTGACTGTGATGTCGGGAGGTGTCATGCGATTAACGTTGTTGGGTGGCATACTTTTGTGTTCCCTCCACCCTCAACGGATACGGGTTCCCCCGTTGTCGGCTATCAGTGCAATTCATTTCTATTTTCATCCTTGGTACTAAAACACTACTTTTAAGTATGAAAGACTAAAATAGAAATGAATTATAAACCATAAGGATGAAAAAAACAAATAAATTTAAATCATAAGAACGAAAAAAATAATGAATTATAAATCATAGGAATAAAAATTATAATTTCAAAATCATAAGGATAAAAATAGAAATTTTTAACAAACCACACGGACTAAAAATGTAATTTACTCTTTTTCATATTTGTTAATTTTTACCGTTGACGCAACCACGTATATTAGTATTTATTTAGATTTTCTACGGATTAAATAAAAAGGAAAATATTAAAATAATATTGTAGAAAAAGAGTCAATTAGTATGTAATAAAAAGATTATGGAAAACAAAATTGTTGGCCCAGACACCGACATTAAAACCTATATATACCTCTAACGTCTCCGAGGATCCTGCAACCCCCAAAATTGGAGATTATAGGTCTTTTAAAAAACGTCTTGATGAAATACAATAAATAAAGAAAATGTAAAAAAAATATAAATTAAGATAAAAATATAAAATTTTATATACTACAAGGACCAAATATGTAATTTGTTTATTTAATTTTTAAATGAATTAACATTTAATATTAATAAAATTGAAGGAAGGGATGAAAATAGAAGCAAATAGAAACAATAAGAACTAAAAAAATAGTTTTGAAGGATCAGGGACGAAAATCGTTATAAACATCAAACCATAAGGACTAAAACCGTAATTTACTCTAAAAAAAGTTATGGAAAACGAAATTGTTGGCCCACACACCGAAACTGGAGATTATTTACTTTTCTTCACCTCCTTTTGATCATCGCTAGGAGATCGGCGGTGATTTAGGTTTTATTGGCGTTTTTGTTCAATGCAATTCTGCAGTAATGCAAGAAGTCCTTGTGTAGTGGGGGATTGATGCAGCGTCTTCAATTAAAGAAGATTCCATAGTATTGAGGATTCGATCATCTATTCAATTACTGATTTACATAGATGGCATGGCTAGTAGTTATATAACAAGCGACTAGAATCAGCCACTTCTGCTCTCAACTTACATTGTTTACATCTCCTCCTCCTGGTACTCTTATTTCTCCATAAATGTTATCTTGATGTTAACCATTTTTCTGGGATCATTCCTATATTAATCAATCAAACAGAAGACATAAATAAAATATTTTATAATGGCTCCCAACAGAAAAATGTTGATAGGAGAGAGCTATTCTCCACTTTAAATTATTACAAAATGTGTTTAAGTTGAATTAGTAAATGGATGGCTTTTAATCAAATCTCTATATTGATTTGATACATTATCAAATCTTTTTCTAAATACAATGTTTATATACGTCTAGATTCTCTTTTTTCACAATTATATTTTTCTTAACTTGTTTTTCACTAAATTACTTGACCTTTTAGAGTTTTGTCAGGGAATGGCTGATGACCTTCTGGATAATTTGATCATCATGGTTTGATTTTTGGGGAAATTATTTTTTCCCTTGTTTATGTCATGTACACGAGTTTTGCAGTAACATGTTCATGGTTTCTTACTTCAGCAGTTATTGTACTAGCAAATCTTGTTTGGAGCCAGAAGTTGTTCGGTAGGCTGCACCTTGGACTATGTTGGTTAATTTGTCTGTCTCTAAATATGGTTTTATGCTGACAATTAGTTTCGAGTATGGCATTGGTCGTTCTCCATAACTTTTTTTGTTTTTAGATGTGCTTTTTGCTTCTTTAGTTATTTCCAGTTCTTCATATTCATATCCAGTAACCTTGCTCAAAATGATTTCACCTTTTTGTAGGGGCATGCTAGTCAGCAACTTTGTTAGACCTCATGATGAGCCTTTTCCCCGATGCGAAAGGTTGAGTTCATGTATTTGGTTCATTGGTTGTCCCTTCTATTTCGTGTAATGTAGGTACATTGGAATTTCATGAAGTAATATGCCATTCACTTGTCTAAAACTTATAAATACAATTGTAGGTCACGTCAATGTACATTGAATGTTATCATTTAATTTTAAGATTATAAGTTGGCTTTGGTAATTGGATGGTCCTGTCTTGGAGTAATATATTCTTGGATTATTTATACTTTTTCAGTGTTTGTACCAGCATTATTCTTTGGAATAGAAGTTGTTCACTAGGCTGCACCTTGGTCATACCTGTTGGTCTGTCCCAGAATATTGTTTAATATGGATATCTTCATATTTAAATCTGGTACTGTCAAAAGATCTCACTTTTTTCTTAAAGCGTGATAGTATGCCGTCTTGTTAGAGCATCTCCAACAGGTATGCTATATTTTCTCTCTCTTTTTCCAAACTTGGAGATTTCTTCATTTTCTATCCTATTTTCCTCTATTTTAGAGGAGAGTTCTAAAATAGCATAGCTGTTGGAGATGCTCTTAGACCTCATGATCATGAACCACCAGAAATTCCTTAGAAATGCATTATCATTGATGCCAAAGGTGGTGGCTCTTTTCTCTGTTTTTCCGTCTTTGGTTGTCCTTTCTATCCGTCATAATTACTGTACACTTTATTTCTGAAAATTTAGGGGTCTGCTTGAAATTGCCACTTGAGCTTTGAGACCCTCTAAGTGACTTAACATATACATTGAGTATGATGTTCGGTGTTGTTGCATGCAGATCCTCATATGGCTAATTAAGAAACAATGCTCAAGAGTTCTCTCACACGGGCTGGAATTTCATGCTTTCTCATTCCATCGTGGTGCTCTCATTAATTTCTGTTTGTAATATTTTGTGTATGTTTGACTTGGTTTTTTTTAATCATTTTTGACAGTTTATGCAGCAGTTTCTTCCCTTCAGTTATCCTGAGCTCGACAAAGTTCTTCCTTCGAATCTTGAAGAGATTTGCAATGGTTGGTTTGATATTCTTCTTTAAGTTATCGCTTCTATTTTCTACATACCAGATACTAGGTTAAACTAACGAATTAGTGTTGTCCTTAGATCTGGGATCCTCGTGCATGTCTTTTGATGACTGGGGACTCGCTTTCTTTAATTAAAGATGTTCAATTTCTACATGAAAATCAGGTTTTTCTTTCCTGCGCTATATGGAGCTCTTTAGGTGTTCTTTTGTAGATGAAGCAGCCAAAAGATAGCTAATGATCTTTTATTTGAAATCATGATTATGAACCATCATTATTAATCTTAAGCTCATCTCCTCTTTCATCATTCCAAATTTAGGTATTGGTTTTAACTAGTGGTGATCCAGAATTGTCAACCATAGTATATACTACCTTAGGCAAAAAAAATAAAATAATAATAATAATAAATTCAGGGAGTGCAAAAAGTAACATTTTTTTTGTGTTTATACTCTAGAAACATTTTCTAGAGTATGCACATGCATATCTTCACTTCCATGTAGGTACACTGGAATTTCATGAAGTAATATGTTATTCACTTGTCAAAAACTTATACATATAACCGGGCCTTTTGACTTTCATGGGAGGTCAGGGGTTGTG
Source organism: Arctium lappa (assembly GCA_023525745.1). Lineage (NCBI taxonomy): Eukaryota > Viridiplantae > Streptophyta > Magnoliopsida > Asterales > Asteraceae > Arctium > Arctium lappa. The sequence goes on from CM042049.1 coordinate 127,924,378, forward strand.
TGTGAGTTTATTTGTTGCATTTGCCCGTATATTAAATATTATATACTTCAAAAAAAAGTTATAAATACAATTGTAGGTCACATCAATGTGCATTGAATATTATCATCAAATTATATGATTATTAGTTGGCTTTGGCAATTGGATGGTTTGTTTTTTGCAGGATTTGTTTCTTCTTGCTCTTCTCCTAGACCATGGATCTATCCAACTCAAGTACATTGTTTCTGGACTATTATGTTTGAAATTAATTTTTTAAATTTGTTTTGTAATTTGTGGAGGCGTCTTCATTCTTAACTCCTACATTGTTTGTGGTAAAATTTGGCTTTTTTTACATGGTTGTGATGGTGACAAAATAATTTATTTGAATGCTTGCCAAGCCCATGCATGGTGGTAAACCGCAATCCCGGTAAATGGCAATCATGTTGGTTTGTTGTTTCTGTTCAAAATCTCAATTCATATTCATATAGATCTTTTTTGTCTAATAGTTCCTTTTAGTTGTTTTTGGTTACATCACTTGGCCAATATAAGTTGTGTCAGTGAATGGATTACCTACCGATGATTTGATCGTCATGGCTTGATTAGGATGACTCTGTTTTCTTCCCTCAGTTATGCAACATTATTTTCTTGGTTTTCTTATACTTTTTCAGTTTTTGTACCAGCACTTCTTCTTTGAGATGAAGTTGTTCACTAGGCTGCAAGCCTTGGTCATCTAGCGCACGACTGGATCTACATCTCAAGCACCGTTCCTCATCTATAGGAAATTTGTTTGGTCGAATGGCAACGGGGCGGGTTCGGGGCGGGTTGGGCATCCACCGTTCCTGTTCCCGAAACTGAAATGCATCCCCGTCCCCGCCCCGTTCCCCGTCGGGTTTTTATTCGGGGCGCCCCGTCGGGGATTTTTTATGCCCCGTCCCCGACCAGATGGGGAATCCCCGATCCCCGAACCCGAACCTAAAATATATATAATTTTAATATTAATAATATATATAATTTTATATATATATGTATGATTTTATTTTTATATAATTTATATATATATATATATATATTAAATATTAATAATATATATTTATATAATTTTATTTTTGTTAATATATATAGAGGCACCTTCATTTGCAAACCTTCTAAAGGTTACAAACAATACAAACCAGGGCATTTATGTCCTTTTACAAATTTCGTATTTTTAGGAAAAAATTAAATTCCTTAATTATCCCTTCCTTAATTATCTCCTCTCTCTCTCTCACACTCACGATCCACCGTCACCATCCACTTCCAGTGACGTCCTCCCAATTCCGGTGACCTCCTTCCACTCTAGCGAGTATCATAAGTGTTTCGACTTTCATATATAAATTGTTTTTTTCGAAAGTTTCAAGTTTTTTTGAAATTTTCACGGATTATTCATATGGGATAAAATGTATGAAACTTAAAAAACTTATTATTTATATAGGAGAAAAATATATGAAACTTAAAAAATATATGATTATTTCGAAAAACTCTAAATATTCATATGAGAGAAAAACATATGAAACTTAAAAATATGATTATTCATATGGGAGAAAAATATATGAATCCGTTTACGAAAATATATGAAACCGTTTATGAAACTAGAAAAAAAAACAGTTTATGAAACTCGAACAAACATTGAATGAACATGAAAATTCATAAACTCGTCGGAGATTCGAGGGAGAAGGTCACGATACGTGGGGTGGCGAAGGAGGCGGCGGCGCACGACAATCGTCGGATGGAGTAGTGGAGAACCGCGGTGGTTCTAGGTCGCCGGCATAGTGATGACGATGAAGATGATGGTGGTGGTGGCCGGATTTTTTTTTTTTTTTTGAGAGAGAGAGATTGAGTTAAATATGGAGAAAATTAAGGATAAGTTATAACTATAATTAGATAATTCAAATTAATTAATAAAATTTAAATTTAAAATACCTAAAATTATTCCTAAACTACCCTTTCCCTATTTTCGTAATTAATTTAAACCATAAAATTCTTCAACCGTATCAATGATTTGGATGGCCTAGATGGATTTGTATAGTTTGTAACCTTTAAAAGCTTTCTAAATGATTATCCCCCCCTCTCTCTCTCTCTCTATATATATACATATATATATATATATATATCGGGGCAGAGCGGGGATACCTTGCCCCGAACCCGATAAAATCCCAGGAATTTTTCCCGTTACCCGACCCGAAATTGTCTAACCCGACCGACCCGAACTTAGTCGGGTTTCGGGTTTCCCCGTCGGGTTCGGGGTTTTCTGCCATCCCTAGGTCTAACTGAACTTAATCTAGTTGTAAACAACTTCACAGACAAGGTTCGGGAAAGCATTGGCGAGCCTCGAAACATGAGAACGGTAACTCTTGATACCAATTATATTTCTGGGATCATTCCTGGATTTATAGGAAACCTGTCATTTGTAATTAAGTAAGATTAGGTGGAAACAAATCGGAAGGCACCATACCCTCGGCTATATATTGGGACATGCAAAAACTTGATACTTCTAGAACTTTATGGAAATAATCTCAGAGGAACTGTACCAAAAGAACTATTCCGATTGTCTTCACTTTCCATCGGGCTAGATTTGGGTCAAAACAATCTGTTTGGAGGGCGTCCACAAAAGATAGGCAACCTGAAAATCTTAGGGTCACTTGATGTGTCTGAGAATCGTTTATCGGGTGAACTAAGAAGAAACAGAATGAAACAGGAGTTGTAGTTTTATTTATTTGATAACTCTTTGGATTTGTTCATTTAATTTGTGTGGCTGTTTTCTTTCTTATTACTTCTTTAGGACAAATGGAGCTCTTGCAGCTCTTGTGAATCCCATGTATTGTATACTCAAATTCTCTTTGCTTTTCCCTTCTTATTCAATCCCTTTATTTTATAGTTTTTCATGTTTTCCTTAAATTACTTAGCCTTTTAACTTCTTTTCCAGGGAATGGCCGATGACTCACAGGAGGATATGATTATCATGGTCTGATTTGCATAACATGGTCATGATTTCCTTTTCTACTATTTATGTTGATCCACGGACTTACTTTCTTGGAAAATTTTTCTTTTTAAATTCTTTATTGTACTCCGGAAGTCCAATTCTATTGATGGCTTTCTTCTAGTCTTCTGTGATGACACTTGAGTGTTTTAGGTTGTTTTGTTGGTAAAGCAGCCAAAAGATAGTAGCGTAATGAACTTTCGCCATTCTATACTTAAAAGCTAGAATATGAACCCCTTAATTATGAATCTTAAAATCATCTCATCTTCCAGCATTTCAAATTTTAGGTACTGGTTTCAACATTGGAATATAGATTTCGAGCTTTTTGATTATAAATCTTAAGATCATCTCATCCTTCAGCGTTTTGAAATATGCTATTCACTTGCCCCACAGAGTTATAAACAAATTTATAAGTCACATCATGGACTTTTTCTTTATCTTCTATTCCCTTGGCCAACAAAGTTAGTGACTACATTTTTTTTCTTATCTGAAGCTGAACTCTAATAACTTATAGTACTGTAATATTCTATTTATCTCTGCTTTTATGGTTCTTAGGTATCTATCAACTCAACAATGTTCCTGAGAAGCTGGTGGAAGGTTCTTGAACAAAGCTGGAAGGTACTCTCATTTTTCCTTGTTGATGTCATCTTGATGTTAGCCATTTCCTTGGGATCATTCTTAGATTTATGGCAATCAACTCCAAGAATATAGACGGCCCTCAAGGTGTTTTCAGATCTTTAAAAGCAATTAACTTCATGGAAGTATCCCTCCTGAAATAGGTTGTTTATCTCAAATACAATTCCTATCCTTTACCAATATCACCATTGATCAAAGGCCGTGTTTTCTAGAAGATGTCTCTCTCTTGATTTGATAGATTAACAAAGCATTCCTATATACTCTGCTTGTATACGTCTACATTCTATGTGTGGCATTTATAGTTATTTTTACTTGTTATTCATTAAATGATTTCGCCTTTTAGAGTTTTGTGATGGAATGGCTTATGATTTGATCATCATGGTTTGATTTTTGGATTATATGATTGGGAATTTCTTTTTTCCCCTCTGTTTTTGTCATGTGCATTAGTTTTGCAATACCATATTCATGGTTTCTTACTTTGGCAGTTTTTGTACCAGGACATCTTGTTTGGAGCTAGAAGTTGTTCGGTAAGCAACCACAAGGATGGTGGCGTGTTGGCAAAAGGCCTAGGGGGATGTGGTGGAATATCCCATCTACCCCGGGTTCGAGTCCAAACGCTAGCATCCTTTGGCCACACTTGGTCTCAGACGGCCCCAACTCACCAAGGATGTAGTCTAGGCAAAGCCTAGGTGAACCTTTTCCAAAAAAAAAAAAAAGGTTGTTCGGTAAGCTGCACCTTGGACTATATTGGTTCGCCTGTCTCTAAATTATGTTTTAATATTGACTATTAGTATCGAGTATGGCATTGGTTGTTCTCTATAACTTTTTTGTTTTTAGATGTGCTTTTTGCTCCTTTAGTTATTTCCAATTCTTCATATTCATATCCAGTACCCTTGCTCAAAAGATCTTACCTTTTGCAGAGTACGCTAGTCAGCAATTTTCTTAGACCTTATGACGAGCCTTTCCCTGACACCAAAGTTGGAGTTAATGGCTTTGGTTGTCCCTTCAATTTCGTGGTACGTACTGTAATGTTCTATTTTTGAAGTATATAATATTTATGTACGTCAAATACTCACGCATGCTCCTCACCTTTGGTGAGGTTTGAAGCCTTGACCTCCTAGGAGTCTGTGCTCTACTCATAACCTAGGTAGCGCTGGGCAAATCACCCTTTCGTTAATGTTCTTTTTATAAGTACATTTATACATGTCAAATAAAACCACCTTTATTCACAGTTCAATAAACAACCTTTAACCTTGAAATCAAAACTTAACCCTGGAAATTAAATCAAACCCCAAATAAACAAGGGAAGGGGATTTTGGTTACATAGAGGAGGGGTGCATTTGGGCCAGGGAAGAAATGCTCCTATCGACAGGGACAAAGTGCTTGGTCGATGAGTTTTCCGGGGAAAGAATGAAGAAGGGGGAGAAAGGGAGCGGTAGTGTTGAAACAGGGATGCATATCGCTCAAAAGAAACTCTAGAACTTGAAAACCCCACGATACTGCAGGTGCAGGGGGAGGGTGGTCCTGTAAATATAAAACCCTTTCAATTGTGTTCTATATGTGATATATTCTTATGCATTAATATATTCGTATTTTGTATTTTGCCAGTTTTTGTTCCAGCAGTTCTTATTTGGAGCTAAGGCTGAGCGATTTTATTAGACCTAATTATACAGAGCCCGGTCATGGGCCAATGGAAACCTCTCAGGTAATGCAATTTTGCATTGATGTCACCATAATGCATGTTTTCGGTTGTTTCTTATGTTTTGTGGTAGGTACTGTGATGATCTATTAATGTTTGGTCCGTTCTGCCAATTTGGGATTATGCATACAAATGATACAAGTTGACTACTATTCCTTAAATAGTAGAGTATGTTGTGGCCATGTTTTCATTTGGAACTCCTATGTTGTCTGTGGTTTGATTGGTTTTGGTTTTCCCCTCAACTCAAATGCAGTTCATGAAGCCAAATAGTCCATGCATGGTTGTAGATTTATATTGAATTTGTTTGTCCCTTCTTATCCAGTCCTACTTATATTCATGTGCATGCTTTGCATTTTAGTCTTCTACTTGTATCTCATTAAATGAGTTTGCCGTTTAGAGTTTATACTGAATGTATGTATATTTATTTGAATGCAGTTCTTGCCAGGCCCATGCATGGTGGTAAACTGCAATGCTGGTAAATGGCAAGTGAGCTGGTTTGTCTTATCTGTTCAAAATCTCAATTCATATTCATGTAGATCTTTTTGTTTAATAATTATTTTTAGTTATTTTTGGTTACGTGACGGCCATTTTAAGTCCTGTAAGCGAATGGCCGGATTACCTACCGGATGATTTGACTTGCATGTTTGAGTCAACTCCATCTTCAGAAACTAGAATTATCGTACAATCACTTCAGAGGATTCCTTCCACCCTCGGTATCAAGTTGTTCATAGCTGGAAGCCTTTGATGTTAGTGGTGATGATTTCATGGGGAAATAGCTATTGATTTTGGAAAGTGCAATATCTTTGGTATCTAGGTCTCTGATCTAATTATTTTAAAAGCACGGGTCTTGGTGGCATGAAGTTTTCTGATTCTTTGTCCAACTGTAGCAAGTTGGAAGGTCTGGAGTTTGCCGACATCCAGTAAGAGGGGTACTACCGGATCCCGAGAAGCTGGAAGGTTCTTGAACGGAGTTGTAATGTACTCTCATTTCTCCACAAGTGTGATCTTGATGTTAACCATTTCTTTGCGATCATTCCTACATTTATCAAATGGAGTAAATAAATAAATTATTTTATAATTTTTATATGCCTCCCAACAGAGAGATATTCTTCACATTAACTTATTACAAAATGTGTTTTAAGATGACTTAGAAAATGGACGCCTTTTAAATCTCTCATTGGATTTTAAAAAAAATCTTACTATTAATCACCATTAATCAAAGGCCGGGTTTTCTAGAAAATGTCTCTCTTTATTTATTAAATCACTTGGCCTTTTAGAGTTATGTCATGGAATGGCTGATCATTTGATCATCATGGTTTGATTTTTGTATGATATGATCGGGAATTTTTTTTCCTCTCTGTTTAATTATGTCATGTATATTAGTTTTGCAATAACATATTCCTGGTTTCTTACTTTGGCAGTTTTTTTTTTTGAACGGCAAGTTAATGCACACACACGTTCCAGCGGTATTGGGCCTCCATTACGGGCAATCCCACTAATCCGTTGCGACCCGGCCCAGCCTTTGACTGAACCCAACCGGCAGGGTAGAGGGTCCCATAGACTGGACCCACCCGAACCGGTCCCGGCCCCGGCCCCGAAGGACCAGACCCTGAGTCTGGATATCTCAGGAAAGTGTCGCTCGTGGGAATCGAACCCGGGTAGTGTGGCTTTCACCCCACACCCCCCAGGATGTTACCTATCCAACTGAGCTAACCCCCTTTGATTACTTTGGCAGTTTTTGTACCAACACATTTTGTTTGGAGCTAGAAATTGTTCGGTAGGCTGCACCTTGGACTATCTTGGTTCGCTTGACTCTAAATTATGTTTTAATATTGACTATTAGTATTGAGTATGGCATTGGTTGTTCTCAATAACTTTTTTGTTCTTAGATGTGCTTTTTGCTCCTTTAGTTATTTTCAGTTCTTCATATTCAATGATTTCCCTTGCTCAAAAGATCTCACCTTTTGCAGAGCATGCTAGTCAGTAATTTTGTTAGACCTCATGATGTGCCTTTCCCTGACACCAAAGTTGGAGTTAATGGCTTTGCTTGTCCCTTCTATTTCGTGGTAAGTATTGTAATGTTCTATTTCTGAAGTATATAATATTTATATACGAATACTCACGCATACTCCTCATCTTTGGTGAGGTTTGAAGCCTTGACCTCCTAGGAGGTTGGGCTCTACCGGTAACCTGGGTCCGCTGGGTAAATCACTCTTTGGTTAATGTGTTATTTTTGAAGTGTATAATATTTATATACGGAAAATGGATTCACACACTCTCCTCACCTTCGGTGAGGTTTGAACCCCTAACCTGGGATACCGATAACCTGAATACCTCTAGGCCAAAGGCCATTTGGTTATGTTCTATTGTTGTTGGGTTTCTGCAATTTAAGATCTACTTGAAATTGCGACTTCAGATTTGATGTAAGCTAAGTATCATCTGCATGCATTATGATGTTGCATTTTTTTCCATACACAAGTTGCCGATTTTGATGTTCTTTCCATTTGTGGTGATGGGCATGATTTCAATTTCCCATTCCAGTGTTGTTCATTTAAAGCTGATGTAGCATGCAACTCTTCATATGACCTAATTGATATGTAATTACTTATGAGTTCTCTCACAAGTGATTGGAATCGGCAATTCTTTGACGGTTTTGCGCAGCAGCGTATTCCCTTTATCTTTCTCTTTCCTTAGACTACTCTTTAGTTAAGTTTGTGAGTTTTTAAAGCTTGTGTAGTATAAATTCTTTTTGTTCCGTTTCTGAAGTTGAATTTTGGTAACTTGATATCTTTTTGTAAGTCGTAAGTCACTTAGGTTTGATAGTCTATCGCCTACTTTGATGTTTTGTAAGCCGAGGATTTTTGATACAATATGACTACTATTCCTTAAATATAGAGTATTTTGGTGCATATCTTCGTTTGTAACTCCTGTGTTGTCTACGGTTTGATTGGTTTTGGCTTCTGCTGTTTGTGGGTCAAAAAATGCACGTATGTTTTTCCCTTAAATGAGGTTCTTAAAGCCTATGCATGGTTGTAACATTAAATTAAATTTGTTTCCCTTCTTATTCAATCCCTCTACTCATTCATGTGCATGCTTTGCATTTTAGACTTCTAACGACTTTGCCGTTTAGTGTCGTCTAGAATGGCCGACAACCTATATATTGGAATATTATCTGATATCATGACTTCTTGGGTTGTTTTAGATGGTGTAATTAGGAATTTATTTCTCCCATATATATTTTTGTACATGAGCTCTGCAGAAGCACATTCATGCTTTTATACGTTACCAGTTTTTATTCCAACACTTCTTATTTGGAGCTAGAAATTGTTTAGGTACTGAGCTCTTTACGCTCTTTAATTGGGTTTGGAAATATGGTCTGTTTTTTCAGAATGCATGGTTTCTTACTCTTCCGTCGATTGTCGATTGACCAGGCTAATTAAAAGTAAATGTTTTGGAATAATTTTCCTCCCAAGGTTGATTGTTGTCTTGGTCTGTTAAAATTTCTTTCTCACACCTATGTCACTCGTCCTTTTTTTGTGTTTTGTATGTGGTATCTTTTTCTTATGGAGGACATCACTTGGTAATCCTATTGCTTCTTTTGTTGTTCTTTGCTCTATCTCTTTTCTGTTTGTTATATTTTGTGTATGTTTGTTTGACTTGGTTTTATCATTTTGGTGACAGTTTATGCAGAAGTTTCTTTCACATTAGTTATCTCTGAGTTCAACAAAGTTTTCCTTGCTAGAAGAATCTTGAACAGATTTGTAATGGTTGGTCTCATATTATTTCCTTATGCAATAGCTTCTGTTTCCTTCATAACAAAAGACTAGGTTAACGTACTAATATTGTCCTTATATCTATGGACTATGGTACTTGGTGCATGTCTTGAGATGGCTAACGACTTGTTTTCTTTAATTCAAGATTTCCATACTTGGGGCTCTGTCTCTTTGTTTCCTTGGTCTCTTTGGTTAAGTTTGTGGTTTTTCAAGCTTGTGGAGTTGTAATGTATCGTGTTCCTATTCTGAAGTTGAATTTTGTTGTGATGGTCTTTTTGGTTTTTCTTTACCCGGGTGTATGTTTTCCGTCCACCGACATTACTTTCTTTGGAACTCCTTTTGTTGGTCTTTTTTATCGTAATTGGCAAGTCCAACCTTGTTGATGTTTTTTATTTCTTCCCCTGATGACAATGGAGCTCTTTAGGTGGTTTTAATTTGATGGTGAAGCAGCCAAAAGATAGCTAATGATCTTTTACTTAAAATCTAGATTATAAACCTTTTACTTATGAATCGTAAGATCAACCCCACTTTCATCATCTCAAATTTAGGTATTGATGTTGACGACTTGGCGGCACTATTATAACAAATTTGCACTAGGAACACTACACTTTTCTTTTACTACAGTATGCACCTTCACTTCCATGTAGGTACTTTTGAATTTCATGAATTAATATGATATATATTCACTTGTCTAAGTCTGACAAACTTATAAACTCAATTGTAGGTCACATCAATGCAAATTGCATATTGCTGTCATTAAATTTTATGATTATAGTTCGATTGGCATTTGGATGGTCTGATTTTAAAATCAGGATGTGTTACTTCTTGCTCTTCTCCTAGATCATAGATCTAGCTAACTCAAGTACAATGTTTCTGGACTAGTATGTTTGAAATTAACTTTTTAAATAGTTTTGCACTTTGTGGAGACGTATTAACTGTTAACTCCTGTATTGTTGTGGTCAATTGGCTTTTTTTTTTCTGTTCCACAATTGTGATGGTGGCAAAATGGATGTATATTTATTCTAATGCAGCTCTTGCCAAGCCCATGCAAGGTGGTAATTGCAATCCAGGTGAATGGCAAGTGTGCTTGTTTGTCCTTTCTGTTCAAAATCACAATTCATATTCATGTACATCCTTTTTGTTTGTTAGCTTTCTTTAATTTGGTCGTTTTTTGGTTACATGACTTGGCCTTTTTAAGTTCTGTTAGTGAATGGATTACCTACCTGATGATTTGGTTGTCATGGTGGTCTATTTAGTCTTCTTTACCCTCTTATGTAGACGAGTTTTGCAGTAATATATTATTGGGTTTTATACTTTTTATCGGTTTTTGTACCGGCAGTTCTTATTTTAGAAGTTGTTACCTTGGTGTTACTTTGCTTTTTTACTTCTCTTGAGAAATTATGTTGGTACACTGCTGATTTTTCAGGACCTTAGGATCAGCGTCTGACTTTTTGCATCATCTGGGCAATTATGGAAAATTAATTGAAAGGCGGTGTTTACATATAGGCCTAATGGTGATTAGCTGCATCTTATATCTACTTGAGCAAGGCAATATGTATTTGATCTTATCTCCATTAACTCGTCTAGTCTTTGGATCACTTGCAATTGACTGCTAGGCCGAATAATGGTAGTAACGTTAAATTGTTTATTCTTTGTTCCCAAAGTCATATTTTTTATATACTCTACTTATACATGTCTACATTCTCTTTGGCATTTATGTTTATTTTATAGTTCTTTTGTACTGTGTTTTAGTTCTGTCATAGAAGATGACCTACCAGATAATTTGATTATCCTGGTATGATTTGGATGATCAATGATGTGACCGGGAAAATTATTTTCCCGTCTGTAGTTGGTTTGAAAATCTCAAAATATGGTTTTGTATTGACTATTGGTATCGAGTTTGGCATTGGTAGTCCTCCATAACTTTTTTTTCTCCTTTAGTTATTTTCAACTCTTCATGTAATCATATTCATATCTACCTTTTGTAGCGCATGATAGTCATCAATTTTGTTAGGCCTCATGATGAGAACTATCAACATTCAGTTGCTCGAGCATGATCTTGAGCCTTTTCCCGAGCAGTAAACGTCTTAACACATGCATGCATTTATGATGTTGCTTTTGTTTTCCATACATATACACGTTTCTGCATTTTTTGTTACTTGAATTTGGGTGATGGGCATGATTTCTGATTCACTTTCTAGTGTTGTTTGGTGTTGATTTTCTGCCGAAAGCAACCGTTGATGCAGCATGCAGCTATTCGTTTTGCTTACTTGAAATGTTATTGCTCACGAGTGCTTTAGATAAATTTGTGACCCTTTAGAGCTTATGGAGTAGAATTTTTTTGTGTTTACCTCCCACATGATGGTCGTGGGGCCGGTGCAGTGTGGGCGCCTCAGAGGGTGGCACGGCGCCTTCTTCAACATGACATGTTTTGGATGGTGCGGCCACGAATTCCTTTCCCCCTGTATATGTTTTTGTACACGAGTAGTGTAGAAGTATATTCTTGCTTTTATTCATTACCAATTCTTATTTGGAACTAGAAGTTGTTCAGTTCTATTGATTGTCCACAGGCTTCACTTTCTTTAAACTCTTCATTTGTAATCTTTTTGTCGTAATTGAGAAGCCCAACTCTACTGATGTTCTTTTTTGGTTTTCCATGATTGCAATGGAGATCTCAATATTTTTTTTTTGTACGGCAACTTGGGCTACGCCTACACACACACGCACCCGCGGTATCCGGGCATCCAATTGGGCAGCACCGACTAATCCGCGGTGATCCGGCCCAGTCCAAAGCGACTGGACCCGCCCAGGTACGACTAAGCCCGGTCAAAACCGAACCCGCATACCCATAGACTAGTATGCCCATAAACCTGGACCCGACCCGACCGAAGGCCGACCCAAGGTCTGGGTATCGTCGAAGTGCATCCCCCAGGATTCGAACCCTGGTAGATAGGCATACCATGCACTATTCCCCCAGGCCTTACCACTTTTAGTTTGTTGGTGAAGCAACAGAAAGATAGCAGTGTAATGAACTTTCATCCTTTTGCTCATTAAATCTAGATTATGAACCTCTTGATTTTGAATCTTAAGATCTTCTCATCTTTGATATTTTTTAGGTATTAGTTTCAACATTGAAATTTCATCAAGTAATATCCTTATCACTATAACTATAAGTTAAGCTTTGGAAATGTGATGATTTCTATTTCTTGTTAACTTGTATGATACTTTGTGTCAATGTGGTGACTTCATTCTTAACTTCTGTAATGTTTATGGTTAAGTTGGCTTTGTCGAGTTCTGTTTGAGAAGGGCTGATAACCTACCAGATGATTTGATTAATGTAGTCTGATTTGGGTGACGTAATATTTCTCTCTTTCCTTTGTTTATGTCATGTACATGAGTTGTGCTGTAATAAGTTCATGTTTTTATACTTTGCCGGTTTATATGTTTTCCTTTTTGCTCCTTGAGTTTTATATATGTGTTCTTGTGCAGTGCACTCAAAAGCCGTCACCTTTTTCTTAAAGCACGATAGTCTCCAAAATGATTAGCCTTTTAGTTGACACCAAATTGGAGTTGAAGACTCTAAGATTGTTAGGTTGGACGATGATGGGGATGCTGAATTGTCTTTTCTTGTTTACCAAGGGCTTGATGCTGGAAGCTGTGTCTTCCATTGTGTTGAGGAGCTTTAGGAGGACATGATATCTTCAATTACTGATTTCCATGGTTGGGGTCAATTTCTCCGTCTGTGTTCTCTTGCCCTTTAATTTCAAGTCTCTGGAATTGGTTACGGGTCATTTGCATCCCTGGAACAACTCTCTTTATCTTATAATCTTTTAGGTCCACATTCTTCCAATTGGTTGAAAAAATTGCAAAAAATTGGCCTCAGAGAAAATTGCCTCATTGGATCCTTTCCATTGTTTCTTTTCAAAAATTTCCAGAAAATCAACTTCTTGGCCATCTATCCTCAAACTTATGTCGAAGTCAATAGAGTTATCAATTGTTCAGAGTTGAAATCCTTTGATGCTTCAACTAACAATTTTAAGTGGGAAATAGACATTTATTTTGAAAATATTAGAAATATTTTGATGCTTATTCTAATTGCAGCTATTTGGAATTGCAGCAACTTGAGAACGAGGGAGCTACAAAATGATCCTAGCACTTGAGTGAAGTTATATTTTAGGCAGCCTCCCTCCATCTCTAGGCACTTTTTTAGCCCAAGTATATACTCTATCAGGAAATTACTTGACATGCTTGATTCTAAAAAGGATTCTGCTGGAACTTTGTTAGCAAAAGGAACTTGGCTTCAAATGAATGCATGAGTTACATGGACTTGTTATTTTTTTTATTTTTTAAAATTTTTTAAATTATTTTTTTATAATATAATTAATTATATAATAAACTTTAAAAAATAGGTTTACTTATATAAATTAATAAACTTTAAAAAAACTTCAATTATATCAATTACTAAACTTTAAAAAGATAAAATTTGAGAGTAAAGAACTAGAGATATTAGAACTTGCGAGAAATGAGAATTGTATGCGTTTTTTGTGTTTTGTAAGTTGATGTCTAACTCCATAATCCACACAAGTATTTATAGGGGTTTGGGGGTATTTGGACAAAAAAAAAACGGCTAGAAATGTAAAAGAACGGCTCTCTAACGGCTAGTAACGGTAATAAAAACGGCTATATTTTTTTTTGAAAAATCGGATTTCGGGTCGGGCCGGGCCTTAACCAGTCCATCAACCAGTCCCGGTCCGTACCGCCGAAACATGCCAAAAGCTTAACCGGTCCTACATTTTGTGCTCTTAACTGGTCTTTCATCAAGTCAGGTCGGTCCTTTACCAGGTCGGGCCTCGGTTAACCGCCCAGATCGGGCCAGGCCGGGCCCATTTGGCCACCACTACCGCCTTTCATACCAGAGTTTGATGACTAAATTTGTGACGACTGTGATTTTCGTCACCAATATTACAAATCTATGTGTCCTGTGACCTAAATAATGCTCTCCGAGTTAAAAAGTTTAGTGATTAGAAAATGATGGTCACTAAGTTGAAAGTTTTAGTGACCAAAAAATTAGTCACTGGTTTAAAAGTATTAGTGATGGTCACTGAATTGGAAGAAAATTAGTCACTAGTTGGAATAATTCGTGACTAAAATACAATGGTCACACTTAGGGGCCGTTTACCAAAATGCTTACCGGCAAGGACATTACCCTCACTTACCTTCTCGTATACCATTCCGACCATCAAAATTGATTGTTGGTCCTGATAAGTGATTACCAGGTAAGAGTCATTTTTCTCACTTACCGGATAAGATTATAGGTATTTTCAATGCTCAATAGGTAAGGACCATAAGGTACTTAATACCGATAAGCACTTACCCGGGTAAGTATTTAATAAACGGCCTCTTAGTTGGTGTTACATGGAAGTTGGTGACAAATATTGCTTGTCACTAATTTAAAAGTGGTAGTGATCAACAAATGGTAGTCACTAATTTGAAAGAGTTATTAGTAACTAAAAAAATAGTTATCACTTGAAAAGACCAGTGAACAAAAAATTGTGGTCACTAAAATGAAAGTGCTAGTGATTAAAAGTAGTTGTCTCTAAAATTAAAGTGATAATAACCAAAAGATAGTGTCACTAATTTTGAAAGAGTTGGTGATTAAAAACAATTATCACTAAGTATTATTTAGTAGTTCATGTTGATTGAAAAGATCGATGGCGAGAAAAAGATGGTGGTCATTAAAGTGAAAGTGTTAGTGGATTAAAAATAGTCGTCACTAAATTGAAAACGGTAGTAACGAAAATATTGTTGTCACTAAATAGTAGTTAGTAGTTGGTTACTAATTATGTCACTCACCAAAAAGTTAATGATCACTAATTATATAATTATGTGTTAATGACAAAAACCAACGGTTACTAAATTACTATTAGCAACAAATGATAGTCACTAAAGGGCCTACTGTAAAACCCTACAAATGAGAGTGATTTTAAAATTTGAAATTTCGGTAATATGACGGCTATAAATGGAACAAACCTGATTATAAAGTAATGCCATTTCACCCATAAGATACCATCCCAAAATGGGGAACAAAGTATGACGTTTACAACCCAAAGAATAATTAAAGTTTAACTCAACAGCCTACTAATCTAGACACAAATAAATCTAGATTAAATTCGGGTGTTGGCACTTTTATTTCCAAAAGTATACCAAAGCTAAGTCGGGTGCACGTCCCCATATTCTCCAAAAATGCTACTATTCCTCAAACTCTCTTCACTCAAGCCCGCGGAGTTCCACCGCTAAAATGACATGTTATACATGTCATTTTAAGAAAAAGTGTTAGGCTAAAGCCTAGTGAGATCAAACATTTATATTTAGAAATAATCAATTATAAGCGGAAGTAAGAAAAGTGTAATTCATAATAATAATGATGCAATTCTTCACTATAAACAATCATCTCTTGGGTTAATGGAGGAGATCCGCTTACCAACACAAGTGACGGAACACAAGAGTAAGCACTTGACAAGTTAGTAAAACCAATACACATAATAAAGTATACGCAAGGGATGTTAGACTCGGTAGCTTTAAACGTACACCCACGGAAAGTCAACTTCAACCATAGAGGGCCCTTACGTTGAGATCCTCATCCCATTTCGTATACTAGCACGTAGGACTTATAACCCTATTCGATGCCTAAACGTGCCTCAATGTGGAAAACTAGCGTTCCATCATTGGACAAAATGATACAAACAAGTGCAGGGTCATGACGCCCAAATGCAACCATTTATGCATATACTTATATAAGAAACCAATAAATTTTACTTAACAATTAGTTTGCCATTAAAATATATAACTAAGATTCCAAGTAACTTCACAAGTAATTCCAATAGAATTTCATGGGTAATATTCTACCCGGTAACTTGTTTCATTCAATTCCTCATCAAGTAGAACCATCAATATCTCAAATTCCATTTTTACTTCACAACATCAACTAGAGGGTAAAACAGACATGATGTTCATGTAATAACCACATATTAATCCCAGATATAAGTTTCTTTTCTTGAAAACCTACTCAATCACATAAACCCTAGAATCTCCAAAATTAGGGTTTTGATAAAAGTTCAACCAAATCAAGAAGTTTATATGGAGATGTCTAGTGGGTTGAAAACCGTGATTATAACATGTATAAAGTTTTTAAAAAGGGAATGAACTCACACTGGTAGTTTTCAAGAAGAAAACCAAACCCTAAAATGAAAATGATGGATAAAGATGAGGTAGACTTGAACTCTTCCCCTAAAAGCTTATAAATACCTAGGAGATGATCATAGATGGTCAATGGAGGTGGTAGCTATGAACATTTATGAGGGGGGATGGTGAGGAGGTGTTCTTACCTTAAAACTGCAAAGAAAACGACCTAGGAGCTTTTTCCAAAATCAGATAAATGAAATAAAAATGGGTTGCTCAATAAATACTCCACACCTCCGTCGGCGATAGTGCCATGGCTATAGTGACCTTGTCACTATCGCGGGGCACATTCCCTGAATGCGTACCGAGACTCGACCTCCCCCCCCCCCCCCCCGATTATGCCTCGGCGAGAGTGACATTGTCACAATCGTCGGGCACTCTCGCCCAAACTGTACTGCGGGGTCCCTTCCCCCAACGATTGTGCCCAGCGAGAGTGACATCTTGTCATAATCGCTGGCACTCTCGCTCGCCTTGTACTGCGACTCCCAAAAGTTTCCAAGCTCGTGGTTGCACAGGTTCGATACAAGAAACACAATTTTACTGATAAATAATTTTAAATAAGAATAGGTAAGTCTTAAGATTCACATATTCCGGGGTGTTACACCTACCCACGGCCTACCCGGCGCTTACCAAGTAAGTGTTTATCGGCAAAAATCATTACTTTCATTTACCTTATGATGTAACTTTCTCGACCATCAAAAGTGATTGATGGTAAATTTTTATAACATGATAAGCAATTATTGGATAAGACTTTTAATCCTTGTCTTGTCTTTCACTGAGTATGATTCTCAATCTTTATTATGTTTAATTACCTAGTAAGTGCTTACTAAAGTACAACTCCTAAGTTGTATTTGTTAGTGACAAAAAGTAGTGACTACGTTACTATTATTAAACAATAAATAATAGCTACTAAGTTGAAAGGTTAATGAAAAAATGAAGGTCACTAAATTAACTAAAATTAATTAGTTAAATTCCCTAAATAGTTTTAATTTCATCATGAGTTCAAAATAGCAATTTTCAAGGAATTCGAATATTGAATTCCTTTGACCAAATTTATTTCATCGTTTGGTTCATTCTTTTTTACGGAAAGAATATTGAAAATCCTACAAGTTCCACAAATAAAATGGGCATTTGGTTCGCATAATATTTTTGGATTAAACTAAATATATCAAAGGAATTTGACTTTGGAAAATAGAATGAACTGTTGTTAGACATTGGAATGTAACATGTTAAAAAGTTTGAATATGTTTGTTTGGTTAATAGAATGTAGTTATGGAATTGAAATGAAAATGGTAAATGACCAAAATGTCCTTTTTTTGAAAAAAATTGAACTTTTTAAAACTACTAGAAGCGTACTCGCGCAATGCACCTAGATATATCACGATTTTAATGTTTCATTTTATTATCTGTTTTTTGTCGATTTACATTACGATTTTGGTTGGTTGTGAGATAGTGATAATGATTTTTTATATAAATTTGTTTAATTTAGACTTAATAATATAATGTTTTTTATAAAAAAATAAGTATTTTGTTAGAATTCAATGATTATGAGTTAGTTATTAATTCAAACATATAGCTTTAGAAACTTGTACTAATGCATAATGACTTGTATTCTTGAATTTTAGGTCATGTGTATCAATAAACAGTACTCAATGCATAAAAGTACAAAAACGACGACCAAAAAATCAAATTGGTTCTAAAAATATAAAACCATAACTTATTACAATAAATTATAAATTTAAAAATACATCAATAATAATCGAATAGGGATATATAAGATAGTAAAACATAATAAATTTTAGGTAATGTGTATCAATAAACAGTACTCAATGCATAAAAGTACAAAAACGACGACCAAAAAATCAAATTGGTTCTAAAAATATAAAACCATAACTTATTACAATAAATTATAAATTTAAAAATACATCAATAATAATCGAATAGAGATATATAAGATAGTAAAACATAATAATTGAACTCAATTACAAACTTAACTACAAAATATAATATAATTTATTTTGGTTGAATAATTTAATGTTTTTTTATAAAATATTATGTTAGATTTTTTAATTATATTTTAGATTTTTTATATTTAAAATTTGATTTTTATTATATATTTAATTATGCTGATAGTGATTTTAGGGGAGTTAAAGTGGGAAATGATTTTAAAGAAGTTAAAATGGTTAGAGATAATGATTGAAGGTTAATAAATAGCATTAAATGTAGTACATACAACTTTAATGGTTGTTTTTTAAGTAATTAACATTAAATAGCGGTACATTAAGCTTTAAGACTTGTTTTTAAGAGTTTTTTATGTCTGTTTTATAATATAGTATAGAAAAGTACTTTAATAAAATAATCATTTATGTGTAAAACAATAAAATGCACAACCCAAATATTAACATAAACCAAACAACATTAAATCAATATAAAAATTGTTTCAAAATAGCTAATTTTTTATCATGTAAAATAAATACAATAGACATAATCCGGTGTTTATATACTGATTAAAAAAGTTAATTATGAGGTAATATAAATATTAAAACAAATTTCGTTAAAATATACTTTGAGAAAATAAAAAAATAAAAAAATATATAAGTATTAAATTAAGTTAAATAAAATATTTTGTAAGTCAAACAAAAATATATTTTAAAAAAATAAAGTAAAAAGATATAATATTAAAAAATATTAAATTAAAATTAAATAAATAGAAAGCAAAAATATTAAATCAAATTAAATTAATTAAGTTATATTTTGGATTAAATGATATTTTTGATATTATAAAAATATAACATTTTATTTCATCAAAATCCCAATATATTATAGAGTAATATTATAGAATTCAATAAATTTTAAAGATTTTTTAAAGAAAATGAATTAAACAAAAAATAAAATTTAGTCAAAAAAAAAATCAAAATTCCAATTTTATCGAATTAATCATGGTGAGACATACCTAAAGAAATTTTGATGAAAAGGAATTCTCTAGAGTAAACTACACTTTTGGTCCTTGTGGTTTGGTGTTTATAACACATTTGGTCCCTATAGTTTAAAAATTACACTTTAGCCGCTACAATATGCTATTTGGTCCGGATTTGGTCCCTCGTCGTTAACTCCGTTAAAAAAACTCAATTCCAACTGTACCGTGATACCACCTGTGATACAACCTATGATACCACCTTCACAACCAACAGTACCTCTAATTTTGGTTTCTCGCTGGAAAAAAAGAGTACCTCGGTGATTCCGGCATCGACCAACCCACAATTTTGGTTTATCACTGTACTCAACCACCCCTAAACCACCTTCACAGCCAACAACACCGCCTCTTCCCTCTTCCAACCAGGTGGCCGACTACAACGATGATATCATCATCTTCTCCGCCATGGAAGAGATGAATGTCGGGTCCAAAGTTTGGTAACTCTGAAAAGCCCAAACCACCATGGAAGAGTTGAAGGAACATGGAGCGTATGGACCCAGAGAACTCTAGCCCCTGTGGCTTTTTTATTCGGCCGAGAACTCCCCCAAATACCAGCACAGTCCTGTTTTGTTTTTATAACCATGACCAACCATTTCTTTCCTTTTTTAAAAAAACCTAGTGTGATACCACTGTGATACCATTTTGAGTATGGGTTGAGACCATGTCTGATTTGGGTTTTAAATCACACATAACCACTATGATACCATTGTGATACCCCATCTATATTTAAAGAAAAAGAAAGATTTTGAGATGAACCACCCCTTAAAATGGGTTATTTTGGAATGTGAACCACATGTATATTATGTGATACCCACCCTCCAACAGCCCAAACAACCACCTCCCACCTCCCACTTGCAAACTGATCCCCTTCCCCAAAAATGCAAACCAGTCCCCTTCCCCACCCACTCCCCTTTCATCGAAACCCAAGAACTAAAAACAAAAATATACCAAACCAAAAAAATCAATATCAAAGACGCATCCATAAGTTTTGATTTCCAAATCATACAAAAAAATTAAAATCAAACACATACCTACGACTTCCCAATTCTAAATCAAACAAACAAATAAAATTAACAAACCCCATTGGAGTAGAGATAGGAGAGGGTGGAATTCTAATATGAACTTGGATGACATGAGATACACCGAAGTGGAGAGGGATGATAGGAGCTCCAAATGAGAGAAGACCGAAAGACAGGGAAGGAGAAAAGGAGCTTCACTGAGGTCGAGAGGGAGGCAGTGGAGGGGAATAGATTCACGGAGAAGAGGGGCTGGTGGAGAAGGGAAGATGGTCGGAATGACTTTGTCAGCGGGAGATGTTGCAGCGGAGCTTCAGGGCATGGCAACACATTCTTGAAGATAATTTTTTTAGGGTTTATGTGTATGGAAGAGAGAGAGAGAAAGAGAGAGAGGATGAGCCATATAAGGGAAAGAAATGAGATATTTTAGGATTAATTCATTTAATTAGATATAGAAAACAAAGTTACCAAAATACCCTTTTGTATTTATTTAAAATTGATATTAATTATCTTAAATGTGTGACTCATATTGGATCTCACAGTTACCACAAAATAATCAGTTCTCATTTGATTATGCCCCTATATATATACACATGCATATATATAATACACACAAACACAAATTTATATATATATACATATATAATACTCACACACATTTATATATATGCATGTATATATATATATATATATATATATATATATATATATATATATAACCCCTCTCATTTTTTAGAAGATGATAGAAGGAAGAAAGATGGTTTGGGGGGGGGGGTTTAGAAAGAGAAAGGAAGAGCTCTGCAGGTGTGTGTATTATATATGTGTGTATTATATATATATATATATATATATATATATATATATATATAGGGAGAGGTTCATTTGAGAAATGTTAATATATGAGAAATAGAGAAGTAAACTTAGTCATTCATCTGGTCAACATATTGCGGCTTTAACCGCGAAGCACCAGATAACTCTTTGTGTGGTCTATAGAAGGTAGAGGGATAATTTCGTAAAATACACGGGATGAGTTCATATATGAATCTGTATGAATCACAAAGATTCATATACGAATCTGTTAATTAGTTCAACTGATTCATATATGAATCTTTGTGATTCATACAGATTCATATATGAATCTTTGTGATTCACAAAGGTTCATATATGAATCACAAAGGTTCATATATGAATCACAAAGGTTCATATATGAATCAGTTAAAAGAGTTCAGTTGTGAATTGCACTGGTTCATATATGAACATATAGTTCATATGTAAATTATACATGTTCATATATGAACACAGTTCGTGTGTTTTGTAAAATTTACGAAATTGTTCTTCTATTTTTGGGATAGCCGCAACTTTTGACCAGTCAAAGCCGCGACTTTTGACCGGTCAAAGCCGCAATATTTGACTAGTCAAATCCGATCTTGACCATATGAATGGCTAGGATTACTTCTCTATTTCTCATATATTTACCATTTCTCAAATGAACCAAACACTATATATATATATATATATATATATATATATATATATGTCACTGTTTATCTTCTTCATCATAAAACTTAAGTCACTGTTCATCTTCTTCATTTGAACAACATACTTCTCACACTAAAATCTCTTTCATTTCTCAAGCAAATTAAGTGAGGTTTTTTGCTAAATGATCCTTGAAGCAAACCCAATCAATCCCTACTAAAAAGTTTCGATCATGCACTGAAGTGTAAAATCCGGCGATATATTATTTTACGGCGATCCACTTCTTACTTTATTTGACGATGGACTTCAAGTTTAAAAGCTACTTTGTGATCGAATCCACCAAATTAATTTATCTGTGATGTATTTGAGGCAGAAATTCGACAATAAACTGCTCTTTTCAACAATCCCGGTTTTCCGACGTATCTCCGGTGAAACTTCTGCGAATCTTCAAACGATTGTAACTCGCTCAAATCTCGACCAAATTTGATTATGAAAGTAGCTACATGTTCTAAATCATCAAAGGAAAAGCTTAGACACGATTAGATCGATTAAAAACAAGAAATACAAATACCATCTTCTTTTTCATGATCGGATTAGGATATTTGGTTTGATTTTGAGTTCTTTTAGTGTGTGTGTGAGATTTAAGCATTTACCGGAGAAGACGATCAGAGAAGACAATCAGAGGGGGAGACGAGATGGTGGCTGGGGGTGGGGGAGGGGATCGCTCATCGGAGATGGTGGGTGGCGGTGGGGGAGGGGATGGCTCGCCGGAGATGGTGGTTTTGAATATTTACTTACTCATTAAAGACAAAGATAATAAAAAATATAAAAAGACTAAATTACCCCTCACTTAACTGAGTTTTTTAATGGAGTTAACGACGAGGGACCAAATCCGGACCAAATAGCATATTGTAGTAGCTAAAGTGTAATTTTTAAATTGTAGAGACCAAATGTGTTATAAAAACCAAACCACAAGGACCAAAAGTGTAGTTTACTCAATTCTCTATTTTCATGATACCATAATTTTTTGGTCCTTGTGATTGCCACTAAATATCAAGTTTGGTCCCTCTTTAAAACTAAGTACAGTTTTGGTCATTATGGTTGCTATTTTGTTTCACTTTTGGTCCCTCTGACTAATTGTAGTTAAATTAAGGAGTAAGTTACACCGTTGGTCCATGTGGTTTGCTCAAAATCTGGATATGGTCCTTGTTTTGAAATAATTACACCAGGAGTCCCTGTAGTTTGCATTTCGTTTCACCCTAAGTCCCTACCGCTAACTTTGTTAAAAACCATTCGTTAATTAAGGGGCATTTTTGTCAATTTACCTATTAATTAAAAAAACCCTTTTAAATCAATAAATCATATGCCATGTGTCCAACCAACTATACGCCACCTCCTTACCTAACTTTTCTCTCCCTTTGACCTATTACCCGCTCCCACCCCTCACCTTTTCCTTCCATTCTATCATCATTTATCTCCATTCTCTCCTGCAACAATATATACATATATACACACACAGACATAAACCTAAACTCTGGTCATCGCACCATCGGTGCTCAAAACCCACGCGCCCGCATCGAGCCCATCGTCGATATCCTTCGGACCTCCTTCGCCGATGTCATTTAGAGCTCCATCACCGCCACACCCGAACATGCAGCGACGATCGAAACCCTCTCTTGCCCCCACCGCATCTCGAACTACTAACCATATAGCCACCATAGCACCACCGCCGATTGATTGTTCAAAAGCCACTCCATCGTCACTGCACCTACAGCCGCTAACTACTACCACCTATGCCACCATCGCACCGCCAACGAACACCACCCACGGACATACGGTCAACTTCCTCGACAGGTACAACCCCTCTCCCTCATGCTCTATGCAATTTTTGCATCAGACTCTATCCCCTCCAGAACTCCCCCATAACCTGTGCCCTAATCAGACTATCCCCCTCCATTTTCGACCACCCCCGCACCCCCCTTTTCAACCGACGATATCACAACCACAGGTTGTGGTTTTGGACCCCTATGGAAAACCCATGTACACCCCCACCACCAAACCCAGTCGGCTTTTTCAAAACTTCCAGCCAACACACATACACACACTTCGTATATACTTACAACAATATATATACACCGTGTATATATTTACACACTATATATACATATGCGAGATTGAATCAACATATATATATACACACACACACATACACACACTTTGTATATATTTACAACAGTATATATATACTGTGTATATATTTACACACCATATATACATATGTATATGTACACACACACACACACACACTCTCTCTATATATGCATATACACTATAAACATACAATATATACACATACACACAATGTTTGTATATATGTATATATTCAGACTCTATATACACCATGTGTGTGAATATACACACACACTCTCGAGGAAGGAAGGTTGCAGCAAAGGAAGGAGTTGATAAAATTTACATACACACACATTATATACATTGTATGTTGTATGTATGTTTATATATATATATATAACCATCTGTGATTTTTTAAAATAGAAACCAGACATTTAATTGAGTTGTAAATTATGGCAGGGACAAATACTTGGGTTCTCGGTTCTCTGCCATTGTTGGGTTCTTGGTTCTGATTTGAGGTTCTTGAGATGCAGTCAGGTTTTTTCCTTCTTCCTGCTTTGCTCATCCGAGAAGATGGCCTGAGGGTAGGGGAGAAGGGAAGGTTTTTTTCCTTCCAGTTTTGCTCATCGAAGAAGATACATGCGGGTGAGGGAGAAGGGAAGCCTTTTCTTCTTCTTCTTCTTCTTCTTCTTCTTCCCGTTTTGCTCATCGGAGAAGAAGATGCAGGTGAGGGAGTATTTTAAAGAGTAGAAAGGAGGGACACATGTCTTATTTTGATTGGAGGTCTGAAAGTTTTTAATTTAAATATTTAATGTTTTTCAGATAAATAGCTAAAAAGACCAAAAAAAAACCTTGAATTAATTGAGTTAACAAACTTTTATGACTTCCGTTAGTGTCAGGGACCCAACTCGCAACGAAATGCTAACCACAGGGACTCCTGGTGTAATTATTTCAAAATAGGGACCATATCCAAATTCTGAGCAAACCACAAGAATCAACGGTGTAATTTTTTTTTTAAATCTTTTTCCTTTATCGTTTGTCTTTTTAGATTATAGAGTCAATTACTTTTTAGTCACTACGGTTTGTCTTTTTTTTTTCTTTGAGTAAAGTTCACTTTTGGTCCCTGACATTTGTCATTTTCAACGGATATCGTTCCTAACCTATCGAAACTCGGATTTGGTCCCTCACGTTTGTCATTTCACTTTGGTTTTGATCCCTCCCACTAACGCCCGTTAACTTTTTCCGTTAGATGCAATTAGACGAGGGGTATTTTAGCCATTTTACAAATTTTCTTAGTTCTCTATTAAAAATATCATATTTGTTTTTGTTTATTATATATACACCAGAAGTGTACTCGCGCAATGCAGCTAGATACATCACGATTTTAATGTTTCATTTTATTTTCTGTTTTTTGTCGATTTACATTACGATTTTGGATGGTTGTGAGAGAGTAATAATGATTTTTTTTATATAAACTTGTTTAATTTAGACTTAATAATATAATGTAAATTATTTTGGTTTAATAATATAATTTTTTTTATAAAATATTCTGTAAGATTTTTTAATTATATTTTAGATTTTTTATATCTAAAATATGTTGAAAGTTATTTTAGGAGAGTTAAAGTGGGAAATGATTTTAGAAGAGTTAAAATGGTTAGAGATAATGATTGAAAATTAATGAATATCATTAAATGTAGTACATACAGCTTTTATGTTTGTTTTTTAAATAATTAACATTAAATAGCGGTACATTAAGCTTTAAGACTTGTTTTTAAGAGTTTTTTATGTCATCTTTATAATATAGTATAGATATAATACATATATGTGTATCAGTGTATTGAGTGAGAGAGAGACAGAGCGAGAGATTAGTCCTAGACCCCCCAGTATGCTTCCTTCCATTCAATGAATCCCACCGTCGACTACATCCCCCACCAACCGCCATCCTCAACCGTTCAATTTCCCACAACCAACCGCCATCCCTGATGATCACCATATCCATCTCCGACCTGTAACACCCGGTTTTTCGTAAAGCAAGTTCCATCCTTCGTTGGTTATCTCTCCGCCTTCCGTCTATCTTTTGAGTGGTAAATGTTGTGCTTTCGAACCTTGAGTCGACCCATGCGAGAATCTTGAGTTTCGACCTTTTTCGGAGCTCGGTACGTGTGGCGCGATTGTGACTCGCGATAGTGACATGTGTCACTATCGCGTGACACAATCGCCGGGGGTGTACCACCCGCGGTACATTCCCCGCGAGAGTGCCCTCACGATAGTGACAATGTCACTATCGCGTGGCAAGGTCGCCCGCGGCCCCTGTCTCCTAAAATGTCCGAATTCTCACCCTTTCTCCTCATTTCTCACTTCCATCTTCTTCTCTTTTCTCTCCCAAACACTAAAACCGAACCCTAACCCATTTTGATGGTTTTCCCCCTTGAACCACATGATTCTTCATCATCTAACTAGTTGGAACCTCGAACCACAAAACCTCCATCTTCATCTTCCTCATCAAGTTCATCGGTTGGGAGCTCGGGTTGAAGTGTTGGATTGGGTGTTCTCGGAAGTCTCTTTGTCTTCAAGGGTAATTTTTCTTGTAATAAGGTTATAAAAGCTCCATTGGTGGTTCCTTTGTGTTTGATACCTCAAATCTCGGATTTGGTGGTTTTGAAGAAATTAGGGTTTTGATCTTATTTGGAATCTTTGTATTTTTATGTTTGGGGAACATTTCCTTATGGTTGAAAATGGTTATTTATGGGTTGGAACTTTGGATCTAGGTTTTGGAAGTTTTCGGCTTGAGGATTCAAGTGGTCTTCAAAAGAGCTCGTTGGGTAAAATATAGATTTAGCCTAAATCTAGCAAGGTGAGTTCAAGTTGATTTGTGAAAACGTTGTACATGCCAAAATGTCTATTTTGAAGTGTTTGTGTGTTCTACATGAAATTATCAAATGTTGGGTTAATTGCTAATCTTTGATTATTTGACGTATTTGATCTTTACAAACTTTGTATAACATCCATATTTGGGATTTTTGGGTATTTTGATAAATGTGTCACAAATGAATGTGTTTTGAGGTCTCATTGCATAAATAAATTTTTGGTCAAAGAAATACACTTTTAAATGGTTGTCGGGTCTTATGCATCATTCATGAAATGGAATGTTTTGTAAAGTGTTAATTACACATTTATGTGAGGTACTTGAAAGAATGTTTATAGTCTCATTTTATGATTTTCATTCTTATCAGCAGTTAAAGTTGGAAAATGCATATTTTGTGTTATGAGACATTTAGAAAAATTATAAGGGTATAAGTTCATTTGAAAAATGGGTTGTCTCAACTAATGTCGAGTTTTGAACTAATCTTACTTTTGGTCGTGGTGTTGACATATCCGTTGGTCGAGTGCATTTTATCGTATTGTTATTTTCATTTATCAATGAGTCAATTGGGTTACTAAGCCTGCGGCTTGGCATTGTTATTTTGATGGGGTTTTGGACAATTGTCCAGTTTTGGTAACTCGACTTCGAGCCTTGTTGGCAATTTTGGATGAAGCTCGTTAGGTATCAGGTGCGATGTAAGTCCTACGAGCTGCACGTTAGGTATCGGGTGCGATGTAAGTCCTTCGTGTTGCACGTTAAGGTACCGGGGTGCGGTATAAGTCCTTCGTGCTCAAGTATTACGATATTAGATGAGGGGCTCGACATAGGAACCCGACGGGGTTGAGCTCGAGTTTCCGTGGGTGTACGTTTAAAGCTACTGAGACTGACATCTCTTGCGTGTACTTTTGTTTATATGACTAGTCATAACAACATAAAATGGGCTTACTTTGTGGACCGTCACATTTTATGGAATCGGGAATCCCCCGTCGCCGAAAGGTGTTGTTTTGGGTATTGAGTTTTATTATCCAAGTTTTCGGTGACGTTTTGTATTATTGGGTTTTACCCTTGATTTTATGGGATGAGTATTATGCCCCACCCGTGTTTTGGGGTGTCTTGGGTTATAAGGTCTAACCGTATCTTCATAAATGGAGAGTTCAAGTTATATTTACGTTTTGAGTGAGTTTTGGGTTAAAACTAACTTATAAATGGGCGGCTTACATTGGTATTATCATCTTTGTAGTGGTGGGGTTTGGAAAATGTCCAAATTTGTGTTCTTTGTTTAAAATGCATATTATTGGAAAATGAGTCATTTTCACATGTAAGACGTATCATATTGAAGGGCTATGATTTTAACTGCATCCTTTCCTTTAAACGATTATTTTATATATGTTGAAAACTCTTGAGCTCACTAGGCGTTAAGCCTAACCTTTTTATTTGTCGGCATGTGCATCAGGTTTCAAGGTTGGGAGTTGGTCCTAGCAATCCTATGAAGAGTTGAGCCTTAGCTCTATGCAAATGTAAGTAGTTGGGAAGTCTTCCGCAACGTTGGAGATAGTAACTAATATGAGGTTTTAGTAGCATCCATCCTTATCATAGACTTTTGTATATAATGAATGGTTGTATTGAGGTTAAATCTTAATTTGTAGTTGTAGATGATTTGTTTATTGATGTATTTAGAAAATTTTAAATAAGTTGCTATTTCCAGAATTGAGGGTGTTACACGACCTCAACTTCATCTTCATCTTAAACCTCCATTTTCATCCCTATTCCCGTTCAAACCCATTAAAAATTTGAAGCAACCCCCAAAATCCTCCCTTCCTCGTGTGTCTTTTTCCCCAAATCACCACCACAAACACAAGGACAACCATTGTAGAGCACCACTGCCCTTCTCTTTTTCCGTTGAATCCCCCTTCTTTCCCTCATTCACCATCGTCGATAGAGGTGTGCAAAAAGTCAACAGATCAAATAGGAACCGACCGATCCAATTAGAACCGACATACCATAATTGGATATCCAATTGTAATTGGATCGGATTGGATTGAAAATCTCAACATCCAATTTGGATTGGTCATTTCGTGGATGGCAGTCCAGAACCGATCAAAACTGACCGAACCAAACCAACCAACATCCAATTACCTTACAATTTTCCATCCAACTCTCATCCAATTATTGTTTTGCAATTTGCTTAAATCTAAATTTGTTTTGTGAACCGATACAATCATCCATTGGATTGAAAAAATCCAACATCCAATGGATGATTGTATCGGTTCGGTTTCCCTCACATCCATTGGATATCAACCGATGAACACCCCTAATCATCGACCTAGGTTGAGAAAATTGAGCAGAACCAAGAAATCGAACCTAGAAACGAAACAAAAAAAGGTTTAAACCCAAAATCGAAACCCACATTTGAACCTAAAAAAGAAACGGGGAAAAGATTCAAACCCATATTCAAACGCAAATATCATCATGGTTTTCTGATCTTGGACCGTGAAAAAACGAGAACGAGATTCGAATTTAATATTTGCGTTTGGGACTCCGACAACGTCGACAACGATGATGTAAGGGGCAATGTTATTTCTTCAAACATACCCCTAAGGTTTGATGATTTTTGTAAAAACAAGAAAATTAAGAAAACAAATAAAATGACTAAAATACCCCTAAGTTAATTGCATCTAACGAAAAAAGTTAATGGACGTTAGTAGGAAGGACCAAAACCAAAGTGAAATGACAAACGCGAGGGACCAAATCCGAGTTTCGATAGTTTAGAACGATATCCGTTGAAAATGACAAACATCAGGGACCAAAAGTGACCTTTACTCTTTTTCTTTTTATTCAATTCTACCTTATTTTTTTTCTTTTTCCCATTTTTCATTTTATATTCTTATTATATCAACTAAACATAGTTTTAACTTAAAGTACACTAAGAATATGTATTCTACTTTTAAACTACACCTTAACAAAACTTTTGTCGGTACATTTAAAACGAGTTAAATATTGAATTCTTTTAAATTTTTATGCAATTAATCAGATATATATCTGTAAATCCGTCTACACTAATTATATAAACATTTTTTAATTTTAAGTCGGGTTTAAAAAATGTATCATTTCTCTTATTTATGTAAGTTAAAATTTGAAATTTATCTACATCTATTAATAAAAGATGTATCATTTTTAAATATTTCATTCAATTAAATATTTTTGAAATGTGTATCGAATAAAAAGTTTTATAATATAATTATTAAATTTTCTTTTCAAAATATAAATATTAAATGTTTTAATATTTTTGCTGTGATGTTTATGGGGATGTTTGGGATTGCTTATTTGAGGTGCTTATTAATTTATTGCGTTTTCAAACAGCAAATAAGTTGTTTTGAGTGTTTGGATTGGAAACTCCTTATAACTTCTCCACTTCGCTAATAAGCAGTTTTTGATAAGTCATTCTCAACTGACTTATTTGAAACTTCTTATTAACTTATTTAACCAAATTACATATTTGCTCCTTCTTTCTATAAGTTAATAAGCACTTTACAAATAACCATAAATTAATAAGCACTTTTGCAAATAAGCATAAGTTGTTTTAAATAAGCAATCCCAAACACCCCCTATAAATGGTTTAAAATATTCCTTTACTTTTGATAAAAAAAATACAAATTTTAATTTTAATATTTAAATAGAGTCTAATTATTAAAGTATACAGTTTAACTAAATTATTAAAACTATATACTTTCTATCATAAAATATTAAGTATAAAACAATTAAAATGTGTGATTATTAATTGATTATTTATTTTTTATTATGATAAATTTAGATTTAGATTTTGAAAATAAAATTAAATAATTATATTATAAAGTTTTTATTCGATACACATTTAAAAAAATTTTAATTGAATGAAATATTTAAAAATGATACATTTTTTATTAATAGACATTTATAAATTTCAATTTTTATCTTACATAAATAAGAAAAAAATGACACATTTTTTAAATCCAACTTAAATAGAAAATGTTTTTTTGGATTAGTTTAGACGGATTTACAGATATATATCGGATAAATAACATAAAAAATTAAAGATATTCAACACGTATTTTTAATATACTTTTAATTAAAATTATAATTACTTAATTAATATAATAAAGGTATAAAATAATAATGAAAAAGATAGAAACAAATAAAACCGAAAAAAGACAAATTATAGGGATTAAAATTGTAATTTATTATATAATATAAAAAAAATGAAACAAAAAATAACAGACCAAAGTTATAATTAATTTAAAAGGGACCAAACTTGGCATTGACTGGCAACCACAAGCACCAAAAATGTAATTTACTCTAAAACCCAGCATAAAACCTTCTAAATCAGGTCGATTTCTTCTCAATGGCAACACCAGACTTCTCCATCGGATAAATCAGGTTCGATTTCTCTAGTTTATCTCGATTTCTCTAGTTTATCTCGATTTCTCTCGGGTCGATTTGGTAACGATATCTGGATTTGGTTTTCTTTGTTTGGTCGATATCTCAAATGGCTCTTTAACAGACTTCTATTTCTCAAATGGCTCGATTTCTGGACTCTGTTTCTGTTGGTTATCTTGTCGATATCTGAACAGCCCCTTAGGCGGATTCTGCCGCGCGCTAAGCTGCATCACATAGTCACAGGGGCTGTTCTTCGAAACCACCAATTGCTGCATCTGTTCGATTTTTACATCTCTAATGTTCAACCATCGATTTTACATCTGTGATTTTAAACATCGATTTTAACCTATGTTCGATTAACCACATGCTAGCTATGATGTGAGATTTTTTTTTCTCTTTGTCGTTGAAATTGATTCTAGAAGAAATATTTAGTTTTTGTCTTTTCACATGTATATGTGTCTGTTTGACTGCAAAAGAGATTTTTTTTTGGTCTCGTATTATTGATAGTGAAGCATCTTTGGGAACATGAAGGATACTCCTGTTGACCATGGGTTTACTAAGAAATAGGATTAGGTCATGATGTATTGTGGTACTCTTTTGGTGTCGATTTGTGTGTAGGCTTTATTGTTTGAAAATCTATTAGTAGTTTAGTACCACATGAATTGTGTAAGTTGGGAGATAGCCCGTTGCCTTGAAGCGGTTTGCGTTCATTCCCAACTTGCTTTCCAAAAAAATACTCATCCTTTTCTTGCCTTCCAAAAAAAATCCTCATCTCTGAAGCCATTAAAGGCATTTGTAACCTCAATCGAGGCTCTTTGAAGCCATTACAGGCTTGTTGTTTTGTTTACTGATTGATTTGTTTCAATTGATGTGTGGTAGGGTTCGGAAGAATTAATCGGTCGTCTAGTTACCATCTCATAAACCAAATTGTTGTTTCTGTTTCTGTTCCTGTGATCTAATATTATCATGTGTCTAAGTTATCGAGCATAGTTGGTTTGAAACTGCAGTTACATACGGAGTATCATTAACCATCAAAATATCAGATCCTAAATAATACGATATCAGTGACTAAAAAGGTCCGATTTTGATTTCATCTATTTTCATAGATTACAATCTTCTGAGCACCTTGTTATTTTCATCGGTACTATGCTGTGTTCTCGAGTTTTAGAAGGAAAGAAAAGAAAGGAAAGGAAAAGAAAAAAATATTTGTATTTGTGTTCTTGAGATTGAAGGAAAAGAAATGAAAGATAAGGAAGGAAAAGAAATGAAAGATAAGGAAATAAAATAATTTTTTATGTTCTCGAGTAGGACAAAAAGGAAAGGAAAGATGTCACTTTTACCAATATACCCTTATTTATTTCATAGTGGAATGTAATTAATGGGTATATGTGTAATTTTATAAATATTTTTTTATTTCCTTTCTTTCCTTTCCTTCTCTTTCCTCCCACATTTGGGAGGAAAGTTTTGGGAGGGAAATCAGCAGTGTTTTCCTTCCTTTTCCTTTCCCTTCTCTCCTTAAAAAACTCGAGAACATAACATTTTCTCTTTCCCTCCTACTTTCTTTCCCTTCCCTTCCTTTCCTTTCTAAAAAACCTCGAGAACACAGCGGTAGTTGTTAAGATCTTGAAGAAGCTGCACAGTTCCATGTTCCCTTGAGATGTTTCTGATGATACGGCGAACTGTTACATAGATAAATCAAACCTAGGAATAGAAAGATTCTTTGGATATGCTCACATGCAAGTATGCCAATCCAGATTAAGTCATTTAATATACTTCTAAGATAATATACCATACGATGCTTGAATTAATTTTATGGGTTTTGCATCACAAGGCATTTTGTGCTCAACTTCACAAGCAACTCAGGAGCAAATCTGTGGAAAAGCAACAACATTAACTTAACATTTTAGTTCTAGAAGTCATACTGAATATGGCACTAGCAAGTGTACTGAATATAGCACCAGTAAGGGGTGCACAAAACAACCACAAGCATTCCCAATCTATGAACCTAATCCTTAAATTTCTAGTAACTAAACTTTTATGAGTCTTTCATTATGTTCTTTATTGGTTAGTTGATTTCATTTTCTATATTTTCATCTCCAAATTAATTTCTAGTAACCAAAGTTTTTATGGGTCTGGGCCACACCAGCATTGACAATCTTATGCTTCTCTTTACTTGCTACTTGCTTCTCAATAATCTCCTCTGCGTTTCTCCATAATGTTCTAGTTTGAGATACTTTAATAGGATACGAATGTAAATGAAGATTGATTTAGTAATGAAAATTCGTTTTTATTTTCCATTGTGTTTGGATCAACCGATGTCCTTTAATAGTACTTCTCTTGGTTCATGTTTATGTTCTAATTCAAATATTGGATTAATATGAAATGTTGTTTTGAACGAGCAATATTGATTATACAATATATATTTGCAAAGTAATTATTTTATTGAGGTTCTTACCAAACAAATATATTTCATTCAGAACTAAGTCATATAGAGGGTTAAAATGGTAATTTGTTGTCATTCAGACTGTCCATTCAGAATATTTACCAAACAACCATATTTCATTTTGCACTATATCATACATAGCCTCTTAATCATTCTGACCACTTAATCATTCTGCATTAAACCATTCGGCAACTACCAAACAACCCCTTTCTTTTACATAAATCGACCAGAAACCCTATCTTCTTCTCATTGTCTTTAGGCGGTTCTCGCCGATGATCTCTTGCTCTAAATCGTGAAGCTATTCTCCACCGATTAATGAATGTTCACAACAAGATCAGAATCCCTACCTTCAACTTCTCGATTATCTTGCACCATACGAAGCAAAACAATTCGAGTTTGAGGTTTGATTCAAATCAATAGATTAGGTTTAGCATTGAGGATCTATGGATTCAAATACTACTGGTTTTGATTTGTCATTGTTCAACGGTTGAACAATTCTTTGACTTTCTTGTTTGATATTTTGCTACTATTTCAACATTAGAATGGGTTGCTTATCTATAATTCGAATACAATAGGTCTCCAATTATTTTTGTTTATTTTCATAATTCTTTGGGATATGATACTCAATAATCCATTTGTTTTCTATATTGTCCATCCACTACTAAACCTAATCTCACTTTAATTTCCTCTGATTTCGGCTTGCAGTTGTTCAAAGAGCATATATCACTCTAACCAAATGAACTTTTTGCAGCCCTGGTGTGCTCAGTTTGCAACAAGTAACCCATCAACTCTGAATACGCCAACTTATTATGATTCATGAGCAACATGCATACTCCCGTCTACTGACAATATGTTTGCAAAACTGCAAACAAATTCAATCCCGCAGGTTGTTCGGTGAATTGCCTCAAAGAGTTGAACACGCCTCCAGAGTCGTCAACCTCATTCATGCCCAAAGTTTGATACTTGGATTTCATTCAAAAGGGAAAGTTGGCAATGCCATTGTCGATTTGCATGCGAAATGCGGCAACATGGTGTTTGCTCAAAAAGCTTTCGAGCAGTTGGAACGAAGAGATACATCAGCTTGGAACTCAATTTTATCGATGTACTCGAGGCATGGAATGTTAGAAGATGTTAGACAAATTTTTGGCGCTATGCAGGTTTCTGGGGTGTATCCAAATCAGTTCACCTATGCCATTGTTTTATCGGTTTGTGCTAGATCGACCGACATTGTGTTGGGTAAAGTGGTGCACTGTCATGTTATCAAAACAGGGTTCATATGTGATTCATTTTGTGAAGGATCACTCATTGACATGTATGCAAAATGTAGGCTTGTTGATGATGCATGGGAGATCTTTGATGGGTCTGTATGCTCTGATACAGTTTCTTGGACCGCGATGATTGCCGGGTATGTTCAAGTTGGTTTTCCTGAAAAGGCACTAAGATTATTTAAGGATATGATGACACTTGGCCACATACCAGATCAAGTAGCATTTGTAACTGTCATAAGCGCATGCATGGAATCTGGACATCTTGATGATGCACGCCATTTGTTCGACCAGATGCCCAATCCAAATGTTGTTGCATGGAATGTCATGATCTCGGGGCATGCTCGTGAAGGTTGTCATGAAGTAGCTATTGATTATTTCCAAAGTATGACTAGATCTGGGGTTAAACCCACAAGGTCCACTCTAGGAAGTGTTTTAAGTGCTATTGCTAGTACATCTGATCTAGATTGTGGTTCACAAGTTCATTCTCAAGCAACAAAACAAGGGTTGTGTTCCAATGTTTATGTGGGAAGTTCCTTGATCAATATGTATGCAAAGTGTCAAGAAATGGGTTATGCAAGGAGTGTCTTTGATGCTTTAGATGAGAAAAATATTGTTTTGTGGAACACAATGCTCGGAGGTTATGCACAAAACAAAAATGTTGATGAAGTGATTGGTCTATTTATAAACATGAGATGTTCTGGTTTCCAACCTGATGAATTTACTTATACCAGCGTTTTGAGCGCCACTGCTTTTTTGAAAAGTGTCAAAATAGGGAAGCAGTTGCATTCACTTGCTATCAAGAACAATTTTGATGCAAATTTATTTGTAGGGAATGCATTGGTAGATATGTATGCAAAAGTCAGTTGTCTATATGATGCTAGAAAACAGTTTGGCATGATAAAGAATCGAGATAATGTTTCTTGGAATGTAATGATAGTTGGGCTTGTGCAGGAAGAAGAAGAAGAGGATGCTTTCAGCATGTTTCGGAGAATGAGATCAGATGGGATTGCCCCTGATGAGGTGTGCTTTGCTAGTATACTCAGTGCTTGTGCAAATATCCGATCTCTCAGCAAAGGAAAACAATTGCATTGCCTTTTAGTCAAGTATAATATGGCAACCAGCCTTTATGCTGGAAGCTCTCTTCTTGATATGTATTCCAAGTGTGGGGTCATTTCAGATGCACAAGAAATTTTCTCTTCCATGCCAGAGAAAAGTGTAGCATCTACGAATGCTTTAATTAGTGGGTATGCTCAGGAAAACATGGATTTAGCTGTAAATCTGTTTAAATATATGCAGCCTCGTGGAGTGAGTCCATCAGAGGTTACGTTGGCAAGCATATTGGATGGCTGCAATGAACCTTCCAGATTAAACCTTGGGAGACAAATTCACAGTTTAGTGACAAAATACGGTTTCTCTTATGACGATGAGTTTTTGGCCGTATCTCTTCTGGGCATGTATTTCAACTCCCAGGCACAGGCAAGTGCAATGGTTGTCTTCTCAGAGCTGCCAAACGTAAAGAGCACAATTTTGTGGACTGCTGTTGTATCAGGACTTGCTCAAAATGATTGCAACAAGGAGGCACTGGCGATATACCAAGAAATGCGCAAATACAATGCCATGCCAGATCAAGCAACATTTGTTAGCGTCCTTAAAGCATGTGCAACCTTAGCGTCTGTACAGGATGGCAAAGAGGTGCACTCACTTGTTTTCCACACGGGTTTTGACTTGGATGAGTTGACTGGCAGTGCTCTTGTTGACATGTATGCAAAGTGTGGGGATGTTGCAAGTTCTTCACAAGTCTTTAAGGAATTAGTTAAGAAACAAGATGTCATCACATGGAACTCGATGATAGTTGGATTTGCCAAAAACGGGTATGCTGAGGATGCACTACAAATCTTTAGCAAAATGAGGCAGTCAAATATAAAGCCTGATGATGTCACATTACTCGGAGTACTCACTGCGTGTAGTCATGCAGGAAAAGTCTCTGAAGGACGTCATATATTTGATACCATGACTAATCACTATGGCATTCAGCCACGTATGGATCATATTTCCTGTATGATTGATCTTCTTGGGAGATGGGGTTATCTTAAGGAGGCTGAGGAATTCATTGACAAACTAGAATTTAAACCAAATGCAATCATTTGGGCTACATTTCTTGGGGCGTGTAGGATACATGGTGATGAAAAAAGAGGAAAACGTGCAAGTGAAGAGCTCTCTACTTTAGAGCCCCAAAGCTCAGCTTCTTTTGTGTTGCTTTCCAATATATATGCAGCTTCTGGGCATTGGGACCAAGCGAACTTTGTCAGGAGGGAAATGAAAGTAAAGGGAGTTAAAAAGCATCCTGGACATAGTTGGATTAAGTTGGGACAGGACACACACATGTTTGTTTCAGGAGATGAGTCCCATTCTAGTTCTGATGAAATATTTGCGCTTTTGAAGGAATTGAGAGCACCAATGAAGGATGAAGGGTATGTTCCATGAACTGAATCTTGTGTTCATTATGAAGTATTGATACAAAACCGTATGTCTTTGGGATGATATTTATTCCTGGCCGATGTAGAGAATATGTTCATCCCACAGAAAGGAACCAGATCTGAAGCAATCTTCAAAGAAAAGGTCTTCGTTTCGGTAGACCAAAGTTCTTGTTGATGCTGGGACTGAGGACAAATCAGCACCAGAAGTTTCAAAGCCACCTGCTGTAGTGTCAGTAAAGGTAATTATGCTTTTTTTTTCTTTATTTATTGAGAAAAGGGATTTTCATATAACCTTGAATTTTTTCACCTTGCTGTAGACATAAATACATTTACACACATGCACTCACATAGAGGTGTATACTAATTGGATCATTTTATAACTTTTCTGCAAACCCTGCTATCCATTTTGCAATATTTTAGTATGTTGGTTGGTTAAAATGAAATGCCAAGTAGATCTTTTTGGAAAGCTCCTCACTCCTTGTTCATATATAGAAATAGGAGGCATGTTTCTCAATTCTTATCACTATATAGGGTTTCTCTTCCCCTACCATCTTATATTTCAACATTTTTAGGTGGACCAAAGCCTTCACATTCTGCTAAGTCGCGGAATAACTCGCGTTAGACACTGCCGAGATTTCCAGAAACATGTGCGGGTTATACCGTGACCAAACCTGCGTTACAAGTCGCTGTGACTACTGTTTCCGAAAAATAAAATCATCGAATTTATTAGAACCACACACACGCAAACCAAGTAGAAAAATCAAGCCCAAGCCCCCAAACCCCCATAAACCCATTATTGCTTATTTGATAAATCAAATATGCTAGGATTTATAAGGCACTCAATACTTTACTCCCTTTCCTATGTGGGACAATTTCTATATTGAAGACTATATTCAACATCCTCTGCACATAGTTTGTACTACTTTTTAGATAATGTGCTGAAAGTTGACTTAAAAAAGCAAGTCTTTTATCCCCTCCTTGGGTTTAGAAAGTCTTTGCCTTTTGGGTTTAGACTTACAAATGGAAAAATAACTAATAAATAGACCAAATTAAGATCAATGGTATCAAAATCTTTAGAATTCCCTTTTACGGGCGTTTGCATGGTTCTTATAAAAATAGATAGCATTATAATAGTTTTTGAGTTCTTTCTATCAAGCTGCCTCTCTTTAAATCTTCAACAGTATTAGCTAGTAGCAATTATGTGCTCCTCATTCTTCCTGAAAGCAGCCGTCCTCATTGTTGCTCTTGTAATACAAATGAATGGAGTTGTCTCTAGTTCTAATGTCGACACAGATCGTCTTGCATTACTAGCAATTCAATCCAATATTACAGATGACCCTCAAGGTGTTTTCAGATCATGGAATGTTACTATTCTTCTATGCCAGTGGGAAGGAGTGACATGCGGTCAACGACACCAAAGAGTCACGACCTTGGATCTATCGGGAAAGGGTTTGTTTGGTTCTTTATCTCCTTACATAGGCAACCTCAGCTTCCTCAGGTACATGAACTTTAGTTACAACCAACTTCATGGAAGTATCCTCCTGAAATAGGCTGTTTATCTCGATTACAACTGTTATCCCTTTGCCATAATTCATTCACGGGAGAAATCCCGGTCAACATATCAAGTTGCTCAAAGCTACGGCACATTAGCTTAACTTTCAATCCAATATGCTATATGGGAAAATTCCAAAGTCTTTTAGTTCTATGTTGATGATCAGAGAGTTATTCGTGTCCGACAATTACTTAACCGGTGGGATTCCACCATTCATTGGCAATCTCACATCCCTCGAACAACTCGCTCTTAGTGGTTGTCCGTTAGGAGGGGGCATTCCAGATTCCTTCAATCAATTGAAAAACATGCAAAAGTTAGCCCTTGGAGAAAATAGTCTCGTAGGATCCTTTCCATTGTTCATGTTTAACCTATCCAAGTTACAACTTTTAACTTTTCCAGAAAATCAACTTCTTGGTCATCTACCCTCAAACTTATGTTCAAGTCAACCCCATCTTCAGACCTTAGAATTCGAGTACAATCACTTCAGTGGAATCCTTCCACCCTTGATATCAAATTTTTCAGAGTTGGATTCAGTAGATATTTTTGATAACAATTTCGAGGGGGGAATAGATATTGATTTTGGAAAACTCAGACATCTTAGCTGGTTATCATTTGGTGATCTTTTTGGTTTAGAAACGGGGCATCTTGGTGGCATGAAGTATTTTGATTCTTTGTCCAATTGCAACAATTTGGAGTTAATGCAAATTGGGGCAGTCCAATTAAGAAGGGAGCTACCGAATTCTTTTGGGAACTTAACCAAACTGAATTACCTAATGCTTCAATCAAGCTATATCTTAGGCAGCCTCCCCTCATCAATAGGCAATTTGGTTAGCCTAACTGGACTTCTAGCGGGTAATAAGTTTACAGGCATGATTCCTGAAAGCATTGGCATGCTTGGAAACTTGGGATACTTGGATTTATCTGATAACAGTTTCTCTGGCATCATTGCAAGATCTATAGGAAACCTGTCATCTGTACTCCAATTGGATCTAGCTAGTAACAGATTGGAAGGCACTATACCCTCGTCTATTGGGGCATGCAAAAAGTTGATACTTGCATCACTCTATGAAAATAACCTTAGAGGAAGTGTACCAAAACAACTATCCAACTCTCTTCACTTTCAATCAAACTAGATCTGAGTCAAAACAATGTTTGGAGTGCTTCCGCAAGAGATAGGCAACCTGAAAAACTTAGGATCACTTAATTTGTCTCAGAATCATTTATCAAGCCAACTTCCAAGTGCTTTAAGCAGCTGTATCAGCCTTGAACACTTTTAAATTTCTGCCAATTTTTTTCATGGATCCATTCCAGTATCATTGAGTTCTTTGAGAGGCCTCCAATATGTTGATGTGTCTCATAATAACTTTTCTGGAGATATTCCGAATTTATTTGGGAACTTATCAAAACTGAGTATCCTCATACTTCAATCATGCTATAAGGTAAACATATATCTTCTCCTACCTGAAAATCAATAAATAAATATTGGAGATCAAGTCCCTATTGCCTACACGAATTATGCATTCAGCTCAGCCCCATTTGAAATAAAATGTAGAAGACTTTTGATCCATACATGAGGATGACCACTTCCACATCAATCAATTCTGCTGAGTGCTCCGGGTTAGTTTTACTGAACTCTATTATGGTATCACGTTGAAACGTATGTGTTTATATTCATATGCATTCATCTTGAAATTATTTGTAGACTTTCTCTATAGATGAGTTGCCTATGCGGCCTCAGCCTTGACCTCCTACAACCTTTTGGCAATTTCTTTCATGGATTGTTGCCAGTAGCATTGACTTCTTTGAGAGGCCTCCAATACGGAATAACTTCTCTGGACATATTCCAACATATTTGCAACAAATTCCTTTGAAGCAACTTGATCTTTCATATAATGATTTTGAGGGAGAGGTATCTGTTAAGGTATCTTTGCCAACACAACTGAAATTTTATAGACTTTGTGGGGGAATACCTTAGCTTCATCTACCCAAATACAAAACTAATGACCCCAAAAGAAGTAGAAAGCTCTCTCTTCGAGCTGTTGTTGCAATTTCACACCGGTGCAGGTCTGACTCTGGTGTCATTCGTCTTGTTCCATTGTTGCTATTGAAAACATTGACATACAACTTAGCTATTGCATTTTACAGTTAAATGCAATAGCTTAGTAAAATCAAGCAGGAACAAACTTTTGCTCCAGCAGAATGACATGTGTGACTTGGGAAAAAGTATTAATATACCAAGTGAATACAGAGTTAAAGACCATTCCGAGTTACAGTAAAACGTTATACACGCTTATGCTAATCCAGTTTACATCCATCTGAATTCATAACTGAATATATATGTACCATTATTCTCTTTTTATGTTATATATGCTTCATGCATAGCCCCTTGTCATATTTTCTTTGATCACAATCAAAAGATTAAACAACAAATATTCTAATAAGGGATTCAGTATTAAAAGATTAACTCATACAGAACTTTTACTCCATTTCAAAAAATTGCAGCATTTGATTTGATTTGATTTATCAAAGCTTTTTATATAGAAAAATAAGTCCTATGTTCAAAATATCAATTGTTTTATAGTTGTTGATACTTACCCTTACTGTGGTCTTTGGGTTAGACTTAAATAGTCAAAATATGAATTGTTTTATAGCAGTTGATACCTACCCTTGCCGTGCGTTTTGGGTTTAGACTTAAATGGAATATAAAAAACTAACCGTTTATATAGATACCATCAAATCATTTCAAAATCGAATAGACCAAGGACCAATGGAATATTATACTCAAAATCTTTAGAATTCCTTTTCACAGGTGGTTGTATGGTTATTATATTACTCCATTTTAAAAAATTGCAGCCTTTGGTTTGATTAATCAAAGCTTTTTATATAGAAAAAGGAAGTCTTGCTTTATAGTAGTTGATACCTATCTCTATAAATAGATAGCATTATAATAGTTTTTCATTCTATCAAGCTCCCTCTTTAAATCTTCAACAGTACTAGTAGCAATTATGTGCTCCTCATTTGTCCAGCAAGCAGCCGTCCTGATTCTTGCTCTTGTAATACAAATGAATGGAGTTGTCTCTAGTTCTAATGTCGATAAAGATCGTCTTGCATTACTAGCAATTCAATCCAAGATTACAGATGACCCTCGACGTGTTTTCAGATAATGGAATGCTACTATTCCTCTATGCCAGTGGGAAGGAGTGACATGCGGTGGACGACACCAAAGAGTCACGACCTTGGATCTATCGGGAAAGGGTTTGGTTGGTTCTTTATCTTCTTACATAGGCAACCTCAGCTTACTCAGGTACATGATCTTTGATAACAACCAACTTCATGGAAGTATCCCTCCTGAAATAGGCTGTTTATCCCGATTGCAGCTGTTATCCCTTTTCCAAAATTCATTCTCAGGAGAAATCCCATTCAACATATCAGGTTGCTCAAAAGTACGGTACATTGACTTATCTTCCAATATGCTATCGGGGAAAATTCCAAATATTTTTAGTTCTATGTTGATGATCAAAGAGTTATTCATGGCCAAAAATAACTTAACAGGTGGGATTCCACCATTCATTGGCAATCTCACTTCCCTCGAACAACTTATTCTTGCTATTTGTCCGTTGGGAGGAAGCATTCCAGATTCCTTCAATCAGTTGAACAACATGTAAAGATTAGGCCTTGGAGAAAATCACCTTGTTGGATCCTTTTCGTTGTTCTTCTTTAACCTTTCCAAGTTACAAGTTTTAAATTTTCCAGTAAATCAACTTCTTGGCCATCTACCCTCAAACATATGTTCCAGTCAACTCCATCTCCGAAGGCTAGAATTCGCGTACAATCACTTAAGTGGAATCTTTCCACCTTCGATATCAAATTGTTCAGAGTTGGAAACATTTGATGCTTCTGGTAACGATTTCGAGGGAGATATAGATATTGATTTCGGAAAACTCCAATATCTTAGATTTTTAGCTATCGGTCTAATTGGTTCTGAAACCAGGCGTCTTGGTGGCATGGAGTATTTTGATTCTTTGTCCAATTGCAGCAATTTGGAAGTAATGGAAATTGGGCCAGCCAAATTAAGAAGG
This sequence comes from Arctium lappa, assembly GCA_023525745.1. Classification (NCBI taxonomy): domain Eukaryota; kingdom Viridiplantae; phylum Streptophyta; class Magnoliopsida; order Asterales; family Asteraceae; genus Arctium; species Arctium lappa. The sequence continues at coordinate 127,967,405 of CM042049.1, forward strand.
GAGCTACCGACTTCTTTTGGGAACTTAACCAAACTGCATGTCCTAATGCTTGACTCAAGCTATATCTCGGGCAGCCTCCCTTCATCTATAGGCAATTTGGTTAGCCTAAGTATGCTCGATAGGAAACCTGTCATCTTTAACCAAATTGCATTTAGGTGGAAACAAATTGGAAGGCACTATACCCTTGACTATTGGGAACTGCAAAAAGTTGATACTTGTATCAATTTATGAAAATAACCTTGAAGGAAGTGTACCCGGAGAACTATTCCAACTCTCTTCACTTTCAATCATACTAGATCTGAGTTCAAACAATCTGTCTGGAGTGCTTCCGCAAGAGAGAGGCAACCTGAAAAACTTAGGATTACTTTATTTGTCTGATAATCATTTATCGGGTGAACTTCCAAGTGCTTTAAGCCGCTGCATCGGCCTTGAACTCTTAGCAATTTCTGGCAATTTATTTCATGGATCGATGCCAGCATCATTGAGTTCTTTGAGGGGCCTCCAATATGTTGATGTGTCAAGAAATAACTTTTCGGGACAAATTCCAACATATTTGCAACAAGTTCCTTTGAAGCAACTTAATCTTTCATATAATAATTTTGAAGGAGAAGTATCTGTTAAAGGCGTTTTTGTAAAAACAAGTGCAATTTCAGTCATTGGGAACCCTAGACTTTGTGGGGGAATTCCTGAGCTTCACCTACCCATATGCAGAACTAATGACTCCAAAATAAGTAGAAAGCTCTCTTCGTGTCATCGTGGCGATTTCACTGTCATCCACTGTTGCAGGTTTGGCTCTGGTGTCATTTGTCTTGTTCTGTTGCTGGATAAAGAAGAGAGAGAAACCATCAGAATCAACATTGACAGAATCTTTTGAGAAGATTTCATATGGAAGGCTTTTCAAGGCGACCGAAGGGTTCTCTGCAGCAAATCTGATTGGTACAGGCGGTTTTGGTTCGGTTTATAAAGGAGTTCTTGATGAAAATGGTTTGACGGTGGCTATCAAAGTACTAAACCTCCAACGCCGAGGAGGTTCCAGGAGTTTTATGGCTGAATGTGAAGCCTTGAGAAATATTCGTCATCGCAATCTGGTAAAGGTTATCACTTCTTGCTCAAGTCTCGATTTCCAAGGAAATGATTTCAAGGCCTTAGTGTATGATTTCATGCCAAATGGGAGTCTGGAGACTTGGTTGCACTCAAGCACGACAATAGACCATTTGCCTCACGATCAGTTGCATCAACTTGATCTTGTTCAAAGAATAAACATTGCCAAAGATGTGGCTTGTGCTCTTGATTATTTACATTATCGTTGTGGCAATGTTGTTGTTCATCGTGATTTGAAGCCAAGCAACATATTATTGGATGACGACATGGTTGCTCATGTTGGAGATTTTGGGCTCGCAAAAATCCTTTCCCTTGACGAACTTTCTGATGCAAACAAGAGTAGCTCAAGTCATGTCAGAGGAACCATTGGATATGCACCTCCAGGTCATTACTAATCTAATTGATTGTTTTTTGTTATTATGTTTTCTATTTTATTAATTCTATATGAGTTGCAGAATACAGACTAGGAAATGAAGTATCGACCGGTGGAGACATCTATAGCTACGGAATCCTTTTGTTAGAGATGTTGACAGGGAAAAGACCTGTTGATCCAATGTTCCGAGAAGGCCTAAGCCTGCATTCCTACGCTACAAGTGCTTTGGCTGGTGGTTTTGTGCTTCAGATTGTGGATCCAATGCTTCTACGTGATGATGTCAAAGAAAGGTGTTTGATTTCATTAGTGGAAATTGGAGTGCGATGCTCTTCTGAATCTCCACAAGATCGAATGGATATTGGTACCGTTATCCATGACCTCCTCTTGGTGACGGTTACAGCTACTTCTTGATTCATTGAACTTTGAACCTCCACCATAAAGCTTGTTTGTGATTGCGTTATAATGTAGAAGATTGAATCTGTCAACATGCTTATATTTATGTAAATCTGTGAATGAATCAGATGAACTTTTTATTCTTATCTGTATGATGATGATGATAATAGTATGTTTTAAGGGATATGGTTTTCTTGACGAAGGTCTACATCTAGAGCCTTGATGCTCTGAGTATTCATTTCAATAAATATTGATCAAGAACAAATCATTTATATACATAATTGACCTTGAAGTCATGAAGATGAAGTAGTGGGTAAATTTCCAACCTTGGATCTTTTTCTCTATAGATTAGAAAGAAAAACTATAGTTATTTTGAGTTCTAGTGTCGTTTCTGGGTAAGCGTTTACCCGTTAAGTGTAAAAAAATAACTAATTGGCTTATGGTAAACTATATTTTTTCTTTTTTTTTATTAGAAAAAGGTACGTTACGCATATGCATAAGGCCTTTACGTCAAGCAAAAAGTAACTTTCAGGAATTGAGTTTATAAAGTGGTTATAAAGTGATGAATGATTGGATATTGGAGTGATTCATGATTTCCATTTTGAAGTTGTGTTTTTCGCTTGCCTATGTGGACCGGGGGCTTGGTCTCTGTTTACGGTTGTGATCTACTTATCTGAGAAGAAAGAAGGAGCGGTGGTTGATAGTGAAGAGAGGGAAGATGAGGTCTTGAGGTTGCATTGTGATCAACTTCTTGGCCATCTACCCTCAACCATATGTTCCGGTCAACCCCGTCTCCAAAGACTAGAATTCGTGTACAATCACTTCAGTGGAATCTTTCCACCTTCAATCAATTTAGAGTTGGAAACATTTGATGTTTCTAGTAATGATTTTGAGGGGATATAGATATTGATTTTGGGAACGCTGAGTAGAAATAGTTTTGAAACCAAGCTCTTTGGTGGCATGAAATATTTTGATTCTTTGTCCAATTGCAGCGATTTGGGAGCAGTGCAAATGGAGGGTGTCCGGGAGCTGCCGAATTCGCTTGGGAACTTAACAAAACTGAGTATCTTCATACTTCAATCATGCTATTAAGTGTATATCTTCTCCTACTTGAAAATCAAACCTAAAGATAAACTAGGACTCCTTATGGGATGAGTATTTAGGTTTCCATGACCTATAAAGGAGATCAAGTCCCTATTTTCTACACGAGTTATGCATTCAGTTCAGCCCGTTTCAGAAGCAAACCGTAAAGATTTAGAAGACTTTTGATCCATACATGAGGATGACTGCCTCTGCATCAATTTCGGTGCACCCAACTTGAGTTCTCTAGGTTAGTTTTACCAAACTCTATAATAGTATCATGTTGAAACGATTTCTGATGTGTTTATGTTCATATGCCTTCATCTATAGGCAATTTGGTTAGCCTAAGTGAACTTTCTCGGTGGATAAAAAACTTCACAGGCATGATTCGTTAAAGCATTGACAAGCTTAGAAACTTGGGAGAACTGCAAGTATATGCTAACAATTTCTCTGGGATCATTCCTAGATCTATAGGAAACCTGTCATCTTTAACCAAAGTGCATCTAAGTAGAAACAAATTTGAAGGCACTGTACCCTCAACTAATGGGAAATGCAAAAAATTTATACTTGTATCACCTTATGAAGATAACCTTGAAGGAAGTGTACCCAAAGGAATATTCCAATTCTCTTCACTTTCAATCATGCTAGATCTTAGGCAAAACAATCTCTCTGGAATGCTTCCGCAAGAGATAGGCGACCTGAGAAACTTAGGCTGCGTTTGGTTTGCGGGAATGAATTGAATTTCAAGTAAGGATTTGGATTTGGAACCCATTGCAAAGGAATTCTAAATCCATCAAGTTAAGGATTTTAAAAAGGTCAAAAGATTTCAAATCCGATCAACAAATTCCATTCCTGCAAACCAAACACATGATTGGAATGAATTTGAAATCCAAATTCCTCCAAATCCATTCCAATCCCGCAAACCAAACGCACCATTAGGGTCCATTTGGCTTGCAGGAATGAAATGGATTTGGGGGGATTTGGATTTCAAATCCATTCAAATCCCGCGTTTGGTTGCAAGATTGTCAAGATTTGAAATCCTAGGATTTCTTTAAAATCTCTCAAACATTGGATTTTGAAATTCTACGGGGATGGCTAGGATTTCAAAGGATTTCATAGAATTTGTATATAATAATGTTTAAAAATATGTTAAAAAAATTTATTTTCTAATAATCAATTAAATAAAAGGCAATTTAATTATTTTTATAATTTTTAATGAGTTTTTATAAATAATGGAATTAAAATTCATTCCAAATCCTACGAACCAAACACACAAAAGAATTCCAAATCCTCCCCAATCCAAATCCCTCCAAATCCAAATCCCTACATGAAATCCAATCCAATCCATTCCATTCCTTTCCTACAAACCAAACGGACCCTTAGGGGTTGTTTGGTTGGTTTCCATTAAGTACTGTATGAATAAAGTTACCTATGTGGATTAATATGTCTCTATCGATTGGGAATTTTTTTGTTTTGGGACGGTTTTTTCATAGATGGAAAGATTGTGTTTTTTAATTGAGGGGAGCATGTTTGGAAAAAACTTGGCTTTCTGCATAAAGCTCCTCCCAACAAGCTTACTGAATAATCCACTTTGTATGCCATTAAGCCAATACCAAACAGTCATATATAACTGACCGAATAAGTTGCGAGTCTCATTAAGCTGCTAATGTTTGCCTTAAAGAAATCATTTATCAGGTAAACTTCCAAGTAGTGTTAGCGGCTGCATCAGCCTTGGATTCCTAGACCTTTCTGGCAATTTCTTTCATGGATTGTTGCCGGCAACATTGAGTTCTTTGCCTCCAATATGTTAGCTTGTCACGAAATAACTTTTCGGGACATACTCCAACATATTTGCTTCTGAAATATCTTGAAAGATTTTATATGCTACATTTCTTAGTAATTATTCTCTTCTCTATGTCATATGTGCTTCATGTCTCTATATGCTTCGATTACAACCAAAGAGTAAACAACAAATATTCTAATAAGGAATTCAGTATTAACTAGCGGCCAAGTATGAAGGAAAATTGGCACCCAAAGACCCAACTCCAGATTGTTGCTGATGTTGTGTGCCAGCAGTAGAACGACCCACCTGAGGATTTTGGTATGCCCCCAGACTGGGTAACCATAACTGGCCATCATGCTTGGGTTCACAGCTGAAACTTAACAAAATCTATACAGAAAACTAAATATATACAGACAAGACTTTTACTCCATTTCAAAAAACTGCAGCATTTGATTTGATTTGATTAATCAAAGCTTTTTATGTAGAAAAAGAACTCCTATGTTCAAAATATCAATTGTTTTATAGTAGTTGATACTTACCCTTACTGTGGTTTTTGGGTTTAAACTTAAATATTCAAAATACGAATCGTTTTATAGTAGTTGATACCTTGGGTTTAGATTTAAAAATGGAATATAAAAAACCAACCGTTTATATAGATTCCGTCAATCATTTCAAGATCGAATAGACCAAGGACCAATGGTATATTATACTCAAGATCTTTAGAACTCCCTTTCACATATTTTGTATGATTATCATGTTCCATTTTAAAAAATTGCAGCATTTGATTTGATTAATCAAAGCTTTTTACGTAGAGAAAAGAACTGATATATTCAAAATATGAATTGTAGTTGATACTATGTCTATAAATAGATAACTTTATAGTTTTTTCTTTCTATCAAGCTCCCTCTCTTGAAATCTTCAACGGTAGCAATTATGAGCTCCTCATTCTTCCGGAAAGCAGTCGTCCTGATTCTTGCTCTTTTAATACAAATGAATGGAGTTGTCACTAGTTCTAATGTCGATACAGATCGTGTTGCATTACTGGCAATTCAATCCAAGATTACAGATGACCCTCAAGGTGTTTTCAGATCTTGGAATGATTCCCTTCCTCTATGCCAATGGCAAGGAGTGACATGTGGTCGACGACACCAAAGAGTCGCAACCTTGGATCTATCGGGAAAGGGTTTGGTTGGTTCTTTATCTCCTTACGTAGGCAACCTCAGCTTCCTCAGGTACATCAACTTTAGTTACAACCAACTTCATGGAGGTATCCCTCCTGAAATAGGTCGTTTATCACGATTGCAACTGTTATCCCTTTCCCAAAATTCATTCACGGGAGAAATCCCGGTCAACATATCAAGTTGCTCAAAACTACGGTACATTGACTTATCTACCAATATGCTATCCGGGAAGATTCCAGAGTTTTTTAGTTCTATGTTGATGATCAAAAGGTTAAGCTTGGGCGGAAATAAATTCACGGGTGGGATTCCACCATCCATCGGCAATCTCACTTCCCTCGAAAGACTCGTTCTTTCTTTATGTCCGTTAGGAGGAAGCATTCCAGACTCTTTCAATAGGTTAAACAACTTGCAATTATTAAGCCTTGGTGGAAATGACCTTGTTGGATCTTTTCCATTGTTCATCTTTAACCTTTCCAAGTTAGTACTTCTAAAATTTCCAGGAAATCAACTTCTTGGCCGTCTACCCTCGAACTTATGTTCAAGTCAACCCCATCTCCAGACACTAGAATTCGAGTACAATCACTTCGGTGGAATCCTTCCACCCTCGATATCAAATTGTTCAGAGTTAGAATCATTTGATGCTTCTAATAACGATTTTGAGGGGGAAATAGATATTGATTTTGGAAAACTCCAATATCTTAGTTGGTTATCTATCGGTCTAAATAATTTTGAAACCGAGCGTCTTGGTGGCATGAAGTATTTTGATTCTTTGTCCAATTGCAGCAATTTGGAATTAATGCAAATCGCAGCAGTCCAATTAAGAAGGGAGCTACCGAATTCTTTTGGGAACTTAACCAAACTGAATTCCCTAGTACTTCCATCAAGCTATATCTCAGGCAGCCTCCCTTCATCTATAGGCAATTTAGTTAGCCTAAGTATACTTTCTTTATCGGGAAATAACTTCACAGGCATGATTCCTGAAAGCATTGGCAAGCTTCGAAACTTGGGAGAATTGCATCTAGATATTAACAGTTTCTCTGGAATCGTTCCTAGATCTATAGGAAACCTGTCTTCTTTAACCAAATTGTATTTAGGTAGTAACAAATTGGAAGGTACTATCCCCTCGACGATCGGGAAATGCAAAATCCTGATACTTCTATCACTTCGGGATAATAACCTCAGAGGAAATGTACCCAAAGAACTATTCCAACTGTCTGCACTTTCGATCAGACTTGATATGAGTCGAAACAATTTGTCTGGAGTGCTTCCACAAGAGATAGGCAACCTAACACACTTAGGATCACTTTATTTGTCTGACAACCATTTATCGGGTGAACTTCCGAGCAGTATTAGCAGCTGCTTCAGCCTTGAACTCTTAGATATTTCTGGCAACTTCTTTCATGGATTGATGCCAGTATCATTGAGTTCTTTGAGAGCCCTCCAATATGTTGATGTGTCACGAAATAATTTATCTGGACATATTCCAACATATTTGCAAGAAATTCCTTTGGAGCAGCTTGATCTTTCATATAATAATTTCGAAGGAGAAGTATCTGTTAAAGGTGTGTTTGCCAACGCAAGTGCACTTTCAGTCATTGGCAACCCTAGACTCTGCGGGGGAATACCTGAGCTTCACCTACCTATATGCAGTACTAAAAGAAGTAGGAAGCTCTCTCTTCGTGTTGTTGTGGCGATTTCACTATCATCGACTGTTGCAGGTCTGGCTCTGGTGTCATTTGTGTTGTTTTATTGCTGTATAAAGAAGAAGAGAGATAAACCATCAGAATCAACATTGACCGAATCTTTTGAGAAGATTTCGTATGGAAGGCTTTTCAAAGCGACCCAAGGGTTCTCTGCAGCAAATCTGATTGGTACAGGCGGTTTTGGTTCAGTTTATAAAGGAGTTCTTGATCAAAATGATCTGACGGTGGCTATCAAAGTACTAAACCTCCAACGTCGAGGAGGTTCCAGGAGTTTTATGGCTGAATGTGAAGCCTTGAGAAATATTCGTCATCGCAATCTGGTGAAGGTTATCACTTCTTGCTCAAGTCTTGATTTCCAAGGAAATGATTTCAAGGCCTTGGTGTACGATTTCATGCCAAATGGGAGTCTAGAGACTTGGTTGCACTCAAGCACGACGGTAGACCATTTGCCTCACGATCAGTTGCATCAACTTGATCTTGTTCAAAGAATAAACATTGCCAGAGATGTGGCTTTTGCCCTTGATTATCTACATTATCGTTGTGGAAATGTTGTTGTTCATCGTGATTTGAAGCCAAGCAACATTTTATTGGATGCCGACATGGTTGCTCATGTTGGAGATTTCGGGCTTGCAAAAATCCTTTCCCTCGACGAACTTCCTGATGCAAACAAGAGTAGCTCAAGTCATGTCAGGGGAACCATTGGATATGCACCTCCAGGTAAATTGACGAACATTACTAATCTAATCGACTGTTTTTTGTTATTATGTTATCTATTTTATTATACATATAATTCTACTTGAGTTTCAGAATACGGAGTGGGAAATGAAGTATCAACCGGTGGAGACATCTATAGCTATGGAATCCTATTGTTGGAGATGTTGACAGGGAAAAAACCTGTTGATCCAATGTTCCGAGAAGGCCTAAGCCTGCATTCCTACGCTACAAGTGCCTTGGCTGGTGGTTGTGGGCTTCAGATTGTGGATCCAATGCTTATACATGATGATGTCAAAGAAGTGTGTTTGATTTCGTTGCTGAAAATTGGAGTGCAATGCTCTTCCGAGTCTCCACAAGATCGAATGGATATTGGTACCGTTATCCATAAGCTCCTTTCAGTAACGGTTATGGCTAGTTCTTGATTCATTGAACTTTGAACCTCCACACAAAAAGCTGGTTTGTGATTGTGTTGTAATCAAGAAGATTGAATCTGTCAATTGAACCTTTTTTTTTTTCTAATCTTTAAGATGATGTATAATAGTATGTTTTAAGGGATATGGTTTTCTTGATGAAAGTCTACATCTAGAGCCATGATTGCTCTGAGTATTCATTTTTTAAAAATTTAGATCAAGAACATTTCGTTTATATCCATAATTGAGCATTAAGTCATAGTTTACCTTATTGGGTAACATTCTTGACCATCAAAATGGATTGTCAGTAAGCGTCTTTTACCTGCTAAGCGCTTACCGGGTAAAAGTTTTCTCCCTCACAGCCTCACTTACTGGATAATTTTCGGTCCTTGTCATGTTCACGATAAGATAAGTGACACCTGGTAAGCATCGATAAACGGCCACGCCTTTGAGCAAAGGAGGTTTCCTGAAAATGTCTTCACCATTATCGATTGAATTGGTATCAATTGAAAGTGTCTGCTAACAGGAAAATCTTTAAACCACCTAAAATGCATCTTTCCAACAAAACAACATATTGAAACAAAAATGTCTTTTTCCTCCTGGGATTCTTGAAAACGAAATTCCAATGACAACCAAAGATTAAACAACAAATATTCTAAGAAGAAAAGTCAGTATTAACTAACGGCCAAGGTATGATGGAAAATTGGCACCCAAAGACCCAACTCCAGATTGTTGCCTAGCTGCCGGTGCTGCTGATGTTGTGCCAGCAGAAGAACGACCCACCTGAGGATTTTGGTATGCCCCCAGACTGGGTAACCCGAGTTGGGAACCATAACTAGCTATCATGCTTGGGCTAACTGTGTTGATCCCATAACCACCGCTGATGCCGAATGACTGTGGTGCTGGAGATATACTATTCTGATTCAAAGCGGAAACCAACATTGGATTTTGCCCGACCATAATTCCGGCTGCTGGATTCATGAGCTGAGGAGCATACAATCCACCATAACCGTATGCCAGATTCGCAATGTCACTTTGCTGCAGGTTTCCAGGACCGGTAGGTGTAACCAATGGGAATTTTTTGATATTTTTGTTTGCACGTTGACCTTCCACCGCTTGTCTGCACTGCAATTGACAACCGTCAAAAACCTTGTTGGGTTCCTCCAAAGCCTTCTTGCACCCTTCGACCGTCTTGTATACGAACATTGCAAACCCTTTGAACTTTCCAGTTGCATTGTCGATCCCCAATGGGCCTTCCTCGATTTCTCCAAACTTGGCAAAGTGGGACCTAAGGGCGTTTGGATTCACATGGGACCCGACATTTGCAACAAAGATCTTTCGTCTGGTTGGATCTGTTGTAACAGTTGTCTGGCTATTACTGGGTCCACCTGGCCCTGCAGAAGCTAGTTGGCAAGAGGCCATGCGACTTCCTATCTTCTTCTGAGGCTTTTTGAGGGCTTTTCTTGCACTTTTTCGGATCTTGAAGAGAACAAAGCCGTAGCCTTTGGCCTTTCCGGTTACCTTATCTGTTACAACTTTGCATTCTTCAATGTCACCATATTGTTTGAAGACGGAAAGCACTTGGTCCGAAGTGGCATCCCAGCCAAGGCCGTAGACAAAGATCTTACGGTGAGCGGGGTCCACCTCAGCACTTTGGGTGAGGCTAGCCACTATTGAGTGGTCATTCAGGGCTGCTTCTTTCAGGAACTCAATGATCTTATCTTTCGGTAAGGGATCCAAAAGCTTCCTAAGCGTCTCCTTTTTAGAATTCTCGTCATCTTCTTCTTCTTCCTCTTCTTCTTCCTCCTCTTCTTCCTCTTCCTCTTCCACTTCCACTTCTTCTTCTTCTTCCTCATCCTCTTCAACTTCTTCTTCTTCTTCCTCGTCCTCTTCAACTTCTTCTTCATCGCCCTCTTTTACTTCTTCAGGCTCAGATTCTTCAATTTCTTGTGTTTCTTCTTCACCTTCTGATTCTTCCTCCTCAGATGTTTCATGTTTAACCACTACCTTGGGTTTCTTTTCTTCCGCTTTTACTTTGAGTGCTGCTGCTGCTGTTCTCTTCCTCCCCATTTGACAGACACCACTCTTAATCAGACCCGATGGAAGACAACAGTTACCTAAAAAAGAAAATTCATGATACTTGCAGTCATTATTAAATAAAGAAGTAATTAAAATATATCACCCAATAGACAAAAACTTCACAGGAAAATGCTATGGAACTTTAACCATATTATCACATGCATCAAGTCCCATGTAATTCAACCATTTTGGAAGTAACTATGAGCATAACTTTTTGATAAAGATGGTAAGTAGTTTCTACATGTATACGTTCACCAGTGAAAAGAACTTTATGCATCATATTCTTTTGGATAGCACTGCATTTCCTTTTGTAGTTTATATAATAAATACAGAAAATATATCATGTCGACAGACGCAAAGTTCCAGGAGAAACATCACACTTTTGTCACTTGCAAAATGACATCTTTAGTATGCTAACACAGAGTTATACCTCTGGACTAGCATTTTGCTATTGAAAACAATGACTTACAGTTAAGCTATTGCATTTTACAGTTATATGCAGTACTTTTATAAAATCAAGGAAGAACAGACTTTTGCACTAGCAAAATGGCATGTGTGACTTGGGAAAAGAAGTATTAGTATACCAAGACAATAGAGAGTTAAAAGAGCATTCCTAGTTACAGTACAACGTTACACATGCTTATGCTAACCAATTTACATCCATCTGAATTTCTTAACTGAATATATGTACCATACATCGTATCCCAAACGAAGTCACCTTCTCAACTTTGACATCAGTCTATTCCAGTTAAGAAAGTGAACAAATTGCCTCTGAAATAGCTTGAAAGATTATCTGCTACATTTCTTAGTCATTATTCTCTTCTTTATGTTATATACCTTGACATTTAAGGAACAGACAGTTACGGGTCCATTGCAAGTGTTGTCTTTACTGATTCCATATGCCTTTGTACATTGCAGGTATATATAATTAAAGGTGAAGGAGCCACAATATTGAATCATGATCCCAATACTAGGAGGCCCATTAACTCCTTAAGTAGATCTACACTTCTAAAAAAGATTCAGACTTTCATGATTACACAAACCCCTGTACTCCTGTAGAAAGTACCTACTTCTCAGAATACAAAGTCAGTTTTTGACAGATAGGTATTTCAGTGAGAAATTCCAGTAATGAATAACAAGTCATTAGGTGATTAGGTCTTTGTTTACTTGGTGACACATAATTCATGGGAGTTTCTAGGACTTCATTTAGTTGTCAAAATTGTATCATTAACAATTCAAATCTTACAATCTGATTTGAAAAGGATGATATCCCCCATTAGTGTATCAAAATCCTATTTAGCAGTGAATCAACATTATAGTGGTGGTGAACCAAACCCTAGTATATGATTCTATTAAATTAACCCTATATATCTTACCTTATTTATGTGGATTTGTGTGGAGAGCTTCTTAATCATAACTTATTTGTACCTACATGAATCAAATATTTCTTTTGTTGGTATTTGATGAAGCCGTTACAATTGGCTAATAAAATAATATCATTTTATTCTAATTAATAAAAGCATATTTGTGTCTGATTGGATTCATGAACAGCTATGCCTATTGCCTAAGTTGATGTCAGTAGTTATGAAATTTCATTGCTGGATTTGTATATGAGAAGAAACCCAACAGATAACTTATTTATGATGAATTAAAATTTATGACTTCACCAACATCTACCTATGAAAGTGATGCCAATTGTTTATACAAAATTGTTGTTGCTACTGCAATCACATGATGAAAAGGGCAGGAAAAAGCAATTCTGGAGACAAGAAATCAAGCAAAACCATAAGAAAAGGGTCACATGTAGGAATTCTCTCTGTGTCAAGACTCAAGATCAAGCCTCCAAACAGGGAGAACGAAATCCAAGAAAGGAATTTGCATGATAGCATAAATTTACTAATGTGCAAATAGTCTGGCAACATGCTCTTCTGCATCACCGGTGGTTATGTTGCAAACAGCTGACATAAATAACCATGCCAATATTTGGGATCATGAAGTTTAAGCGACATGATGCCCTTTTACGAAAGAATTCCACATAATGTCATGATTTTTAAATTATTCTATCTTCTTCCCCCATTACTTTTTCCTTCTCCACCCCCTTGTTTGCTTATTCCATCTACTTTCTATTTCTTCTTCCGAAATTCACAAGAAATACCAAATTATATACAGTTTCCAGATGTTTGCTTGATATTTTTCCCTGCAACCTCCTTGAACCAAAATTCCGGAAATAAAAATTCAAACAAAAGATCCCATTTATAAGAAAGAGAAAATGATAGTTGTAACAGGGTGTGCATCATAATACATACCATACAACACCGCATTCAGAATACCCTAAAACTCCACCACTAACTTAACAGGGCAATTCTGTTTCTACGTTTACAGCAATTGGTTCTCAAAACAATCTAGGTTCTCCAAAACAACAAAAAGCATAGTGAACAACCAAAAGCAGATATCAAATCGCTTTGCGGCTAACTTAGTTATAACCAATCAATTGTATTCCACTCTCCCCAAAAAAGTACAATAAATTGGGAAATTAGCTAATCACGAATCGATATTCTCATCATATTTCATCCAAATATAACTCCTAACCAAAATAAATTCGATGAAGAACGATTATTTTTCAATCCAATAAACCCTAATAAGCTTTTGACGGATGACGAGACAACGTAACAAAAAGATTAAGAATAAATATGGCACAAATGCTTAGAATAGAAGCATATGAAGCTATAAAGACTTATTACCGTTTGTGTTGCCGGCCGGAGGTTGTTTTCAGACGAGATTAGGCTTGTGCGTGAGTTGGGTCTATGTGTACTTGTATAGAACCTAGCAATGCTTTCTTCGTTGCCGCTGGCCAATAAAATCAAAGTGTTTTTCTATTATTTCCGGCTAAAAAATTGTACATAATATGGGCTCATTGTCATTGGTAACATTTTCTCTTTAAAAATTAAACAGAAGAAGCGAGATATATCACGATTTTAATGTTCTATTTTATTTTTTATTTTTTAATATTTTTAAAAGCAAAGTTTTATAATATTTTGTTTTTATTTTTGCAATATACCCACAAATACACGATTTATATATAATTTTAATTAGATGTATGCGTATTAATATATTTTAGCTCTAGCTCTTGCAACGTACATTTAAAGAAAAAAAAATTGTTTGTCAGTTTGATAAAAAACAGTTTATTTTCTTATGCTATCGTTTGAATTAAAATAAATAAAAACATTATAATTATCTTATTACTTTTAATAAAGTTTTTTTTTTTTTGAAAAAAAGACCGCAAAAATATATTAATGAACTCCCAAAGAGCAAACAACATTCATATAATGAGAAATAGAAGACGGTAAATTAGAAAAAGTAATAAGACAAGAAAGAGAACGGGATAGATGGGCAAGAGCATGAGCCACCCATTCGCTTGTCTCCTAATAGCTCTGACATAGAAGAACTCGTGATCGTGAAGAATGGTACGAATACGACCAATGATATCACCAAACTCCGAATTGTCTTCATCCAAAGTGTTTAGCGCATCAACAACAACCTTTGCGTCTGTTTCGAAATGAACACGATGGAACCCCGAGTCGACTGCCCAAGACATGGCATGGAGGAGTGTCATAGCTTCACACTCACGAACATTTGGCGTCCCATCAACCGGGATTGATCTAGCCGTAATAAAGTTTATTCACTAAAATGATCCAATTTGGATGATTCCCTCACAATGTAGGTACATTTTTCAATGTTGTTACAATTAAACTGTGCATTTAGTAAATAGATTTGTGAATAGTAAGAGTATTTTCAGCAGTTTTTCTGTAATTTCTTTAAAATAGAGAAGCAAAAGTAAAAATCTTTAAAAAATATTATATTCATCTTCAATGAACTTGTTATTTTAAAATTTTTAAAACAATTTATATTATTATAATATTATCTAATTCATCATCTTAATACATTTTTAAATGAATACTTAATATAAAATGATAAAAATTGAATCTCATTAGTGGAATGACATAAAATAATATTTCTCTCTCCTATTTAGATAATTATAGAGAATTTTCTATACAGGGTAGGCCCTTGTGCTAGGCCAAATGGGCAGTCACCCAAGGCAACAAAGGCCCAGGGGGCATCAAGTCCCAACCCTTAAATATGTTATAGTAGGCTCAATATTCATATTTTTCAAAGAGAGTTTACCCAATGGTACAATATGCTCTCGATCTTCCTCTCAACCATACACTAGACTTGACGCTCTCACTCTCGCTCTCAGTCTCGACGTACACTCTCGACTCTACTCCATTATCTACTCTCCTCTCAGCCTCTCGCTCTGCACTCTGCCCCTCAGCCTCTCACGGTTTCACCTGGCTCTCTCTGCGCCTCTAACCATCAGCCTTCGACCTCTCACAATATGCCCTAATTCTTCGACCATATATTTTCTTTCTAATTAATACATATTAGGTTAATAAGTTTAGTAGGTAATTACTTGTTAGAATATTAGGTTATTTGCCTATTTGAGTATTTGATTATTTGCTTACTGAATATTAGGTTATTTGAGTATTTGCTTCCTGAATATTAGGTTATTTGAGTATTTGCTTATTTGTTTTCTGAATATTATTAGGTTATTTGAGTATTTGTTTATTTGTCGATTTGAGCACATATACAACCACAAATTAATCTATAGATTCAACTCAACTTGTTAATTATAAATCATGATATCTTGACTTAGAGGGCAGAAAAGGGATAATGAAATAGATGCATATTGATTTAACTTCACCACAATGTTAATGATGAATTGATAGTTATGAGCATTCATCAAAATGCAAGCACTTACGTGAAGGAATATGGAAATTATGCATCATTAACATGTTAAAACATACCCATGTCATTTAGTGAAACAACACAAAGTTTAGGAACACCACTCCTCATTACCTAATCATATGGAACAACAAGACCAATACTATGACTGATGTTAATTAAATCATCCGAACATGGGGAGAAAAGGAAGCACAAAAGCAACTAATTAGTACAATTGGTAGTCATAGAAGAAAATGTGTAACTTTAGGCTGATTATGAGAAGCAATTGATTAAGGCTTAAAGGCAAAACATTAATTGAAATTACATGTTTCCAAGATACATTGAAAGAAAGCCGGTAAATAACTTGAGAAAGCAAATATTTCCAATATTGTGCAAAAACTAAACAAAAAAATATGTAACCATGATATCAAATGAGAAAAAGAACACCCATGGAAATTTTATGGTTTACATCATATATGTCCACAAGAACCAGAAAATTGTCGGGATGTGCCGCCTAACTTTGTTTTTTTTTTTAATAAAACCGGGGTGGGGATGAATCGCCTAACTTGACTAGGTTCCAAACTGCTTAAAATATGTGTGTTCTTTGTTTCTTCGATTAGGGGCATATTGTTGACTCTCCGCCCAGGACATCCAAAACCATGAGACCGACCGTGTTTCTATATTTAGAGATTTTTTTCATAATTCTCTATTACAACAAACAAGATAACAATGCTGTTGGAGAAGTATAGAAAACAAAAAACCAATTTTTTTATTTTATCAATGTTGTTGGAGATGCTCTAAAACGTTTGACTTTTTAACCAAACACTATTTTGAATTTTATTTACTAGATTTCAAAAAACTTGAACTCATAACTCAAAAAATTGTTAAGATTAGACCAAATCATCAAAAAAAAAAAATGTTTTACGATTTGCAAACCTATTTGCTAAAATAGATGGTTATTTAGTAACATTTTTGAAAACAAACAATAATTTTATATTGATTATCTTAGTGTTATTCTTTTTCTTTTAATATTGTTTTCATAAATTTATTGTAAATGACTCAGATTATGTATTTAAGCTGTCTCTTTTATTTGTATGATTCAAAATTATAATAATGTGATGATTATTATAAACAATTTCTATAATATTATAATCTATCCAATGATTCAAAAATAAATATTTCTTTATGGCAAATACCGCTTAAAATATATTTTCTTTTTATGTGTTCTCGAACCATCTTTTTTTTTTTTTTAATAACAGTGGGTTACCGGGCTAGCTTACGCGCACCGATTAATTCTCGGACGACCATGAATGACTTGGAGTCATTGCAGGTGAACCTCCATGGCCACAAGAGCTTTGACAACACTTGGATTTTAACCCTGGGTAGATGAGATCTTCCACTACATCCCCCAAAGGATTTACCAGTGCGCCACAACCCAAGTGGTTTCGAACCCTCTTTTATGAAGTAAAGGAAAAGGGAAAAGAGAGAAACGTAAAGAAATCTATGTTTTCGTAACTTTTTTAAGAGGAAAATAAAAATGATTTTCTTCCTATAACTTTACTTTCAAACGTGAAAAAAAAAACAAATAGAATAAAAAAAATCAAAATCTCTTTAAAAAATCATTAAAATAACAAAATTACCCAACCTCTATTATAAAAATAACATAGTTTTAAAAAGTATATTAATAAAAATGACAATTTTCTTTACACTAACTTACTAACATAAAAATTTACTTTTTTCAATTACTTTTTTCTTTTCCATCCATTTCTTTTAATTAAAGAAAACACACTTACCCTCCTATTCATTCTCTCCCTTATTTTTGTGAAATAGTCCGTAGGTTCGTGAAAAATGTTCGTATATACGAACTCCTCCCAAAAACTCAAAAGAATTTCATAATTTGGTATAGGTTCGTAAAAAAGCTTCGTATATACGAACATAGCTCAAAAATTTTAAAAAATCTAGGTTCGTGAAAAGTTTGAAAGTATTTAAAAAATTTACATATTTGGCCCCTGTTCGTGATCTAGTTCATATATGCAAACCAAGCTAAAAAAATAGTTTTTTTACTAATTAGGGCCAAAAATGTAAGTTTTTTTTTTTTTACTAACTAGGGCCAAACATGTAAGTTTTTTTTACTAATTAGGGCCAAACATGTAAGTTTTTTTTACTACCTAGGGCAAAAAATGTAAGTTTTTTATATAAAAAAACAAGTAAGTTCGTATATACGAAGAAAGCTAAAAAAATTAGTTTTTTTTTTACTAACTAGGGCCAAATGTGTAACTTTTTTAAATGACTCTTAACTTTCCACAAACCATTTTTACGAATCTGATTTTTTTAAGCTATGATTGTATATACGAATACATATTACGAACGTGGATCAAATTTTTGACTTCAAAGGAGGTGTTCGTATATACGAACTCCTTTCACAAACCTAATGACTATTTTACTAATTTTTAGGAGACTTTAACTAAGAGATAAACCCGATTTTCTGAAGTGACAACTTTAATTAATTTCCTTTTTAAAAAGTATATTAACTTACTAACATAAAATTTTACTTTTTTCAATTATTTTTTTCTTTTCCATCCATTTCTTTTACGTTGTGTTCTCTAATCTGGAGAGAGAAAAAAAGAAAAGAAATAGATGGAAAAGAAAGGGAGAGAAGAGAAAGGAAAGAAAAATATTTTTTTTATTTGTGTTTTCGAAATGGAAGGAAATGAAATAATTTTTCATGTTCTTGAACATGATAGAAAGGAAAGGAAATATGTCAATTTTACAAATATACCCTTGTAAAAATATATTCTTATAATAAAAGATTGAGTAGTTTTGTAATTTTAATAATTTCAGTAATTTCTTTTAAATTGTTTTAATTTTTTTCCATTCCTTTTCTTCCCTTTCCTCCCACATTTGGGAGGAAAGTTATCAATTGTTTTCGTCCGTTTCTTTTCCTTTCTCTCCTAAAAAAAGTTTTTGAGAATATGAGTTTTTTTTCATAAATGAGTTTTGAGAACACAACTTTAAATTGAGAACACAGCGTTATACACATTGAGTGATAGATATCTCCGTCACACAAACAGTTTTGTGTCCATAACGGCACCAGCATCCCCAAATCGAGCCCCCGCCCCTCCACCACCAGCAGATGGCCAGCCTATGGCGAGCCGTGATGGGCGAATCACCACCCAACGCCGACGACTATGACGGCGTTCAGTACTGGTCAAATCCCGAGCGCACCGGCTGGCTCACAAAGCAAGGCGAGTACATCAAGACCTGGCGTCGGCGTTGGTTCGTCTTGAAACAAGGAAAGCTCTTCTGGTTCAAGGAGTCCATCGTCACCCGCGGCTCCCGTCCACGTGGAGTGATCCCAGTGGCCACCTGTCTCACAGTTAAAGGAGCCGAAGATGTCCTCAACAAGCAGTTCGCGTTCGAGCTCTCCACCCGATCCGAAACCATGTACTTCATCGCAGATTCGGAGAAAGAGAAGGAAGATTGGATCAATTCGATCGGAAGGTCAATTGTTCAGCTCTCGAGGTCCGTCACTGACAACGAGATCGTTGATTATGATAGCAACAGATGATCATTTAATCTAAAGATCTCTACCTTTTAACAATTTTGCCTGTAAAATTTGGTATGATGCTCTTTCCTTGGTTTGTATATGAATCGATAAAATGATTTCTCTTGTTTGATTTGATGCCTTCACTTTTTTCATTTTTGTTTTATATCAAGTTCAATATGAAGTTTCTAGGGTTTCGTCTTAGAATATGCTATTTGAGGTGGATTTCTGAATTAGGCTACCAATTTTAGGGCATGATTGCCTCATAATGATGTTGTTTTCCTGATCATACATTTTCAATTGGCCATGGCTCCTTTCATCTATAGCAATTGGTATGGAATCTGCATCCAAATCACAGTTCTTGACTGTTACTTGTTAAACCTGTGAGTAGGATTAAGAAATGCACCCAAATCATAGTACTTTGAAACTAGGATCATGCCCTGTAAATGCATCCTGTCAGAATTACGAAATGCAAATCTCGACTTTGTAGTTGTTGGAAAGGTCCTAAACATCTTGCATCATTTTCCCTTGTTTGGTTCATTTCTGATTTACAGATTTACTTGATTATCAGCTAATGGAACTATGGAAGTTGCATCTTTTGACAAAAAATAGTCTTGGAAGTCCCTTCTTGAAAGTTCAAGGCTCCATTGTATTCTAGGCTAAACAAGTTGATTCAACTCCTCCTCAATGTTAACTGCGAAATGGAGAAACCTGCATCCATGTAGCTGCAGTATATCTAGTCATAGCAACGCTTTTTAGGCTATTGGATTATGGAGTGTTGGGTTCACCTGAATGAGTATTGCAGGAGGGTTTAATGATTAACCTGTTAGTTTGGATTGTAATTGAAGAATATATTGGTCAATCTTAAGGGTGTGACATTTAAGTGTTTAACAACTGTTTAGGGAGCCATTGTTCACGAAACCACAGTGTAGTCTTCAGTCCAATCTCATTTCGAGTATTCAGTGTTCAGCTAAACCATTTGCAATGCTAGCCCTAGTCTCTTTGGTCTTTATGATCATATTGTCATCCTCAAGTTCCTTCAAAAAAAAAAATTTGTCATTCTCAAGTTGCAAGCTGTTCTTCCTCTTCATCGACTCCGTTTAAATTCATAGACCGCTTCTCTTCTAAACATCATAATTCATAACCAAGCCAAACAGCTAATAACGTGCTATAGCAGAGGGACAGCGGTTAGCGTCTTAGCGGTCCTGGACTAAATAGTGGTGTATTATAGCGGTACCGCAAATAGCGGTCGCTATTACCGATTTTTCTTTTGGGCTTTTTGGATACTTTTTTTAATTTTAATTTTAAAGAATTCTATTTGTGCTTTTGTTGTGTCATTTGTGTGGGCTATTTAGAGCCAAACTTAGGCCTGCAAACAAAAAGGAAACCACATTTATCAGTTCGATTCCACGGTTCCTGCTCGATTTATTAGTTTGATTCCACAATTCCTGCTCCTGCTCGATTTATCAGTTCAATTTCACAGCACCATTCCTACTCCTATATTCGATTTCACAGCATCATTCTCAACTGTTGAAAAACTAACACTTACAATCAGGTATGGTTTATGTATCTGTCCCTACTCCCTAATTTGGTCCCTAAATTCAGCAGCTCTATTACTGTTTTAAGTTTTATATATATTCACATTTATTTTATGAACATAACTTTTTTTCCGCTATAGCACCGCGATAACCGCTATTTCAAATCAATTGACCGCTATTTCAGCAATCGACTGCGTTAACTGCTTACTTCTTGTGTTGGTTTGACACTCAAAAACTTGATTGGGTTGGTTCTTGTTTGTCGTCGATTTTCACCATAAATCTACAAAACTATTCAGTGGCTTAACTCGCCAACTGAGAATATACATAGGTTATGGTGGTCTTCTATTTTGATACAGATTGAGCTATCAATTGTTCTTCATCAATTTGGTATAAAAGATTGAGCTCTTACTCAGCACCAACTCAAAAAATAACGATATAGGAGTCATTCTATCAATGTAATAAACCAACCAAACAAGAAAACAGGTCTTAAGATTTTATAAATGAGCATTTCAGCAATCCAACAGAGTAACATATTCAGGTCCTATTATGGAATTAAAAGCCATTCAGATTACACAAATTCACTGTTAAGAGGCATAATACGATTATTCTCCTCCAAATCGAGTCTTAGAACACGAAGAAAATGAAATCATGTAAATAGATGTTTAGTTTGAGAAGAGGGACTCATCTATCTCAATCTTCACAACTTCACCGTCGTCAAACTTGTCCTTCTTCGGCGGAGCCGGTGGAACTGGCACTCTCGGTGGTCCTCTCCCCTTCTTCTTGTTCCTTGGTCTCGCCTATCAATTTGTGCACCATATTTACACAAGCTATGAACGTAATAAATCTAAAATCATAATCCTGTATTGAGAAATAGGAAAACTCACATTCCCAAACGAGTGGTTGAATCGCTTTCCTTTAGCAGTCTTCTTGTCTCCTCTTCCACAATAAACTGAAGCTCAAAACGACGAGACTGTTAGGTAATGTAAAAAAACAGACTTAATCGAGTTTAAAATTGCATAAATGAAAACAAGATAGAAATCTAGGGTTGACGTACTGAGTGGTGAAATTGAGGTGGTTTGAGAGGACGAGAGAGAGACTGATGAAGACGAAGGAGAGAGAGAAAGAGGGATGGCGGTTACAGAATGTGAACGAGAGAAAGAGAGAGAATTATAAGAAGGCGGCATGGGAATAGATGATACGGCGAGTGTCATCGACGCCATCGTCGGAAGCAGTGAGTGAGGTTTCACCAGGAGACTTCTCCTTCTCCGTTGTAGCGAAGATAAGAGTTGCTCTATTCGCCACTTATCCTCTCTTCTATTCGAATACGTCGTCGTTACACCTTCACCCAATGATGTTTGTCTCATTTTGTTTACTTTTAGAAAGAGAAAAGAAATGAAAAACTCTTTTTACTGCTCAAAAACTACATATTTACTACAATATTTTAGAAATTTTAAAACAACTTATATTATTATAATATTCTCTAATATATCAACACTTAAAAGAAAAACTTAATATAAAATAATAAAAATTGAATCTAATTCGTGGGATGGAATAAAATAAAATTTATCTCTCATATTTATAGAATTATAGAGTTATCTATATTTAGATATTTTTTCAGAGCATCTCCTATAGTTTTGCTATAATTTCTCTAAAATAGAGAAATAAAAGTGGAAATCTCTAAAAAATATTACATTCAACTCCAACAGATTTGCTATTTTAGAAATTTTGAAACAATTTATCATCCATATACACTTTGAAAAAAAAACTTAATATAAAATGATAAAAGTTGAATCTCATTGGTGGGATTGAATAAAATAATCATTTCTCTCTCCTACTATCAAGTTTTAGAGAATTCTCTAAAGTTGGAAAATTTTCAAGTTTTTTTTCTATTATAGCAAACAAGATAGCAAAGCTGTTGGAGAGGTTTAGAAAATAAAAGCCAATTTTTTTCTATTTTAGCAAAGCTGTTGGAGAGGTTTAGAAAATAAAAACCAATTTTTTTCTATTTTAGCAAAGCTGTTGGAGATGCTCTCATTATTCTCTACTAGTTGTGTACCCGCACAAAGCGGCGGGATACATCTTGATTTCGAGATTGACAACTAAAACCTATAATGCAACTCATAATTAACAAATAAAACCCTATATGTATGTTTGAACAAAATAGAATTATAATCATCTACGACAATACAAATTTGTACACATAGAAAATGATAAGATATCACTCGGAGCATCCATCTATAGACTTGCCCTGTAAGAAATGTCATGTGATTATAATAGATACAAACCAAATATAGTTGTAACAAATGTATAATAATAAGTAATCGTTTGTACCTTGTTAATCGCGTAAAACTTCTTGATACACCACATTTGTAAAGATAAAGTTCTTATTAAGAACCTTTATTATAAAGTTTTTTTAGTTGGCAAGAAAAAGTAGAATAATGAGGTTATTAAAAGAACGTATGTTATAGATACTCTCTTAAGTTAACTTATCTTTTGAACTTCTTAAAGAAATTTTGTTTGCATGGTCAAAAACTACCTGATAAATTACAAGTTGTTTATAATCTACCTTTTGAATGCTACTTGGAGTAATGTTTGAATAAAACTTTATAAGTTTTTTGCTACTTTCTTCTAGTTATACCCCTGGTTAGCATTAACTGTTATTAATTACTAATAAAATTAACTATTAAAAATATAATTATAACATACTATTAATACTAATCATTTTGAATTATGGTTAATCAAATTAATTGTAAATTATATTAAATTGATATTATTCAATATATTTAATCAACCAAAATAATCAAATATAACAATTATAAAAATATTGTTTCATAAATAATAATACTTCAATACATATTTTAATAAAATATAATTTAACTATTACTTATTTGAAGAGTTATTAACTAATTAAGATATATGCCTTGTAAAAAAAATTCTCCTAAAATTTGTATTTAGTTAAACAAATTTACACACACATAAGGGGCTAATCATGGAATTTACTAAAATCCATATTTAGTTGCAATTTTAAATACCTCTAACGAGCCAATTAAAAAATAGGGTAGAATCCAATCTTTATCCAAAATATTGTTATCTTCAACCATATACAACATTTGTAATGTATTTGTTTGTTTATATAATCGTTCAAGCACTAAATGGGTCGAGTTCCATATTATAGATGTGTCAGATGCTAGTTGTGAGGCTTAGCACCTACGTCATGACAAAAACGTTTATATGATTTAGTGACTACTTTACCCAAATAAAAAACCAATCTTAAAATAAATTAAAATTTTTTGAAGGTACTCTAGGCAAATTTCAAAATTTCATGCTAAAATACATTACTAATATTCCAAAACTTGAGCCAATAACTTCATAACGTCTCGCAGTTGACGGACGGATCAATGGGGATATTGAGTTTCAAATGACACAATGGGGTGATTTGAGCCGCGTTGGAAAGGTTCACTGGAAATGCTTGAACAACAAACTTGAGACAACGACAAATAGCCTTCAGAGCATCTTTCGAGGCATCAACCGCTTGGACCAAATCTTGTGCACCAACACAACATTGTGGGCTAGGCAATGTCGAAAATCCAAACAAGAAAGGCTGGCAAGTGATAAGCTTCGCGATTACATCTTGACATCCTATTTGTGCATCCGCACGTTGGTTTGATAACAGAAGTATCGAAACCAACATCAACATAATCGGAATCGTGTTTCGAACCATTTTTTTGGATGTATATTTTTTGTGGATGTATATTTTGTATGGATGTAGTATTGGATGGTAAAGGTATTTATAGGGGGATAAAAGTTCATTTTATGGTAAGGAATTAAATTAAATTAAATGTAATAAAGTTAATTTCAATCAACGATGTGATTTTTTCGGTTTATTTATTTATTTTTGGTATTGATTATAATATTTATAATAGGAATTAAATTAAATTAAATGTAATAAAGTTAATTTCAATCAACGATGTGATTTTTTCGGTTTATTTATTTATTTTTGGTATTGATTATAATATTTATAATAAACAATTTCTTTTGAAATAATTGCTTATTTGTTAAATGGCTAAAATACGTTTTTAAATTAAGAAATCAAGTAAAATAAGAAATTGACTTTAATTAGTTGTACCAAAGCATTAAGAAATTGTAAATTAAGTAATTTGTTTTAATTAGTTGTAACTTGTGCTTAAAATGTTGTAATTAAGAGTTTTTTATGTCGTTTTTATAATATAGTATAGATTATAGCAAACAAGATAGCAATTGTTTATACCAAAAATCTTCCAAGGAAAATTTAAGGTAAATGTGGAGCTTGATCCAACCAAAGAAAGTAACGACAATAATCGTACGACTATAACAAAAATAAAGTAAATGAGACGAGAGAATTGGTGACGCGGAAAACCCCAAAAATGGGTAAAAACCGCTGACGAGTGTGAGTCGTCGTGCACTATGGACGTCAGTCAGGGACGTCGTCCTTGATAACAAGTGTTACAAGTGTAATACAATGTAAAACAATACGATAAAGTAAAGTCGATCGTGCGTCGCGTGTAATTAGACTTCGGTCGTGCGTCGCGCGACAAACGGCAGTGGATCTTATGAACTTCGAGAGAAACTGAGCGAGCTTGAGAACGTAATTTGTGAGCTTGTAAAGTCTGAGAATCAGATGTCCGAATGTGAGGTTCATCTTCATATTTATACTCTAATTTTCCGTTGACAAGTCTTGAATGCGTATCTTTAATAGAATAACCGTTTGATATTGATGATAGCGTTCGTTGCGTCCGTTGTTTTTGATGATGGCAACCGTTACAATCTTTGGTCATGAATGTCTCTTGAATCCTCCATTAAACATGACATAACGTATGCCACAGGTTAGTAACTGAAATCCTGTCGTACGACTAACTTTATCGGACGGATATTTGTTCATTTAATCGAGGTCGCCTTAAAGGAAGGGTGTCGGTTGTCGCTGGTCGTACGACGATAGACTGTTGGAATTTTTACCCAAACAGCAATGTTGTTGGAGAGCAATAGAAAACAAAAACTCATTTTTTCTATTTTAACAATGTTGTTGGAGATGCTCTTAGAATTTAGGGCTTGTTATTTGCACTGACATGGGTGTAAGTGTAATCAAGAGCATCCACTTCAATAGAATTTTTAACATACTTTTTAAAGTGTTGTATCAGCTTTATAATTATCTAGAAATTACCTTTCATTATAAAGATTTCTAACCAATTTCTAAAGTGACACTTTATTATAAGAACTATATTTTAATCAAATAACAACAAAATTATAATTAAATATTTTTTACTACGATTTAAAACCAAATAATTTATTAAATAAATAATTATAACAAAGTAAAATAAATAAATATTTAATTTAACTTATAAAATGTTTTCGATTCAATAATATCATGTTTGGCAAACTAGTTGATAAGTTAGTTGATTGTTGATAAGCTAGCAGATCTGCAGATGAATAAATTGTGTTTGGCAAAAAGTAGCTTAGAAATTAGAATCAATCTACACATGTTGCTTTATTGTATCTTGAGAATCAGTTTGCCAAAACCCAAAACACCTAAGGTGGAGGTGAAATTGTTTTAAAGATAGAGAGAACTCGCCTTGAAGCAATAGGTAGTAGATTTCCTTTTGTCAATTTATGTCTTTAGTTTAGAACCTCGAAAATTACAAAATCCTAACCTTAATCATCAAAACTCAAAAGAAAATCAAATCCAAACCAAACCTTAATCACCAAACTCAAATCAAAATAGAATCCAAACCTAACCTTAGTCACCAAATCTAAAAATCACAAACCTAAATTGATCCCTTCCCAAACTACTCCTCCAATAAACAAGCTTCGTTATAAGCAGTGCGGAATTCCAAGAAAAAACAAAACCCAAAGGAAGGAAAAAGTCTCGTTTTCAATTTTGATTTCCATTGAGTTAGAGTTTGTGTTCGTTTTTTTATCACATCAGTTGTGAAATCGCTTGTGACTACGTTCAATGGGAGGCCTGAAGTTATACTAAGATGGAGTTGGTTCTCAATGACAGGGGTTTCACCAATAGAGGAAGAATCATGGGAGAAGTTAAACATTTTGTGAGAATGCGAGAAGTGTGATATCTTATATGATTACACGACCTGTGGGTGTATTTAATCATATATGATTAAACGTCTATGTGTAACACCCGAAAATTCTTAAAGTAAGTGTTTGTTCCCTTAATACATTAATTGTGTTTATCTGGAAATATGAACCTTTATATGCTTATGAACCTTATTTTAATGCTATGATGTTATCTGGTTAGTATTAAAGATGCATGTGTTTAGACCTCGCGCTCGTTTTCGAATTTGGTTAAGTTTTCGGGTTGTTTTGGGTTGGCGCGAGAGTGCCACGCGATAGTGACATTGTCACTATCGTCGGGCACAATTGCTGAGAATGTACCGAGAGTGAGAGGGGTTTCGCGATAGTGACACGCGAAAGTGACAAATGTCACTTTCGCCGGGCATACTCGCGCGGATTGTACCGCGGGTAACTTGTTGGCCTCGCGATAGTGCCCTTGGCACTATCGCCGGGCACTCTCGCCGACGAGGTTTTTGGGTTTAAATGAGACCTTTGACCTACATTACTTTATTTTTATCACATTTCACTTCAAAAAACGGGAGAACACTCTTTTGGGCGATTTTTGGGTCTTCATCACATACCTCAATAAATTTCTAGGGTTTGGGTTGGTGAGAGCATTAAGTTACCATCAAAGCTTCCTTCAAGTGTTTTCATTGAAGTGTTCTTCAAGATCCTCATCTCTCATCTCCAAGTCTCATCTTCAACTCTTAGGGTTTCATCTTTTCTAGGTTTTGGTTCAAAACCTAGATTGTGAGTTTATTAACATTTGTCAAAACTACATACACATCATATTCTCTTATTTGTGGTTATTTATCTCTATATGTCAAGTACTTGGGATTTTCTTATGAAGAAATGTTGGAAATGTGGTTAGGTGTGAAATGCCATGTTTTACTCTAAATGTACAAGTATTTGGGGCTTTTCTCTTGAATATGTATTATGTGTACTTTGATATGATAAATGTATGCATGGCTCGGTATTGAGATGGTTACTAGTTGGAACCCCTTTTGGGTAATATATGTATATGAAATGATGAGCATGATTGTCATTTGGGAATTATGATGGACTTATGTGTTAGGATGGTAACATTGTACCCATGGTTGGTATCGAAATGTATAGGTTGAAATATACCTCAAGACCTCCTATAAATTATATGGACGAACCAAGTCAGTAGACACTAGGAGGATGTAGTCTTGGGCTCCACTGTGATGGTATGTGCCTAGACCTCCGCCATTCGGGGAATTTCCTTAGTTGTAGTCAAGGTTCTAAATGGCGTGAGGCGTGGCGTGGCGGCGAGGCCAAACCTCAAGCCTTAGGAGCCACGGCGAAGCCATGGAGTTTTCAAGGCGTGACTTATGGCGTCAAATTTCTATTTCATATATAATATTATATATAAAAACGTATGTTTTGTAGTGTTACTCAGTGAGTCAATATTAATAGGGAAGTTAAATTAGGTTGTATATATAAAAAAAACTTGCAAATAAGACATTAAAAACGTAAAGAAAACCAAATATCTCATTACAATAACCACGCATTAGGCCATGGCGTGCCATGGGCTTAACGTGGCGTGACACACAAGCCTTGGTTCCATGGCGCGCCATGGCGGCTGTGCGGCGAGTTTTTTAGAACATTGGTTGTAGTCCTCGGGTGTACCGGGCCTTTCGGGTGTTCCTTGTTAAAGGGCATCAAGGTATATCGACTCTTGGGTGGAACTTGATTGGTGCTATGGGTTTCCCCTATTGACTCCACATATGTTGAACTCTGGTTAACTGCTGATAAGAATTATAACTGTTCATGCATGCTTATTATTGTTCAACTCACTAGGCTTTTTGGCCTAACACTTGTTTGGTGTCGATGTGTATCTCAGGTTCTAGCGGCGCCGGTCCTAAGCAGGCTTAGATGCTTTGGGGTGAGAGCTTGGGGGTTTTGCACTTGGATGCTTATTACTTTTGGAAATGAACCATTGGATTTATAGATGACAACCCTTTTGTAATCTCCTTTCTAGTTGTAGAAATTAGATTAGTTGGTTGTTATTTGTTGTCCGTTAAATTACAATTGTGATTAAACATGTTTGTATTATTTCCCCATTTTTGGGATGCTCTTGCTATGGCAATTTTAGTATACCTCATGTCCGTTTTTCGGATTTTTGTTATCCCTATTTTTAGGGGGTTACACTATGTATTGCCAATATAACATGTGTTTAATCATATATGATTATGCTTGTGTATCATATATGATTAAACATGTCTCGCTTTCTCGCAAAATGTTTAGTTTCTCGTTTGAACTTGCCCCTTCACCAATAAGGGGGTAACAGGAAACATAAATGGTGGAGTGGGGCGGGGAAAAAGGAGAAAGAACGGGGTGGGTTGTTCAAAGATATGGTTACTTGTGGTTTCGATTTAGGTTTGTGAAGAGATTCATATCCAGCTCCTAGGTTTGTTTTTTGTTTGCACAGTGGAAAGATGAGATGACGACGAAGATAGGCTTTAGAACGACATGAGGACGAAAATTGGGTTTAGATCTGGGCGGAAATATGGTTTTAGACACAGTGAGTATGATGGTGGTCAATAACAGGGAAGGAGGCATGAGAAGGTGGTGGTCAATGACGAAGGAGGAAGCCGAAGGTAATATTGATCAGTAACGGTGGTTGTTGTGTTCATTGCCAACAGTTCAATTCTTTGGAGGGGGAGTTCTACAGACGCACTGTAACACCCCGAATTTCGTTATGTAACCTTGGTATTCTAGTGTTAAGCTTTTGTCGCTAGCATCGCGTTCGTTACCAAGTTTGAGTTTGGCCTTTGGTGGTTTTGGACAAACCACAGTGAACTACGCGAGTTATGTCGCGGGTTGAGGTCGCGGCATAACCCGCGAAACCCTCTGGATGGTTTAGGGTTTTTGGACACGGGCGAGTTATGCCGCGAGTGGAAGTCGCGGCATAACCCGCGAGTTGGCCTGGCCGACTTATCCCTTTTTCAGCCTAAATATCTCATTCTCTCAATCTCTATTTTCTCTCTTCTCTCTCTCTAAAATCGATTCTCTCTCTCTCTCTCTCTAAGAGTTGGTTGGTAACTCTTGGTGGCTATAATCTAGTTTATGATCCGAGGTTTCGGTGTTGAAAGCTTCGTCTTATTAAGAGGGTCGATATCTGGTTCTTCGGGTTTTCGTATAAACCTATTGGGTGAGTTCCTACTACCTTTCTAAAACTTTATACATTTTGAACTCCTATGTATCTCCATGATTTCAGATTTAAGATTTATACATTTTGGATATAAGTTAACTTTTGGGAGATTTTAGGGTTCCGATCATTTTATGATGGATTCTATATTATTTGAAGTAAAATGATGTTTTACTTAAACATTATGTGGACATGTGAAAGATTGTTTATGAACTCATTCTTATGATTTTCATACTTACCAGAAGTTGAACTTGAAAAGGAATTTTGTTTATAAAATGTTTTATACCATATGACTATCTATGGTTGTTTACAAAGTTATTGGGATGTCTATTCCCCATCAAAGAAAAGACATTTGTTTATGAAATTGTTTTATACCATATGACTATCTATGGTTGGTCACATAAGTTGTTGTGACAAGTTTGTACCATTACTAGCGGATCCCTAGGTTTTGAGTCGACTTATATTTCATTATTTGAGATTACCAAGTAATGTAAATATAGAGTTACATGTGCATTAAATTGTGAGGCTCTGGCCGTTAACAAATATAGAGCTACATGTGCATTAAATTGTGAGGCTCTGGCTGTTAACAAATATAGAACTACATGTGCATTAAATTGTGAGGTTCTGGCCGTTAATAAATTATGGAACTACATGTGCATTAAATTGTGAGGTTCCATAAGGTAATCAAAACGAAGAACTACATGTGCATTAAATTGTGAGGTTCTGGAAAGAAGGTTTATGACCTTATTTTAATGGATTTTATTCCTAACATCAGTTAACTTGGAAATGCTTGTTTGAAAGGTTTCATTTTTGGATGTAAATGTTATATCCCTTGAAATTTATAAACTGTATGTTCTCACTAGGCTTTTAAGCCTAACACTTTTTCTCAAATGATATGTATATCAGGTTCTCGTTAGCGGCGGGTTGCTAAGGGCTTGAGTGCCGGGATTGATCTCGAGGGTTTTTGAGATTGTGTAGTATTGGATTGTTGGGCGTTGTTAAGTCCCACATTTTTGATAATTCTGGATCAACAACTTATGTAATCTAGATAGTATATGTTTAGATTAGTTGGTTGATGAATTCTATATCCGTTCAGGTTTTGTATAGTCTTAAGGACTGATCCCCTTTATGGGAAGTTTATATTAATACGGATGTCCTGTTGCCATATTTCCAGGTTTTAATTTACTCTGAATTTTAGAGTGTTACACGCACATGTATAGATATGTTATATGTCAATTTATTTTTAATTTTTCTATAGAAAATAAGAAAACACGTAGAATGACCAAACTACCCCTCATTAAACTAGACTTAACGGAAAAAGTTAACGTTCATTAAGAGGAGGGACCAAAACTGTTATGAAATGACAAACGTTAGGGACTAAATCTGAGTTTTCAAAGTTTAGAGACAATATCCATTGAAATTGACAAACATTAAGGACCAAAAGTAAAATTTACCCCTTATAAAAAAATGGTGGATAAATCTCTTTATTTAAACAAGAGTAAACTACAAATTTGGTTCCTGTGGTTTCTCGAAAGTAACACTTTTCATCCCTATTGTTTAGCCATCGTGGTATGTAAAAACGTCCGGATTTGGTCCCTCCCTTTAACGGTTGTTAGAAAAATCCGTTAAGCCAATGGTATTTTCGTCATTTCAGTTTTTTTTATTTTCTATTAAAACTTTAAAAAAATTAACTTCATCCATTAAAATAATGACATGTGTCCATCCACCGAAAACTACCACACCCTTTTCCCTTACCACTTTTCAGGCCATCTTCTCCAAACAAATTTCTGACCATTTTTTCCCCATCATCTTCTCAAGTCAAACCCAATTCAAAACTGTAACACCCCGAATTCTGAGAGCCTGTGTATTATCGTTCTGATTTTGGAAACCCCTTAACAATAAGGATTTATCAGTTTTATAGTTAATCTTTTGGAGTTAAGCATCGTGGGCTAAAAAGTGTCAAAATTGTGAAGAGGGGGTTGGCTCGCGACAGTGCCCGCGATAGTGACAGGATGTCACAATCGCGGAGGCACAATCGCCGGGGGTCAAGGACTCTCGGTACGTCTCTCGCGATAGTGCCATGCGAGAGTGACAGGGTCACAATCGCCGGGCACTATCGCCCGGATTGTACCGCGGGTGGGGGTGTTGGCGCGATTATGCCCGCGAGAGTGACAAGTGTCACTCTCGCCGTGTCACTATCGCCGGCAAGCGTTTCGGGTATAAAAAGGCAAGTCGCGATTTTCAGTCATTTTTATCCGGGTTCTAGGGTTTGGGAGCGATTTTGGCAGCTGACTTCGGTAAGCATTTTCCCTCTAGACTTCTCCCTTCATTTATGATGATTCTAGGTCATTAATGGTGGTCCTTAATGCATTTAGGGAGTGGTGATTGGTGAGTTCTCAAGTGATTTAATCTCCTCTATTCCTAGGATTTGGTTTCCTTCTTAAGGAAACTACCAAGGTGAGTTCTTACACATTTTATCAAACTTTATACATGTCAAAAAGGTGGATTTTGGAATACCTAATATCTCTTCTTTCATATACTTGGTTTTGTAGAACATTGTGTTAAACCTAACTTTTTGAGATATTAGTGTGTTGTATGATTTTTGGGGAAATGAGGATTTATGAACTTTATTAATGTTCTTTAACTAGTTTCTACTTGGGTTACACTTTTAAGTGAATGGCCTTACTATGCAAATTTATGATCTTGGAAATATTGGTATTTTGGTTAACTGCTGATAAGTTTGCATATCAGCTCATTTCATATTTTAGGGATTGGAAAATAAGGATGAATCGTCTACACTTTCACTAACGGGCTTTTGCTAAACAATGGGAGCGGTTTTGGTGGAAAACACCCTCCATATCAATTATTGCATACTATTCACATTTGAGATTAATTGTTGGGCCTTATATGCACTATTTGATTTAAGTGATGCATTTGGGAGTCATGACCCCGTATTTGATTATTATTGTTCCGGCGTTGGGACGACTAGTTTTCCACGTCGAGGCACGTTAGGTATCGGGTGCGGTATAAGTCCTTCGTGCTGCACGTTAGGTACCGGGTGCGGTATAAGTCCTTCGTGCTTAAGTATTACGATATTGGATGAGGAGCTCGACATAGGGACCCGACGGGGTTGAACTCGAGTTTCCGTGGGTGTACGTTTAAAGCTAATGAGCCTGACATCCCTTGCGTGTACTTTATGTGTTTGTTGGCTTTACTGACCCATCGAATGGCTTACTTTTGTGTTCCGTCATTCGGGTTAGTAGGCGGGTCTCCCCCGTTAACCCAAGAGGTATTGGTTTATTTCAAAGAGCATTCTCATTACTATTTCATTATTGATGTTGTACAAACGGAAATCTTTTACTTATTTTATATTAAATCTCTTTAATTGCAAATGTCTGATCTCACTAGGCTTTAGCCTAACACTTTTTCTTAAAATGACATGTATGACAGGTCAGGTCTCCGGTGGGGTTCGTCGGGACTGAGCGGATAGCTTTGGATTAAGAGCGGTCTTTTTGGGAGATGTATAGACCGGCATTTTGAATTAGCGATCATACCTTTTGGGAGAATAGCAACACCCGATGTTAATCTTTCTTACTTAAGTTAGATTATTAGGTTGTTAGTTATCCTTCATTTGATTTGTTGTAATGATCATAGTACTGTTTCCCGTCCTTTTGGGATGATACTTTGGGATTGATTTTAATAGGTTTTATATTCAGGTTTTACCTATTTATAGCAGTCGTATTGCAGAAATTTCGAATTTTATTCCGCTAAATTTTAGGGTGTTACAAAAACAACAACATCAAAATGAAGCCCAAACACCAAAACCAAATCAAAATAAAAACCAAACCCAAACCCTATGTTAGGACTGAAAGTCCGAGTGCGTGGAAAGTTATATAAAGTATTTATATAGTTTATTTGTTTATTATTTATCGATTTGTAAAAGCCTTTTATTAAGCATTGGGCTTGTTTGGTTTGTAATGGGCTTGGGCCTTTAGGTTTAAGCCCTTGGTATTTAATGTTTGTTTTATAATCATTAAGGTTAGAAGTTGTGATATAATATTGTGTGCTCATCAGTTTTAGAGAGATAATTTGTTTTTCAATCATATGTTTGTAACTCTCTCAAATCATTCAATACAATTAATCGTTCTATTATTCATTGTTAATTGAGCAATCTGGGATTCACAATTGGTATAAGAGCAAAGAGACGAAGATTTGATTCGAAAAAAGGTAATTTTTTTTCTTCTTTTCTCTCTGTCGATTGACTGATTGATTGTTTTTGGGTTTCTTGATTTTTGCTAAATCTTTGAGTCTAGTTGTTTCCAATCTAATTATTTGTGTTGGATAAAAGGTTTGGTAAAGTTTCATCTTCCAATTCGTAAGATTGAAGTAGAATTTTGGATTTTAAAGATCTAAAATTGTTAGTCTGTGTTCTTGAGTTTTTATTGAAAATCATTGTTTTTGGCTCGATAATCGATTGAAAGGGTGTTAGATTTTTTATTTTAATTGATAATCATTGCTAAAGTTTATTGGTTTTCGATTAAAAGTTCTTATTTTTTTGAGTTTGGGGTATCTGTGCGCCGCTAAACCCTGTTAAACCCTACCCAGGTCTCGCGAGACCCTGTTGTCCCAAGCGCTGTTGTCCCAAGCCAGGTTGTCCCAAGCCACAACCAGGCTTCGGCCCTTGCCCACAACCAGGCTTCGGCCCTTGCCACAACCAGGCTTCGGACCCGACCACAACCAGGCTTCGGCCCCGACCACAACTGTTCTTCAATCCTTCATCAAGTGGTGTTCGCTTCAAGTTGCTAAAAGTTGTGTAACACCCCGAAAACTGAGAATCTTGTATCATTTATTTATTTTGGAAACCTTCTGCAATTTAAGGAATTATTAGTATATTATCGAGCCTTTCGGAGTTAAGTATCGCGGGTAGAAAAGCATCAAAAGTTGGGAAGGTTGGGACTGCTCGCGATTGTGCCCGCGAGAGTGACATGGTCACAATCGCGAAGGGCACTATCGCCGAAGGTCTTAGGGCCACGGTACATTCCTCGCGATTGTGCCCGCGAGAGTGACATGGTCACAATCGTCGTGGCACTATCGGCCCGTCTGTACCGTAAGTGGTGAGGAGCTCGCGACCTGTCACTATCGCCGACGGATGTTTTGGGTATAAAAAGCCAAGTCGCGATTTTCAGTCATTTTTATCTGATTTATAGGGTTTGGGAGCGATTCTCTCTACTGATTTCGGTAAGTATTTTCCATCTAGACTTCTCTCCTCATTTATGGTGATTCATAGTCATTAATGGTGGTCCTTAACACTTTTAGGAAGTGTTGGTAAGAAGCTCTCAAGTGATTATACATCTCATCTTCATCTCCCTCATTCTAGGGCTTGGTTTTCTTTTAAGAAAACTACTAAGGTGAGTTCTTACACTTTTATAAACTTTATACATGTAAAAGGTGGATTTTGAATACCTAAATATCTCCCCTTTCATATATTTGATTTATGAAACTTTGCACCAAACTTAACTTTTGGGGATTTTAGGGTTTATGATGATTTGGGGAAATGGAGATTCCTACGTGCTAATAATGTTCTAATAACTTACAAATACTTGGGATTTCACTTAAATGGAAAACAATTACTATGTAAACTTATGGTTTTGAGAATATTGATTTTTGTGGTTAACTGCTGATAAGTTTGCATATTAGCTAATGCCATATGTTGGGGTTTGAAAATGTAAGAAAGATCCGTTGTATTTTGACTAGTGACATTGTGGTAAACAACGGGTATGGTTTTGGTGGAAATCACCCTTTAAATCATTTATGCATATTTACCATTGTTGGGATTACTTGTTGGGCCTTATGCGCATTATTTGGCTTGATTGATGCATTGGGAGTCATGACCCCGTGTTTGGTTTATTATTGTTCCGGCGTGGGATGACTAGTTTTCCACGTCGAGGCACGTTAGGCACCGGATGTGGTATAAGTCCTTCGTGCTCAAGTACTACGATATTGGATGAGGAGCTCGACGTAGGAACCCCTCGGGGTTGAACTTGAGTTTCCGTGGGTGTATGTTTAAAGTCACTGAGCCTGACATCCCTTGCGTATACTTTATTTGTGTATTGGCTTTACTGACTCATCAAATGGCTTACTTTTGTGTTCTGTCATTTGTGTTAGTAAGCGGGTCTCCCCCGTTAACCCAAGAGGTACTTGCTATATTTTCAAAGAGCATTATTGTATCGTTCTATTATTCTCATTGTACAACAGAAATTATTTTACTCACATTTACGTTGATTATTTAAACTGCAAATGTTTGATCTCACTAGGCTTTAGCCTAACACTTTTTCTTAAAATGACATGTATAACAGGTCATATTTCCGGTGGGGTTCGTTGGGAATGAGTGGATGGCTTTGAGGCCAAGATCGGTCTTTTTGGGAAATGTGTAGACCGATATTTTTGGATAGCGGGCAGACTTTTGGAAGAATAGCAACACCCGACATTAATCTTTCTTATTTAAGTTAGATTATTAGGTTGTTAGTATATTATTCATTTGATTAATTGTAATGGTTATAGTTTGTTTTCCACGTTCTATTGGGATGATACTTTGGGGTTGTTTACAACAGGTTTATATATATACCCAGGTTTGCCAATTTATAGCCGTCATATTGCAGAATTTTCGAGTTTTTATTTCCGCTAAAATTTAGGGTGTTACAAGTTGCTTCCACCTACGAACATATTGGTTCTACAAGTTCTTAAGCTAAAAGTCAATTCAACTCGCGGTTTAGAGACAAATTATTTGTTTTTAAACTGAAGTTGCACTGTGGAATGTCACGTAACTCGCCCATTATCTTTCTTATGTGTTGATCCGATGTGTTGAGTTTCTATAGTTAAAAGTTTCTCAGTTTGTGCATTCAGTCGAGACTATGGTACATTGAATCTGGTTACAAAGTTGAATCTATGAAGACTAAAAGCTTTGTTCAAGGGGGAGCTTGGAATGACATGAAGACAAGCAACACCAAAGTGTTTCAGAGATTCAAGAGGGAAAGAAGATCAAGAAGTGAAGATTTCAAAGAGATAAATCTTTCATACAACTTTAGGGGGAGATTGTTAGGACTAAAAGTCCGAGTGTGTGGAAAGTTATATAAAGTATTTATATAGTTTATTTGTTTATTATTTATTATTTATCGATTTGTAAAAGCTTTTTATTAAGCATTGAGCTTGTTTGGTTTGTAATGGGCTTGGGCCTTTAGGTTTAAGCCCTTGGTATTTAATGTTTGTTTTCTAATCATTAGGGTTAGAAGTTGTGAGATAATATTGCGTGCTTATCAGTTTTAGAGAGAGAGAGAGAGTTTGTTTTTCAATCCTATGTTTGTAACTCTCTCAAATCATTCAATACAATTAATCGTTCTATTATTCATTGTTACTTGAGCAATCTGGGATTCACACCCTAAAATCAAAATCAAACTCATGATTCAAACTTAATCGATGAACCTAAATCCAAAACAAAACCAAACTCAAAATAAAATCCAAACCCAAACACTAAGGAGATGAACTGTTTACAACTCCCTTCCAAACGAAGGGCATCGATTGAAGGTTTGATTTTGTCGGCCCGTTGATGGTCGTGTTAAGACATGGTGACACTGCTACTGCACAATAAGTAGGTGGTGGTGGTGCTGCATCGTCGTGCAACAAGAGCAACGTCGGAGGTAAAGGAGGGAGGGACATAAAGATCTGTGATGAATTTGTGGTTGTCGTTGACGTGGTCATGAATGTGTATATATATATATGTGTATATATATATATATATGTATATATATATATATATATATAATTATATAATACTAGGCATATACCCGCACGATGCAACAGAATGTAAGTAAGAACGAACAATTAATGCTACTTCCTTATAGACATGTCATCAACAATCAACCATGACCTAAGAATCACAATTTATGAAACCTAAACCCTAAACCCATAAAGATATTCAATAATTAGTTTATATTACAATTATTGACGAAAAAAATTATAATGATATAAT
Organism: Arctium lappa; assembly: GCA_023525745.1. Classification (NCBI taxonomy): domain Eukaryota; kingdom Viridiplantae; phylum Streptophyta; class Magnoliopsida; order Asterales; family Asteraceae; genus Arctium; species Arctium lappa. Next base: position 128,005,383 of record CM042049.1, read on the forward strand.
TTATAATAAGAATGAAACGTATTTTACGATTATGTATTTTTAATGTGCTAAAGGTGGAAAAAAAATGTATGGATAGAAAACAAATTAATTCGTAGATATTCATGATATTTAATAATACAGTTAAATTAAAAAATCTTCAATATTGGGCTCGCTTTGAAGGTATTGACGAGACGATTATAATGGTATAATTTGTAGAAAAATGAACGTATTTTTTCATTGCATTTTTGTTCATATACGATTATTTGTGTTAATATGATAATGGTGTAAAATGAAAAATAAAAAAAGTAAGGGGTATAAAATAAATTAAATAAGTAATTGTAAGAGTGGTGTTTTAGAATTTTTATATAGTAGTATAAATAATATAGTACAATATTTAGAGCAAATTACATTTATATTCCCCATAACTTGCATATTTATTTATTTATTAAACAAAAATAACGTAAAAGTTAAAGTGAACTAAAATACCCTTGAATTAACGGATTTTTTAAACGTCCGTTAAAGGGAGGTACGAAATCCGGACGTTTTTGCATACCACAATGGCTAAACTGTAATTTCGTAACTGCAGGGACAAAAAGTGTTACTTTCGAGAAACCATAGGGACCAAAAATGTATTTTACTCTTTAAACAATAAAAAGAATTTAAATACATAAATAGATAATCACACTTGTATCCATGGCGATGAGATCCTGTGACAAGAAAAGTTGAAGGTGGGAAGGTAAGGAGAGGGATTTGTACATTTGATCAACTTTTAATCTCAAATCCATCCATGAATCATACTTGATATGGGAATTGATATGATGTATCTCATCCAAACATGAATTCAACGGTGGAGATCCTTTTGTACCCTTTTCAACATAACTTTTATTTCCTCGGAAACCAACCCGTATATCCTTTTTGCCATTACAAAAATAAGATGTTCGAGACTTCGAGTAGTTGCCCATTAAATTTTTATCGTAACACAATGTGGATGGAGTCTGATGCATTACACACCATTATAATCACCCTAAACTGGGTGATTGGTCAAGAGAATATAAATCTTGAGAATGAAAGAGATGAGAACTACATATCTTCAGGCATCAAATCCCACCTTGATCGACGTTTCGATCTATTCTTTCTCGCACCGGTCAACCCTGGTTGTGTTGGCGGTGTTTCAGGTAGTGAAATGGTCTGGTTGATTGACGATTGTAATCTTATAAAATGCCACTCTTCATTATCATCACTTATCCAACCATGACATGGTTTTCGCCTTCTCGGCTGAGCATTTTCAGGCGGTCGAAGGGCTGCATCTGTGACAGGTGGTGGTGGTAGCGGTGGCAGCGGTAGAACAGCATCCAGAATAGGCGGTTCTGGTGGTGGTGGTGGTGGTGGAGGGACGGATAGAGGGGAGGAAGAGCAGACCGGGATGTCGATGAACCCAGCCGCAGGCGAGATCGCATGGCCTGCTTCGACCTTTTCACCCTCGACCATCTCACTCTGCATCAAGAAAAATAGAAATTATTTATCAATCCGTTTTGCCTTTTTTTCCCGTTCCGTTTCAGTAGACCCAAATTTATAGACCCTAGTTGGCTATCTAAGTCTACTGAAACGGATGTACAAAAAGTGGCAAAAGTCAGTCCTGTTTCAATAGACCCAACTTTATAGACCCTAGTTGGCTACCTCGGTCTACTGAAACGAATGTACAAAAAGTGGCAAAAGTCGGTCATGTTTCAGTAGACCTAACTTTATAGACCCTAGTTGGCTACCTAGGTCTACTGAAACGGATATAAAAAATGGCAGAAGCCACCTGTTTCAGTAGACCCAACTTTGTAGACCATAGAGGGCTACCAGGGTCCACCAAAGTTAACAATTAAAAAAAAAAAAAAACGACAAATGCCAAAAATAAATGATAGCTCAAAAGTTTTTAAAAGCGATATCATTACCGCCTTTGAAGTCTCCCCGTATGCAATTTGTTCTTGATTTTTCCTTTCGCAGTTTCCCTTTTCTTGATCGGCAAGAAGGGCTTCCAAAAGCACACTATAGGCATCAAGTTCAATAAACACATACCCGTTTTGGCCCCCATATTCCTAAATCAACATACACCAAGAATCTTCTTCAAGACTGATTAGCAATCAAATAAAGAGGACTGATTGCATAAACCCAAATTCCAAAATAAATTTAAAAATACACAAGATCTTGAAAAATAGAGTAAGGTGAGATATTTTCAAGATTATATTGGAAGAAACAGAGCATTACCTTAAGGAGTTGACGCATCTTGGCGACGACGACCTCTTCTGTGAACCCAAATGGCGCCATTGCATCAATGGCTGCATCCATTCGAGACGTACGAGACTGCAAGATGATTTCAAGAAATGGGTTATATCATCGATCAATCTAAAGATTCATAAAAAAAAGAATATGAAGAAAAGTGAAAGGGTGAGACCTTTCTATGTCTGGTTGCCATTTTCTTGAAGAAACTGTGTTTGTGTGTGTTAAATGAGGGGAAGAGAGAGAAATGGCAAGTTGGGAGGGTATGAAAAACACAGTAACCCAGAACAAGAAAGGTGAAGAAACAGAGAGTCATGCGCATAGCAGAGGGAGAGGGTTTGTTTTGGTGGATGTACGGAAGAATCATTCTTATTAGGGGAAGAAATACCACTTCCCCAAATGGGTTATGAATTCCTACGCCGTTGATACGAGAATCCCACCTTTTCACCCGCTTGTCCTTTTTCAACTTGAAAAATATATAAGTATATTTCTTGTATCGAGAAACTTATTAATTAACGATAAATGGAGTGTAAACTATAAACAAAATATGCTAAGGCCTCTTTATTTGCAGCTTAATGAGCTTAAATCAGACTCACAGCTTATTCAGTCGGCTATATATGACTGTTTGGTAGTGGCTTAATGATATGGAAAGTGTCTTATTCAGTAAGATTTCAAGGGAGAACTTTATGCAAAAAGCAAAGTTTTTTCCAAACTAGTCTCTCTCATTAAAAAAACACGTTTCTTCCATCTATGAAAAAATTCTCTCAAACAAAAACCTTCTATATCTATATAGACAGATTAATCCATGCAGACAACTTTATCCATACAGAACTTAATGGAAAACCAATCAAACAGCTCCTAAATGCATCCTTATATATTGTTAATTTCCACTTTAGTACTTACATATATTAACATCAATACAGACTTTTATCTATACTATATTATAAAAACGACATAAAAAACTCTTAATTACAATATTTTAAGCACAAGTTACAACTAATTAAAGCCAATTACTTAATTTACAATTTCTTAATGTTTTGGTACAACATTTCCAAGCACGGTATCTCACATAATCATCTATTTGTGGAATGGATACTCATTTATTAATATAAATATTTGTTTTTTTTGTGGAAGATTTTATAAAATAGAAATATTCCGCAATATTTTCCAAATTAACCAAGTGCAAAGAAAATAAAATAGAAACGATGTAGATATAAAAATATTCTTTCATATTTTAATTTATTTAATAAAAGATTTTAAAATATTCTCTACATTCACTATAAATATATATAGTTTCTCTATGTATCATCCGAGTACAAGAAGAAGACGAACGGTCGAGTGTCAATGGCGAAACCTAGAACTGAATAAAAGGTATTCCACTATATTTTTGTTTCTTTGAAAAACTACTTTTTTATTTTATTTTATTTACTGAGGATTTGTTTATATTTTTCAAAACCCACAATCATATTTTATTTACTGAGGATTTGTTTATATTTTTCAAAATACATTCGTTTTTCACATTGTATTTCATTAACTGTTAACAGAGAAATTACGTTTCATTTTAACTTGGTTCAATATTCCAACAAAAAATTTATCATCCCGTACAATGCACGGACCCAACACTAGTATTCTTAATGCACGAATTAAATTCTCACATGAAAAGGTACATATAGCTTCACCAAAAAAAAAAATAGTCCACTAGAAAACTCTGGTTTTCGTCCCTTGACTTCTATAATTATACAAATAACTTTGTAACTTGCATTTTGTTACAGAAATCGCCCATGTCCATAAAAGTCGTTAGGTAACCATCAGGTGCAAGTCATGTGAAGCCATTTTGGTAATTTTGTTTTTCCCTTTATAAAAGTCTTTTTTTTACTCTACAGGAGGGTTTTTCTTCTCGACTTTCAATGTGATTGCAATTTAATGAAACATTATGATATTGTTTCAGAAATTTGATGACAAACGTGTCGTATCGTGTTCAAAGTTAAACGGTTTGAGAGTGTCTAACCCTAACCCGACCCGTTTAATAAACTGATCAGAAAATCCCAATCCTAACCCGACCCGCCAACACGACATGATCCACCTAACACGTTTAACATTTATAAAACAAAAAATTAAAAATCGAAAATTCACAAAAAAGTACAAATCCAAAATTCAAATGAAAACATTGGAAATCCAAATTTTATAGTTCAAACTTATAACTTATAACCAAATCTAAAACATTAAAAATTCAAATCATTAAAAAGAATATATATGTGTGTATATATATATATAAGAAAGTTCAAATGAAAACTCAATTTTCATTGTGCACGTGATGACAAATCTCAGTCACTCCATCTCTATTGATCCAACAACTCATGTTAAATAAAGTTTTTAATTTTAACATGCTTAGGGGTAAAAATGAAAGATAATTTAAATTTACGTCTACCATATTTGACTTTTTATTTTCCTTTTTTATTAAAAACTTTTATCCTCTTAAAGTTTAAAATAAATTATTTAAAAAATTACTAATATTTTAATCAAACAAATTATATTAAAAAAACGAGAATTTTGTGCTCTTCGATATGACATCCATCTCGATATAATTTTATTTGTTGTTTTAACCGTTTTTTACATGAAATGCTATATATGTGTTATATTCATTATGAATATTTTTGTACGCTCAAGTCTGTACAACACCTCGACACCGTAACTATGTAACTCGACATCACCTTCTTCAACACCTTCTTTAACGTCGTTAGGCATCGCGTACTTCAGCACCGTAACCCAACACCCATCGAGATGAATCAATAACCTATCGAGTAATTCGTTGTGAATCAGGGAACAAAAGAGAGTGCGTCACGTCTCCACGACTTCACGGGCCATTCATGTATTATTCATAATGAATAATGTATCATTCAGGATATTCATTATGAATAATACAACATTCAGGGTGAATAATACACGATTCATGAATTTGTGTATTATTCATCCTGAATATTATGTCATTTGAGAGCAATCCAGGTTTTAATTTTCGACAAGTTTTCGAAATTTTCGATTAGTTTTCGAAAAAGTTTTCGGTTGATTCGGTAGTGTTTTTGGACGAAGTTTTTGGATTTTAAAACGTTAAGGGTTGTTTACGAAGTCTAAACGAACATTTTTTATCGAAAAATTTCAACCCACGTCGAGTTTTTAAGGTTTCGTTCGGTTTCCCGAAAAATTTCGGTTGCTTCGTTCGAGAGTTTGAGAGATTATTTTGAGTTCTAATCAGTTGAGGGAGCTTAAGGGAACATAAACGATCGTTTTTGGTCGATTTTTTTTAACCCATACCGACTTTTTAAGTTGTTGATCGTTTTCCAAAAAGTTTTCGGTTGGTTCGTTTGTGATCATGGGTTGACCGTTTGAGATTTAATCTATTAAGGACTTAACTAGACTCTAACTGAAAAAGGACTAAAAAAGAAATAAAACTAACCAAACTAACTGGATTAACGGAGACTTAACGGAAAAAGGACCTAAATGTAAGAAATTTAACCGTCACTTAACGGAAATACTATTCATCATCTCCTTCGTTTGAGATTTAATCTATTAAGGAGTGATCAGGTCGTCTCAACGAAGGAGATGATGAATAGTATTTCCGTTAAGTGACGGTTAAATTTCTTACATTTAGGTCCTTTTTCCGTTAAGTCTCCGTTAATCCAGTTAGTTTGGTTAGTTTTATTTCTTTTTTAGTCCTTTTTTCAGTTAGAGTCTAGTTAAGTCCGTTAGAAGTTTTAAGTTTTATACTTTTAGTCCCTTTAGTTAGTAGTTTCATTTTGTGTCATTTTTTGTCCTTCTTTTTTTAAGTTTTACTTTCTATCATTTTTAGTCCCTCTAGTTTTAAGTTTCAGTTAGTGTCAATTTTGGTCCTCGTACTTCAAAGGTTTCAATGTTTGTCAAGATTAATCCCTAAACTTTCAAGTTTCACTCGTTGTCACTTTTGGTCCTTGCACTTTAAAGTTTCATCTCTTGTCAAGTTTAGCCCCTGGACTTCAAGCTTTGCAAGTAACAATGCCTTATATACCCATGTTTGAACACAAAGCAATGAATAATGATTGTAGCTCTCGAAAAGAGTTTGGAAAACTGGTTAAAGACCATTAACACACTGTTGTAAGAGAAAGCTTATCTTCAGTCAGATTTGGATCATCTGAGATCGGAAACGTATAAAGATATATGTTGCTTACAGTCAAGCAATGACTGGCTCAAATGCAAGAATTCTGAACATGAAAAGGGAGCAGAAAATAACTCATATTACACTATGTTTGCTGACCAAATAAAGTCTCTTAAAAGAGAGATTTTAGATTTTGAAAGAGAAGCTAATATGAAGAAAAATGATCCGACAAGTGTTGAAGCGTCAAAGAAGATATCTGAACTTGAATGAAAAGTTGCAGATTTTGAAGCCAACGAAGAGAAGAACCTGGCGCTTGAAAAAAGAGGAAACATGTTGGAGAGTGAAAATCTCGACCCGAAGAAAAGACTTGCTATTTTTGAAGAAAAAAAAAAGTCGATTTTTCAAATGAAAGAAAGATTCTCGAGCTTTCAAAGAAAGTTTTCAATGAAAGAAAGGTTTTTGAGGCTCAAAATGTGAAACCTTCAAAACAGATTTCTGATTTTGAAAATGTTTTGATAATTGAGAGATATTCTTTTGAGAAAGAGAGAAAATGTTTTGAGAGTGAAAAGAAAATGATTGAAAAGAAGAATGTTGCGGTTTAAAGATATATTTGATAAACGCAACAATATAGAAAGGGATTTTGAAAATGAAAGAAAGATTTTCGAAACTGAGATTCATAAGCTTTCAAAGAAATTATCTGGATTAGCAACAAAGATTTTTAAAGAACAGAAGGTAAAATCCGATTTACAAAAACAAATTGACTTGATTCTTAGAAGAAATCCTAAAGTTGGTTTAACTTAACAAACCAGTCCCGATACTGTTGTTCAGTCTTCTTATTCTTCAAGTTCACCTTCTACAACTATTTCTTCGAAGAAGTTTGTCAAATCAAATGAATTTTCAAAAAATCGGATTTTTCCTTCAAATATTTTCTATAATTCTCTTGTTGATGATTCAAATAATCAAGTATTTCGAAATGTTAAGATGGTTTGGAGAAAGAAATCGACTACAGAAAGTAGTGATGGAAACAAGTCTCATGATTCTTCTGTAGTTGATACAAAGTCATTTATTTCCAAGATTGATTCACCTACTTATGTTTATTCTACAGTAAAGTTGATCAATCTAAACCGAGCAAAGATCTGTTGCACTCACTATGGAAACAGTGACTTTGTTGACTCAATGTATGTAAATAGTTGATATGGTATTTATAGCATCCCCAATCCTCAGTTTAATAACTTCAAAGCTAAATCAACTAACCATTAAGGATCTATCATAACATGGATACCAAAACCAAAATCTTCCTAATCTGTTTTGCAGGAATGTCATGTGTGATTTAATTCATATTATTCATGTCATATGATTACAATCAAGGGTTATGCCATATTTTGAGGGAGTACCATGCTGCATATTTTTCATATCGCCTTTTGAATACATTCAGTTCATGACTCGTTCTTAAATGTTGTTGACTTCTGATTATCTCAAATCATAAATTTTACTTCAATGTTTTATTTTGGCGAGTTAAAGGCATGTTAGGACTTTTAATGTTTCTATGGTCAATCCAGAACCGGAAGGACCTACCCACGAAACACATCCAATTCATAGATATCAGTGAGGGGTCTAGCTTGATAGATGAGTTAAGAGTGAAAAGAATTGGTGAGGATGTGACAGGACTTAAAAGAATTATTGGTCCTTACCAAACCGAGTCAATCATACGGGTTACCACACAATCTATTCATTCTCGTTCTTTGGAGATGAATATTGAAACAGACATGGACCCAATGTCGATAACTCGTGTCACCCCACCCAACCACTCAAGTATCTCACAAAAGATACTTGTTTCATATATGCACAGGGATTTATCACATAATCTATCTATTCCTCACTTGGAGGTCTTAGATATTGAAAAAGAAAGACATCAGCTCCGGTCTCCGAACTTCATATTCATCTCACTGTGTCTATTGATTTCAAACCTGTATCCCAGGTTGAATCAATCTTTGAGCCGAAAAGTTACATATTTATACTTCTTTCACACACGCACGAATCTTTGTGATTCCCCTTGCATATCTTTGTGATACTGTCAGAACAGTTTGAGAAGTAATTTTTTAATATTTTACTTCAGTGATAACTGAAAGTCCTATAAGAGATACCCCTTTGCCAACTCTGAAAATGTGACACCCCAAAAATGGGGTAAGTAAATATTTGTGAAAATAAAGAGAAATGGAAAATTTATGATGAATTTTCGCTGGGCCAAAAATGGAAAAAAGAGAAAGTGCAAAGGGAATAGTTGACAAGAATAGAAAGTGGGAAACTAGGGGCTAAATGTATCTATTTAAATGTAGAGGGGCCTGTTTTGCCATTTTGGCAAACCTTTGAAGTGAAAGAAAACGAAACGTCATTTTTATTTGGAAGCTATTAATTGCATTTAATTTCCTTCCTTTTAGTTTTGATTAATAATCTAGTATTTAAGAGGTGATTGTAAGGGGAATAAATCTATTTAGAAATTCAAGAAAAATCGTGAAGGAATGAGTAAGAAATCGACGATCGAATGGGTTACGGTTTCTTCGAACGAGAATCACTATTGGAGGTACATTTCTTAACCAAATTTGTTGTTATTCATATGGTTGGATATGTTATTCGATTACCTTTAAAATGGTATATGTTTTGAGGGCCAATAATGGTCGTATGTCTAGTAATTTGGGAAAAATGTTGTGGTGGCAACGGTCTCGACGGTGGGGTTGTGTAAAACTCGAAATTTGAGTTGTTTATGTAGTTTTAAGGGTTGTAAATTATGTTTTAGGTTATTGGTGATTATCATCATTTTTCTATGCAAAAGAGATGGTGGAAAACGATGTTAAATCAGGTTAATTTGACCGGATAAATATTAGTCTCGAAAATCCTTAAAAATCGAGACTTTGAACTCGAAATTAGGAGATTATGATTAATGAAAATTCATGATTCTTGTTATGGAATTGAGAAATATTATGGTGGCGTTATTTAAAAAGAATCATGGAAAAATATTAAGAAATGAGATAAAACGAATGAAAAATGTGAAAAGAGAGGAATTCGTGTATTTCCGACGATCGATGTCTGACGACACGCTATGGGCTGTGTGCTCTAAGTTGTGATTTTGGGCTCCATGATGGGCTCTAATCATATTAATTGAGTTTTTTTGTTAATTAAGGATTTAATTATTAATTAGGTTATAATTAATTAAATAATTTAATGTCTAATTTAATTTATATATTAATCTAAAATTTTATTTAGTTAATATATTGATTTACTTTAGATAATTAAATTTATTTAACTAATTATTTCCTAGGGGATTATTAAATGATTTAATAATCATTTTTAGTGATGTTATTTGGGAGTTTTGAATATGAGACTACGTTGGAACGATAACTTTGTCTAATATAAAGATCAATTAGACATTATGGAATATTATAGAGTTTGGTGCATTGAGGTTGACCAAAGGTGACCGTAAATTGACTTTTGGGACTTTATGCCATTTATTAAATATTATGGCATGAAATTGTAGGTTATTGATCCGATGTTGACTTTAATCTGCCTACACGAACAGGTGAGTCTTCATGAGACTTTAAACTGGGATGTATGCTTATGTACAAACTATTTGAGCATGATAATTATTTGGGACACATGTGTTATGAGCATTATGCTATTTTTGGATATACATGTTTATGGGTTTGATACATGTATGTGAATTATTATTATGGGTTGCATGCTATTTGTTTACGTGTTTTAAACATCAATTGGCATGTTATAAACGGGACATGAGTTTCAATCAGGTATGGGAATGGGTCGATGTATCGTAAGGGATGTCACTTCCAAGGGATGGGTGATCGGACAAGGGAGAGCCGTATAACACGGGAAAATGCCGACGATGGTAAGACCTTAACCTGTTGGTTCAATTAAAGAGATCTCATTATCATCTAAAGGGTTTTTTAAACAAACATGCATATCATTTTTATTTGGGTGTTTATTTGTTATTATGCATGACATACATGTATAATTTGTACGCGAAAACCATGAACTCACTGAGTTTTATAAAGCTGACTATTAGTATTCATCTCAGGAGCTTGAGATTCAAGAGTGGACAAGAGCAAGGATATTCCTTAGTAAGTTATCTTCTATTGATTAAGTACCAGATTATGGGGTGGTTACACTTTATGTTTAAACATATTTTGTAACATAACCCGGTATGGGACGGGTTACTGTTGGGTTATTATTTGCATTTATATTTTGATAAGTCTTCCGCTGTAACAGGGATTTATTAGCCGTTATGTTTTGGGATATTCAATGTTATTTAATGAGAATGATATGACATAACTCATGGTGAAAATGAGGGTGTTATAAGTTGGTATCAGAGCCTTAGTTTAAGAGAACTAGGTTATGATGATAGCCTATGCTTAAACTGGGAAGAATATTAAGGGATGCAAATAGGATGAGCTAGTCCACTATTAGCCTAGAGTTGAACTCGGTGAATGGGTAAAGGTATAGAATATTGGTTCTTAATGAGTGGTGGGAACGTGGTTTAAGAAAAATAGAATATGTAGCAACCTTAGCTTAAATCATGAGATTAAGAACATGAATATGATATAATATTCTAACGGGCGATATATTATATTATAACAACTCACAATTGAGTTATTGGAGATGATTGTATTTCTTGTTTTGGAAATGGGAGACCAATAGATGGTTCATGTAAGGCATATTTGGATGAGAGATTATCCCATGGACTAGTTAATAGTCAAAGTGATAGAGATTAAGTTACTTGAGAAGATACTCAACATATATGGTTATAGAGTTGGAAAATCAGCGAGTTTTGGAAATGGAGCACCTGTAGGGTTGACAAGAAACAGCAGACAAATGGATTTCTTTAGGATTGGCCTGATATCTTGCACATAAACATGTTGAGAACATTATATCTGGCCTACTCGACGTAAGATACATTAAAGAACCTATCATCCCTCGATAAGTCCTAATATCAACAGCCTTTCCCGAAGGATCGCTGCCAATCTTAGTACCTGGTGCCATTGGGGTACCAATCGGTTTTGAATTTTTCATTTGGAACTTCCGAAGAATATCCCTAATGTACTTTGATTGATTGATAAAGATACCCGTAGAAAACTGTTTGACTTGTAATCCGAGAAAGAAATTCATCTCTCCCATCAAGTTCATTTGAAATCTAGACACCATAAGGTTTGCGAAGTTCTTACAGTACTTAGTATTTGTAGAACCAAAGATAATATCATCTACATAGATTTGAATTAAAATGATATCGCCTTTTTCCTTTTTAATAAACAAAGTGGTATCCACCGTACCTTTGGAAAACCCAAACTTAACTAGAAAAGTGGAAAGGACATCATACCAGGCTCGAGGTGCTTGTTTCAGACCGTAGAGTGCTTTGTCAAGAATGTAGACGTGATTCGGCTTCTCTTGATTGACAAAACCCTTTGGCTGAGAGACGTAGACTTCCTCCTTCAGAATTCCATTTAAGAATGCTGTCTTCACGTCCATTTGAAAGACCGTGAAGTTTTTGTGGGCTGCGTAGGCTAGAAACATTCTGATTGCCTCTAATCGCGCCACAGGAGCATATGTTTCGTCATAGTCTATTCCTTCCTCTTGTCTGTATCCTTTGGCTACTAGTCGTGCCTTGTTTCTGATGACGGTTCCATCTTCGTCTTTCTTTATCTTGAAAACCCATTTCGTACCTATAATGGTTTTACCTTGAGGTTTCGGTACGAGTCTCCAGACTTTAAGTGCATCAAACTGATTTAGCTTTTCTTGCATTGAGATCACCCATTCTGGATCAACAAGAGCTTCTGATACTCTTGTTGGCTCAATCTTGCTCAGAAAGGAGTCATGCATGCACATGTTCATTGATGCTAACCTAGTTTGCACCAGTTTTGATGGATCGCCTATGATTTGGCTTATCGGATGCTCTTTGGTCCATTTATGTTCATGAGGCAATGGATTATATGAATGTATGTCACTTGTGTCATCTATAAATCCACTTGTACCTTCTTCGGTTTGTTCATGAGGAGTGATTTCAGTTGAAGTGGCAGGTTCAGAAGGCTCAGCAGGTACAGCTTGTTCTGGCTGTAGATTGATCTGTACAGAACATCCTACTGTTTCAACTACTTCTGTCTCGTTCTGATTTGTCACTTCTTCAACTGTTGGAGTCGGCATTTGAATTGTTATCTCTTGTTGAATCGGGGCATTTGATTCAATTGGAACATCTGAATTGGTTGGATGAGTAGACGTTAAGTCTTCCATTCTGTCAACCACAACAGATTTCTTTACATTAGATCCGAGATATTCATCATAAAACAATTCAAATAATAAATCTAAATCAGATAAATGGTTAGTAGAAGTTGATGCTTCATCTGATTTGTTCTGTTGAGACATAGCTCCTGGACTGAGTTGCCCAGAAGCTAGTATTCCTGTTATTGCGGGTTCTGAACGTTGTTGTTCGGAAGCCATTTCTTCATCAAAGGTGACGTTGACGCTTTCAATCATCGTCTTTGTCTTCTTTAGATAGACACGATATGTAGTTGAATTCGAGGAATATCCAATGAAGATTCCTTCATCTGCCTTAGCGCTGAATTTGTTGAGATTCTCCCTATCGTTTAATACGAAACACTTACATCCAAATATATGGAAATATTTGATTGTAAGGAGTCTTCTTGAACCTTCGATGAATCATGGATCGATTCTGTGTGTAGCACGCGGTCGAAACAACTTCTGCCCACAAAAGCAGAGGTAAGTTGGAATGACTTAGCATAGTACGAGCAGTGTAACACCCCGAATTTTCGTTTAGCCGTTTAGTGAAGTTGTATTGAGGAAATAGAGGTTGTTGGGGCTGTCTACAGGACGCATGGGTCGTGCGTCCTCCTTCAGAGATAACGCACGGGTCGTGCGTAGGATCCAGGGTCGAGGTACAGTGCATGCGCACGGGTCGTGCGCATTTCCTTCTTTGAGGGCGCACGACCAGGTTGCTTTTTGGACTTGCTTTTAATATCTAGAGTTAGAGATATTTCTCAAAAATATCAAATCTCGTTTCTTTCTCTCTCTCTTCTTTTCTTTTTCTCTCTTTTCTCTTTCGATCTTCAAGGTCTTGTTTGGTTGCTAGTTTTCGGTGTTTCTAGCAAGGGGTCGGTGTTTTAAGCTTCACCTCTACGTCGTGATCGTTATCTGGTTTTCCGGGTTTTATTCTGAAAACCTACCGGTGAGTTCCTACTATCATTTTACAAACTTTATACATGTCAAAACTCTTATTTGCGAAATCTGAAGTATTTCTACAGTATGATTTTATGATCTCTACATTTTGTTATAAATGAAGTTTTTGGTGAATCTCGGGGTTCCCGGTCAGTTTTGACCAAAATGACGGGTTCCGCCTTATTGAAGTAAAATGATGTTTTACTTGCACATTATGTGGTCGTTTGAAAAGGATGATTATGAACTCATTTTAATGATTTTCATTCTTACCAGAAGTTGAACTGGAAGTAGCATTTTGTTTATAAAATGTACTTGTAACCATATGTTTATTTATGGTTGGTCACATATGTTGTTGTGACGAGTCCTTACCATTTCTAGTGGATCCCTAGGTTTTGGAGTAGACTGTTTTGTTGGGAGACTATATTCCCCAAATTGTAGCTATGGGTCACATGTTCCATGATGAGTTTATGGTACGGTTATGTAAGGCCGGTTACTAGCCATGGTTCATGGTGATCCTAGTGAAGGAGTATACACTGGTTTCCCTTGGGAGCGCGATCTCACCTCGTAGCACGGACTCTGGGTTCATTGCTGAGGACTCTAAGTGTTTAGCTCGTAACTCGGTTTGTTGGCCTAACTTTGTGTTTCGTCACTCTCCTTGGTAAAATGGTCCTTTTATCACCGTTTAAGAGTTTTGGACCGAAGAGGCCCGGTTGTGGCGAAATGTTATCTTTACGAATTAAACCTTTATGAAAAGATTCCTTTATGATACTGATGTTTATATCTTTCGAACTTTATAAACTGTATGTTCTCACCAGGCTTTAAAGTCTGACACTTTTTCTCAAATAATATTTATAACAGGTTTCCCTTAGCGGTGGGTTGCACAGGGTCTTTGAGAGTCGAGCGTGGACTCGAGGCATATTATGAGATGTCTAGTATTTTGGTGTTGGGCATTGTTTAAGTCCCATCTTTTAGTGAATTCTGGTTCATCAAGTGTTGTATGTCTAGACGGTTATGTTTAGATTAGTATTGTTGAGAAATTCTATATCCGTATGAGTTTTTGTATAATCTTAAGTACTGATCCCATGTATGGGAAGTTAATGGAATTGCTTTCGTCATATTGTTAGGTTTCCGGGTTTTATTTTACTCTGATTTTTGAGGTGTTACAAGCAGCCTCGACTAGCGTTCGATTTCTTCTTTCAACTACTCCATTTTGTTGAGGCGTTCGAGCAGCAGAGTATTGATGTGAAATCCCGACAGATTCGAGATATTCTTCAACTTTGTTGTTCTTGAACTCTGTGTCGTTGTCTGTTCTTAGAATCTTGACCGGTTTCTGCAGATTCACCTGGGTCGTTTTCAGGAATGTAATGAGAACATCAGGTGTCTCATCTTTTGAACGAAGAAACTTGACCCATGTGTATTGCGAATAGTCGTCCACGATCACGAGTATGTACTTCTTGCCACCTAAGCTTTGAGTGCGCATTGGACCGCATAGATCCATATGCAATAACTCTAAAGGAGCTTTTGTACTTGGTTCAGGCTTTGGTTTATGAGGTGCCCTCTTCATCTTCCCCTTTTCACAAGCTGCGCATAGATGTTCTCTTTCATATTTCAGCTCTGGAAGTCCTTTCACGAGCTTTCCATTGACCAGATCGTTGATGTACCGAAAGTTGAGGTGCGAAAGACGTCGATGCCATAACCAACTTTGTTTCATCGAAGCTTTCGATAGTAGACAAACTTGCTTGTCAGTCTGGACATCTGATAAATTGATTGTGTAGAGGTCTGATTCTCGTTTACCGACCAAAAGTTCTTCGCCTTCTTCATTGCGAACGGAACATCTTTTGGCTTTGAAGTTGACCTCTAAGTCTTTGTCACAGAACTGGCCTATACTGAACAAGTTGTGTCCTAAGCCTTCTACATAGCTCACCTTCTTGATAGTGACTTTGTCATGTTGTACATCACCGTATCCCAATATGGGAGAAAACTGGTCGTTTCCGAATCTTACTGTTCCACAAAATTTGTCTTTAAAGTTCGACAATATCTCTTTTTGCCCTGTCATGTGCTTTGAACATCCGCTGTCCAAGAACCATGTATGACAAGTCTGCATAAGATAAATTGGAAATTTAGATATTTATACGACAACTTTGGAATATTCACTTTGATTATCGAAGTGCGGGTCTTGAACTGATTTGTTCAAAATCCTATTTCGACTTTGATGTTCGGGTTTTGAACTGCATTATCCAAAAACCTATTTTTGACATTGAAGAACGAGTCCTGATCTGTACATAATCAGAAGTCGCTTTCTCTTTAATCTTTGTGTGCCTGCAACACAGATTTAGCCTTAGGTACCCACTGGAATTTGGGTCCTGCTGTGTTAGCACAAGATTTTGGTATCCATTTCAAATTGGATCCTTTGTTCTTTTGAAAAGCATGAGAGTTGGTATGAGATGAATGCACATGGTAATTTCCAAACCAATCTCCAGAATCTTGACAAGTAATAGAAACATGTTTATTATAGATAGAGGACTTTCCAGCAGATAAAGATAACTGAAATAATTGCTTCATTGTATATTGTTTACGAGAAACAACAAGTTTTGGATTCAAAACAACAATTTCAGCAATCACAACATCTTTAGTAAGCGAAGTCTTATTACAATTAACACTACTAGACGATAAAACGGCCTTGTCAAGCTTCCGTTTTGGTTGCCATTGAGAATGGGCTTCAGGTCTTGACTTGCTCATATCTGAAACATGTAAAACTGGTGAGTTAGACCTTTGAGCAACAACTGAATGCTTCTTCTTAGAATTACCAGTAGTGGTTGGTTTCTGTGAATGCTGAGATATTTTCTTACCTTTAGCACTCTTAGCATTCACAGAGACTGATTTATCAACGAAAGCTTTCGTTGATTTTGCACTGAACACAGACAAACTGGTTTTTCTTGAAGTTTTCTTAACAAAAGATGCATGGTTAGGAAGTTTCGCATTAAAATCAATTTGTTCAAAACAACCATCTAAACCACCGTCAGAATTAAGAAAATTAAACTCTTCGTTTGATGAACCAAACATGTCATTAGAAGTAGAAGCCTTTGTAAAAACAACATTTTTCATAACAGTTGAAAAAACCTTTTGTTGAATCTCAATCATAAGTCTTTCATCTGATAAAAAGGTCTCGAGTTCAGAAATTTTACTTTCTAACACGAGAGAAGGGACATAAATTTTACTTATAACAGGTTTCGCCTCCATTTCTTTTTCAGAATAACTTTGAAAGTAGTCAGTTGAAAGAGATTTCTTTTCATCATTTGGATAGTCATAACTATTATTCAACTTTGCATAATAAAATGGAGCGTGAACTTTAGTTGACTTCATCCGTTTTTCAAATTCATTAGCTTCATCCTCTTCTGATAGTTTAGTATGGAAAACTTTAAATGAGTCGATTCGGTGAGAAACAAGCATAGAGGTATAGTCATAAAGTGCAGACACTTCTCTTATACCCTTTTGAAGACGTTGAGGTTTCACATAACCGATTCCCCAATTTTCTTTATTCTTTTTCGGTTTGTTAAGATGAATGGTTTGCTCACTTTGACCTAATGAGTATAGCTTCTTTTCCAAAACATCTAATTTAGCAATTAAGGTCTTGTTTTCTTTAGTACATAAAGAATGCACTTCAGTAAGCTTATAAAAATCAATCTCACTTTTTGTCAATTTAGACTTGAGCTCACTATTCTCTTTTAGAATTATAGTCTGTTCTTTTGCGTTGGTGTCAGCGTTTGTATGTAAAACCTCAACTAATACTTTTCTCAGCAATTTCATCGCTAAGTTAATGTATCAATTGATTTTTATTAATAATAACACCATTTTCTCGCTTAAGATTAGATTCTAACTCTTCTTGTTTTAAAACCATAGCATGCATTTTATTCATTAAATCTTTATACGATAAATCACATACCTCCTCTTCTTCATTTTCTGAATCAGCTTCAGTATCTGATTCGATTTTGCCCATCAAGCACATATTGACGGCTTCATCCTTTTCTTCTTCATCTTCTTCTTCATCTGAGTGATCCAGCCAGTATTCATCTTCAGCCATCAGCGCCTTGCCTGCCTCCTGTTGCTTTGCAAGAAGCATCTTGTTCTTGTAGAAGTCGGAGTTTCTAACCTTTGATATTCGATAATTCTTGGCAAAGTGACCGGTTTTGCCACAGTTGTAGCACATGGGTGGTCCTGGCTGACTTGATCCTTCAGCTTTGTACTTCCTTTATTCCGGTTTCTTCTCTTCCAATCTGTTTCCTTCTGTCTGATATCTTCTCTCATCAGATTTTTTCTCCTCTTGTCTCTTCCCTTCAAATCTCTTCCCTTCATACCTATTTCCTTCATATCTGCTTCCCTCAATTCTTTCCTTGTGAGCATAGTTGTTGGGTCCAGAAGAGTACCTCTGACTGTTTGACGTTGGATTTCTGTAGAACTTTTTCTGAAATGCATTTGTTAGAAACTGCATTGCTTGCTGCATTTGTTCATTTTCATTCGAGTCAGAGACAACATCAGCTTCAGCTTCTTCTGATTCATACACAATCGTCTTGTTCTTCTTCTTCACAACAAGAGCGACTGTGTCTTCAACTGTCTTTCCTTTTCTCTTTTCTGCTAGAATTTCATCCACCTCATCTTCATTTTGTCGGAGGGTTTCATACACCTCGTGAAGTGGAATTTCATTCAGGTCTTTTATCTGCCTCATCTGCCTGGCAAAACTTTTCCACTGGTCTATGTAAAGCTTCGCCAACTTATCCATTGGCAAAGTTTCCCGCATCGCTAGAAAGTGAGCACTCTTGTCAATCGATCGACAATGACCCAAATAGTGTCGTTCCCTCGCAAGGTCTTTGGTAACTTGGTCACAAAATCCATGGTGATCTTATCCAATTTCCACTCGGGGATTTCTAGTGACTGAAGGCTCCCATAGGGTCGTTGATGCTCAGCCTTCACTTACGAACAAGTCACACATCGTTCTACGTAATGAGCCACGTCCAATTTCATAATTGGCCACCAAAAATGTAGTTTCAAATCCCGGTACATCTTGGTGCTTCCCGGGTGGATAAAATACTTGGATTTATGCGCGTCCTCCAGAAGTAGCTCTCGGCAACCACCAAAATTTGGTACCCAAACTCGTCCCTTGAAGCATTTGATCCCTCGACTATCTTCGGTCAACAATAACCGTTGTTTGGTCATCACTTCCTCCTTTAGGTTTTCTTCCTTTAATGCTTCGGTTTGCGCCCTCTTAATCCTTTCCATGAGGCTTGATACTAACTCGATCCTTGCAAGTTTGGCTTGGAGTCTCCCGCTAAACTCTTTCCGACTCAAGGCGTCGGCCACCACGTTTGCTTTACCCGGGTGGTAGAGTAATTCACAGTCGTAATCCTTAAGTAGTTCCAACCTCCTTCGTTGCCTCATGTTGAGTTCTTTCTGATAAAAAACATACTTCAAGCTCTTGTGATCCGTGTACAAGGTACACTTTGTGCCGTAAATGTAATGTCGCCATAAATTTAATGCGAACACTACCGCCGCCAACTCCAAGTCATGAAGGGGGCAGTTCTTCTCATGCGCCTTCAATTGCCTAGATGCGTACGCGATCACTTTTCCTCTTTGCATTAGTACACATCCAAGTCCCATTTTGGACGTATCGCTAAAGACCACAAAATCCTCTGATCCCTCTGGCAAGGATAAGATCGGAGCCTCACACAATTTCCTTTGTAAGGTCCTAAATGTCTTCTCTTGTTCTTCGGTCAACACAAACTTTACATTCTTCTTGGTCAACATTGTCAACGAAGAAGCAATCTTGGAGAAGTCTTGTATGAACCTTCAGTAATACCCCGCTAAGCCCAGAAAACTTCGAATCTCGGACGGACTTTTGGGAGGTTCCCAATTCATCATAGCTTCGATCTTGGCCGGATCCACCTTCACACCGTCCTTCGAAACTATGTGCCCCAAGAACTGCACTTCCCTCAACCGAAATTCGCACTTGGAAAACTTTGCATAAAGCTTCTCCTTCCTCAAGATTTCCAAGACGTCCCGAAGATGACGCGCATGATCGACTTCATCCTTCGAGTAGATAAGAATGTCGTCAATGAACACTATGAACGACTTGTCTAGGAAGGGTCGGCACATGCGGTTCATTAATTCCATAAACACCGTTGGAGCGTTCGTCAAATCGTAGGGTATCACCAAGAATTCGTAGTGACCATAACGCGTCCTAAAAGCGGTTTTTGGAATGTCTTCCTCTTTGACCTTAACTTGATGGTAACCCGAACGGAGATCGATCTTCAAAAAGCAACCCGCTCCTTGAAGTTGGTCGAATAAATCATCAATCCTAAGGAGTGGGTATTTGTTCTTCACGGTTACCTTATTCAACTCCCTATAATCGATACACATCATCATAGTACCGTCCTTCTTCTTCACAAATAAGACCGGTGCTCCCCAAGGCGAGGAACTCGGTCCTACAAACCCCTTCTCCAAAAGATCTTGCAATTGGCTCATCATTTCCTTCATCTCTGACGGGGCCAAACGGTATGGAGCTCGGGCTATAGGAGTCGCTCCCGGTGTCAGATCAATCTTAAACTCCACTTGACGGTCGGGTGGTAAACCGGGCAAGTCATCCGGGAACACGTCGGGAAACTCCCTTACCACCTCGACATCTTCCAACCTCTTCTTCTCAAGCTTGGCGTCTATGACATATGCCAAAAAGGATGAACATCCTTTTGACAAGCACTTTCGTGCCTTAACCATGCTAATGATTGCAACTTCACCCTTCTGTCGCTCACCAAACACGGTCAGCGCATCGCCATCCGAAATCGGAATTCGGATCAACTTCTTAGCAAATAGAATTTCCGCATGGTTAGTCTACAACTAGTCCATACCGACTACAACATCGAATCCCCCGATGACCATTGGCATTAGATCAATCGAGAATTCTCTCCCTTCGATTTCGAGCTTGCAATCCCTTAGAATGTCCCGAACCACTACTTGATCCCCATCCACTAGCTCTACCACTAACGCATCTTCTAAACTAGTAGTGGACATGGATAGTTTTGGGCAAAACGAATTTGATACAAACGAAAAACTAGCTCCCAAGTCAAATAATACACATGTAGGTACGGAGTTTAGGAGAAACGTACCCGACACTACATCTGTCGACGCTTTCGCCTCCTCGGTGGTCATCTGAAAGGTTCCCCTGTCGCTTTAGGAGTTTCCACCTTTTTGCCTCCGCTAAAGCTCATCTTTGCCTTCGGGCATTCACTTCTGATATGGCTCGGCTCTTTACACTCGAAACAAACTCGTCCTTTGATTGGACATTCACTGAACCTATGACCGAGCTTACCACATTTAAAACACGGATTGGACCCCGAATTGCAAGGGCCGGTGTGCTTACTTCGGCATTTCAAACACCACGGGGAATCCCGTCTCGGACCATTTCCCCGCTGATTGATGTTGAAGTGGTTTGGCCTCTTTGAAGATGTGGGACCTCCTTCCCACTTCCTTTTCTCGACTACCCTGCTCCTCTCCACCTTAATCGAACCGTAAGAGTCTTCTACTAGCTGTGCTTCTTCTATTGCCTCTCGAAGAGTAGAGGCCTTTGATACCCGAACCATGTTCATCATTTCTGTAGGCAAACCTTTGATGTATGCCTTGATCTTCTCTCTTTCGGTGGGGACCAGATGTCCCACAAAGCCCAGCTTGTCCATGAACAGTTTATTATACTCCTTCACCAGCAAATTCCCTTTCTTCAAACCCCGGAACTCATCGATGATCTGATCCATAGCTCGCTCGTTACAGAATTCTTCCATAACCTTCTTCTTGAAGGTCTCCCAGCTCAGTTGGGCCAATACGGTGGCCTCAATAGAGGTGGAATATATGTTCCACCATGTGAGGGCCGCCCCTCTAAGCATTTGAGACCCAAATACGGCTTTCTGGTTTTCCCCACACTCACTTGATCGAAAAGCCTGTTCCATTTCTCTTATCCAGTTCATGCATGCCACCGGATCGTCTGAACCCTTGAACTCCGGTGGTCGGCATCCAAGGAATGCCTTGAAGGTACAAGCCTTATATGTTTGACTCACTTCGGGGGGTGGGATTTCATTAGAAGGAAGCACGGGTCTGGTACCCCCGGATCCCGCCACGACAACATTCTCCGCCACCGTCTCGTGCCTACGGTGGTTAGCATCTCGGTCATCCAAGATCTTTAGAAATACTTCTTGTTGCTGAGCCATAGTTGCATTCATTGCCTGCATCATCCGCTCCATAATCGGATGACTTGCACCTATGTTGCGTCGGGGTATGTGCTCCGGTCCTCCCCCCAAAGCGTTCACCAAGGGTGGGGGTAGATCAATGTTTGTCAATCTAGGTTGATCAGCCGTTGATGCTGTCGTATCTAGACCTTCAGGTCGGTTACGAGTATTTACCATAGTCTGCCACACACGCGAGAATATAGGTGAGATAGGACTATACAGATGATGAACAAGAAAACGTACTACCACATTCATTAATTATCATAACATCGGAAAACAAGCATAATCACGTAAAACATCCTCATAATAACGTTAGCTAGGCGAAATTATGAACATGCAATACATAAGAATTTTCATTCCTATTATCATAACTCTCAATTTATGTAACTTACGTCGATTCTAAGACCGTCCTATCTTAAGAGTTCTACCCCCTCTCACATAATCATAGCCTAACTTCACATCTTAAGTCTAGGTATCCTACATCCATACCTAGTTCACTTAAACTAATGCTCTGATACCAACTTGTAACACCCTAAAATTTAGAGAAATAAAAATTTGCAATTTCTGCAATATAACGGCTATAATATTGATAAACCTGGGTATAAAACCTGTTATAAAAACAATCCCAAAGTGTCATCCCGGTAAAACGGGGAAACAAACTATGACCTTTACAATTGGTCAAATGAAGAATACATTAACAACCTAATAATCTAACTTAAATAAGGAAGATTAATGTCGGGTGTTGTTATCCTTCCAAAATGTCAGCTATCCACAAATGTCGGTCTACACATATCCCAAAAAGACCGCTCTTGATCTAAAAGCCATCCACTCAGTCCCGACGAACCCCACCGGAAACCTGACCTGTTATACATGTCATTTTAAGAAAAAGTGTTAGGCTAAAACCTAGTGAGATCAAACATTTGTAGTTAAAATAAACAGATGTAAGAATAAATAAGAGGAATTCATTAGTGACAATAACGGTAAAATATTGCTTTTGAATGTAACAAATACCTCTTGGTTAACGGGGGAGACCCGCTTACTAACTCAAATGACGAAACACAAAAGTAAGTCATTTGATGAGTCAGTAAAGCCAATAAACAAATAAAGTACACGCAAGGGATGTCAGGCCCAATGGCTTTAAACGTACACCCACAGAAACTCAAGTTCAACCCCGAAGGGCCCTTACGTCGAGCTCCTCATCCAATATCGTAATACTTGAGCACGAAGGACTTACAACACAATTTGATGCCTAACATGCCTCGACGTGGAAAACTAGTCGTCCCAACCCCGGAACAACAATATAACCAAATAAGGGGTCATGACTCCCAATGCATCAATTAAGCCAAATAATGCGCATAAGACCCAACAATATAATCCCAACAATGGTAAATATGCATAAATGATATAAAGGGTGATTTCCACCAAAACCATTTCTGTTGTTTACCAAAAGATCACTAGTCAAAATATAACTAATCCTTCTTACATTTTCAAACCCCAACATATGGCATTAGCTAATATGCAAACTTATCAACAGTTAACCACAAAATCAATATTCCCAAAACCATAAGTTTTACATAGTAAATGTCATCCATTTAAATGAAATCCCAAGTATTGGTAAGCTATTAGAACGTTATTAACACGTATGAATCTCCATTTCCCCAAATCATCATAAACCCTAAAATCCCCAAAAGTTAAGTTTGGTACAAAGTCTCATAAATCAAATATATGAAAGGGGAGATATTTAGGTATTCAAAATCCACCTTTTGACATGTATAAAGTTTGATAAAAAGTGTAATAACTCACCTTAGTAGTTTCCTTAAAGAAAACCAAGCCCTAGAATTAGAGGAGATGAATAACCACTTGAGAGCTCCTTACCAACACTTCCTAAAAGTGTTAGGGATCACCATTAATGACCTAGAATCACCATAAATGATGAAAGAGGTTTTAAGGAGAGAATACTTATTGATTTCGACAGAGATAATCGCTCCCCAAACCCTAGAATTCAGATAAAATGACTGAAAATCGCGACTTGGCTTTTTATACCCAAAATACCCCGTTCGCGATAGTGACATGCGAGAGTGACATTTGTCACTCTCGCGGGCAAGGTCGCGCCAGAACCCACAACTCTCGGTACAAACGGGGCGATAGTGCCCTGCGATTGTGACCATGTCACTCTCGCGGGCACAATCGCGAGAAATGTACCGTAGGTCCTTGACCCCCGGCGATTGTGACATCCTGTCACTCTCGCAAGCACTGTCGCGAGCAACCCCAAAATTTTCAACTTTAACACTTTTCAGCCCACGATGCTTAAACCCGATAAGATTGATATAAAACTGATAGATCCATAAAATTAGAAGGTTCCAAAATGAGAAAAATAATACATAGGTTCTCAGAATTCGGGGTGTTACATTTGGTCATCGGAGGCAATTTGGTACGGTTATGTGGGACCGATTACTAGCCATGGACCGTAAATGTAATCCTAGTGAACGAGTATGACTTGGTTCCTCGGGTGCCTTCCCCCACATCTTAGTACAGATCGGCGTTGTTCGTGGCCATGGCTCTAACTATTTAGCTCATAACTCGGATTGTGGCTTACTTTTGTGTTCCGCTACAATCCTTGGTAAATCGGGTCTCCCCCGTCATCGCAAGATGTAATTTTGGACCGAAAGGTCCTTATGTGTCAAATATTTCAATTGTAAACTCAACTCTCTTGAAAAGATTTTTCTTTCGTTACAATTGTCTATATTTCCTTAAATTATAAACGGTATGTTCTCACTAGGCTTTAAGTCTAACACTTTTTCTCAAATGATGTGTATAACAGGTTCCTTTAGCGGTGGGTTGCCAAAGGTTTGAGTGATGAGCGTGGGCTTGAGGCATTTTTGAGATGATTAGATATTTGGTGTTTTGGACGTTAAATCAACCTCCTTATTTTGGTGATTTTGGGTTGACAACGGATGTAATCTAGATAGTACATGTTTAGATTAGTTTATTGTTGATTTTCATATCCGTTCGCAGGTTTTGTAAATGCTTTATACATTTACCCTTTTGGGTGGTTTATTCCAAATACAATCGTCATATTGCCAAATTTTCAAAATTTTAAATTACTCTAAATTTTAGGGTGTTACATGATATTCTTACGCATGGCAGTATTAATGACGATAATAAGACTTGAGTGTCATCTTGTTGATTTATATAATAGAAATATAAAAATAGAAATCAAAATGTTTAATGAAGGTATTTTATGGGATAGATGCCACAAGATGTTGATATCATATTCTACTATGATAAGAATGATAATAAGTCAGGACTCACGAAGGTCGGTGGGATATTGAGAATTTACTTACGTTGAAGGAGAAATTCAAGTGATAACGAGAAGTCACGGACTATAGGTGAGGGCTAATGGTCAGTGATTAAGTCACTTATCGAGCTGGACATTTCAATAGGGGTTTGTATATTTCTACTAAACCTGGGATATGAGACTCTATGGGATGAGATAGAGTTCCATAAAAGCATAACATGTAAGTACTATGATTTGGGGAACAAAGTACTCAAAGAGATTCGGTGGAACTTCCTTCTTTGTTGCAACTCCGCTTGAAGCCCCATGTTGTCCCCTCGCTAGCTTTGGGCAATCCCTCTTGATATGTCCCGGTTCCCGATATTCGTAGCAAACCCCCCGGGAGGGGAAATCTCTACTCATGTAGTCCTTTCGCCCATATTTAAAACACTCCATAGTGTTAGAGAAGGGTTTCGGATTACAAGGCCCGAAATGCTTGCTCTTACACTTGGGACACCACCTCGCCTCACGTTGTGGCTCTATATTCCTTCCCTCGTTGAAAGGTTTGGATGATCGTGCGGGCCGGTTGGCCCTTCCCACTTCCGCTTCTCCCCTTGATGTCCTTTCTCTTCTCTCTCTTGGATAATGTCGTCCTCTACCAATTGAGATTCTTCGATGGCCTCTTGCAAAGTATTCACCTGGGCGTTCCTCACGCCCGTCTTCATCTCTGCCGGTAAACCTCTTAAATACGCCTTTATCTTTGACCTCTCATCGGTCGCCAAATGCTCCACCAAACTGAGTTTCTCCATGAATAGTTTTTGAGTAGTCGACATGTGCATCAGGTCCCGGCTGGGTGTGGTACTAGCGTTATTGTGAAGATACATGATTTAGATTTATGCTCGAGAGTGAGTCGTCTGGTGAAGACTTCCGTCGTTATCTTGAGTATAGCAACTTGTAAATGGGTTTAGTAACACCCGACCTTTGATTAGTCTATGTGTAAGACTTTATTTATTTATTTTTGTTGGAAAAGGGTATCCTGGGCCTATGGCCGAGACTAATCCCTGGCAATTAGGGCCTTTGGCCCAACTGCTAAAACGTGCAGCCCTGAGATTATCCTTAGTGGCCACAAGTGCTGCTAGTGGGGCTCGAACCCTGACTTTATTTATTTTGTTGATGGTTAAACCTAGAATTGTATTTCAAGTATGGAATTGTTATCTTTCTTGGATGTATTATTGAAAATTTTATATTAGTTGCTCTTTTCAAGTTTGAGGGTGTTACATGAGACCACATAGGATCAAATAACACATAAAGATGAAGATGTGATGTAGTAGAAAAATTGATGGATATACCTGAAGACTTGCCGGAAAGAAAATCAAGTTGAGTACTGAATAAATATCCAATTACATGCTCGATCCCTGAAAACCCCGAATCGAATATATATTCCCCATCTTCGAATTGCTTATCGAATCAAGTTTTTTTTATCTACTTTCCAAATTTGAGAAGCCAGAAGCGAATTTTCTAAAAGCTTGAACAAGGTTGTGATCATAAAATTGGGAGAATCGCTTGACTATGCTGTAAAACCTCAAAGCAGAGAAGGAGGGTTATTCCAATTGTTTGCTTGAATAGCCGATTAGGAGAGGAGATATGAGTGATTGCAGGAAACATGGAGGAAGTCCGGGGGGGGGGGGGGGGGGGGAGAAAATGGGCTTTCCAAAAACCGCTAAACTGAATTAGACTTTTAATAAGATAGTAGAGATAAGAACATGACACACAATTTTGGTATACAACTGAAATAGTAAACTATTTTTTTGTCTCTATGCGTTATTAAAAATTGATTTTCGTCCTCGTGCTTTAAAATTACGATTTTGACCTATGATTTGTAATTCATTGTTGTTTTCGTCTTAGCGACTAACTTCGTCAGTGGTTTATCGTTAAGTATGAAGAACGAAAACAACTATTAATTGCAAACTGCTACGATTTTAAAATTACGATTAATTCATTGTTGTTTTCGTCCTAGCGAGTAGCGACTAACTCCGTAAGTGGTTTATTGTTAAATACAAGGAATGAAAATAACTATTAATTGCAAACCACAACGATAAAAGCTGTAAATTTTATATCATATGGATTAAGGATGAAAATAGCGATCTTAATTTTAGAAAACCACATTAACTAAAAATATAGTTTACTCAAACTTTGGACGTGTTTGTTTTTAACTTAAGTTTAATGAGTGGTTAGCTAAATTGGTTAAGTTATGTTAAGGTGTTTGATTTTAACTTAATACTAAGATATTGACTTAACATGCTAGAGCATTCACATCCATCTTGCAAATGGCTTTACAAGATGACATGACATGTTCATGTAGATTGCAAGGTATCTTACACTTGTTAATTTAGCAAGTTTATTTCCCAATGTCAAATAGATAAAATATTAATTTTTTTATTTAAATTAATTCATTTATTAGTTTGTTTATTAATTTTCGGTTTGTTTAATATTAATTTTTAGTCATATATTATATTTTATAATTAATTTATTATTTATATTAAAATTTATTATATTATTTATATTATGATTAATTTATTGTTTATATCATAAATAAATCATAATTACTATTTTTTGTGATATTATAAGTTATTAAAATAAGTAAATATAAATTATAAAATAGTTGGTGATGTGATAGTGAAAGCCACTTTTGAAAAGAGTTCAAAATTTTATTGATGTGTTAGATATTATTGCAAAACTGATGTGACACTTTAAAAAGGAGTTGAGCTTCATTGATGCGGATGTTAGCCCATCTTATCCTAATGCATTAAATTAGAAACTTTTCCAAAATTATCCTTATCTTACAATTTTCAATCACGCACCTCATTAAAAAATAAATAGTTTATCAACATCCATAAAAAAATGTAATTAAACAATAATACTTTATTGTTATTAAACATATTGTGAACTCGTTGAATTTATATTATTTGTGTTAATTTAAATAATTCATATTATTTTAAATTTTTTGTCATTTTAAATATTTATCAAACAATTTACTTTCATTCAACATTTATGTAGATATAAGGTTAAAATGATAATTTTTGTTGTTCAGACTATTTATTCAGGACAAAAATCAAACAACTATTTATCTTAATTTATACAAACATATTAATACTTAAAGATAATAAACTCACACACGCACCCGCGGTATCCGGGCATCCAATTGGGCAGCACCGACTAATCCGCGGCGACCCGGCCCAACCACATGGATTGGACCCGCCCAGGCACGACTAAGCCCGACCTATGGCCGAACCCGCATGCCCATAAACTGGCATGCCCGTTACCTGGACCCGAACCGACCCGAAGGCCGACCCAAGGTCTGGGTATCGCCAAAGTGTCTCCCTCGTGGTTCGAACTTGAGACTATATTAATACTTTTATGATCAAATGATTTGATGAATTAATGTACAATAGTTTGATGATTGAAGTATATTGAGATAACAAAAAGTTGCAAGATTCTAATTGCAAAATTAAACAAATCATGCGATTTTATGGGGTATTTTGTCCAATAGTTCATTTATTACAATTTAAATGCGACATAATTATCGAAAATGACACTTAAATGAGAATAACTGGTAGGCGATTAAATACCATCAACCTTCTACCAACAACATAGCTAATTAGTGATCAAACCAATAGCTAGATGGACGATCAAACCATATAAATATAACTCTTGTATTTACAAACACCATGGTAAATGATCCACTAGAGTGTGCAACAACTCCGGTCCATATATATGAATGTGATACGACTCTAAAACCTGTAAACAAAACATAAGATGGATGTTAAAATAGTAAAGAAATGATCATTAATTAATTAAAAAAGAGCAACCTTAATTGGTGAAGCATTTGCAAGGTCTTTTCATTTCATATAATCATATGTTAGTAATTATATATATATGCCCATAGTTTCAAGTTCATCCCTTAATTACTAATTACTAGTTATATATAAGGGAATCATGTCATTCAATTTGTAAATGCTCAAACGTCACTAACAGCAAACCGTTACTAATTAAGGGTGAGGGTTCAAATTAACCTTTTAAAGAAATCTTAAGAGTGTGCATATATAAATAGATACATTTACCTTTTGAACTTTCTTTCAAGTTTTAGATATAGCAAAGCCACCGTGACGTATATCCAATCTTGGATGCGAGTCAAGGAAGCAAATAGGAAATGTCTGCATGAGCGGTTGAAAAATATAGTAGCACAGATTCCCCAAAATCCAACAACAAATCCAGAACCCATACCAATGTAATACCACTTCCATAACTCATCATCATCATCTTCTTCATCTTCCTTCCCAACAACAACAACCATGGCAGGTGGAGGCCCACATGTTGGGGTAAGTGGGGGTCCACAAAGGTGAGGGTTACCAGTATAAAAGGAGGAATTGAATTGTTGGAGTTGAGTCCCAGATGGAATTCTTCCTGACAAATTATTGTTGGAGAGGTCTAGATAACTTAAAAAACTTATCTCAGACAAACTGGAGGGAATATTTCCAGAAAACTCATTTCTTGACAAGTCAAGAGTCTCAAGATATTTCAACAAACTCATTTGTTTTGGAAGTTCCCCATGCAGTTTGTTTCTTGATAAATTTAATGATACCAATTCATGAAGACTCGTGATCTCATCCGGAACTTTTCCAGATAATTTGTTGCTTGAAAGATCAATGCTTTTCAGTAGCCCAAGACCTCTTCCAAATTCACGTTTCGTTCCTTTCCACACAACAACTGCATTGTCAATAAAAATGGCGGTTACGATTTGACCATATCGAATGCAATAATTATCTCTACATCCTACAGGGGGACGCGATAGACTATCAACTGTAATATAATGATGTCCTCTTGGGGATTGCAGGTGGCTAACTCCATCGTAAGAGTTATAACGATGGTTTGTTGTATCATCTTCAAGCCATCTCGTAGCCATAGCAGTGAAGTTGCTAAAGCATCTAGGAATATTTCCTGAGAATCCATTGTTAGACAGGTCAAGGAGTTGAAGATTATTCAACCAACATACTTTGGAGGGTAAACTTCCATAGAACCTATTGGATCGTAAAACAAGAAAGGATAGATTCGAAAGTCTTTCCCCTATCCATGCTGGTATCATGCCCGACAAATTATTGTCCCCAATATCAGCAAACCTTAGCTGCGTACAGTTGCTCAAAGATATCGGCAGTTCACCAACAAAGGTATTCGATCGCAAATATAATGCCTCAAGCTGAGAGAATAATCCCAAAGAGAACGGAATTTTCCCAGACAGACTATTATTTGATAAATTAAGAACCACCAGCTTTTTATGGAATTTGAACCAACAATCAGGCAATCCCCCTGAAAATAAATTGTTGGAGAGGTCAAGGAAAGTTAACCCCTCATCAATTTCACACAAGAAAGAAAGTGATCCGTTGAATCTGTTTCCAGAGAGGTTTATTGCTGCCAGTCTAGATGGCAATGATCGTATCCTACCTTCGAGTCGGTTGTAGCTCATATCCATTCCAGGATACCCATCAAATTCTGAGGTCATATTTGGTAGCATACCTTGTATTTCATTTGAAGATAGGTTCAGAAATTCCAATCTAAATGGTAGGTCCCAGAACCATGCAGGGACGCTATCTGATATACTGGCATTGGAAATATCAAGATGTGTGAAAACTGTTTGATTTTGGATCCACATTGGGAAGCTAGGTCCCAGCTTGCAGGATTGCAATTTTATGGTCTTCAATTGGGAAGGGATTCTCGTCAATTCAAATGCAAAAGAATTGAAAGACATGTCCAAATAGTTTAAGAGGGCGAGATTTAGAAAATGAACATCTGATATAACACCTTTAAGAGAGTTAGATGAAACATCAAGATATTCAAGATTTGAAAGTTGACCCACACTCTTGGGTAAGTTTCCACTGAACCGATTACTAGAGAGGTCTAGCTTTCGAAGGGACTGACATGCTGTGAAGTCAGGGATACTTCCATTGAAAGAATTATAAGCAAGGGACAATTTACTCAATGATGAACATCCAGAAAAGTTGGGCAAGGACCCGTTAAGATGGTTTTTTGAGAGGTCTAAATATGTAAGAGAAGTAAAATCTCCAAAGGGAAAAGGAACAGATCCCTCCAAGAAATTACGATGCAGATCAAGATGACGCAAGTTGGAGAGATTTGCAAGTTGATGAGGAATACGTCCACTGAGATTAGCCGCAGAAATATCCAAATGGCGTAAGTTGGTAAGGGAACCCAAAAAAGTTGGGATGGGATTGGACTGGAAATCAATTCCACTTAGATCAAGATACTCCAATTGATGTAGATATGGTAAATATGGACTAATCTTACCAGCCATGCCATGATAAGAATTAGAAAGATCAAGTCTGATCACATGACGAGTGTCGATGTCACAACCGACACCCACCCATTTACAACAATCCCTCTTTTCTTCTTGGCTTCCCCAATCATGTAGACTGTTGTTGCTGTCACCTAGGCTTGCTTTGAACAACAGTAACACTTGTCTTTCCTTCTCAATACAGGACCTGGTGATGGTCATGTTGGCATCTTCCTTGTTCCCCAAAGTACGATCACCGCTAACAAAAGAAACCATGCATAGCAGAAACAACACAAGAACAAACATCATCTAATGTATCAAATGGGAAACTAAACAGAGCTTACTTGGGGTATTGATCAAAGCCAGAATCAATTAATTCAACAACCACATCCCCAGTAATTAAGTTGGGTATACATACATACATACATATATATATATGAGGAGATAATTTTAGGAATATTGTAGTTGGCTTCTTCACTGCATTCTACCAAGCACTCTATATATACATACTAACTCTTCTTCTCTAGAGAAAGCCAAGCTTCTTGTGCAAAGTTTTCCACACGCTTAGCTACTTTTGCAAAAAATCTTGTGGATACAAATGGTTTCCATGTACATCCAAATAGGAGAAGATAGTGGAAAAACATTTCCCCGAGGAAAATGACTTGCAATGCTTAAAAAGAAAAGGATAAAAGAAGATAACCGCATGCATAATTGGAGGAAAAAAACACACACACAAAATTAAAGAACATATCTTTCTTCTAAAATGGAAATCGAATTGGTTAAGGAATGAAACGCTCCATGTCATTTATCAAAGAAAAACAAACACATTTGTTCTATCTTGTCCAATTCTATCTTACCGGATGTTGAACAATTAATTATTCTGTCTTATTCTACTCTGTCTTATCCTATCATGTCCGGATACCAACTGCACCCTAACCAAACACTACAATAAAATCGGCATACACAACTGTATTACAATAAATTATTATAATAAAGTTATGCAATCCAAAAGGTTTTATCCTTTTATTGCATAACCAATTAATTATGACAACTTATTGTAATCCATTTGTACACGATTTTCATATAAGTTGAAGTGTCTCATAAAGTACCATATTGTTACACTTGAGCATCATAATAATTAAGCCCAATTGTGTTGTTGTACAATCATGCACGTACCTTGATTTTTGCATTTGCACAATGTGTTACATTGTGTAGTTATTAAAATTGATCATCTTATTATTGTTTGCATAAAATCATTTTGATTTATCCAATTAATTTGGTCCAAATTATCTATTTTAGATAATTAAAGTTTGATAATGTTGTTATAACATTTCAATAGCCGATTAATTATCTTAAATTATTAGAATTTCGAATTATAGAAACACATCCAAACATTATATATATTATGCGACAAGTTTTACCACTACTAATTATTTAACATTAATAACCACTCTCAAAACAAACATACATACATTTTCTTTTATCTTATGGGACCAAGATTTCCAACAACCACAAAAAAATAAAAAATAAAAAATAAAAATAAAACCTTGTTGTGCAAAGTTTTCCACACGCTAGGTACATTTGCATAAAATCTTTGGATCTAAGTGTTGTCCGCATCCTAAAGAAGAATATAGTGGAAAGACACAATTGTAACAACCCAAACTCCCAACATAAACCAAAACTAACTATATTAATTAAAACCGCCAAACGGCCCAAAACAAAATCTAAATTCAAAGTTTGCGGAAAGACAACCTAATACACAACTGAGATTACAAGGAACAAAAGCTACAGTGGAGGTCTTCTAACCCAGCTCCAGCTCGTACCTTCTCCTTACCTTTGCTCGATCCCTCTACCTCACGCCTGACTGAAAAGGTTTTTAATTTTGAAAGAACGAGGGTTAGACCGAAGGTCTAGTGAGTCCCCTCTAACAACAGTTAGCAATAGAAATGTAGAAAAGATTCATAATCACATAAACCAATTCAGTTAAAGGCAATCAACACTTTCCACCATGCTTCTGGCACACATCATCGTCGCTCGAAGGTGACAACGTGTCTGACTTATACTGCCTTAACTGGGACACACCCTCCATTGGCATAAACGGGACACACCCCCTGGTATGAGTTTAGGCGGGACACATCCCCCGACTTCACGCCATACTTACTCATTTGCTTCTAGTACACACTACTGTAATTTGTGAATGGCAGTGTGTCTGACTCATACTGCCTTAACTGGGACACCCCCCCCCCATTGGCATAAGCGGGACCCCCCCCGGTATGAGTTCAGTCTCCAGCCAATACTCGTTCACAAATTTAAGCATACAATTAACCAACAACAAAAGTATAAATCACATTTATAATAAATCTCGCATGATAAATCTGACGTAATAATTAAATGCTTGAAAGTAAACTTCCACATAACCTTAACCATCTTAGCAGCGAAAAGCATTTGGTTAGAAAACTCACCTGTCGCCTCTCGCTTTACACCTCCCTCTATCCCCCAGTAAATACTCTATTGCATAAAACATAATGGAGTAGGTAAGTTGTAACACCCTCAAATATGGAAATAGCGACTAATTAAAAAAATTCTAATTTCGTCAGCGAGTAAATCAACTACAACAACAATACAAGGTTTAACTTCAATAAACACAAATCAATTTCTATACACAATCTAATATAGGTATGAGTGTTACTAAATCCCAAAACAGTCACCATCTCCAATTGCGGAAGACTTCATCAAGCTACTCACTCTCATGCAATCTAGAACTCATCTCTTCATAGCACCGCTAGAACCAAACCCCAACTGAAACCTGATGATGCACATGCGGACAAATAAAAGGTTAGGCTAATGCCTAGTGAGTTCAAGAGTGTTAATATGAAAAAATATATCTTTAAAAGAAAGGAAATCAATTCAAATCAAGATCCTTCAAACTAATTTACTTTAGAAGTAAAAACGACTCATTTTCCCATAAAATGCACCTTTAAAGACAACGTTCCAATACAAACATTATTTATAAAACGATGCAACCCATAACTCGCTTAAAACATGAATATAACTCGACTCCCAAATTGTGAAACCGTGAATAGCACTTCACATCCCAAAACACCCATAAACACGGGTGAGGCATAACACTCAACCCATAAATCATGGTTAATAAATCCCATATACATTGTGTCACCGAGAACATGGATACAAGACTCAATACCCAAAACAACACCTTTCGGTGACGGGGGAGACCTGGTTCCATTGAATGTGGCGGACACACAAAGTTAAGCCACATATCTATGTTATAAGCGTATCTTCAAGGATAGACAACCATTGACATCAACCCTATCCAAGTCTTTAGTCAAGGTAGACATCAACCCTATCCAAGTCTTTAGTCATAATAGGCATCAACCCTATCCAGGTCTTTAGTCGTTTGAACATCAACTCTATCCGGGTCTTTAATTATAATAGGCATCAACCCTATCCAGGTCTTTAGCCGTTTGAACATCAACCCTATCCAGGTCTTTAGTATAGTGCAAACGTGGGTTCAACGCTATCCAAGTCTTTAGCCACAAAGAATCACCAAGTTCAACCCTATCCAGATCTTTACCTTGGGATCTCACCATCCTTGACATGCTTGATTATTTAGGACTTACATCGAATCACCAACGCCTATTTCCATATTACAACACAAAAATCTTATCCCGCTTACACGATAAGACCGACCTCTATGCCTATGGATCCATTGCATTACAGTTTAACACGTTACATGAATCCCACAGATGAACTAACGCATCCAAAACATGTAGCTCACACTTGAGATGCAACTAGGTACACCATACGACAAGGCTCCATTTCGAGCCATCAAAACTGACGAATATTCCAAGGACTCGTCTGAGTTTAAATCAAGCCCAACAGCATAATAAATATTTGGCCAAATACATAAGTCGATAAATTACATCATTTTCCAACAATCCTTGACTCTCCATTTCAAATTGGCCTTCGGCCCAAACCAAAAGGTTTACGATTGCTAAAAAGTCCACAAAGTTTGGAACAACCCAAAATCAATATGACTCACACATTCGTATTTTCAAAACATCCCACTACAAGAATGATGCATATTTCCAACAACCATCAAAAGTGCATTTTGACCAAGCGAACTCCATTTATATGAAATTGTCAATGACACATGTCAACATGATTTATTTATCAAAATGTCCAAGAATGTATGTTATATAAGTTTATAAGGTTAACACATCCAAATAACCAAAACTTATGAGCAGTTAACAAATTTCATGTAAAACACAAAACACTTTAAAAATAAACATTTTGGCATATACACCGTTTTCACAAATCAACTTGAACTCACCTCGCTAAATTTAGGCTAAATCTAGATTTTACCCCCAACTTGAGCTCCTTTGAAGAATTCCGAATCCACAAGCAAAACCTTCCAAAACCTAGACACACAATTTCCACCCACAAACAAACACATTCAACCATTTAAAATCAATCCCCAAACACATGACATCAAAATCTCCATTTTGGTCAAAACCCTAGTTTTGACCCCAAACCTTCCAAAATCTTACAAACCGAAACTAAAGAAATCGAACATTAGAAAATCATCAATGAATCATTTACATCACCTATTAAGGTTTAGAAAAGGAGGGGATAAACTTACCACTTAAGTTTTGATGAAAACCTAGAAAACCCAAAAATGAGGTTGAGGATGAAGATGGAGATGGTGAA
Organism: Arctium lappa; assembly: GCA_023525745.1. Classification (NCBI taxonomy): domain Eukaryota; kingdom Viridiplantae; phylum Streptophyta; class Magnoliopsida; order Asterales; family Asteraceae; genus Arctium; species Arctium lappa. The sequence continues at coordinate 128,041,595 of CM042049.1, forward strand.
TCCTTGATCATAACTTTCCATTTTACCACTTGATGGTGTTTTATATCCATAAAATACAAGGATTTAAGCCAAACATAAGTCAGGGTTTGAAGGGAGAAGAGGGAAAACGTTTTGGGAGAGAAAGGGAGAAGTTTGGGTGTGAAAAATGGGAATGAGAGCTGAAATCCCACACTTAACAGCCCCTGCCACCCACCTGGCGACAATGCCATGTGGAAAAGATTCATAATCACATAAAAATGTAGAAATGTAGAAAAGATTCATAATCACATAAACCAATTCAGTTAAAGCAAATCAACACTTTCCACCATGCTTCTAGCACACACCACTGTCGCCCGAAGGTGACAACGTGTATGACTCATACTGCCTTAACTGGGACACACCCCCCATTGGCATAAACGGGACACACCCCTTGGTATGAGTTTAGACGGGACACATCCCCCGACTTCACGCCATACTTACTCACCTGCTTCTAGTACACACTACTGTCATTTGTGAGTGACAACATGTCTGACTCATACTGCCTTAACTGGGACACACACCCCATTGGCATAAGCGGGACACCCCTCCTGGTATGAGTTCAGTCTCCAGCCAATACTCGCTCACAAATTTAAGCATACAATTGACCAACAACAAAAGTATAAATTACGTTTATAATAAATCTCACATGTATAAATCTGACGTAATAATTAAATGCTTGAAAGTAAACTTCCACATAACCTTAACCATCTTAGCAGCGAAAAGCATTTGGTTAGCAAACTCACCTGTCGCCTCTCGCTTTACACCTCCCTCTATCGCCCAGTAAATACTCTACAACATAAAACATAATGAAGTGGTAAGTCCCCGTTTACCCTTACGGCTTAGACTTAGGTGAAAACCTCTCTCAAAATATAACTCGTTCTATTTTTCTCTAGAATTTAGGACTCTCTAATTCTGACTTGCGAACTCTAAACGAGCTTTTAAGATCCATAAGAATTCCTCCGACAAGTCCAATTGCGAACTCCCGGGTTCATCTGGTAAAAGCTCGGGATTACCCGGTCCGACACACCCGGGTTCACCCTGTCATCCACACCCGGGTTCACCCGGTAAGGATACCACCCTGGATCACCAGACACGGAAGTGCCCGGGGTCTCCCGGTCCCATGCGCCGCCCGGTATCACCCGGGCCCAGGGTCACCCGGTTCTCAACATAGCCCTGGATCTCCCGGCAAGGGAATGCCCGGGGTCACCCGGGTCCCAACATCAGAATCGGCTAGGTTGAAGCCTAGCGGCGGTGTCACCCAAAACACGGGGGTTGTCGATGCCTGGACGACGGTATCGACACCCAAGGCTCACACCCAAACAACTTCCTCGATTTCAAACGAGTTCTAAGCGATTATATGCTAACTTCAAGGGTCCAAAGTCCCAATCCAGACAAGCACACTAACTGGGAATATTAATTTCTACTCTCTTAAAAAAAATAAACAAAGATTAACCAAGAAGGCAACAATAGGGATTAAACTTACCTTGAATAGGATTAGAATATGCTTGATTTCCTTGGAACTTGCTCCTTCTCTACTTCCTTTCACCAATATCGCCTTGCACCCTTTCCTCTCTATAAAATTCTCTCATCCGCAACAGAAATGAAAAAGAAGTGAGAGTTTTTAGGGTTTAACCCTTTTTGTCCAACTTTACACCTTAGCCCCCCAAAACTTTGGTCTATTTGACAACCTACACCCAATTTCCATAATTATTCATTTTCACACGGTTGTTACAACAACCGTATACAACGAAGAAATTGACTTGCAATACTACAAAACAGAACAAGTTTATTGAAAAAGGATTATAAAAAAAGTAGATATTTTATTTTAAAATGATAATCGAATTGGTATTATAGATTGTAAATCATCCATGTTCGTGAAATTACAATCCATTTTTAATAGCATATCACCTTTTATAATCTCCCCATCATCTAGACATCTAGGGGAGGATCAAATGTAAATCTCCCTAATTTGTACAAACCGTGTAAAACGTCAATTTAATTGGTTAATTAACGAAATTTTTTCATGAAATCGTTTGATTTGATGAAATTCTTTCATTATTTATGTAAAAATGAAATTATTTTGTGTATTTTCTCATTGTGATGAAAATTTTCATATATAGTATTGACTAATCATCCTTCATATATTCTTGATGAAATTATTTCATATATTCTTGACTAATAAATTCTCATAAATAAAAAAAAGTGAAAGAAAAAAAATTATGATCGGTTGACTTGAGTTTGCACAAGTTAGAGTGGTTTGCAAATGAAACAACCACTAATCATCTATATCTTTTAAGTATTCATTATTACATCAATAGCTACTTTACATTATAATATATAGGGAAAAGTTCAAAAAAACCCAATAGACTTTAGTGTTCGGAGAGATTAAGTCCCTGGACAATTTTTTTGAACAAATAAGTCATTGAACATTTCAAAACCTGTTAAATAAATCCTTGAACTTTTGGTAATCTGTTGAATACATCCTTATTACTTAAAAATGTAACTTGCAACCTACATAGCAGGTAAAACTACAAATTAAAAAAATGTTTCCTACAAATTTACACTTTGCATCCTTATAAAATTATAATTAGTTATTTAATTTATTTTATCTATTATTTTTTCATTTTATATTTTATTATAACATAATCATATATTAACTAAAATATAGAGAATTTAATTAAAATACCCAAACATCAAAAATCAGTACCCAAAATACCCAAAATCTTGAAATTTTTGCCAAAATACCCAACGACCTTGTGTTTTTGGGCCGTGTAAATGGGAAAACGTGGGGTTCTGTTTTTTTGTCTGTGTATCCAACGAAACACGGGGAAAGCACGGGATGAAACGATTTTGATCCGCGTATGGGGACAAATCAAGGGGTTACCCCGCGTTTTAATTGTGTAACGCAGGGTTGGGGGTTCTTACACGTTTTAACTTCCACTAATTATTTTATTTACAAAATAATAAATAAATTGAAAATGCAAATGGTTTGCAACAGAATTCCACCATTTCTGCCCCCCTCTTCCTATTTATTCAATGTATATATATACACTATATTATAAGTTATCTGCGTTTTAATTAATTGTTCCAGTCATGTGTTTGTGAAGAGGCCTAACCCCGCATTATACAATTAAAACGCGGGGTAACCCCGTGTTTTGTCCCCATACGCGGACCAAAATCGCTTCACCCCGTGCTTTCCCCGTGTTTCGTTAGATACATGGACAAAAAAACAGAACCCCGCGTTTTCCCATTTACACGACCCAAAAACACGGGATTGTTAGGTATTTTGGCAAAAACTTTAAGGTTTTGAGCATTTTGGGTACTGATTTTTGATGTTTGGGTATTTTAATTAAATTCCCTAAAATATATCAAAAAAATTAGTTTTTTTTTCTCTTACAAATTACAATAATCGTTTCATTAATACATTCAAATTGAACTCAAGATTGTTTTTGAATTTAATGTTATACTATTCAATATCCTAAATATATATTAATTATTTTTAATACTTACACTTTATAGTTTATACTATTATAGTTATAGATTAATTATATATTATTAAATAAATAACCATAAATGATTGAATGTGTAAGTATTAAATATAATTCGTACGTATTTATTATATTTAATAATATGAGATTAAATTAAAAAAAAGTTAATAATAGGCTCATTTTAAACGTATTGACAAGAAAATTATAATGGTATAATTTGTAAAAAAAACGTATTTTTTGTGTTTTAGTTAATATACGGTTACGTGTGTTGATATAATAAAAGAGTTAAAATGAAAAAGAAAAATAGAAGATATAAAGTAAATTAAATAACAAATTATAAAAATGTTTTTTTTTGTTGCCAAAAACAATTCTTAAGGCAAAAAAAATTATGCCTAAATTTTGACTATTTTAAGAAGAGACTTTGAAAAATGCTTAAAAAATGTATTTGATTGATGAGATTGGCTATTTTAGTTAATTTCTTCATTTTTTTATTTGTAGGATGATAAAGTCGGTGATATTTTTTTTGTTTTTTTTTTCAATTTGTAGTTTTACCTGTTATTTATTTAGGTTGCAAATTACATTTTTAAGTAATAAGAATGTATTTAACAGATTTCCAAAAGTCCAATGATTTATTTAATGTATTTTGAATTGTCTAAGGACTTATTTGTTCAAAAAAATTATCGAAGGACTTAATCACTCCAAATACTAAAGTCCATTGGGTTTTTCTGAACTTTTCCCTAATATATATTATAATTATTTAAAATTTAATCAGAATATATCAAATATACTTTCTTCATTTTAATTAAATACAATATTTACTTCAATATAGTAACACAGTAAAAATATATTTATTGAATTAAATTTTAAAATCTTATTTTTAATTTAACAACAAAATAAATATAGAACATAATTATAAAAGAAAATCACCAAAAAACGCAAACTACAAACCCACAAACAAACCCCAAATTCCCCAAATCAACTAGAGCATAAAAGTAAAGAACAACATCCTGTTTAACCTAGGTTGTCTAGCAAAATATGGAACATAAAGTCTCAAATCAAAACAATCAGCAAATATATCTAAGCAAGAAATCAAAGCAATCAACATTATCGGCAAAAATAAATCAAGGAAAGCAGCAAATAAATGGAAGCAATCGAGGCACCAACCTAGAATTTGGGTAGAAATGGAAGAGGCAAGAGCAGTAGATGAGGAAATCTGCGTATAAATTGAAGCACCGATGTAGAAATCGAACAACAAAATTGCGGTCGTGGCCTCGCCGGCGCTGGAGATGGACGTCGATGGTGGAACGTCGGATAAGGCTGGGGGCACTAGTGACATGAGGGTAAAAAACAGTAACCACATATTTTGCCTAGGGGTGACAATTTTGTACCAAACCAAATCAGCCAACATGTGTACCAGCCGTACCAATTTAAATTGGCTGGTTGTACCGTACTAAGTGTTTGAACTTGGTTGATATACGGTATTGAATGTTGTGTACCACGGTAGTACCGTGGTACCGACTTTTTTAATAATTTAATTAATTATTATTTTTATTAATTAATGCTATTATTAATTTTGAGTTTAAAATTTTAAAATCCTTAATTTTTTTAGTTTTCACTTTATCGCCTAAAAACCCAAAAAAGTGAAAAACTCAATTAGAAACCCAATTGATCATGTATTAAATATTAAACAATGTTACATTCAACTTTTTTGTTTGATCATTTGCGCATTTTGAATTAGTTTTTTCTTATTTCGTATATGTAACATGAAGTTGGTACAAAACCGGTACCAACATGTACCAACCGAAAAAAGTCGGTACCAATTACAATTGGTTGGTACATGATATAAGATTTTGCAAACCAATTATAATTGGTTGGTACACGGTATTAGCAAAAAAAAGTCGGTACCGTACCGATTCCACCCCTAATTTTGCCGATAATGTTTAACTAGGTCAATTTTTTTTTGACTTTTTTACCGCGGTCTCTCCCCACCTCCCTTTACAGGTTATCATTATCATCATAAAACCACATCAATAAAAGAGATGAGAGTAAATTACACTTTATGTGGTTTCCACCTATATTAATTGTAGTTTCTATATCAAACTAGAGGGGTGTTTGGGATTACTTATTTAAATGGCTTATTAACTTATTCCGTCTTATTATCTTCAAAAAGCATTTTCCAGTGTTTTGATTGGAGGAAAAAATTCCGTTTATGCCATTTTGTCACCGCTACACCATGTAAGTTATTAGAACACAACCTAACCTAACCGCTTTTATCCATAACTTTGTCTTGATGACTTGTGTATTTGCTTATAAAGGTGTGTTGGACAGTAAGAAAAGAAAAGACTACAAGTCATGACAGCACAAAAGGTTTATTGTACAAGAAACAACAATACTAAAGCTTGGTCAAATGAAGTGTCTCCAAAGTATTTTTGAAAAAGGGTTTTTCTTTGGATTAGAAGATGGGCTCGTGATAAGGTTTCTTTTCTTTCATCTTTTATTTAGATAGATAGGAGGCCACGACCGAAAGAAAAAAAGAAAAGGAAAAAAAAGTAGGCCAAGGACTTACCATAAAGAAAAGGAAAAAAAGAAGAAGCATTTGATTCAAGGAGACGCACAAAACGGAAGAGGTTTTTCGGGTTTGGTTGATATGCACAAGAAAGGAGCGCGTTGGGTTCTTTTTGTTGACAATAGCAAACATACGTAGTGGTATTCCATATTCGGGCTTGGTACCAACAATCGAAAACGGATTAACCGTAAAATAGTAGAAACAAAGTTGATTCTTAGGTTCTTATATTAATCGTTTAGTTTCAAATATGATCATTCATCATTTCTTTTAAATATTAGTGAGATTTTTTATATTGATAGTTGAATATTGTCTTGATGACATTTAGGTTGCATAATGTTTTCTCCAATGATGCTCTTATCATTGCCTATATAATTATATATGTTGGAACAATGCTTGAACTACAAGATAGTGTTGAAATTGTCGATATCTTATGAGTTAAATTTGTTTCGAGCTCGACCCGATGTGAAAATACATATGTGATGCAAATTTGATTTGTTTTTATTAGTTATACGCCAATTTTAATTTGCATAAAAAGTATGGATATGTCGCTTGAGATAGAATGTCACAAGTTTTGTTGGGGCTTAACGTTTAATATGATATATTTTTACGTGTTTAGATCAAACGTTTTGTAGTAATTGGTTGGCATAACGTGGATAGTCCATGGGTATCCCCGATCGTACTAAACGCAATAGTGTAGGTGGGAGGACGATTGGTTTGGATATGCATGGATTATGCTTGGGGTTAGGGGTGAGCAAAACCCTTCCGACCCGAAAAACCCGTCCGACCCAAAGACCCGAAAACCCGAAAAGCCATACCCGATCACCCGAATCCGAATTATTTTGCGGGTATTACGGATCGGGGTGGGTATCCAAATCCCCCACCCGACCCGCCCGAAAACCGATTTTTTTATTTTAAAATATGTTTTTCATAAATTACATATATAACTCTTTAACTTTTATATTCTAAAATCTAAACCTAAAAGACGAAGATCCTCTTTGATCTCTCGACCTCTGACTTTCGAATCCTCGAAGGCTACCTCAAACCACTCCAGCCACCGGCGGTCGGTGTACTGCTCCAGCCACCAGTGCACCTCCATTCTCCACCCACCGGCACACAACTTTGGTTCGAACCACTCAACCCAAGGGTTTCCTACCTCTGCAAATCCCAATTTGTGTATGTAGTTGTTGCTTTTATTAGGAATGAATTAATGGTTTTACAATATTGAGTTTTTGTATTATTGGAAGCTACTTTAACCCTCTTTCCATGCTCCTATTCCAGACACATCCAATTTACCTTTCATTTTAGCCAGTTTGGTGGTAACAATTGCTGAAGAAGTAATATCACATTGGTAAAACTATTGCATTTCATGGCTAATGAATGTATTTAGGAATTTTGGATTATGGTTTTGGTACAAATTACAATGGTACTTTGGTTTATTTGTAAATTATAATAGTTAATTTATTTTGTTATTTATTTTTATGGGTTTTACACTTTCGTAGTTTCGTTTAGTATAAATGTTTTTTTTATACTTATTGTGAAGTTGTGATTAATTGATTAAATTTTCAATAGAATGATATATATATAATTATAGAATTAGAAATGTTAAATCTGGAAATGAGTTTGATGATTAAATGGGTAAAAATATGAAAATCTTGAAAAAAGGCCCAAAAGAAAAAAAAAGCCCAATACCCGATCCACCTAAGGCTATGTTTCGCAAAAAAAACTAGCTTATAAGCTACTTTTTTTTCCTGGTACATGTTTGGATGACCATAAGCTAGCTTATTGAAAAGCTACTCATTGTAGCATTTTGAAAAGCTAGCTTATCAGCTACTAGCAAGCTTATAAGCTAGTTAGCCAAACAATGCCTAAATCCCCAACCCGAACTAACCTGATACCCAATCCACCCCATATCCGATCCACCCGAAACACATTCGATCGGATTGCGGGGCTCTTACCCATCACCCGATATCTGATCGGGTTTTGGGCCCCGACCCAACCCGTCCGATGCTCAGGCCTACCGGGGGTTGGATCGGTCCCTTAACATGTTTGTTTAGGTAATGCATTTAAAATTGAACATTGCATGGAAATTAATTGAATTGGTGAAACACTTAGGTTAGTAACGGACAGTTGACTTTGTTTTTCTCTCTTCATTAGAACTCATTTTCTAACTTTCGTTCTTTTTAATTTTTCTTTATAAAAAAAACTAAAAAGATTTTCTGACTGACCCAGGGGGTTTTTGTGGTGGCACGTGCTGTCGTTTCGTTCATTTGTCATAGTGTAAAAAATTATAGGGTCGTGATAACTGATAAGTGTCACCGTATCAATTTATTGTGTGTCTCCGTATATATTTTGAACCTACAATGAGAACATAAGTTTTCCATGGTAAAGTTGGTTTGTAAGACTTTTCTTCAACCTCAAACTCGAGTTTGAATCTCGTTACTTTCATTTTCTCATCTTTTAACTTTTTATTTCAGATTTATTATGTTTCTGGAAATTTTTTACAATAAAAGACTAGAACAGACCTCACATATAAAAAGCAATAAACTAACCAACAGACCAATTATGTTTTTGTAAAAAATATCCATATATTTGTTTCTTACAAAATGGTATAAAAAGAATCTACAAATCCATCCCTAACCACATTGACTAAAATTATAATTAAGGGGTGTTTGAGATTGCTTATTTAAAACAAATTATGTTTTTATATAAAAGTGTTTATGTAACTTACGTGGTGTCAAACCGGAGTTTTATAAAATGTGTTTGAATTAGCTATGGTGGTACTAAAAACATAATAAACTAATAAGTTGTTATTTATGAGGTGTTTGGATTGCTTGTACATGTAAAATAACCAAAAAACTTATAATTTGTGTCAAATAAGTAAATAAGTTAGAATGTAATGACTTATTAAAAACTCCTTATCAACGGTGACAAAATGGTATAAGCAGATTTTTTTTCTCCAATCCAAACACTGAAAATTGTTTATTAGCGGTAACAAAATGGAATAAGTTAATAAGTTGTTTAAATAAGCAATCCCAAACACCCCCTTAGGGCCCTTTTAACAAAAATTTACCAGGGTAAGCACTTATCAAACTTGCCAAGTTATATTATCTCAACCGATGAATATGACAATGACCAATAATTTTACCCGGTAAGAGCGAAAGCTATGGTCGAGAGTCTTACCCGGTAAGTGTGGGCGACGACTCTTATCCGGTTAGCACTTATCGGGTAAATTTTTGCCTAAAGTATAATTTTAATGGACTAAAATCTTACCCGATAAGGTAAGTGATAACATTGAATTTAATTGATAAATACTTACCAAATAAGTGTTTGACTAAACTACCCTTAAAATAAAACAGGAACTACAATTAGTATAGGTGGCAACCACATAAAGTAAGAGTGTAATTTACTCTCATCTTTTATTGATATATGATGATAATGGTAATGGTAATGATAATGATAACCTGTAAAGGGAGCGGGGAAAGGCCAGTCAAAAAGTCAAAAAAAATTGACCTATGTTATTGTTTTGTACCCTTATGTCATTGGTGCCCAGCCCCATACGACGTTCCCCCTAACATCTCTTGAGTACATTAATGAAAGACCAAACTAGCTTCAAAAATGGTCTCCTCTATCACATCATCAACTACATTGTAATTTATATTTACATATTTTAATAATTTATAATATAACAAAAAAATACTAAATAGAGTTAAATACAAATTTCCCCTTCCAAATATGTTTCATGTTTTCATGGATGTGTCGTAGGCAAAATCGGTGTTCTGCACAAGGGAATACCTTTGAAATTGCAGGAACTATCTCGTACGATGCACAAACATAATAAATAAACTAAAAGGTTAGACCAAGTAAAAAATACTTGCAATAGTTAAAGAACTAAATAATAAAGGAGCTAAACAGTAAAGCAACTAAAAACTAAAGAAATTGATTGGGAGCATAAATATTTTTTTATCAAAAGAAAAACAGAAAATTATTTACATATAGACCTCAAAGGCTAGGTAAAAGTAAAGGCATCCGTAATGGTCAAGTCTTTTAAAGACTTGATCTATTTGTCACGTCACCAAAAAGTTATCTTCAAATTACTATTCCAATGGTCAAGTCTTCCAAGAACTTTTTTTGCATTTTTAATTCATTTTTAATATATATACATAAACTATCCTCATCTATTTGAAATGTTTTATAAAACTCATTCCAATAATGTATTTGGTTAATAATAATAATAATTTATATATTTAATAAATGAATTATTATTGAATGAAAGTGTAAAATTAAAAATGTAAACCTATGATTGTTGAGGGATCAAATATAAACATTCTATAAATTCTCAAACACTTGACATCCACCAAGTCATTGGATGTCAAGCTATTCTTCAAATTTTTGTTCCAACAGTGAAATTTGGCATCAAATTTTCATCAAGTCATTCATCAAGCTATTAAATTTACCATTGGAGATGCTCTTAATAGCTAATGCATTGGAGATGCTCTTATTTATTTAAATGTCTCGTTTTTTTTCAATATCTCATTTTTTTTATTCGAACTAAAATTAATTCAATAAATTTTTTTGTTTATTTCATATCTCATTTTCAAAAAAAAATCAAATATCAAATTAAATAATTTTTCAAAAAAAAACTCAAAGATTAAACTAAAATGCGTTTTTATTAATGCAATTGAAAAATTAACTTTGACAAATATCAAATTAAAGATTTTTATATCCAACTGTTTAATATCAAGATTAGGATAAAGTCGATGACAAAACATTGTTGCACAAAAAAAATGGATGAAAATCTTCATTCTTCGACTGCTTCTTGAATTATTCGTATCAAACTTAACCATGAAAATCATGATTTTTTTTTAAAACAACAATATCATGAATGCATGGAAGCTATGGGGTCTTTGACATAATGAATAAATATAATAATGAAATAAAATGAATTATGTATAACCCAGAAAAAAATATAGCAAACTCATATTCTAGTTCTTATGCTATATTTAATTTCAACAGTATGAATAGAAATTTGATTAAAACACAACAAAGTGACCATGAATGCATGGTGAAGTCAAAGTGATGGCCTGATGGGAAGGGCAACGATGAACTCATAGAAACACATCAAGGTAAAAAAAACAATACAAATAGAAATACAACGATGAAGTATGATGAAGATCGGAAGGGCAGTGATTGCCAGAAAGGCAGCGCCTGTCGGGAGACATTGGTCCGTAAAAACACAACAAAGTAAAAAAAACAATACAAATAGAATCCCGATGGGAAGGCAGCGACGATGAAGACCGGAAGGGCAACGACTTACCGGAAAAGGGTCGCCTGCTGGAGAGAGGAGGGCAACGCCTGCCGGATAGGGAGGAGGGCAGTGCTGCCGGAGCCAGAGAGAGGAGGGCGTGATCATGAACGCATAATGAGGGACTGCGATGGAGGGAGTGTTAGGGTTCCGATAGAGAAGTGTTAGGGTTGCGATGAAGGGAGAGAGGAAGCGGTGGATGGAAACCGAGAGAGGGAAGGAGACGATTCATGTAATTTTGATTTGTTAATATTTTATTTTTTAATAATAATAATAATGAGGTGACAAAACAATATTCCACCTAATAATTTTTAATTTAGTTATTTGCTACGTCATCTAAAATATTACCGGTTACCCGTTGAACAAGTAACCAAACTCTTAAATAAACAAACAGTTTGATTGAGACCCTTAAATGATGATTTTGAAAGTTGGGTTCCAAAATATGAATTAGGTTAAAGTTGGTGCAATTTTCATGCAATTTTCCCTATAATAATAAAAAAAGAAACAAATTTATTAAAAAATATTATCGTTTTCTTAAAACCACATAAAACTGTGTTATAAAATCAACAAAGATAAAGAATAAAAGAAAACATTAAAATCAAGATATATCACGCTAAATTTACACGAGTACACTTCTAGTATGTTATAGTCATCTAGAATTCTCGTGCTAATTTCATTCTCACTCCTTTTTTTTCTTTCCATTATCATACAATATACTATAGTTGTTTGAGCATAAATTTTTATTAAATCATCAAGAAATTTATTATAAGACCATCTACATCCCAGCAATTCATTTACACTTTCAATTGTGTCACATCAGCTTTTGCAATTACCATCTACATACATGCAATCCACCTATACTTTCAAAAGTGGTCCCCACGATAACATTTATTAGTTATTTTATAAATTATTATATACATTTATATTTTTTAGTTAATTACATGATATATAATTCTTTATTTTAATTTAATGATAATTAAAATATAATTTTTAATTTCAAATAAACAATTAATATATAATATAATAATATAATACAATCATTTTATTTATTTTATAATTTATTGTTTTAATTTAATTTTATATGTAGTTTTATTAATGTTTAAATTATTTTTTATATTGTATTTATATTTTATTTAAAAAATAACATATATACAAAAATAAATTAAAAATAAGAATTTTTTATTTTATTTAAGTATTTTTATATCGTATTTATATTTTTAAAACAAGAATAATTAATTAATAAAGAGTAATGGGCCACGTGGCTTTCAAGTGCAATTACAAATCTTATGTGGCACTTAGGGGCCGTTTACCCAAATGCTTACCCGGTAAGCGCTTACCAATAAAACTCGACACACTAACTTGCTTTACCGGGTAAGATTTTAATCATCACGATGGTAACTTATACAACAATTTACCCGGTAAGTGCTTACCCGGGTAAGACTTGTCACTATCTCTTACCGAATAAGACTCTTCATCCTTATCCTCGCTCTTACCGGGTAAGATCCTATCCTCTTTTCATGTTCATCCGCTATGATAAATTCTCCGTTAAGCACTTACCGGGTAAGCATTTTGTAAACGGCCCCTTAAAGTCATTTTGCAAGCCATTTTACAAGCCTTTGTGGATGGCCTAATAAAACTGTAAGAAATACTCTTGGATGACATTCTTTGAGCATTCTAAAAAATAAATCAAGACAGTTTTTGGGAAGAAAAAAAAAACTATTAATATAGCCTGACATAATAATTAACAATTTATATTAATGATTAAATTCGTACTTGATGATGATTAAAGTAACATTTAATGTTTAGAAAATGTTTTTGGGGGCCGTCATTAAGTTTTATAATCCACAATGATCATTGTGAGCAAAGCAAATTTAGGAGGTATTTGTTATGATTTCACGCACTTAATTAAATTGATTTTTTAAAGTTTGAGATTTATTTTAATATGGCTATATTAATAAGTCATTGGGGGGTTTGCTTATTTGTCCATAGTATCATTAATTGATCACAAATAAGCTATAACTATTAAATTGATATAATAATTAAAATATTATTAAAGTATAACGAAAAACGTGTTCTTTATAGTTGTTAGTATAATTATGAATTATTCTTGTAAGATTTGACAATAACTGTCCTAATTATTTGAATAATTGACGTTCAGTATTACAGAAATAAGTATTTTAAACGGTTGTTTTGGAAATTTTTAAACGGTTTTACAACAGTAATTAAACGGACAATAATTAACAACCAACTAATCTAATTTCCATAACTAGAAAAGAGATTACAAACGGGGTGTCATATATAAACCCAAAGATTCTCCTACCAAAAGTAAGTCCAATTGCAATATTCTCATATCTCTCACCCAAGCACTATGCCCGCTTAGAACCGGTGCCGCTAAAACCTGAGATACACATCGACACCAAACAAGTGTTAGGCCAAAAAGCCTAGTGAGTTGAACAATAATAAGCATGCATGAACAGATACAATTCTTATCAGCAGTTAACCAGTGTTCAATATATGTGGAGTCATTAGGGGAGACCCAAAGCACCAATCAAGCCCACCCCAAGAGTCGATATACCTTTATGCTCTTAACAAGGAACATCCCAAGGCCTGGCACACCCGGAGACTACTCCAAAGGAAAATTCCCCGAATGGCGGAGGTCTAGGCACATACCATCACAGTGGCACCCAAGACTACATTCTCCTTGTGAACTGACTTGGTTCGTCCAACATAATGCATATATGAAGTCCTTTAGGTGTATTTCAACCAAATATAATTCAATACCAACCGTGGGTACAATATCACCCTCCTCATAGCATGAGTCCAACATAAGACTTAAATATCCACATAGCCACGTTGTAGATGCAATATCACCAAGAGTATATTCCAAATGAAATCATCATAATATACCAAACATGTATTCCTTTTTCATGTAAAATACCCATTGTGGCACACATAGTGGAAATCCCCAAATAATTACACAACATAGAGTAAATCATGGGATGATACTTCATATACATATATCTCACATAATCTCATGGAAATACCATCAAATACTTAAACCCGTAAAGATGACCATTTTGAGCAAATATGTGATAATAACAACAAATAAGCAAATATGATGTGTATCCAGTTTTAACAAAAGTTTAGTAAACTCACCTTGCTAGATTTAGACTAAATCTAGATTCTACCACTTAGAGCTTTCCTTGAAGAAACTTGGTTCTTCAAACCAAATCTTCCAAAACCTAGTTCCACAAGGTTCCAACCATAAATAATCATAATCAACCACAAAATATCATTTCCTAAACCATATACATGAATACCTCAACTAATACCGAAACCCTAACTTCCAATACCGAAGAGAATAGAAGATTATCTTAACCCAAGCTTGAATTCACCAACCAAAACACTTCTAGTTCACCAAAATGATTACAAACCTTCAATCTATGAAAGGGAGAACAAAGGGTGGATGAAACCCTAGAAAACTTTGGGGAAGAAGATGAATAGGGAGAGATGAGAAGCTTACCACCACCAAATACTATAGCATACTTCACTAGGCTTCCAATATCTTTCCATGTCCCTGAAAAGCTCTCAAAAACGAAACCGTAGCAACTTGAATCACCCAAATCGGGGTTGTGATGAAGAAGGTATGAAGAAATGAAGTTTGGGGCTGAAAATCGCGATTTTAACACCCTGAAACACCCAGGCGATTGTGCCAGGCTATAGTGACAATGTCACAATCTCCGGGCACAATCGCTGAGATTGTACCGAGAGTTTTCGGGCTCTGGCGACCATGACAGGCGATTGTGACACTGTCACAATCGCCGGGCACTATAGCCTAGCACGTACCGAAACTGTTTTGGCCATAACTTCTTCGTTATAGCTCTGTTTTCGCTCCGGAAAGAACCGTTGGTCTCGTAATTGAATCCTTTATCCATCAAGACTATAAAACCAAGGATTCAAGCCCAAAATCAAATATCTTATTTTTCATTAATATGTCGGTTTCTGTATAAACTTGAAATGATACCTTTCGAAAATCGGGGTGTTACATCTGCACTCAACAAACCGGTGAAACCTCGTTGTGATTAAAAACTTTGATCAATTCACAAAAGCTTCTATTTCGCAATTAGGATTACAAGAGATGAAGATGATGACCATTTCAACGACAAACCTTCACCATCTCCTACGAATTAATAAAGGCTTTAGATTTAGGCTTCTCATCGTTGGATGGCTAATCTCAATTCTTACATAATCGATGATTTAGTTTTGCATCGATGTTTTATGTTTCCCATGAATGGAAGTTGTTAGAGATCCAAGCAAATAAAAACAAAGTTGACTCTGGTTTTTGCATATTTAGATGGTTAAAATCAATTGTGTTAACAATTGGCATATGGAGTTGGCATAAAAACTGCCATCTTCAAATAGATTTTGGGTTTTGAGTTTGATTTTTAAGCATAAGAACGTTTATTATTATAGGGTTTGAGTTAGAGTTTTAGGTTTTGACATAATATTTGATATTATGGTTTTTGATTTGTTTTTTATGGAGAGGTGGTGGCCAGAGAATGAGGAGGAGGTTATAGATGAGTGATGGCTTTTTATTCATATGTTGCATACACTTGTACTCATGACATCGAAACTTATATAATAATTATTTTAGTACAAGTGATAAAAAGACCAATATACCAATCCTTTAACGAAGTTAAGGTTAAGAAAGTTAGGACAAAGGACTCAAGGCGAATGATCGTGTGAGAAGTTGAAGTTAATGTGAGAAGTGGATCTGAACCGTTGATCACTTTTAATCTCATGACTCTCATGAATTGCGTCTTATAAGAGAATTGATCTGGTGCATCTCATCCTAATATGCATTCATTTATCATTCAACGGTTGATAACTATTTATCATTCTTCTGACGTTAACCTCAACTTTTCACTAGAACCCAACCCAGAGATCCAATTCGCTACAAAAATAAAACCACTTTAATTATATATGTAATTATTTCGTTTGAGATACTCAATTTATTATTTTTCATTTAACCGTTGGGATGAAATTAGTAATTTACTATAAAAGATATAAATTGGGCTAAACGGCTAGCGATTTGGGTTCCGAATTTCCGATTGTGAATTTGGACGTGGGTTTTGTGGGCCTCAACATCTATAGGAATAGGACATATTTAACGTTTTTCCAAAAAATTGAAAAGATTTCATTTAAAATTATCTTTTATTACCTAGTAATATTATAAAGTATAGATTATAAAATATTGATAATATAAATTATGATTTGTAATTTATATTTTGTTTCTTAACCTGTCTAAACGAGAATAATAACTATTTAAGAGAATGCGAGGATAAATCTCAGCCACTCATCCGGTCAATAATGGCGGCTTTGACCGGTCCCCCCTCTTTAATAATCGCAATCCTCCCATGAATTGCGTCAATCCTCCATGATCGCGTCCACCGTAACCGAAGATGTGTGGCTGAGATTACTCTCTTTGTTTTCTTATTTTGCTCCTCTCCTCGCATGATCCCTCCTCTCTCTCTCTCTCTCTCTCTATATATATATATATATATATTTTAATTGTCTTCAATTAACTTATATGCTACTTTAAAATCTTTTAAGAAACTAATATTATGATATTTCTCAAATGGCCTTCTTCAATTTGATCCAAATCAAAGACTATTTTCCTTCCAATTTGCAAAGTGAACACTATCCCTTCTAATTTGCTTTAATACTCTCTTATTTACCCGGTTTAGTGGTTCCTTATCGACTTGCGACATGCCCCATGTTCTAACCAAACCTCGATGTGAACCAGGTCCGAACTCATTTTACCAAACCTTGATTATGGCTCCCCCCACAATGATATCTTGTCTTGTTGGAAGTACACAAAGCTTCAATACAAGGCACACAACTCTAGACATCAACCAACACAAAAAGACAAGATGGTGGTCACCACTACATGGCCATAAGGCAACATATCAGCCAAAACAAACCATACAATCAATGTAAAATTTACCACCTAATACAAATAATTAAATAAAATACCTTACATTCAATTTTTTGCTCAAACTTTTGAACCCTAGCTTATAGTCGACCCTCCCTCTAAACACCTAATCTTGCTTTCTCTTTGATTTTTACCACATCTAACCCTTTGTTCAGGTGAAGTACCAACACATTTTCACAAACCATCCCACAAACGTACTGCACAACTATAAGATCATCCTTTTTTATTGGGGGAGGTTAATTGCACCTCTATACATTGCTAAATACATCGTTGCCTAGTAATTTCCTCTTCACATATATCTACATCAAAATCTATTTCTTTTTACATTTCTGTTGTATAACTTGGCCTGATTTTAACATTAAAAGAGGTGAGTTGCCTTTTGTCAATTCTCAAACGGCCTATATGACCTTTTTACAAGAATACCCCTATAAGGTGATTGGTCTAATGGCTGACTTGGTAGGGATATCATTGTCAATTGAGTATGAAACAAAATAAGTCAACCCTTTTGACCGAAGTTGTCACTGTTAAGCACCCCGTAAGATCTGTGCCCTTCTCCGCCCTTAGGCCTTAACTGAATCCCCAACACAGACATCATCGGAATCATCACCTCCTCCGCCCATCACCACCGCCAACATCCAATCTACAGAGAGAGGAGACACCTAAACTATGGATATCTAGAGAGAGAGAGAGAGGAGGTGGAGGCAGGGAAGGAGGAGGGAGTCAACGTTAAACATTGGTGTAAAAAAAGTGATTGATCTGAGCTCAGATCGGAAATCAAGTCTTCTGAACCAAATCAATGGTGGCCAGGACAAGTTTAATTAGCCGTCGGACGGCGCAGAAGCTCCGGCAAGCAGCGATCTCGGCCGCTGGATCACTCAAGATCAAGTTGTTACTATTTTGCTGCTTTCTCTTCACATTAACCTTGTTCGCCAGCCGCATGCCATCGTTTTTGGGATGGGGGCAACAGAATGTTCCCTGTCTTGATCGAACTTCGAGGTCACTTAATTACCCAACGATTTGCTTTTTATTTTGGCAAAAATGATTTCTCTATATACAGTACACTACTTCAAATTGCACTGAAGATACAGTACAAATATGATACAGTAGAGATCCATAAACAGTTGAACACTACCAATTGAAAGGAGATCTCGCCATCCAAAAGAATCAAGCATTACATGTGAACTTCAATTACATAAGAGCGTAAGAACTTCACAATACACAGAATAACCCAAAATTGCAACCTGAATCTTCGAGTGAATCGTCCAATGAAACTATCATTTGCGAGGGCCCATTGCTATCAACTTGTCATATGCATTAACTGCTCTAGTGCTAGGTCTCAAGCTATATTTTGGAAAATTTACTGTTTTCCATTGAGATGAATCATGACTGTTGTTCTTTTCTGCGTGTGTTTGTCTTCTAATTCTGGTGAGTTGCATCACCAATTACTGCAGATATTTACAATTCACGGTGCAAAAAAGTATTGCATGACACTTCCCAATTTCTTTAGCTTTTTACTGAAGTGTGTTTTACTTCCCAAAGCGAATCAGCATTGCAACGTCAAGTATCCGTATTATGAAAATGTTAGATAAAAGTAATTTATCTTTCTTTGAAAATTGTTTACACGTACATTTGGGGCCAAATGTTGATGCAAAAATTGAAAATTTGATTAGGAGGTCAGGCGGTTTTAACTTAAATTAAGGTTTGTAGAATAATATGTGATCACCTAATTAGAAGTCTGTAGCAACTTAGGTGATATATTCCTCAATAGTATTTGTTAAGTTGTGATGCAATGTCTATACATTCAGGATTATAAACATCCAAAAGAAAGAATATCATCATGACGCAACGTAGTTTTGCGGAAGGATCGACAAGCGTCTAAACTCTTTTGATAACGAGAATTACAACCGTAAAACTCGAGAAATTAAGAGAAAACTCTCTAAAAAGCTAAACTTTATTGATAATAACTTGATTGATTTCATTAACAATGAAACCTAGCTATCCTATTTATAGCTAAACTAACTAAGAAATAACTATGGAAATTAAAACTATCCTAATTATAAAATAACTAGGAAGCTATTTAAATAACTAATAAAAGGAAACTAAATAATCCTAAATTATTATCTAAGATATTAAAACTAATCCTAAATTAAATCTAATCCTAATTTATTAAAGGTAACTAAAAAGAAATTAAATAAAAAAGGATTAAGGCACGTGGTGCATGGATTGAAAATCTAATAATTGACTTAGGATGGCTTAGAACTCTTGGAAGCCAACCAACAGTGCTGTACGCGAGTTTCATGCGACCCAAGACGCGTGGAACTCGCATTCAGTTCACTTTGCAATTCTCGATTTGTTTTTCGATCTTTATTGTAACCTTTTTTATATTTGGCGTTTTCTCTTTGCCTCTTTTTTTCGATGCCAAATTCCGAGCATCTTTCGAGCTCGTTTCTCTTTTTTCCAATTATTCCCGGAAACCGTTATTAACTCTCGAATTCTCCCTGTATCACATCATTAGTTCTGGATGTATATAATCCTGAATTTTGCTAAGCTCAAAGATGTGGTAGAAATTGCACATGGAATTACTGGTTTTTGCATATGTTGTTGAGGGGTTATGAATCTACTTATTTGGCAGAAAGAAAGATGTTTACATTAGGTGTATGGCTAAAGAACAATTTAATATCATTTATACTATTAGAGGTAAGTTTATATCTATTTTTTTTTAAAGGGTGTCCTAGGCTCTGCCTAGACTAAACCCTTGGCAAATTATGACTGTAAGACATCAACCCTGATTAAACCTCGGTGGCCACAATTGTTGTGTACGCCTGGATTCGAACCCTGGGCAGATGGGATATTCCACCACATCCCCAAGGCCTTAACCAGTAGGCCACAACCCTTGTGGTTAGTTTACATTTCTTAGAACATGCAAATTTCATCTTTCTGTAGTTTTCAAACAGTTAATGACTAGCTGATATTGAGTGGGTGGTTTAGATGGAATATAACATCTTTATTCGACTGAAAGACCTGTATTAGTTACTTTAGAATGGGCATACATTTTGGAATATGATGTCAGGAGGCGGCCAGGCAGGAGCCTCGGTTACTATACCATCATTGTGGGATATAACCACCTGTGTGAAATCCAATTTGGCTAACTTCCAAGATTGCTTACTATGCTCTATGCCCTTGGTTATGGTCAGGATCACCAATTCAGTACTTGAATGCTAGTTTATCTTTGTATAGATGATTTAACCACGGCATTGCTGCTACTACTGGTGCTATAAGCAGTTTTCGAGGTCCAATCTATTCATGTCGTCTGCAGTACTTTATTAGGTCCACAACTTCCCAGTAGCAAATAAGACATGAATGTTTTAGACCAATTAGAACGTTAAAGTGTAGGGAGTATAAAACATTTGTTCATCAGTTTAGACTACAAAAGTCAGTGGCAGTGCTGTGGAGTTGTCACGGTCATTGTGCTCTACATAGCTCACAAGTGCACCAGTAACCCAAACATTGGCATCTACAATATACTAATGTAAGCTTTACTTTTGCTACTGGCACAAAGAATTTGCTAATTTTCTTGGGTTTAAGAACATATGGGAAATTTCCCTTCATGCACTTCTGAAGAGTTACATACATCTGTTTGGAGGGGGAGATGACACTTCATGACTTCATGTTATTTAATTGGTACACAAAACTGTTTGTTTTCTTTTCTGTAACTTGTAAAAGGGTGGCCTCTTTTCTGTTTTCACAATAATTTCCGACTGAATGTAATTTCCTAAACAATAGTGAGCTTAAGGCAATCCTCTTTTAGCATGTTCTATAGATGTGGTACTAAAGTTTTTTTTCTAACTCCAACACTTGATTAATACGTGATGCATTTAATATTTTACTCTTGGCATCTCGTGGCTGATGTTCATTTTAACGTTGATGTAATAGTAAAGCTAGTTTTTTTTTTTTTAAAATAAGATTTACACTTCAAAGTGGTAGAGCCACATCTGCTAGACTTGGAGAATTTCTTATTAATATATGTTGGAACCTCACTTTCTCCTCAAGGGCTCTTTTGGAGAGTAATTTAATGGAGTTCCACATATTCTCACATGGTATCAGAGCCAAACCAAGGTCTACCAGTCTAGGGACTCGATACTCTAGAATGATTTATACATGTCCTTCCTTCGTTGGAGGGGCTGTGTTTGAGTTCCACATTGGCTAGACTCGGACAATTTCTTCTTAACATATGATGGAACCTCCCTGCTCTTCTCAAGGGTTCTTTTGGAGAGTAATCTAACAAGGTTCCACATATTCTCTCACAAAGCTTTAGTTTCACCATCAGTGTTGAACTCTTTTAGAGAGAAACAGACCCAATGACCATCTTTTATCTGAAACATGTGAGCATGAAAAAGTGATCTCTTTCTTTGGGATAGAAGACAAGAAAATTTTAAAACATTAACGAGTACTTAGAATACTTCTAACGTAAGAGCTATTTATGTTTTAATATCAAGAGTTCTATGGTATTTCACTTGCTACCATGTCAGTGTATAGTTCTTACTTTTCTTCTTTTGCTGATTCTCTAATGTTTTTACAGGAAAGGGTATACATTGTTGATAAATACATGGAAACGATATGATCTTCTCAAGCAATCCATTTCTCATTATACATCATGCCCTGGACTGGACTCTATTCACATAGTATGGAGCGAGCCTAATCCACCTTCAGATCCTCTTGTGAAATTTCTGAGTCGGGCTGTAAAATCAAATGCTGGAGATGGTCGATATATTGAGTTGGCTTTTGATATAAACAAGGAAGATAGCCTCAACAACAGATTCAAAGAAATTAAGAATCCAAGGACTGATGCTGTTTTTTCTATTGACGACGATATCATATTTCCTTGCTCATCGGTAGAGTTTGCTTTCAGTGTTTGGCAAAGTGCACCAGATACCATGGTGGGATTTGTACCTCGCATTCATTTGATTAATCGATCGGTATGTCTTCAATACATCATTTATACCCTTAAGTGTTGTTCTTTTGCCAAAAACCTTGGGAATCTTGCTTTCTAAAATTTCTGGATGGAATCTTGCTGAAATTTAAGCTTCAAGGCATGCAGGAACGTATGCTCATGCATGTGTGAATCAGTTATCATCTTCACCTATTCTATGCTTTGAAGAAATTATCAGCATCTTATCTAGCTAACAAGTGTTTTTATGATACATGTGACATAACATGCAACAAGATTCCTTACCTTCATCATTCCAGCTAAATGTTACTAATCTAAGTTCAATTGCTATTAAGAGAAAATTAGTCCCTCTGTTCTCTAATTATCATCCTTTAATCTTCTGTTTGGAGTCAGTAAGCACCTAACTTTGAACCACAATTCCTCAAGGCTTTGGTTAATGGAAATATTTAGTTTATTTTTTTACTTTATGCAGAAAGAGAACAAAGGTTCCTATGTTTATGGTGGATGGTGGCCTGTTTGGTGGACTGGTACATACAGTATGATACTCTCTAAAGCATCCTTTTTCCATATGAAGTACCTGCGCTTGTACACTAATGAAATGCCTACATCCATTATGGAATATGTAAAGTCGAATAGGTACCCTTTCAGATTACTTGCAATTTTACTGCTCATTTTTACCATTTTACAGAAGTTATGGCATAACATTTGAAGATTTCACCATGTTTCATTGAATCCAAACAGGAATTGTGAGGACATTGCAATGTCATTCCTGGTTGCTAATGCAACAGGTGCCCCTCCTATATGGGCAAAAGGTAGTTTAATTAAAGAATATCTTGTAAAGTTTTATCAACAAAATTTATATACGATTAACATTAACTATGCATCTGGTGTACTCACTGTAGGCAAGATATACGAGATTGGATCAACAGGAATAAGTAGCCTGGGAGGCCATAGCAACAAAAGGACAGAGTGTGTGAATAGGTTTGTTGCTGAGTTTGGCAGGATGCCATTGGTGCCAACTACCGTGAAGGCTGTTGATAGCCGCAGTACCTGGTTCTGGTGATTCTCTGTGCTTATAATACCTTGAGTTTCTTTCTTTCTTTTCTAGTTTCACACTTAGCTTGTTTAATTAGCACCATCTAGCCATCTCTTGTATTCTTCTCCTATTTTATCGCTGTTTCCATTCAGCAAATCAAACCGCGTAATCTGGTCTCTACAACACGTACCATTGTAAAACAAGACCATTTACCCACTCTAGTTTCCGATCCGTTCAGCCTTTTCTAGTGTCAAACCCCATGTTTTTCGAGTTTGTGTGTGCGATTTTACTTGGGGTTGTCTTAAATTTTAATGGGTTTGTTGTAGATTTAGCAAAAGTGCAGAAGAAAAAACAATTGCATTTATTTAGGCCACAACCATACCTGAAGTAACATGGGATTGTAAGGTATCTGATGGGAACTTGTGTGATGAAGTGGGTTTTCCATACCGAACTGTTTTCTATATCTTTGGTTTATTTCTTTTGACAAATTGCTGCTGTTGCCAGAAACATGACTCATTAAAACCACTTCTATGCATATCTTCATTTTCTTGGGGGTTTGTTTTCTTTAATAATATTTTTTTAAGGCTGTAATTAAAAAAATATAAAGGGGGTGATAAGAATAAGATGAAGCCAAGTTGTAGGCTATCTTCATTCTTTTCACACCAAGACCAAGTAATGGAAGGAAGAAAATTGGGGTAAAGCATCACGTACGCAAATGTTGAAATCTGGTCTTCTAAAAGCAAAACAGGCTGCTCTTGGATATAGATGCAAACATTTTTAATTTTTTTTTTTTTTTTGTTAATAATTATTAAAATATAATTTCATGTCGATTAACATGAAATGATTAATTAATTGGTCATGGCAAACGTAATTGAAACATTTTTTTTATAAATTAAATTTACCAATAAAAAAGTTTTTCAATTAGTGGTTTTGTCGAATTCATAGTATTTATTATATTTAGCAAGACTTTAATTTGAACTAAATGCATCTATTTATTTTTATGTTCCCAAGCTTGTCTTGTAAAGAAAGAAATATATTAAAGAGATGATTTCTAATCAAAAGTTAACATTATATCAAAAGATCAAATTCATTTTTCAAAAAAAGAAATTCATACATTTATTTTCTTGAAGAAGACATGTTAACAAAGAAAAACGTTCAGTTTAATCATTTAACCTTAAATAACCCATGGTGTATTAATGTTCAATTAATTAATTACATTTGTTGAATTTATATACTTTAAAAACCCATAATAATATATTAATTTCCGACTAACTAAGTTTGTTGAATATCATCATATATATAAAAGAAATAAATTCGAATTATACATGAATATAAATAAATAAATGGCGAGACATATATTGAGTTTTTGAATGAAAGACATGAATAATTTTAGTATACAACCAAGATTGACCTTTGACCTTATCCGCAAATAAAAGTCCTACTAAATACTTTGACTTCCAACTTTTCAAAATTCCGCCAACCTAATCCTGTCTGTAAACCGCCCACTAACTCGACCGAGTCACCACCGAGTCAATCCCTCTACCGACTTCTTCCTTCATGGCTCCAGTAATCTCCCAAAAACGTCTTTGCTCCGTCCAAGCTCGGAAAATATGTCGGTTCCAAGAAGATCTGAGCCAATGAATCGCTCGAATCCACCGTCAAGAACGCTAGACTCCCCTTCGCCTCCACGCTCCCCATCGCCACCACCAACAGCTGTTTATACGAGTAGTAGAACTTCTTCACCGCCGCTTCGATCGCTTGTAAGCCTTGAAGCAAATGGATCTTCTCGGCGTTGTGCTTTTTCCGGTAAAGCTTCATTGCCGCCTCTTGAATCCTAGGTCCTCCCATTGGATCTACTTCCACGTCCAGAATGTACGGCACCTTATGTCTAAGGTCCTTCGAGACTTTGGTGATCTCGATCAGAGCTTTTGATCGGAAGCAGAACGATTCGGTCTCCGACGTTGTTTTAATGTCGAGCTGGTTTTTCAACCGGAGGAAATCGTCGGGATCCATTAGGAGATGTAGATCTTCGATCTCCGCTAATAGCTTCCATACCTGTTCGAGAATGTAACTATCGCTTGAAGCGTTTTCAAAATCGTTCGAATCGATTTCCGATTCGATTCGTTTTAGGAGCTGCTGAGCGACGTAGATCCACGATTCTAGGATCTGGTGCGTTGTGAACAGCGTCCGGTTCTCGTAGTTGTTGACATTAGCTTGATCCGGTGGCGTTTTGCTCAGTGAATGAAGCTCCGATGGCTTGCAAACGGCGTCGTAGTTGAGGCTTGGTTTGCCGCTGAGATTCGGCTCCCCTAACCCTAACGTGTACGGACATCGCCTCATCTGGCACTCGATCGAGTACATAATCTTCTGCGCTACGTCTTCAGATTTCTTCCACGTGGCTAGCCGAGGCAACAGGCTTTCCTCGCTTATCTGGCTGACTAAAACCGTCGCGTCTCCGCCGTCGTGAAGCTTCCACACCTCCGCCGAGCTTCCCTCCCGCTTCAAAACGCCTCCGCTTTCTCCGATATCACCGATCGGCGCCGTTCCTATATCCTCATCCTCGCAAAACAGAGAAATAAGCTCGATCTGACTCGTCGCCAAGGACTCCAGCCTTCGCGTCCACTCCCGTCGATTCGCATACGGCCTAGGATCAGACAACACGATAGACACAAACCGAAACGTAAACTCCAAAGCTTGCAACGCCGGTTTCAATACAGCCTCATTTTTCCACCCAGGAAACTCCTCCTTGTTCCAAAACTCCCTAATTTGAGGAAGCCGTAAGTAATGGTCATATGCAAGACAAGCAGAGTCCGACGCCGGTGACAAATCAAGCACCCGAACTGGAGGTGGTGGAACCAAAACAGAAAGTTTGTTAGAGGAGGAATTGGAAGGCCTTGGTGATCTGCTTGGCATACTATCTGAGGATACAATCTTTGCTTTACAATCCAAATCAACCATGTTCTTCTTCTTAATCTGCTGCTGAACTGGAATACGAAATGACAACCAGGTAATTGAATTTTTAGTTTGGAATGAAGTTGCAGTCAGAATAACGTATTTATAAGGGCACAAAGGATATGGGTGATGAACAGATGGAAAGAACGCGTGTAAAAACGAGGAACATGGAATTTCAAAGTCGCCGCACTGTGGAAAATATTACTTTTTTAATTTCCACAATTAATGCAAATTTTATTACTTCAATTTTATAAATTTAATTCTTTCTCTCCTCTATTTCAAAATAAGTAAATTAAATTAATCTTACAATTTTATTCTAAAAGATTTTTTTGTTTCATAATTAAAAGTAGAATTAAAAGAAACGTTAATTTGAAATAAATTAAAATGATAATATAAATATTAATTTTAAAAATAGAGGAAATAAAATAAATTTTCTTAAATTCTATTTATTTATATATAAAGA